>OX422210.1:411830555-414230555 GCA_949130495.1 Sambucus nigra | reverse complement strand
TTCCGGCACAAGGCACGATGAATGCAAATGAAGTAGTCGCCATTGTTGCTCAGGCGGTGAATGCCGCACTAGCGGTGGTTCAGCAGGCTCCACCCCAGGTCCAGGCAGTGGCGCCAGTACCAGCACAGCTTCCATCTGCATGGGAGAGGGTTCGGGATGCTTTTCAAAAAGCGCATCCCCCTGAGTTCTCTGGTAGCTCCGATATTGTCACAGTTAGCCAATGAAAGAAAGACATCCAGCGGCACCTCCGTATGTATGAGTGCACTGATGTGAAAAAGCAGTTATTGGCTTCCTTTAAGCTGGTGGGAGCCGCTTTGCAGTGGTGGGAGTCCACTACCACATTGGAGGAGAGGGACACGATCCCTATTCAGTCATTTTGGGAGCGGTTTGACCGCAAGTATTTTCCACCCGCCGTGCAGACTGAGATGAGGCGAAGATTACTGAATCTGAAGCAGGAGAGTCTTACCGTAGCGGAGTATGAGGAGGAGTTCACGAGACTTCTCACCATTGTGCCAGATAAGGCACCTACTGAGAGTAAGAAGATTATGCTGTTTGTCGACGGGTTAGCTTGGAGGATCCGTCATCACCTTATTGGGAATTTATCCCTGAGTACTTTTACTGATGTACTCAATGCCGCGTTGCTACATTGCCAGGATCACCGCTTCCATCTTCAGTGAAGCAAGAGAGCAGGAGAGTCCAGCCAGCAGGGCAGGGCCGGGGGTAATAGTGTCAGTGGGGCACCATCTCATGGACAGACTCGTCAGCACGAGCAGAGTTCCCATCAGGGGGACCCTGCTAAGAGATTCCGTTCAGGTGATTCTAGGCAGGGATTCGGGGGTTTTAGGCAGGGCCATCAGGGCCAGCCTAATTAGCAGGACCAGCAGGGCCAACACCGACAACAGGGACAGCAGCAGGGCCAGCAGCGTGCTAATTAGGGCCAACAGGGCCAGGGGCGAGGAGGTAACGGCCAGCAGGGCCGTGGTCAGCAGGGACAAAGGGGAGGCAACTTCAAGGGCCGATGTTTTGGATGTGGTAGACACGGCCATAGGCGCCAGGATTTTCCGGAGGGAGATAGGGCCCCACAGCAGCAGGGTGCCCATAATGAGCCACAGAGACCACTTTTTCCGACTGCACTCCCAGCTCCAGCCCAGGTGCCAGCCCTACCAGCCGTTACAGCAGCTCCAGTGCAGCAGGGGCAGTTACAGTACGGACGTGTCTATAACGTCCACCAGGCAGCAGCTCCACAGGCACCACCCGCGATTGAGGGTATGTTTCCTATCCATGGTACTATGGGTCGAGTTTTGTTTGATACGGGGGCAATGCATTGTTTTATAGCTATGCATTTTGCGAAGGCCTTAGGGTTGTTAGCCACAGCAGAGAGCACAGTGACGTGTGTGGACTCACCACTGGGGAGTGGGTCACTTATTTTCTTTATATGCCGAGGAGTGGGGGTAGAGATTGGTAACTTGGTATTACCTGCAGACATGCTAGTCTTAGACATGCACGAGCATGATGTGATTATTGGTATGGATTGGCTCGCAGCTTATAGAGCCATGATTGATTGCTTCGGTGGGAGCATTGTTTTTTCCATTCCGGGGCAAGAGATGTTTGTAGTGGCGATGCCTCGCCCAGAGGGAGGCTCGACCGCTCATTTGTATTACATAGAGGAGGATACCTCTAAGGAGGTTGTGATTCCCTTAGATTCGATCCCAGTTGTCAGGGAGTATTCTGATGTGTTTCAAGAAATACCAGGCCTACCCCCCAGTCGAGAGATAGACTTTATCATAGATTTATTGCCAGATACGAGACCTATAGCACGCGCACCGTACCGTATGGCTTCGGCAGAGATGCGAGAGCTACGAGATCAAATAGAGCAGCTGTTAGGTCAGGGCTTCATTCGCAGGAGTACCTCACCTTGGGGCGCTCCATTTTTGTTTGTGAAGAAGAGAGATGGTTCGCTGAGGTTATGTGTGGACTACCGGGAGCTGAACAAGGTCACGATACGGAATAAGTATCCGTTGCCTCGAATCGATAATCTGTTCGACCAGTTGAGGGGAGAAACTTTCTTTTCGAAGATAGATCTGAGGTCGGGGTACCATCAGCTACGTATTAGGGAGCAGGATGTTTCGAAGACTGCTTTCTTGACGAGATATGGGTCTTATGAGTTCCGGGTGATGTCGTTCGAACTCACAAATGCTCCAACCATTTTCATGGACTTGATGAACCGAGTATTCAGAGAGTTCTTGGATCAGTTTGTCATCGTTTTCACAGATGGCATTTTGATATATTCACACTCCGAGGAGGAGCATGCCGAGCACTTGAGGCAGGTTCTTCAGACTCTACGAGAGCATCAGTTGTATGCTAAGTACGAGAAATGCGGATTCTGGTTGCGAGAGGTACAGTTCTTGGGGCATGTTGTTCCTGAGCAGGGGATAGCAGTTGACCAGAGTAAAGTATCAGCGGTGAGGGAGTGGGGACAGCCCACGACACCGACGAAAGTGCGTAGTTTCTTGGGGTTAGCTGGTTACTACAGGAGATTCATTCGGGGATTCTCCAAAATAGCGGGTCCATTGACGAATCTGACTCGCAAGGGAGTACCATATGTTTGGGATGACGCTTGTCAGTTGGCTTTCGACGAGCTGAAAGACAAGCTTACTTCAACGCCAGTCCTTGCGTTACCGAAGCTGGGTATGGAGTACCTGGTTTACACTGATGCGTCCTTACGGGGACTTGGGGGAGTACTTCAGCAGGAAGAGAAGGCTATAACTTTTGCCTCCCGTAAGCTTAAGCCGCATGAGAAAAATTACCACACCCACGACCTGGAGTTAGCAGCGGTCGTCTTTGCAATGAGGATATGGAGGCACTATTTGTTGGGAGAGAAATTTCATTTGTTCACAGACCACAAGTCGTTGCAGTACCTGTTCACTCAGCGAGAGCTGAATATGCATCAGCGCAGATGGCTAGAGTTTGTGAAGGACTACCAGTTCGACATACAGTATCATCCGGGAAAGGCCAACGTAGTTGCTGATGCGTTGAGTCGTAGACCGGTAGACGAAGTAGCAGACGTCTGGAAAACAAAGTGGAAAGAGTTAGGCCACCAGGACGCAGTATCCCGTTCCTTCATATCTGTTATGACAATCACACCCGAGATTGTTATGAGGGTAATACAAGCCCAGACCACATACCCGTTTTGCCAGGAGCAGATTGTACGACTTTTAGCCGAGGGTGCTGAGTCTTATTCTGTTAGTTTCGATGGGGGTTTGAGGTTTAATGGGAGATTGGTGGTTCCAGAAGGAGTAGAATTACGTCATGCAGTGATGACCCAGTCTCACGGGTCCCGATTTACAGAACATCCTGGAGGAGATAAGATGTACCAGGATATGAGGAGACAATACTGGTGGAGTGGGATGAAGAAGGACATTGCTGAGTTCGTGTCCAAGTGTTCTACCTGCCAGCTGGTGATGGTAGACCATCAGAAACCGTCAGGATTGTTTCAGCCATTAGAAGTACCCGCGTGGAAGAGTATTTCCATGGATTTTATTACAGGGTTGCCTACATCACAGCGGGGCCATGATTCTATCTGGGTGATTGTAGACCGTTTGACCAAGGTGGCTCATTTTCTGCCGGTGCGGACAGATTACACCACGGGTCAGTATGATCAGTTGTTCATCGCTGAGATTGTCAGATTACACGGGTGCCCCTGAATATTGTGTCAGATAGAGACAAGATTTTCGTGTCACGTTTTTGGGAAAGCTTTCAGGAGGCTATGGGTACTGAGTTGAGGTTGAGTTCAGCTTACCACCCACAGACAGATGGACAGACAGAGCGTACTAATCAGATGTTAGAGGATATGCTACGCATGTATGTTCTCGATTTTGGAGGAGGTTGGGAGCCACATCTTCCACTGGTAGAGTTTGCCTATAATAACTCTTATCAGTTCACGATTGGCATGGCTCCATTTGAGGCTTTGTATGGCAGGCCTTGTCGTTCCCCAGCATGTTTGCTCGAAGTGGGGGATAACAAGTTGCTAGGACCAGAGGGGATTCAGGAGACCTCCGCGAGGATTGAGATAATCAGGAGTCGCATTCGGATAGCCCAGGACAGGCAGAAGAGCTACGCCGATGAAAAACGGTTCTTTCGGGAGTTTAGTGTGGGGGACCAAGTGTTATTGCATGTATCTCCTATGAAGGGAGTGATGAAGTTCGGGAAGAAGGGGAAGTTAGCTCCGAGGTACGTGGGACCATTTCCCATCATCGAGAGGATTGGGCCGGTTGCATACAGGTTGGGACTGCCAGAACATTTACATCGCATCCACGATGTATTCCACATCTCGTCGTTGAGACGATATCTTCGGGATGATATGGCCCATACTCACATTGCGATAGATGAGATCGACTTACAGCCTGATAGCTCTTACGAGGAGAGACCGGTGGCTATCCTAGACTATAGTGAGAGGAGATTGAGGTCGAAGATAGTTCCACTTGTGCGGGTCCAGTGGGAGCATCATAATGTGGAGGAATCCACTTGGGAGCGCGAGGCAGATATACGCGAGAGATATTCAGAGTTGTTTTTACCAGGTATGCCTTATTTTCTGAATTTCGGGACGAAATTCCGTTATTAGGGGGGAAGTATGTAATACCCCGTATTTTTATGCTATATTAATTTGGGGATTTATTAAAGTTAATGTGAATGAATTATTTAATAAAAATCCAGAAATTAATTATGTTATAATTATTAACGTGACGAGAGTTAGTAATTATGAAAAATTTGTTGAATATTACTAATGAGCAAAGTAATATATTATATTGGTTATATTGAATGTCATGAGTGAGTTAAATGATAATTTTGAAAATTTAAGTCGGAACGTGCTCGTGTCGCGTCGGGACTAAATTTTGATAAATAAAAAGTGAATATTTTATAAGTTGCCCGTATGGTCGTTTTGAGTGCGCCAACGCATCCGGAAAGGTCGAGATAGTCAGAAAAGTGTACCCAGGGGTGTAGTTTGGGTCTCGGGGCGTTTTTAGGCCTAATTAGTAACCCGGGAGGGCATTTTGGTCATTTTACATTTTTGGGTAATTAAACCCACGAAAATTATAGGGACTATATCTGATATTGAGGTTATCACTTAGGGTTAGAATATTCAGAACCCTAGAACGGCCATTGGAAAAGAGAGGAGAGAGCTCTCAAGGCAATTCAAGGCCAAAAAGCCACCCGTTTGCACCGCCGTCACCGTCAACGCGTAGATCGCGAGACGAGGAACGCAACCATACCAAAATCAGCCATAAATCAGAATACCAAAAATTCCAGCCAAGTGTTTATCTTGCTATTTTCGTTGGTGCAATTTCCATATTAGTTTAGGAATGATTAGGGATGAAATATATGGAAGAAAACCCAAATTTTGATAGGAATTTGCATGTAGTAAAGACTTAAACCTTATTCTGGAAATCTTTTGTGATGTAGAAGAATAACCCACGAAATTTTGATGATGTATTAGAAGGAAATTCTGGTAAAAACAGATTAGAACCATGATTAAAAAAACTCTAGGGTTCTTGATGATTAGATAAGATTTTGGGTTGATTATCCATGTTTAATGATAGAAATACGCATGCATTACGTTGAAAACATCTGGTATAATGTTACAATGTTAGTAGTAGAATTTTTGGGACGTTTGGAGTTGAAAAATATGGATTTGGACGAAGATAGGTGGTAGAATCCGTAACTGCAATTCTGCAGAAATCAAAATACCTGCTTGATCGATCGATCGAGCATAGAGCTTCTATCGATCGAAGGTTCGATCGATCGAGTCCCAGACCTCGATCGATCGACCCCTCCTGGCAGACTCCTATTTCCCTTGTTTAATTAGTTAAATTAAATTTATCGTGAAATAATTCTTGAGTATTCTTAATAAAATGTTTTGGGAGATATGAAAGACCAGTAGGACATATGAATAAGTGTTGGGAACTTTATTATAAGATGAGAATTTTGCTTTTGGGATAATTATATAATGAACGATGAAACTACGTATTTCAAGTGAGAGATTACGGCGAATAGCTACGATAGTGAATAGAGGTATACCTAATGAATTTTCTACTTGGAAGGACAGAGTCCACGAGTGTCACGTAATAAGTGAGAAAACTCTTCGAGTTAAGGTTAGAGATGAAACCTTATACGTAATACTAATAATGTGAAATTAAGGATAAATGTTGTAATTATGGGTGACGAGAGGAACCTATATTAATATGATAAAAGTGGTATATTTATATGATTTTGTGTACATATATTATATACATGTGAAAAATATACCGCGCTACTTGCTATCCTTGAGGTTACCGCGCTGAGACAGTCTTATCTCGATGGGACCTTTATGGGGGATATTGACTTGTACCCTAGAAGATAGATATCCTTGGTACAGGCTATCGAATTGATAGTTCAGACGGTCCTAAGAGACGCGAGTATGTACCATCCTCTTAGAGACTTGGAATCTATGCTTTGCCTCGATATTGTTTGTGTATGTGTTAATACAGTTCGAGAGTGATTCCGAATTTGTATTCCCCTTGATATGAGTGGTATGGGGTTTGGATAGTAGAAGTATGCACGCACCATAGTTTTATTTGGGGTGCTGTTATTTTATATATATTATACGAGTAGTTAATATATATATGAGATTTGGAAATTTGAAACTGCCTACTGTGATTTGATAAGTAGGACATGGTTGATGACTCAAATAGTAAATACTTATTTTGTGAAAGTATAATATGACACTGGGAAACTTTATAAATTAATAAAGCTAAAACGAGAGTTGTGCTGCTAATTGGAAGTATTCTTTTTTAAACAATGATATTGTTCGGTTTTGAAATCTTATGAGTAAGTTAAGATAAGCTAAATTATTGGGAAGGTTAGTATGATAAAATGATAAGATAAACCGTTGGGAAGGTTAGTACGATAGGCGTGCACATTAGAAGAGAGGTGAGAATTTCTCAAGAGAGTGTCGCTCTAATATGTTGTTGCATTGGCCTGTATCAATTTAAATACTTGCTAAAAAATTTTTAAATCATACACACTATCGGGCTCTGACCCGTTTATTTTTCTCCCTCTCTCTTGTATATATATGTATATATTTCAGGTGCCCAGCCACAGGGGCGTCTTGCTTAGGATCCCTTGAAAGGAACGTGCTGCAGCTTAGGTGGGAGTTGCAGGTCACTTGCGAAGACGGCTTCCTTTATTGACTCCACTTCTAGCATTCTCATTTATTGGGCATGTGTCTCCCTTTCCATTATTTCATTGTTATTGGGACATTTGTATTTCAGTTATTTCTAGTATTGTCACTATGGGATTTATTCAGTTGAATTGTGTTACTTTATATTTCGCATGTTGACATTTGATTGACGAATGTTTTAAATTAATTGGATTGTGTTCCAGGTTTATTGTGGTGTGATTCTTAATTGTTGAAATGTTGTTAATAAATAAATAAATCATTTTCTTTAAATAAAAATTTGGAAAGTAACGTTTAAATATGGTTTTGACACTTAGCTTAATTATTTAGGGTGTTAAATTGGAAAGTTTATTTTTACGAAAGTGATGCTAAGAATGAACCAAACTGTTCACCTTGATTTAATTTAATAAAGGAGTGATCGCACGGTATTTAATTAGGCGGGGTGTCACAGGTGGTATCAGAGCATCAGGTTCTAGTGTCCATAGGATCTGTACGGCTTATTTTCGCTTATGAATTTACTGTGTTGTTTATGTTTCATCTTTTGTTCAATTGGCATATGTGTGAAGTCTGAGCATCTTGATGGCTAAAACTGAGATGGTGTAAGGGCCTGGTATAGGGGGGGGGGGGGCAGTAGAGGGAATATTATTTGGAAAAATCTATGAATTTAATGTTTGACAACCTTGATTTTTCGCAGGTGACCTAATTTTTTTCCCGCAATCTTTATTTTCTTTTCGTGAAAATTGAAAGATGGGTAGTTTGGGGAGTGAATAATAAATTACAAGGTCATTTTAGGAATAATATAAGTGAAAATTTAGTTGTTTATCGATTAATAATGGATTTCGTAAAAACGAGGATCAAAAGTTAAAAAATTATAGGGTTAAATTCAATATGAAAAATTAATGGGAGACAAACTTCAAATAACTTTTTTTTAGGGAATTACCTATGTGGCCCCTACAAAGTTCAAAGAGTTTCTATTGAGCCTTTAAAATATTTTTTTTGTTCTTATTAAGTCCCTAAAATATCTACATGGTTTTAATTTGGCCTTCCCATCCATTTTGACCGTTAACTTTAATAAAATTAAGGGTGAAATGGTATTTTGGGCATATAAATACTAAAATTACCTTTAAATTGGTGTCTGGTGCCCAAGATAATTACTTATATTATTAATTAACATATTAAAATATAATTAAATTGTTTTCTTTCATATTGTATCACTTAATAAAATAACATACTAACGAAATGAGTATTCTTTTAAAAGATGAAATTTTCTTACAGAAGTTACTTTAAAATTTAGTTTTGCGTTGCGAGATCGATGTAAATTATGTTTTTTTCCTTTATATGACTAATAATTTGATATAAGATTAAATTTAGGGATATTTTTATTTTACCACACATTTAGTTAGCATAATTAGACTTTGTCCCAGTTTGTTATTAAACTTGATATAAAATACTATCTTATTTATAAAACTATTTTGTATGAGTTTTATTCATTAAAAAAACTAAGGATACGTTTGGTTGTCTACTCAGAAAACTCATTTTAAACGATGTTTTTAAATACAGTTTTAAAATTTAGTTTTTTGTATTTATAATTATTGGTATGCGTTTGGTAAACTTGTTTTTAAATACAATTTTTTAAAAATTTGATAAAATTGTCAATCATGTGTGTGTGTGTGTGTGTGTGTGTGTGTGTATATATATATATATATATATATATATATATATATAAACATACATAAAACTTTCATACGTACATGATACCTACATACATCATAAATTATATACATGTACATTTAATATAATGTATTTTTAAGTATATTTAATGAGGTATGTTGGAGAGTTTAATTATATATGTATATATATATAATGATATTGCATGTATAATTCACTATAAAATTATATACAGACATGAATTGATAATATTTTTTAATACATATGTACTACATGTATATTTTATATTATTCCATACATTAATCATACATGTATAAAACTATATGTAAGTATTATGTATTTATTGATAATATTATTTAACTTTATATTATTCCACACATAATTTTGTGTACATTTACATATATATTTTTTATTTATAAGAATTACACACATATTAATGTTTTATGTATGTATATTATATATTATGGTACTACTACATTAAAATTTTAAGAATGAATAATTCTGAGTTAAAAAATAAAAAACAGAAGTTATAAAACACCCTAAACCTGTTTTTTGAAAAACTTGATTATAACAAAAAAATATTATAATTTTGTGTTTAAAAACAGGATGTCAAATGCAGATTTTTATCAGAATTGTAATTAAAAACAGAAAACAGAATTATAGTTGCAAACTAAACGATTTTCTTAAAATAAATGTTTTCTTTCTTCGTTTTTATCCCTTTTTTTATTTACAAAAACATTTTTTTCGTTCTTACTTTTTCGTCCTAGTTTTTATCATATAAAAGAACAAAAAAAAATTGTTTTTGTTCTCTTTTGTCCTAGTTTTTAGTTGATAAAAAGCTAAAAGCCTATTTTTCGCTTTTTTTGTCCCATTTTTCATTTCGTAAATAAAAATCGTGTTCCCTTTTTCATCATAGTTTTTATATTAAAAAATTAAAAAGTAATTATTATTTAACTTTTTTTATCCCTATCAATTTTTATGGGCAACAAAAACTATATTTTATAATTATTTAATTATCATTTACATAGAATAATACGAATATTATTTCGAAAAATTTTCATGTCACAAAATACTATTTTAGGGATTACTTAATTATTTTAGACACAAAATATCCTTTTAAAAGTTATTTTAATTAATATTGATCCAAATTGCCAATTTTACCCCTAATTTTTGTTAAATTTCAAGGTCAAAATTAGGGATGACAATTTAACCCGATCTGTAGGAGTCACGTTCCGCCCCTAATGAAGCGGGTTTTAAAACCCGATTAATGAATTAGAAGCGGGTATGGATTTTAAAAAAAAAATCGTTTATTAAATGGGAGGGTTAGGAGTTTGTTTAAATAAAACAACCCCGCCCTGTTTAACTTATGCATACATAAATACCGTTTATATGTATGTTAATTATAATTAAACCATATACATATATACACACACACTAAAAAAAACATTTATATGTATATTAATTTTATAAAAGATCTATGTGGAAAACATGGATTGATAATTGTGCGACTGTCTCACATATTGGAATACGAATCATTCTAGGTCTCTAAGACTATAATGTAATATTTTTAATTTACTATTTTTAAAATTATGCTGACTCGTAGGAGCCCGTCCCGCCCGCTTATTAAATTGTGCGGATTAGGAGTTAGTATAAATAAAAATTGTCCAGCTCCGCCCCGTTTATTAAATGTGACGGATTAGGATTTTTTAAAATCCGTCCCGTTATCATCCCTAATCAAATTGGATGGAAGGGTGGAACTGAAACCAAATAAATATTTTTTGAGTTTAATAGGAACAAAAAATTCTTTAAGAATAAAATGGCCACATATATATATATATATATATTTCTTTCCACACATAACTCATAAAATTAGTTAAACTTATAATTTGTGAAGGGTAATGCTAGGGAGACTTAAAAAAAATTTAATTGGTAAATTCAGTGAATAAAACAAGACAAGAATGGATACAAGTTTTCAATGCATATTTTGATGTTCTGGCGGGACCCATAATAATAAGATATAAACTTTCAATACAGTGGATTTACGAAATGAATTTTTTTGTGGGTATCCCTAGATTTATTCATTTGTGAGTAATACATTTCAGTCCAATAATATTGTGTTACGAGCCAGACCCGACCCGACCCAACACAAGCTGGTAGTGTTGCAGCCATGAAATGAAGGTCAATTCTCTTTTGGTTTAAAAGTGGGTTCGGAGAGAGAAAATCCTTCAGATCATAAGTCATAAAGCGAGTATATTCCTTTGTAACCGTTATATAAATAGATTATGTACCAATCAATTAAATGAAACTTTACTTTGATTACAATGTCGGCAGACGGCGTGAGAGAAACAATAGAGTAGACGGGGAGTAATTTAGAAGCCACAGCTATACAACTCAAATAGTACATTGGAATCGTGGACCCCATATTTACGCTTACTTTTGCATTTCGACTCGACCGTAGATACAGATTTGTCTCTTTCCCGCGTTTCATGGCCACGAGATGAGAATTGAGAAGTAAGCACCCAGTCTCGTGCTAGCTCCATCCTCTAATTATCGCCAAATCTTGCTTATACGCGTCCTTACAATTATATTTATAGGTCCCTCTATCTCCACTCCAAAACCATCTAACCCTACTCCACTTTTTTACTAAATGACTATAATACCCTCAAACATCACTATCTCTTTTTTTTTCATTCAAAACACATTTTACCACCAACTAAAACAATTCATTTAATAAAAATCAAAAATTTATATTTTCAATAAAAAAATAAACTTTTTTTTTTATTAAAAAAAATGTTCTTAATAAGTTTCTATTTTAGAAATGTTTTCTTACACTTTTTATAACTGTTTAAAAAATATTTCGATTATTTTAAAAATGTAAATCTTATCTATTTTTTTTATTAAAAAACTGTTTATAAAACATAAAATTTGTTCCCTAAAAAAACTGTTTTCTCAAAAATGTGTTTATTTTGCTTGCAAATTTTATTTTTGGTTAAAAACTGTTTTTTGTACTATTTAAAAAAAATCTTTGGCGCGGACCATTGTAGGTGGTTGTACATATGTAGGTGCTTGTACATATCGCTGGGGTGAACCATTTTTTTTTAAATAGTAAAAATATTACTTTCAAAAGGGAAAAAAAACAGTTTTATGGAGTAGAAAACACTGTTTTTTGTACTATTTAAAAAATATTTTTTTTGTATTATTTTAAAAATAATCTTTTTACTATTTTAAAATAAAATGGTTCGCGTCAGTGGTATGTATAGGGGGTTTGACCACCTTATACATACCGCTGGCGCGGACGTATATATACGAAAAAATGATCAGCGCCAGTGGTATGTATAGGTGGTCGGACCGCCTATACCTACCCGCTCGCGCGAACTATATTTTTTTTTCAATAGTAAAAATATTTTTTCTAAATAGTACAAAAACTCGTTTTTAACCAAAAAAAAAAATTGTAAGAAAACAAATTTTACATTTTATAAACAGTTTTTTAATAAAAAAAAATCCATAAGATTTGGGTCGCTCTCGCTCTAGTACATTTTTTTTTATATATAAAAGGCTATTTTAATAGCTAAAACAGTTTATTTTTGTAATAATTGGGTCGCTCTAGTACTATTTTAATCTCTAAAAGAGTTTATATATAGGCGATTCAACCACTTATATATACCTCCGGCGCGTACCAACATATACGAAAAAATGGTCTGCACCAGCGTTATGTATAGGTGGTCGGACCCCTTATACATTCCCGTTAATGCGGAACGTTTTTTTAAGTAGTAAAAATATTATTTTTTAAATAGTACAAAAAAACAATTTTTAACCAAAAATAAATTTTGTAAATAAAATAAACATATTTTTAAGAAAACAACTTTTTAAGGGAGGAAATTTTACGTTTTATAAACAGTTTTTCCATTAAAAAAAAGATAAGATTTACATTTTTAAAACAATTGAAATGTTTTTTTAAACAGTTATAAAAAGTGTAAAAAACATTTTTAAAATAGAATCTTATTATGAACATTTTTTTTAATAAAAAAATAATATTTTTCATTGAAAATATAAATTTTTGATTTTTATTAAATGGATTTGTTTTAGTTGGTGGTCAAATGTGTTTTGAATGAAAGAAAAAGAGTTAGTGAAATTTGAGGGTATTATAGTCATTTGGTGTAAAGGTGGAGTGGGATTAGATGATTTTGGAGTGGGAATAGAGGAACCCTATTTATATCAAGAATAAATATATATACACTTATTTTTAGTATCGATTTAGTACCGAATGTACTTTAAATATATATATCAAAGTGTAGATCCCATCATCTAAAGTGTGGAGCTCACTATGGTACAATACATTTAAAACACATTCACTACTAGATTGGTACTAAGAGTTGATGTGTGTAACATTACTCTTATATCAATAGTTTGGAATAACCAATTATCATTTTTCTCTTTTAATTTAATGATGTTCAAACATAAATCATGATATCGAAGTAATTAACGCACCATTCAAATATGAAATGAATAAAAATTAAATATAAAAAAGTTAATGAAATTAGGAGAAAGTTAAGAGGCAACTTAATTGTGTGGTTCAATTGAGATAAGACCTACGTAATCTTTTCTTTAATACATTTTTTTTGTTTCACACCACGCGATGTTCGGGGCAATTTTAAGCGCACTTCAACTAATTTACGTTCGCGGTTCGTGGCTTTCGTTGCCCAAGCGTTATTTTGACAGTGTCGGGGATCGAACTGGGGACCAAACTCAATCCACCCCCAAAACTGTCCTAGTGACAACCTTATACCACTCGGCCAAGACGCTTGATTTTTTTCTTTAATAGATGCCTAGTATAATTAGTACATAACACATATAAAATTAAGGAATGTTCACGGTTTGATCCAGTACAAATTTGCAGTGTTTTTCGGATTGGACTACATCATTTAGTTTCAAGATTGTTTGGTACCAAGAACGAACAAGATCCATTGGTTTCGGTCAATTTCGGGTCGATCTTGGTTTACAATTAACTACTTATTTATGCAATAACATTTTATTTATAATAAACGTCTAGAAAAATACTTTCAAAAGTCTTTCAATATAAAAAATTATTTACAATTGAACCAATTGAAAATTTAATTAAGAAATGTCTTTTAAATTGTCTACTTAATTATTTTTATGTAATATATATTTTTTGGAATAAATATAATAATTTGTACATAATATTAATAACAGAGTTGACTTTTTATTTCTACTTAACAATTTGTTTTTATTTATGTTTTCGTATTTGTTTTAATATAAGCTATTATAATATAACAATTTTATTTTATTTTTAATATAATTTTTTTTAATATAATTTTGTTTTTAATATAATTTATTTAATATAACAGTTTAATTACTAAAAATAAAAAAAAATTATCAAATTTTTAAAAAAAATAATTCAAACAACATCTCGGTGTAAAAAATATAATGAGGTGAAATTATACATGATTTATCTCAATATTATTGAAGTGAAATTATACATAAAAAAATATAAATTGCCGACAAAAATGTCATACAATATTCAACAAAAATGTTTTAAATTGTATGATACCCAAATGAATAAACATATCCATTGTAAAACTTAAAATGAAAAATTTCAAATCGCAAGAAAAAATTAAATTGTTAGTCGGAGAACTCACTTTCTCCGGAAGATGAGCCGCCAAAACTTGTAGTTTCTTTTTATAGTGTTGGAGAGCTGAAGCTGTAGCGAGTTTTAAACAGTGCGAATGGCTAGGGAAGACAATCGGCCTCATTTTAATGAAGTGAAATCGCGATTGACGACTGCGGATTCAATTAAATATTATTAGCCCGCGATTGTAAACCACGATTTTAATTCATACAATTTGCGATTAACAAACATGACTTTAGTTTAATCACTTTAATTAAAGTAAATTGATGACCGATTTAATTCAATTTCAAATAGCGATTCCAATTTAAAAACTCAATTGCCAACCATACTTTAAGAAAATGCAATATTTTTGTAGATATATTAAAAAAGTGCATTACTTATATATATATATATATATATATATATTAAGTGCATTTTTAAAATAAAAGTATTTTGTAGAAGGAGAACATAAAATAGTTATTGCGAGAAGATAACGTTCCTTAGATGAGTAGATAGCTGTTTTCCCTTAAAGCGGGAGGAAGGAGAGAAGTTGTCATCAGTGAATAATGGAGGCCAACGAATAAAACAGCCTGTAACATACACTCCACCGACTTGCTCACCTGTGAACACTTACACCTCACCACCTTACAACACTCGCTAAGCTACGTTTTTATTCCCATTTCTCACTTCCTCTTAAACCATCTAAAGCCTCGTTTAATAGGTAGATTTAGATTCATCCCTCTCAACCGTCACCATGAGCTCTTTATTTCACAAGGTTGGAAATTTGATTCCCACCACAGACAAAACACTCCCAGTTTCAGAACAATGCGTCCGAAGAAGATCGGTTTCTCTCTCTCTCTCTCGCAACACCATCTCTTCTCCCGCAACCACATGGGCTTTCAACCGATCCAAATCTGTTTCTTCCATGGGCGAATATGCAGGTGGATCCGTACGGAAATGGTGGGACTGGGGTTGGGCCTGGATCCTCTCTAGAAAACCCATATTTGCCAAAGATCTAGAGATGAGTGAAGAAGAAACCTCCATTTTGGGGTGCCGCAACAAAGGTAGCTGGAGACACGTGTTTTACAAGGTCAGATCGGAGTTGAGAAGGTTTGTCAGATCCGACAATGTGGGACTTCCTCAAACTTTCAGGTACGATTCCTATGATTACTCCAAGAATTTCGACGATGGAAACAGAACCATTGCTTCCTCTTCTTAATCCAAAGATTTGTTGTCGGTGATGATGGATCAGAGGTGTAAATTATATATATATTATGTATTTTGTTGCTATAATGTGGGGTTTGTTCTACATGCTTCTGCAATCAAGACAGAAGATCGTCGTTATGCACCATAAGCGAGAGAGAGGGTTGATTGTTAGCGTCTGTTAGTAGATTTGTTTTATTGTTCAAATTTTTTGTCAGATTTTATGTATTAAAATTTGTTATTGAATTGTATTCAAATATTGCATTAATGTTCTTTCTTCCGTTTCAGTTTTTTTTTTTTATATCAATTCTGTCGCCATAAAATTTATTAATTACAACGACGGTGGGAGAAGTTGGATCCTTCAAATGGATAGATAGGTCATTGCAATGATCGGTCTAAAATGCAAATTGGCAAGGCTTGTTACCTCGCTAAATGGAGCTCACGATTTCACGATTTCAGACTGGGATTATTTTACCTTATATCAACTAAACGTCAAAAATCGAGATTTAGAAAAATACGGAGCGTGATCGAGGCGTGGAGGTAAGCCTTAAGTTTTAGAATCCTAGGCGGACCTTAGACGTGAAAAGACGTTTAGGCCTTCTTAATATATTTTAATATTTTTTAACTATAACAAGGATATTAAAATACTAAAATTGTACATATCGTAAAAATATGTCTCAATATATGCAAATTAAAATATTATTTGATTATTTTGGATGAGATAATGGTTCGGTTTGTAAAAAAAAATTTTAAAAGGCGATATCGTTTCACTAAAGCATTGTTGTTTTTAGAAGAAAAAAAATGCGCCTTTAAGGTTTTACCAATAATAAGGCGTAAAAATTTAAAGGCGGGCGTTTCTCCCAAACCTCAAGCCTAGACGTGCTTAGGCGGATTTTTTAGAACAGTGTCAAAAACCATATCCTAGTTGTATAAATTTTTGTGTACAAAATACAACTAACATATGAAATTGAAGATTGCATTTTAAAGTAGCATGCTTACCCGTATAATTCTACATTGGCTCTGGCTCAGAAATGAGATTTAAAATCAGTACCTCGGTGACATGGTAAGAGCGCAGTTGTTGAAAACTCTTTAACTAATGCACATTTATTCCGTAAGCAAGTTACTAATTTTAAGTTTCGTATATGAGTCGACAGAGAATTTCATTTAGCCCATCCGCACTCCTGCGTATAAGATTTAATGAATGTCATTATGGGTAGCGGTAGGATAACGCCCAAAAGGAAGAGTAGTAGATACTTGAACCAAAATTTCATCTTCAAATAAGCTAATTTGGAGTCGATGTTCCATTCACCACTTCAAAGCTTTTGTTGTTTTTTGTTTTTTTATTATTTTTTTCCTCTTATTTTTTTTCTATTTTCTATTTATTTACTCTCTATGTTTTGACAATATGTTGATATTCATATTTACTTTTCTAGATGAAGAAATGGGGAGAACATTTTCTTTTTGGTTTGAAATTTAATATGACGATCCGAGTTCACATTTATTTGAGTTATTTGGACAATAGTGTACTTGAATTGCAATTTGTAATGTTTATTTTGGAATTTAATGTTTATTTGTAGTTATGGAGACGAGACAATTGTGTAGGTTATTTTCTTATTATTTTTTTAAAATATGAATACAAATATGTTTACGTAAGTGGTACATTATTTGTCAATTACAACTAAAATTATCGTAAAGAAATAAATTCGTTGTATTTTTTGAAAAATCAGTTTTATCGCAAAAAATCGATTTTATTGATGTGCCGTGCATTTTGATTTAGGTTTTTGCATTAGTATACCGGCCAGTAAAACTGGTAATTTTGATTTGATGCTTTCAAAATTGGGTTGTTATTGGTATGCTCCATTAATCGATCAAACAAATCGAAACCCATATATATATATATCACACCTAGTTCTAGGTCCTAGGAAATCTTTTTTTCAAATTTTTTATTTTTTCTTGAAATTAACCTTCCAATCAACCCATATTCAAAAAATTAGGTCAAAATAAATTTTATAACTATTTTTAAAAAATTCACAAAATAGCTAGCGCGGACCCTTATAAATAAGGTATTTTGAGCAATCTTTTGTGAAATTTTTTAAAAATCGCTACAAAATATATTTTGACCTAATTTTTTGAATAAGGGTTTATTAGAAGGTTAATTTCAAGAGAAAAATAAAAAATTTGGAAAAAAAAAATTAGAGCCTACAACTATGTGTGATTTATGAATGATGTATAGAGCATGATGTAGATGAGAATTCTGATATATATATATATATATATATGTGTGTGTGTGTGTGTGTGTGTGTGTGTGGACTTTTCTTTTCATTAAGAAAAAGTTATATTTAAAAAACATCTACTTTTTGTAATTATTATTTAGTTACAATATTGGTGGGATGACTCATTTTATTCCATCAAGTCTATTTTTTGTTATATTGGTGGGATGATCTTCACATATAATTAAATATACCTTTAATGTATTCAGTATATTTTTTGTTATTATTATTTAGTTAAAATATTGGAGGGGGATGGCTCATTGTATTCTATCTGATTTAAGTGAATGCTAATTGAACTTATGGCACATGTCAAACTCACATTCAAAGAGAGTTTTATAATCTATATAACTATATAAAAATTATAGACTCAAATCATCAAAGGTTGCCACGTGGCAACTTAATTAATGATCAGTATTCTCTCTCCTCTAAAATTTGACAAGTGACATTTCGTAAATAAAATTGTTGCCTGCATTAACACCAAAACGTCCAAAACGTCCTTGTACCTTTGTATCTTTATGCATTACCCATTTCCAAGGCAATTGATCGTCTCTTTGGTTTTGATATTTGGGTTGTTGCACTGTATTTGTGTCGGTATTATTTATGAGAGAGAGAAAAAGAAAAGGTTGGATTCAGTGTACTGTGTACTGTTAAATTTGATCAAGTGGCGCTGCTAAGATGCATGTTTATTGTTTTGACGAATGAACGAGGGTTGTTTCCCAAGGTTCTTTTTCCCTATACTCTTTTTTTTATCACATTCAATACGATTTTATATATTATTTGTATTCTCTGTTTCTCAAATCTTCACTTGGTATCAGACAAATTATAAGACAACGCCATTATGGCAAATGAAAAAAACCCTTAATATACACCCCTGTTTGGGAATTTTTCGGTAGAAAGAGACAAAGTGCATGTGTTTGGCTTGGATGGGTTTTTGGTCCGGGTTGGAGGTAGGTGGGTATGGAGTTGGTTTCGAGTTTAGGCAGGTACGTATAAGGAGGTGTTGGTTAGCGGGTTTGGGGGGTTATGGAGGTCGGAAGGTGAAGGAGGGTAGTCTGGGTTCAGGTGGGTGGGTGGGTATGGTTCGGGTAGTAAAGTTTATGGACAACAAGATTGAGGTTACGGGTTTGGGAAGTTTTGGTCAGCGGGTTTACGGGGTTATGGGTCTCGCCGGGTTGTAGATTTATGGCGGGTTAGATGGTATGGTTGTGGTGCTTTAAGTGGTTGGTTGTTGGGTCGTTTTAGAGTTATGGGAGGCACACGTACACAATATATAGTGTTGTATGTGCGTGTGTTTTAGTATTTAGCAGTGTGTTTACAATATATGCATATGGGTTCTTTTATCCACTGTTACAGTTGAAAGATCAATAACTCATGGCTATGGGTATGGTTTCACCCCTATTTTTTATTTGCTTTCCAAACAACTCCATTTCCAAGAACCATAAAAAGTTGTGGAGATTGATTTTTGAAAAAAGACACGAACAAAAATCATTTATGTCCAAAACACTATAAGTATCTATGATTTTTATTCACCTTTTGCCATTTTTATTATTTTAATAATTTTTTAATGTATTAAATTTATTTGTATATTAATATTTTAATTATTTTCTAACTTTTTTTTATGTACAGGTTTCAGAAGAAAAAAACACTCATATAATATATTCGGTTTTGTTATTCAAAACAGAAAACAAATTACACCCATATATGTTTCTCTCACTCTCTACTTATGGGTTTTGAGTTCTATCATATTTTTTTTTTATTCAGATCATTTGCTAGACAAAAAAAAAGTATTTGTAAGCTGAAATAGAAAATGAAAGCTAATGGTTGTGAAAGTAGCTTTTTACCTATGAATGCAAACCATTTATGGCTAGAACACTACAGGTACCTATGATTTTCTTTTTTGTCCTTTTTATTATTTTAGTCATTTTTACAATCAAATTTATAATTTCAGTAGCAACATATAATTTGTAAGGGAGTGTTCTTTTCAAATCATTTGTTACGATTTAAAATTAATTTTTTTTTGTGGGTTTTACTTTTTAAGTTGGAGCAGCCATAGATAAAGCTCCCAAAACCGAATATGATGTTTTTTCTATTTTTTTTATATATATATATGGATCCAAATATATAATAGTATACTCTTATATATATATATATATATATATATATTATAGATCAAAATCTTCTGAGGATGACACGTGTCATTGACATAAATGCAAATCTATGCTTCAAATCATGTGAGGTTGACATGTGGTATGTATTAAATATCATTACGTCATCTTTTCCCAAGAAAACCAATAACCCGTAAGAGACGCCATTTTCAATAAGAAAACCAAAGGTTGAACATTTCTTGAAAACCAAACTTAAAGAAACCAAAGGTCTCTACTGCCAACCCGTCTCATTCTCTCTCCCCCAAAAATTTAATATCCCTTTTTTCAAGATCTCTATTTATTCTATTTTTTTAATACATTCTTATCGTTTTACTAAAATAATATAAATATTTGATCCTTCAAAATCTATAATCTATATCTATAATTGATGGTTTTATTTTCTTTTTCCTTTGTTGTTTACCAAAATATTTGGATTTAATTTCGTGAAGGAAAAAAGGTAAATTATAATCCTAAATTGAATGCTCTTTTTAGTAATGAAATATTATGGTTCGATTTGCTTTATTTTATTGCTATTAATATTTATTATCTATAATTTATTTATTTTTAGGGATTTGCAATTTGTGGCAGAGGATTTCGACATTCGACATTTTTTTCTTGATGCTATTGAGGTATTTGCAATATGTTTATCTCTTTTAGTTGATTGGAGCCATTGTTTTTAGGGATTTGCAATATGTTTATCTTTTTTTTAGTAATGAGTTGTTATTGCATAATTGTTTGCATTTTTTTTGTAATTTGAAATTTCTACTTTGATTATAAAATAAATGTTAACCTATAAAGCTAAATGGTTGGGTTTTAATGAATTGTTTTTACTTTCTTAGCTTAATGCTAATAATTTATACAACATATAGAAATAAAAAGATACTATTAAACAGAAAGTGAATCTTTGAGTAAGATTACCTTGAGATAGGCCTCTTTGAATTGAAGTGGTGAATCTTTATATATTGCGTAAAGTGACTTAATGACATAGACATATGGTTAGATTTTTAAATACGATTCTTTTGCTTTCAATACAATCAAGCTTTTCAGAGAGATTTTCTAACCCAATTCCATCCATAAATAAATGTGAATATGGAGAGGGCACGTCAACTGTTCATTGCTTTGGTAATGTACGGGAAGTCAAGATTGATATAGAGATTGTCAATGATAGTACACCAAATCTACTGCCCATTTTATTTCCAGGTACCATTTTTAGTTCTGTTTTGCATTTACTCTGTAGATTTAGTTTAATTCACACTTCAAATTTAGTTTAATTTTTTTTGTATTTGTGTGTATTGAAATAACAAAACTTATTATAACTGGGTTTTGGTATACAGCATCTAAAATTATGCAATTTATCAAATTACCTTATCACTCATCTTTACTTATTGCTTATTTAAATTTTTGCTAAACATCCGATTATAAATTCGTTTGCTAAAAAATAATTCATGTAGTCTTTATAATAAAATGCAAATTTATATTCGGTCACGCATCGCGTGGCCTTCATGCTAGTTATTATATATGATATGATACAATTATGTGATAAAGACCGTAAAGAGTGGTCGAGATTAACAATATAAAAGAAAACAAATAGTGATTGATATTTAAAGTTGATAATGGTGTACTGACATTAAAAAATGAAAAAATGAATAACTTACAAAGGGGAGGAGAGATAAATTAAGAAAGAACCGTGTTAAATTTAACTCTTTTTTAAAATGTTTATTTTCTCTCTCTCAAGGTGTTTCTCTCTTCATTCTAGTCCAATTTGATGAGAATCACTCCTTAACCCTAAACTTTGTAGATGTATCCTTCATGTTTAACAATTAGTAAAGTCGTTAATATTGTAGTATTAATGATTATGTTTTAAATTTGCATTTGCTTCCAATTTCATATTTTATTTACATAATTATATATATGTATAAAAAATTTATCATAAACACTAATAACTATAGATACAAAATGTAAATACCATTTTATTAGGGTTTCAATTTATTCTAATACAAATTTTAATTGTCACAATTATTTCATAGCAGACCAGCGCACATAAAGCAGAATACATAACCGTGTTACTAGTCTATAGCTCAATAAACGAAGTTGTAATGTCGACAACCATTGGTCCCCATATCATCATCATCATCATCATCCTTGCCTTAATCCCATTATATGGGGCGGTCACATAAATTTTCCTTTTCCATTCTAATCTATTATATGCATTATTATCATGTAAGTTTAATTCCTTAAGGTCTTTCCTAATAATTTCTCCCCACGATACCTTAAGGCGACCTCTTTTTCTTTTACCCTCTATTTTCAACAATCTTCCTCTTATTATAAGGGCATGTATTGGTCTATGCAACACATGTCCGTACCACTTAAGTCTATTTTCTCTTAATTTATCGTTAATGGGAGCTACTCCTAACTTTTCTCTCACGTTGGTTTTTAATTTTGTCCTTTTTAGTAATTCTCATTATCTACCTGAGAATCCTCATCTCACAAACATGGAGACTTTGTTCATGTTTCTTCTTTAATGCCCAACACTCCGCTCCATACAAGGTCACTGGCCTAACAACTGTTCTATAAAAAATTTCTTTTAATTATTAGTTATCCTCTTATCGCATAACACTCCAGTCGCTCGTCTCCATTTCATCTAATCAGTTGATATTCTACTTGTAACATCCTCATTACTTTGTAACATTGAACCTAGATAACGAAATTTATTAGTTTGGTTTATTACTTTTTTTTCAATCTTTAACACATTATATTACTCAATGCCTCATTACTAAATTCACATTCCATAGATTCTGTTTTAATTCTACTGATTTTTTGTCCCTTAGACTCTAAGGTTTTTCTCTAAATATCTACTCTCATCGCTAAACTTTCCTTTGAAGTGTACATTAAAACTATATCATCCGCAAACAACATACACCATTGCTCCCCATAATTATGTTGATTTAGTTGCAGAGAAAAAGTGTCCCCAAAGAATCCCTAACTCATCCTCCAAACAGTAATAAATGTTTTACTTTGTGGTATAAGTCTCGCCAGGGCACAATACACTTTATTGTTGTTTAGAGGATAATTTGAGAAATTTTTTGAGACTTATAGCACTACTCTTAGTTGCATGATTGCAACTAATAGATGCGTCGGTGGTGCATATATCTTTGTTTTTATTTTCATGTCTAATGTTGGGTCGCACATACAAGACACATGAGGCTAGGGCCACATTTCATTTTCCAATTAAAGATAAAAAGGAGGAAGCAGAATTGCAGTTACAACATCATCAATTCGTGTATAATTTTTTCCAAATAAAGTAAATTTATATGAAATTATACATGGTTATATTTCATAGGTTTGGTTAAATTCTTTTAAACAAATGTGTGCATTTAGTCAATTTCCTTATAAACTTTTATTTAACATGTGTTTTATTTGATACTCCCTTCGTACCAAATTAAGAGTCCACTGTTTCTTTTTGAACTGTCCCAAATTAATAGTCAATTATGATCGAAGGAGTGATCTCCTTTATATACTAGACATTTTGGGCCCCTCAGTTTAAAATACAGGTCGGCCTCATACTCACTCATTATTGTCCTCGTACTCATCCATGGTTAGGGGTGTAAGCAGTACGGGCGAGAAATAACTGCACCGTGATAAGTAGCTTTTGACTTTGAACTTACCCTAATTTCAATCTATCGAATTTATTTTGCTAGCTAGTGCACGTGATGCCTTGAACTTTCAGCCGTTTGTGTAAACCAAGACAATAGAAATCGCACAACTATTTCTCTACAAAGTTTGGTTATCATGTTTGTATTCGTCTTGGCCCGAACACTACTTAGTAGAAGTGAGTGCGTTAGAGAATTGTAGCCTTTCCAATTTTTACATAAGCGGACCCTTCACACTCACATAGGTGATCTCTATGAAGAATATCCTGCAAATACCCCACTGGGACTATCCATGCTATAGAGATCATTAAAAACATGGCTTACCCTAATTATCGCAAAAGATGTGCATTGTCTCATCATAGGAATGGGAAGGAATATATATCACCTCAGTGTCCATTGAGTCAAACAAAGTTTCGTTGTCTCTTTGAATGTGGATCTTGGAATCTTCAGTTAACTAGACTGGGTTACCACTATGACGACTCTTGGTTAAATAAAAGGTTTTTTACCATTCCCCTCGATGAACTTTACTTACTTTCTAATCTGCGGATCCACATATTTATTTATTTTTCCATTAGGCTTAATGTTATCACTGAACAAAGAGCAATTTACGTATGGTATTATGTCTATAATATACTTACCATCTTATTCTATGCCTTTTCATTTGATGATTAACTATTACAATATGGGGTGTTAGAATTATTAATTAGGAATATCCTCTTTTAGAAACTTTGAAGCTATAGATAAGTATTAATTGGCGTTCAATGAATCAAATAAATACACTTCTCAAGACAAATGCACATTTAAAATATTACAACATATTAAATGTAGTTGTACAACTAATGAATAATCATTCAATGGTCTTGTTCCTATTTTCGATAAGATTGCCTCAGAGGGACACCCCCCACATTTATAAGAATTTACATAAATGTTCGTGACATTTCCCATATCCAATGACAACTTGTCATACGTCAATATGTTGAGAATATAACTTATAGGATATTGCAAGTCTTTAATGAGATCATACTTTGACTCTACCATCTTTAAAGTAATCGTTAAACAACTCGGTTTTGAATCGCTTCACCATTTTATGAATTTGTGACTAGATTCTACCATCTTTAAAGCAGTCGTTAAACCGCTTGGTTCTGAATATATTCATGAAATTCAATGACTATTCACACTAGTATGCATTCAGAAAATATTCAATGAATTGTCTAATTTATTAAGGATATAACACTTGTTAATACAACAGGTGTGTATTTTCACATCCACCACAATTTTGATAAATAAATTTGTAATTGTAAGGTAGACCAACATTTTTTTTCAAGAGACCCTTAGAGACAAAATACTTTTAATTGTTCCCTAAATAATCAAAATATTGCTGAGGTGTAAAGCCAACAAAGCATTACAAACATATTATGAATTTGAAAACCCAGTCCACAATAATAGGTTCAGATAATGAGTATAGATTTAGAAACGTATATATTCTCATGAGTCATAATTAACCAAATTATTCAATTAATTTAAACATGCATATCATTAGCCATGAGATAACATAATACATAGACAATTAGATGCTATCAGATTATTTATAAACACACATGAATCTTGTAACAAAATTTTCCATGCAACAATTAGTTGCAAATAAATAAAAAACAAAATTTTAAGAGTTTCAGAATACCACTTGGTGACTATAAAAAATTACCCACATTGAGACAAAGCTTCAGTTACACTACAAAAACATTAATTGTTGATGTAGTATTTTCTTAATTTCTTGTCAAAAACAATGCGTGGACAATTTAGTGGGGAAAGAAAAAATGCAGTTTTCAAATTATAAAAGGCATTTCATTAAAATTCTGCCATTCTGAAATGACATTAAACCATAACCACCCATTACAACCAATAATATCTAAATGTTTATTTTTTATATTAAAAAATTACTAATTCATAAAAAAATTATTTACTGTTTACGTACGCTTTTGCCTTCAAGATCCAAGCATCATTTTAATAGTGAAAGTAGATACATTCCATGAATGAGTTTAAATGGTCCTCGGTAAAATCGTATTGAAAAAATGAAATGTGATAATGATTGTCCAGTTCGTCAATGTTGAGATAATCTCTAATTAAGTGGGGTGAATCCATTTCTATCTATTTCTATGTATTCAGACTGTCTAAATTTATCATCATGATTATATCCCCCAACGGTTCGAAAGATAACTGCCATTGTTATTTTATATCCACCAATTACGAAGGCCGACACTGATGCAAACTTTCATTCCATATTTTAGAATGGTTATTTTTATTTGAACCGTCCTTTTCTTTCTGCAAACCCAATGAATAGATTTATAAGTTTAGACGTTTCAATTAGTAAAAAGACAAATCTATTCAATTTAAACTCCTTGTTACCCTAAATCGTAAACCCTAGTTGACAATTTAATTCATACAAAAGACGAGCAAAGAAAGTTAAAAACAACGTTGAAGTTCAATTTCCACCACCATCAGCCATTGTTGTTTTCTTCTTCTACAAATTTCTAGAAATATCAACACAAGCATGTTGAACCATTCCCAGAAAATCATTAACTAAAATAAACACTTGATGTAAATATTACCATTTATCGTTTGAAGCTCCTTATTGATAATTAAATTAGAGTTGTTCTCTTCACAAGGATATCACAATAATATGCTCGTTTTTCACTTCTTTTATTTATTCATCAGTTAAATTTAGAAAACCTTTTATCTATCCGAAATCCTCCTCACTATTTGCCTATTTTCAATAACCCTATATATATATGTATATATAACTACAATTCTATATTAATAAGTTTTAATGAATTTAAAGAGGGAATTTAATCGTGTTGTTGAAAATTTCCCATACTGCAAACAACATTCGAAAATTAGCTCTTATTTGTGGATGATTTAGGCATTTGAGTTGAGCTCAAAGTTGATTATTTGTAGGAACTGATTTTATGCCCATTTAAGTGGGTTTGCACAAATGTTGGGGCTGGTAAAAGAAAATATGGACTTGAATAAAAAATACCCTTTAGGATAACCATTTTTTTTTTTTATTTCAAGTCACAAATTATTCATACAATTACAACGGTCAACTTATTAAGTCATAACTGAGTCATGGCAACAGACTTCTATATTAACATGCAAATGCATACAATAATTGATCATCAGTTAAGACCATATCATATTGTTAAAGTACTCTTTTCATGTTATCACTTACTAAGCAACACATGATGCTAGTGTAATTTAAAATGACTATTTATGACTTTCTTTGAAAATTTCTGTTATGTCTATTATGTATTAAATACAAATGTACAGAATTATAAATAATTAATATAATTACAAAAATAAAACGAAATTACAGAAAATTAACACTTACTTAAATTTGCAGAAATAAAATTAGAATAGAAAAGAAATAATCCGAGCCCTGTTTAGAATAGTCTCCTTAAGACAAATTTATTCCCTCCACAGCGTGCTAAAGGTAATGAATAATTGTCTCCCAAGATAGAACGGATTTCTAAATTAATCAAGTAGCACAACTATGATTAATTTCTTCGAACACAATTCTGTGTTTTATACTCAACCAGACCAAAGAGATAATATGTATGAGATGTATGCAGTAGCAGCAATAAAGGGATTATTTTCTGGGAAAAGATAATGCATAATTTCGAAATTATGGGAGGGCAATTTTTCAGTAGTCAAAAATTGTAGGGGAAAGGTTTAATTTATAGCAAATATTTTGACTGTTGAAAACCGTCAAAACCGAATTTAACTGTCAAAATAGTTAATTTCGGTAACTGTTGACCCTTGGCAATTAACTGACTAACAGTTAATTACTTATTAATTAATTTTGTAATTAATTAACAATTAAAGCCCATACATTAATAGCCTCATCTTTACTATGTAATAAATATACATAGCAATATTTTGTGCAATCGTCAATAAAAGTAATAAAATACCTTTTTCCACCTCTAGTTTGAACAAATTTTAAATCAATATATTAGTGTGAATTAAATCTAAAGGTTCAGTTATCCTTTCAACAGAATGGAAAGGTAATCTAGCTAATTTAGATTCCACACAAATGTCACATTTATGATTTTTATCAATATTAAATTTTGGCAAAAAATCCAAGTTAATTAATCTACGCAATGTATCAAAATTAACAGGTCCTAATCTAGTATGCCAAATATTAGATGACTCAATCAAGTAAGAAGAACTAGCAATTTCATTCATTGAAACAAATGTTTTTGGGGTTACAGTAAGAATATTGATTTTAAAGAGCCCCTCATTTAAGTAGCCCTTTCCTACATACATGTCATTCTTTGACAACACAAAGCGATCAGACACAAATACAAGCTTGAAACCATTTTTAGTCAGGAGAGATCCAAAAATCAGATTCTTTCGGATATCAGGCACGTGAAGAACATTATTGAGAGTAAGTTCCTTTCCAGAAGTCATTTTTAGAGCAATCTTTCCTTGTCCCACCACCTTAGAAGTGGAAGAATTCCCCATAAAGAGGGTCTCCTCATTTTTCAAAGGCTTATAGGTAGAAAACATCCATTTATTTGCACAAATGTGTTGTGTGGCCCCAGTGTCCACCCACCATTCCTTGTTATTTCCAACCAAGTGACATTCAGAGACCACGTTAGAAAGATTCATATCCACCAAGTCATTGGCGATGTTTTCACCCTCAGTTACATTTGCTTGAGGATTATTCCTATTTTGCTTCTTAGGCTTACGACACTTGCTTGAGCGGTGTTCAGGTTTACCACAATTGTAGCATTTGCCTTTGAACTTCTTCTTGTTCTGTTTGGAAGTGCCTTCCCCATCATGCTTTCGCTTGTTCTTCTTAGGACCTTCAACAACATGGACTTTCGTTTCCATTGAATTCTTTCCACTTTTCTTTTGAGACTCACAGTTATCTTCTTCGATTCTCAGCCTGACCACCAACTCCTCCACATTCATCTCCTTTCCCTTGTGCATGAGATAATTTTTGAATAAAGTCCAAGATGGTGGCAATTTTTCAACAATTGCAGCAACTTGGAAAGTTTCACTTAGTGACATTCCTTCAGTATGAATGTCATGGAGATCACTTGGAGTTCTTGCACTTGCGAGATCACTGGTTTAGAGTCAATCATTTTGAAGTCCAGAAAACGCCCGACGATAAATTTCTTCATCCCAACATCTTCAGTTTTGTACTTCTTTTCCAAAGAATTCCACAATTTCTTGGATGTCTTGATCGTGCAGTATACATGATATAATGTCTTGTCCAAGTATGACAGAATATAATTCCGGCATAAGTAATCCGAGTGCTTCCAAGCAGCAACCTTTTCTGAGTCATCTCCCTCTTGAATAGAGGGACAATCTTCATAAATAAACCTACTCTTGAATAGAGGGACAATCTTCATAAATAAACCTACCCACACTACACCAAAATGGCCAAATTGTCACCTTTCAGCCGACCACCCTTGTCAAGGTCATTGACCGTGACACAAATCTCGCGTTTTGTGTCACGGTCATTGATCTTGACACGATCGTGACACAGAATTATCACGGTCAAGGACCGTGACAAGGCCGTGACAAGTAAATTTGTCACGGCCTTGTCACGGTCTTTGACCGTGACAATTCCGTGTCACGGTCGTGTCAAGGTCAATGACCGTGACATAAAACGCGAGATTTGTGTCACGGTCAATGACCTTGACACGATCGTGACAACTTTTACAGCAAAAAAAGCCCTAGGCTTCTTTTTTTTCCCACCTCTTTTGGTTTTCCCTCTCTCTCTCTCTCTCTCATCCGCGATTTCTGCTCTCTCTCTCTCTAAGGTATATTTTTTTTCCTCTCTTTCTCTTTCATTTCTATATGTATGTGTATGTGTATGTGTATGTGTATGTGTATGTGTATGTGTATGTGTATGTGTATGTGTATGTGTATGTGTATGTGTATGTGTGTATATGTATATGTGTATGTGTGTATATATATGTGTAAATGTTAGTGATAGTTAGAATGGTGTAAATGTTAGTGATAGTTAAAATTGTGTAAATGTTAGAAAAGTTCTAGAATTCATATGTTAAATTTAATTATATAAATATTTAAATTGAAAATAATTTTATTCATGAAATTAATTCAATTAGGTAAAACCCTAGATAATTTTTTAGCAGAATTTGATAATATTATATAAAGTTTAGTAAATTCACAAAATGTTGCCAATTGTATGTTTTTAGGAATATCATTAGTTACTTTCGTTAGAATCCATACACTGGTAATATCATTAGAATCCATACACATGCATGTTGTTAGAAAGTCTTAAATTTAATTCTCACTTTAATTTGTAGAATCTTTGTACTTGGTTGGATTTATTATATTATGATAATGAATATGCTCCAATTATAATTATCTCATGCCATAATTTTATTGATAAACAATAACTGTAGTTGTCACGGTCGTGGTGGGGGGAGGGGGTGGGGGTGGGTTGGTGGGGGTGGGGTGTGTGTGTGTGTGCGTAAGTGTGTGTATGGTGGTGTGTGGTGGGGGAGGGGGGTAGTGGGGGTGTGGTGTGGTGGGGGGAGGGGGTGGGACGGGGTGTCACACAAAACAATAGCAAAAGAGTAGCAAAATAAGAAACAAAAGCAATGAGTTTTATGCTAATATAGTATCGATGTGCTCGAGAATGGATATGAAGTGAATGGGCATGAACTATAACAAATGAATCACAATTCTAATACATCGAAACGATTAAGAAGCTCTAATTGATAGCTAAATATCATCAAACTAAGTTTTAGCCATATGTGACATTTAATAAATTGATCTTAATGAACTAAACGAACAACATGCACACAAATTCGAAAATATCGATGTTAACTTAATTAATAAAATTTGACATCTCTCTTTTTAAATATTAGGTGGATAGTAATTAAGTAAATGTTTTCAACAGTGATGCTAAGACTGAACCAACTTGATATTCTGTATTAATTTAATAAAGGAGTGGCTACCCGGTGTTTAATTAGACGGGGTGTCACACAAAATAATAGCAAAAGAGTAGCAAAATAAGAAACAAAAGCAATGAGTTTTATGCTAATATAGTATCGATGTGCTCGAGAATGGATATGAAGTGAATGGGCATGAACTACAACAAATGAATCACAATTCTAATACATCGAAACAATTAAGAAGCTCTAATTGATAGCTAAATATCATCAAACTAAGTTTTAGCCATATGTGACATTTAATAAATTGATCTTAATGAACTAAACGAACAACATGCACAGAAATTCGAAAATATCGATGATTCTATAAATAATAGCATTATGACACGATTTTTCAACTTGAGGATTCGTGGTGCAAACCCATTGTTTATTTTTCAACAATAGGTGTGTGTATGGTGGTGTGTGGTGGGGGATGGGGGTAGTGGGGGTGGGGTGTGGTGGGGGAGGGGGTAGTGGGGGTGGGGTGTGGTGGGGGGAGGGGGTGGGGATGGGGGAGGGGGTCGTGGTGGGGGGTGGGGTGTGTGTGTGTGTGTGTGTGTGTTCGCGTAGGTGTGTGCGTGTGTGCGTGGCGGGGGGAGGGGGGCAAGGGGTGTGGAGGGTGTGGAGGGGCAATTTTAACAATTGTATATCTTTAATTAAGAAATTGTATAGCTTTAATTGTAATTTTAATTGTATAGTTTTAGATGAAAGTAAATTAATAATTAGTGCCAATTTCATATGAAAGTAGGATTGTCCCTCATTGTAAATTAGTAAATTAGTAAATTAATAATTGTATACTTTAATTGTTAGTTTAATTGATGAAATGTTGGGTTGGTTAGTTTTAAAAGTGGCATGATGTGTGCGTGTGTGTGGTGGGGGTGGGGGTAGGGGTGTGTGTATGTGTACTATTAACATTTTTTTTTTATCTGTACTAATCACATTTTTTAACAGCAAAAATGTCTCCTTCAGATATTAAGGCAAAGATGATGATGATGTTTATGATGATGTCGTCTGGGCTCGGTGGTAGCGGAGGCGACGAGGGCTCCTCCGCCCCTAGGCTCCCCAAATATGGAAAATTTGGGATTACCGTCGAGAACAAGTCGGAGCTATTAGCGAGATCCCTCGAGCTGCTAAAGACGGTCATCGGCCCGGGGTTTATGAGTTGGAAGGAGGTGCCATATGAGCTCAAGTTAGCTGTTTGGGCGGCACTACAGGTAATATATTTATATGAATATTTCAATTTCAATTTCAATTTCAATTTCAATTTCAATTTCAATTTCATATTTATATTTATATTTATATTTATATTTATATTTATATTTATATTTATATTTATATTTATATTTATATTTATATTTATATTTATATTTATATTTATTCGCAACTAACATTGTATTTGTTGGACAGGAACAATTCAACTTGGATCCAAAGCTACGCGATCCCGCCTTGGAGCAGATTAGGGAGCAACTCAAGTCGTGGAAAAAAAATATACGGGCACGGTACTTTGGGAAAACAAGAGAGTCGATTATCCAATAGCGTGAATCCGTCCCGCCCAAGGAGCCGATCTCATTGGCACAATGGCAGAAGTTCATTGACAATGAGATCGAGGATCGACAATTGGTTGCTCGCCAATCGGGGAGGGAAAATCGGGCAAAAAAGACGGACGTGCACTACTTCGGCCGGACCTCTTACGCCGAGGTGGAGCATAGGATGCAGGTAAGATTTAATTTTTCTATAACTACAGAAATATATTATTCTTCATTATTTTACTTTGCGGGGCCGATACTAATTTTACTTTTCTTTATGTTATTTCAGGGGGTAGGGAGTGGGCCAGGGGGTAAGCCACATAGGCTCGATACTTATGTGGCTCTTCGGACGAAGAAGGGGAAGGACAAGGAGGTGTCCCCGAGCGTCGCGGCCACGATTGTAAGTAATCCGACAGTTTAATTTTTGTTAATTACGTTATAATTTTTTAGTTTACTTATTTTACTAATCATGTGCTTTTTGTCGTTTCAGGCAAAGCTTAAGGAAGTGCATGAGTCGCAGTCTGATGCCGACAAGGCATCTTTGTCCACAGTCGCACTCAGCCAAGTGCTTGGCTCTGATCGCAAGGGAAGGACAAGGGGAGTGAGCTCGCGGGTGGCCAAATCTAGGATCATCGGATTGGAGACGAGCGACACCGGGTTGGCTCGAACGGTGGATTCACACGACACGAAGCTGTCCCATTTAGAGGCGACGGTCGAAGATATGTACGCATTCATGAAGCGTACGTTGGGCGGAGACCGTAAAGGGAAAGGGAAAGGGAAGGAGAAGGCGGTGGAGGAGGAGGAGGTGCGGGAGGACGAGGCGCAGGATGACGAGTATGTGGACCTCGCTGCTTCATCACCGACACGTTCGTACTTCGATTATCCACTTCCCTATTTGGCGCCCTTCAACAGACCATTGTCGACACTTGGTTGGCCGAGCGTGTTCATATTGGACGTATTTAATGGTCAGCGGATAGGGCGGGGGTTGAGGGACCCGAATATCGTCGAGGGTGGAATAGTTCATGGACGTGTGCTTCAACAGATGGAGTCCAGGGTGCTCGTCATGCATGTCATACCCGGGAAGGAGAACTCCCTATTGTGGTTGCGCGAACAATGCGGCACGACGTATATTAGTGGGTGCGTCAATTCGTATGTCGTGTGGCCTACTCACCTCCTCGCATTTACCCAAGACATGTAGTAACATTATTTTTAAGTTTGTCCATTTTATTATATTTGGATTATATCGTCATGTATATTATTTCTATTTTGAATATTTGGATTATATCGTCATGAATATATATTTGCATTATCTTTAGTTTGTTTGGATATATGATGTTTGGAACAGGTACGATGTTGCTATAACAGGTACAAATATACTGCTGGGCAGTGGCAGTGGCCATACTGCCCAGCAGATTTTTTTTAAATTCTGCCCAGAATTGTCACGGTCATTGACCGTGACAAGTCCTTGACAAAAGGTTGTCACGGACGTGTCACGGTCATTGACCGTGATAATTTTTTTAAAAAGGGTCACGACTTTGTCACGGTTATAAACCGTGACAAACGTGTCACGGTCATTGACCGCGACACGACCGTGACACAAAACGCGAGTTTGTGTCAAGGTCAATGACCGTGACACGACCGTGACAAAAAAAGTTGGCTCGCCTCGAAATGTCACGGTCATTGACCTTGACAAGGGTGATTTGTCAGGGTCAATGACCTTGACAATAGTGCAGATTTAGTGTAGTGCCAATTGGCACGTAGTGAGATAGAAATACATTTGTCCTTGCCAACTTATGAAGTCAGCCCCATTGAACTTTTTCGGTTTCTCCCCGCGTGGCATAGATACGGGTGTAGTCACATTTGTGTTGGTAACAGTCACATTAGCAGGAATAGTGTTCGTACTTTGCAATTCCATTTCTATTACAAAAACAGAAATTTTATCAATGATAATAATCATATACGAATGAATTAATCAAAACAGAATACATAATTCAGTGCACCAATTTCCTCCAAATATAATTCACAATAAATGAATTCCAAAAGAATTCTTAATAATATTCAGAATTAAACTATAATATAAACAGAAGTTTATACACAATAAAATCTGTGTCACACTATTTTTTAATAATAAAAAGAATTCCGTACAAAACAGAATTATAATTTTAAGATCAAAAAATTTATATAAATAGATTTAATAACAAAATTTACAAATAATATTTTCTAAAACAGAATATATAAATAGTGAAGAAATTAATTTCTGTATGAAAATTGTTTTATTAAATATTTGTAATAAAATAATATTTTAATTCAATATTTCTGTCAAAACAGATTTAATTATACGAATAAATTTCTGTACACTACAAACCAGTAGAGCAATTAAATTTATCTTAAGATTTTTATGTCTACTATGTATTAAATACAAATGTACAGAATTATAAATAATTAATATAATTGCAAAAATAAAACGAAATTACAGAAAATTAACACTTACTTAAATTTACAGAAATAAAATTAGAATAGAGAAGAAATAATCCGAGCCCTGTTTAGAACAGTCTCCTTAAGACAAATTTATTCCCTCCACAGCGTGCTAAAGGTAATGAATAATTGTCTCCCAAGATAGAACGGATTTTCAATTTAATCAAGTAGCACAACTATGATTAATTTCTTCGAACACAATTCTGTGTTTTATACTCAACCAGACCAAAGAGATAATATGTATGAGATGTATGCAGTAGCAGCAATAGAGGGAGTATTTTCTGAGAAAAGATAATGCATAATTTTGGAAGGAGGGCAATTTTTCAGTAGTCAAAAACTGTAGGGAAAAGGTTTAATTTATAGCAAACGTTTTGACTGTTGGGAACAGTCAAAACCGAATTTAACAGTCAAAACAGTTAATTTCGTTAACTGTTGACCCTTGGCAATTAACTGACAAACAGTTAATTAATTATTAATTAATTTCGTAATTAATTAACAATTAAAGCCCGGAAAGTTAAAATAAAATGGACTAAAGCCCAAGCCGAGCCGGACGGACGGACGACGCGCGCATGTGGGCTTTTGGGCCATGCCCAACACATGCATAGTGTAGGCCATCTCCCCTTCAAAGAGTTGGGATACCCCAAGGCATCCAAGCCTTAGTTTATACTTGGTGTGTTATTAACTCATCAACTTTCCACTACTCTTCCAATGTGGGACAAGAGTTAAAGCATACCCAACTCATTAACTTTCATTACTTTGTGAGTCACTTTGGGAACATATCACTACACCAAAAACAGCAATTTGGCACACCTTGATATTAAAATTCTGGCACAGTTTAAAACTGTGCCAAATTCTGGCACGGTTTAATGACAATCTGGCACACTTTAAAACAGTGCCAAAATTTGGCACTGTTTTAAAGTGTGCCAAAATTGAGTACAGTTAACTAAAATATAAAAGCCCTAAAAAAACAATTCCCCTCACTTCTTTTGCTCTCCCGCTCTCCTCTCCCGCTTGTTCCACTCTCTCTGTTCACAGGTACTCGACTCTCACTTATTGGTCCGCCTCCCCTCTCTCTCAACAACCATCTTCGTTTTCTTCATCAACAACCATCTTCATTTTTCTTTACTCCGACTCCCGACCTGTTCCATACCTCCGTTCCATACCTCCGATCGCCGACCGCCCAGCGTAAGGTAAATAGCTTCATTTTTCATTTCCTTTTTATATTTCGTTGAAACTGTTGGATGAAAGACTGATATATATGTATAGTTTGAAATCGATGGAGTTAGGTTTTCAAAACAATTTGAGTTAAGTTTGAAAATTGATTTGAAATTGAATTAGGTTGGTTTGTAATCAAATTGATTTAGGTTTTGAAATCAATTTGAGTGGGTTTTAAAATTGATTACGAGTTGGGTTTGAAGAGTTAGATTTTCGTTGGGGTTTGCAGAGTTGGATTTTCAATCAGGTTTAAAGAATTAGATTTCCGTTGGGTGATCCACGGTTCACCCCACCGTCGACAAGAGGGTCCGGCGATCAAAAATTTCAAATATCTATTAAGTTCCGTGGGCATGGAGGAGCATGGTTCCACCTTCTGTTGGTGAGAGCATAAAACGCCAAAAAATTTACGATTCAGTAGCTTGCGAATAAGCCAAAAAATGGAACTATAGTCGGATGAGTAAAAGAAGGATGGTAATTGGTTTTTATAATTTATTTTTAGTGTTTAAATAAATAAAATCAACTTTATTGGAAAATAAATTTATTTCTTTTTCAATGTGATATAGGTAATGGAATTTTTTTTTAATAACTTAAATGTAGCTACATCCTTTACCTTTGAGCTATTAACCATGTCCATCACAATGACTCCAGAATGTAATAAAATAATGTAATCAATCTAGGGAGTGAGAATTGAATATTGGTTTAAATTTGATACTCGTTCCATTAGCTTTAACGAATATAAAGAAGATTTCGGTTGGGTTGGTTCGTTCCTTTATTCAACCATTGTTCAAATGTTTTTCGTGATTTCAATAGATTTCATGGATTACAACTGTTTGTTGTAATCTATTTAAAAGATTTCTAATAATTATGCTATTTTTTTGTCCTGCCGCTACTTTTGCTTAGTTTTGTGATTTCAAATAATCCAATCGCCATATGATCTTTATATAGCATCGATCGGGTTCATACTCCATGTGTATATCATATTCCATGAAAAAAACTACAGGGATGGAATGTAGACAATAGGGGGCTCATCTTCCTCATGTTGTGGGGATTGCTGGGCAATCGGTTTATGGTGTTCAGTCCGTGGCACTCCCGGGAGGCTACCAAAATGATGACCACTGAGAGTGGTTCCTCTATACAGGAAGGTATGTGCCCTTTATTTTTATATTCACTTTTAATTTTAGATATTCAATACTTGTAATATGTGCCCTCTATACAGGAAGTTCAAGCAATATAGTGCTTTAAATATCTTTATTGCATCTAACACATTTCATAATATACTAATTTTCATCATTTATAAAGGTACCTTCTAAATTCAGATTGTGTTTTAATACCACTCCAATCCTGTTATTATAAGAATACTTGAATGAAAGAAAGTTTTTATAAGGAAAAAACCAATACAAAATGAAATAAACCCGTTACGGCTGTGGTATAACTACCTGTGATACAACCTTCCGGTACTTATCATTTTGGTGACGTATTGTATCGCATTTTACTATATATACAACTATGTCTCTATGTTTATTGACATATTTGTCTAGCACTTTACTTTTGTTCCAGTTATTTTAAAGATAACACGAATACCTCTATTCTCAATTAATGTTATGAACTTGCACGTGTAAATTACTTCCAATATCTGTTCATTATGTTGGGAAAGTTTATGGCCTCAATTTGACTTACCATTTCATATGGGCTTGTAGTTTTTCCTCATATCTTAACCTTATTCTCTGTTCTTAAGCCAAAATTCCCATGTCAATGGTCAGGTCCCACAAGGAGAAATGTTCTTCTTATGATCCAGAAACAGTAGTCCGATATGATGGGGTTTATAGAATTGAGAAATGTTGGCGCAAAGATGGAATTCAGGTAGGGTTACTTGCAAAATTATCCTTTACATGTGGCTCTTGCTATATATCTTTACATTTTGTCATACACTTCTGTTTTCCAGGGATTTAATGTCTGTCGATATCTTTTCGTTCGTTGCGATAATGAACCTGCTCCATGGACAAAGTTTACAATTGTTTTCATCATCTTCGGTTTGTATATGTATGTATCTATCTATGTGCATATATAATGTTTACTTAAAGTCTGCAGTGATGAGCCTGGGGGCTTACCAACTTGATGCATGGGTACAAGAGGGAGTCTCATGGCACTAGAGTACTTAAATCCATATAATAAAACATCTCAAAAAAGTGAAAATAAAAGCTATAGAACATATACTGTTGTGAAACATAAGGTAATTATTAACAATTGTTTCTATGTTTATACAGAACACTTCTTACCTCGACTTAAGCAACAAAGGGTCTTACTAATGGAACATAGTACACTTTCATATTCTAATATTTATATTTTTGTTTTTAATTGTTATCTATAATGCTTAATGTTTTTTTCATGAAGGTAATTACTAAGGGAATGCGGTATGCCACATTTCAATCATGAAGGACACATTAGATGAAAGTGTATGCGAATAGTTCACTTCCATACGTTGAGAAAGAATGAAGTGCGAGTTTCACTCGATGACATCAAAGTGCCCGAGTATCCAGTTTGGGGTGGAAAACAAGCTCATTGAGAGAACTTGAAAGATGTTGGTAAAAATGGAATTACGTATTGGCTCGACGATGTTTGTCTTCCCATTGGTGACACCGACGAATGACCTTTGTCCTCCCATTGGTGACACCGGCGACCTACACCACCTTGCTTCGAAGTACTTCCCTCTAAGGTACAAATCTGAAAAATCCTTACTTATATTCCTAATTTATGTTTCTATAACCCTGCTCCCCCACCTATAGCATCAAGAAATTATTGAGTTATCGTTATGCAATCGACAATTGAATTGAGTTATAGTTATGCAATCAACTATTGAATTGAGTTATCGTTATGCAATCAACTATTGAATATAATTGGCAAAAATCAACACTTAAACTTAAAAACAAGTCGTTAAAGGGTGAAAATCAAAACCAGCCCCCAAACGGACCCGTAAGAGGCATGAACACCTCACACAGGACCAATGTAACTTATTTTAATATTAACATAAGCCCAATATCTGCATATATGCATATTTCTGCATATATGCAACATATATGCAGCATATATCTGCATATATGCTTGCATATATCTGCATATATGCTTGCATATATGCACATATATGCATATATCTGCATAAATGCATATATCTGCATATATGGTGCATATATGATTGCATATATGGGTGGGGAGTGGGGAGTGGGGTGGGTTGAATTTGACAATTAGCTTTTCTCTCAGATCATGGAGAAGATTCACAAACTTAAATCAAAAGTAAAACGTAATAAATATAAAACATAATAAATATACATCGAACACATGTGCTTGGTTTGTGGCCTTTCTCAATTACTTACTCATTTTCACTAATTCTTCATGTAGGCCAAAATTGAAAAACTGGTAAATAAAACAGAAAACCAAGAACATTTCACAAGTCAGAAAATTAAGTCACATGTTGTAAAATGACTACTTTCCCTACATAATGGTTAATATATCTTTTCAAAATATAATTTTGGTATTGCAGGACCTCTTTGTGTCGGGACAGATACAACATCAGCACACTGGTGAAAGCGAAAGCAGAACTCGAAGAAGTGATTGGAAAAGGGAAGATCTCAAGTTGTTTGCACAAATACGCAAGGATCAAGAATGAGGGAGCTTATTCGGAGGATCTCAAGTTGCGAATAAATTTGGTAAGTATTTTATATTGATGATAGAAGATTTTATAATGTAGTGCACCATTACCAAAGTAAATTCTTCATTTAGTTGTGTGCGCGTGTGTGTTGTGTAAGATGTGTGTCTTAAGGCCTTAATAAGTGGTTGACATGGAGGAAGGGGCTATATATGGATTTATATACTATTTTTAGATGTTAAATCGGTGGAAGGGATTTATTGGTGGTTTAGCTGCGGCTTTTGTGCTTGTTGTTGTTGTTGGGATTATGTTAATATTAAAATTAGTTGGATTTCATGAATAAACAAAGGAAACTCTGTCGAAATTTTATGAAATAAGTAAGTGTTCTAAATTGATTAAGGCTAGCAGACAACATTTGAAAATTGAACATTGGTGAATGAAAACGTAAAACAACTAATAAACATACCAGAATGAGACATGCGTAGTCACGAACACCTCGCACGGGATCAATGCGACTCATAGGAACCGACCGTGTAGTCACGGGGCTCCCAGTTTGAGTGTAAGACATAAATTTGCAAAATATTTAGATTTAAGCATAAAAACATGCAATCGAAAGGTGAAAACGTAAAACAAGTCGTTCAAGGGTGAAAACCCAAACCACCCCCCAAACGACCCCGTAGGGGGCACGAACGCCTCGCACGGGACCAATGTAACTTGTAGGAACTGACCGCGTAGTCCCGGGTCTCCCGGTTTGTGAATATGACGATAATTTGCAAAAACCAGCACTTAAACTTAAAAACAAGCCGTTAATGGGTGAAAACCCAAACCACCCCCCAAACTACCCCGTAGGGGGCACGGACACCTCGCACGGGACCAATGTAACTTGTAGGAACTGACCGCGTAGTCCCGGGTCTCCCGGTTTGAGAATATGACGATAATTTGCAAAAATCACACTTAGTTAAAAACAAGCCGTCAAAGGGTGAAAACCTAAACCACCCCCTAAATGACCCCGTAGGGGGCACGAACACCTCGTACGGGACCAATGTAACTTGTAGGAACTGACCGCGTAGTCCCGGGTCTCCCGGTTTGTGAATATGACGATAATTTGCAAAAATCAGCACTTAAACTTAAAAACAAGCCGTTAAAGGGTGAAAACTCAAACCACCCCCCAAACGACCCCGTAGGAGGCACGAACACCTCGCACGGGACCAATGTAACTTGTAGGAACTGACCGCGTAGTCTCGGGTCTCCCGGTTTGAGAGTATGACGATAATTTGCAAAAATCAACATTTAAACTTAAAAACAAGCCGTTAAAGGGTGAAAACCCAAACCACCCCCCAAACGACCCCGTAGGGGGCACGAACACCTTGCACGGGACCAATGTAACTTATAGGAACTGATCGCGTAGTCCCGGGCCTCCCGGTTTGTGAATATGACGATAATTTGCAAAAATCACACTTAGTTAAAAACAAGCCGTCAAAGGGTGAAAACCCAAACCACCCCCCAAACGACCCAGTAGGAGGCACAAACACCTCGCACGGGATCAATGTAATTTGTAGGAACTGATCGCGTAGTCCCGGGTCTCCCGGTTTGATAGTATGACGATAATTTGCAAAAATCAATACTTAAACTTAAAAACAAGCCGCTAAAGGGGGAAAACCCAAACCACCCCCCAAACGACCCCGTAGGAGGCACGAACACCTTGCACGGGACCAATGTAACTTGTAGGAACTGACCGCGTAGTCTCGGGTCTCCCGGTTTGAGAGTAGGACGATAATTTGCAAAAATCAATACTTAAACTTAAAAACAAGCCGTTAAAGGAGGAAAATCCAAACCACCCCCCAAACGATCCCGTAGGAGGCACGAACACCTCGCACGGGACCAATGTAACTTGTAGGAACTGACCGCGTAGTCTCGGGTCTCCCAGTTTGAGAGTAGGACGATAATTTGCAAAAATCAACACTTAAACTTAAAAACAAGTCGTCAAAGGGTGAAAACCCAAACCAACCCCCAAACGACCCCGTAGGGGGCACGAACACCTCGCTCGGGACCAATGTAACTTGTAGGAACTGACCACGTAGTCCCGGGTCTCCCGGTTTTTGAATATAACGATAATTTGCAAAAATCAGCACTTAAACTTAAAAACAAGCCGTTAAAGGGTGAAAACTCAAACCACCCCCCAAACGACCCCGTAGGGGGCACGAACACCTCGCACGGGACCAATGTAACTTGTAGGAACTGATCGCGTAGTCCCGGGTCTCCCGGTTTGTGAATATGACGATAATTTGCAAAAATCACACTTAGTTAAAAACATGTTGTCAAAGGGTGAATACCCAAACCAACCCCCAAACGACCCCGTAGGAGGCACGAACAGCTCGCACGGGACCAATGTAACTTGTAGGAACTGATCGCGTAGTCCCGGGTCTCCCGGTTTGTGAATATGACGATAATTTGCAAAAATCAGCACTTAAACTTAAAAACAAGCCGTTAAAGGGTGAAAACTAAAACCACCTCCCAAACGACCCTATAGGGGACACGAACACCTCGCACGGGACCAATGTAACTTGTAGGAACTGACTGCGTAGTCCCGGGTCTCCCGGTTTGTGAATATGACGATAATTTGCAAAAATCACACTTAGTTAAAAACATGCTGTCAAAGGGTGAATACCCAAACCAACCCCCAAACGACCCCGTAGGAGGCACGAACAGCTCGCACGGGACCAATGTAACTTGTAGGAACTGATCGCGTGATCGCGTAGTCCCGGGTCTCTCGGTTTGAGAGTAGGACGATAATTTACAAAAATCAACACTTAAACTTAAAAACAAGCCGTTAAAGGGTGAAAACCCAAACCAGCCACCAAACGACCCCGTAGGAGGCACGACCACCTCGCACGGGACCAATATAACTTGTAGAAACTGACCGCGTAGTCCCGGGTCTCCCGATTTGAGAGTAGGACGATAATTTGCAAAAATCAACACTTAAACTTAAAAACAAGTCGTCAAAGGGTGAAAACCCAAACCAACCACCAAACGACCCCGTAGGGGGCACGAACACCTCGCACGGGACCAATGTAACTTGTAGGAACTGACCGCGTAGTCCCGGGTCTCCCGGTTTGTGAATATGACGATAATTTGCAAAAACCAGCACTTAAACTTAAAAACAAGCCGTTAATGGGTGAAAACCCAAACCACCCCCCAAACTACCCCGTAGGGGGCACGAACACCTCGCACGGGACCAATGTAACATGTAGGAACTGACCGCGTAGTCCCGGGTCGCCCGGTTTGAGAATATGACGATAATTTGCAAAAATCACACTTAGTTAAAAACAAGCCGTCAAAGGGTGAAAACCTAAACCACCCTCTAAATGACCCCGTAGGGGGCACGAACACCTCGCACGGGACCAATGTAACTTGTAGGAACTGACCGCGTAGTCCCGGGTCTCCCGGTTTGTGAATATGACGATAATTTGCAAAAATCAGCACTTAAACTTAAAAACAAGCCGTTAAAGGGTGAAAACTCAAACCACCCCCCAAACGACCCCGTAGGAGGCACGAACACCTCGCACGGGACCAATGTAACTTGTAGGAACTGACCGCGTAGTCTCGGGTCTCCCGGTTTGAGAGTATGACGATAATTTGCAAAAATCAACATTTAAACTTAAAAACAAGCCGTTAAAGGGTGAAAACCCAAACCACCCCCCAAACGACCCCGTAGGTGGCACGAACACCTCGCACGGGACCAATGTAACTTATAGGAACTGATCGCGTAGTCCCGGGCCTCCCGGTTTGTGAATATGACGATAATTTACAAAAACCACACTTAGTTAAAAACAAGCCGTCAAAGGGTGAAAACCCAAACCACTCCCCAAACGACCCAGTAGGAGGCACAAACACCTCGCACGGGACCAATGTAATTTGTAGGAACTGATCGCATAGTCCCGGGTCTCCCTGTTTGATAGTATGACGATAATTTGCAAAAATCAGCACTTAAACTTAAAAATAAGCCGCTAAAGGGTGAAAACCCAAACCACCCCCCACACGACCCCGTAGGGGGCACGAACTCCTCGCACGGGAACAATGTAACTTGTAGGAACTGGCCGCGTAGTCCCGGGTCTCCCGGTTTGTGAATATGACGATAATTTGCAAAAATCAATACTTAAACTTAAAAACAAGCCGCTAAAGGGGGAAAACCTAAACCACCCCCCAAACGACCCCGTAGGAGGCACGAACACCTTGCACGGGACCAATGTAACTTGTAGGAACTGACCGCGCAGTCTCGGGTCTCCCGGTTTGAGAGTAGGACGATAATTTGCAAAAATCAATACTTAAACTTAAAAACAAGCTGTTAAAGGGGGAAAACCCAAACCACCCCCCAAACGATCCCGTAGGAGGCACGAACACCTCGCACGGGACCAATGTAACTTGCAGGAACTGACCGCGTAGTCCCGGGTCTCCCGGTTTGAGAGTAGGACGATAATTTGCAAAAACCAGCACTTAAACTTAAAAACAAGCCGTTAATGGGTGAAAACCCAAACCACCCCCCAAACTACCCCGTAGGGGGCACGAACACCTCGCACGGGACCAATGTAACTTGTAGGAACTGACCGCGTAGTCCCGAGTCTCCCGGTTTGAGAATATGACGATAATTTGCAAAAATCACACTTAGTTAAAAACAAGCCGTCAAAGGGTGAAAACCTAAACCACCCCCTAAATGACCCCGTAGGGGGCACGAGCACCTCGCACGGGACCAATGTAACTTGTAGGAACTGACCGCGTAGTCCCGGGTCTCCCGGTTTGTGAATATGACGATAATTTGCAAAAATCAGCACTTAAACTTAAAAACAAGCCGTTAAAGGGTGAAAACTCAAACCACCCCCCAAACGACCCCGTAGGAGGCACGAACACCTCGCACGGGACCAATGTAACTTGTAGGAACTGACCGCGTTGTCTCGGGTCTCCCGGTTTGAGAGTATGACGATAATTTGCAAAAATCAACATTTAAACTTAAAAACAAGCCGTTAAAGGGTGAAAACCCAAACCACCCCCCAAACGAACCCGTAGGGGGCACGAACACCTCGCACGGGACCAATGTAACATATAGGAACTGATCGCGTAGTCCCGGGCCTCCCGGTTTGTGAATATGACGATAATTTGCAAAAATCACACTTAGTTAAAAACAAGCCGTCAAAGGGTGAAAACCCAAACCACCCCCCAAACGACCCCGTAGGAGGCACAAACACCTCGCACGGGACCAATGTAATTTGTAGGAACTGATCGTGTAGTCCCGGGTCTCCCGGTTTGATAGTATGACGATAATTTGCAAAAATCAGCACTTAAACTTAAAAACAAGCCGCTAAAGGGTGAAAACCCAAACCACCCCCCAAACGACCCCGTAGGGGGCACGAACACCTTGCACGGGACCAATGTAACTTATAGGAACTGATCGCGTAGTCCCGGGCCTCCCGGTTTGTGAATATGACGATAATTTACAAAAACCACACTTAGTTAAAAACAAGCCGTCAAAGGGTGAAAACTCAAACCACTCCCCAAACGACCCAGTAGGAGGCACAAACACCTCGCACGGGACCAATGTAATTTGTAGGAACTGATCGCATAGTCCCGGGTCTCCCTGTTTGATAGTATGACGATAATTTGCAAAAATCAGCACTTAAACTTAAAAATAAGCCGCTAAAGGGTGAAAACCCAAACCACCCCCCACACGACCCCGTAGGGGGCACGAACTCCTCGCACGGGAACAATGTAACTTGTAGGAACTGGCCGCGTAGTCCCGGGTCTCCCGGTTTGTGAATATGACGATAATTTGCAAAAATCAATACTTAAACTTAAAAACAAGCCGCTAAAGGGGGAAAACCTAAACCACCCCCCAAACGACCCCGTAGGAGGCACGAACACCTTGCACGGGACCAATGTAACTTGTAGGAACTGACCGCGCAGTCTCGGGTCTCCCGGTTTGAGAGTAGGACGATAATTTGCAAAAATCAATACTTAAACTTAAAAACAAGCTGTTAAAGGGGGAAAACCCAAACCACCCCCCAAACGATCCCGTAGGAGGCACGAACACCTCGCACGGGACCAATGTAACTTGCAGGAACTGACCGCGTAGTCCCGGGTCTCCCGGTTTGAGAGTAGGACGATAATTTGCAAAAACCAGCACTTAAACTTAAAAACAAGCCGTTAATGGGTGAAAACCCAAACCACCCCCCAAACTACCCCGTAGGGGGCACGAACACCTCGCACGGGACCAATGTAACTTGTAGGAACTGACCGCGTAGTCCCGAGTCTCCCGGTTTGAGAATATGACGATAATTTGCAAAAATCACACTTAGTTAAAAACAAGCCGTCAAAGGGTGAAAACCTAAACCACCCCCTAAATGACCCCGTAGGGGGCACGAGCACCTCGCACGGGACCAATGTAACTTGTAGGAACTGACCGCGTAGTCCCGGGTCTCCCGGTTTGTGAATATGACGATAATTTGCAAAAATCAGCACTTAAACTTAAAAACAAGCCGTTAAAGGGTGAAAACTCAAACCACCCCCCAAACGACCCCGTAGGAGGCACGAACACCTCGCACGGGACCAATGTAACTTGTAGGAACTGACCGCGTTGTCTCGGGTCTCCCGGTTTGAGAGTATGACGATAATTTGCAAAAATCAACATTTAAACTTAAAAACAAGCCGTTAAAGGGTGAAAACCCAAACCACCCCCCAAACGACCCCGTAGGGGGCACGAACACCTCGCACGGGACCAATGTAACTTATAGGAACTGATCGCGTAGTCCCGGGCCTCCCGGTTTGTGAATATGACGATAATTTGCAAAAATCACACTTAGTTAAAAACAAGCCGTCAAAGGGTGAAAACCCAAACCACCCCCCAAACGACCCCGTAGGAGGCACAAACACCTCGCACGGGACCAATGTAATTTGTAGGAACTGATCGTGTAGTCCCGGGTCTCCCGGTTTGATAGTATGACGATAATTTGCAAAAATCAGCACTTAAACTTAAAAACAAGCCGCTAAAGGGTGAAAACCCAAACCACCCCCCAAACGACCCCGTAGGGGGCACGAACTCCTCGCACGGGAACAATGTAACTTGTAGGAACTGGCCGCGTAGTCCCGGGTCTCCCGGTTTGTGAATATGACGATAATTTGCAAAAATCAATACTTAAACTTAAAAACAAGCCGCTAAAGGGGGAAAACCCAAACCACCCCCCAAACGACCCCGTAGGAGGCACGAACACCTTGCACGGGACCAATGTAACTTGTAGGAACTGACCGCGCAGTCTCGGGTCTCCCGGTTTGAGAGTAGGACGATAATTTGCCAAAATCAATACTTAAACTTAAAAACAAGCCGTTAAAGGGGGAAAACCCAAACCACCCCCCAAACGATCCCGTAGGAGGCACGAACACCTCGCACGGGACCAATGTAACTTGTAGGAACTGACCGCTTAGTCTCGGGTCTCCCGGTTTGAGAGTAGGACGATAATTTGCAAAAATCAACACTTAAACTTAAAAACAAGTCGTCAAAGGGTGAAAACCCAAACCAACCACCAAACGACCCCGTAGGGGGCACGAACACCTCGCACGGGACCAATGTAACTTGTAGGAACTGATCGCGTAGTCCCGGGTCTCCCGGTTTGTGAATATGACGATAATTTGCAAAAACCAGCACTTAAACTTAAAAACAAGCCGTTAATGGGTGAAAACCCAAACCACCCCCCAAACTACCACGTAGGGGGCACGAACACCTCGCACGGGACCAATGTAACTTGTAGGAACTGACCGCGTAGTCCCGGGTCTCCCGGTTTGTGAATATGACGATAATTTGCAAAAATCAGCACTTAAACTTAAAAACAAGCCGTTAAAGGGTGAAAACTCAAACCACCCCCCAAACGACCCCGTAGGAGGCACGAACACCTCGCACGGGACCAATGTAACTTGTAGGAACTGACCGCGTAGTCTCGGGTCTCCCGGTTTGAGAGTATGACGATAATTTGCAAAAATCAACATTTAAACTTAAAAACAAGCCGTTAAAGGGTGAAAACCCAAACCACCCCCCAAACGACCCCGTAGGGTTCCCAAACACCTCGCACGGGACCAATGTAACTTATAGGAACTGATCGCGTAGTCCCGGGCCTCCCGGTTTGTGAATATGACGATAATTTGCAAAAATCACACTTAGTTAAAAACAAGCCGTCAAAGGGTGAAAACCCAAACCACCCCCCAAACGACCCCGTAGGAGGCACAAACACCTCGCACGGGACCAATGTAACTTGTAGGAACTGATCGTGTTGTCCCGGGTCTCCCGGTTTGATAGTATGACGATAATTTGCAAAAATCAATATTAAGCTTAAAAACAAGCCGCTAAAGGGGGAAAACCCAAACCACCCCCCAAACGGCCCCGTAGGAGGGACGAACACCTTGCACGGGACCAATGTAACTTGTAGGAACTGACCGCGTAGTCTCGGGTCTCCCGGTTTGAGAGTAGGACGATAATTTGCAAAAATCAGCACTTAAACTAAAAAACAAGCCGCTAAAGGGTGAAAACCCAAACCACCCCCCAAACGACCCCGTAGGGGGCACGAACTCCTCGCACGGGAACAATGTAACTTGTAGGAACTGGCCGCGTAGTCTCGGGTCTCCCGGTTTGTGAATATGACGATAATTTGCAAAAATCAATACTTAAACTTAAAAACAAGCCGCTAAAGGGGGAAAACCCAAACCACCCCCCAAACGACCCCGTAGGAGGCACGAATACCTTGCACGGGACCAATGTAACTTGTAGGAACTGACCGCGTAGTCTCGGGTCTCCCGGTTTGAGAGTAGGACGATAATTTGCAAAAATCAATACTTAAACTTAAAAACAAGCCGTTAAAGGGGGAAAACCCAAACCACCCCCCAAACGATCCCGTAGGAGGCACGAACACCTCGCACGGGACCAATGTAACTTGTAGGAACTGACCGCGTAGTCTCGGGTCTCCCGGTTTGAGAGTAGGACGATAATTTGCAAAAATCAACACTTAAACTTAAAAACAAGTCGTCAAAGGGTGAAAACCCAAACCAACCCCCAAACGACCCCATAGGGGGCACGAACACCTCGCACGGGACCAATGTAACTTGTAGGAACTGACCGCGTAGTCCCGGGTCTCCCGATTTTTGAATATGACGATAATTTGCAAAAATCAGCACTTAAACTTAAAAACAAGCCGTTAAAGGGTGAAAACTCAAACCACCCCCCAAACGACCCCGTAGGGGGCACGAACACCTCGCACGGGACCAATGTAACTTGTAGGAACTGACTGCGTAGTCCCGGGTCTCCCGATTTGTGAATATGACGATAATTTGCAAAAATCACACTTAGTTAAAAACATGCTATCAAAGGGTGAATACCCAAACCAACCCCCAAACGACCCCGTAGGAGGCACGAACAGCTCGCACGGGACCAATGTAACTTGTAGGAACTGATCGCGTAGTCCCGGGTCTCCCGGTTTGTGAATATGACGATAATTTGCAAAAATCAGCACTTAAACTTAAAAACAAGCCGTTAAAGGGTGAAAACTCAAACCACCCCCCAAACGACCCCGTAGGGGGCACGAACACCTCACACGGGACCAATGTAACTTGTAGGAACTGATCGCGTAGTCCCGGGTCTCCCGATTTGTGAATATGACGATAATTTGCAAAAATCACACTTAGTTAAAAACATGTTGTCAAAGGGTGAATACCCAAACCAACCCCCAAACGACCCCGTAGGAGGCACGAACAGCTCGCACGGGACCAATGTAACTTGTAGGAACTGATCGCGTAGTCCCGGGTCTCTCGGTTTGAGAGTAGGACAATAATTTACAAAAATCAACACTTAAACTTAAAAACAAGCCGTTAAAGGGTGAAAACCCAAACCAGCCCCCAAACGACCCCGTAGGAGGCACGAACACCTCGCACGGGACGAATGTAACTTGTAGGAACTGATCGCGTAGTCCCGGGTCTCCCGATTTGAGAGTAGGACGATAATTTGCAAAAATCAACACTTAAACTTAAAAACAAGTCGTCAAAGGGTGAAAACCCAAACCAACCCCCAAACGACCCCGTAGGGGGCCCGAACACCTCGCACGGGACCAATGTAACTTGTAGGAACTGACCGCGTAGTCCCGGGTCTCCCGGTTTGTGAATATGACGATAATTTGCAAAAACCAACACTTAAACTTAAAAACAAGCCGTTAATGGGTGAAAACCCAAACCACCCCCCAAACTACCCCGTAGGCGGCACGAACACCTCGCACGGGACCAATGTAACTTGTAGGAACTGACCGCGTAGTCCCGGGTCTCCCGGTTTGAGAATATGACGATAATTTGCAAAAATCACACTTAGTTAAAAACAAGCCGTCAAAGGGTGAAAACCTAAACCACCCCCCAAATGACCCCGTAGGGGGCACGAACACCTCGCACGGGACCAATGTAACTTGTAGGAACTGACCGCGTAGTCCCGGGTCTCCCGGTTTGTGAATATGACGATAATTTTCAAAAATCAGCACTTAAACTTAAAAACAAGCCGTTAAAGGGTGAAAACTCAAACCACCCCCCAAACGACCCCGTAGGGGGCACGAACACCTCGCACGGGACCAATGTAACTTGGAGGAACTGACCGCGTATTCCCGGGTCTCCCGGTTTGTGAATATGACGATAATTTGCAAAAATCACACTTAGTTAAAAACATGCCGTCAAAGGGTGAATACCCAAACCAACCGCCAAACGACCCCGTATGAGGCACGAAAACCTCGCACGAGACCAATATAACTTGTAGGAACTGACCGCGTAGTCCCGGGTCTCCCGATTTGAGAGTACGACGATAATTTGCAAATATCAACACTTAAACTTAAAAACAAGCCGTTAAAGGGTGAAAACCCAAACCAGCCCCCAAACGACCCCGTAGGGGGCACGAACACCTCGCACGGGACCAATGTAACTTGTAGGAACTGACCGCGTAGTCCCGGGTCTCCCTGTTTGTGAGTATGACGTTAATTTCCATTCATATATGTAATTTTTTTGTTTTGAGTTTTTTTTTTTTTGTAAATTATTGGGTTACTAATATCGTATCTTTTTTGTATTCTATTTTCTTTGCAGGATAACAGTTTATCGTTGGCTTTTATTCGCGTGGAACACACAAAGAACTCAATGGTTTACAACAAGGGGTTTATTAATGAATCCATTTTTTTTGTGTCATGACCGTACGGTCTTTTGTTGTTTTATTATTGACTTTTATGGCCATGAGGTCTTTTGTAAGTTAATTGTTATATTTTGTGGCCGTGCGGGCTTTATGTTAGGCAGGTTTTGTATTAACAGGTTTTGGAATGTCCAGAAAATAGAGGAAACTCTGCCCAATTTTTTTTGGGCCTATGAGCAGTTAAAGACTTGTAATATTTTGAAGTTTGTATGTACATTAGTTTATTAATAACGCGCAATATTATTAATTTGTGAATTTTGTGCTTTCAAATATTTTTTTTTTTAAATTAAAAAAAATTGGCACAGTTCAAAACCGTGGCAAAAGTGTATCATATTTTGGCATGGTTTTAAACTGTGCTAATTTTTTTTTAAATTATGCTGAATCTGGCACAGTTAAAAACTGTGCCAAAAGTGTGCCAGAAATATCAAATTCTGGCACGGTTTAAAAGTGTGCCAGAAGTGTTCCTATTTTGCTGAATCTGGCACAGTTAAAAACTGTGCCAAAAGTGTGCCAGAAATATCAAATTCTGGCACGGTTTAAAAGTGTGCCAGAAGTGTTCCTGTTTGACTGATTCTGGCACACTTTTAAACCGTGCCAGAAAAAAATTCCCATTTTGGAACACCTGATTCTGGCACAGTTCAAAACCGTGCCAGATTTGATCTGGCACGGTTTTGAACTGTGCCAGAATCCTGTTTTTGGTGTAGTGTATTTATCATTCATAACTTATTGAAATTGGACATATGAATATACTACGTTAATCTCCTCGCGGAGGAGAACGCGTTCGTATATGGTCCGACAATTATCGTAGTGTGGGTCCCACCTAAATTTGCACTCAAAGTTGCTTAAAATTCTGTCCAGAAAATTCTGGACACCTTTTTAATTCCAACTTAAGTCCAATTTTCCAACAATTTCTTACTAACAAAAAAAATGCACCAGAATTTAAAGGATGCATGTAAGACATAACATGGACTTCACGTGGTTTTTTCAGTCATTGATTGCCAATGTGCATCTTTTTGTGTAAATAAATTAATCTTGGGTCAATATCGACTAATAAATTATTAACCAATTCCGTTATAAGGTTTCCAAAATAATGGACAGGATGACACCAGAAATAACAAAGCATCAAGAATTATACGAAAGACTGACAAAAAAATATGTACGTCTTAAGATTGTTAGAAAATTTGATATGTTTTTTTGTATTTATAGAGAATAGAATATGGAATATATTTACATGAATGAAAATTTAAATAATAATAAAATTGACATATTCAAACTTACAAATCATACAAAGGAAATTGATGTCGACCCTTGTGTTTTACACAATTTCTTTAAGATAGATTCGTCCCCACATCGCTGTATAAGGTTTGATGAACGTCAGTCTCCCAAGATAGAACGACATTTTTGTCTTTATATAAGTGAGACTTCAATATATAAAGCTCTAGCGAATCCAAATTTATGTTGTACTCTCACATGATTGACTCAAGAAGAGAAGGAAAAATGATCGAGATTTTACTCCCAAAATTAATGATTATCGAGAATGAAAAAGGAGTGTACTATTTATAGAAAGATAGACATCCTTTTCCGAATAGATACACCCTTTCATGAATAGTCACAACCTTTCATGAATTGACACAAATTTTCACAAACCATTTTTTCTATAAAAAAAGTGATTTTAATTTTAATTTTCACTCAATTAAAATTATTATTATACTAAAATAAAATAATTTCTAGCAATATATATATATATGGGGGGTGTAAAGTTTCATATGAGATTTGTTTTCAAATCCAATTATATATGTATATTTTCTTAACATTCCAACTCCATGTAGATTTTGGGTTGTTGTTAATGGAGATGGGTGTGAGAGTGGAGTTAGGAAGGGGTTGAGTGGTGAAGAAGAGAGAGCGGAGTTTGGAGGGGGTGGGTTGGTATATATATATTTTTTTTGCTTTTACTTTTACTTTTTGCATACTTTTAATTTTCTTTTTTGATTTTTTTGATTTTTTAATTAGTTTATTTTCTTCTTTTTTTTCCGAGGCAAGAGCAAGGCACGTGGCCGTTAAGTTTAACACCTCTCTGAATAGCATAGGTACCAAACTCAAAGTCAATTGAAAAATGTATCAAACTCAATGTGATAATTATAGACGTATTAAAGTAATTTTTTATAATAAAAAGTGTTTGCTTGGTAATGAATGAGGGGTATATTAGACAATTTAGGCCTGAAAATGGGATAATTAATAGTCAATTAATGGAAACAGTCAAAATGGGGGGGGGGGGCAAAATCCAATAAGTAAAAATTATGGGGTTTGACTTAATAGCGGATAATTAATGGTGACCAAACCTCAAATAACCCATGAAAAGTATATGTTACTCTTGAGATTCTCATATTAACCAATGTTACTTATTTCTTACTGCAGGTGTAAACGGATATTCGAAATCTAAATTCGTTCGTCATCCGAATTCGAAATTTGCAGATATTATTCGGATTCATATTCAAAATAAATGGATTCAAAGAGACTTTTTATTGGATAATGCATGTATCCATCATGCATAATTCAGATCCAATGCTAACTATCCATATTTACGAATATCCATATATGAAATATTTATATTATTAATTTTGAGTGTTACAAATAATATAAAATTTGTATTATGCATTTCCTATAATATCATCCAATCTATTACTCTAATTATCACCAACCAAAAGTCAATTGGATGCGAATAAGGGTGCAAACGGATATTCAAAAATCTGAATCCATTTAGGTAATCGAATCCGTTTTTACGAATATTTATCCGAATAGAAATCTGGAAGAGTGAATTCAGTTACCACTTTTAAGTATTCGGAAAAAAATACGGATATGGATACTAAAGGATTTGTATCTCAAGTGGACTATCAGTCTTTACGGATATCTGTTATGAATATCTGTAACCTTAATATTTAAATTATATGTGTGTGTGTGTGTGTGTGTGTGTGTGTGTGTATTTGCAATTTAATTATCTTAATGGTTTTTTATAAACAATTTCAACTATTGATTAAAAAAATTATACCCCTTCATCTCATCTTTATATCATCTTACACATTACGCCTCCATTTTACATTGGATATTATCCCATTCAATTAACATACTCACAACATATTATAAACAGTGATTTTGACAATATAGTGCAGTTGGACTCAATATTTTTTGAGTTTCTTTTTACTGAAGCCCGTGTGATAATGTTGTATTTAGAATTAACTACTCAAGTTCAAAAATTATACTTAACCTCCTATATTGATGTCACAAAAAGACATAACTCTCTTATTGTCTTCTCCACTTAGCTAACAGGTGTTATTACCGTCAACCCCTATTCTTTTTGGATGAAAATATTCTCTTATTGTCTTCTCCACTAAATTTTCTTCCTCAATTCCAAAATCAAGAACTCTAATTAAAAAAAAGGGTAAGAGCTATCAAGTTCCATTCACTAGGTCAATGAAGTAAAAGATTCTTTAACCGAGTCAATAGTGTCAAATGTCCTATTTTTGCCAACTCAACACATTAAGATGACAAATATACCTTTAAAATAATTTCCACACCTGTTAGTAACACGTAGTTACGTAAAAAAACATCAAATCTTTAAAAGTCTATAACTTCAAATCTACAAATCCAAAAATCACAAAATTTATATATTTAGAATCTACTCATCAAGATCTATCAAACAACACCCAAATTCGATATTTTTTTTACAAAAAAATCGAAACAAATTAATTTACTGTTTTTGTAAAATCTTTATTTTTTTCGGCAAAAACTTCATGTTTTCGATGAAAACTCTTCTTCTCTAGCTCGAGGGATTGTGATGCTGGCGCGGACGAAAGAGAGAGAAACGAGGACAGGGAAACACTCCGACGAGAATTCCTGCGGCCTCCGGTGAGATTTTCAGGTGGCTGTTTCCAGCGAGTCTCCAATGGGGTGGGGGTGGGGCTGTTAGAGAGAGAAATATTGTGGGATTATATGTTTGTTTTTAGAGAGAGTAACAGTTTGTTTGGGAGTTTTTTAGAGGGAGCAAAGGAAATGAAAGTTTTATTAGGAGAGAAAAGAAAATAAAAAAAAATTTATAAGAGAGAAAAGAAAGAAAGAAAGAAAGAGAAGAGAAATGATTTAGGAAGGAAAATAAAATAATTTTCTTTTCTAGTGTGGAAGGAAAATAAATTTTTTTTAAGGGAAATAAAGTACATTCTTTAGAAAACTTTTCCTTCTCTCTATTTCTTTCTGATTTGGAAGGAAAGTTTTGGAAAGAAAGGACCGGAATTTTTTTAAAAAAAATTTCCCTTTTTTCTCCTTTTAAACTCTCAAACGATAGAAAATGGCAAAATAACACTTTCTCTCTTATGTAAACTCTCAAACAACAGAAATAAAACATTATTTCTCTTCATTTTCTTTCTTTTATCTTCAAAATAAAACTCCAAAACAAGTTGTAAGTATGTTTAAAATGAGTATATATGAGGATATATTTGTCTAAATATATATAGTTTATATGAAAAAAGACTTGGTGCATTAAAAAAATTCAATGAAATTTAATGCATCTTTTAACTCCATAAATGGAACTAACCTTGAAATATCTCCCAAAAAAATCCATTCTCTCTCTCTCTCTCTCTCTCTCTCTCTCTCTCTCCATCACCCTCCTGTTTAAAAACACCACTCCAAACCAAACCACCCCCTCCTCCCACCCGAACCAACACCCAAAAACCCATTTGACCACCATCACCTCCATCACCCACCTGTACCCACCACCATCGCACGGTCAAAACAGAAATCCATCAGCTACCCACCATCATCCACGATAGAGCTGGCAATTTTTGACCCGATAACTCGTTTATGGTAATAATCCGAAATGACTCGAACATGACCCGTTTAGCTTTATAGATTTAAGAGTACCTAAAACTTAAACTAAAATAAAAATCAACGCGACCCGAAAATGACACGACTAACCCGAATTGTCACCCCTAATCCACGGTCAATCCCAACCCATCCCACACCCCGTCACAAGACAACCCCACAAATATTCTATCATAGCCAAACCCACCAAACACCGGAATCAGTCGCCAGCTCCCATCGCACTAAAGTTTCTGTAGGGAGCCGAGAGCTCGGGCGAAGGATTACAACCGAGAAAAACAAAACGGGGAACCCGAGGGGATGTTTACTTGTTTTTGGAGGAGGCTGGGGTTTTCATTTACTTGTTTTTTAAGCCCAATGTTTGATAATATATACTTGGACCCTGAGATAGGTTGGGGAGGGCGGAGGGGGTTGGTTAGAGGAAGAGAGGGGATTAGGGTATTTAATCGGGCATTTACTATTTGGGATACGTTTGTTTATCATATTTAACTTTTATTATCATTTACTATTATACCCTTATATATAAATACCTTTATACCCTTATTTAAAACCAAAAACCCTTATATATCCTTATACCTTGATTTTAGCCAAAAAAATATATTTCCCAAAAAAAAAATTTCAGCCAAAACAATATTAAAATAAAACAGATTTCAATTAAAAATATATATCTCCAAAAAAACAATTTCCAACCAAAAAAATATTAAAATAAAATTGATTTCAGTTTAAAAAATTATTTTCATGAAAACATATATATATATATATATATTGTACTGTTTAAATATTTAGAAAAAAACAGTTAAACTGTTTTTATTTTATTAAAGAGTTAAATTATTTCCACCAAATTTATAATTTTCAGTTAAAAAATATATATTTTCCGAGAAAATATATATATATATATATATATTAAGAAAAGCTATATATATTATAATTTTAAAAACTGCATATATATACAAATAAAAAAATATATCTTAACATTTTTTTAAGAAATATTATAAAACTGATTTTTTATATATAAAAAATCATTTAATATATAGAAATATTAACTTTTTTTAAGAAAAAATGTTTTTAGACAGTTTTTCATATAAACTATTTTATATAAACTGTTTTTATATATAAAAATATTTTTAAAACTTTTTTAAACAGTTTTTCCAGGAAAATATATATTTCCAAAACAAATAATAGTTAAAAAATATATTTCAAACAAAAAAATTTGCTGCAAAGAAATAAATAAAATAAATTCCAGCAATAAAAAATTTATTTTCAACAAAAGAAAATATATTTCCCCCCCCCAAAAAAACGTTTTTCACAAAAAAAAAGATAGTTTTAAACAAAAGAAACTCCAGCTAGGAAAAACTCTAGCCAAAATTACAGCTACAAAAACCTCCGACCACAAAAAAAAACCTCCAGCCAAAAAAAAAACTCCGGCCAAAATTCCAGCTGCAACGAAACCATATGTCAAAAAAGAAACATAAATGTTCAACCAAAAAAAACATGAAATACCCAAATTCCAAATTGAAAATCTTCAGCAAAAAAAAAACATCTGTCAAAAAGCAAAACAAAAAAAACCTTCAGCCAACGAAACCTTCTGTAAAAAAAAAACTCCAGCTAAAAAAAAACCTTTGAGCAGCCATGGAGGGGGAAATCCCGGTGCTCCTTTGAGCAGTCATGGAGGGGGAAATCTGTGGTGGAAAGAAGTCGCCGTAGGCATCGGAGAAGAAGAAATAGGTGAAGAAGAAATCGGAGAAGAAGACATCGCCGGTGTGGGTTTCAGAGAAGAAATGGGAGAAAAAATCAGCTGTTGAGAAAGAGGAGAGAGAAAGGGGGGGGGGGGGTTAGGCTTTTGGATATAAATATAAGGGGCATTTTAGGTAGTTGACAAAAATGATTCATTTGTTAAACGTCCATTACCTCAAACTATTAACTATTACGTAAACAAACGTACCCCAAGTAACTAATATTATAAACAAACGTATCCCAAACAGTAAATGAGCCTATTTAATTTAGGGTAAGTTAGGTGATGGTATTTTTGTTCCTAAAAATTCAGGGAGTAAAGTCAAATTATAGATTAAGGGTCCGTTTTCGGAAAATGCAAATGATTTCAAGGGCATTTATTTCTAAGACAAAGAATTCTAAGGCAAATGAATATTTTTCAATATGTGTTCGTTTGATAGAAGTTGAAAAATCATCAATTTTCTACATTTTCTATTAAACACAAAAGCTGGAAAATAGATATAAATGTGAAAATTTATTTATGGAATATATATATATATATTGTAAGGACGCAAATTTCCAATTGAGTCCTTTGTAGTTTTGGCTCAATTCCGGACAAAAACGTTTGAGTCATAGGATAGAGTATATTGATCATCCTCCAAGCCTATGACGTGTTTGTTGAAGACGTAGCGGCCAAGTGCATAAAGTTTTATCAAAATGCCGAGTTTAAGTGCCTCGTTTCTAAGTTATCAATAGTGGTTCCATTCTCCCAAGGTATGAATGCATTACACATATATATAGGAGCTTGGAACGGTTAATATTGGGTGTTAGGTTTTTAAAACTGTGTTTTTATTTTCAGAATGTTTCTATTAAAACTTATATAAAAAGTATATAATGTTTCTCGGCTTAACAAGAATTTTTTTAACATTCTGTGACTTTGTTCGAAGTGTCGTTCGAACGAGATTGTCGTTCGAACGAGATTGCCAACGACTTCCCATTATGGCATACTGGAACTTCGTTCGAACGAGATGGTCGTTCTAACGAGATTTCCAACGAGCTTCTAACGAGTCCATACTGGAACTTCGTTAGAAGACTCGTTCGAACGAGAATGTCGTTCGAACAAAATATCGTTTGAACGAGATTTGGCGGGAACAGGTTTTTTGGCAGTTTTGCCCACTTTTCCACTTGTTTTACCCCACTATCTTTTTGCAGAATATCTATGTGCGGGAATACTTTTTTCTAACTTAACTTTTCATATCCTACCAACCTCTAGAGAGTGTTTTTTAGAGCAAAATTGTTGAGGGAAAAGTTCATTGTTTTAAAGTGTCAATTTCCAAAGAAAAATGATTATACACTTTAGTTTACACCCACAGTTTAGTTTATCCAAGTTCATATATATATATACATCTTGCTTGGAGTTTTGGCACCGGTTTTCTCTACACCATTGAAGAAGAGAAGTTTGGGTTTGGTTCTAAATCCCACAAAGAAGAAGAGGTTTTTCGTGATTTATCCACTTGGAGAAAGGCTCCTAGTTCGGGTGACGGTGACCACATAAAGTCCTATCGGTGGATTCAGAAACCGCGGTGGAGCTCCGGGGTTATTTGCTAAGTGGAGGTGTTTGCAAGAAGGAGCGTCGAGGCTTGAGAGGGATCGAGTCGTATGATGTAAGTCTTTTGTCTTGTAATTGTAAATTTCATACTTAGTGGATTTGAGGCTAGGGTCGTCCGAAGTTGTTTCCCGTCTTGGATTTTTTCTCGTACATCGTGGCGTAGTGTGATTGATTTACTTTTATCTTGCATAATAACTTAGAACGCATGCTTAGTATTAGTCAAGATAAAATTGGTTTTAATTGTCACACTTAATTTAATTTGGTGCTAATTAAATTTGGATAATTATTTCGTTAATTCAATTCAAGTCATTTAATTTTAATTAAAAAATTTAGTTTGGCCTAACTTGATAACATTGCAAAACATGACTTGGGCAAATTCTAGGACTCGGATTAATTAACTTGATTTAAGTGAAATTTGAATTGTGTGTGTGTTATAAGTTAATTTCACTTTGATTGGATTTGTATTTTGAAGTAAATTATTATTATTATTATTTTTTTTTAAGTTGTGAACCATCACCTGTTTTCGCTTCCGCATCTTTCTATAAAAGGAAATTGATTTTAAGAGATTTAAGGGTTTACATATATATATATATATATATATATATATATATATATATATATATATATATATATATATATATATAAACTAGCGGATGCCCGTGCCTGGCGCATGACGATAAATTTGCCCTCGTGATAAAACCCAGTCAATAATAACCAGCCTTTTTAAAAAAAAAAAAAAGTTTTAAAAAAATTAGTTAAAAATATTTTTAAAAAATATATATAATTTGTAAAAAAAATACATTTGAAAAAAATATTTAATTAAAAAAATTAATAAAAAATAATATAATAATCACTCACTCACACACACACACACACACACACACACACACACACACACACATATATATATTAAAAAAAAACTTTTAGCATGACATTTCATGCATGAGCGTGAAATGTAAAAAATATAATACGTATATTTTGGCATACGTATATCATATGGATGTACGAAATATTAAAATGTATGAATTATATATAAAAATACGAAATATATACGTACATGATATATACATATATATATTAAAGTATAAAAAATATACATGTATTTACAAATTTATAAATAATATATATTTATGAAATATATAGAATTCTAAAAAAAATTGGTTTTGAGTGATTTGCCACTCAAAGGTGGCAAACAAAAACCTACCCTCACCCCCGCCAAAAAAAAAAATTGGATTCCACCCAAAGGTGACAAATTGTGCTTAAGGAGTGTTGTACCTGAAAAACAAAATCCAAGGCAAATTTAGGCTATCAAACGGTCTAAAAGCTAGAAAATTTTTAAAAAATTCAATTTTTTTGAATTTGCCTTGAAATTTGAAGGTTATCAAACAGACCCTAAGATGTTTTTCTAATGGAAGATTGACACCGTCGATTTCTAGGAGGGGGGTGTCTAATTTTTCAATTTTGAAGGGGTTAAGTCAAAATATGACATTATCTCTGGAGATTATGTTAAAAAGCCCATATTTTTCCATGTATGTATTTGCTAAAATGTCTTTTCAAACTCACGTTGACCTAATACTGCATGTTATTTGGTTAATAAATGGTCATAAATATAGTGTATGTTTGAGTGTAGTGTATGTTTATTAAATAATGAAAATGGATAAGAATATTATCCGAGTCTGTGACTACACATAAATATAGCGGTACATATTATCCAGATGGATACGGATACTAATACTACATATATAAATTGATACGGATAAGGGATAGTTTGGTATACTAATACTACATATATAAATTGATACGGATAAGGGATAGTTTGGTATACTAATACTACATATATAAACTAATACTACATATATAATATTTTTAATTAATATATATTGTATTTAATAATATTTTAAATATATATTATAATAGTCTTTATTTCATATCTGTTTTTTTTGGAACATTTGCAAAATAAATTTATGAAATAAGAGTTGAAAATTAAAATGGTACAAATCAAGTAATCAAAAGTATAATAGAATGGATATAAACGGATTTGTTCTGAATCCGTTTAACATAAACAGATATGGATTTGGATTTGCCTGATCCGATCCGTCGGATAAACGGATCGGATCTGAATCTATTTAACATAAGCGGATATGAATTTGAATTTGTCTGATCCGATCCGAATCCGATCCGTTTAAAGCCCTAAACCCACCCACCCAACTCAACCATCATTATTAAGTTTTAGATTTTCTACTATTAGTATTTCCGAGTTCACTCTGAATTCACAAATTTCACCTCTATTTTTTGTTTTTATCATGGGACACAGTAGCGAAATTTACTTCTAATCTATAATATCCCCTCAAAATGGTCATTACATTACACACAGCATCAAACAGTGCAAGATCAACTTTTTTGCCTCAAAAAATAAACCCAAATCCTCCAAAAATACAACACTGCAAACCAGTGAATAGGAAGGCATGACTGAATGTTCAAAGTTCGAATCCTTTGTGATATAACTTATAAGCTTAATTTCCAAAAACCTCCTGCTCTTTCTTCGCTGTACAACCTGCAAAAGTTAAGCCAGGATAAGCATTTACAAGTAAAAAACAGACTTCTAAGAGGGGGAGAGGGGAGTGGGGTGAAAACAACTGATCATAGTTTTAATGAGGTGACCATCCAATGGGGTCGACACTGATTACCAACATGAATGTGTGAGAATTAATTTTGCCCTATAATAAAAACGCAAATTCTTCGCAGAAGAAGTTAACGAGTCCTAGATAAGCTTCGGTCAGAAGTTCTCTCAATGTGATCTTCAACATTGATATCAAACATCCAAATGAACTTTAAATATTTAAGGAGCAACTAGTTATACAAAGATTCCTCTGATTATTCTTACGACCGCCACCAAATTGTCAAGTTAATTTTTCAGATTTTGGTTTTTGTGTGGATACAATTGGTTATTACACATGTCCACCCCCCCCCCCCCCCCCCCAACACAACTTAAGCAAAGATTCCTTTGACTTATTCTATACTAGTCCATTAGATAAAGCATTATTCACGTCAACTGGATCAGCACTATTTGAGCTCGTTATCCTTGATAGGGCCTACTATGCCAAACAATTCCTCAATGAAACCCACAGAACTGTCATCAATGAGAACATCAGAAACTGGCGTTGTCTAAAAGATATTTTATGCACCTTGCATCCATAATGCATTGGAAATACGCTCACTTCCTTCTTGTATGATGTAAGACAACCTCAACATCGAAAAATAGTTCCATTCGCTGGTCGGCTAACAAGACTCAGACTCCACAGTGGGAATCATGGAATTTTTCAGTTTTACATATCTGATATTAAATTTCGTTAAATTTAGTCCCCTAACTGGTATGGTAGGGTAAGTTAAAGAAGACTGAGGCTACAATTAAGGAGTTAAGAAGTCCTCCCTCACATGCCAATACATAAATATATAAGGAAAAAGGGAAAAAGGAAGAAGAATCGGTTCAACTCCCTAACTACCCTGAAGGAAATTCCACCCCAACATCATCACCAAAGGAATTCACTAACTTTAACCCCATTCACTATAATAATAATCGAGAATTGAGAATCTTCCCCACTACCCAACAGCAGCACGATCGACACAAGTACATAACGCCTTCCCCCCAAAAAAAAAACAACTCCTTCATGACCTACATAAGAAATTAGTGGCACTTTTGATATTGTGACAATAATATATACTCGACTCAACGAAGCGTTTTCTCAATTATTTGGGATCAGTTACATGCTATGAAGCACGGACACGTAATATGTGTTTCGACACGCAACACGTTATTGATCCAAAAACTAGAATACGACACGCTATGATACGTATAATATATAGTATATATTTAAATATATATTAATGAAATATAATAGATTTTCTCCACAAAATACATTATTAGAGCATTCTTAACATGAAATTAAGAAAATGGACCATACAAAACAAAATTCAAACACATTTTGAACTTAAGAATCATAAATAAAGCACAATCGCCATCACTTGAGTCAAAATTGGCTCGTGGTTTCCAGGAGAGTGTTCGTGCTTCATAGGTGTCCGATACGTTGTAGGACACGACACGTTGGTTTCCGGGAGAGTGTCCGTGCTTCATAGGTTACATGAATCCTATTTTTCCATTTTATTCTGTTCAGTGCAATATCACATGTCATTTTTTACAATATCCCGCCAAGTCAATTAAGGCCTCTCCGCCCATTGCGTTACCATCAATACTAACTAAATCACTATTCCTTATGGGCGCATCCATAAGTCTACGCTTGACGTGTCCAAACTAAGTAGATTTTATCTCAATTTATCTTTTATAGAAGCTACTTTTACCGTTTCACGAATTTGTTCATTTTTAATTTTATCCTTTCGAGTTTTACCACAAATCCATCTTAATAATAGCAAAGAGAAAAGGATTAGTCCCGAACCTTGATGCAGAGTTACAGTAATTGAGAATTCACTACTTTCTTCAGCTGACGTTCTTACTATAGTCATGACCCCGTCATACACATCCTTGATCACATCAATATATCTCCGAGTCACTAGTTTTTATGTAGATACCACCTTATTATATCTCTTGGTATCCTATCATACACCTTCTCCAAATCTATAAAAATCATATGACGGTCCTTCTTTATCTCCCTATACCTCTCCATTAAACTCAATAAATAAATTACTTTTATTGTTGACCTCAAAGGCATAAATCCAAATTGATTCTCAAATACTGTTGTTTTCAATCTCAATATATATTCAATCACTTTCTCCCAGAGTTTCATTGTATGACTCGTTAAGTTAATACCACGATAATTTGAATAACTTTGTATGTCCCCTTTATTTTTATAAATAGGTACTAAAATACACTTTCTCCATTCATCGGGCATCTCATTAGTCATTATAATTCTATTAAATAATTTGTAAATCAAGACACTACTCCCCACCTAAGCACTTCCAAACCTCAATAGGGATATCATATGGTATAATGCTCTCTCTGTTTCCTCCCCACCCAAGCACTTCCAAACCTCAATAGGGATATCATATGGTATAATGCTCTCTCCGTTTCCTCCCCACCTAAGCACTTCCAAACCTCAATAGGGATATCATATGGTCTAAAGCTTTCTCTGTTTTTATCTTTTTTAAAGCAATCATAACCTATGTTGTCCTAATTCTGGAAAAAAAATTATTCTCTCGAGTCTCCCTAAGTTACTTTGTACGTAATCTACTCCTATTATCTCCATTCACTAACCTCTCGAAGTAGTTTTTCCATCTTTTCATAATCTCATCATCCTGACTAAGACTCTCGAATTATCACTTTAACACACTTAACGTTATTGAAATCTTTTGTTTTTTCTGTCCCTAAGTTTAGCAAGCTTATAAATACTTTTCCCCTTCTTTTGTTTCTAATTTTGTATAAAGATCATCATACGCCTTTAACTTAGCATCTCTTATCATTTTTTTAACTTCCTTTTTAGCCCATTTATATTTCTCAAAATTTTCTTCATTTCTAGTTGTTTGTCATATTTTAAAGCACTCCCTTTTAATTTTTACTATATTTTGTACATCTTCATTTCACCACCAAGTTTATTTAGATTGTGGTCCCTGCCTTTTGATTATCCAAGAATTTCTTTCGATATTCTCCTAATGCATGTGGCCATCTTATCCCACATTATGTTAGTCTCATCTTCGGTATTCCATTATGCTTCATTTAATATTTTATCTTTAAATAATTTTAATTTCTCTCCTTTTAAGTTCCACCACCTACTTCATGGGTTAATCTTCTCTTTTCGCACTCATAATTGTTTTTTAATATTTATATACAACATCATTATTCAATGTTTTGAGGTTAAGCCCGGGATAACCTTACAGTCTTTACCTGTTAATCGGTATCCTTTCCTAGTAATAAAAAAGTCTATTTGGCTCTTATGCGTTTCACTTTTACAAGTTATCAAGTGTTCAAGCCTCTTTCTAAAACATGTATTTACTAGTACAAAATCATAAGTGTGGGGGCTTATTTATTCAAGCCCAATAGTGCAGCCAACCATCCCATCACATATAATGGACTACCCGGCCCAACTCAAATATTTATTTAAACCCGTGTATTTAATGTGCTTAAATGTATGGAGATAGACTCAAAACGGTTACCAACAATCTCGTAGGAGATACTCAAGGACACCACGAGTTATCCACAAGCTGGTTGAGTTACTTGTACAATTCAATCACTTATTTCTACAACTTGTTTCATACCAGCAACAACTGGCAAAATAGTATAAAAAGATAGTCAATCCGAGGAAATTCTAAGTAGGAGATTACGTCCTAAGGAAAGTCCTCGGTAGTGCAGTAAGACCGTCAGATGGCAAGCTGGTACCAAACTGGAAAGGACCTTTCAAGGTAATCAGGGACGACCTTCAACTAACTTATCACTTGGAAACGCTGGAGGGCGGGGAGATACTAAGGGCATGGAATGGAGCCAATCTCAAGAAGTTCTACTTTTAGTCTGCTTAATCTCTTTCAGCACATCTATTTTATGCAAATATTCATTTCAAACTTATGCTGCGCTCAAATTATTATTGAATGAATAAAGGCTCATTGGCTCTGGCATTTCGCTTTTGCATATTAATTGTCTCAACTTTATAATATGCATCTCAATATTGTGCACCATTTCCAAACGATAGCTCCACTCTCTCAACGTAGAGTAGAATCACCTTTGGTTACAGAAATCTGCCCAACTTATTTCAACTAAGGAACTTCCTCACGCAAAGGAACTCCTTTGGATTACAAAAGGTTATTCAACTTATTCTCAATCAAGGAACCTCCTTATGCCGAGAAGGGTTCGTAGTGATTACGATAAGCTATTGAGTTTATTTTAGTTACTGCAATCCTCAGGTCTTTGTCATAAACAAACACAACAGCCCTCATGAGTTGCCCCGGAAACAGCAAAAGCCCTACAGGGGATCCTTAGGCAAAAAGCCAACCTAGGTTGCATTCTTGCCATCATCTCACCTAGATCTAAGGGACTGTGATGACTTTGCCTAAAAGGTAAGGCGGATAAAATGATATTGCTAAGGCATATTGGATTGGAAGAATATTTGACACAAGCTATCAACTCATTTAGTCGGCAAAGGCCCAAAATGATCAACACTTGTCACTGATTCATTTAGTCAGCAAAAGCCCAAAATGATTAATCTAGATACTAACTCATTTAATCAGCGACGAGCCCAAAATGATTAACAGTATTATTTGATCAACAAAAGTTCTAAGTGATTGGTAAATATTGATTCTTCCTAATCAGCCAAAATACAGAAGTTATTATTAACTATATTTAGTCAGCGCATGCTCAAAATATGATACAGTTGATAAACAAACTTTGTACATTTTGACAAAAGACTAAAGAGTACAATTACACAAAGATATACCAAAAATCATACAAGGACTCAGACCAACTACGGATGGCGAGCTAGATATTCTATTACGCATGCTCTTCGACCATCATCCGGATTAGGGGCAAACACCTCCTCGTCATCTTTAAGATAATGGTTCAAAAGCTGGGCAGGAATTGCATCAATTGAGATCCACTTATAATCCTTCGATAAAGGGGGTTGACAGTAAGCTGGTCAATCCACCTGGTACTTGTACCACAGTCCTGATTCCTTTGGGCTTGAGCTCCCTGAGGGCAGGCAGTCACCCACGCTTGAATGCCACCTCCTCGGTTTCTTTCAGCCTTGCTGGTGCATCAGTCCAGTCCTCATTATAGCCCGTTGTCCACGCTCCCCGAGGACACATTCTGTAGAGATGCCTCAGTCTTGTGACATCTCTCTGAAGACCGGCTGCAATGACATACCCTCTATGAACTTTTTTCAGCTCGACAACCTCCTTCAAAGCATCGTTATCGGCCTGGATCACCTCGCCTACTTTGGCCCACATCCTTGTTTACTGCGATTTGGGCCCTCAAATCATTTATTTCCTCTTGCACCGAGGAGTCAATTTCCTCCACAACTTGGAGATCGTCCTTCAGCTTTTCGACCAGCTCGAACTGATTCTTAAATGTTGTGGTCTTTATTTTTAACTGCTTACAGATCTTCAAGAAGGCCTAACGAGTCTGTCCACTCACACTTGGGCCCAAAACCTTCCCCAAATTTGAGGAAGGAGAGATGTAGTTTTCTACGACAATAAGCTAGAAATAGCAGAACCAATAACAAGTATAAAGGACATCAGCGCAATAGAAACATAAGTATATCTGCAAAAGATAAAAGGCTTCTTCATTAATATTATAAAAAGGAAGGCAAATAGCCATTACAACTAGAGGAGAGAGAAAATGCATTGCAATACAAGAACAGGGAAAAGATAAAGTCCTAGAACTACATGACTTCACATATTGACCTGCTCAGAGGCTTCTGGTTCCTTCCCCTTCTCTGCAGCCTTCTCCATCTGGTCGGCATCCGTTGCGATCTCACCTGGCTCTTCTTTAGTTAGTTTGGTCGGCAAGCTGACCAGCAGGAAGCTCTTCAACAGCGAAAGGAGAAGGTCCTGGATGGTGAAGCTGGTACAGGTCAGACTCTAGAGGGACTCCTGCTGCCCTCAGGGCCTGGTCCCATCCCTTCATAAAGGACACCTTCTTGGCGTAAGCAATCTGGATCTCAGCATCGTCGTAGGCCACAGTCCAGCCTTCCATATAGTTGTTATCCTTCATGCCGGGGATCTCGCCCTCCAGCTTCTGAACCTTCCCAACCAGGCCCAGGTTTTCCTCCGCCAGCTTCTCCTTCTTTGCGATCACAAGGCTATTGGCCGTTTGAAGGTCATCATAAGCCTTTGCGGACTTCTCTCTCTCCTGATCAAGTATAGCACAGGCATCAACTAAGTCCTATTCGGACTTCTTTAGGGCTTCTTTCAGCTCCTGGTTCTTCTTGGACTGGTCGACATGGCCATCCAGAAGTGTAGTAAAATTTGACAGAAACTAGGACAGAAAAGGAAGAATTAGTAAGCTGAAGACGAACTCAGAGAAACGACGAGCAAAAGAGAATATTTACCAGAGCAAGTCCCTGTGCGGACTTGAGCGCCAGTTAGTCTGACCCCAGCCGCGAAATGCGCTCGCGGTCAGCCGCGAAATGCACTCGCAGTCAGTCACGAGCATTGCCCCCTCAGCAAATCAGGGGCAAGTGATGGGGTGTTGGCCACGTTGGACCCCTTGGCAACAAGAGAGAGGAAGGATTCAATTGGGACCTTAGAAGCCTGCTTCTTTTTCCTCTCCTCCCCTTTCTTTCTTTCTCTCTCACTTCTTCTTCTTCTCTGCCTCCTCCTTCTCCTTGGTCCCCAAGCTGGAATTACCGACTTGTGGGAGATAAGCAGATTCATAACTAAAACCCTCTAGGCTTCCCAGCCTTCAGGTACAAAACACCGTCATTGGTGCGCGACCGGACATAGCAGTAACAAATTTCTGGGAGCCCTAAGTTGGTCCCATACAATTTGTTCATTCTATGAACCCCATTCACTATTTTTCTGACATTTGGGGCACATTGGGCAGGAATAACATCAAAATATTTGAAAAATCTCAGAAAAATAGGGTTTGGGGGAAAAGTTAGACCCCGCTGTGTAATCAGAAGAGTGGATCTAGTGCCCATCCTCTACGTCCCGGACATCTCTGGGCATAGGGGCACAGTCGATTTCCACCCACTGTAGGATATTATAAGATTTTCTAAACTCTACAACGGTTTTGTTACCAAGAAGAGCCGTGGAGGAAAAAGACTTCAAGTAATGGAGAAGACTAATCGTAATGGTAAATAAGAAGAGAAGATTATAGAGACTTATAAGAGAAAGTGATCAAGAAAGGCTCTGAAAATACGAAGAGCTGGAGAGAGAACGCAGTGAAAGTTTGTGGACGAAAAGCGTTTAGAGAAATGACGGTCGAAGGTGATGAACCCAATTTGAACTTCGCGCTAATGATGAAGCGCAATTCTCAACAAATATTCTGGCGCTTCACCTATCAGCTCGGACCAGTGTACCCCCACCTCTTCAAGAATATCACAAATCTACCATGATGATTATCCTCAGACAAGTGCGTCCTCAGCAAATTCACAAGTATTACAAAGATGCCACGCCGGTTTTAAACAGTTCTGGGCCTTAGGCCTTGAACTTACTTAAAATCTGTTGGCCCAACTTTTTAGCCCAAAAATTTTTCAAGCCTAATAGTGCAGCCAACCATCCCAAGCACATATAGTGGACTGCCCGGCCCAGCTTAGATATTTATTTAGACCCGTGTATTTATCATATGCTTAAATGCATGGAGATATACTCAAAACGGTTACCAACAATCTCAGAGGAGATATTCAGGGGCACCACGAGTTATCCACAAGCTGGTTGAGCTTCTTGTATAATTCAATCACTTACTTCTATAACTATAAATTGTAAACCCTGATCCGGAGCAAAGGGAGGTAACTTCGATTGATTGAGAGACAGTAATAAGAATACAGTAACCTCTCCGTGGACGTAGGCAAGTTGCCGAACCATGTATACATCTGTTGTTGTGTGTGATTATTTACTTTCTCCTTGGTATTGGTTTCTAAATCTTTAATTGTAATAATTCTTGCACATACAATAAGTCATCGTAAAATCTAAGATAGACTCTCCATCATCATTCCTATCTCCAAAACTATATGCACTATATCATATCCTATACGATCTTCTCCTACATGGCCATTAAAATCTCCCCCTATATAGATTTTCTCACCTACGAATATTTTTTGAATTAGTTCATCCACTTGTTCCCAAAATTATACTTTACTGTGCTCATCTAATCCTACCTGGGTGCATAGGCACTAACAGTATTAATGATATTTTCACATAATATCAGTTTTACAAGTATAAGTCTATCACCTTTCCTAATAACACTTACGATATCATCCTCAAGGTGATTCCGTTCCTAATTCTATGTCATCCTATATAATATTATTCAAACTCTGTATTTCCTATTTCTCTAGCTTTCTCACCGACTCATTTAGTTTCTTGTAAACAAGCTATGTTAACTTTTCTTTTTCTCATGGTATCCATTAACTCCATCAATTTCCCTGTCATAATCCCTATGTTCCAAGTCGCTAACCAAAATCTATTATCCTGGACTAGCTTCTTTATCAGCACACGTCCAGATTGTCATAGGAACCCTTACATATTTCTCATCGCACCCGGACGTCGATGCGACGCCCCTTGCCTATTTTCGAGACACCTGGTGGTAGACGCAACGCCCCTTGCCTACTTTTCAAGACACATGGTGGTAGGCACAACGCCCATTGGTTAAGGGGAATGCCTTAGTATTAGCGCATATATTCATAGGATTCATGTTCATAAGGATCTGACAAAGTTTTACGCTAAAAATTCGGCGCCCCAATTCTCGGAATAATCCATCCCAGTATCGAAGTGCTTTGATCCTCTCACCACATTGAAAAAACCACCAACCATAGTTTCCTTGGGAGTATTGGTAATGGGCATGAATTGGGTTAAAATGTTTGCTGCTCGATTGTTATCTCAACATAGTGGAACTCTTACATGCATTAAAAATGTGTGGTTCAATGCATAGTTGCAAGGCTAATGTGGCAAGTTGGTGTATATACATCATCATTATACCTCATCCCACCACTACCTCCACTATCACCACCACTACCTCCATCACTTCTCAATTTACTCCCCTTTGTTCCATCATTTTCTACAATATATAGGTTTCTCATGCAATGTAAACAAACACTTTGACATATTAATACAATCATGTTTCTCTCTTTCCATCTATTTTAACAGTTTGTTCCTAACTCAAGGTCCTCAACTCTATAAAAACTAATCCACTTTTAGTTTGAACATGATTCAAGTTTTCTTTGGACGTGGTTTACAAATCAGTTTGGAACTGGTTTACTCCTTGAACAAGGACGCACATCCAATACGCTGTCAATGCATTGAAGAATGTGTTTCCAAAAATCATGTTGTTTGTAACACAGCTTTGCTCCTGATATACGAAGAAGCACACAACGGGCTAATGCATCACAATCCGTGGACTTCTTTTCTTTACTTTATTTGGGTTACAAAAATATCAAAGGGTTGTTGAACGATGTTTGTGGGTTTAAAAGAAATTCAAGATTGTGTAAGGATCCTATGCATTAAAAACTTTAGTCACATAGATAGTGGGTCTACTTGGTTAGTCATAAAATCTTGTACTTTCTCATATAGCGGAATTGGACTTTTTCCTGGAAGTACTTGTCGAACCACGTAATTCTTGGTGTGCTTTCTGCTTCACTATTTTCTGAAGTTTTGGTGTGGTTTCTGTTGTGATAATATTTACAGCATGGTGGTTAATTTACCATCATCAAATTTGTGGTGTATGATTGGCATTGATGGCCCTTCCCTCGCCTGAAACCGAAATTTACCTTTGGCCAACTAACAGAACCTCTTCAGAAACACATTAAATTCAGAAAGTAGTGTAACAAACATCTCCTCTCTCGTTACCTCTTTCATCAAAATGCCTACCCACTCGAGCCAGACTAGCAAGTATAATTCATTAAATTACTTTGCATTTGGTCCAACAGCTTATGGTGGACAACGAATGTTAGGTGATTTCTTTCCCTCATCGAACTTTCAGAAATGTTCTCGGTTTTCAGTTTTCACTAACCAACTTCTTTCAAAGCGCCTTGCCCCTCTCTACAATACACCTTCCACCTCTCAATTCTTCATCCCTTTATAGAACTTAGAATAACAGACACAAGATTTCATATCAACCCAACTCATTTGATAAAAAAATCCCTTCTGGCATCAAGCCACCCTCCTTCGCCAACTGAAATCCCTCTGCCACTGTCATGTACCTCAAATCAAAAGAGAAAAGCTCCCACATGCATTCCCAATCTGACCAAAAATCTCTTCACACAGAAATCTATAGGAAGACCCACAAAAATATAGCCCTCTCTCTCATTTGTCCAACCCTAACAACCCAAAAACCCTAACAACCCGCCCCCACCCCACCCCCATCCCCTCTCCATCTTCTACCTTCCTGCAGGCGTCTTATGACTTCCGAAATGTTTGAAAACCGAAATAACAAAACTGAAGGGTGTTGAAATCATTAGAGAATCATTCCAATAAGTTGCCACAGTTTTTTATTTCACCAACGAAAACTGTGGGCCTGATATTTTTTTTGAGATTATCAGGAGTATTGAGAAGATCCATATATTTCATAATCTTTCATTCTTACAAGAAAAACTAAAGACAAATGCTATTAGTTGAAATTATATAAAGTTGGAAAGTACCCACAAGTGAAAATGATGTTTCAATTCAAAAAGCTAATGAGCTCCTGGTGCATCTCTCATGCTCATATTCAGACTATTTCGCATGGTTCGTCTTCCTATCCCTCCATTGCTTTGCATCATAATGACAAATTCCCCATAATCAATCCTCCCATCCTGAAAAACAAAAAACACATTCATTAGAATGCTGATACAACATGAACCTTCTTTAATTGAAAAAAAAAAGAACAACACTCCAAAATCAAGACGAAATGAGACACAATTCAAAAGGTAAATCTGCCAGACCTCACAATTTACACAGTGCATAACAATGTAACAGGTTCACTCCCACAGATCTATATCAGAGCCACATTATATTTATCATTACAACCGGTTATAATTCATATGAGCACGAAACATTATTACTACCAATAGATACAAAATTGTTTAAAATATAAACCTTTTCCAAAATTATATATACTTCTAGACGTCATTTTTAACATTACTATAATTATTAAGAATGCGCACAGATACACACACATTGCATAGAGATGAATATATATATATATATATATATATATATATATATATATATATATAGATAGATAGATAGATAGATAGATAGAGAGAGAGAGAGAGAGAGAGAGAGAGAGAGAGAGAGAGACTTCTCTTAGAAAATAGTATATATTGCATCCTTCACATAAACTCAAGAAGGCAAAACAACAAAGTATGCATGGAAGCATTGCAAGTGCAGGCAGTCTAGAAAGGTGTTTTCTTTACAACAATGGTCAATCCAAAGGATATACTGAACCCGTGAAAAGTCACATGTACCTTCACAAAAGTGCGTACAAGGTTAGTAGCCAAAATTTCAGGGTTATCACGATTAGTTTGACCAACTATGAAGCTAGTAACTATACTGGCTAAAAACCTGTGCTGTCCAATAATCTTAGGACAACTTCTCAACTGTTGTGAACACACACACACACACTGTTAGAAAAAGGAAACACTCAAATTCCCTTCGGTAGTTTTGACTAACATTATCTTGATCAACTTCTCTGATAATATCTTCAAGCAAAACATCAGTCATGTTATGTTCTGTACAAGCTTCCTGGAGTTCATCAACTGTAATGTAACCACTTCCATCTTTGTCGAAGTACTGAAATGCTGCCATGAGATGTTCCTCACGTTCTAGTTTGTTCAGGTGGATTGTTGCAGCTACGAATTCTCCATAGTCGATCGTCCCACTGTTGTCCACGTCGGCCTGAAATGAATAGCATAAATCAGCTTCCTCAATGATGACTTTGTTTTAGAAACCCCCAAGAAAAGAAAAGGGGAAAAAGTAATCCTCATAATTAAAATTCCTTGGCAATTACAGAGGCACTGAAGAAAGCTTTTGCAAATTCATTTTTCAGTTATTTTGTCTAAATAAAGGTTTATGAAGCTTAAAAAAACATTCCCAGGGTAACCTACAGGGAAGGTTCAGAAACCTATCCTTAATCAGAAAAGGTTTCCCCAATTGATAGAAATCTTACCAACTACATCACTGTCAAAATTTACTAGAACTAAAATATGAACAGTCAAGCCGAGTGTTCCATTTTTTTCCTAAAAAGTTTCCTGACAAACAGATTTGTTCCCAACAACATCAATAATTTAACATGATCCTAGTTCCCTATTTCCTAGATGGAAGGGTTAGTCAAAGGACATACAGTTTAGCTCAAAGAATCAACACTCAACATAATCTATATCGCCAAAAATAACCAGAACGAATGGGAAGAGTGTGCCGAGAAAGAAAGAAAGAAAGAAAGAAAGAGAACACTTTATTAAAAGAATATACAGGTAATAAGATTAAGAAAAAAACACAACAAAACTTGGAAATATCGTCTTACCGCATCCATTAGGTCACGTATCTCCGTATCCTTTAAGGTAGAACCATATTTATTTAACCCAGCTTTCAGCTCATCAAATGTGATTGAACCGCTGTTATCAGTGTCCATTGCCGTAAACATTTCTTTCAGACCTGCAATCTCTTCTTCCGACAAGCTTTCAGCTATAACCTAGATAGAGGCACGAAACAAGCACCGGTTGAAATTATTCAAAGTAGAATTCCCGCTTTTGTGCTAAATAGAAAGAACACGTGTGTAGCAACGGTTTAGATATTAAACTGCAAATAGACCTCTTAAAGTTTATTCAGTGGTTCGTAATTCAAATTTTAACATGAAATCCGATTATGGAAAACAGAAGCATTTAAAAGTGTCTCTCTCTTGTGTGTCAATCAATAAAAAACTATAAAAGATACCATATTTAAAACTTAGTAATTAGTCCCTGATTGGCTCTTGAGAATTCCTCAAGGCTCAAATGAAGGAAATCATCCCAGGTGTAGATCAAGATACCGTTATAGACAATGATATAGCCATACCCACGTCTATTTTTATTTTATTTTATTTTTTAACAAACCATTTTCTTAAGTAAGCTAACAAATTTTCAGAAGAGACCACTCTTTTAAGTGCCATCCGTCTAGGCAGGAGTACGATGTCTGCGCTTTCTGGACAGTAACACAACTATATAATGATCCACATTAAATGCATAGACATAGGCCATATAAGTATATCTTGCAATGTATCAAATTTAATATAGACCTCATCATTGTTGGGTTTCTGTAAATTCTTTGGAGTTTGGACACAGAACAGGTGCCATTCACTGACACCCTCATCAGCTTTCAGCAGACTAACTAACTAAAATCTAGATATCGCTGTATCTAAATGAATTTGCTACAGGAAACAAGTGTTTGCATATGTGTATGTGTCAGATCCAGGGTGCGTAAAATTTGAACCAAGAACTTGGAACTTATTTTAATAGGTTTTCCATCAGAAGGGTAACATTTTTTAGAAACAGACGTGAACTCCTTCAAATATCAAAATTGGTGTTAGGCATGCATGAAGAAAGGAGTCATATCAGGTAAGCTGACACTAAACCCTCAGTATATCTGTTTTTTGACATAGTATTCATGCTTCTGTTTATATAAACTACATACCCGCAAAGCCATCTTCTTTAACTTATTCATCGCAGAGAACTGCTTGAGGCGAGAAAGTACAGCTGGATCCAGTGCCCCATCAGGAGCAACTCCATTTTCACAGATCCAAGGATGACCTAAAAATTATGACAAAAAATACATAAATAATTTAATCTGATAAAGGTTTCAGTTAAGAAACCACTTCAACAGATAAGATCATTCCACACTATAAAGGAGAAATTTCTCCGGGTACTATATTTACTTGGATTAGAAATTTTTGTTAGAAAGTATAAAATGTTCAAAACCCATCTCATCTAATGGCCCCAAGGCACAATGAACATAATGATTTACATCATGTGCCTGATTTTACATATGTGAACCATAACAATATACTACTTCCCTCCCAAATTAAGAGTCCATATCATTTTTTGGTATAGATTAATGATGCATCCAATCAATGGTCAAGATCAACACTTGCTCACTGTTGTGGAATTTGATTTGTTGATTATGTCAAAAAAAGGAAACTTGAAAGTGAACTCTTAATTTGGGACAGCCCAAAAAGGAATAGTGGACTCTTAATTTGGGATGGAGGGAGTATCATATAACCATCAAATTCAATGTGGCAAAACGTTTTATGTGCTATCACACTCACATTCGCACTACTTTGCGTTGTTATAATAAAGGGTACAATTTCTGGTGTGACGCAGTTTCTGTAGAAAAGTTAAACGATTATGTAAGCTTATCAATAGCTCCAAAAGTCTAGGCTATTAAAGACTGAAATATATTTCAAGCTCACACCCCTTATGTGCAATGTGCTTACATTTCCATAGGTAGACAAACAAACAGAATAAATTGGGTGCACCAATGTGCACAAACAGGACTTGATGGATGGTACACATACAGAAGGGCAGCAGATTTGTACAGGGCCAAGGTAGGGCTGCCTCCCCACCTGAGATTTTCGAATTTTTTCAGCGAGAATAGAAGTCCAGGGGTGTTAAGTGTGAAGTTTGAAAGTAAAAGGCGATCTTATTATGTTTTTCCGAAACTGTAGAACAAAAAAATGGTAAATACTTTGTTTGAATCCTCAACTCTAAATTGTATGTTGATCGTTCTTTTCATTTTACCACCACTGAGACTCTCACTCATACTTCGTTTTCTTCTCCATTCTCACCATACCTGGTGTGACATATTATTAATTTAAATAGTTATTAAAAATAATTAGTAGAATATTATTAAGAGAATATTAGATATTGTTTAGATAATTAGTTAGTTACCTATTTTAATTAGATTTCCTTCATCTTCATGTTTTCTAATTAAACTAGGATGCTTGGTCAACAAGCCTAGATTTTATTATAAATAAGTCATTGGCCTCCCATTGTAATCAGAATTATTGATATGATGAACTAAATTGAGGGTTAAGAGGAGAAGCCTAAATTGTGCATTTTTGTTATTCCGCTGCGTTTACATAGATGTGGTATCAGGTTCGCTCCTGATTTTCCACACAAGTGTGTGTCAATCGTTTGTGTGTACCAAGGTCACGAGCTATGGCAAGAGTTCGGAGCAACCTATCGTACGGCATGTACTCGGCGACGATCAATGCTCCAAAACTGACCACCACAAGCGCAGTATCGTTCATCCATGAACAACTTTTCGCTTCTCAAGGTTCAAGACAGCCATCAAAATCAACGGACTGTCCTCAAGAGCAAGTCGCGCCACCACCAGCAGTGACTGGATTTGACTTTGCGGCCTGTTCAAAGAATTAAATGAAATGATAGAGGTTTTGAAAGTAAAACGGCGGCGAGAAGCCATCCGGCAAGTGCAACGGTCCAAGGAGGTGGGATTTCAGCTACCCACGAAGCGGGTAAGAGGCATGAAAAAACACCCAGGGCTAAAAAGTCCGTCCAGCCACCACAAACCACCACGCCTTTAGCGGGTGGCCCCCAAATCCAAACCCCAGTAGCAGCCCCATCAAAACCAGATCCGATCCCATTGCGGCTTGATGTCGGTTTTAACGGAAGCAAGGAGGCGAGAGAGGATGAGAAGAAGAGGGTAGACGAGAAAGGAAACAACGATAATAATGGAGACTGTGGATCTCCAAGGTCAGCTAGAGGTTTTAAAGGAGTGGGCTGCGAGGTTAAAGCTGTAAGCCCGAGTACGAAAATTTATTATTTGGGCCGAAATCAATTTGATTTTATCCCAGATTTTCAGTGGGTGTGAATTAAATTATTTGGCCCAAGAAATATTGAAAAAAAATATTTTGGGTCTCAATTAAAAAGTCCAAAATATTCAAAGAATTTATGGGTATGGCACGGGCTTTTACAAATCTCCTCTATGGTTCGTGAATGGTTCGTGATAAAACTTTTCGACGAAGGGGAAGGCATTGCTTATTTGATGGTTTCTTCAACAATCAAGGCTTTAGCGCTCAGATCGAGCTTTTTGAAGAAGGGGAGTATGGCGTAAATTGAAAAAAAAAAAAAATATATATATATATATATAGAGAGAGAGAGAGAGGCAGGCTCCTGTGCACACTAAGTTTGCACATTACTTTTTTAAAGTAGTAAAAAAAATATTTTTGAGTTGATTTTTTTTGTGTGATATTTAAACATTTCAAGGAACCCATATAAAAAAAATCAGCTCAAAAAAACTTTTTTTGCTAGTTTTAAAAAATTGGTCAAACTTTCTATGCTTTTAAGCCCTTTAAAAACTGTGAAAGTTTGACCGATTTTTTAAAAATAGCAAAAAAAGTTTTTTTCAGCTAATTTTTTTTATGTGAGTCCGTTGAAATGTTAAAATATCACATAAAAAAATTGGTGTGCGCCAGCACTCAAAAATATTTTTTTTACTACTTTAAAAAAGTAATGTGCAAACTTAGTGTGCACAGGAGCCTGCCTCTCTCTCTATATATATATATATATTATCGTATTATTAATGTATATAGTTATTACAAATAATTAGTAGATTATTATTAAGAGATATTAGATATTAATTAGATAATTAGTTAGTAACCTATTTTAATTAGATTTCCTTTCATCTTTATGTTTCCTAACTAAACTATGATGCTTGGTCAACAAGTCTAGGTTTTATTATAAATAAGGCATTGGCCTCCCATTGTAATCAGAATTATTGATATGATGAATTAAATTGAGGGTTGAGAGGAGAAACCTAAATTGAGGGTTGAGAGGAGAAACCTAAATTGTGCATTTTTGTTATTCCGATGTGTTTACATCAATACTAATACCACCAACCGCCGGTCACCGATTCACCGAATGCCCTCCACTCCACTTCTCTTTTCATTCCGTTCGTAGCAAATCTTCTCCTCTCCTCTACTCGTCATTGTTGTTGAGGCTTCACCCATCACTAAGGTACCTAATGCAATTTGCAACTCTGCAGGTATGTATTTAGCTTCATTTTTTTCGTTTAGAATATTTAGGGATTTTTTACTTGTTGTGCAAGTGCTTTTTGTGGCCAGCAAAAAGGAGTTTTATTGCTGAGTCACATGTGTATTCTGGTGAATTAGTATGATGTATCTATCCATACTCAATTACTGAACTTCTTTATGTTAACTTCTTTTCAGCAATATTTTTAGTATGGCTTTTGAGAAATAGTAGAATCACTCCAATATTGTAAAATGACACAATGACAGTCAGATTTCCAAACCTAATTATAAACATATGTACATAGATGTAAAGGAGGTCCATAAACTTCAGGAGGTAAAAGAAAGATAAAAAATGTGGGTCAGTGGAGGATAATTATTTGTTGCCTGATTAGATAAGAAGCACACGAGAATTGGCAAGGGGTTTCAAATAAAATTTGGTTAGGGGTTTAGAATTAGGTTTAATTGTTGATCAAGTAGGTTGATGTATCGCGTTGAAAAATTTCGGCTGTCTTTTCACCCCCATTGGATTGAAATCCTGGATCCGCCACTGCAGAAGGGGAACCAAAACGCAAATGGAGACTTGAAGCCAAGACATTCCAAACCTAAAGCTATTGTAATACGTTACATCACCGGTTGTTCAAAAACCTAAGGGACTTTAAAATGAACCCAATGATATATATCGAGCTCTCATAGATACATGTTAAAGCTTAAACTAGATCCTAGATAGGCCTGAACCTATTGTGTATATTGTGTTCATACACACCTAGGAATGTTTAAACACCTCGATGGCTGAACTAGACCTTTCCAATCTATATTATGGTGCCAAATACACTGTAAGTTCATTTTTGTCCAAATCTAGCTTATAATAAATAGTGGGATTTGCGATATCATCACATCCATCCCAGTTGGGATGGATGGATGCATGCATTAGTGACATAATTAGACCATGTGTTTCAATTGTTTAAAAAAAATCTAGACAAAACACATGGAACTTATCATCATAAGGGTGCTAGAAATAATCGAGAAACCTGAAAGCAGCGATCTTCATTTCATCCACATTAGATAGCCATTCAATTGACTACAAACACTCAGAAAGTTTAAACATACATAAAACTTCGTGAGCAGTTAAGCGGTCTGAAGGTCGAGAGCATAGCATCTTTGTAATAAGATCCTTCGCACTGTCCGAAATCAGGGGCCAAGGGTCTGATTCGAAGTCAATGTGTCCCTTCAAAACCGCGTCAAATATCCCCTGTTGTGTCTCTGAAAAAAAATGCAATTAGTTTTCAGCTTACTACACATAGATATGAAATATGTTCTAGTCTAGTATAACACACACCGGCCCAAAAGGGTGGTACACCACTTAGCAGTATATATAGTATGACCCCTGCTGTCCATACATCTGCTTCCGGCCCATAGTGCTTCAAAAGCACCTCCGGAGCAACATAATATGGGCTTCCAACCACATCAGTGAAGATCTGACCTGAAGCAGTAAGTCCACGTAGGAAGTTAAATGAACATCAATTCAACTTCAAACCAATATGTTTTGATTGTACCCATACATTACAGGATAACGTATACTAAAAGCAACAACCCGATAATTGGATTTAGAGCTCGTTTGAGCATCAAGTAGATAATTAAGTCTCCTGCTCACAATGAAAGTTGTGCGGGTTGACATGCAGCAGGAGTACAGAAAATAAACCCAACAAGTCCAAAGTACAGCATCAATATACTACAGGTCACAATCGGAAATAAAACTTAAGGGATAGTATTAGGCTTCACGACAACATTTGATTTTCTTTTAAAAAAAAAGAATTACAGTAGAATTTTAGTTTATTTGTTCTTTAAGATGCTTCTAAATTATTGAGGGACTTTATAAGAATAAAGCCAAAACTAAGAGGCATAGCATTATTATTTACTTACCTGGCTTGAAGAAAACTGATAGTCCAAAATCAATAGCTTTGAGGGAGAAATCGTCATCCTTGTTAACCAACAAGAAATTCTCTGGCTTTAGATCTCTGTGCATAACCCCAAGTGAGTGGCATGCCTCAACAACACCTACGACAATCTTTGTCAATTCAGCGGCTTTCCTCTCACTGTAATGTCCCCTTTGAATGATCCTGTCGAACAATTCGCCCCCACCACAAAGCTCCATCACAATATGAACATACAAAGTGTCCTCGTACGCACCCTTGATGGTCACAATGTTCTTGTGACCTGCCAAATGGTGCATTATCTGAATCTCCCTCCTAACATCCTCCACATCTTCTCTGGCAATCAGCATCCTCTTTGAAATAGACTTACAAGCATATTCGATGCCCGTGGAAGTCTCCGTGCATAAATAAGTAGTGCCAAATTGGCCTTGCCCTAATTTCCGTCCCAACGTGTAAATATCACGAATGTTCTGAGTCTTATGACCCAGTACGTAATAAGCTTGGTTGTGGCCGCTGCGACTCATGGCGCCCTCTTTTCTGGGACTAACAAGAGGTAAATTTTGATCCTTTTGGGGTTTGGTGGGGTTATCCTTGGAGAATTCTTGAGCAATGAGCTGCTGAGCGTTCAAGCTAGAGGGGGAGTCATCGGAAGAGTTGGTAGAATGAGCAGAAGGGTTGTCCTTGGAGTTGGAGTGGTCTTCGGGCTGATTGTAGCCCTCCAAGTTTTTTACTCCCAAAGATCCACGGCATGTGTTGCCCATCAAACAATCACAATATCCCTATCTACCTCAATACTTCATAGCCTCTTCCCCATCCAATGTTTTTCTCATCAATTCAATTGTACTGGGGATGAAAATCACACAATTAGCCCCACAATAAAATTAGAAGTAGTTATTTTCTAGATTTTCCCCCAGGGGGAAATAAACAGACACAAGTGAGACATTTAGCTACAGGAAATAATCTTGCATCAGATCGGATCCAAAATATGACTCTATAACAATCATTTATAATCTTGAGAAATTCAAAGAAACGATAGAGCAATGAACAAAAGGTCAAATTATGAAGCTATTCAAATCTATTAATAGGTAATAAGGCATATGAATGAATAAAACGTAGTAATCTTGAGAAAGTCCAAGAAACGATACTACAAGGAACAAAGTCTCATATTGTAAAGGTATTAAAGAGAAACACACGTGGAAATGTTAAAACCCAAAGAAAGTGTTATTGAGGAGGTGAATAGATCGAGTACCAGGATAAACGATCAAACAGAGACAAAGATTGAGGAATCACGTTTGAGGAGTATGTTGATGGAATTCCATATCAATTGATATTTAAGAGGTGAAACTAGCTAGGCTGTTTTGTTTTGTTTTGTTTGAGACACGTCCACCCTGTCGCCAAGAAAGGTTGAAGGAGGAAGATGAGTGCTAACCAGCTTGGCTTTCTGTTTTTTTTTTTCATGCTATTACTATTTTTATACTATTACGCGGCTTTACAAATTTCTGACCGTAAATAAACAAACAGAATTTCAATTGGTTTTTTAATCTCTGGGAAAACTATACTTTATTTAGGTGGTTTGAGGACCAAAAAGAGGGTATTTTTTAAAACGAAAACGTTAAAAATTCTGACCTGTCACGTGGGTGGATTGCGGGGTTGGGTAAAAAGGTCAGGCAGTCTTGCCTCAAAGTATTTGTTAACGTTTGAATTTTTACTGCGTTTACGTCACACGTTTTTTATGGCGCGGTGGTAGGGTGTAAGCGGTACGGTTTGGTCGGTAAATAGTAGATATCAATACCAAAATCAAACTCTAGATGGTAAAATCAAACCGTACCAGTTTACCACCCGGTACACCAAAATCAATACCAAAATCAAACCGGCTGGTATTTCGGTTTTTTCGGTAATTTTGGTTTTTTTCTGGTTTCGGTAAATTCTGGTTTTTTCTGGTTTCTTCTGGTTTTTTCTGATTTCGGTAAATTCTGGTTTTTTCTGGTTTCTGGTTTCGATTTTTTATGTTTCGGTAAACAACACTAAAAGTCCCCAAAAACCAAAAACAAAACCAAACAACTTTTTTAAATATTAAAACCAAAACCAAAACCAACTTTTTTCAGGTTTTGGTAAATTCAGTATGGTAATTTTGGTAAATTCGGTACCACACGGTAATTTTGGTACTGTTTTATCTGGTTTCGGTAAATTCGGTACGGTGTGGTAATTTCGGTATGGTTTTTTCTGGTTTCATAAAATTCGGTACGGTAATTTCGGTAAATCGGTTTTTTAAATATTAAAACCAAAACCAACCAACTTTTTTACGGTAATTTCGGTTTCGGTAAGACTGGTTTCTGGTATTTTAATATATGAAACCAAAACCATTTTTTTTCGGACCAAAACGGTACGGTACGGTAAAAACCCGTACCGCTTCCACCCCTACGCGGTGGTAATAAAATCAACGTGTTTTCCCCGTTTGGTCAATTGGGAAAATAAGGAAAAGAGAGGCTGTCCAGATTCCAAAGTTGTTGTGCTAAATTTAGTGTGTTTGGATTTCGGCAATGTTCTTACTTATCCATATGGACCCCACTAGAACTAAGCTAACTTATAATGGGTTTTAGGTCATCTCCATGTAAATGAATCATTTTGGTCCACGAATACTACCTAGTTTTGATGAAAAGTTTATAAGTAACAACTATATTTATAAGTTTGTATAATAAATGAATTAAAATGTTGTATATAATTATTTAATATATTTGAAATAAAAAAAATTGTAAAAATATTTGGTACGTATAGCGAGAGGCAACTCAAGCAAACTTGAGGTGCTAGGGAAATGATTAAAAATCTCTCCTTATAAATAAAGGGAAACATGATGATAAGTTCTTACACTCTTTAGAAATTAATGATAAGGACAAATTAAGAATAATTTTTTCAATAAGTCCACATGTGTTACAATTATTGATGTAGATGCAGTATAAACTGATAAATATATATATAATTACACTTATTAAAGACTGATGAATATATATATATATAGGGAGAGGTTCAAAAGTGAACCAAAAGAATAAACTTTTTAATGAACCTATTAATATATTAAAAATTGATCCTTAATTTCTTGTTGTAATTGGTCCGCGCCAGCAGGGGATTGAAAAATTATTCATTGCCGCTGGCGTGGACCAATTATAACAAGAAATTAAAAATAATTTTTTTAATGTCTTAGAAGGTTCATTAAAAAGTTCATTCTTTTGGTTCACTTTTGAACCTCACCCTATATATATACAATTACACTTATTAATGAAGATAGAGCTATAATTACAATTGTATCTACATTAATAAGTATAATTGTATATAGATTAATAAGTGTAACTGTATCATCAATTAATTAAAAAGTTTATGGGTTTAAGACACCAACAAGATTATCGTTATTATAACATGAATATAGTGCAACCCAAGAACCAATCAGAGCATGACAACTGAACTCATTCATTCCCTAAAGAAGGTCGGCTCCATTTTAGTAGGGGTGGCAATGGGTCGTGTCGTGTCGGTTTCGTGCATGGTCTAATCGAGTTCGTATCAAAATCAACTATACCCAAACCCGACTCGTTAAGCTTTTTGTGTGTACCGTGTCGTGTCTTATCGGGTTCGTGTTGTGTTTAGATGGTGTTCAAATTGTGCCTTTGACGCGACCACAAATGTGTGTCTAGTGTGCGTGCTGATATAGGCTCAAGTGCAAACCTGTCACGTTAGTAATAAACCCAATAAGTACGGATCATCTCCACAGGGAACTATGACGAAGAATTGTGACGACACGGAATAGTTGACTAGCCTTAAAACCGACTCTCGAAAGAGGTGAAAAGGTGATTAAGATGAATAGGAACTTTACTAACTAAATGTGAATGCAAATTTAATTACTAATTAAACTAAGTGCAAAGGATCAAATCTACTGAATGAATTAATTATGAATAAAGAAAGATAAGTCGGGCTAAAATCCCCCAAAGCCTAGTATATTTACCGTGTAGAATGCTAGATTTTGAATTAAAAATTTAATTAAACCCGGAATTTATTAATCCTAAGTATTACATATATGAGGATACGGCTCTGCACCATACATAATCAAAGGTAAAAAGAAAGCGGTGTTGAAATAGCTAACATGCGCGTCGCACTCTTAACCACCCCGATTACCTAGGGCAAACGAGGTTAAAAGACCTACGACGGTTGTGTGTACCACACAACACGATTCACTTAAACTTCAATTCAAACCCTATTTTCTACATGGGTAAATTACATCGGGTTGGGTTCATACACCCAACCCTTAAAAACATAGCCAGACATGATTAAATTAAATAAAGACACAACTTATATAGTGCAGGAATTCATGACTAGTTTGGAAATTTTGAGAAGAAATTTTTTTACTTAAGAATTTAAGATTAAGAACCGCGAATTAATCTAATTAACTAGTAAAGAAATTGAAAGCAGAAATTAAATGTTACTTGCAATGAAGAATAAACTTTGAATCTTGAATTAATTGCAAAACTTCAAAACTAGGGTTCTTCTCTACAAGGGCCCTCTAAAAACTAATAAAAATCCAACCTCTTCATGTCTGTCAATAAGCTAAAATAAAGACACTTCAAAATTTTACAAGAGTTTGAACAAAGTAAAACTCTAAATGATAAACAAAAAATCTGGGAAAATCTCAATCGGTTCGGTCCGGTGTCACTTCTTCGATTCGGTCCGGTATCCAATTGTGTGCAGGGATCTTCAAGACATCGAACCAGTTCGTTTTCTTCTCTAAACGGATCGGTCCGACCCTTATTTTTATTAAGAGACTTTAAAGGCATCGGACCGATTCGCTTTCAGTTGTATCCGGATCGATCCGGCAGCAAATTTTATTCAGGAACCTTATTCTTTCCCGATCGGTTCGTTTTTTTCTATAACTGGTCCTATTCGGTGGTGAATTTTGTACAGAGACTTGCTTTCTTTCGGACCGGTTCACTAGTTATCTTGACCAGTCCGGTCCGATGGTGAATTTTTTTTCTTTTCTTTTGATTTTCTCTCATCTTTGGATCTCCGTAACTTCTGATCCAGGGCTCGGTTTGGGGTGTCGTTTCTTCCTACGCGCTTGTAGACGCGATGTATTCATTTTTCATGTTGGTCCCTCGTCCGAAATCCAGATGTGAAATGATTATTTTGCCCTCTAACTTTCCTTCCTTTGTTGATTTCTCGGCTTTGGATTCCTCTTCTCTTCACTTGCATTAAATACCTATAAAAAGCATGAAAAATGCACAAAACTCGAGGCACTATGTGGGAATTGTTAGTAGCATATAAATAAGATAAATCAATACGTTTTACATTATTCGAGGTGCTAAAAGCTATTAAATTAAGGGGATAAATTCGAAAGAATTTATGCCTAATCAAACCCCCTAACTTAGAACTTTGCGCGTCCCGAGCAATGTAAAAGAACTTCACCAAGGCACAACTCTTGAAATTCTTATTATTACGATAAAATACCACTTTCACGGGTAAGCGACTTCATTTAGCATATGCAACAAGCCTTTAAACCCCTAGGTTACCCTAGTAGGACGAGTTATATCTCGTGAGGGTTTGTAGTGAATATACCCACAAAATTCAGTTTTCGACTCAATAAAAGTTCAAAATACCTAAAAATTGTATAATTCAAACTTTTTGAAAAATAATCATCATATATTTATATGCTCAAATCTAAATTTGTCGTGTGTGTGTGCGTGCGAAGTCAGAAATTTAACCCCAAATTTCCACCAATTGATCATTATGTTACTTTTTTGAAAATTCATTTTGATTTGAGTGCTTACGGGATACTCTCGCAAACGAATTACTCGGAATGTGGTTATTTCGCTCGGTATGCGTGATATAAGGAGTCATTGTATTGGAACGTGAATTCACGTACACAAAATTTAAAGACATAATTTTATGGATGAAAAGATCTCTTCATCGGGTTACGGTCATTGGGAAATGGGGACATTGCCTCTTATATACACCAAGTGGTCTCTCTATTATATTTTCGTGTTTTATCTCTCCACGCGGTAATCAATTTCGCAATTCGGACTCGGTTAGGACTTTTCTTTGGTCATAAGACGTATTGGGTAATATGGAAAACTTCGAAATTGGAAAATCTTCTTATGGTGTCCTTTAATGCTTTTTCAAGCTTTTGTTCATTTTTCTCTTATTTTTTCATTTTTTTTATTTTTCACACTTTTCTTTTCTTGCTATTTTTGTTGAGCATTACTCTATTTTTCTTGCCCATTTTTATCGCACCATTTGGACTTTTCAATCTTTCACAATCCTGGGCTAATTTGGTTTTTTCGAATTATCAAACGAAAATGAAAACTTTATTCGGCTCAACTTGGTTTGCAAAAAGGAAATTTTTCACAACTTTTTATGGCTAAATTTTTTGGGTAACAAACGAGGGCCTAACTTCATTTATCTCAATTACTTATCATATTACCATACGCGCCTCGAGATGAATTTTAATTTAGAGATATTTCAGTGCACTTTTCGAGGCAACATCACACAATATTGCTTGATCGATCAAACCAATAAATTAGAGATCATCAATGACTCATTTTAGCGTTGAATTGAACTTTGAGTTAATCATTAACTCGGATTGACTTAAATTCTCACAAAACGTGAAAGGTTCAAAATCTCACCGGGTTTGATTAATCTCCACACTTATTCGTTGAGTCGTCAATTTTCGTTCAATTTCCATCTTTGGTCAATTTCGACTTTGTGCAATTTGAAATTTACAAATTTGAGACTTTAAACAAAACGTCGGTGATATTTTTGAAAATTTTAAATTCCAATTTTTATTTACTTTGAAGAAAAATATTTTTGGATTTTTGGAAATTTGAACTTTGTAAAATGTGAAAGCGCACGCGTACCCCCTAACTTAGATTTTTGCATAGTCCCAATGCAAAAAGGACTAAAATCGAAATTAAGGAGAGAAACAACAAAAAATCGAACAAAGTACAAAATGCAATATACAAAAGCAAGCATAAAACACACATGATAGGTACTCCAATTTTCATTAGATATATAAAAAGCATACAAAGCTGTGGAAATAAGGAAATGTGAAACAATACATGAAAAGCCTAAACAAAACAACTACCGAGGGGGAGGGTTTGAAGTTCCTGGAGCATTTGAATCGTACGGGTCATAGAAATAGGATGGGGGAGGAACACCCATGGTCATCCGATATATTTCAGCTTGGAGGTGATGGAGCATGCTCGTATCCCGTCGATATGCGCGTCGATCCTCTTCCTGGTGAGCATTGTAAATCCGTCGAATCGGGCTTCCAATGTTGTGATCCTCATATCAAAATTGGCTCCCCGGGGCTCAAAATTATAATCTTCCTCCTCGTTATAGTCCTCCTCGTCATACTCCTCCTCGTCGCCCTCAGCCATACTCACGTCGTCATCCCCAGCGGCTTCCTCCTCGAACTCATCATCCTCTGACTCATCCGACCCCGTATCATCATTATCATCCTCCGCTACTTCCATTTTCCAGGCGCGAATAATCTCCCGTTGGCGCTCACTCTTGTTACAGGTGCCTTGCCCAAGAGGATTAGGAAGGCGAAATGACCCTTGGGGAGGAACAATGAGTATGTCGATGAGAATCGACGTTATGAGCCGAGCATACGGGAGAAGGGTAACACCCTTTTTATCCAAGGCTACGAAAAATATATCTTTATAAGATCACGGTATTGGGGTCGAAGAGATGATAGACAAGGGTAGCATGCCGAGGTCGCATTACGGAGTCATTCGATGTTTGTAGGATATTGGCACAGATGATTTGAAACGTGATACGCGCCTTATCGCTCATGCGCCCTACCAAAAATATTTTAGTAGCCCAAACTTCGATGTGTGCTATACAGGAAATGCTAACAGCTTTGTCGACGGGGCCGAAAGCGTTGGGGTACGTGAACTCGACTGGGTTCGGGACATCCATTTTTCTTAATTTCTGGGTAAGAATCTCGAGGGAGAAAGGGATGCATTGTCCGTCCACCCGCGCCTAGAAAGCAAAATCACCGGTGCGGACAAGTGTGCCGTAGAAAGCTGCACTTCGGCTGCCCAAACTGCATTGTGGGGCTCGTTAAGGTAACGACACCAACCCCGTGGCAGGAAAAGGATGGTGACAAAATTTGGTATCTCGTTCCAGCGCACTTGGTGCTCCAATTGAAGTTTGCGAGTTTAGCCAAAAAACCGTTCACACCACCATTGTTCTTTATCGAAGCGGTAGGCATGGTTGTCATCATTGAACGCTACGGAGTTGTACTTTTGAGAGCGGGCTTGGTTGTACATGTGTAGCAACAGAGGTTGGATGCTAGAAATTTGAGAGAGAGAGAAAGAAAGAGGGAAAGTATGAGAGTAAGGAGTAGTGGTGGTGGAAAGGAGGAAGGTTGAAGGTTGAAGGTGTATTTATAGGTGGGTATGGTGGAGGAAAGGGTTGGTTTTATAGGGAAGGGGGGTTGAATTTGGGAGGGAAATGGTGGAGGGAAAACGTATTGGGAGGGAAGAAAATGGATTGGGGGAGGGGAGCTGCACTTGGGAATGGTCGAAGAAAATGAGAGGGCAGATCGATTCGAGTGCCCAGGACTGGACCAGTCCGGTCCCTTTTTATTTTGATTATTTCCAAAAATGAACCAGTCTGGTGCCTCAAAAAGCACGCTGAAATTGAGGAGGGAGTGGAGGTAGGGCAACATGTGAAGTAGGATTCATCACAGCGTGTTGTTACCCATAGTTGAAACCAGGATGGTTCCTCCACGAAGGGTTGTATGCATTCCCATGAGGTGCGTTAAGATTTCCCTTAAACCCTCCTATTGCTTCCACTTGCTCAGCATGCATGGCTTTATAGGCGGGTATCGTCGGACATGCCTTAGTTGAATGTCCCACCTCACAAATAGCGCACACCTTTTCTTTCACAGCACGGGAGGATCCAGTAGCTTCTTTCAATCGCACCTCGAGTGAGTCTTTCATGTTTTTCTCAAATTGATCAAGTCGACGGCCTACCCAGGTATCTCAATTCAATTGGTATAGACCGGACGCAATAGGAGTATTGGACACTAATCGAGGTTGGTTTTGGGCATTAGGATCGGAGATGTCCCATGCTCGAGTAGTCTCGACGATATACTTAAGATAAGCCTCGGCATCACTCGCATCTAATTCCTAAAACGATCTTTCACCCATTGTTTGAACAAGTTGTTTAGGTGTTATTGTAAGCCCGTGATGGAAGAAAGAGATAAGGTGATGTTTCTCAAATCCATGATGGGGGCAAGCGTTAACCAACTCTTAGAATCGTTCCCAACACTTATCAAACGACTCATTATCTCATTGTAAAAAGATTAAATTTGAGCCTTGACAGAGTTGGTTTTATGTGGTGGAAATAACTTTGAAAGAAATTTGGATTTCATATCCTTCCATTATATGATCGAGTTCGGGGGTATAGACCAAATCCAGGTCTTAGCCTTATCCTTTAAGGAAAAAGGAAAAAGCTTTTGGCGAACGACATCTTGCATGTAAGCTTGATCACTAAAGGTTTCGCACGCCTCTTCAAACTCTCGAATATGAAGATTTGGTTTCTCTGAATCCATGCCATGAAAAAGTTAAAAGAATTTGTATCATCCCATTGCATAAGTGGAACTGACCGACATTATAAGGGAGAAAAATGCAACCAGGGGTGACAGTTTGCTTAGGAAATAGGAGTTCCTTCATGTGACGATACATTTGGTTTCCCGTACCCGTATCAAAACTAGCGATATCCGACATGTCTCTCTCTCCAATAGACTCAAAATCCTCACTCAATGTTCTAGACGTGTGACTCAACGTGTGACTAGTGATGGAATTTGGAGGGGTAGGAGGTGGAGCCCGGAATTGTGGAAAGCGAGGGGTATGGGGGCTTTTGGAATTATACTCGACGATAAGATTTTCGTGAATTCTTATTGGAGTATTCTGAGGAGTTTGTTCTTGATTTTGCATAAAAGGGCTTTTGAGAGATGATTTCTTTTTGGATTTTTAGTTTTTTTGAATTTTTTGGCTTTTGAATTTTTTTTGGGGAATCAAATTTGGGATTGAATCAATTAACCTATAGTCTACCTAATTCCCAGCAAAGGCGTCAAAAACTTGATGCGACCACAAATGTGTATCTAGTGTGCGTGCTGATATAGGCTCAAGTGCAAGCATGCCGCGTTAGTAATAAACCTAGTAAGTAGGATCGTCTCCATAGAGAACTAGGACGAAGAATCGTGACGACAGGGAATAGATGACCAACCTTAAAATCGACTCTCGAAAGAAGTGGAAAAGGTGATTAAGATGAATAGGAACTCTACTAACTAAATGTGAATGCAAATTTATCTACTAATTAAACTAAGTGCAAGGGATCAAATCTACTGAATGAATTAACTATGAATAAAGAAAGATAGGTGGGGTTACAATCCCCCAAACCCTAATATATGTATCGTGTTGAAAGCTAGATTTTGAATTAGAAATTTAATTGAACCTGGACTTTATTAATCCTAAGTATTACATATATGAGGATACGAGTCCACACCATACATAATCAAAGGTAAAAATAAAGTGGTGTTGAAATAGATAACACGTGCGTCGCACTCTTAAGCACCCCGGTTACCTAGGGCAAACGAGGTTAAAAGACCTACGACGGTTGTGTGTACCACACAACACGATTCACTTAAACTTCAATTCAAACCCTCTTTTCTACATGGGTAAATTACATCGGGTTGGGTTCATACACCCCAACCCTTCAAAACTTAGCCAAACGTGATTAAATTAAATAAAGACGCAATTTTTATAGTGCATGAATTCATGACTAGTTTGGAAAATTTGAGAAGAAAATTTCTGACTTAAGAATTTAAGACTAAGAACCGCGAATTAATCTAACTAACTAGTAAAGAAATTGAAAGCAGAAATTAAATGTTACTTACAATGAAGAAATCTGGAAAATAAACTTTGAATCTCGAATTAATTACAAAACTTCAAAACTAGGGTTCTTCTCTACAAGGGCCCTCTAAAAACTAATAAAAATCCAACCTCTTCATGTCTGTCAATAAACTAAAATAAATACTGTTCGAAATTTTACAAGAGTTTGAACCAAGTAAAACTCTAAATGATAAACAAAAAATCTGGGAAAATCTCAATCGTTCCGGTCCGGTGTCACTTCTTCGGTTCGGTTCGGTATCCAATTGTGTGAAAGGATCTTCAAGACATCGGACCAGTTCATTTTCTTCTCTAAACGGATCGGTTCGACACTTATTTTTATTCAGAGACTTTCTAGGCATCGGACCGGTTCGCTTTTAGTTGTATCCGGATCAATTCGACAACAAATTTTATTCAGGAACCTTATTCTTTCTGGATCGATTCATTTTTTTCCATAACCGGTCCGATCCGGTGGTGAATTTTGTTCAGAAACTTGCTTTCTTACAGACCGGTTTGCTGCTTGTCTTGACTAGTCCGGTCTAATGGTGAATTTTTTTTTCTTTTCTTTTAATTTTCTCTCATCTTTGGATCTCCGTAACTTCTGATCCAGGGCTCGGTTTGGGGTGTCGTTTCTTCCTACGCGTTTGTAGACGCGATGTATTCATTTTTCATGTTGGTCCCTCGTCCGAAATCCAGATGTGAAATGATTATTTTGCCCTCTAACTTTCCTTCCTTTGTTGATTTCTCGGCTTTGGATTCCTCTTCTCTTCACTTGCATTAAATACCTGTAAAAAGCATGAAAAATGCACAAAACTCGAGGCACTATGTGGGAATTGTTAGTAGCATATAAATAAGATAAATCAATACGTTTTACATTATTCGAGGTGCTAAAAGCTATTAAATTAAGGGGATAAATTCGAAAGAATTTATGCCTAATCAAACCCCCTAACTTAGAACTTTGCGCGTCCCGACCCATGTAAACGAACTTCACTAAGGCTCAACTCCTAAAATTCTTATTATTAAGATAGAATACCACTTTCGCGGGTAAGAAGTTGCATTTAGCCTATGCAACAAGCCTTTAAACCCCTAGGTGACCCTAGTAGGACGACTTGTTTCTATTCACTAACTCAGATTGACTTAACTACTCACAAAACGTGAAAGGTTCGAAATCTCACCGGGTTTGATTAATCTCCACACGTATTCGTTAAGTCGTCAATTTTTACTCAATTTCCATCTTTGTTCAACTTCGACTTTGTGCAATTTGAAATTTACAAATTTGAGACTTTAAAGAAAATCTCGGTGATATTTTTGAAGAATTTAAATTCCAATTTTTATTTACTTTGAAGAAAAATATTTTTGGATTTTTGGAATTTTTTTAATTTTTTTGGAAATTTTGGGCATTTTGAACTTTGTAAAATGTGAAAGTACATGCGTACCCCCCCCCCCCCCCCAACCTAGATTTTTGCATAGTCCCAACGCAAAAAGGACTAAAATCGAAATTAAGAAGAGAAACAACAAAAAATGGAACAAAGTACAAAATGCAATATACAAAAGCAAGCATAAAACACACATGATAGGTACTCCAATTTTCATTAGATATATAAAAAGCATACAAAGCTGTGGAAATAAGGAAATGTGAAACAGTACATGAGCAGCCTAGACAAAACAACTACTGAAGGGGAGGGTTTGAAGTTCCGGGAGCATTTTGATCGTACGGGTATGCAGTATCCATTTGTAATTTCTTCTTTGAAAAATAAAGAGGAAGTTGAAACTTATTTTTCACCTCAAATATTTTTAGAAGATGAACTCGTTGAGAATGATGCTTTCTCCTTAAAAATTAAATCTTTATGTGATGGTGAGTCATATCTTCAGATTTAGTTTATTTCATCACCATTACCGAACAATTACAAGTACCACAAGAAAATAATGAAAGTCTTAATGAATTTTACCTGATTTTTATCAAGGAATACTTTTCGAAATTCTTTCTATGATGGTATTTTACTTTTTATGTGCCTTTCCTCTCATTCCATTTGAAAAACCTTTGGGATAATTTTGGACTTTCTTGGGTCCCATTTGTACTCGTCCCCCTTTGAATCCCCCTCCATTAGCCAAAAAAATTCATTGGTAATAATTCCTTCCCCCAGACCTTTGCATGCTTTCTGGGAGACATGATTTTTAGAGGGAGCCCACCGTTGGAATTCCTGTTTTCTGGAAGAAATGATTTTTAGAGGGAGCCCACCGTTGATCCCATAAAGTCAAATTATTTTATGGATGAACGCTAAAAAATTTCAACTTCTAGTGTATAGTTAGTTAAAAGTTAAAATTATTAGTTGTAAATGGTAATTTGTTTTGTTTTCCGTTTTAATTATTATCTAGTGTAATTAGTTTAAGTTTTTATTCTTTTTTTGTTATTCTTGGTTATAATATATTTTGTAGAATTAATGGACTCGTGCTTTTCGGAGATCACTCCATTTTGGTTGGTATCTTTCTCTCCCTGTTTTTAACCTTTGTCCTTGATTAACATTGAGGACAATGAACACTTTAAGTTAGGTGGTGTGGGTTATTCTTCCCATTCATTGGTAGTTTCTTTTATTTGATTATATTTTCTTCCCAAACATGCTTTTTGTTGAAAATTTAAAAAATATTTTCTTTCTTTTTTCTGCTTTGTTGGGCCATTTGCCCAACTTTCTATCCAATTACAGTCAAATAGAACTCCTTGGACATTTCAAAGTGATTGGGTCATAATTCATTTGTATCTATTTCGTGCCTCTTCACTCCATTCCACATGTTTAGACATATCTATATTATGCTAGTTTGTAAAGCTTACGTGTTTGTGTCATTTTTTGTGGTTGTTTATACCTATATATGTGCATGTGTTTCATTGGCATATTTTTGCATATTTATACATATGGTATCATTTTGTTTTAAGTCTTTACATTTTCATTTAATCGATGTTTTCCATGTGCTTTCTTATGAATAAAATTGGCATGCTATATGATCGTATTGGTATCTATTGTTGCTTGTTTGCATTGATATCTCACGCTTCATCGTACATTCAAGTAGGTATCATATTTGCATCAGTATTGGTATTGATTAATCATTTTTTGGATAATTTGTTCATGTATTACCATATGGTGTTTGTTTCACTTCACACCATTGCATGATATTTTTCCTTCCTCCTAAATTTCAAGTGGTGTCATACGTTCTCATTTAGGGGGAGAAATGTTTTATGGGGGATAAATAGTTTTATGCATTCTTTCTTTGTCTATTACTGAACAAAAATGGGGATAAATAGTATCTTTCACATTAATGTTAGGAGGAGATCTTTGTCTTAGGAGGAGATGTCTTACCTAGGTGGGTATTGTTAGATATAGGGGAAGTTTATTCTTATGCAGATTTATATTATTTATATATTCCTTTTGCATTTGAAGGTGTGTTTAGTGCAGGTTTACAACATGAGACAAAGTTTACAATAGAGAAAAACTAATCAACAAATGCATCTATCAAGTCTGTATCTTTTACTTTGGGGTTAATGAATGAGTCTTTTAGATAGCTCGACGACCCATAGGAGTTTTTATTTTTAGTTTTATCGCGGAATAGCCAAATGGAGGAGATTTGTAAGGACAAATTTTCAATTAAGTCAATTTGAATGTATTAGCTTAATTTCAGACAAAACATTTTGAGTCATAGGTTAGGATTTTTATCATTGACCTTTTAAGCCTATGAAGAGTTTGATTGAATACATTGCGTCAAAGCTTTAAAGATTACATATCGTGTCATTTTTCATGCCACGTTCCATCTCCATGTTTTCGAGGATCTTTCAAGTATGAATGCGTATGAGATTTGATCCTTGGAAGTTTATCTTTAAACGTTTGTTTTTATAATTTTTTGGAGTTGTTTTTAAAAGGTTTTAAAAAGAAAATATTTTTTTATTTTAAAGTTATTCGAACGACTTTACTGGTTTCGTTCGAACCAGTTTAGTTGTTTGTTCAAATAAACATCAAACTACATTTTTCTATTTATAAAAATAATATCCTTCGAAGTTCGTTCGAAAGAGATAAGTTGTTCGTTTGAACGAGTTTTGAGTTGTTTCGAACAATTTTGCAGTTTTGTTTGAACGAGATCTTATTTTCATTCGAACGAACTTTCTCGAAAAAGGTGCCACGTTAAAAAACATGTTTTCTATATAAAGGAGTTCAAGCATTTGTTTTTAGAGAGGCTTTTGGGTAAAATCATGTTCCTATACATATCCAAAAAGCTCTCAAAACCTACTTTCACCCAAAGTATTTAAGATATAAGTTTCATTGTTTAATATGCTTTGAGATCTTGTTTTGTGGGCACCAAGAAGTTTATTCTCTTTATCTCGATTGAGAATTGTTTCGTGTAGATGATTTCGTATCCAGTTTGTTGTTTACACTCGATGGCTTTGTGGTGTGTTGTTACGATAAAAAAGTGGTGCGCCCGTGTTCTAGATCTTTAGATGGTTGCTGAGACTTATTAGTGAATACCGAGGTGTGTGTGGATTCACACATTATGGAAGCTTCGCGGGTTAACTCCTTTATGTCACTATAAAAGAGAGATTGAAGATCAAAGATGTGTCGTCGTACACGCCCCCATCGAAATTCCTTTAAGAACGTCACCCACGATCACGCACATAGTATGCTTACACATAAGATCATTAAAAGCAATCATAATCACTCACATATTACTAAACCATAGACCCAAATTCTTAAATTAATTAATCCTCTTTAACTAAGAATTTCAAAAACAAATAAATCCATAGTCTTTATAATGAGGTTCCTGATTCAGTCTAACGAGTTTATTAAGGTCATTCGAATAACATAAATAAGTCATTCGAACGAGATGTACCATCTCATTCGAACAAGAACCCCCATCTTGTTCTAATGAGATACTAATCTCCTTCGAATGAGATGAACATTTTTCTTCTTCCCAAACCTCCAAAATCCTCCATTAAGGCAAAAAAAAAAAAACTAAATCCAAGCCTTTACACAATACCAATCCTATTCTCCTTCATATAGATGTTACCTAACTACATAATTAACCTACATCTATGAGTATCACGTCAATTTAACATGTATTTAAGGATTAACTCCCAAATTTACAGATATTAATCCTAGTTTTATAATTTGTCCAATTAAGCTCGAATTTACTTCAATTTTTATATTAAACAATGGGCTTTCTAATGATTTATGATCATGAATCTATATCTAAAAAAATATATTGATAACTATTCCAATTCAAGAGATTTAGTACTTCCAATAAAATATATTGATAACCTATTCCAATTCAAGAGATTTAGTACGAACATTCTTTATATATTAACAAAGGATTAATGGTTAAACTCCCAGATTGGTGTAATTTTGAAGTTAAGATTTATTAATCAAAATTCATATTTTTACGCATGAAATTAATAGATTCAATTGAGTAATTATCATTATAACATAAACTCTAAATTAATTATTTAATCTAGGTACACTTGCCTTAGAGTATTATGATGAATTCAATCCAAAGTCCTCCAAATCCTCTTCTTTTCTTAAGTGTTTCCTCTCTCTATAGCCTTTAAACTAAATTAGGTAAGTCTAACGAACCATCAACTTAATTAACCATAAAATTAACCATAGGCATACTATGAGCCTCAACCCAATGAGCCCAAATATAAATCTAATTGACCCAAAACACTACCTAAGTCATATACCAACGCATATGACTTAAAATCCTGTATTTGAAGTCATAAATGTACATTCTAAATGTCTCAAAAGTAAACTCGAATTATGAGACAAAACAAACCACTATTTTTCTGGTACGAGTACAAAAACAAACCACTAAGTTTTGTCCCTGTCGGACACAATATCTAGCGGTTCCCCCATGAAGTCGTATAATCTATGATATGAACAATCTATCAATGACTCTGTGGTGTAATTTTTTCTCATTAGAATTAAATGAGACACCTTTTCAAATCTATCAACCAGGACCCAGATGGAATCATGGATCCTCTAAGACCTCGGCAACCCCATGTTAAAGTCCATAAACATGCTCTCCAACTTCCACTTGGGATTCTCTAATGACCGCAACTCCCCTACTGGTCTCTGGTGCTCCACCTTTATAAGTTGGCAGGTAGTACAACAAGACAAAAACTCCGCCACATCTCTATTTATCCCAATCCATCGATATCACACCCTAATATCTTAAGGCATCTTGTCTCCTCTGGATGCACCGTGTATCATAAATCGTATGCCTTGACCAAAACTTTCCTCTGCAACTCTGGTTCCTTTGGAACCACAAAATGTTTTTGGAATCTCAACCCTCCATTTGAGCCAACTGAGAAAAACAAAACTCAACAAGCCAAAACCCCTCACACATTCTCCTGACAAAAGGAGTTTAAACCTTATGCTTGAATCACCCGCGAAAGTCCTATCTTAAAAGTCCTACAGGGTTATAATATATGGCAAAGGGTACAAAAACCAAGGAAACCATTTTTTTTTAATTTTTCTCAAATTTAAGTTCAATTAAGCCAATTAACCCAAATCACAGTGAACATCGATTAAACAAAGTTTTATGATTAAACGATTAACTAATTTTATCTTAACCGAATCATGCATCTATGTGAGTATAGGAAGATAAAATAAATGAACCGCATAACGCTCAATGCACGAGGAAAACCCACAACGGGAAAAACCTCTGACGACCTAGCCATGCAAATTTACTATGTATATATTTACAAAGGACACGACTCTAAACTTACATAATGACTCGACGCCCTCGCAAGCCGTGACACTCTTTGTTCCTTCAACCTTCTCATAACGACACACATGAGCCATGTAATTGCCATAACGTGTGAGTCCACACATGCCTCGATATCAATTGATACAAGCTTATCAACAATCACACATGGATCCCACTCTATCTAAACAAACTAGGCACGAAATCCACCGCGCAAAATAAATACTCAACAAGATAAAGAGTAAACCATGTTGGTGAAAAAAATATCTCACTTGAACTGTTCAGGTTCTAAAAAACACGGGCGTAAAAAGGCGTTTAGGTCTTCTTAATATATTTTAATATTTTTAACCATAACAAGGCTATTAAAATACTAAAATTGTACATATCATAAAAATATGTCTGATATATGCAAATTAAAATACTATTTGATTATTTTGAATGAGATAATTGTTCGGTTTGTAAAAAAATTCTTTAAAAGGCGATATCGTTGCGCTAAAGAACTTGTTGTTTTTACAAAATAGTGTTCCTGAAGGGTTTTACCAAGAATAAGGTGTAAAAAGATTAAGGCGGGGCGTTTCCCCCAAGCCTCAAGCCTAGGCGGGTTTTTTAGAACAATGCTTGAACATAAGGAAAGGAATATGGATCTTGAGAAAAGTTGGGTGAAACTAGGGCTTTTTAAAAAGAATGCTTAAAGATTTTATGATATGAATCTCTCAAAAGGATTGTTCAAAACCACTGCTACAAAGTCTTTTTTATAGTAGAAATCAGTTTAGAAGGATAAGGACCAAAGAATTGTATGAAAAAAAATATATATATATATATTTTTAAAATCGTCGTCTAATTCGAACAAAATCAAATTTCATTCGAAGGAAGATACACATATCGTTAGAATGGGCATCAAACGATATTTCCAATGAAAAGTTAGAGAAACCTTTTAAATATTTCGTTCGAAGTTCATTAGAACAATACCTTCAAATGATCTTAAGGTGTCCGTTCAAACGACCATATGGAAGTTCATTAGAACGACCTTAAAAAAATCTTAAAAACATTTAAAAACATTTTTTTAATAAAGTCCTTCATTAAAAAAAATCTCACTCATAAAAATTAATATCTCAATTCATTATGTATTCATACCTTGGTGAAATTAACAAAATGTGCTGAAGACGAAATACTATGCACGAAACATGGCACAATGATGCAACTTCTCATTTAGCTTGTCCAATATATCTTCAATCAAACATGTTATAGGCTTAAAAGGTTAATACACTCAAGTACTAACCGATGACTCAAGGTTTTTTTCAAACACAGTTAAAGCCAGAATACATACAAATTCATTCCATCAGAAATTTGTCCTTACAAATCTCCTCATTTGGCTATTCCGGGAAAAAAAAACAAAAAAAAACAATGGACAATAAAGATAACTAAAAGACTCAATCCCCAAGCCCTAAAAGAAAAATTAAAGGCACTTCAGAGACTCATGTTGAGTAGCTTTGCTCTTATGTAAACTTCGCTACATCGTTGCGAACCTGCACACTTAAACACACCTTCAAATGCAAAGAGAATATATAACAATATAAGTCCACATAACAATAAACCATACCCCTTTGTCTAATAATCTCTACCTAAGTTGGGACGTCTCCCCTAAGTCAAAAATCTCCCCCGGACTATAAAGATTGAGTTAACATTTCTCCTCCTTTTTGTTCAAGAATAGACAAAGAATAAAAATTCATAATAAAATCATTACTCTCCAATATAACCAATTCTCTCCCAAAATTAAAGATGGGTAGGCATATAGAAAAACCAAGTATATCATGAAATGATGTCCAATGAAACAAACAACGACAAACAACTCGGCAACAGAAGTAATCCAAACAATGATTAAGTATACCAATTTTGATGCAAAAAATGATACTAACATGAAGAAAAAAAGAAAGCTTAGGATACCAATATAATTAAAGAAACAAAGATATCAAGGAGATACTATAGCATACCAATTGAAACCACTTTAAACTAAAACAAAACAAGTGGCATACATAGATTAAATGCAAACACGGAGACTAAAAAACAAATGATACCATATATATAAATATGCAAAAGATAAAAATGACACACACACACATATATATATTTAAGCTTTCCAAACTTGTATGGGATAATTGTGTATAAACAATATGTGGTAAATAGAGTGAAGGGGTGTGAACTAGCAATAAAAGAAATATGACCAATCACTCAAAAATGTCTAAGGAGTTCTATTTAACCATATTAACTTTATCAAACAAAGATTTAGCCTTACAGTGTCAGATAAAGTGAACTCATAAATGGACAAAAAATACAATGCACATTAGCCTAGAAAATATTAATGATTCCCAAATCAACAACGTTAAACATTAATTAACTAGGACTCATTATGAAAATTCATTGATCTTCAACTTATAACACCCTCAAAATTATAGATATATTATTTTTTTTACTCTTATATTTTAAAGACATCGCACGTTTGAAGAATCGATGTAAAATTTTGGCCTTGGCAATATTTTCTTTTATTTATCCCCATAATTTTTTAGGCTCTTGCCAACAGTGGCCTTTCATGCGAGGAATATTTCTCCCTCTGTAATCATTTTCCGTGCACACTCATATTTTTAATAAAGCAATAAACTCTTGGGTAATGGTTCTTACATGCAAAAAACATCCATAGTAAAAAAGATATGTACAATGATAAGATTGATGGTAGAACACCTCACTTAATGTAATATTTGAAGTTAAAATCCAAAAGAGCTCATGCATGTGTGTGCGAAGGCCTATGCAAAATGAATTTGTTAATTAATTCAAAGTAAAACTACTCCATGAAAGCATGATTAAGAATAATAGAAGCATTGAAAATCACAATCAAATGTTCTAGACACATGGAAGGAAGTGGATTCAAACACACCGATATGCCACACAAAAGGTGTAAAATAAACTACATATAAACTAAAATCTTTTTGAGTTTTGAAATACTTTCTTAAAGACATCACATGAAAATAAAACTCAAAAGACAAATTAAAATCCTTTTGTATTTTTCAATACGACCTAAAAAACTAAACAACCAAAATATAAAAAATAAACATTATACAACTAGCAAGCATATATAACATGAAGACAAAAGCTAGTGTATGAAAATATTCAAACATAATCAATCATGAGATATAGCATGAGACGAATCATGTTCAACCATGCGATAATCAACAGTCTAACATTCAATAGATCTAAAACTGATTTCCTAACCCAAATAGATGAATACTTAATGTCTTGGGTTTGGGGAACCATGGTGACACTATATCTAGACTTCATACGACCTCTTATAAGATCATGACAAAATGCCCTAACGTGACCTTTTTTACCATAATGTGAACATGTGTAAACATGAGGAATATTACCTGTGGATTGACATTATCTAACATCCTGGGCAACAGTTGACACTCTTAAACAAATGATGGTCATGGATTTAGAAGCGAAAATTTAAATCATCGAAGCCAGTACCATCACTACTTGAGTCTCTCAAAATATCTTTAAACTTCAAAATCCTAGACTCAAGTAAAAATACAGACTCTTTAAACATTTGGGACTCCTTCTTTATATTTTCAATAAATCCTAGAAGGTTATCTCGCTGCCTCTCAATGTAGGAGAACTTATCACTAAGAGTCTCTTCATATGTCTTCAAAAAATTTATCAATTTAGAATTATCCTCTATGGCACGATTGTTCACCTTAGTCTCAAACCTCTTAGATCCCTCTAATTCTTTCTCTTAATAATGGACTTTGCTATCACTCTCTTTTTTAGACATTTCTAAAAAATTTAAATCACGACTCATGTTCTTGAGCTTCTCACAAATGATATCTATTTGAATTTGAAAATTTAGCAAAACTTCGATTTCATCTTTTAAGATAACATTTTCCTTTTCAAGAATTTAACTCTTTTTGAAACCTCAAATTAAACGAGTTAATTTTTCAACACGATTATGAATCTCTTTAAAATCCTCTTGAATATAAAAAAACATTGTCATCGTTAACACATGTTATAAAAGTTATCACTATGATGAATCATCGAGAGAAATAAATAAACACGAAGAGACAGACAAACACCCCCAACAACCCTTAAACAATATAAAATAGGGATCTACACAATAACATAGTGTTCCTACTCTAATACCACTTGAAAGTCCTGTAGGGTTATAATATTTGGCAAAGGGTACAAAATCCAAGCAAACCAATATTTTTTAATTTTCTCAAATTTAAGTTCAATTAAATCAATTAACCCAATTCAAACTTAGAACTAACTAAATAAAGTGTTGTGATTAAATGATTGACCAATATTATGTTAATCTAAGCATGCATCTAGGCAAGTATGCTAAGATAAAATAAATCAATCACATAATTCCCGATGTACGAGAAAAATACACAATGGAAAAAATCTCGGACGACACAGCCATGCGAATTCACTATGTATGGATTTACAAAGGACATGCCAGTAGATGACTTGACGCCCTCACAAGACTTGATGATCTTCATTCATTCAACCTTCGCACAACGACATGCATAAGTCCACCCATGCAACTGCCACATCATGTGGTCCACACATGCCTCCGTACTAATACAGGCTTAGCAATCATCACACTTGGAGTCAACTATATGTAAACAAACTAGGGATAAAATCCACTACACAAGACAAATACTCAACGAGATAAAGAGTAAACCATGTTGGTGAAAAAAAAAGACCTCACTTGAACATAAGGAATGGAATATAAATCTTCAAAAAAGTTGGGTGAAACTAGGGTTTTTAAAAAGATGACTTATTCAAAATCGTTGCCATGAAGTTTTTTTTTATTGTAGAAATCAGTTTAAAAGGATAAGGACCAAAGATTTGTACAAAAAATAATTTTTTAGAAAAAAATCATTGTCTCGTTTGAACAAAGTCAAATTTTGTTCGAGAAAAGATACACATATCGTTAGAACGGGCATTAAACGATATTTCCAACGAAAAGTGAGAGCAACCTTTAAATTGATTCATTCAAAGTTCATTAGAACAACAACTTCAAATGAGTTTAAAGTGTTCGTTCAAATGACCTTAAATAAATTTCTTAAAAAAAAATCAATAAAGTCCTTCATTAAAAAATCTCACCCATAAAAATTCCACATATTAGTTTACTATGCATTCATACCTTTGTAAGATTAATAGAATGTGTTGAAGATGAAATATGATGCACGAAACACGACAGGATGATACGACTTCTCTTTTAACGTGGCCGCTACGTCTTCAATCAAATGCGTCATAGGCTCGAAAGGTCAACACACTCAAGTCCTAACCTGTTACCCCAGGTTTTGCCCAAATACATAAGCCAAATATACATACAGATAAGTGTAATAGTCAAAAGTTCCAAGAAGGAACACACTAAATATATTTGTCGTAAGGTAATCCACCTCTCTACCCAAAAGTCGGGTAAATTATCCTCGTGCTCAACCCATAAAGATGCCAATGTATCCATCGATGAGAATGCGCTTGCGATTATAATGTTATGATTTATATAATTAAATGTCCAAAAAAAATTCAATTTTATCTTATTATCCTAAGACATGCATCTAAGTGATAAATCAGATAAATTAAATAAGGATTACACGACAACAAAGGAAAAATTCCTTTTCAAAGCAAAACCTTTTTCATCACTTTAGAAATTTTACAAGACATCGACTTACAATACTACTTTATATAACCCATAAGTATGAAGCGCAGACTTTGCAGAATCTCTAAATAATACTCCTCAATCCTGATCAGTCCACATGTGGCGGTCCACCCTAGGCATCCACCGATTAACCTTCATTCCTCAATCATGATTCTTTCGGGTTCACAAGTCAGTCGTAGAGATGATCTCTCCACAAAGTATATCTGAACAAGGTTCAAAAGGATTTTCACAAATATATTTGGGGATGTGTTTATGAATCAAAAGTGTATTATAAATAAAAAGGGGTGAAAACCTTTGCAACATATGTGCAGAAATCGATTTGGTAAAAGTTCCATAGAATTTGGAAACTAAAAAAATATTTATAGATCATGCACAAAATTCGAGGTGATGGCTAGTTCAAATGAAAATGAAGCCCGTTTAAGCAAGAAAAGGATTTTGTTAGAACAGAAATGAAATTCTTTTGAACGGTAAGGCCATGTCGTTTAAACCAGCTTCGAATGACCTTCAACCGATGCAAAACGGTATGCCCTCGCTGAATGCACGTTAGATGTAGAGATCAAATAATGCTTCTAACGACATGGCCAAGTCATTCAAACGAGAAGCAAATCTAGTTTTAACGAGGCTAATTTTTTTTATTTTTTTAATGAAACTCCAACCTCATTTTTACGATAAATAAACATCCCAAATAACTGTTATGAATAATTTTAAACACAAATTGATTAATACCTTTGCGGGATGTAGGGAAGTCTACAATCTTGGAGTCAGTTTGTCGTGACGGTACATGACAGTTTATATCGGTATATGCCAAACTAGCCATGGTGCAAATATAACATATATTAAGCTTAAGCTATACTATTTTCCCTTAAAAATCTCCCTCTTTAGCTATTATGGTATAAAACTATACAAACCCAACCGAAATACAAATTACATAAAATATTCCCATAAATGACAAAATATCCTAATAGGATTCTTTGTCTTCATTCTCTTCTTGAGCTTCCCTTTGATTCTTTGGCTTCATCCGGCGTGTCTTGATTTCAACATAATGTATTTACACACATCAAGTAAATAAAATTACCCCGTGATGCATTGAGATTGAAATAGAAAATAAAAACTCATAAAGCAAAAGTAATCTCCCCCATAAATCAAACTCATCATCAAATCAATCAAATATCCCCCCTAATTTGTTCTCCCCCCCCCCCTTTTTTCTGAAATAGACAAAGGCGTAAACATAATCATGAATTGCAAAACATCACGTATAACGAAGAAGATATTATCACAAAAGATATTAATAACACACATGCAATGATAATCTTAAAGGCTTTACATTCACTTACTATTTCTGAAATTTCTCAAAAATTTTCCAAGTGTAAGAGATTTACAAATACAACAAACCATGAATTAAAACAAAAATATCCAAATCATGGAAGCGAAAATATAAGGGTGTGAACATATTCCATAGGTTAATCAACGTAGATAAACATAACACATGTGCAAAAAGGATTGAGACACCATTAACAAGTGATCTCAAAGGCTACCTTAGGCATACAAATGGTGAACTCATGTGAAATTGGCTTAACCTAATCAACAAATCAAGACCTTCATTGATTTTCATACCAATCCAATGATGCTCAAAACTATGCAATGCTTTTTCGAGATTTTTATAGTATGTGCAAACCCATTGATCTTCTACTTAACTCCCTCAAAATCTCACATATAGTAATTATACTCTCAGATATTTTAAAGAAATGAATGCTCATTTGTAGCGAAGCATCAATGTTCAAGCAACTGACCTGGCATTTTTTTATGTGCCTCTAATCTTTTTAGGCTCTTTTCATTACAAATGGTGGCTTTTTCATGCAAAGACTTTGTCTTTCGCAACCCGGTTGGATTTTTTAATATAACAACTTTATCGAAAAAATGACTTTTTAAATCCAGGTAATGGGTCTTACATGCACAACTTTTCATTATCTCATTTTCACATTTGGTGCGTCTTTAACGCAAAATTCAGATGAAAACACTATAATTGACATGTGACGGGCAATTGCAATAATCATATAAGCTCGTGCTCGTGTGCATTAATGGAGACAAGGAGTCAATCATATAACAAGTTATCGTCAAATTACATCTTAATGACTACACACAATATAAAGCACATATATGAAATGATTTCACGTCTCAAAACACTACATAATAGTCAGATGGATATGGAATGAATGGGTGACTCGAACATCTTTAATGTTCTTCCACATAAGTTGAAAAAAATTACAAAACTCTTTTTGGATTTTCAAAAATTTAACAAAAGAAAATCTATATGCCTTTTTCACTTTTTTTTTTAAAAAGAAACTCAGAATCTTTTTGTATTTTTCAAAAAATTTCAGAAAAACAAAACTCTTTTTGAATTTTTTGAAAAATATATCAGAATGAAAAGTATAAGTACAATGATAGTACACACTAGCAATAGGGATATAAGATATGATCATGAAAATCAACATATTCTGGAAAACAAGTCTTAAGCTCAAGCAGTAGGCCCTAGGACTTCTCAAAAGGAGATGACATCCTATGAAATACCTCCATCAAATTTTGTGAAGTCTTGACTATATACTCTAATTGCTCTCGAAAACTCTCAAAATCTCTCAAGTGACGTGCGAAAGCATGCGAAGTAACATGTGTGGGAGTGCGTGCGGGAACTCGTGTGTGAACAAATTGGGGAACATACCTATAAGACACCCTCCCTAACTTAAAATAAAAATCTGTAAGGTGACCTCTTTATTTGCAATGGGAACAAACATACATGGGCTTGGGTCCACCTTTATCAAAATGTTCAGGATGAGCTCTCCTAGATGGGTTAGGTCGAGGGCCATAAAGATCTAACACAAACTCAGGAATCGGCTCGGGTGCGGTATGGGAAGTGGATGCACCATCATAAAATATTCCTTACATCTCGACGTTACCTAAAGCGCGATCGAGGAGCATCTTTCCTACCTTATTAGATGTGTCCTCTAAATTGACCTTGACCTCCCAAACACGTTCGAGATTGCTCTTGAGTTGGGATATACGGGCTTCAATTTCTCACGAGTCGTCAATAAAGATTGAAGATCTACAGTAAGACTATCCAGGGTGTTGGTCAAATCGGTATTTTCTCTGTTTAAAACGACCAACTACAAACATAAAGAAATCTTCACCTTCTCGAGTTGTCTCACCAACGCCTTCACTCTCTCAAAACTCTAACTTCTTTTTTCAAATCTAACACCCTAGGAGACAAATATTTATTTAACTTTTGATTTTTCAAAGTCTGAGTGTAAAGATCACTAAATGCCTTTTGGATACCACTTTCTCCCTCACTCAAAATCTGATTCTCACTCTCACTATCTCCCAAATAAATTGACCCACCATCGACGCTTTCATATTTAGATATGTCCTTATCTACGTGGGACATGAACATAATGCACGGTTCATATGGTGATTCTCCCCATGAATTACTCGACTCGATGTCACTATCACTAAGAGTAGTCGTATGTGCAATTTTCTTTCCCTTTTTCTTAAGCCTAGTGGGACACTCATTTGCCTTGTGCTCTTTAACCTCTCATTCATAAAACTTAATCTCTTCCCCTTTCCGTCCTCCGCTCGTGCCCTCATTTTTATTTTTATTTTCCTCAAAAATCTTTTCTTTAGAAGAATTTTCTTTGAAAATTTGAGAAACTTTATAAAAAATTTCGAAAAAAGTCCCAAGTCATCAAAATCAAAGTCCACCTCAGATTCACACTCGCAATTTTTTTTTCTTCTTTTTTTATTAGTTTGAGTCTTTAAAGAAATCCCTACTTCCTAAGGTTTAATAGTTTTAGGAAACATATCAATCTCATATGGTTGAAGATCTCTTACAAGTTCTTCTAACCTAAGAGTATCTATGTGAGAACACACTATATGGTTGACTCACTTGAGTCTGTGCCATATAGGAGTTCCAATTAGTCTGGATATCGAGACAAAATAGGATTAGATTTTTTCGAGTTACTCTATCTCAAAAAGGCTCCAAGGAATCCCAGTCCAAGTACTCCAATGAGACACAAAGAGGTAAGTACAACTCTTGAACCACAATTAGGACACATACACTACATGTTTATTATGTGTGCATATTTTTTATGGTGATGTTGGTGCTTCAAATATTTTTTTGGAAAAAGAAATTCATTAGAATAATTTTTTATGATAAAAATTTGATTGGTTTAATTTTTAATTGGTTAATATTTTTTAGAGTCCAAAAATTTAATTTTTCAAAGACCTTAAAAAACACATGTGTGTTATTTTTTAATAAGGCTTTTTGTGTTTATTTAGTGTCTTGGTGGTTAGACTCATTTGTGACCCTAGATTGAGTGGTTATCAATGAACCATATTTATAGTGACTCAATCCTAATGAACACTTTTTAGTCAATCAAATTAGTTATCCCACTTTCTTTCTACACCCTTAGATCTTGGAGATTTGATCTAAACCCTTCATTTTGTAACAAACCCTTTTGTCCTCATATATAACTTCTCTTAGTTTTTTTATCTGATAAGGAGAAAAAAAAGGGTTAGAGAAAATAGAGGTCGGTGGTTATAGCAAAAAAGCGAGAGAGAGAGAGAAAGAAGACGGTATCGTCGAAAAAGAGAGAGCGCGCGATTAGCGCTGCTGCCGGTCAAATCAGAAAAGAGAGAGGAAGAGATTGACGATTCCGGAGCTAGCCGGAAGCCATCAAAACTATCAGATCCAAGACCCTGCCACCGGACCTTCATCGCCGAAAACCGAGATCAAGAGAGGAAGAGATCGACGACGCCGGAAAGAGAGAGGAAGAGATTGACGACGCCGGAAAGAGAGAGGAAGAAATCGACGTCGTCGAAACTGCGAAAGCCGAGGACGTGTCTGACTCTAGTTGTCAAGACTGTCTTGATGGAAAAAGGGAGAGAGAGAACGACGTCACCGGAGCTGGTGTTAATTTGAGACTGTCGGAGCTGTAAAAACCAAGATCACTTGTTCATAAAAACCGAGACTCACCGGATCCGAAAAAACCAAGAACTCGCCGAAGTCAGATCGAAATCTTCAATTGTTTTTCGAAAACAGTAAACCCATTTTCTTTGAGTGTTAACTTGTTGGGGGTTTGTTTGATGTTGGCGTATTTGCTGGTTTGATGTGTATTGAAGACCTCTTCAACTTTATATCTCCTTAAGAACCAAATAGTTCACATAGAATATTTTTTTGGTTCTTTATTTGTGTTCTTGGATCTTTATTAAATTTGTTGTTGTTGAATCCAAGAATATAGTTTCAAATAAATTTGAAACACAAGACTTATTAGTGTGACTTATATTCAGATTTGAGAAATATTTTTTTGTTTCAAAAAATTAATTTCACAAATTGGTGAAATAAATTTGGATATAAATAATTTTGAAACAAAACTTGATTTGAATTTTTTTTATTCCAAATCTGAAATTTTTGAAGTCTTATTTGAGATTAATTGCATTGCATATAGAAGTTGTTTGTAAATTCATAGGATATTGCTTGTATTTGATTGAGAGGCGTGAGATACATTTGTTGCATCTAGTTTAAAACACAAACACTGTCATTATCACACGAACACTTAGGAGTTGTGGTTCTTGGTGAGATGTTTTATTTGTGGGGCTGTTGGAATCCGAGATTCAAGGATAAAATAAGAAGCTACGTGGAGAAGAACAAATCAAGATAGAATGACTTTAAGAGTGGAGTAACTCGGGTAGGTACATTTTTTGTTCTTGTATTTTGGTTCTTAGTTGCATACTTTAGTGTTGTAACTTGGTTGTGATTCTAGTGGATTTTTTGTTTTGCTCCGTAGAGAGGGCCGTGGATGTTTCCCATATTTTAGGGTTTTACCACTTTAAAAATCACGTGTCTAATCTGCTTGAATCTTCTTAATTACTTTGGTGAACAATATCGTACTCGAGACTTAAATTGAACGTGTTTATTTCAAAAACCTAAGGTAATCAAACGAACGAATCTAGAGATCATATTCAGAAAATCGTTTTAACACATATAGTGTTCATTTTGAAAAGGGTTTTGTTCAACGAGTTTATTTCGGAGTTTAGTCAACTTATAACTTTTTGTTATTAACCTTGTAAACATGTTTTTTCAAGTGGTATCAGAGCGGGTTTATCAAAAGATATTTTGATCCTGATACTCCAGAAATTATTTTCGAAATCTATTTCTGAATATGGATGAAAGATTTGAGAAGTTAGGTAACCTTTCCCGACCACCATTCTTTGATGGAAATAACTTTTCATATTGGAAAGTACGAATGGTTGCTTTCATTCAAGGAACTCGTGGTGATGATGTTTGGGATATGATTAAAAATGGTTATGAACATCCAACTAAGTCTTTATCTGATATTGATCCCACAAGGGTTAAGAAACTTCTTAGCGAATTTACTATGGTAGAGAAAAATAAGTCTCTCGACAATACTAGGGCTAATTTGAGTAAGACATGGGACGACTCTAGTGATTCTGATGAAGATGAAATTGAGCAACCCATAATTATGAGTCCTATATGTCATTCTATGCTAGAATTATATATAATGATGATGATGCATGCATGCCTAGTCATGAATCTACTATGCCTTCTAATGTTGTTATACCTACAACTGAGAATGTTGCATCTTCAATTAATAATCTAAGTGTGAAATATAGCTTGAATACTTCCGATGAATTGAACGTGTGCGTGAGTCACCCTGATTTAAGTAACGCTTTAGGTGACACTTTACACGATACACTTAGCGAGCCCGATGATGATCTTCCAGATTTTCATAAGCTATACACGAAAATGCTTAAGAAAAGTACACATCTTGATAAAACGGTTAATCTACTGAATAAGCGTAATGATTTACTTAATCAGACTATTAGGAAGAACGCTGAAGAATTTACTGCACAATGTGTTGCCCATGAGACTGAAATTGAAGAATTTTTCGTAAAAATAGAAGATATTTTTGAGAAAAATAATATTTTGGAACAAAAATTCAAGTCTACCTTGGTAGACCTTGAGGAATCTAAGCAAAAAGTTTCAAACGTGTTTAAAAAATGCTTACACTTTGAAACTCAAGCTAAATCCTCTGAAGAAATTATTGTAGGAAGCAAGTTTGATTCTTCTGATAAATCCAGTTTTGGATTTGGAGAAAAAATTTATACTAGCAAAAATGTTTCTCCTGAAAATGTTATTTTTGCAGAACAAGGCCAGAATCCTCAAAACACTCACAAAGAAAATTGTTTTAAAGATGTCTTTAAGGCAAAACAAAGTGATTATTTTCAAAAGTCCAAATCTAATGGTTTAGCTAAGTATGTTTGTCCACCTATTAGAAATCATTATCAGAAACCCAAAGCCAATGACACTTGGACGACCATTCCTATGAGGGATAAAGCTATTTTCAAAGACTTTAGTAATGAAGTCAAGTCCTCCACACATCAGTATTGTTCATACTGTGATGTCTACGGCCACTCCATTGCCCAAAGTTTTCAAAAGAGAGTGTATACACCTACTTATTCAAACTTTAACTATTCTAAAAAGAGTAGGAATACTTATGTTCTCCCAAGACAAACCACTCACAACTCCAACTATAAAAAGAAGGGAGGACCTAAAACTAAGAACAAATCATTTAGAAAGACCCAACAAAACTTTTCTAAATCAAAGGCCAATCAAACTGTTAAAACTAGGCCTATTTGGATTAGAAAAGATGACTTGATACCCCAGCTCAAGTGCAACATTGTCATATCTGCTATTAAGGCACCAAGCACTTCGGCTGGATGGTATCTTGACTCCGGATGTTCTAAACATATCACGAGAGATGAAACTAAATTAGTAAACAAAACAAACTTCCTTGGAGGTAGTGTTGTGTTTGGGGATGGAGTTTCATCTAAGATCATAGGTAAGGGAACATTGTGGGAGGAAGGTCTCCCCAAGATAAATGATATCCTCCTAGTTAAAGGTCTCAAGGCTAACTTGCTTAGTATATCTCAATTTTGTGATTCTAATCATACTGTTGCCTAATCTAAAATTAATTGCAAAAATTTTTATGAAAAGGGAAATTGTATTTTAACAGGAAACATAAATGAGGATAACTGTTACACAGTCCTTCCTAAGTCTGAATCTTGTAATAGATTGGGACATACAAATTTAGATAATCGTCGTAAGAAAGTTCCCAAGAAATTGTTAGAGGATTGCCTAAAATCAAAAATTCTTTTTAACCTATCTGTGGTCCTTGTTAGAAAGGGAAAATAAGTAAACCCTTTCATTTGAAAGTTAAATTTGTTTTAACTACAAAATCTTTGGAATTAATCCATATGGACCTTATAAGTCCCTCTCGAACTGTCAGATTCTGTGGTAACAGTTACATACTTGTTATTGTGGATAACTACACCCGATATACTTGGGTTGCTTTCATGAAAAAAAAATCCCATACCTTCGATGAGTTCTTAAAAATACTTTTAAAAATAAAGAACGAGAAGGATACCCAAGTATGTCGCATTAGAAGTGACAGCGGTGGAGAATTCAAAGATTCGGGTGTTGAAAAATATTATATAGGCAATGGCTATAAACATGAATTTAGTACGCCTAAGGCACCTCAACAAAACGACATTACTGAAAAGAAAGATAGAACTTTACAAGAGATGGCTATGATTATGCTACGTGTGAAAATTCTACCAAAGTATTTTTGGACCAAAGCTGTTCAAACGACTTGTCGTATCATTGATCAGGTATATCTTAGGAAGAATTTCAAATATGTTGATGATATTCGATATGAGTATCTTCGTAATGCCATTGGTATGATAGTTCTTACTTATTTCAACACTTCATTCATATCCTCGGTAGTTGCATGCTAATAATTGGTTTCTGAGGATTTAGGGCATGGTCATTTCTCAAATGACAAAAGACGCCTCCTAATATCTATTTAATGTAAGAGACCCTTGTATCTGCCCTTGCATATGTTATTGCTTGTGTTGTCATCTTATATCATATTCTCCTGATTTATACTTTTTACCCCGTTGTATATTTGAGAAAAATTAGAGGAGAAGAACTTGAGTACCTGTGCTGCGATTTATATCTTTTGGTACTAATTAACTAATATGCCATTAAGTGTTTAATCTTTTTCAGGCATTTTTCAGACCCGGTTGTATAAGCTTGTCCTATTTAGGGTATTGATATGTATTGTAGTTGAGTAATATATTTTCTTATCTTATTTTCGATTCTAGGATGGGAATGGGTAAGTAGAGACTTTTGTATAGGAAATCTAGGATTTTTCATTTTTACCCACGAGTTCAGGATACTCAAGGGAATTTTGTCTCCAATATCCAAAAAGGAGATTGAGAACACACTGTATGGTTGACTTATTTGAGTCTATGCCATATAGGAGTTCCAACTAGTTTGGATATCGAGACAAAATATGATTAGATTTTTTCGAGTTACTCTATCTCAAAAAGGCTCCAAGGAATCCCAGTCCAAGTACTCCAATGGGACACAAAGAGGTAAGTACAACTCTTGAACTACAATTAGGATACATACACTGCATATACATGTTTATTATGTGTGTATATTTTTTATGATGGTGTTGTTGCTTTAAATATTTTTTTTGGAAAAAGAAATTCATTAGAATAATTTTTTATTGTAAAAATTTAATTGGTTCAATTTTTAATTGGTTAATATTTTTTAGAGTCGAAAAATTTATTTTTTCCAAGAATTTAAAAAACACGTGTGTTATTTTTTAATAAGGCTTTTTGTGTTTGTTTAGTGTCTTGGTGGTTAGACTCATTTGTGACCCTAGATTGAGTGGTTATTAATGAACCATATTTATAGTGCCTCAATCCTTGTGAACACTTTCTATCCAATCAAATTAGTTATCCCACTTTCTTTCTACACCCTTAGATCTCGAAGATTTAATCTAAACCCTTTATTTTGTAACAAACCCTTTTGTCCTCATATTTAACTTTTCTTAGTTTTTTTTATCTGATAAGGAGAAAAAAAAGTAGGTTAGAGAAAATAGAGGTCGACGGCCATAGCAAAAAAGCGAGCGGGAGAGAGAGAAGACGGTATTGCCAAAAAAGAGAGAGCGCACGATTAGCGCCGCTGCCGGTTAGATATGAAAAGAGATAGGAAGAGATTGATGATGCTGGAGCTAGTCAGAGCCGTCGAAACCGGCAGATCCAAGACCCTACCACCGGACCTTCATCGTCGGAAACTGAGATCAAAAGAGGAAGAGATCGACGACGCCGAAAAGAGAGAGGAAGAAATTGACGTCGTCAGAATTGCGGAAGTCGAGGACGTGTCTGACTCTAGTTGTCAGGACTGTCTTGACGAAAAAAGGGAGAGAGAGAATGATATCACCGGAGCTGGTGTTAATCCGAGACCGTCGGAGCTTTAAAAACTAAGATCACCTGTTTATAAAAATTGAGACTCACTAGATCCGAAAAATCCAAGAACTCACCGAAGTCAGATCAAAATCTTCTATTATTTGTCCAAAATAGTAAACCCATTTTCTTTGAGTGTTAACTTTTTGGGAGTTTGTTTGATGTTGGGGTATTTGCTGGTTTGATGTGTGTTGAAGACCTCTTCAACTATATATCTCCTTAAGAACCATATAATTCACATAGAATATTTTTTTTGGTTCTTTATTTGTTTTCTTGGATCTTTATTAAATTTGTTGTTGTTGAATCCAAGAATATAGTTTCAAATAAATTTGAAACACAAGACTTATTATTGTAACTTATATTCATATTTGAGAAAAAAAATTAGTTTCAAAAAATTAATTTCACAAATTGGGGAAATAAATTTGGATATAAATAATTTTGAAAAAAAACTTGATTTGAATTTTTTTTTATTTCAAATCTGAAATTTTTGAAGTCTTGTATTCAAAGCATATTTGAGATTAATTGCATTGCACATAGAAGTTGCTTGTAAATTCATAGGATGTTGCTTGTAAATTCATAGGATATTGCTTGTATTTGATTGAGAGACATAAGATACATTTATTGCATCTAGTTTAAAACACAAACACTATCATTCTCACACGAACATTTAGGAGTTGTGGTTCTTGGTGAGATATTTTGTTTGTGGGGTTGCTGGAATCCGGGATTCAAGGATAAAACAAGAAGCTGCATGGAGAAGAACAAATAAAGATAGAATGCCTTTAAGAGTGGAGTAACTCGGGTAGGTACGTTTTCTGATCTTGTATTTTGGTTCTTAGTTGCATACTTTAGTGTTGTATCTTGGTTGTGATTCTAGTGGATTTTTTGTTTTGCTCCGTAGAGAGGGCCGTGGATGTTTCCCTTATTTTTGGGGTTTTACGGCGTTTAAAATCACGTGTCTAATTTTCTTGAATCTTCTTAATTACTTTGGTGAACAATATCGTACTCGAGACTTAAATTGAACGTTTTTATTTTAAAAACCTAAGGTAATCAAACTATCGAATCAAGAGATCATATTCAGAAAATCGTTTTAACACATCTATTGTTCATTTTGAAAAGAGTTTTGTTCAACGAGTTTATTTCGGATTTTACTCAACTTATAACTTTTTGTTATTAACCTTGTAAACAAGTTTTTTCAAGTGGTATCAGAGCGGGTTTATCAAAATATATTTTGATCCTGAAACTCCAGAAATTGTTTTCGAAATCTATTTCTGAATATGGATGAAAGATTTGAGAAGTTAGGTAACCTTTCCCGACCACCACTCTTTGATGGAAACAACTTTTCATATTGGAAAGTACGAGTGGTTGCTTTCATTCAAGGAACTTGTGGTGATGATGTTTGGGATATGATTGAAAATGGTTATGAACATCCAACTAAGTCTTTGTCTGATATTGTCCCACAAGGGTTAAGAAACTTCTTCGCGAATTTACTACGGTAGAGGAAAATAAGTCTTTCGACAATACTAGGGCTAATTTGTGTAAGACATGGGACGACTCTAGTGATTCTGATGAAGATGAAATTGAGTCAAACCATAATTATGAGTCCTATATGTCATTCCATGCTAGAATTATATATAATGATGATGATGCATACATGCCTACTCATAAATCTACTATGCCTTCTAATGTTGTTGTTATACCTACTACTGAGAATGTTGCATCTTCTATTAATAATCTAAGTGTGAATCATAGCTTGAATACTTCCGACGAATTGAATGTGTGCCTGAGTCACCCTGATTTAAGTAACGCTTTAGGTGACACTTCACACAATACACTTAGCGAGTCCGGTGATGATCTTCCAGATTTTCATAAGCTATACACGAAAATGCTTAAGAAAAGTACACGTCTTAATAAAACAGTTAAACTACAGAATGAGCGTAATAATTTACTTAATCAGACTATTAGGAAGAACGCTGAAGAATTTACAGCACAATGTGTTTCCCATGAGACTGAAATTGAAGAATTTTTCGCAAAAATAGAAGGTATTTTTGAAAAAAAATAATATTTTGGAAAAAAAATACAAGTCTACCTTCGTAGAACTTGAAGAATCTAAGCAAAAAGTTTCAAACACGTTTAAAAAATGCTTACACTTTGAAACTCAAGCTAAATCGTACGAAGAAATTATTGTAGGAAGTAAGTTTGATTCTGCTGATAAATCTGGTTTTAGATTCAGAGAAAAAGTTTATACTAGCAAAAATGTTTCTCCTGAAAATGTTGTTTTACTAAAACAAGGCCAGAATCCTCAAAACACTAAGAAAGAAAATTATTTTAAAGATGTCTCTAAGGCAAAACAAAGTGATTATTCTCAAAAGTCCAAATCTAATGGTCCAGCTAATTATGTTTGTCCACCTATTAGAAATCACTATCAGAAACCCAAAGCCAATGACACTTGGACGACCATTCCTATTAGGGATAAAGCTATTTTCAAAGACTTTAGTAATAAAGTCAAGTCCTCCACACATCATTACTGTTCATACTGTGATGTTTACGACCACTCCATTGCCGAATGTTTTCAAAAGAGAGTATATACACCTACTAATTCAAACTTTAACTATTCTAAAAAGAGTAAGAATACTTATGTTCTCCCAAGACAAACCACTCACAACTCCAACTATAAAAAGAAGGAAGGACCTAAAACTAAGAATAAATCATTTAGAAAGACCCAACAAAACTTTTCTAAATCAAAGGCCAATCAAACTATTAAAACTAGGCCTATTTGGATTAGAAAAGTTGACTTGCTACCCCAGCTCAATTGCAACATTATCATATCTGCTATTAAGGCACCAAACACTTCATCTGGATAGTATCTTGACTCCGGATGTTTTAAACATATGACCAGAGATGAAATTAAATTAACAAACAAAACAAACTTCCTTGGAGGTAGTGCTGTGTTTGGCGATAGAGTTTCATCTAAGATCATAGGTAAAGGAACATTGTGTGAGGAAGGTCACCCCTAGTTAAATGATGTACTTCTAGTTAAAGGTCTCAAGGCTAACTTGCTTAGTATATCTCAATTTTTTGATTCCAATTATACTGTTGCCTTTTTCTAAAACTGATTGCAAAATTTTTTATGAAAAGGAAAATTGAATTTTAATAGGAAACAGAAATGAGGATCACTGTTACACAGTCCTTCCTAAGTCTGAAGCTTGTAATAGATTGGGACATACAAATTTAGATAATCGTCGTAAGAAAAGTTCCCAAGAAATTGTTAGAGGATTGCCTAAAATCAAAAATTCTTTTTATCCTATCTGTGGTCCTTGTCAGAAAGGGAAAATAAGTAAACCCTTTCATTTGAAAGTTAAATTTGTTTTAACTATAAAATCTTTGAAATTAATCCACATGGACCTTATGGGTCCCTTTCGAACTGTCAGATTCTGTGGTAACAGTTACATACTTGTTATTATGGATACCTACACACAATATACTTGGGTTTCTTTCATGAAAAATAAATCCCATACCTTCGACGAGTTCTTAAAAATTCTTTTAAAAATAGATAACGAGAAGGATACCCAAGTATGTCGTATCAGAAGTGATAGAGGTGGAGAATTCAAAGATTCGGGTATTGCAAAATATTGTATAGGCAATGGCTATAAATATGAATTTAGTGCACCTATGACACCTCAGCAGAACGACATTACTGAAAAGAAAGATAGAACTTTACAAGAGATGGCTAGGATTATGCTACATGTGAAAATTCTACAGAAGTGTTTTTGGACCAAAGCTGTTCAAACGGCTTGTCGTATCATTGATCAAGTATATCTTAGGAAGAATTTCAAATATATTGATGATATTCAATGAGTATCTTCGTAATTCCATTGGTATGATAATTCTTACTTATTTCAACACTTCATTCATATCCTCAGTAGTTGCATGCTAATAATTGGTTTCTGAGGATTTAGGGCATGATCGTTTCTCAAATGACAAAAGACGCCTCCTAATATCTGTTTAATGTAGAAGACCCTTGTATCTGCCCTTGCATATGTTATTGCTTGTGTTGTCATCTTATATCATATTCTCCTGATTTATACTTTTCACCCCGTTGTATATTTGAGCAAAATTGGGGGAGAAGAACTTGAGTACCTGTGCTGCGATTTATATCTTTTGGTACTAACTGAACTAATATGCCATTAAGTGTTTAATCTTTTTCATGCATTTTTCAAACCCGGTTGTATAAGCTTGTCCTATTTAGGGTATTGGTATGTATTGTAGTTGAGTAATGTATTTTCTTATCTTATTTTCGGTTCTAGGATGGGAATAGGTAGATAGAGACTTTTGTATAGGAAATCTAGGATTTTTTGTTTTTACCCACGAGTTCAGGATACTCAAGGGAATTTTATCTCCAATATCCAAAGGGGGAGATTGAGAACACACTATATGGTTGACTTACTTGAGTATGTGCCATATAGGAGTTCCAAATAGTTTGGATATCGAGACAAAATAGGATTAGATTTTTTCGAGTTACTCTATCTCAAAAAGGCTCCAAGGAATCCCAGTCCAAGTAATCCAATGCGACACAATGAGGTAAGTACAACTCTTAAACTACAGTTATGACACATACACTGCATATACATGTTTATTATGTGTGCATATTTTTTATGGTGGTGGTGTTGCTTCAAATAATTCTTTGGAAAAAGAAATTCATTAGAATAATTTTTTATGATAAAAATTTGATTGGTTCAATTTTTAAATGGTTAGTATTTTTTTGAGTCGAAAAATTTAATTTTTTCGTAACTTTAAAAAGCACACGTGTGTTATTTTTTAATAAGGTTTTTTGTGTTTCTTTAGTGTCTTGGTGGTTAGACTCATTTGTGACCCTAGATTGAGTGGTTATCAATGATCCACATTTATAGTGGCTCAATCCTAGTGAACGTCTTTTAGCCAATCAAATTAGTTATTCCACTTTCTTTCTACCCCTTAGATCTTGGAGATTTGATATAAACCCTTCATTTTGTAACAAACCCTTTTTTCTTCATATATAACTTCTCTTAGGGTCCGTTTGGTTGTTAGTGGGCAAAAGCGTGGGCATGGCAAAATTTGCCTAGGCAAATTCAGATGACGCTATCAAACAACATTAGGCGAAATTAAAGTCAATCCAATTAATTTATTTAAAAACAATTTTTATATTATATTCAAAAATGTTAAAAATAGTTTTTGCAATATTTTTATATTACAGTTTTTATATTATATTCAAAAATGTTAAAAAATTTGTAAAACATTCTCTTAACAATTTTTTATAATATCAAAAATAGTTTTTAAAATATTACAAAACAAATTTTAAACATTCACAACAGTTTTTTTAAACTCTTTAAAACAGTTTTAAAAAACGTTTTTTAAAACTTTAAAACAGTTTTTATAATATATCCAAAACAGTTTTTAAAAATGTTAAAAACTATTTTACAATATTTTTATATTACGGTTTTTCAAAAATTTTGTAAAACATTCTCTTAACAATTTTTTATAATATTAAAAGCAGTTTTCAAAACATTACAAAACAATTTTTAAACATTCACAACAGTTTTTTAAATTCTTTAAAACAGTTTTAAAAAATGTTTTTTAAAACTTTAAAACAGTTTTTATAATATATCCAAAACAGTTTTTAAAAATGTTAAAAACTATTTTACAATAATTTTATATTACGGTTTTTCAAAAAATTTGTAAAACATTCTCTTAACCATTTTTTATAATATTAAAAGCAGTTTTTAAAACATTACAAAAGTGTTTTTAAATATTTATAACAGTTTTTTTAAATATTTAAAACAGTCTTTAAAATTATTTTTTAAAACTTTAAAACTGTTTTTATAATATATTCACAACAGTTTTTAAAAATGTTAAAAACAGTTTTTACAATATTTTGTTAATACGATTTTTTAAAAAAATTGTAAACATTTTTTTTATAATATTAAAAACAGTTTTTGAAACATTACAAAACAATTTTTAAATATTCATAATAGTTTTTTAATTATTTAAAACAGTTTTTAAATTATTTTTTAAAACATTAAAATCGTTTAAGAAGTTGGCAAATTTGTGGGAAAATATTTCCCACTCAAATAGGTAAGCAAAATTTGCCCACAGATTGTGCATAGGAGGTGTTGTATATTGACAAATAATGCCTAGGCAAATTATGCAACCAAACAGCCAAAATATGGGCAAATTTTCATATTTGCCAACTTTTTAGCATTTGCCTAGGCAAATTATGCCAACCAAACGGACCCTTAGTTTTTTTTTATCTGATAAGGAGAAAAAAAAAGAGGGTTAGAGAAAATAGAGGCGGAGGTTATAGCAAAAAATCGAGAGAGAGAGAAGACGGTATCACCGGAAAATAGAGAGCGCGCGATTAGCGCTGCTGCCGGTCGGATCGAAAAAGAGAGAGGAAGAGATTGACGATGCCACAGCTAGCCGGAAGCCGTCGAAACCGTCGGATCCAAGACCCTGCCACCGGACCTTCGTCATTGGAAATCGAGATCAAGAGAGGAAGATATCGACGTCACCGGAACTGCGGATGCCGAGGACATGCCTGACTCTAGTTGTTAAGACTGTCTTAACGGAAAAAGGGACAGAGAGACCGATGTCACCGGAGCTGGTGTTAATCCGAGACCGTCGGAGCTGTAAAAAGTTTTTACAGCTCTTAAGCGGTTATGAGAATTTCATAACCGCTTAAGGACATGCTTCTTCAAAAATCCGAGACCATCGGAGCTGTAAAAACTAGGCCCGACAATATGGGTTCTTAAGGATGAAACCGCCCATAATCCATCGAAAATAATGTGTGCGGGGCCCATTAAATGTGTTTGTGGGTCAAAATGGTTTGAAAGATCCAATAAGACGATTTGTTGGCGGGTCATTAGCGGGTCAAAATGGTTTTGGACCCTCACAAAAATAAAACTCAAATAACTAAAAAGTTTAAAAGATTTTTTTTATTCAAGTATTTACTTCAATATTTTTTTTCAAAATTATTATACCATATTTATTTGTGTATGGTATAATAATAATTTTTTCAAAAAAAAGGCGGGTCAACCCGACCCGACCCGGATTTAACCCGCCCAAACCCGCCCAAATTATTATGTCTGGCCCGCTTTTGACCCGCCCAAATTTATCCATATCCATTTTTGACCCGTCCATAACTGCTCATTTGCCACTACTAGTAAAAACCAAGATCACCTGTTCATAAAAATCGTGACTCACCGGATTCGAAAAAACCAAGAACTCGCCGGAGTCTGAGAATGGAATCTTCAATTGTTTGTCCAAAATAGTAAACCCATTTTCTTTGAGTGTTAACTTGTTGGGGGGGTTTGTTTGATGTTGGGGTATATGCGGGTTTGATGTGTGTTGAAGACCTCTTCAACTTTATATCTCCGTTAGAACCATATACTTCACATAAAATATTTTTTGGTTCTTTATTTTTTTTCTTGTATCTTTCATAAATTTGTTGTTGTTGAATCCAAGAATATAGTTTCAAATAAATTTGAAACACAAGAAGACTTATTGTTGTGACTTATATTCAGATTTGAGAAAGATTTTTTTGTTTCAAAAAATTAATTTCACAAGTTGGTGAAATAAATTTGGATATAAATAATTTTGAAACAAAACTTGATTTGAATTTTTTTTATTCCAAATCTGAAATTTTTGAAGTCTTTATTCAAAGCATATTTGAGATTAATTGAATTGCATATAAAAGTTGCTTATAAATTCATAGGATATTGCTTGTATTTGATTGAAAGACGTGAGATACATTTGTTGCATCTAGTTTAAAACACAAATACTATCATTCTCACACTAACACTTATAAGTTGTGGTTCTTGGGGAGATACTTTGTTTTTTTAGGGCTGCTAGAATTCAAAATTCAAGGATAAAACAAGAAGCTGCGTGGAGAAGAACAAATCAAGAGATAATGCTTTTAAGAGTGGAGTAACTCGGGTAGGTACGTTTTCTGATCTTATTCTTATTTGCATGATTTAGTGTTTTAACTTGGTTGTGATTCTAGTGGATTTTTTGTTTTGTTCCGTAGAGGGGGCCGTGGATGTTTCCCTTATTTTAGGGTTTTGCCACATTAAAAGTTACGTGTCTAATTTGCATGAATCTTCTTAATTACTTTGGTGAACAATATCGTACTCGAGACTTAAATTGAACGTTTTTATTTTAAAAACCTAAGGTAATCAAACTAACGAATCTAGAGATCATATTCAGAAAATAGTTTTAACACATCTAGTGTTCATTTTGAAAAGTGTTTTGTTCAACGAGTTTATTTCGGAGTTTACTCAACTTATAACTTTTTGTTATTAACCTTGTAAACATGTTTTTTCACTAGGATCCCTAACGAATTAAGTATAGTGACCTTAGGAATAAAGCGGACAGGGAGCGACCTCACAATTTTCTGAACAATTCTCATGTCCAGAATCTTCTCACCCAAGTTAAAACTGAAATTAACTATGTCCAACAAACCTGCATAAAACTCATTAAAAAAACTTGGAATCTAGCATAGTAATGGTCTCCAACTGGGTGGTCAAATTTTGTAACTTGGATGCGTTTACAACGTTGATACCCTCGTGACATGGTGCACGTCAAGATGTGACAGAACCCGTCAGGGGTAATGGCTTCAGAATTAGCACTAAAAGACAAGTTTAGGGCCAACGACATTATCAGTACTGATAGTGGGAGGAGTCCACCCTCTTTCATAAACTAACTAGACTCGTTCATCTATGACTTTTAAGACTGACCTCATCGTAGCTTTCTAGTCGGCATAATTGGAACCATTAAATCGATTATACAAATTATCCACTAAAATCCTGCCTTTTCAAGATTAACAATTTTTCAAAAAATTAATATTAAAGAAAAAATTTACGAAAAAAGGATCACACAGTATTTTTGTGTAACCCTGATACCAATTTGAGAGAATTGGTATCAGCAAAAAAACTCTTTGAAAAAATCAGGATCACACCATAAATTAGTGCAACCTGCTCTGATACCAATATGATAGTACGTTTGCAATCTTAATGGAATGATTTATATAATTAAACACAAATCCAATTTTATCTTATTATCCTAAGACATTCATCTAAGTGATAAATTAGATAAATTAAGTAAGCAATCACATAATAACTGAGGAAAGTTTCCTTTTCAGGGCAAAACATTTTTCAGCTTTTTAAATTTTTTACAAGACAGTTGACTTATAATAATACTTGATATAACCCACAAGTATAAAGCACAGTCTTCGCAGAATATCTAAATAATACTCCTAAATCATGAGCAGTCCACTGGTGGCAGTTCACCCTAGGTATTCGCCGATCAACCTTCAGTCTTCAGCCGTGATCGTTCCGGGTTCATAAGTCATCCATAAAGATGATATCTCCACAAAGTATATCTCAACAAGTTTCAAAAGGTTTCTTAAAAATATATTTAGAGATGTGTCTCTGAATGCAAAGTGTTTTATAAACCAAAAGGGGTGAAAACCTTTGCAACAGATATGCTAAATCGATTTGGAAAAAGTTCCATTAAATTTGGAAATGAAACATATAATTATAGCTCGTGCACAAAATTTGAGGCAATGACTCGTTTGAATAAAAATAAAGCTCGTTCGAATGAGAAAGTCATTTCGTTAGAACAAAAATGGAGTTCATTCAAATAACATGGCCATCTCGTTTGAACCATCTTCAAATAACCTTCAAACGATGCAAAACAATACGCCCTCGTTGAATGCACGTTAGATGTAGAGATCAAATGATGCTTTCAACGACATGGCAAAGTCATTCAAATAAGGTTAAAAAATTTATTTTTAAAATTAAAAATCCTGCCTCGTTTTTATAAAAAATAAATATCCCAAATAACTCTTATGAATAATTTTAAACAGAAGTTGATTAAGACATTTGCAAGATGTAGGAAATCTATAATCTTGGAGTCGGTTTTTCATGATGGTACATGACAGTTTGTATCAAGATACACCAAACTAGCCTGATGTAAGTAAAAAAAATATGAAGCCTAACCTAAACTTTTTGCCCTTACAATTGACCTGTAGCTTAAAGTATATGATAACATATTTTCTTTCCACGGATGGAACTATAATCGAAAATTTGTAGTTCTTCACAAACTCTATCCATATCTGATGTCTCATATTCAAATACTTCTTAATGAACAAATGTTGGTGACTCCTACGTTCAGAAAGCATTGTGAACTTCTCCCCAATAAATAATGTCTACAAAAACTACTGCTACCAACTCTAAATAATGAGTGGGGTAGTTTCCATATTAAGACTTAAGCTTACGTGACGCATAAGTGATAGGTGTTTCCTCACGAATCAATACACCTCCTATCCCCTTGAGTGATCCATCTGTGTAAACCATATACACTACCTCGCTCGTTGTAAAGCAATAAAAAGGTGCGTACATGAGCCTTTCATTGAGCTCCTAAATCTTCTCTAAAAGTCGGCACTTCATACAAATGGTACACCTTTCGGGTGAAGTGATCCAGTGGCCCAATAATCTTCGAGAAGCACTGAATGAATCTCTTATAATATCCATCCAAATCTAAGAAACTCCTAACCTCTATAGGCATCATGGGTTATTACGATTCTATAACTGCAGATACGTTGCTAGGATCCACTGAAATCCTAACCTCAAATATAATGTGCCCAAAAAATTGCACTTTACGGAGCCAAAATTCGTATTTAGAGAACTTGGTATACAACTTGTTCTCCCTAAGTGTCTATAAAACTATCCTCACATTTTACGCATGATCCTCCTCTGATCGTGAATATAATTAGGATATCATTGATGAATATAATAACAAACTGATCCAAATATGGAAGAAACACCCGATTCATTAGGTCCATATATTGTTAGCGTGTTGCTCAACACAAAGGACATGATCCAGAACTCATACAATCTGTAACGTGTCAGAAAAGTTATCTTCAGAATGTCTTCCTCCTGAATACGCAAATGGTGATACCCCGAATACAAATTAATCTTGGAAATGAATGATACACCTCTTAACAAATCGAACCGGCCATCAATATGTGGTAATGGATGTTTGTTCTATATTGTGACCTTGTTCAGCTCCCGGTAATCCACATATAATCGGAGCGAACCGTCCTTTTTCTTCACAAATAATACTGGATCTCCCCATGGAGAGGTGATCCTCCGTATAAACCCTTAACTCAATAACTATCGAATTTGTTCCTAACGCTCATGCATTTCTAATAGATACATCCTATTCAGATCCCATTCAATGTGTCTGGTGCCCGATGTCAAATCAATATAAAAATCTATTTCTCTATTGGGCGCTAATCCCAGTACCCAATCAAATATGTCCGTAAAATCCTGGACAACTGGAATATAACCTAAATATATGGTGACCTCCTCGAACATGCTCTCGTAACTATAGAATATAAATGATTTATAGGATCTCCCTTAATCCTTGGCCTAGAAATAAGGATCATCTCCTGCTTGTGAATAGAAAACTTGATCGCCTTCCTGCCGCAGTAAATTTATTTATGGTATGTCAATATCCAATTAATCCCCAATATAACATCATATGTAGACATATCCAAAAGTAATAAGTTGAAGAAAAAACAAAATTAACCGATCTCAACTACCACATCCCTACAAACTTGACATAAGGCAGCACCCCTACCCACTGGGGTATCTACGTGCATAGACACATTAGTGGAAATCTCTAACATAATTAGTGATGAAGTAAATGTAAAACTAGAAAATGAATGGGATGCTCCCGTATTAAAAAGTACTCACGAATAACTGACGTAAACATAAAACATATCCTTAATAGTATGAGGTTGTGTTGGTTGGTCCTCTTGATAGACGTTGAATACACGTCTGTAATACAGTTGTGGGCGTCCAAACGCATGTTCTCAAGGTAGAGGCAATTTCGAATACTGCGGAACTAGTGGCAATTCATGATGCTATTGCAAGGCTTGAAGAGCCTACCGATTCCCCTGAGGATGTCCCTATTTAAAAGGACCTTGTCTCGCCTAAAATCCCTCAGGGCACCTCCTAAAAGAGTGGCCTAAATCCCTACATGTAAAAACACTCCACGGAATTGAAGGCTTTGCTGGAGGCCCTGTTGACCTTGTATATGGGGCATGTCTTGCTATTTGTCTCCCTATCCCTGCTGCCCCTAGCCTCTATATACCTGATACCCCTGGATCGTGTGGACCTATCCCTGAACGCCCTGGTGGCACTGATCATCACCTCCTCTAAATCTCTTTGGGGGTTGTTCCTTATGAATCTGACCTATTTGGTGAAGCTATGAGCCTCCCTGCCCTCAGGGGGCTCATCAGTCTCAATTGCCTTTTGTCCTTAGTCGTTTCCCACTTCCTCTTTATTTAGATCTCTTTCTCTCTCTAAAATTGTCTATAATCTTGACAATACAAGATTAAGGCGTCCATAACCTATGTGTAGGTGGTGAATGCCAGATTACCCATCAACACCTGCCTGATCCCCCATGTCAGGGCTATGATAAATCTATCCATATTTCGCACCTCCAATTTCATCACATCTAGGTCAAAGTATCTAATGTGGGTAGGCTCCCTCTCATACTTTGTAATGGTTTCGGTCTAACAGCTTGATAGTATTAAACTAGGCTCGTAAATATATCTATTGTGGGGGATGGAAATACTTCTACCCAAAACTCTGCTATAGTCAACTGCACTTTTTCCTACAAGGTGGTCATAAACTCTCACCAATATAAATTTTCTCAAAAAATCCTGAAGTTGGCAAGAATCTACCTCTGAACATCTGTGCAATCTATTAGACGTAGGTGCCTCTCAATGTCACGTCTTCACGGCAATGTGACAGCTGGATCAATAGACCTTGTAAATTCTCGTAGGTTGCCTTTCGCTAAGGCATTCCTAGAGTGATCCCAATTGAAGTAATAGTAGGGGAAGGTTTAGGTGCAACTGCAGGTGGTGGCGATGATGGTTTTTCCTGGTGTAATGCTTCTATGGTCACTACCACAGTTTGAGTGATAATAATAGTTAATTCAGTCGGCGTCATAGCTGGCGCTTTCTTTTTATTGTGGTGATTATGACTGCTGCTAACGTGTCATCATATCTAACTCGTCGCTCGCAGCCGGTCACTATCATTCAGCTCGGTGTCGTATGTTCACCATCTGTGTAAAGGGTAATAGATCACTTGAAAAGCTCTGATACCAAATTGAGAATGTGGTGTGATATCGATTGCTTGACGGATTCACAAATTTCAAATTTAACACTTATTTAATTAGATGCCAATTTTCGATCCAAATTAATTAAACCATAACACATGCATTTAGGTAGAATAAATCATGCCATTAAAAAATTATTGGAAACACGTATTTTAAGGGAAAAAAACCTTCGCAAGGGAAAAACCTTTATTTCAATAAATGTAACAACACTTATATAAATATGCAGTGAATATTTTGTAGAACACTCACATAGGCTGCAACTTAGGACCAACAATGAATTTACCTCGACAAATCCACAAGAATTGCAGCTCTATCTTCAATAAGAAATACGCTCAATCATTCCCAATGACCGCAGTCATAGTCAGTCATCACCTCCTTAAAGAGCTACCAAGTCAGCAGCAGAGATTTCATCTATACAAGAGAAACTTCAACAAAGTTGTACCTTGGGTTCCAAAAAATTCACTAAAGTAATTCGGATGATTTGCGATTTGAAAAACAAAGTTTTTAAATCCTAAAAGTGAAGACTGAAAATTCTGCAGATTGCAGTTTTGTTTTTGCCAAAGTCTTAAAAAAAGAGTCCTCACAAAATAAGTATTTATAACAAAATTGAGTCGGCAGGGCTGCTCAAACGAGAAGTCCATGTCGTTCGAACGATAACTGATGTCATTCGATTCATGGATCGTGTGACCTTCTAACAATGTATTAAAACATGAAACAATACGCTGTCATTAGATGTAAACATCAAGTGAGATTCAAGTGACCCTTCTCGAGAGATGTAGTGTCGCGTGAAGCAGTCATTTGAACGACATGTATATGCTGTTTTAACGACTAAAACGAAAAAATAATATTTATTAAAACTCCGCCTACAGGTCTTAGTAAAATTATTTTGACTCAATAAAATGCCTCAGGTTGATAAAAAATATTTTAGAAAAATATGCCAACACTTTATATGTAACATTAAGGGACTTAACAATAACCTTACCAAAATCTATCTTTTCAAGGCTGGTTGTTAAAGAACTTTGATACTTGGATCCGTCTTGTTGAGTGTATGCACTTGAACATTCTTCAATGGTAGTAGAGGTATACGATATACTCAAATGTAAAACATGTCCTTAAAAATCTCCCCTATGTCTATGCCGGTATAAAATAAAAACACCTGAATTATCGAATCAAATCTCCTGTACAAATCTAAAACATCTAGGACGCGCTCTCCTATCGGGTAACGGACGCCTAGGTGGGTTAGGTTGAGAGCCATATGATAAATCACAAACTCGGAAACTAGCTCGAGTGTAACATGGAAAGTAGACGCACCATCATAAACTATTCCTAATTTCTCAACATTACCGAAGGCGGGACCGAGGAGCATCTTTCAAACCTTCTTAGATGTATCTTATAAAGTAACCTTGACCTCCCGACACGTTTGAGATCTCTCTCTAGTCATAACACACGGGTTCAAGTTCACTCTTTTCCCTACCTACGACGATCAACTGCTCACTCAAAGTAACCTTCACTTTCTCGAGTTGACTCACTGACGCCTCAAATCTCCTCAAAATCTCTCTCAATCTCTCTCTCCAAATCGAACACCTTAAGACCTAACTCCTTATTCAACTTCTTCTTATTTATGGTATCTCCTTACAAATCTTTAAATGCTATTTGGAGTTGACTTTCACCCTCACTAGCACACTCACTCTCACAATCACTAAAAACAATCAAATCATCATCAGAGCTCTCACGTGCACAAGTATCCTCATTGTCGTGGGACAAACCGTGTGTGCTCACGTGACTTGCCATAAAGGCGAAAAACTTACCATGTGATGACTCATCCCCGGAATCATTCACCTCTTCCTCACTATCGCTAAGAGTACCTGGCATTGCAATATTCTTGCCCTTTCTCTTTAGCCTAGTGGGACACTCAAATGCCTTATGCCCCTTTCCCTTGCACTCAAAAACACCTCTCATGCTCCTCTTTCTCATTCTCTTTCTCACCGCCTCTTTAGCATCTTATTTCTTTTTATTATTCTCAAAAATCTTTTTAATGGATGAATTTTCTTTAGAAAATTTGAGAAATTTTTAAATTTTTTTAGCAAGCATGGCCACATCATCAAAATCAAACTCGCCCTCAGACTCATACTCATAAACTTTCACTTCCATTTTAATCTCTCTCTTGGACACTTCCTCACTCTTCCTAAACTGGGCTTTAAGTGTTATCCCTCCATCATTAGGTTTGACAGTGTTAGGAAACATATCAATTTCATATGTTTGGAGGTCTCCTACCAGTTCTTGTAACTTAAGATTGCTCAAATTTTCTAAAAAATTCAACACAGTCACTTCCGGGATAAAACATTTAGGCAACGATCTCAAAATCTTTTTAGCTACTCGTGCATTAGGAATATGCTCACCAAGATTGAAACTAGTGTTGAAAATATCAGATAAACGTGCATAAAACTCATCAAAACACTCAGATTCAAGCATGGTAATCATATCAAATTGAGTAGTTAAATTTTGCAATTTAGCCTCTTTCACTACATTCCTGCCTTTGTGGGTAAATTTTAAAACATCCCGTGCTTCTTTTGACGTGTTGCATGTCATGATGTGTTGGAACTCGTCAGGGGTGACGACTCCAGAAATTGCACTTAATCCACGAGAATTAAAAGTGCTCCATTTAAATTCATCCTCAGTCCAGCCTATCACAGGTTTAAGATTTGTGACATTGTTAGCAGTGATAGTAGGAGGAGTCCATCCTCTTTCACAAACAATCCAAACACGCTCATCGATTGCTTTTAATTCAGATTTCATGCGAGCTTTCCAATAGGCATAAATTATCCTGAAAAATCTTGGCAACCGATTATATAAGTTTTCATTCGAAAACATTACGAAATCTCAAAATCATATTTTTCAAAAAAAATCAGTATCATAAATTTTTTGCAAAAAAGGATCTCACGATAATTTGGTGAAACCTGCTTTGATACCAAGCTGTAAAGGGTAATAGATCGCTAGAAAAGCTCTGATACCAATTTGAGAATGCGGTGTGATATCGATTGCTTGACGGATTCGCAAATTTCTCATTTAACACTTATTTAATTAGATGTGAATTTTAGATCCAGATTAATTAAACCATAACACATGCATCCAGGTGGAATAAATCATGCCATCATAAAATTGCTAGCAAGAAAGATTTCAAGAAAAAAATTCCTAAAGGGTAAAACCTTTATTTCAATAAATGTAACAACACTTACAAAAGTTTGTGACGAATATTCCGCAGAACACTCATATAGGTCGTAATATATAACCAACAATATATCTACCTCGGTAAATCCACAAGAACTGCAGCTCTATCTTCAACAAGAAATACCCTTAAGCATTCCCAATGACCGTAGTCGTATTTATCCAGCACCTCGAGCTACCAAGTCAGTAGTAGAGATTTCCTCTCTACAAGAGAAACTTAAACAAAGTTTTATCTTGGTTTCCAAAAGAATTCACTAAAGTAATTGAGATTGCTTGTGAATTGAAAAATAAAGTTTTTAAACCTTAAAAGTAAAGACTGAAAATTCTGAAGATTGCAATTTTGTTTTTGGAGGATTGAAAGAGTGCATATCTTTATAGTGATGAGTCAAATTATTGAGACTGTATTCAAACACCGATTATTCTCATAGTGAAATCAAACTCTTCCTTCGTATTGATGTAATCTATATTGGGTGAAGCATGGAAATTTTTTGTGTTGCTTTTATGTTACTTCTTTTATTTTTGCAATATTCTCCGTCATTATTTATATTTTGATCTGGTTGATTACGGTGTTGTATTTGTTCATAACATATACCACGTCGTTCACCTTTAGGAAGGGAATGCGTAGGTATCTTGACGTGACATTTTTATATTGTTGGTCCCAACTAATTAAATCTCAAAGTTTACCAAAGTATGATTTGGTTAAAACAATTAATTATATGAAAAAAATTTTATCCAACACGTTTACAAATCAAGGCATCTTCATTCTCCAAAAAATTATTTATTTCGATAACTCCCCTTATTTATTTGGTTATCAGGGTTTCTGCAGTACTTGAAATTTTCTATCTCCGAATTGCTCTTATTAGGGGGAGGAAAAGTTTTTCATTGAGAGTTGAGAAGAGTTGAAAGTATTTGTAAAATTGAGAATAAAATTGAGCATGAAATTGATGGTGAAAAATATTATTTTTAGAACGTATTTATATAATTTGTAAAAAAAACTTTTAAGATAATAATTGGTTTTGCGATTTTACAACTGTTGTTAAATCTTGGATGCATTGGCATACGGAATCGTGAAGAAAAACATACATGTAAAATGCCTCAAAATAGCTTTCCTAATGAAACTAAAAGTATTGCTATACGCAGTGCCTAGTCTACCTGTTGGCAATTTAGGCACAAGCCTAGGGCTCCATGATGGAGGGGCCCCACTTTGATATAATGTGTTGTATATATGAACAAGAATGTACTGTAAAATTGGTAGTCAGGTTATTCAGCTCCTAATTGAACCAAAAATCTCTTATACTGTGTGAATAATTTACCCTACTAATTGCAAATATAAATTTTTTATTGAAATTCCAAGACTCTTCACATTTAGGAGAGAGACAAACATATTTCTTGTTTTCGATACTCTTATTACTATATTTTTACGTATTGTTTTTCTATTATATCTCTCACTCGTTTTCATTTACTTATTAGTTATAATCGTCTCATTAATCATTCTATAAAATATTTAAATTTAAAATTTATAACAACTAAAGTCTTTTTAAGCTTGTATTTAACTTTCTCTTAATGTTTTCTTATTTTCTTATTGGCGTATTGTTATTAAAATAAAAAATGTAATATGAGATTTACATTTTTTGTCATTTACAATAGATATTGGAAAACATTTTTTTCAATGGACATGTAAACAATCATATTATAAAATAGTCAATAATATATATTTTTAATTATGGTGCATTAACTAATAAATCCTTTAAAAGTCAATTTATATATGATCAGTCTGACCGATTGTTATTGTCTAAAACTAGTATATGGATTTGGGCCTTAGCAAGAATACACCAATCATAAACTATAATAGATAAAGTGATACAAATCGTAGTTACGTTAATCTAGAGCAAGTATTAGAAAAAGATTTGGAAATCGAATTTAAGTGGTTCGACCCAAAGTGATGCTACGTCCATAGATGTAGTGTTGGTTGTATTGAATCTATTAGGAATAAGCCATGGTTGATAGTTACAAGATCTCGTGTTCAATCTACAAATGGGAAGCGTAAAATTAGTAAAAATATATCTCTATCCCTTACAATGAAGGACTGTGTGCTATTTGTGGGCTGTTAGAAGAGAGAGATAGAGAGTGTAGAGTGGTATAAGTGTCATGCCTTTATGGTATAGGGAGTTACACCTTTTACGTGCAAGTAGGGTGGATAATCATGAGGTTGTTACGTGCACATGGTGGAAGGATATTTTTATATCTCCCACATGTACGAGTGATGTGGTTGTTGCTGATGTCATTATGTCACATGGTGAATGATTATTATGACATTTTTACATAATGACGTTAACCGTTGTGAGATTTCTGGGTTAAGTCGACTGCCCGTGATGTTGGGGACTAGGCTTACTAGAATAGTAGTTATGCCATCCTTATGTAGGGAATGGATGAGTCCAATTGTCGCGCTCTGATTGGTTCTCGGGTTGCACCATATTCATGGTACAACAAAATCCCTCAAGACTTTTCTCATGATTGAGGAATGCAACGGATTCTCTGAGGTATTTTTCCTTCAAAGTGTGCACTAAGTGGATTGACTGAGTGAAGTGTTAATTTGTTGAAAAGTTGTCAGCTTTGATAAGTTTGGTCGTCTTGAATTCTTTTCAGCGCGTGCCGAATATAAAGAATTTTAAATATTTTTCCTTGGTATTGAACTTACCACGTGCCATATGCTGGGTTCGGCATCTGGCACAATAATTACACACGTTTGAGGTAGTGTATGTGTCAGTCTGGCTACGTTTGTCCACTTTTCTAGGCATAATGTCATTTTCGTCATTAGTAGGGATACTAATTATCTCCAAAAGAGTATAAACCCGCTAAAATTTAATCGTATCAAACATTTTAATTCATTTCACACTCGCTTCAGCTTTTAGACAGAGAAAATCCCTCCGTCAGCTAATTACTTTCTTCTTCGATGATATTTCCTCCAACAACTGCCATTTCTGCCTCACTTCTTGTCGATAAATCCTTTTCTGCGAGCTTCTATAGTTCGGCATCTGGTATGAAAACTCTGAAGTACAGAGGATGGTCAAATAAAAGACAATTTTTATTTTTTAGAATTAAATATTAAACATAAACAAAATTAACCCAAAGTAAAACTTTTCACCAATTTTAAATCAAGTTGTTGTGATAAGACATATTGACCAATTTTATATTTATCCTAAAGCATGCATCTTGGTATTAGCAGGATAAAATAAATCAATCACATAACATGCTAATATACGAAAAAAAACCATAAATGGAAAAAACCTTGGACTACCTAAGCATGCAATTTTTACTATAATGAGGTTTTACAAAAAGTCAACAGATGACTTACAACACAAACTTGGTTCCCTCACAATCGTTTTTGACCCGAGGGTATCCCGATGATAGATACGGGCTTCACCCTAATCCTACGATTGAGTATCCTTATTCTGAGTGAGAAATATATGGGAGATCTCTAGTGTATAGCCTTGGGTATAGAGACTGTGTGTCATGATGAGAATTCATAGTGATTATCCCTTGCAGATGGCTTTCGTGGTTATAGTTTTGGGACATGCCTTCATATACTTTATGTGTGGACTTGATAGTAGCTCATTTACTTGTACGTGTTAGGGACCATACTTATGTGGATATTAGACTTGAGATTGTATTATATTATACTTAAGAGGTATACACTGACATATATGATGGAAGCATTTTAATTAAATTTAATCGAGATGAATAATAATTAAATATGGAGTTCACATGGGATTGATATTAGACGGATGTGATATCTGGGTTGTTTGGGTTGGGATGACTTAAAAACAACTAATTGTAGCCCAAATTTGGTTAAATCTTTATTTTTCATAGACTTGTTGCTTACATTGTTGATATTTTGCTAATTTGGACCTAGGTCGCCGATGCCACCTCAACCCTGATCCATATACTTAATTTTTTCTTCAGTTGCTTTTCATATAGGATGTAGGTGTCGAGCTTGCGTGATCACTCTTTTATTCCTATTTACATTTCAATATTCTCAGATATTATAATAGTTGCTATTTTATTTGAAGAGTCAAATTTATGTTAAGACAACAATACTTTCAGTATTGGATTTTATTACTGCGGTGTTTTGGTATCAGAGGTTTATCTTAGTTTCTCATTGTTGTGCCCAGTTATTATATTTATGTATTTATTTTTATTTCCATCATGCTTAAAATTATATTCAATTGGTTTAAACTCATTTATTATTTATTTTAGACCTGATCAATTTAGTTTAGATTTTGCAAGGTGCCATAGTATAAGAAAGCATGGGGGACAATTCATTGAAATCATGGGGGCAATTCATTTAATTTAGGCATACCTATATAAGCCTTTGTTCCCTACAATTAACATTGGTGTCCATGTTTCCACCACCCATGAGATGATAAAATGTGCAACCCACTTTTATCCTACAAACTATGACTTTTGCTCCTAACCATTTGTGTGATCCTTTTCTATCTGTGTCCATATTGTATTATTTTGGATGGAAATGGAGAGCCTAACCCCAAAAGTATATTCATTTGATACAAATAATAAATGAATTAAAAATGGCTTCAAAGTACCAAATAATTGATTTACGGCTTGGATGCCCTTCGGCTATCACAACCTTTTAAATAGAAGAGGGCAACCTTCACATGGTGTTGCCCAAAAGTGCACACACGTGTGTCTGTAGCCCAAATCTTGGTCATTAGTGGTGGGAATTTCTTGCTCCAATTTATATTTTTTGATAAATTCTATATGAGATTTCTGAAAAATTGGGCCGAAATAATTTTTAAAACGTCAAAATTTTAATTGTTTAAGTAGTCGCTAATAAACACTGTTATTTTAATATTTATGAATGTTCACAAACAAACATGTCTTTATCTATTAACAAATATACATTTCCTTTTAGAATGGTTACAATATTTACCTAATTTCTTATTAATTCCAAAAAATCATTCCTTCTTCTTCTTCTTCTTCTTCTTCTTCTTCTTCTTCTTCTTCCCTAAAATTATAGAGAGTGTCACATTATTGTTATGTGGGGCAGGAACATTGCACTGCTTCTTGCACTTGCCATAGACCGCTTCATCGTGCGAGGAAGACACCCATAGTCCATTGTATACAGTAATATCTAAAATTATCAATCAAACAAATTTATATTATGATTTCTACCGTTTAAATTTCAAACAGATTGCATTATAATTTTTATACCGATTTTTATCAATTTAATATTGTTCCATTATTGCTTAGTATCCTAATAGAATATTGATATTGATTCTATAAAAATTGAATGTAACTAAACAATGGGAACTTTATTCTCTTAAAAAGAATATGACCAATCCTATGAACAATAACTTACTATAATCATTATGTCTCATGCAATCCATGGTGAGAAACCTGAATAATTCATCGGACTTGATTTCAAGGAGGGCAACAAAAAATGTTTTTTTAATTTTAAAACTCATAAAATTTTTGAGGTTTCTACATGAAGATTCTCCAGTGGTTGCTGACACAAAAACAGATAAGAATATTTCGGCCTGTGTAGAAGCACATTTACATTCTAACTTCTTATGCAAAAACTACATATTTAACGAAATATACAACACTTTATACAATGTGTGTAGTCCAATGAAAAGTTACTAAGGGAGTCTTTGAATTAAAAGTATAAAACAAATAATTCCAACATGAAGATGCTCATTGTCGATAGATTCATTATTTTTGAAATGTTAGATTCAAAGGCTATTATTATCCAAGTCCAAGAGATTCAATTAATTTTTCATGAAATAAGTGCTGAAAATATATTTTAAGTGAAATACTCCAAGTGGTAGTGGTTATTGAAAAATTATCACCTTCTTGGAATGATTTTAAATATTAATTAAATAAAAAATACATAAACGGGGCTCAAGAATTTAATTGTTCGGTTAAGGACAAATAAATAAACCCAAATATTTGAAAAAAAATCTAGAAATATTCCTATGGCGGTTAAATATAATGTAATAGAGTATGATAACATATCTAACAAAAAGAGTAGTACAACAGGGAATGCTCAAGTCAAGGTCTAGTGCTTCTCTAATGTTCAAGGGGAAGTGTTTCAATTGTATCTAATGAGGACATCGTGCCAAGGATTGTCTCTACCCTAAGAAGTTAGATAATTTTTAAAAATAGGTTTCTCAATCAAACATGACAAAAGTCGTGTATTTATCCGATGTCATTTTTGATATACATATCACAACGGTTGCCTCTAAAACTAATATGGTGGGAAACACAAAAAATGGTGGGTTGATATTAGGACTACACGTGACATTTGCTCAAACAAGGAGATGTTCACTAACTACCAGCCAATAAAAAATAGAGAATAAATACTTATGGTAAATTCCTCCACTTTCAAAGTTAGAGGGTAAGGAAAAGTCGTGATGAAAATGACTTTGAGCAAGAAGATAACATTTATGCTTATATACTTGACTGTATGAATGTGTGGCAGGGTAGACTAGAACATGTTAACTATAAAAAATTAAATAAGTTACTTCTTAAATTTAGCATTGACAAAAAATCATAAATGCGAAACATGTGTAGAAGATAAATTAACTAAAACACCTGTTCATTCAGTTTAAAGAAATACTAAAACTTTAAAATTGATTGATACTCATATATGTGACTTAAAATTTGTAAAAACTAGAGGTGGCCAAAAACTCTTTTTATTATGCACTGTATATTTTTAATGACGGAGCAATTAAAATGTTTAAACATTAAAATAATGAAGTTGAGAATCAAATTAACAAGAAGATTAAGTATAAGGACATTGCTTTTCACTCCTTGTTTTGGTTTTGGCTTTATTCTGAAATATAAGTGTAAGAAAGTAGTGTAATCTGGGGTATTTTGAGTAAATAATGAGGCGTAACCTGTTTAGTGGTGGAAGGATAATATTTAACATACCAAGAGTAATAAAAATCCTATTTTATGATTATAACAATAATTAGAAATAGATAAAATAATGTTGGATAATTAATAAGGGTCTTTGGTTTGTACTGATTCACACGGAGAGAGAAGAAGAAATCTAAATACACACTTCAAAGCAGGTAAGTGCCATTGGGTGAACGGGATAATTGTTTGAGAGTGATAATGATTATGTTGTTGATGCGAAAGAAAAAAATGCACTAATGATTTTCTAAGGTCCGAATGTTTCTTTTGATAAAGACTTTTAATATAATAACTTGATGATCAGATCATTGATAAGTTTAATATTTTATGGTCAAACAAAGAGATTAGAGGGACCTTTACATGTCATTAAATTTTTCCATAGTCTATCGCACCTAACATGTCAAGAGAATTAAATGTTTAGGGAAAACACGATGGAACTATCGACCTATGTTCGGTGGCACAGTGCATCGTCAACGCATTTCCATCCACCTAACTTGTTAACCGCCAGTTTAAGTTATGCTATTTATTTGAAATGTTGGGATTCATATGACATAGCTCGGATATTTTGTGAAAGATACAATGTTTTGGATCCAAAATATGTGTGGCTAATAATACATGCTAATGAGGTTGTTCGAACGATGCACGTTTTGAATGCTTTGGTGCTTTAGTTAGTGTATTTAGAATAGTTAAGTTAAATTCCTTAACGATCTATCCTCTAAACTAGTTCCCTCAAAGAGTACCTTAAGTGTGCTTACTCAATAGAGCATGCAATCTCTCCCAAGTCTTGTCATACTTTCTTCAACGCTGATACTGAGGGATCTCACCCATTACAAGAGAATTTACAAAAGAAATTGAATTGATGCTAAGTCGTTGTGCTTCCTTTGTAAGGCATGAGTGCGGGTAATTTAAGATTTGTTTTGTCTTGATCTTTTATTAGTGAAATGATGGGGAGGTTCATCATTAACCTCCTTATACAGTAAGAAACAAAACATGTAAGGGTATTTTTTAGGGTTTTTTGAGTTGTAAATGTCACATCATTGAAGATAAAGACAAAGCACTGCGAAAAATATTTTACTGAGCTAGAGATATTCAAACACTAATACATTTAGAGATTTAGTAAGCATTTGAGGATTTTGTAATTTCATTAGTAAACTAACATGACAAAAATTTCTTATATGTGAGGAAAAGGTTCTTAAGTTTTCTATGAAGTTTTAAAGAAGGGAAATTTTTTCCATCTCTCATTCGAACGAGAGAACCCTCAGGCGAAAGGTTCTTTGCACAAGACTCTTTATTTCTAAATAGAATTCCTTATATGATAGAGATACCATACGCGATACCTTTGTACGAATTGACCTCACCCAAACGAGGGCACCCTGGTTTGACCGAGTGTCTATTTTATTAGAATCATCTTTTACTTGATATCTTATACTGTAAAGTATGAATAACAACGCAGATGCATATTTCAAGATACGCAACCTAGTTTTAACAAAATCCAAAAATTAAGGAGATATTTTCTTTTGGGAGTGAGATCCTATCAAGTTTAATGTTTCAAGGTAAACCTTTTGATTTATGATATCCTCTATCTTCTACATCAATAGAAATTATTAGCACAAACAATTGTGTGGGTTATTAACACGCAATATAAATGTGGGTTGATTATATATAGCAAAGATCGATGGATTCCAATGTCTGAGGACTGTACAAGGTAATTCTATGTATGGAACAGTTGCATGTTAGTATGGGCGGAGGCATCATATTAGAACTTGTAAGGACACAAGTCTCCAATTGAGTCTTATGAAGTGTTGGCTCAATTCCAAACAAAAACACTTGACTCATAGGATAGATTTCTTGACCATCCATCAAGCCTATAACATATTAAAGTTGAAGACGTTGCGGTCTACTTTTCAAGAGAACATCATTACCGAGTTTCAGTGCCACGTTTCACGTCATCAACATCATATTTTAAGTCTCCAAAGGTATGAATGCTTTTATATATTTGTAGGAGACTTGGAATATTATTTAAGGGTGTAATTTTATTTAAAATCATTTTATTATGTTAGATGCCTAATTTATAACTTGGTATAGATTTTACATTTTCTGGAATTAATCATTTTTTTTGTAAGAAGCCTAATTTATAACTAGGTATAAATTTTACATTTTCTAGAATTAATTTATAATTTTATTCTTAAGTTTTTGGACTTAAACTTGGATTTCCTCATTCTGATATTTTGTTCGAAATTGTCGTTCGAACGAGAATTTCGTTCGAACGAGTTTGCCAACGAGTTTTTCAATTTTTCCACTGACTTTTCGTTAGAAAAGTCGTTCAAATGAAATGTCGTTCGAACGGAAATCTCGTTCGAACGATATTTCTGGGCGGGAACAATTTCGGCAGTTTTGTTGCTTTTTCCCACTCTTTTGTCCCACGCTCTTTTGACAAATTTTTAAACCAACTTCGGGACAGATTTTCTTTAAGACTTTTGCAACATCTTTGAGAGATTTTAGAGAGCAAATATTTTCAAACAAAAGTCCCAGTTTTCACGTGTAATATTTAACTAGAAACTTCTCTCATACACATGTGTTTACACCCATAAAATTGTTTTGTTTAGAATTCCAAGTATGCCTATATATATATATATATATATTAGCTTGGAGTGTTTTGGACACGAGTTCACTATTCTACCCAAGAAGAAAAGAGTTTGGGTCCTGTTTCCCTACCCCAACAATAGGAGACACATTTGTTTACGCTGCGGTGTTCCCTCTCGAAGAAAGCCTTCGTGTCAGGGTGACGGTGTCCAAGAGCCCCATCGGTGGAGTCCGAGACTGTGGAGGAGTCCGCAGTTATTCGCTAGGCGGAGGTCAAAGATCGAAGGAGCGCGTCAAGGCTTGAAGGGAGTCGAGTTTGTTGGGTAAGTCCTCTTGTCGAGTCTTTGTAAAATTCATACCATACTTAGTGAATTTGTTAGGCCAGGGCCGTCCGAGATTTTTCCCATTTGGGTTTTCCTCGTACATCGGCGCATCATGTGATACTTTTTATTTTATCTTGCTCAAATCACCGTAGAATGCATGCATAGGTTAACAAGATAAAATTGGTTTAATTATCACACTTGTCTATTTTTGGTGCTAAAATTAAATTGGGTACAATTTAATTAATTTAACTCAAGTCATATATTTAATTCAAGTTATTAACATTAATTTGGTAAATTTTGGTTTGGCCTAATTCGCGAAAAATGAATTAATATTGTTAGGAAAATTTCTAGGACTCGGGTTGAATAAATTTGGACTAAGTGAAAAAATCCATTTGTTATTTAATTTGTTCACTTTGTGTTTAGTTTAATTTTAATTTAAAAGAAATTAAAATTTGTTGTAAGTTGTTTATGTGTTTGAACCATCTTTATTCCGCACTTAAAAGAAAATTATGTTTAATACTAAAAGAATATTTAAAATTGGGGGACTTATTTATTATCCGAGTGGTATGAGAGAGGGAGAGATAATTTACTTCGTTTAGGTCCTTTTAATATTTTTGACTAAAAATGGATTTTCCCCATTTTCTAAATTTCCTATTTTCGATGGTTCTAATTACGCATATTGGAAAGCAGGTATGCGTTCGGCACTTGAGCTATAGACGAGAGGGTTTGGTTATCCGTAGTTAATGGGTGGTCTCTACCTACTTGCTTAATAGAGAATGAGCTTGTCCCCAAACCTGTCGAGCGTTGGAGTAAGAATGAACTAAAATTTCCTAACTTTAATTTCCTAGGTTTAAACGCTTTGTTTAGTGCGGTCATACCGGATGAATTCCGACGTATCATGACGTGTGAAACCGCTAAGGAAGCTTGGGATATATTACAACTCACTCACGAGGGAACTAGTTTCGTAAAAGATTCTAAACTCCCAAACCTCACCACTCAATTTGAAACAATCAAAATGGATGAAAAAGAAACACTCGATGAGTTTTTTGCTAGGCTCTTCGATATAGTAAATTCTTCATTTAATTTAGGTGAGAAAACACCCGACGACCGAGTTGTAAAGAAAATCCTTAGGTCCCTACCCGATAGATTTATCCCTAAGGTGACCGTTTTAAGTTCTTTACCCACCCTACATTCTATCAAACTTGGAGAACTAGTAGGTGATTTGCAAACCTATTAACTAGATATGTTCCCCTCCAAAAATGAAAAGAAAATTGATAAGGGCATTGCTTTGAAAGGACGTAAGGAGGAAAAACAAGTTGTGGATGACGAGAGTGATAGTGGCTCGGAAGATATGGCTGTGTTTGCTAGGAAGTTTCATAAATTTCTTAAATTTAATAAAGATAAATTTAAAAATGATTTTAATAAATTTGAAAAATCTAAGCATGACAAAGCCGAAAAGATCCCTAAAACTTTTATAGAAAATTTAAATAGAGACGAGTCGAATAGGTACTATGGTTGTGAGGGTTATGGCCATAGGGAGAGAGAGTGCCCCACTAAACTAAGGAGAGAAGGCAAACGACCAATTTCCTATAATGCCACCTTTAGTGATGAAAGTGAAAAGGAAGAGGGACCCGATTCCCCCATTGAGCACAACTTTACCGCGTTCATAGCAAGTCATGTGAGCACCGATAATGAATCTTTCCATGAGGACGTTCAAATACATTACACTTTCGCGGACAAAGTTTATGATTCCCTTGTTTTTGATGGTTGTGAGAGTGAAGTAGAGAGAAAGAGAGAGTGAAAGTGAAAATGAGGTTAATGTGAGTGAACTTCAATTTGAATTTCAAGAATTATATGTCGAATCTATAAAATTAAAAAGGAAAAATTTGAAGTTTGAAGCGAGTTTAAAGGAGCGTGCCAAGGTTTTCGATGAGAGTGCGTTAGGTGATGACCTTAGGACACGAGAGAGAGATCTTTGAGAGAAGCTGAGTATATAGAAGGCGAGGGAGATAGCTTTAAGGGCTTAATGGAATATTTGAAAAAGGATCTTCTCGCGTTTGAAGAGCACAATATTTTATTGGAGTCTCACATTTGAGATTTAGAAAATAAATTAAAAAACCCTAGTAAAGTCAAATTTGATTTGGAGTGTCGTTCAGAGAAATTAGATAAAATATTAGGAACAGTCTAAATTAAAAATGACATGTGTGGTTTAGGCTTCGATACTTATAATGAGTCAACTCATAAAGCCAAAACTAATGTTTTAAGAGAATCACCAAGGAAAGCCTTTATAGATCATTCCATAGGTAAGTATTTTCGTCGAGTCTTTAGGTGCTCTCATTGTGGTCAGTTTAGGCTTCGATACTTATAATGAGCCAACTCATAAAGCCAAAACTAATGTTTTAAGAGAATCACCTAGGAAAGCCTTTATAGATCATTCCATAGGTAAGTATTTTCGTTGAGTCTTTAGGTGCTCTCACTGTGGTAAAAAAGGTAATCTTAGGAAGTTTTGCTTTGATCTTAAACGAGGACCTAGAAAATCCCAACGTAAGGCAACCGAGGTAGCCAAGATTCCTATACCCCGAAATTATTATTCGTCATTAGTTTGGGTTAGGAGATCAAACTTGGTAGCTTTACAAGATAGGATTTTTTATTCTCATTTACTTTCACACGATACCTCCCTTGCTAAATCTAAAGGTTGAATGTGTTAGTTGTTTGTATACTCTAGCTTTTTGTGCTTCATATCATATATCATTTCTAGTTGTATGCATGTTTAGTCATTTTCTAGTCATTGCTTTATTTCATATCTCATGTTAGAAATTATGACTTGTTTATCTTTTGTATTATATTTATTTTAGTTTGCATTAAATGAAAAATACAAAAAGATTTTTATTTGTCATTTGTGTTTTACTTTATGAGTTATTTAGGCTTATCGAAAAATACAAATGGTTTTTGTGTGTCTTTTGAGTAAATATTTTTGTTTGTTTGGTTAAAATTTCAAAAAACTCAAAAAGATTTTTTTTGTGTATTTTAGTTTGACACACTTTATGTGGCATATACTTGTGTTTGAATCCCTTCTTTTTCGCTTCCACATGGCTAGAACTTTTGGTTAAGATTGTAATCCTTAAAATGTTCTTTGCCATGCCTACATAGAGTAGTTGGATTTTGCGTTGCTTAATGGATTTTATTTTTATATGCCTCTTTTCACTCATGCACGAGCTCATTTGAAATTTAAATGTCACATGTATATTTGAGCTAAGTGAGATGTTCTCCCATCAATTTAGTCATCTACGTTTTGCTATGACTATGGAGGATTTGTGCATGTAATAACCGTTTCTCGTATTTAAAAATAATAGAAAAATATGTTTATCCGGTGTAGTTGTTTATCAATGGAATCGGGCTGCGAAAGACAAAATTACTTTGCATGAAAAGTCACCATTGAATTTTAGGCCTTAAAAAATTTGGCATTAAAAAGAATATTTGCCAAGGTCGAAATAGTTTAGTTAATATGTTCAAAAGAAAAGAAAAAGAAAAATATGAGGAGTTTGGTTGGATATATTGACGTGTTTCCACAATGACTTTGAATCCTAGTTAAGCTTTATTGTCATGACTCTATTGGTTTGTAGAATCATCAAAATTCTAGGCTTATGTGCATTGTATACGTTTGTTCATTGAGTTCAATTTATATTGTCACATGAGGCTATATCTAAATGTGATAAAGTTTCGCAATCAAATGAGAACTCCGTGAACATGTTTTAAGTGATTGGGTCGAAATTTAATCGTTACTAGTTCACACCCCTACACTTCCGTTTACCACATGTATTTGGGCACATTTTTTCCATACGAGTGTGAGCAGCTTAATGTATTTTGTGTCATGTGTGGTGTTTATTCCTATATATATGTGCGTGTGCGTTAGTGATATTATTTATGCCTACATATATATGGTAATATTTTTTAGTCTTTGCCATTTTATCCAGTCCACCTATGCTTTAATTCATAATTGGTATCTAACTGGTTGCAAAATGTTTGTTTGATATCACATGCTTAGTCTCTTATGTTTAAAATTGATATCGATTTGTTTACATCATAGTTAGCATCCATTATTCTTGCTTGGATTAGTTATTGTTTGTTGTTGCTCATATCCTTTCATGTCCTTAAGTCTTTATGCATCTTCGCTGTACTTGTTTTCCCATATATATATATATATATATCCCTTGAGTAGTTTTTAGGGAGATAATTCATACTTAATTCTATTGGGGGAGAAATGAGTATTTTATTAATTCTATCACCTTTGTCTATTCCTGAACAAAAAGGGGGAGAATGATAGGGAGAGAAATGGTATTTAATCATATTATTATCGTATCTTAGTTTGGGATATTTATCTTAGGGGGAGACGTCTTTCTAAGTATGACATTGTGAGATAAAAAGGGGAGAATTAATTTAGGGGGAGTATTTAATTTAATTGTATTTAATTCTTTGATATTCCCAATGCGTTTAATGTTTGCGTAAGTGTGCATGAATTTTTCTAAGTGGTAACTTTCATCCGCAAAGCTATTTATCCTAAGTGGCCTTTGAGTCAAGCTTCTTAATTTTATTTTTGGGTGGGAAGTTTTTTGAGTCAGTAGAGCTTGACGTCCCTTTAGGATTATTTTTTGGTTTTTGTTCCGGAATAGCCAAAGGGGGAGATTTGTAAGGACACAAGTAATTAATTGAGTTTTATGTAGTGTTGGCTCAATTTCGGACAAAAACACTTGAGTCATAGGATAGACTTCTCGACCATCCATCAAGCCTATGACATGTTAAAGTTGAAGATGTTGCGACATAATTTTCAAGAAAACATCATTGTTGAGTTTTAGTGCCACGTTTCATGTCATCAACATCACATTTCAAGTCTCCAAAGGTATGAATGCATTTATATATTTGTAGGAGACTTGGAATATTATTTATGGGTGTAATTTTATTTAAAATCATTTTTTTATGTCAGATGCCTAATTTATAACTTGGTATAAATTTTACATTTTCTAGAATTAATCATTTTTTTTTGTCAGAAGTCTAATTTATAACTTGGTATAAATTTTACATTTTCTAGAATTAATTTTATAATTTTATACTTAAGTTTTTGGACTTAAACTTGGATTTCCTCATTTTGACATTTCGTTCGAAATTGTCGTTCGAACGAGAATGTCGTTCGAACGAGTTTCCCAACGAGTTTTCCATTTTCGCCACTGACTTTTCATTAGAAAAATCGTTCGAACGAAATGTCGTTCGAACGAAAATCTCGTTCGAACGAGATTTCTGGGCGAGAACAGTTTTGGCAGTTTTGTTCCATTTCCTCACTCTTTTGTCCCACCCTCTTTTGACAAGTTTTTAAACCAACTTCGGGACAGACTTTCTTTAACACTTTTGTAACATATTTGAGAGCTTTTAGAGAGCAAATATTTCCAAACAAAAGTCCCAATTTTCATGTGTCAAATTTAACTAGAAATTTCTCTCATACACATGTGTTTACACCCATAAAATTGTTTTGTTTAGAATTCCAAGTATGTATGTATATATATATATATATATATATATTAGCTTGGAGTGTTTTGGAACTAGGTTCACTTTTCTACCCAAGAAGAAAAGAGCTTGGGTCCTGTTTCTCTACCCCAACAAAAGGAGACACATTTGTTTACGCTGCGATGTTCCCTCTCAAAGAAAGGCTTCGTGTCAGGGTGACGGTGTCCAAGAGCCCCATCGGTGGAGTCCGAGACTATGGAGGAGTCCGCAGTTATTCGCTAGGCGGAGGTTGAAGATCGAAGGAGCGCGTCAAGGATTGAAGGGAGTCGAGTCTATTGTGTAAGTCCTCTTGTCGAGTCTTTGTAAAATTCATACCATACTTAGTGAATTTGTTAGGCCAGGGCCGTCCGAGGTTTTTTCCATTTGGGTTTTCCTCGTACATCGGCGCGTCCTGTGATATTGTTTATTCTATCTTGCACAAATCACCTTAGAATGCATGCATAGGTTGACAAGATAAAATTGGTTTAATTATCACACTTGTCTATTTTTTGTGTTTAAGTTAATTTAACTCAAGTCATATATTTAATTCAAGTCACTAACATTAATTTGGTAAATTTTGGTTTGGCCTAATTCACGAAAAATGAATTAATCTTATTAGGCAAATTTCTAGGACTCGGGTTGAATAAATTTGGACTAAGTGAAAAAATCCACTTGTTGTTTAATTTGTTCACTTTGTGTTTAGTTTAATTTTAATTTAAAAGAAATTAAAATTTGTTGTAAGTTGTTTATGTGTTTGAACCATATTTATTCCGCACTTAAAAGGAAATTATATATAATACTAAAAGAATATTTAAAATTGGGGGTCTTATTTATTATCAGAGTGGTATGAGAGCGGGATCGATAATTTACTTCGTTTAGGTTCTTTTAATATTTTTGACTAAAAATGGATTTTTCCCCATTTTCTAAATTTCCTATTTTCGATGGTTCTAATTACGTATATTGGAAAGCACGTATGCGTTCAGCACTTAGGGCTATAAACGAGAGGGTTTGGTTATCCGTAGTTAATGGGTGGTCTCCACCTACTTGCTTAATAGAGAATGAGCGTGTCCCCAAACCTGTCGAACGTTGGAGTGAGAATGAACTAAAATCTGCTAACTTTAATTCTCGAGGTTTAAATGCTTTGTTTAGCGCGGTCACACCGGATGAATTCCGACGTATCATGATGTGTGAAATCGCTAAGGAAGCTTGGGATATATTACAACTCACTCACGAGGGAACTAGTGTCGTAAAAGCTTCTAACTTCCAAAACCTCACCACTCAATTTGAAACCATCAAAATGGATGAAAAAGAAACATTCGATGAGTTTTATGCTAGTCTCTCTGATATATAGTAAATTCTTAATTCAATTTAGGAGAGAAAACACCAGACGACCAAGTTGTAAAGAAAATCCTTAGGTCCCTACCCGATAGATTTATCCCTAAGGTGACCGTTTTAAATTCTTTACCCACCATACACTCTACCAAACTTGAGGAACTAGTAGGTAATTTGCAAACCTATGAACTAGATATATTCCCCTCTAAAAATGAAAAGAAAATTGATAAGGGCATTGCTTTGAAAGGACGTATGGAGGAAAAACAAGTTGTGGATGACGAGAGTGATAGTGGCTCGGAAGATATGGCTGTGTTTGCTAGGAAGTTTTGTAAATTTCTTAAATTTAATAAAGATAAATTTAAAAATGATTTTAAGAAATTTGAAAAATCTAAGCATGGCAAAGCCGAAAAGATCCCTAAAACTTTTATAGAAAATTTAAATAGAGACGAGTCGAATAGGTGCTATGGTTGTGAGGGTTATGGCCATAGGGAGAGAGAGTGTCCCACTAAACTAAGGAGAGAAGGCAAACCACCAATTTCCTATAATGCCACCTTTAGTGATGAAAGTGAAAAGGAAGAGGGACCCGATTCCCCCATTGAGCATAACTTTACCGCGTTCATAGCAAGTCATGTGAGCACCGATAATGAATCTTTCCATGAGGACGTTCAAATACATTACACTTTCGGGGACAAAGTTTATGATTCCCTTGTTTTTGATGGCTGTGAGAGTGAAGTAGAGAGAGAGAGAGAGTGAAAGTGAAAATGAGGTTGATGTGAGTGAACTTCATTATATGCCGAATCTATAAAATTAAAAAGGGAAAATTTGAAGTTAAAAGCGAGTTTAAAGGAGCGTGCCAAGGTCCATCCAAACCTTTGAGTTATAGATAACATAACGGTAGAGGAGATCACAAGGTCCATTCAAAACTTTGATTTAGAAGACTATGTGTCGCCTAAAAGTGAGAATGGCATCACATTGAAGGTATTGAATAATTCTCCCAAAATCTCAGGTGGCGATTCAGATAAGAATGAGGTTGAAATTTCACTGCCGACAAAATAGGTTGAAAAGTTTATCAAATTCAAACTTGAGATTTTTAGATCTAATAAGAAAGGAGGAGAGAACACTATCGCTAATAAGTTAGATAAATATTTTGGGAGACGTGACTTTAAGTCTCACGTTGAATAGAAACTGGAAGAAGATTATGGGAAGTTATTTAAATTCTGAGATTTTGGGAATTTGGCACGTGATTATCCCACTAGGCTAAGGAGGAAACTAATGAGAAGAAGACTATTAATGCCAATGTTAGTGATAGTGACTCACAATCGAGCGACTAGTCTCCTATTAAAAGAAACGTCATTACATTCACCGCTATTGAGGATATATTTAGTCCTACCATCTCCCTTATTGAAGAAAAGGTTAAGAAAAATGTGTTGAGTATGACTCTAAAAGAGACTTAGATAAATTGGAAGAGCTTTGAGTTTATGATGAAAAGGAGCCACTTCAAGACATGTACACTTAACTTAATGAGTTGTCCATTGACATGAAGAAGATGAATGAACAGATTACTAAAAATCTGAAGAAGTTTGAGAGTGAATTAAGTGTATTTAAGGAGAATGAGGAATTTTTGGTCAAGTTAAAATCTCGAGAAGCTACACTCATAAACAAATAAAAGAATGGGAGAAAGAGATTGAGATCTTTCACGAAAAGGTTAATACCTTGAAGATAGAACTCCTCAAGTCATCTCTTGGATAGGAGGTGCTATCTCAAGAAAGAATTTCTTATGTCTAATAAGGTGAAAGTTGAATTCACAAAGCTAGAGAAGATTCTCTATGCACCATCTCAATCCATAAAGGATGAAATGGGTCTTGGATAGGACATATTCTAAACATTTAAGCAAAAAACAAAGAGATCACATTATCAAAGGGTCAAGTAGGACAACTCCTGACCCCCTCCTAGACTTACTCCTAAGCCGAAGAAGGTGCACTATAATCGCATTTTTGCACTCATTGCAAAAATAGGGGTCACCTTAGAGACTATCGCCAACGGCTTGTGCAAAGTGGGTATGTTCCTCCACATTTGAATGGAGACTTCTACGAGCTCGAAGAACGTGTTGAGTACATGTTTCTAACATTCTAAATGATCACGGGAGAAATTAAGAGGATTACCACTTCCCTTCCTGGTGTTCAAGGCAAGAAGAAGAAAATAGAATTGGGAAGAAAAAGAAGGTTATTAGTAAGATGGATGAGGGTTTTGACACTCCCCGTCTCACGCTTTCGTGTGAGTCATCCACATCATCTCGATAATTCGTTTCATTTTTTCACGCTCATCATAGTTTAATTTTCGTTTATGTATTTTGACAAAAATAAAAAGATATATTTTTTGTTAATTTTATAGCTCTTGTTACTCAGTGATAGAGGATCTGAGAACAACATCGTGTGATCTTATTCCCTATTGAATTTTGATGGATAACATAAGATTATTTTTAAACTTCACTAATTAATTATACTAGAGTTATCCTAGGAACAACCTATAACAATCATGTCATAGTCTTTAGCATATCGCCCACACATATACATGAGTTATAATAGGGTGTATCGTTGTGTGCTCTTATTCCTTATAATAATCGCACCACATATTTTCACTCAATTGGGTCATATTTTAGATTTTAGATTTTTTAAGTGGGATCATTATTACTATTGCACGTGAGTTATAGTTGATACACAATAATAAGAGAAGTAATGGTAAGAGCTACCTAAAGAGGATGATAGTTACTATTGGCAAAAGACTTAAATCATTATGCTAGTTTGAAAAAAGGAAAATTATAAAATATCTATACAATGGCATATTCCCATGGGAAACTATGAAAAAATCAAAATAACACAATTTTGAGGAAGATATAAGAAAAGTATCAATGGTTTTTCCACGCTATTTTTCTATTATGTGATCTTATTTTTGGCCTTATTAGTTTGCTTAACGAATGCAATTAGCTTTAGGCCATTATAGCCATGAACCCAAAATAACTCAAACTATTTCAGTATGGTCGACGCATGTGATTGATTGATCTCTAGGTTGGTTTGGGTGTTCGTGTATAGTTTTTATGAGATTCACTATTTTTGATTCTTTAGACCATTCTCATTCCTTTTAGGTTACATGTGTCGAGTTTCTGAATTTAACAACGATCGGACTCAAGTGCCACTCGTGTTAAAAATTTTCTTTTGTTTTTATGTAATTTTGTTCCAAGGGTCTATGTGTTGGTTTACGGTCGTTTTATTTTATGGGAGATTATTGATTTCCCTCATTCGAACGATGCTAACCCTAGTTCTATAGAGAGCTTGTTCGGACAAGAAACCCATGATTTGAATGAAATCTTGGCTTAAAATGCAAATTTGTCTTCATAACTTGTCATTTAAGTAAAAAAAAACTTTTAAACTCCATATTTGCCATTATTATTGAGGTCAAGACATAAAGACCTTATTTTAACCTTTTTGAGTTATTTTCTTCTTGGAGTTTTGGGATTTGAGGCCTTTAGATCGTAATTCCAACAATCTTTTGTGATCTTAGGGTTCTCTTTTGTAAGTTTTTTCTTCCATCCTCTGTCGTTTAATATGTGTATATACATTGCTATATACATATATATGTGATGATTTATGACGTTTATATATATATGTATACATAATCTTTTGATACTATACTAATTTATTATTTTTGAAATCATATTTTTTGTTTTTTTTGCCATATATATATAATTTGAAAATTGAAAAATGAAAAATCACATTATTTTTCTTATGGTTGCTAATGTAGATTCCCATCACTTACATCATTCTTATTCTTATTTGGGGGGTTGGTTTTTCACATGTATTTGCTCGGTGGTTGGTATCTTTATTGTTGGTGGATTTTTGGTGATTGGATTCCATTAGGTTGCAGTTGGCCTAGTTGACACCATTTAGTCTTCTTATACCATTTACAACTTTGGTTCATTTCCCATATGGGAAAGAAAGCCAAAGAGATACCTCTTCCACCGCATATGCAAGAATGCAATGGGTTACACACGAAGAATACCATGATGGGTATATCAGTATATGGTATCACCATATGAGGATCATCGTAAAGAGAATAATTTTTCTATCCGATGTCGAGGTCACCCTTTTACCGAATTTGTTTCGAATCGAGATGGGAGCTTATTCTCTCTATGAGTGGGGATATTGTAATACTCCTTATTTTCCATGTTTGGTATTTCACACGGATACACGAAAGATAGGGCATGTTATGCAATTTATACCACCCTTAGCATGAATGAAAAATAAAAATGAAAATAAAATAAAACCATCCACGACATAATAATAATGAACAATGTAAATAACTGAGATATAATAATATAAAAGAGTCTACAAACCGAACCTGAATCCAAGAATCAAACTAAAACTCCACAGTCCTAAATAGTCTCAACCTGAAAAGTAAATAACTTGGAACCACCTTAGAACTAAATAAATCTCTGAATAATAAATATCTAGAACCTCAACTGAAATGAAATAACAATCCTACTCTAAGGATGAAGAACTGGATATCCAACCAATGTAAGTGTGATTTCTTAGCCCTTCTACTACTCCCTAAGAATACCACGGAAAATATTTTGATAATATTTAGACCAGATCCCAAAAGTTGCAAGAGATGTCTATATTACTCAACTGTATAAAATGTGACCTTAGTACGCCTCATGTCGTCCCTCGTTGACACTTATAAAAATTATACCTAACCCCTCCTCTAACCTAACAATTCCAATAATTCATATACGTTCTAAAATTAATATATTAAGCCTACCATCCTATAACCCGATATATCGTACCCATGAGAAATATACAAATACTAACCTCCGCTGAATCTATCACGAGATATGTATTTAGAGTCTTAGAACCAGTATCTCATGACTCTTTACTGAACTTAACTCCGTGCATGGGACATCTCATGAATTAAATCCAAATAAGGAACCCCCTCTATACACTTATTTCTAGCCAAATTGTTTGTCAGAATCAATGATACAGGACTCCCTAAGAAAATACTAATAACCCCAACTTACCATAACCATATCATTTACCTAAGATCACTAACATATCTCATAAGCCAAAAAAGTACCAAACCAATAGCCTAACCTGTGACACCCCACCTAATTAAACCTTGGGTGATCAAGCCTTAATTTAATTTAAAACAGGTTTCTTAAATGGATCATTCTTAGCATTACTGTTGAAAACCTTTTTATTACTAACCACCTAAGTGAAAAATTAAGCTAGTGCCAAATTTTATCTTTATTAAACAGGTACAACTCAAGCGAAACAATATAAATTAAGCAGTACTAAAACCAACCATCATAAATAACTGAATAAAATAACGTCTTGCCGAAAACCACGACTGAAATAAAACCAACTCAAAATCCAACACAATAGAATAATTACAAATGTAACGAGTGGACAACATGACCCAAAATGAGAGTGCTAAAAACTGAGATCCTACACTAGATTCGGAAGGATGAAGGAAGCATTCAATCAATGCCCTGCAACACCTACCTATGCTGCAGCTCCGAAATCCCTGGAATGAAGTCATGCTTGGCGTCCTTGTGGCTGGACACCTAAAAGGTTTTAAAAAATGTTTTATAGCAAGTGTTAGTACACAAAACGTTTTGAAAATATTTAGCAAGTAATTTATCGCAATAAATATCAGTTATTAATTACACATGTTAGAATCACGCACACTCTCTTGAGTTTCCTCACCTCTCGTCTATCGTGCGCACCTAACGTTCCTTCCTGGTCTCGCTACCCATCTTCACTAGGTCTCCAACATCTACACACCTCAGACAATCTAGCTCATCCATACCGCCCATACATTACGCTACACGCTACCCTTAATTTACATTAAGTCATTAGTTAAGTTTCACTTTAACTTTCCCATACCGCCCATACAGTATTTGTCCGAACGTCTAGTAATTATCATTACTCTTACCTTATTATCAATACTTTAAAATCAAGTTCTCATACTTAATCAAATTTTAGGTAAATACTACCTACCTTCTTTACTAATCATACTCAAGTAGATTTTATATATATTCTAGCTGTCCACTTATGTTCCAGCCACTCTTACCCATATGTAGTTTATACAATTTTAGTTATGCACTAATAGTTCTCACTACTATCACGCTTGAGTATATATTGAAAATAATATTTAGGTATACCCCACCTAATCTTACTACTATCACACATAAGTAGGTTATTTAGACGGTATATCTTTCACACACACATATACCCAATACAACATATCCTAGTAGCGCTACTATTTCACACATTAAGGACAAATGATTCGGAATGTATCCTCGAACCTTGATCGAAATGTCTCCTCGGGTAATGTTCGGAATGCCTCCTCGAACATGGTTCGGAATGTCCCCTCGAACCTGGCTCGGAATATCTCATCGAGCATAGTTCGGAATGTCTCATCGAACTTACCAATACTATCACAAGGAAACACACAATAGGCATTCACAACCCAAGTAATCCTATAAAACAGTAGGTATTCACACAACCCAATTATTCATACTTGTACGTAATATATTTCTCTCTAAAATTCACCGTACTTATTTGCTTTACGAATTTATTTTAATTTCGTATTAATTCGAATATTCACACAACTCTAAGGGTCCTAGTTACCCCTTGTTATATCAATTCAGTAGTTACCCTTGTTAACCCACTGACCTAACGAATTTAAGGTCGCTCACGCTTTTCCGTAATTATATTCTTATCATCTCGAATTATAGTACGTCACAATCAAGCCTATGAATCTCCACTTTAAATCTCTCACAAAATTAAAGTCCAACACTCAATATTAGACCTACTGCCATATCATTATTCCATCAATATATTTCATCAAGGTCCCAGACACTTCCCTCATAAAATTTTAGACATTTGAGTCTTAAAAAGAAAAATCTCAAATTTTCTGGCAGATTAAACACCCTCTAGTAAAATTTCGATTTCTCCCTCTACAGAACTCCGATTGATCTGATTCTAAGTTCATTGGAAAGCTAAGATAAATAGCTTTCCATACATTTATATTCAAATCTCGCACGTTTAAAGTCACGTCAAAAATTCTGGCAGATTGACATCTTGTGTTCATCGATTAAATCCTAAGTCATTCAAGATTCATGTTCTTCAACCAAGAACTCATAAAGATTCCATGTTAATCATCAAATATATTCAAATTTCATTTTATTTTTACTTAGGGATTCATTCTACATGCAATCCTATCCAAACACGTGATCAATTCAAACATTTAATTCAAGGTTTTTCAATAGAATCAAACAATTCTTAAAACTCCCTACACATGGGTATTATAACTTGAATTTGATTTGGAATAAACACTTGCCTTATGTCCAGTAGGTCTGATTTCGTGATTGTGGTTGGTGATTGGTGATCTTTCTCCTTCAATCTTTCTTCCCAATGAGTTTGAGGTGAAAGTCTCCTTTGAATCCTTCCCATTTCTTCCTTTTTTCCTTGGAATTGTTTCTCTCTTCTCTCTAGGGGCTATGGTGTATTTTTCTTCTCCCTAACCCTAGCCTCCAACTCTTATAATCTAACTTAGAGTTCTAAAATTTGTGGGTATCCTCACCCTAAAATGTAAAAAGGCCAGAATGCCCTCGTATGGGCCCGGCCCCGAGACTCAATTGCTACCCCCGGATACTCTTTTCTGACTATCTCGACCCATTCAAACTCAACCGCACACTCAGAATTGTCATCCAAAATACTTTTTGACATTTCCAAATTTCGACCTCAAAATACGACACACATTTAATTCAGACAATTAAACTTAAAAGTCGCCAAAATAAATAATTCTTTCCACTCAAATAATTTCTTTAAATCATAAATTTATGTTTCTCCAATTTAATTATTTTTATAACTCCTAAAATAATTAAATATTAAATACTCAAAATTACGGGATGTTACATAACTACCCTGCCGTAGATTAATCAACCAACTCCCTAACCACCCTATACTACAGAGTATATAACACAATATAATTTTTTTTTACATTGGTTTAAAGTAATCAACTAACCGTAACATAGAATATTCAACTAACTCACAACGGTTCTAATGAACGCACAAATAAATTGAACCTTAATCATCCTACGTCCAAGTAATCAACCAATTCACACTCCACCCCAAACCATATAAAGAGTATAATTACTCTAAACTAAACCACCAGTAAGGGATGTACCGTAACTGCATATTGCTAATCATTTTCTATCTATTATTATTAACGAGCCACAAGTGTTTATTTTAACCTATATAATCCATTATTTGTACACCCTGATGTAAGTATACTCATACGAATAATCCCATAATGTTTTACAATTAATTTTTTAACACCCATGCATGCCATACATGCACACATAAAATATTTCAGCCAAACCTAAGCCAATGGATTCAACTTATCCACCATATACACTAGACTCAAACTCATTTCCTATAAACATATTTTTGAGGCTTTAACCTCTAAATTTTCCACATACTGAATTGGGTAATAATAACCCAACATCCCAAACTGTAATAATCGGGATTTTTAAAATCGACCATAAATAGCTACTGTTACTGTTTTAACCCTTATAAAATATTCAAATTCAAAAGTCTTCTAAAGAAGAAAGAAACTACACTCGATGCCCTAAACTTTTACCGCGTTCACATAGACCCTCTGAAGCTTCAGTAATTACATAATAGCTCTTTGAAGACTTCAAAGTAATATGACTTGAATTATATTTCACTCATAAATCTCAACTTTATATCAAATTAATCTTTTAGACTTCAACTAATATAAAATCATAATTCCAGCACTTGTAACTTTCTAAAATTACAAAAGTATCACTATATTTTATGAAAAGTTACTTTTAGGGCTATAAGTATAACTACAATACCAACCAAAGACCAAACATCAAATATTTGTTAATTTCTTAAAACCCCTAGTCCAAATAATCCTCCACCTAAGAACAAACAACCAAGAATCACATGTGTACACCATTCACACATGTGAGGAACAAAATCCTAAGTTTAAAACTCTACTATAACAATTCAAATCCACCTATTTCTTCCACTAATGAACTGCCCTCTTACTATACTATAAATACTCAACGAAAACCTCTATTAAAACTCACTTAAACAGAAGTTTCAAAACTTGAAATTTTCACCCCCAAACAGGTACTATATGATTTTATTTACTATATTCAGTTCTTTTTGTTTCAATCATTTTGTACTTAGTTATAATATTATAATATCTCAAAATAGTTGGACAAATTACGTAGAAACCAAGCTCTAGGTGAAGAACATGAAGTTTCCACCATTAAAGCTTGAGCTTCAATGGTGTACTTCAAAATATCAATCAAAACTCTTGTTTAAAGCTTTAAATATCTTCATTAGACCCTCAGAAACTCGAGTGTAATGATCAAAATCCATAAATGTGCCTGTTAAGCTCGAATCGAGTGGAAGTGTATTTTGAACCAAAAAATTGGAAATTTTAAATTCTCCATGTATAATCCATATCAACCTCTAAAATAAAAACCAAACTACTCCTTTACATAGCAAAAAATAAACTATGTTCATAAGAATCCCTGCCATATCCTTAAAATTCATGAATGTTAAGTCACAATTTCAGGAAAACACAGAGTTTTGGAACTTGAGATAAACTACATCTCAATCCACAAAACTTACATATTCGGATTCTTCATGAAAAATTAGGTTGATTTTGTTTAGAAATCATCTCAAATGGTTTAGAAATGAAGGAGTTATTCACGGTAAAAAATTAAAAACCCTAAAGTCAACAGTTGAGGGGAGGGAGATGAATATTTTTACCAGAAATATTAACCTAACGTGTCAGGGCGCGGGGCCAAACAGAAATTTCCAAATTTTTTATCAATATTTTTATTTTCTTTTTTAGTTAAAATGGTTTAAGGTAAGGCCATGTTTGGATTAACCTAGCCCGAGTTATGGAAAATGATGTTTTAACTTAAGAATATTTTTCTAAAATTACAAATTGACCCCTCCCGCTTTTCCAACTTATGAATTTGATCCCCAAACTTTGTATATGAATTCTTCAAAATATTTTACCAAAGTTCAAAAATGATCTTAAGTCCAGTATTTGAAAGTCCCAAAATATTTACAATTAAACCCCCGAAACTTTAAAAGATGCAGTTTTTTGTACAAACTGACTGACCTAATCCTAAATACTTACATACCCAAATATTGTATACATAAAATCATGTACTAGATCCTCCTGATATCCTTTTGTGATATATAAAAGTCGACCGATATACCGAGCAAGTAGTTTTTTCCTACCTTTTCAATAGTAAACTTTGCGTATTTGGCATACTGAAATTGATATCACTAGGTCATAGCTCCTATTTACTCTTAGTATGTGCATGTTATGTAATTCCATAATATATATTTTATTAAATATCAACGGTATTTGAATTAGATCATCGGTATTTGAATTTGACTATGGATCAATTTTAACCCTTCTCACCTATTAACTGGTATCATATTCCTTATTGATTTAGTTTGCCCCTGCACTTTTGTGTCATTATATTATAAGCATCAGTATTAACTAGGAAGTAGACTGACGTGTAATCCCACGAAACTTTCTACTTGGACTACATGTCTCAGATGATTGAGAGCCTGGATTTATTGCTACATACGTTTGAGTGCCATTTTAATTGTGTGCCTAGCCGGTTACTTTTTCCCATAAGTTTTGGGTTGATTATTATTATTACTTTAGTTTTACTGATTGCTTAATTATTTATATACCCCTTAATGAAATGGTGGGTATGGGATTATTAGTTCAAGAATCCTTTATTTTCTTCACATGATCTTTAATGAACTAGTAACGAACTTTGTTTTCTTAATGAACTGGTAAGTATGTGATTATTAGTTCAAGAACCTTAATGTTCTTTATAAACTGATATTTATGAGATTATTAACATTATTTCTTTAGCGTTACTAAACAATGATTCTATACACACTCCAACTCTAAACTATATATATATATATATGTTATAGAACTAATAGAGCCTGCTTAGCATATTTGTGTCAATTCCTTTTTCTCCAGATGAACCCGGACAACGAGGATAATATCTCTTCCCTATTAGATACAAATACCGATCACCTGATAGCGTATGTGACTGTGTGGGCAGAAATAAGATATATGGGAGCAAGGAGTGGTGATTTTTGATTTTCTACATTATAGTTTGTACTTAAAAAATGTAACTCACCCATGCAGTGGTACAACCTATGTAAAATACTATAATATATTAATAAAGTTATGTTATTATGCCTTAACTTTAATTCATTTCTTTATGTGTACTTCTTGTTCATTCATACCAAAAAGTAGGGTGTGATATAAACTCCCCTTATAAGTCCTACTATACTATCCTTAAACATTTACCTAAATGTCTTACCCAATCCACACCCAAAACTGACTGAGACTAAGGGCCTGAACAACAAAAATATAAATATGTGAATGGGCCATAAGTTCAACCTCGGAACTTAAAATATAATAACCCTAAAATGATCCCAAAACCATGACTAATTAGTTACTTAAACCACTTAAAAACATCCCAGACAATTAAAGAAATAACCCAAAAAGTAATACCAACCGAAACCAAATAAACCTCATAAATAAAGCCCACAATTCGTCCCAACAACCTATGACCCGTGACCTTGCATACCAAACTCGCGATCGTGGCTTGTGCAGAGTCGTGATCGCGACATCCAAGACTGAAAATGTGGCCCTCCTATTGCCCTCGCGGCTTCTTTAACCCCAACCCCCAAATAACGTAGTTTTATGAAGCATCCTTTTACAGCAAACCCAACTTGCAATTTCACAAACCCAAATTCTCCATTAATGAGTCTTCCCAAGGTCTTAACACCACCAGGATAATCTATAATGATATCTAATCAATCCTAAACCAAAACCAAACCTTAAATAAATTGTTATCCATATTAGGGCATAAACATTAATTTTTCACACGTTCTTTATGTGATTCAACATTAAACTCGAATTTTAATTAATTGACATCATTATCATCCGTTAAACTTATGACTTAGCGTTAATAAAAAATTCTAAATCAAATCAAACCTACAACATTATTGATTCAATATAAATTTAATGGGTTATCATAAACATAATTAAAATATCATAAGTTAAACATGAATATCATTATGAACTTGGAATTATTGATCCAATCAAATCACGTCTACAATTAACAAGGTTTATAATCAACTTTATAATACAATAACAGATTTAAATTTCAAAAACACGTTTCTAGTCAATTGAATTATAAACAAAGATGAAAATATAAAAATATTGCATTAATACGATAAAGAATATGGTATTTCTTGCCTTAAAGAAGAACGAATGCAGACTAAACCCTATTGATTGATCTCCTCTCTCCCAACATTAGCGTCTGCTTATATGTTACGAAATATTATGTGTTACGATAGTTAATGAGGCTTAATTATATATTTACAACCCTAATACCATAGGTCCACTTTGATCCCAATTTTGGACCCCCCAAATAAGCCCAAAACACTAACTAGTTGCTCCTAGAACTTGGTCCAAACACCATTTCGAGCATTTATATTTCCTTGATCCCAATCTAATGGTACCAAACTGTAATATACAAATGAATCACAACTTTATTATTAAATTAAAGAGTCATTAACATATAGTTTAAATTCTCGCTTTAATTCCTGTTAGTTAATTCGAACCCAATCATATATATAATTTACACCTTAAATCGCTCAAGTATATATTCATTAATTATTAAATAATTTTTTATTTAATTTATAAAATACGAGGCATTACAAATGCGTATGTATATGTGGTACATGATTTTTATTTCTATTCTCAGGTAAATGGAGAGCACACCATCTCTAATGTTAGGGGAGTTCAATTAGTGGTTTCTCCAAAAACTATTTCCAGTCTCTTAGACATTCTTAGGGTTCCATACTATGCTGTTATGAGGAATCCAACCATCTCACCCTGTTATATACAGTCTATAGTGACATCTACTACACCACTTTAGGCTTAGACAATAGGAAGCCACCATATAATCACAATCTCTACTCCGGCTATTGCCTCCTTAATAAGATTGTTAGTTTTAATCTTAGACTCATCTCACACCATAACACTTAAGGTGCATACCACATTAGCTTTCTTCATGCCACCGATTTTGGGTTGTCCGTTGACCTTTATTTGGTTATTTGGCATCATATGGCACCCATACGTAAGGATGGAGATATCCAGTTACACATGTACCTTCCTAATGGGGTGTGGTTGACCACCATGTTAATCACCGCCTATGTTCCACTTATTTCCAATAGCATACCGTGAGTTCTATTTCTCTTATTGACTCCACCACTATACATTGATCTAATTCAATTTATATAGGGATGCAAATGAGGAGAATGATACTTTATAGGAAGAGTCAAACCATGTTCCAATCGCTCAAGTGCCGCAACTAGTTATCCCTCATCAGCACCACCAACATGTGGAAATGTCATTTGTAAATCATTTTATAGCCTTTTAATAGGACATACAAAAGTGTATGATTGAGAAAATTATGAAGTAGTATCAAAATTTTGTTCATGTATAAGACCATTAATTTATCAACTCGAGGGGGAAGGTTAGAGTTGCTATGGAGGATGTTCTCTACAAGGAATGGTTGAGAGAGAGGCATTCACGAGAGATGAGTAAAGGAGGTGAAACATTAGGTATAGGGTGAGCAGGATGAGATCATGGTGGAGCCACTATTGGTAGTGATGATAATGGGGATTCTTGATGCCTTTCGGAGATTCTATTTTTGTTTACTTAATTTGGATGCACTAGTGCGAAAGATAGATTTGATATTCATGTGATATATTTATTTATTATCATGTACTCTTAGTTATTATAGAACCATTGATATTATTTGTGATATATTTTACTTATGTCATTATACTATGGATCTAGTACTTCTCCTTTTATCATTATTATCTCTCTTTTGGCTTGTCAATATATGATGATTATTTATGTTGATACTTGCTAGTTTAGACAATGTTTACCCCAATCATGTTGAGATATATATTACTTTGGACGTAATTGATACATTCTTATAATTGTTCGTATTTACATGTTTATGTATGTCACTTATCTCATTTGAGCATTTGCATCCTAAGATTTGATTGATTTGTGGTTTATGTTGCAGTTTCTTTCTTTTGTTTATTCAAGATAAAAGGGGAGAAATTTTGGATTCAAGGGGAGTACTTTTTAAGGGGTACTAGTTTAGTGCATGCATTTCATATTTAAAGTTCTCAATTGATATGTTACTCTCTTAAATCCATTATACATCACATAGTATCTGTTAAGTGTGTAGGACCTACAGGGCCCTTTATGTTGATGATAATTTTGATCAAAAAGTCGTACAAATAATCAAGTATTCTTTAGAGGATTGAGGATGGGTAGATTGATGTATACATGTTTGATCCGGTAATTTTCATTGGATATTTTTCATTTTTATTTTTGTCACGGAATAGCCAAAGGGGGATGATATTGGTTGTATTCCAAAACAAAAGGAACAAAATGTATATTTTTTAGAATATTTTGATTTGTAAAGGTCATATCATTGAAAATAAAGACAAAACACTCTGATAAGTATCTATCGAACCGGTTATATTCATATATTGATGCATTCAAAGGTTTGGTAAGTATTTGATGTTTTTGTAATTTCATTGAGTTTACTTTTAAGCAGGATATTAAAAGAATAAAAGATTTTTAAATATCAGGAAAAGGTTGTAAGTTTTTTTGCAACTTTTCAAGAGGGAATTTTTTTCCCATCTCTTGTGCAAATGAGAGACCCCTTGTATGACATTGTCTTCACACGAGAAATTTTATTTCTAAGAAGAAGTTCTCATACGTTAGATATATATATGAGAGACCTGTGTTTAAAGTGACTCATTCGAACGAGGGGCTATTTTATTGGAGTTCATTCTTTACTTGATATCTTACATGAAAAAGTATAAATAACAGTCTAGATGCATCTTTCATGATACGCAACTTGGTTTTAACAAAACCCTAAAAAGTTTTGAGAGGGTTTTATTATGAGGGTGAGATCTTGTTAAATTTTATGCTTTCAAGGTAAACATTTGATTTACAATCCCCTTGGTTTCTACACTAATAGAAGATATTAGACTGAAACATTGTGGGTGATTAGCACGTAGCATACATGTGAGTTGATTGTCGACAATAAAGATCGGTGGATATTGAGGTCTGAGGATTGTGCAAGTTAAGTCTAGATGTGGAGTAGTTATCTGCTCGTACGAGTAGAGGCATCGAATTAGGACGAAATGAGGAAACTTCGTGGTTGTAATTATTAACTAATATAGAAGTTGTGTATGTCCATTCTAAGACCTGAAATTCATAGTATTAGTAAAATTTTTGGACTGGAAGATAGTGGATTATCCCAAGAGGGCTTCCACTAATTGAATAATTATGCATTGTGTGTAATTGTTTTCATAGCTTTTGAATTTGTTTTTTGGATCACTGCCATGTAAAATTGAACTGATTTTTTTTATTTGGTTTTATAAAATTCTATTTCAATATAAAAATGATTGAAATTTGACTAGACAAGGTAATTTAATTAGATCCCCACATATTTCTCATTTAGGCTATAAGAAGTGATAAAGGTGGTGAATATGAGTTGCCATTTAAGGAATTTTGTTCAGAAAATGGTATCGTACACTAAACTAACGATCATTATTCACCTCAATATATTGGTGTTGATGAATGAAAAAACTTATTCATAAAGGAAATGATGAATGTTATGCTGATAAGTTTTGTACTGCCTCACAACATGTAGGTAAGGCCTTGCTTTTGCTAATTATATTCTCAATAAATTAATTCATAAGAAAAAATAAAACACTCAATTAGTTGTGGAATGTTTGAAAACCTTTATATAAATATTTAAAAGTGTGGGCGTGTCTTGCCAAAGTAATTCCTCCTCGCCACAAAAGGGTTAAAATAGGTCCTAAAACCGTTGATTTTATTTTCATTGGCTAGGCTAATAATGGTAGTGCATATAAATTAATTGTGCATAAATCTTGTAATTTTGACATTCATGTTTATACAATTATAAAATTTAAGAATGTATTATTTTTTCATAATATTTTTCCATACAAAAATTAAATGAAATAAATTCTCATAAAAGAAGGCGTGATACTATGGATAGTGATCCTCAAAGTTCAATAGACCACGAGTCACCGAAAAGGACAATGAGAAGAATGTAGTCATAGTAAAAGGGACAAGACGTCAAAATATGCTGGCCTAGATTTCCTAACATAAATTTTAGAAAGAGAAACTCAAAGTTTTAAGAGGAAGTATTAACTTTTAAAACTTCATATTTGAAGGAAGCAATCAATAGTTAAATTAAATATAGTTTGCAAAATCACAATGGGAATTAGTGGATCTTCCACCTCGAACCAAACCTTTAGGATGTACATGGATATTCAAATGGAATATTAAGATTAATAAATTAATGGACAAATCCAAAACATGACTTGTTACTAAAGGCTACAAGAAAAAGGAGAGAATTGATTATTTTGACGGTTATTTACCGGCTACAAGAGTTACATTCATACATATGTTAATTGGAATATCTCTTATACACAATTTGATAATATGTCAAATGGATGTCAATATGATGTTCGTCAATCGTGAATTAGATGGAAAAAAATGTATATGGAACAACCAAAAGGTTTCATTGTTCCCCAAAAAGAGAAAAAGTATGAAATATGGTTGAATTGCCTTATGGTTTGAAGCAAACGCCAAAACATTGGCCTAAAAATTTGACAATGTGACGAAGTTAAATGATTTCAAGATAAATGAGTATGACAAGTGCGTTTATGTCAAAAGCACACAAAAGAGATATTTCATTATACATTTATGTATATATGATATGTGAATCAGTAATGGTAACAATTATGTCATTAATGCTACTAAAAATATTCTTGATAATATATTTGAAATGAAAGATTTGTGAGTGGTGGATGTCGTTCTAGAATCAAGATTACTAGAACTTCCGATGGATTCATTTTGTCTGTATATCTTTGTATTGAGAAAATTCTTCATTAATATTAGAAATATGCCATCAGTCGGGTGAGATAACCTATCAATCCAATTTTTCACCTCACTACCAATTAAGGTGAAGTCATATATCAATTAGAATACTCTCGTATAATATGCAGTTTAATTTATCTATTAAATTTGACTCGACATGATATGGAATTCTTAGTGAGGAAGCTAAGTCAATATATAAGTAATCCTAGAAAAATCCATTAGAAGGCTTTAGTAAGGGTGCTTAGATATGGACTTCAATATGTATGATATCTAGCTATACTTGAAGGATACATTAATGAAAAAGGAATATCTGACGCTAATAACTCAAATTCCGTAAGTGGATATGTCTTACACTTCAAGATGCATCCGTTTTAGTAAGGAAAAATTTAACATCGAGTCATTTTTATTGTATATTAGCTATATTCCATTTGGATAAAATTGTTTGTGTTGTAGATTATGATTTGAGTACAGTTTGTCCTTCAAGCCTATGATGCATATTAAAGATCATAAAGGCCAAGTAAAATAATAATCACATCATTCTGAGTTTCATGTTGAGTTTCATCTTCAATGCCTAAATGTTCTCAAGAAGTATGAATGCATATTATGTTTAATTCCTGGATACATTTTTGGGTGTTAGTTTTGAAAATATTTATTGAGGCATTTTTTTCATAAAAGACTTTTGAAAGAATTTTTTTTTAAAGGTCGTTTAAAGGAGAAGCATAGTTTTGTTCAAAACAGTTTATATAGTTCCTTCGAACGAGGTTTTTTTCGTTCAAATGACATAAGGGGTTTCATTTCAAATATCTTCAAATGAGCTTCGAGCAAAAAGTTTATGCTTCACAGAAGGATCTCGTGTGAAGGTAAGTCAATCCTCCTTCCAATGAGTTTATCTAGGTCGTCCGAACGAGCTTGTTTAAGTTCAAACGAAATTTCTATACTCGTTCGAATGTGAAAGGTAAAACTCCGACCTAAAAGTTCTGATACCAATTTGAGAATGCTATGGGTGGTTTGAAATAAACATAAGTTCAATATTTTTATATTTTTTCAATTTTAATGATTGAACCAAATTTACCCAATTAAACTTAGCACCGATTAAAACTTTATTGTGAAAATCGATTTACCAAAATTTTATCTTTTAACCCTAAATATGCATCTAGGTGATAGAAGATAAATTAAATAAATCAAACACACAAGAACACACCGATGTACGAGGAAACCATAAAGGGAAAAAACCTCGGATGGCCTAACTAGAAAATCACCAAGATATGGTTTTACAAAGAATAAACAGTAGACTTACACAACGACTCGATACCCCCCAAGTCTTGACACTCTTCTATCTTCAACCATTCCTCTAGAGTGCAATGAAGGAGTCCACCCCCGCAAGGTCCATAACAAATGAATACATGTGTGCTTCGGTATCCACCGATGCATCTCGATAACCCTTTACGATTCCGAAACCAGAGTCCACCGCACGAAAACAAGTCCTTATTATGATGGAATAAGGAAACAAGGTTCCCAAACAATATGTCAAAGTACATGAGTTATGAATCTTGGATTTTGTAAATAAAAGGGTGAAACTTTTGGAGTTGGAATTTTTTAAACAGGTCTACTTTTTATTGCATCAAAAGTTCATCTCTCCAAATGAAAACAGAGTCTGAAAAACATTTTATAGAAAAGTTAAGGTGGCACGTCATTCGAATAATTTTGAGGTGTCGTTCAAACGCGACAGAAATCTCGTTTGAATGAGATTTCATCTCTCTTCTAACGACCTCTCAAAAACCAAAATAGTACGCTTCGTTTGATGCTCATTTAAAATTAGGGATCTAACGACCTAAGGATGTCGTTTGAACGACATGGACATGTCATTTGAACGACTAAAATTATTTTTAAAAGTTCGCCTATAGTAGACTCAGATAACATATTTAAAAAAAAGTTAAGATCCAATCAATTTTAAAAATAGAACACCCTTATTAAAAAATTCCAAGGACTCATAAAACAGTATACGTTCATACCTGCAAGATCATATGCAAATGTGAAGTCAAACGCGACATGGTAAACATGACTTAAATCATGAATTATTAGAAGTTTTGTCGCTACGTCTTCATCAAACAACGTCATAGGCTCATGGGATCACAAACTAAAATTCTATCCTATGACTCAAATGTTTTGTCCGGAGTTATGCCAATTACACCTGATTGAAAATTTGTCCTTACAAATCTCCCTCTTTGGCTATTCTGGGACAAAACCAAAACAAAAATCCTATGGGATGTCAAGCTCTCTAAAAAGACTCATTCTCAATTTTAAAAAGGAAAAAGTATACACGCTCGACAGACACATCAACATGAGTAGCTTTGCTTTGCTTGAAATAATTGTCGCTTTGATGTAAAGATGTAATCCAGCACACTTAACCATACCTTTAAATGGAAAGAGAATATAACAAGTATGAATCTGCAAATAAATAAACATCTAACAATGTCTAAAACAATCTTAATCTAGATAAGACAGCTCCCCCTAAAATAAAGATATCGTAATCATGTAAGTGAAATATACCATTTCTCCCCCTTTTTGTTTAGGAATGGACAAAGTAAGATTGCATAAATAAATACTCCCCCTAAATATGTGATCATAAAATACCAATACTAATCAAAGGGATATGGGAATAAATCATGCAACGGTGGCAAATCAAGCACAAATATTCCGAAAGATCAAGAATGTGATAATCATGGACTAAATGCAAGCCGCAAGGACTCAAAATCCAATACCCTATATAATCTATGCAAAATATATCAAATAAAATTAGGCACACATATATAGGAATAGACAACCACAAAACATGACACATAACACATAAGCTTTACACACTAGCATAGTATCGATGTGTTTAAACATGTGGGATGGAATGTATGGGTGTGAACTAGTAACAAAATAATTATAACCCAAACACTCAAATATGTTCAAAAACTTCAAATTGATCGCAAAACTTTATCAAACTAAGCTCTAGCCTCAAGTGACAAACAAAGTTGAACTTAATGAATAAAATCAGTACAATGCACACAAGCCTAGAATATTAATGATTCTACAAATCAATAGCATCATGAAAAAATAAGCATAACTAGGTATCATTGTGCAAATCCGTTGATCTTCAACTAAAATCCCTCAAACGATAAACATGATTATATTTCATTCTTTTCTTTTCTTTTGAATGATGAATCAAACTAAACTATATGGCCCATTTTTAGCATATTTTTCTTTTTATTGCCATAATTTTTTCTTGGGCTCTTTTCAAACAGTGGCTTTCACGACGAGTTCACTTGCCTCTCGCAGTCCTTTCTCGTATGCACTTATCATTTTTTCAATATTAAACAAACTCTCACATGCAACAGTACTTGAATGCACAAATCCTCCATAGTCAAATTAACATATAGATGACAAAATTGATAGGTTAACATCTCACCAAACTCAAATATACATCATGAAGTCAAAATTGAATAAGCTCATACTTGTGTGTGTGGAGGCATATACAAAGTCGTATCTATAAAGAAAATAAAGTTAAAAACAACTCCATAAACATGGTTGAGAATAGTCTAAGTATCTAAAGTGATAACCAAATGTTCTAGTCATATGGAAATATCATAGAGAATTGGATTCAAACACATCAATATGCCTTACCAAATGTGTCAATTTAAATTTAACAAAAAACTGAAAATCTTTTTGTATTTTAAATTTTTTTCTAAAAATAAATTATTTTTTGTATTTTTCAATATGACTTAATAAAAAAAAATATAATACAAAGAGATACACATGTGATAACACTAGCAAACATATATCATGAAGCACAACTAGAGTATACCAAATAAAATTACGCAAGCAATCATCCATAAGATAAGGCAAGTGAAGCATCTTGTTCAAGCATGTGAGAATAAACAAATATAACATTTAGCGTCTCCAAAACTAATTTCCTAACCCAAACATGTGTGTACCTAACTCGTGGGGTTATGGGAACTGATGAAACACTATCCTGAAACTTCCTAAGACCTCTTCCAAGATCAAAACAAAAATGCCTAAGGTGACCTTTCCTACCATAATGTGAACATGTGTAAATGGGAGGAATGTTACCTATGGGTTGACCTTTTGTAATGTATGTGGCTTTGGTTGACCCTTTAAAACAAACTGTGGTTTTGGCTTAGCATTAGAACAAGACGAGTCATTACCAACAACACTACTCAAGTCTTTTAAATCATCTTTTAACTTCAAAATTTGAGTCTCAAACAAAGAATTTGACTCTTTCAATTTTATGGACTCCTTCTTCATATTTTAAATCATTCCTAGAAAGTTATCTCGCTCCCCCTAAATGCAAGAAAACTTATCGTTAAGAGTCTTCTCACGTGTCTTAAAATCATTAATTAAAACATTTTCTTCAATGGCACATATATTCACACTATAATTTTTAAAGTTCTCTAACTCTTTCTCCAAAAAAGGACTATATTCTTATTCTCTTCCTTGGCCAATTTTAAAGATTTAAAGTCATCATACAAATCAATAAACTTCTCACAAATGATATCTCTTTGAGTTTGAAATGTTTGCAAATATTCAATCACATTTTTAAAACGAGAATTTTGTTCTTCAAGAATTTCAATTCTTTTTGGAAACTTCAAATTCAAAAGATTTAATTCTTCAAAACTAGGGGAATCCATTAAGAGAAAAATAAGCCACAAGAGAGAACAAATAACCACCCAAAAAGTTACAAACAAGGATCTACATAATAACTAAGTGCAACTCGCTCTGATACTAATTTGTCAAAGGTAAAACTCCGGGATAAAAGCTCTGATACTAATTTGAGAATGCTTTGGGTGGTTCAAATAAACACAAGTTTAATATTTTTTTATTTTTTCAATTTTAATGATTGAAACTTAGCATCAATCAAACCTTTCTTGTGAAAACCAATTTATCAAAATTTATTTTTAACCCTAAACATGCATTTAGGTGATAACGGATAAATTAAATATATAGAACACACATGAACACGCCGATGTACGAGGAAATCACACCTTTAAATAGAATAAAGGTGATAATTTTGAAAAATTTAAATTCGAATTTTTATTCATTTTGAACAAAAATATTTTTGGCTTTTTAAAAAAAATTTCAATTTTTTTTGAAATTTTCTAAAAAAAACACACTTGGAAAGAACATGTGATCGAATCAATGAATCTAAACATTAAACGGGAAGAATATCCCACACCCCCTAACTTAAATGTTGCATTGTCCTCAATGCGAATCAAGAACACAACATAAAGAGAGGAAAAGAAAGATATTACCCAAATGGAGCGATCCCCGATGAGTGCGAGTCCATTGAATCTACAAAACATGTTAGAACCAAGCATAACAAAAAGAATAAAAAAAACTTTAACTAATTACTCTAAACAATAAAAAAAAGAAAAGGAAAAAGAAACAGCTAATTACGTATAACCTACGATTTGAACTTCTAATAAGTTATACACTAGAAGTCGAAAAATTTGAGAGTCCACCCAAAATACAATTTGACTTTGAGGGGTAATCAATGTACCCTCATTTGGATGCATGCCTCTCGAAAAATAAGAATTCCGTTTGAACAATGGAAGGCATGTGTAAGGTGAAAAAAATGGACCATCACCAATTACTATTTTGAAAGGGATGATGGGTGAAAAATACAATTGGGATCCAAGAAAAATAGAATCCTCTCCCAAAGATTTTTCAAGTTGTATGGGAAGAGGGGAACACAAAAAGGAAGAATCTATCTTGGAAACCAATTCAAGCAAAGATTCCTCTTCGGTAAAAGTTTAACTATTTCAAAAGTTACAACCAACTCATGGGAATCAAAATTCAATTCATCTCCCAATTTTTTTTCCAATTAGAATGGGAGGTAGTGAATGTGTAAGTGAATAACCCATAAGATGACTCATCTCAAATAAACATTCTCGTTCAAGAATTGGGTCAACATCCTCAGGACTTTCATCCGATTCTTGTGATGGAGTTAACGGTTCGATAATAGTGGAGACACAAGGAAGTGAAGGATCTTCAACCTCAATAGATTTTGAAATATTTATAAGAGGTTGAGATTCAAAAGTACTTAGATCAATCTCAATGATTTCGTCCTCAAAAGTGTTAGGTGAAGCGCAAGTCTTGCCCTCCTTTAAGCTTTCCAGATAAGCATCAATCTCCTTGCTAGTTTCTCTAATTTTCAACTCTGTAGCAGCAAGGTCATCAAATTGCTTTTGATAATAAGCAAGAGTTCTTCCAAAGTAGCCTTCCTTGGTTTTAGCACCTCGGATTCCTCATTTGTTCGAAAACTTACTTCATCTTCAAAAATATCGGAAGAAAAATCCTCATTGGGTTCAAATAATGCATCTAACTCTTGCTCCCAATAACGATTTTTTTCTCAATAGTGTTTTTCAAGTCTTTCTTCTTCAAGCAATTCATTTTGATAAATTATGATGGCCTTAGAACTGGGCTTGTATTTATGAGACTTATCTTTAGTGATATTGATCCAATGTTCATAAGTCTTGAGCGCCTCCTCCTCACTATTATCATAACAATTAAAGCCACCAAAAGAGTTGAAGTAATACATTTCAAATTGGGCAATTCAAGAACGTGACACCCATATTTCTGAATTTTTTTTAAGGTCAAATTCGGGATTAACCAACCTAACTTAAAGTCTACCTAATTCCCCGGCAACAGGGCCATTTTGATCGAGTGGAAAAACCGAGCGTCCATGTAAAAACGCTAGTTATTGTTATCGGCTTCCAACCGCAATACAAAAATCTAAACTTTAACTACACTCTTGCAGAGTATAGTGGCTAGTGTGGGTATCGAATCCTCAGGAAACTAGGACGAGTGAACGTTATGACAAAGGTAAGACTGTTAACCCTAACTTGACTCTAAAAAGAAATAAAAAGATGATTGAGATGGGAAATAACTAATTAACTAAATGCACACTAAATTAAACTATTGCGTTAATTATGTGAGAAAAATTAACTAACTAAAAATGACTTAATAAGAATGAAGGGAAAATAGGTTGGGAATATAATCCCCCAATCCTTAGTAATTACTTAGCAGAATACTAAAATTATAAATTAGAAGTTTGAATGAATCCAGTCTTTATAGATCCTAAGTATTACATATTTGAGGTTCAATCCCCCATCATATGAAATCAAAGGGAAATATAAAGCGGTGCTAAATAATTTTACACACATTATATTCTTAAACATCCTAAGTACCTAGTGCAAGAGAGATTAAAAGACCTATAATGATTGTAGAATTATCTTGCACGACACTTGTAAAATTTTAATTTTAATTTTATTTTCTACATATGTAATTTACATTGGGATGGGTTCATGCATCCCAACCTTAAAAAAAACTTAGCTAGACATGATTTTATTAAATGAAAACAAAATTCTAAATGTGCAAGAAATCATAGGTCTATTATGCATTGAAAAGAAATGGAATTGAGAAACAAAATTAAACTACAAGAGCAATTTAAACTTACAATATGGAAGAAATGGAAAGTAGAAATTAGCAATACTTGAATAGAACAAGGAAATCTGAACTTGAATCTTGAATAACTCTTGTTCAACTTACAAACTAGGGTTTCTAAATCCTAAGAAAATATGAAATTATATGCCAAAAGGAACTCTCTCTCTTCTTCCCTTCATTAATCTAGGGCTTGGATTTTTATAATACCCAAATATGACTTTTCCAATGGCTCTCCACATTTTACAACTAATAAAAGGAATTATACAAGAAATTTCAAGATTTGAAACTCTTCAGCTTCCAGAATTAATTTCAATTTTGACTTTCTTTCTCCAACTTTGACTTGCCATATCTTTTGATCCAGAGCTCCATTTTGACTGCCCTTTCTTCCTACACTCTTATGATTTGATTATATTCAACTTTCATTAGGCTTCAAATCTGAACTCCGGGTGTAGAGTTACGCTTTTGCCCTTTGACTTGTCTTCCTTTGTTCTCTTCCTTTCTTTCGATTTTTTTCTCTCTTTTCTTTGCACTAAATATCTGTACAAATAGTTAGAAATACACAAAACTCGGGGCACTTGTTAGAAGAAGTCATTAGCAATGATATGGGATAAAAAAAATCAATTACGTTGTTCGAGGTACTAAAACTACCAACTTAGGAGGGTAAATTCAGAAGAATTTATGCTTAGTCAGTCCACCCATGCAGTCCACCCATACAAGGTCCACAACATATAATTCCATGTGTGCCTCGGTATCCACCGATGCAGCTCGGTAACCGTCTATGATTCAAAAACCAAAATACATGGCTTTTTCACCGCAATCAACACGTACGGAGTCCAGTAAACGAAAATAGGTTCTTCTCGTGATGGAAGAAACAAACAAGGTGCCCAAACAAGATCTTAAAGTATATGAGTTATGAATCTTGTAATTAAAAAGTTGAAACTTTTAGAGTTGGAACTTTTAAAATAGATCTACGTTTCGTTTTCATTAAAAGTTCTACTCCCCAAATAAAAATAAAGTCAGAAAAACCTTTTATAGAAAAATTTAAGGTAGTGCGTCATTTGAACGATTTTTAAGGTGTCCTTCGAACGAGATAGAGATCTCATTTGAATCAGTTTTCATATCGGTTCTAACAAACTCTAAAAAACGAAAACAATAATCTTCATTTGAAGCTCATTTGAAACCAGGGATCGAACGGCCTTAGGATGTCATTTGAATCACATGGGCATGTCATTTGAATGACTAAAATAATTTTGAAAAGTTCGCCTGCAGTAAACTCAAAAAACATATTTTCAAAAAAATTAATTTCCAATCAGTTTTAAAAATAGAAAACCCTTGTAAAATAATCCCAAGGGCTCATAAAACAATGTATGTTAATACTAGTGAGATCCTCGGCAGATGGGAAGACAAACGTGACATGGTAAACACGACTTAAATTATGTACTCCTCGAAGCATTGCCACTACGTCTTCATCGAACAACTTTATAGGCTCATGGTATCACAAACTCAAAGTCTATCCTATGAATCAAACGTTTTGTCCAAAATTATGCCAATTACAAATAAATTGACTCGATTGGAAATTTGTCGTTACATACATTGTTATTTTTGTTCGAACGAGTTGCCTCAAATTTTGTGCCATCAAATTTTTTCATTTTTCTATAAATAAAAGGTTTGGCAAAATTATTTGAAGATAGGTTTTGCAAAAAATATTTTCAGAGATAAATATAAAGCCTCTCAAATCATAGTTTACACCTAATAGTTTGAGATCCAAGTTTCAACATCTTGTGTCTGTTTGAGATCTCGTATGACTTTCATCAAGACTGTATACTCCCTGTGAGTGTTTGTTTCGAGCAGTGGATATCATATTTTTTACGGTTTGACACGGTGTATTTCGTATCGTTGGTTGACGTCTTGAATTAGTCTATGAATTGGTATGATCGGTGAGACGTGGGAGGTGAGTATGTTATGATTACCATTGAAAGGCATCCAATATTTAATGTGAATAAGGATTAAGAATAAAATAAAACATCAAGGCTTTAAGGCATCAAATCAACGTAATAAGTCTAATTTGTACTTTTATGATACCTATAACGTAGTGGATTTGCATGGCTAGGTTGTTCGAGGTTTTTCCTGTTGTGGCTTTTTCTTGTGAATCGTCGTGTTGTGTGACTATTCATTTTATTCTTTCTATATCATTTAGATGCATTATTAGGGCAAGAGTAAATTGGACTAATTGTTTACACAAATTTAGTTTAATTGGTGCAAATATTAAAATTGACATTAATTAATTATTTAGTAATGTTAATTAGGAAATTAAATTTGGTTTAACCTTAAAACTACGTAGGTGTTTTTAAGTTATCGTGTTTGCTCCGTATATAATGCTCGTTTGGGTTTGTTCATATGGAGTTCAACTGTGGGGGTAGTTCTATTACCCGACCTCCAATGTTTAACATTTCTAACTTTACTTATTAGAAGGTACGGATGTGATTTTCCTTAAATTTAATTGACGAGAATGTTTAGAACCCGGTTGAGCAAATGTGGTATCCTCCCATCGAGGTTGGTTTACTAAAAACATACTATCTTTGGATAACTCAAAATTTATTTCCAAAGGAGTCTATGTGTTCATAACTGAAGAGTTAAGACGAATTATGATCCGTAAGAGTGTGATCGCTACTTGGAATACTTTGAGATCCACACATAAGGGTATTGACATTGTTAGGATTTCTAGGTTGCAAAATTTGACAACTAAGTTTGACATGATTAAAATGTTAGAGCATGAGTCCTTTGATGATTTTTATGCTAAGTTGTTAGATATTATGAATTCCTAGTTTAACTTAGGTGAGCTTATCCATAAGTCGAGAGTGGTGTGAAAAATCTTAAGGTCATTGCCAGAAAGATTTAATGCCAAAGTCACGATCCTAGATTCATTTGGTGGTGTCGATACTATACAAGTCCAAGAACGTGTAGGTGATCTTCAAACCTATGCAATGAATATGTGTCCTCCAAAGAAAAAAGATAATTAAAAATACAAGGGCAATGCTTTGAAATCCCGAAAGGAAGATGTGTCGGATTCTGATAGTGACGATGATTTAGATCCCAAAAATTTTGTTAGGTTTACTAGGAAGTTAAAAAGTTTATTAAGCTTAGATAAGATACGAAGTTTGATAAGAAATTGAAGAACCTTTTGAATGACCGTGATAGAAATACGAGGTACAACCTTAAGAATGTGGATGACTGGGACAAGTGTTTTGAATTCCATGGTGTTGGGAATCGTGCTTTTGAGTGTCCCACTAAACTAAGGAGAGAAGGTAAGAAGCCTAAGGCATACAATGCTACCCTTAATGACAGTGAGCTAGAACATGAACCTGATTCCCTCATGGAGCGTAACTTCATCGCTTTTATGGATAGTCATGTGGACTTAAATTAAATGTGTTTCGCTGATGAAGATATTCATGTGAATGATAGTTCCAAGGTCCGGTCTTGTGATTCCCAAGTTAGTGAGGAATAAAAAGAGCGTGATGAGGAGGAGAGTGAGCTTCAAGTTTCCTTTAGTGAGTTGTACATCAAGCCGTCGAACTTGAAAAAAGAGAACTTGAATTTAGAGACAAAGTTAAAAGAGCATGCCATAGGAAGCGAATATGCGAAATTGATTGAGGATTTCAGGGCATATGCAAAGACTCTTAAGGAGAAGCTCTAGTATTTGAGATAGATAGATAGGTCGATCTATATATATATAGAGAACCTTCGTGGATTATTTTAAAATTTCAAAGAGTCCGTAAAGTTTTATGAGTCTCGTCTTTTGCTTGAGTATAGGATTACGGGGTTATAGGATAAGTTGAAAGACACGACTTGTGTCAAATTTGATTTGAAACATAACTCTGAGAATGTAGAGGGGCACCTATTCATCTACCCATAAATAAGCCCAATAGGGTTCAGGGGTGCAAGGCCAAACGAAGGGCTGCCACATGAGCAAGCCCTAAATAGGTCTTGACCAAATGAGACTAACAGGGCGAGGGGGTGCATTACGAGTGGGCCAAAAAGCATATAAACAAAATAGGCCAACCCTTCAGCAAGAGGGACCACAATGATTGGGCCCAACACAAAAGTAATCTAATGAAGAACATTTGGCAAGTGGGCACCACAACGAGTGGGCCCAAGAGTAAATAAGTAAATACAAGCCAAAATAAATCACTTGGCGAGAGGGTCCTAAGGCCAAAGAAGGGAAATCTAATTAAGTGATTCCTAAGACTAGCGAGGGGGTGCCTATGAAGGAACCCCAAGATAAGAAAAATAGAACGATAGAATACCCAAGATATTGAGGAGATGCTATGTGAAAAGTCAAGTGATAATAAACTTGTTTGTGTATAAGAATAATTACTAACATTATTACTTTCTTTACAAAGATAGCCTTGATAGAGCAAGCAGGGTTCGAGCAGGATAGTTAGGATCCCTTGGGAGTTTTGATTTTGTGGGAAAGGTCAAAATAGAACAACACAAGTTAGCACCGTTACTCTGTCAAAATAGCACCAAAAGTATTCTCTCCCTTATTCTATCCTTGGTATTTTAAGTACTTATATCTCCACTCCCAAGAACCATCACTTCCAAGTGATCCCTTTTCTCTGTTATTATTGTTGTTAAAAAGTAGTAGCTAATCATTGTCTTCTCAAATAGAAATCACAGAAACTCCATTTTTACAAGAAATAGATAACTTTCATCTTAAGCTTATCTTGACACCTTGAACGCCTTGAACACAATTTTCATTAGAGTGAGTCACGCCTTACCAGATGCAGATATTCATAGACCCTAGTACAACTACCATCTTACAAAGAAGTTAGATAATATTTTAGGCATCATCCAATTAAAAAATGAAAAATTAAAACTGGCTTCTATGTTCCGAATGCTTTTGTTGCTAAATCCAAGACCAATATTTTGAGATATTCGATCGTAGCCAAGGATGTTAGAAAATGATAACCCAAAGGTATCATTCCTCATTGTATCTACACTTGGACAAATTGTGGTAAGAAATGTTACCTTATGAAGTTTTTTAATGATCTTATAAAAGGTCCTAGGAAGTTTACATATAGTGTCATCAAGGTTTACAAAACCCAAAACTATCACGTTACACCTATAAGGGTTAAGAAATCGGATTTGGAGTCACTTAATGTTAGACTTATTGGTTTCCTCATGCTTCCATATGATTCTTAAAATGCTATACCTTATGAACGATTATGTTTGCATATTTTTCATACACTAGTTATACTTTGACTAAGTGTGTGATGTTTCTATCGTTTGTATTTTGATTCTTCACTTTATTAGTCTATACGAGAAAAATAAAAAATATGTTGTTTGTCTTTTGAGTCATTTTTGAAAATTTTGAAAAATTGAAAAATATTTTTATTTTGTTTGTGTAATAGTTTTACGCGTTTTATGTAGCATATTGGTGTGTTTAAATCCCCTTCGTTCCATGTGTTCCATGTGGCTAGGACATTTGATTATGATTTACAATGCTTTGGATTGTTCTTAATCATGCTTTTATGGAGTTCTTAGAATATAAGTTGCTAAATGGATTCACTTTGTATATGCCTCCGCACACGCTTGCATGAGCACTTTCAAATTTTATCTACTTATGTTGCATGAACTAAGTGAGATGTTCTCGTATCAATCTTGTAATATACATATCTATTTGATTGGGGTATTTCTTAATGTAAGAACCATTTTCATGAGATTATTTTAGTTTGAAAAATACGAGAGTGCAATAAAAAAGGGCTATGAAGGGAGTAAATATCCTTTTCATGAAAGACCATAATTAGAAATATCCTTTCAACAAGAAGATAGAGGCAAATGAAAACAAAATATTGCCAAGGCCAAAATTTAGCATTTATCTCAAAATTGCAATATCTCTAAAGGAAAAGAGAAAAAAAATGAACATGTTTCTTTTTAGGGTGTTATAATTTGAAGATCAATGCGTTTACATAATGAGTCCTAGTTAATCTTAAATATTTGATGCCATAAATTTGAGAATCATTAATATTTTCTAGGCTAGTGTGTATTATGTATATTTGTCCACTATGAGTTCACGTTATTTGTCACTTGAGGCTAAATCTAATTTTGATAAGTTAATGCGATCAAATAAAACTCTTGAGTGGTTAGGACATATTTCATTTATTTTCTAGTTCACGTCCATTCATTCCATACCACAATTTATTTAGACACATTTATGGCATACGAGTGTGTAAAGCTATTATTTTGTGTCTTATGTTTTGTGTTTATACCCATATATTCTGGTGTATTATTATTATTATTATTATTATTATTATTATTATTATTATTATTATTATTATTATTATATATGCAGTATCTTTATATATATATATACATCTTTGTATCAAATTGGCATCTTATATGGTTAAATTTGTATCTTTTGTTGTATGTTTACATCAGTATCATTTTGTTTCATAGTTTGAACTATTTATGATTGTGTTTTCATGCTTGTTTGTCATCGTTGTTTCACTTCACGTCATCACATGATATTAATTCTTTTCCTTTATATTCACATGTTTCACAGTAAGGGGGGGAAGTTATTTTTACTGTGCACCTTATCTTTTCCTATTATCAAACAAAAAAGGGGGGAAATATTACCTTAGGGGGAGATGTTTTACCTTAGTTGGTTTTGTTTTAACAAAAGGATAGTGTTTGTTTTCATATGTGGTTTATATATGTTATATTCCTTTTGCATTTGATAGATGTGTTAAGTGTATAGATTTTATGCGACGATGCATCAACATTTTTCATTTGAAAGGTGTGTTAACTGTGCAGGTTTTAAGCAAATATGCGGTAAATTTTCCCTAGAGAAAATATACTCAAGATTTTTTATCGGTTAAATGTCTATACTTTTTCCTTTTAGGGGTTGGTATTGATTCTTAGAGAGATTGACGACTTAGTAGGTTTTTACTTTAGGGTTTTGTCCTAGAATAGTTAAAGGGGAAGATTTCAAACGACAAGTTTCACATCGAGTCATTTTTATTATATATTTTCTATATTCCATTTGGACAAAACCATTTGTGCCATACGTTAGGATTTGCGTTCATTTTTTCCTTCAAGCCTATGATGCGTATTGAAGACCGTAGTGGCCAACTAGAGTGACGATCACATCATTCTGAGTTTCGGGATGAGTTTCATCTTCAACGTCCATAGGAAATCAAGTGGGAATGCATATTATGTTTGATCCATATTTATGTTTTTGGGTGTTGGTTTTTAAAATGTTTATTGAGGAATTTTTCGTAAAGGAATTTTAAAAATATATTTTTGTTTTTAAGGTCGTTCTAAAGAGAAACATAGTTTCATTCAAACGAGTTTACATAATTCGTTCGAACTCAAACTACATGAGGGGTTTCTTTTGAACCAACTTCAAAGGAGCTTCGAGCAAAAAGTTTATGCTTGATAGATAGGTCTCGTGCGAAGGCCACTTTATCCTCATTCCAACGAGTTTAGCTAGGTCATTTGAATGAGCTTATTTTGGTTTGAACGAAATAACTATATCGTTCTCGTGAGATATTTGTTTTGGTTCGAATAAGTTTCCCTGAAATTCATGTCCCAAGATTTTTGCATTTTTCTATAAATATAAGGGTTGGCAAGGTTATTTGAAGGAGAGGTTTTGCGAAAATGATTTTTAGAGACAAATCTAAAGTCTCCTAAACCCTCATTTATACCCAATAGTTTAAGATCCAAGTTTTTACATCTTATGTCTATTTGAGACCTAGTGTGTCTTGCACTAAGCCTGTTTACTCCGTGTGAGTGTTTATTTTTTTAATTGTTGTTTAGCATGATGGATTTCATATTGTTGATTGATGACTGGAACTAGTCTACGCAATGGTAAGACCGGTGGATATCGAGACGTGGGAATCAGCTGCATTGCCATTACTATTGGAAGGTGAACAATTGCCACTGTGAAGAAGTTTCAAGGAGTAAAGTGAACATCATGGTTTGAAGGTGTCGAGTCAGTCGAGTAATTCTAATTTGTCCTTGTATAATACCCATATCATAGTTGATTTGCATGGTTGGTCGTCTGAGGTTTTTGTTGTCATGCGTTTTCTTCATACATCATCATGTTGTGTGACTGTTTATTTTATTCTTGATATATCGCATGATTCATGCTTAGGGAATGATAAAATTGGACTAGTTATTTACACAACTTTTGTTTAATTGGTGCAAAGGTTAAAATTGTCATTAATTTCTTATTCGACAATCTTATATAGCAAGTCAAAATTTGGTTTAACCCTAGCACTATGTATGCATTTATTAATTTCATAAAAATCCTAAAAGAAAACATGTATTGCAAGATCCACTATTGTCGCATATGTGAATTCTATTCTTATAATGGTAAGTAAGGAGTAAAATAAATATAACAAATAATTAAAGGGAACAAAAATTAAAAGATTTTATTAGGGAGATGCCTAACATCTTTTTACAAATCTGAGTCTGAAACGAACATAAATACATAATTTATTCATACACGCCACATATAAGGTAAAACTAGTAGAAAACATTCAAAAATCATAACAAATGATAAGTTGCGGTGTAGATATTCTATCGGGGACTACTATCTTTGTCTTCTACCACCCATATGTACGTAACCAAAAATATTTTTTGAGGTAAAATTGAATAAATGTCAGACGTACGGGAGGTATCTCATCTTTTTCAAGTTCGTCGTCCATCTGGAATGAAAATAATTAAGCAGACATGCCAAGTAGATACTTTTTAGTTTGATGCAAGCTAGTTGGATTTAATATTGATGTCATAGAAATCTGAAGACAATTGAAATATCATAGAATTGCCAGGAGTATACTAGCATTTAATGATATGTAAATGAATGATATAGTGGAGTGTAATAAAATAAGGGTTCGGACTATAACAAGATAACTCATACAGTATCTATTATAGGGGCTTCAATTGTGTAGACATACCATGAATATATCGTCCAAAGCATAATATATACTTGGACAGGCAATCCCAAATATAGTAGGGAATAATAATTTTCATAAAGGCTTGGCACACTTAGGTGGAGTGACACCCATAACAATGTAGAAAATAAAAACTAGGCACTCAAAATCGGAGTCCTACAGGCTAATTATAATTACCGTAGTATACCGGGGTCTAATTCCTAAATCGTAAGGTATTCTACTAGGGGTTTCACTGATAATGGTTATAAACTACAGGGTAATGTGAAATTATTTTAGTAGATTGTAGTATTATACCACAATTAAGGGTAAACAAAAGAGTTCGATAGCTTTTACTGAAGTCATAAGCTATAACAGTTTATCGATTTTAGGGATAACTGAAATATCGAGATAATCAACACACAGAATAAACATGAACTGCACAAATGAGTTTATATTTGAAATATGAGTTCAACATTATCACAGAGTGATATAACAATTGATAATTGTGAAAGTCATAAGCTCAATTTGTTTAATACTGAAATTAAAATTACCTACTTTGAATTTTTTTGATGGATTGCGGGCTTGTACGTCTAATTTACAGGGTTGATTAGGAAGTTTGAAATCATGAAGAGTGTAACTTGGTCATATAGGACTAATATAATGCTTATGTGATGTAGTAAGATACCAAACTAAAATTAATTGTAGTGTAAAATGAACTAGAAGGGTTATAAGTATAATTTTAAAAAAATTTTAAAATTAATCTTTCCTACATTTCTATTTGGATTTAAACTTAGTGATAGAAGAAAAAATGGTTTTATTTAGGCTAAAGTGGAAAAAATGGTTTTATTTATTGTGGAAAAAGTTTTGGGTTATTCTGAAATACTTGAAAAATAGCCAGGGGTTTATGAGTAAACTAAAAACTTAATTTTTTAGATGTAAAACTGGTTTTCTTGGGAAAATGATTTTCAGGAATCCAAATAGGGTGATGTAATATATAATTTCTTCAGAATTTAAAAATAAAAGTTTTGGAAAAAAATTAGAATTTTTTGATCGGAGACGTGCCCTCACGCTCTGAGTCAAACTAATCACATGTCTGGTTTGACTCCCATTCAAGTGCGTGTAACCCATTCATCTTAAACCAATGTCAGTTTGACTTTTGGGTTTTAATACTTTGACCTCAAATTTGAAATTTTTAGAAATCCTTTTGAGTTGATTCGTGAATGAAAGTTGCATATTTATTTAGAGGAATCCAACCATAATGGTTTTAAGAATTTTGGTGAGCTAAATCGATATATTGGATTTCTCTAAAAATGGTTAAATTTTGACCAAACATAAGTAACTGAAATCTATGATTCCTATTCCATCACCATAAGGGTTTTATTCTATATCAAAAATATATAAGAATAAGCCTGTTTTGAGGAATTTTGGTGGAGTAAAACTCTCAAATTAGTTTTTTGAAAATTTGAAGCCCGAAAACTTCCAGCTTCGATATGGGGTATCAAAACCTCATTTTGGGTCCAATTAAACTTTTCACCTAGGTTCTTGAGAACTTTAGCATAACTTACCTCGCTTTAAAAATGGTTCAAAGCCATGGAAGAAAAATTCACCATTGAAGCTCAAGATTTAATGGAGTTGTCTAGTTTTTGAGCTATTTTAATGCATACATACGTTAACGTTCAGATGAAAACTCATAATTATGTTTTATAAATATGCAAAAACATAACCATATTAAAAAAAACAAGCATCCATCCATAAAATAATAGAAAAGAAAAACCCTCAAATTTTTACTTTGAATTTGCTCACCTAGGATGGTTTTCTCTGAGGTAAAAAAGGGTATTTATAGGGTTGTGGGGAGGAGTTGATTGGTAGTTTTGGAGGTGGAGATGAGGCTGAATTACACAAGTTTTCACCAAGTTTTCGTTGGATGTAAAATGGGTACCATGGGTAACCCACATGGTACAATCCATGTTGGTTGTCGAGTTAGTGCCATTTCACTAGGGGAAAAGGTAAATAAGTTTGGGTTTGGGTTTTGGTCCTTGGATAGTTTTTGAATAAGTTTTAAGGGTTTTAAATTATTTTATAATAGTTTAGGGGCTTAAGTGCAATTTATTAAAACCTAATGGATTGGTTCTTGATAATTCGACAAAATATAAATCATTTGATTAAACTTTGAGTTGAAGTTCGGGCTCAATTGATATAGGAAAGTGTAAGTTATCTTAAATTTTCCTTAAGGGGCATTTTGGTAATTTGGTAAAGGTCTAGGGTTTATATGTAATTTTTCATCAATTAAAGGGACTAAAGGGATGTTTAGGATATATTTAGAGTGGGTTGTTACATTCTTTCCACCTAAAAAAAATTTTAACCTCAAAATTACCTGGAAAAAGCGCGGCATATTGTTGCCTCATAGTGCCTTTTGTTTCCCATGATTCCTCTTCAGTTCCCTGGTATTGCTAAAGAACATTGACCAGTGGTATGGTTTTATGTCAAATAATCTTTTCTTATCGGTTAAGAATCTGAATAGGAATTTCTTCAGTCTTGTGGTTGGATTCAATTATCATATCTTTCCAAGTAATGATGTGACTCAGATCAAGGATAAATTTTCGCTAATGCGAAACATGAAGTACATCATGAAGATTGGATAGTTTGGGAGGTAATTCCAGACGATAAGCTATTAGTCCAATACACTTGATGATTTTAAAGGGACCAACGTTGCTAGATGCTAATTTTCCTTGTTTTCCAAATCAATTATCCCCTTTCTTGGAGATACTCGTAAGAATACCTGATTATTTACTTAGAATTCTAGGGGATTTTCGCAAATGTCGGCTTAACTCTTTTGTTGACTCTAGATTGAATGTAATCATTATCGAATGAGGCGTATATTTTTTATGGCTTCAATGATGATCTCAGGTCCAAGTGTGTTATTTTCTCCTTATTTATTCCAGTATAAGGGCGAACAACAGGGTCGTCCATAGAGGGATTTATAGGGAGTGGTCTGAATGCTGGTTTGATAACTATTATATAGGATGATTAAATCAAGGCAAGATGATTATTTTATAAACTGGGAAAGTCTAATGTGTAGGCTCGTAACATATCTTGTAGAGTTTGAATTACGCATTCGGATTGTCCGTCGATTTGAGGATGAAAATCAGTGCTTAGAAAGAGTTTGGTTCCTAAGGAGGTTTGTAAAGCTTGCCAAAATCTTTCGATAAATGTGGGATCTGGACCAGACATATTATAAATAGGTACCCCATTAATTCTAACAATTTCCTTAACGTAGAGTTCACTTAGTCGTTGGAAGGAATCGGTGGATCGAGTTCGTAGAAAATGGGAGAATTTTGTAAGACGATCGACAAGAACTCACATCTTATTGTATCCTTAATAAGTTCGGGGAAATCCACTCACAAAGTCCATGGTTATATGATCCCACTTACTTTTCAGGACGTGGAGTGGTTGGAGTACACTACTGGGGTGTTGTTGTTCAATCTTCACTTATTGGCAAGTTAGACACTGTGCCGAAGTGTATAATATCCTTCGTCATACCATACCTCCAATAATGTTGCTTAAGGGTTTAATACATCTTGGTGTTTCCAGGGTGAACCATGAATTTATAATGGTGAGCTTCCTATAGGATTTCTTCTTGTAGTGAGGTGATGAAAATAACACATACTTGATCCCTAAATTTTAATCCACATTCAGGGTCCAAATTCCAATCTTTTTCGGGGAGGTTATTTTGAAGTTTTTTCTTTTAAGAATGAAAAAATTCATCTTGGTCTTGGAGCTTAATGATTTTGTTGTGAAGAATGGGTAGAGCGATAATGTTTTATAAAATAGCGTGGGTCTTGTAGGAGTCTCATCGTATATTATAATTTCCAATATTTTCTAAGAACACAAACATACTATGGAGGCTTCCCCGGGCTTTACATCTTAAGGCATCAATGACTACATAACTTTTTTGGGGATGGTAAAGTCCATTAAACTTATAATCCTAATCCTCTATAAATTTTACCCATCGTCTTTGCTGAAGGTTGAGATCCTTTTGCGTGAAGATGTACTTAAGACTCTTATGATCAGAAAATACCTGAAATTCTTCTCGATATAGATAACATCTCTAAATTTTCATGGCAAAGACTATTGCAACTAATTCCAAGTTGTGTACTAGATAGTTAAGCTTATGGATTTTCAATTGCCATGATCCGTACCGTATCATTTTCCCATGTTGCATAAGTACACAACTGAGTCCTTATAATGAAGCGTCAACGTAAACATTGTAGTTTTTGTTACTGAAAGGAATGGCTACAACTGGGACAGGGGTTGATTTTTACTTTAAGGTACAAAAGGCTTGTTCACATTCGGATGTCCATAATTCGAACATCCTTTCGGGTCAACTTCATTAATGGTAGGGAAATTCGAGAAAAACCTTCCAGAAAGCGTCGATAATATCCGACAAGTCCTTATGTGATGGTTGTAGGTTGAGACCATTTGAGTACTCTAATGGTTTTGACTGGGTCCACTTGTATACTTATTTCAGTGACTACATGTCCAAGGAACTTTACCTTCTTCAAGAGGAAATCATATTTACTCTATTTTGTGTAAAGCTGATGTTTACGAAGGGTTTCCAACGCTATACATAGGTGTGTTTTGTGTTCCGTTCTAGTCTTGGAATAAACTAATATGTCATCTATAAAGACGATCATGAACTAATCTAGAAGGGGAAAAATATTCTATGCGTTAGGTCTATGAAAGCGGCAGGGGAGCATTTGTTAATCCAAAGGACATAACTAAGAATTCAAAATGGTTGTATCTTATTTGAAAAGCGATTTTGGGTATATCTTCTTCCTTAACACGAAGTTAGTAGTATCCAGATCTTAAATCAAATTTTGAAAATATCATTAACCCTCGCAACTGGTCAAACAAATCACCTATTCTTGGCAATGGATATTTATTCTTGATGGTCACTTGGTTCAATTTATGGTAATCGATACATAATCGAAAAGATCCATCTTTCTTTCATACGAATAAAATTGGAGCTCCCCAAGGTGATGTACTGGGGCATATAAATCCTTTCCTGAGTAGTTCGTACATTTGTGTTTGATGTTCTCGCAATTCTAGAGGAGCCATATGGTAAGAGGGTATTAAGATAGGGGAGGTATTTGGCAATAAATTGATAAACAAAATCATTTTTCGAGGTGGAGGTATTCCAGGTAAATCTTCGGGAAACACATCTTTATAACTGGTTAAGATGTTGGAAAGCGAGAAGGTTTCTTTTTCACTTATTCGAAAAAGTAGAGGTTGGTGGGGATTTCATCCTTAGAATTGAAATGAGGTTTGATGGGGTTGGTTTGAATGTCACTGTCTTTGCATGACAGTCAATGTGAGAAAAGTTTGGGGATAACACATCCATTCGTGTTATTAAATCAAACTCTATTAAATCGAGGACTATAAAATCTATGGTCAATGTCCTGGTTCCAAAATGTAAAGGGCGACGTTTACAAATCCTATCGGCAATGGCCATATTTTCTATTGGCATTCATATAGTAAAAGGGTGAGCTAATCAACTCGAGTATAATTGTAGACGAGTCATACCTGAGTGACTAATGAAATTGTAATACCCCGTATTTTTGTGATATTTAGTTTATGGGATTAATTTAATTAAATGCGTATTAATTGGAAATTAATCCGGATTAAAATACTAGAGAGATGCGAGTTGGTATTTGATTATATGTGCATATATGATTATATATGAATATTGAATTATGAAATTTGTCGTGAGATTGAAATACGACAATTTGGAAATTTTGTTGAGACGCGTGTGACAGTCGCGTCATGGTATATAATTATGATAATTAAAAAGTGAATTTTATTTCTATTATCCATATGGTCATTTTGAGTGCGCCAACGCGTCCGGAAGGGTCGAAATAGTCAGAAAACACTAGTCGGGGGTTTGGTTTGGGTCCCGGGGTATTTTTAGGCCATACCGGCAACGTATAAGGGTAGTTTGGTAATTTTGAATTTTGAGGAATTAAAAGCTACGAAATTTGGGAATTAATATCTGATTAGGCATTAACCCACTAAGCCCACTAATACCCAAATAGGCTACGGAGGTTATTGAAAGTTGTTCCTAAGAATTTCTAAAGCACAAACCCTAGCCACCATTAACTTTGGAGAAGAAAGCTTATAGAAAGAGAGGAGAGGAGAAATCTGCAGAGGAGATAGATCCATTCATCAAATTCATCATCAAATCAGAGATACCTATAAGGCAAGTGATTTAATTTCGTTTTTATAGAGAATGTTTCTTCCATGTGTAGGATTTGATAAAAATCTGATTTGTTCTTGGGAGTTAATGAAAAACCCATGTAAATTGGAAATAGAAAGTACATTTTGATGAGGAAATCGCATGTAGATTGGTGTGTAATGATTATTCTGATGATATTACAATCAGTAGGAAACCAAATACGGATTTAATTCAGTTCTTAGATGATTCATAAATTCTAGGGTTCATAGTTTTAAAATTGGGGAAAAATATGTAGAGATTTGATATTTGAATGATGTTAGGATGAATTAACACCCCCAAACATGTTAATATGTGACCTAAGGATGTTTAGGGACGATTAGAGACCTTAAACAATTGACAAATTGAGGTTTGGATGAAATTTGGGGAGTAGAGAAGTTGGAAAAACTAAAATAAAAAATCTGGGCTCGAAGCTGGTCGCTCGTTAGAAGACCTGCCCAGGTCGTTCGAACGACCTCGTTCGAACGAGTTGACCATTGACTTCTAACGAGGGTGAAGTTCGTTCGATGAGATCGTTCGAACGAGATCTCGTTAGAAGACTCAGTTCGTTCGAACAGCCTCGTTCGAACGAGACTTCGAACGAGTTGACAGTTTGGGCTTTTTAGCCTGTTTTGATCCCGAGTGCCCCGTAACCTTGTGTATAGGTAGAGATAGCCTTTCCTTGATGAGTAATTGATATATTTGAGATGTTTGGGATATAATGAGGAGTTAAACCTATAAGTGTAGTTTGAACCTAAGGGAAAATATGAAGTAGGACGTGAGTGTCTATTGCGATGTGAGCTATTGACGGCCTAATTAATTATATTAACCGGGAACATATAAATGGTATAGTATTATATGTCAGTACGAGAAGAGATATGTACCAATATATTATGGTGATTACTAAGACGTGTTGATACTTAGTATATGTATTTCTTTTATGTGTATGACATACCTACCATACTTGCTATCACGGGAGGTTTGCGTTCGCTTAGGGCCTCTAACCCTTGTGTCGCCCGGATTTAGACTGGTTACCTCGATGAACATAGGTCAGGGAAGGACTTATTGGGATGTTAATAAGTCTGCTGATTGTGGGAGCGCAGGTATGTGCCTGACCCATGTGATGTGACTGTGTTCGCCTCCATTATTTGTGATGTTGTTATCTGTGAACTATTCCTGAGAGATTCGGAATATGTGATCCTTATGTACGTGATGTACCGGGATGGATAGCAGAGTATGTGTGCACCGCAGCTAGTCTCGGGGTGCTTATATTGTATATTTATGACGTGAATAATATAAATTTAATTAATGGGAACTTTCATGTTGTTATTGTGAACATAATTATGGTAATGTAGTGAGAGAACATAACGGGTTAACTGATAGTGAATTATGTTACTAATTGAGAATATGAGTTTAAGTAAAGCCCTCTATTTATTTGATAACGCTAGAATGTATTGTGGGAATCGAGTAGTAAGGGGTAGAACTTATTACGGGTTGGTTAGATATGGATGTCTTATAGATGGGTACGGTACGTTAGGAGTGCACATGTAGTCGAGAGGTGAGAATTTCATGTGAGTGCACATCCTAACATGTACTTTGCATTTAATGTTTTAATGTTATTAAAACACTTGCTGTTTTCAAAATGTTTTCCACTTTCGGGCTCTGACCCATTTGCTTTCAAATCTATTTTTTGTAAAAACCATTTTAGGTGCCCAGCCACAAGGACACCATGCATAGGATTCTCATTCAGGTGACGAGCTGTAGCTGTTTGTGGAAGTTACAGGACTTTGCTTGTAGACGCTTCATCTATCTTGACTCGATATTCATCAGTTATCAGTTGTAGGGCATGTCGCCCATTTCTTTTAGAGACATTTCATTTATTTCAGTTATTCAGACTTTTGGCATGTAATTATTCAGGATTCAGACTTGTAGTATTATTTCCATTTGTTGGGATTGTGGTGAGGAGTTTCCTCCGGAGTTCTTCTTATTATTGTTGGTTATTTCATTACTTCGTTATGGTGAATGGATTATGTTGTTCTTCCATTATTCTTTTATTGCATGTTAATCAGACTTAACTTAAAATTTGGCACTTACTTTTAAATACTAGGTGGTTAGTAATTATTAAAATATTTTCGACAGTGATGCTATTAACTGAACCAACTTGGCATTTTGAATTAATTTAATAAAGGAGTAGCTACCCGGTATTTAATTAGTCGGGGTGTCACAGGTGGTATCAGAGCATCAGGTTCTATTGTCCTTTAGGATCTGAACGGCTTATTATGTTTCCGCTGAGCTTTCTTTGATGTAGAGTCCTGTATTTTAGGACTGTTGTATTCTCTTGTTTATTCTACGTTCTTCAGCTATTTTAAGTTTATAACTACGAACTTATAAACTTCATTCTTAGTTCAGATGCCTCCACGACGTGCACGAAGGGTTCCCAGGGATGCGATGCCAGAACCACAGCCCGCACCAGCTCAGGGGACGATGAATGTCGCCGAGGTTGCATCCATTGTGGCTCAGGCGGTAAATGCCGCACTAGCTGTAGTTCAGCAGGCACCACCTCAGGCGCCGATAGCCGCGCCAGTTCAGGCTCATGCATTCCCGTCTGCTTGGGAACGTATACGTGATGCTTTTCAGAAAGCACACCCTCCGGAGTTCGCAGGTAACTCCGATGTGGTAGTTTCGAGTCAGTGGAGGAAGGATATACAACGACACTTGAGGATGTATGAGTGCACAGATGTCCAGAAGCAGATACTAGCTACTATTAAGCTAGTGGGATCTGCACTGCAGTGGTGGGAGTCTATTACCACCGTAGAGGAGAGGGATACTCTCACTATTCAGGAGTTTTGCGTGCGGTTTAACCGCAAGTACTTTCCGTCAGCTGTTCACAAGGAGATGAGAAGAAAGTTGATGAGCCTCAAGCAAGAGGGTAAGACTGTGGCCGAGTATGAGGCCGAATTTACTGATCTGTTGAATATTGTTCCGGATGAAATACCAACAGAGGAGAAAAAGATACAGAAATTCACGGACGGGTTGACATGGAGGATTCGTCAGCACTTGTTAGGGAACCTCTCGTTAGCCACTTATTCTGATGTGGTTAACGCTGCATTGCTCCATTTCCAGGATCACCGCTTTCACATGGCTGGGGGAAAACGATCGAGAGAGTCTAGCCATCAGGGCAGGACTAGAGGAAATGGTGCCAGTGGGGCACAATCCGTTCAGGGGCAGAGGCAGGGTGATCAGGGTACCCAGCAGGGGGATCACAAGAGGTTCAGGTCAGGAAATTTCAAGCACAGACAGGGAGGTTTCCGGCAGAGCCATCAGGGTCTGAATGGCCATCAGCACCAGCAGGGTCAGAATGGTCAACAACAGTTTTAGCAGGGCCAGCAGGGCCAGTGGAGGAATGGTAACGGCCACCAGGGCAGGGGGCAGCAGGGACAGAGAGGGGGAAACTTCCCGGGGAAGTGTTTCGTTTGTGGAAAGACTGGCCATAAACGCCAGGATTGTCCTGATAGTGGCAGGGCCCCACAGCAGCAGCAGGGTGCTCGACATGAGCCACAGAGGCCACTTTTTTCGCCAGCCCTTCCAGCTCCAGCCCAGGTGCCAGCTCTTCCAGCCATTCCAGCAGTTCCTGTGCAGCAGGGACAGTTACAGTATGGACGTGTCTATAACGTCCACCAGGCAGCAGCTCCGCAGGCACCACCTGCGATTGAGGGTATGTTTCCTATCCATGATACTATGGGTCGGGTTTTGTTTGATACGGGGGAAACACATTGCTTTATAGCTACACATTTTGTGAAAGCCTTAGGGTTGTTAGCTACGGCAGAAAACACAGTGACGTGTGTAGACTCACCATTGGGGAGTGGGTCACTTATTTTCTTTATATGCCGGGGAGTGGGGGTAGAGATTGGTAGTCTGGTATTACCTGCAGATATGCTGGTATTAGATATGCATGTTCACGATGTGATTATCGGTATGGATTGGCTCGCTGATTATAGAGCCATGATTGATTGCTTCGGTGGAAGCATTATTTTTGCCATTCCGGGGCAAGAGATGTTTGTAGTGGCGATGCCTCGCCCAGAGGGAGGCTCGACCGCTCATTTGTATTACCTAGAGGAGGATACCTCTAAGGAAGTTGTGATTCCTTTAGATTCTATGCCAGTTGTCAGGGAGTATTCTGATGTGTTTCAGGAGATACCAGGCCTACCCCCAGTCGAGAGATAGACTTTGTTATAGACTTATTTCCAGATACGAGACCTATAGCACGCGCACCGTACCGTATGGCTCCAGCTGAGATGAGGGAGTTACGGGATCAGATTGAGCAGTTGTTGGGTCAGGGGTTTATTCGGAGGAGTACTTCGTCGTGGGGTGCCCCTGTGTTGTTCGTGAAGAAGAGAGATGGTTCACTGAGATTATGTGTGGACTACCGAGAGTTGAATAAGGTCACGATACGGAATAAGTATCCGTTGCCTCGAATCGATGACTTATTCGACTAGTTGAGAGGAGCTTCTTTCTTCTCAAAGATTGATTTGAGATCGGGATACCATCAGTTGCGTATCAGGGAGGAGGATGTCTCGAAGACTGCGTTCTTATCGAGATATGGTTCTTACGAGTTTCGGGTTATGCCTTTTGGTTTGACCAACGCTCCAGCAGTGTTTATGGACTTGATGAATAGAGTGTTAAGGGATTTCCTAGATCAGTTTGTCATTGTCTTCATCGATGATATTCTGGTTTACTCCCAGACAGAGGAGGAGCACGCCGAGCATTTGAGGCAAGTTTTGCAGACACTACGTCAGAACGAGTTGTATGAAAAATATGAGAAATGCGAGTTTTGGCTGAAGGAGGTCCAGTTTTTGGGACATATTATTTCCGACCGGAGAATATCTGTTGATTCGGGGAAGGTATCCACGGTGAGGGAGTGGGGACAACCCACGATACCAACGCAGATTCGTAGTTTCTTGGGTCTAGCAGGATACTACAGGAGGTTTATTCGGGGTTTCTCGAAGATAGCAGGTCCTTTGACACATCTGACTCGTAAGGGTGTGCCATTCATCTGGAGTGATGCCTGTCAGTTGGCATTCGATGAATTGAAGGATAAGTTGACCTCAGCACCCGTGTTAGCATTGCCGAGACCGGGAGTTGAGTATTTGGTTTACACCGATGCGTCCTTGCAAGGACTTGGAGGTGTATTGCAGCAGGAGAGTCAGGCCATAGCTTATGCTTCCCGTAAGCTAAAGCCTCACGAGAAGAATTACCCCACTCATGACTTGGAGTTATCGGCAGTTGTTTTTGCCCTTCGTATTTGGAGACATTACCTTTTGGGGGAAAAGTTTCGATTGTTCACAGACCACAAGTCCCTACAGTACCTATTCACGCAGAAGGAGTTGAATATGCGACAGCGAAGGTGGCTTGAGTTTGTGAAGGACTACCAGTTTGATATCCAGTATCACCCGGGGAAGGCTAACGTGGTGGTAGACGCGTTGATCCGTAGGCCAGCAGATGAGGTGGGAGAGGTGTGGAAGGCCAAGTGGAAGGAATTGGGACACCAGGATGCAGTGGCCCGATCATTCATGTCAGTAATGGCTGTTACGCCGCAGATTGTCACGAGAGTGGTAAAGGCACAAGCAGATGACTCGTTCTGTCAGGAGCTGATAGTTCGATTACTAGCAGAGGGAGCCGAATCCTATACCGTTAGCTCAGACGGGGGATTGCGCTTCAATGGGAGATTGGTAGTTCCGGAAGGGGAGGAATTGCGGCACGAGGTGATGGCAGAGTCGCACGGCTCACGGTTTGCGGTACATCCCGGTGGGGATAAAATGTACCAAGACATGAGACGTCAGTATTGGTGGAGCGGGATGAAGAGAGATATTGCCGAGTTTGTTTCTAAATGCGCCACTTGTCAGCTAGTAAAAGTGGATCATCAGAGACCGGCAGGACTGCTACAGCCGTTGGAGGTCCCGATGTGGATGTGGGAGAGCATATCCATGGACTTTATCACGGGATTGCCTACGTCACAGAGAGGTCACGACTCCATTTCGGTAATTGTGGACAGGTTGGCCAAAGTCGCTCATTTTCTACCCGTAAGGACAGACTACACTGCGGGACAGTATGCCCAGCTCTTTATTTCAGAGATAGTGAGACTTCACGGTGTGCCCTTAAATATCGTGTCTGACCGAGATAAGATATTTGTTTCACGGTTTTGGGAGAGTTTTCAGGAGGCCATGGGCACGGAATTGCGATTGAGCACGACATACCACCCGCAGACCGACGGGCAAACGGAGCGTACAAACCAGATGTTGGAAGACATGCTACGTATGAGTATCATTGATTTTGGGGGTGGATGGGAGCAGTATCTTCCACTGGTGGAGTTTGCTTACAATAACTCCTACCAGTTCACCATTGGCATGGCTCCATTTGAGGCGTTGTACGGTAGACCTTGTCGTTCCCCATCATGTTGGTTGGAAGTGGGGGACAACAAACTACTTGGGCCGGAAGTGATTTAGGATACTTCAGCAAGGATAGAATTGATTCGGAGTCGCATTCGGGTAGCTCAGGACAGGCAAAATAGGTATGCTGATGCGAAGAGGTTCTTCAGAGAGTTCCAAGTGGGGGACCGGGTTTTGCTCAGGGCATCTCTTATGAAGGGGATTATGCATTTCGGGAAGAAAGGGAAGTTGGCACCGAGATATGTGGACCATTTCCTATAATTGAGCGGATTGGACCGGTTGCGTATAGGCTTGGATTACCGGAGCATTTGCATCGAATTCACGATGTATTCCATATTTCCTCGCTAAGGAAATATCTTAGAGATGAGTTGGATCATTCTCACATTGCTTTGGAGGACATCGATCTCCAGCCTGATAGCTCCTACGAGGAGGGGCCGATTGCGATTTTGGACCGAAGTGAGCGGAAACTGTGGTCAAAGATAGTCCCATTAGTGCGTGTTCAGTGGCAACATCATAATGTCGAGGAGTCCACATGGGAGCGCGAGGATGAGATGCGCGAACGTTATCCATAGTTGTTCTTACCAGGTACTTTCTAGTTCCGAATTTCGGGACGAAATTCAGTTATTAGGGGGGAAGTATCTAATACCCCGTATTTTTGTGATATTTAGTTTATGGGATTTATTTAATTAAATGCGTATTAATTGGAAATTAATCCGGATTAAAATACTAGCGAGATGCGAGTTGGTATTTGATTATATGTGCATATATGATTATATATGAATATTGAATTATGAAATTTGTCGTGAGATAGAAATACGGCAATTTGAAAATTTTGTTGAGACGCGTGTGACAGTTGCGTCATGGTATATAATTATGATAATTAAAAAGTAAATTTTATTTCTATTATCTATATGGTCGTTTTGAGTGCGCCAACGCGTCCGAAAGGGTCGAAATAGTCAGAAAACACTAGTCGGGGGTTTGGTTTGGGTCCCGGGGCATTTTTAGGCCATACCGGCAACGTATAAGGGTAGTTTGGTAATTTTGAATTTTGAGGAATTAAAAGCTACGAAATTTGGGAATTAATATCTGATTAGGCATTAACCCACTAAGCCCACTAATACCCAAATAGGCTACGGAGGTTATTGAAAGTTGTTCCTAAGAATTTCTAAAGCACAAACCCTAGCCACCATTAACTTTGGAGAAGAAAGCTTGTAGAAAGAGAGGAGAGGAGAAATCTGCAGAGGAGAGAGATCCATTCATCAAATTCGTCATCAAATCAGAGATTCCTATATGGCAAGTGATTTAATTTCGTTTTTATAGAGAATGTTTCTTCCATGTGTAGGATTTGATAAAAATCTGATTTGTTCTTGGGAGTTAATGAAAAACCCATGTAAATTGGAAATAGAAAGTACATTTTGATGAGGAAATCGCATGTAGATTGGTGTGTAATGATTATTCTGATGATATTACAATTAGTAGGAAACCAAAAACGGATTGAATTCAGTTCTTAGATGATTCATAAATTCTAGGGTTCATAGTTTTAAAATTGGGGAAAAATATGTAGAGATTTGATATTTGAATGATGTTAGGATGAATTAACACCCCCAAACATGTTAATATGTGACCTAAGGATGTTTAGGTATGATTAGAGACCTTAAACAATTGATAAATTGAGGTTTGGATGAAATTTGGGGAGTAGAGAAGTTGGAAAAACGAAAATCAGAAATCTGGGCTCGAAGCTGGTCGCTCGTTAGAAGACCTGCCCAGGTCGTTCGAACGACCTCGTTCGAACGACCTCGTTCGAACGAGCTTCTAACGAGTTGACCATTGACTTATAATGAGGGTGAAGTTCGTTCGATGAGATCATTCGAACGAGATCTCGTTAGAAAGCCCACTTCGTTCGAACGAGATCTCGTTAGAAGACTCAGTTCGTTCGAACAGCCTCGTTCGAACGAGACTTCGAACGAGTTGACAGTTTGGGCTTTTTAGCCTGTTTTGATCCCGAGTGCCCCGTAACCTTGTGTATAGGTAGAGATAGCCTTTCCTTGATGAGTAATTGATATATTTGAGATGTTTGGGATATAATGAGGAGTCAAACCTAGAAGTGTAGGTTGAACCTAAGGGAAAATATGAAGTAGGACGTGAGTGTCTATTGCGATGTGAGCTATTGACGGCCTAATTAATTATATTAACCGGGAACATATAAATGGTATAGTATTATATGTCAGTACGAGAAGAGATATGTACCAATATATTATGGTGATTAATAAGACGTGTGCATACTTAGTATATGTATTTCTTTTATGTGTATGACATACCTACCATACTTGCTATCACGGGAGGTTTGCGTTCTCTTAGGGCCTCTAACCCTTGTGTCGCCCGGATTTAGACTGGTTACCTCGATGAACATAGGTCAGGGAAGGACTTATTGGGATGTTAATAAGTCTGCTGATCGTGGGAGCGCAGGTATGTGCCTGACCCATGTGATGTGACTGTGTTCGCCTCCATTATTTGTGATATTGTTATCTGTGAACTATTCCTGAGAGATTCGGAATATGTGATCCTTATGTACGTGATGTACCGGGATGGATAGCAGAGTATGTGTGCACCGCAGCTAGTCTCGGGGTGCTTATATTGTATATTTATGACGTGAATAATATACATTTAATTAATGGGAACTTTCATGTTGTTATTGTGAACATAATTATGGTAATGTAGTGAGAGAACATAACGGGTTAACTGATAGTGAATTATGTTACTAATTGAGAATCTGAGTTTAAGTAAAGCCCTCTATTTATTTGATAACGCTAGAATGTATTGTGGGAATCAAGTAGGAAGGGGTAGAACTTATTACGGGTTGGTTAGATATGGATGTCTTATAGATGGGTACGGTACGTTAGGAGTGCACATGTAGTCGAGAGGTGAGAATTTCATGTGAGTGCACGTACTAACATGTACTTTGCATTTAATGTTTTAATGTTATTAAAACACTTGCTGTTTTCAAAATGTTTTCCACTTTCGGGCTCTGACCCATTTGCTTTCAAATCTATTTTTTGTAAAAACCATTTTAGGTGCCCAGCCACAAGGACACCATGCATAGGATTCTCTTTCAGGTGACGAGCTGTAGCTGTTTGTGGAAGTTACAGGACTTTGCTTGTAGACGCTTCATCTATCTTGACTCGATATTCATCAGTTATCAGTTGTAGGGCATGTCGCTCATTTCTTTTAGAGACATTTCATTTATTTCAGTTATTCAGACTTTTGGCATGTAATTATTCAGGATTCAGACTTGTAGTATTATTTCCATTTGTTGGGATTGTGGTGAGGAGTTTCCTCCGGAGTTATTACTATTATTGTTGGTTATTTCATTACTTCGTTATGGTGAATGGATTATGTTGTTCTTCCATTATTCTTTTATTGCATGTTAATCAGACTTAACTTAAAATTTGGCACTTACTTTTAAATACTAGGTGGTTAGTAATTATTAAAATGTTTTCGACAGTGATGCTATTAACTGAACCAACTTGGCATTTTGAATTAATTTAATAAAGGAGTAGCTACCCGGTATTTAATTAGTCGGGGTGTCACAGAAATGTGACACCCCGACTAATTAAATACCGGGTAGCTACTCCTTTATTCAAATTAATTCAAAATGTCAAGTTGGTTCAATTCATAGCATCACTGTCGAAAATATTTTAACCACTACTAGCCACCTAATATTTAAAAAGTGAGTAGTCAATTTTAGTTAAATCTGATTAACATGCAACAAGTATTAAATTATGGAATAATGATATCACAACACATCACAGTCACATTACAATGATAAAGGAATAATAAATCTTGAGGAACACTCCTCGGTAATAATCTGAAGTACTGAATAAAACTGAATACAAAGTTTGAATTACTAAATAATTACAACCCAAAATATGAAATAAAACTGAGTAAGTACGATGTCTCTAAAAGAAAAGGGGAGACATGCCCTACAGATGAGTAAATTTGAAATAGAATCAAGATAGAAAGTGGAGGCGTCTACTAATAAGGTCCTGTAACTTCCACAACATCTACATCACGTCATCGGAATGGAACTCCTACGCTTGGTGTCCTTGTGGCTGGGCACCTAAAATGTTTTTACAAGAAAAAAATAGATTTGAAAGCAAACGGGTCAGAGCCCGATTGTGAAAACAGTTTAAAATACAGCAAGTGTTTAATATCTTTAAACAATGAATATAAAGTACATGATAGTGCGTGAACTCACATGATATCCTCACCTCTCAACTAATTGTGCACTCCTATCGTACCCGTACCCGTTCTAGCTATTCTACTATCAAACTAGTCCAATACAAAATCTAACCTTATTATACGATTCACGATTCAATTCCCGACATCTTAATTTAAACAGAGAGTTTTACTTTTCTTCTTGGTTCCCAAAATTTATAATACTAATCACTAGGGATTTTCCATTTTTAATTCTACTACAATGTTGCTATTATTCACACTTACATTTATACATGACAGTTCATTTAAATTAACAGTATATTATTCTCATCATAAATATATAATACTGGCACCCCGAGACTAAGCTGCAATGCACACATACTCTTCTATCCAATCCCGCTACATCACGTACATAAGGATCACGTATTCCGAATCTCTCAGGAATCGTTTTCAATAAACAACAATCACACATAATGGAGGCGAACATAGTTCACATCACATGGGTCACGCACATACCTACGCTCCCATGATCAGCAGACTTATTAACTTCTCAATAAGTCCTTCTCTGACCTATGTCCTCGAGGTACCAATCTAAATCCCCCCGTAGGCACACAAAGATTGGATAACCCTGATCGAATGCCGACCTCCCGTGATAGCAAGTATGGTAGGTATATTATACACAAATACTACATATACCAAGCATTCACACATCTTAGGTATCCCAAAATATTAATAGAGGTATATTTCTCATCTCTATACCGGCATTTAATGTTACACGTTTACAAGTCCCCAATTTATATACATTAAAGTTATCAACTCCTCTCACATCGTAATTTTAGTTACTTATACCCTAACCCATGGATGTCATCCGGTTTACTACTTAAATCCAAGTTTTAATCCTCAACGTACTTCCAATCTCGTAAGTATATCCACTAGTCAACAAGGGAAGGTTAACACTTAATTATGTAAGTCTACTAGAAGTTTTAAATAAAATTAGGCCTAAAAAGGCATTCTGTCAACTCGTTAGAAATCTCGTTCAAACGAGGTCGTTCGAACGAATGGCTTCGAATGAACTACCAACTCCTTAGAAGGGGTACTGTCATCTCCTTAGAAGTCCCGTTCGAATGAGGTCGTTCGAATGACCTGGGCAGGTCTTCTAACGAGATGGCAGTAAATGCCCAGAAATTTTCCAATTCATTTTTCTTTATTTTTCTCTTCTCTAAATACATCCTAAGATCATACCAACAACATTTTAATGTTGTTAAACTATTCTAAATCCTCTTAGGTCATTTTTTAACATATTTTTGGGGTCAAATCCTCCAAATCAACATGCAATTATCATTAATCCCCAAATTTCACCCCAAACCCTATGAATAAGAACCCAGAATTTTATTATGCCCAATTACTCATCATAAATCCGTTTTTAAATCATCAAAGTTAAGTCTTCAGATACCAAATTCGTCCATAACCATTCTACATGCAATTCCTAACCCAACTTTAGAGTTTCTATAACAATTTCATTAGGTTTTCCTCAAAACTTCCAAGACAAAACAGTTCCTACACTAAACATGGAAGAAATATTCAATGAACTAAAAATATCAAATCACTTGCCTTAGATTCGTTCTTCAGATTGTTGTCGATGATCAAGGTTGGTTCTCTCCTCTTTCCGGTCACAAATCCTTTCCAATATCTGGTGGTGGGGAGATGGTTTGGTATAGACCCTCTAGCCTCTCTTCTAACTTATCTCAAAACCTCTGTAGCCCACTCTCTCACTTTTGGCTGATAATGGCCTTAGTGGCTCTTTTAATAATATTTAATTTACTTAACAAATTCGTGGATTTTAATCTCATTATTTTTAAAATTACCAAAATACCCTTCTAGGTTGTCGGTTTGGCCTAAAAATGCCCCAGGGCCCAAACTAAACCCCCGGCTAGTGTTTTCTGACTATTTCGACCCTTCCGGATACGTTGGCGCACTCAAAATGATCATTCGGTTGATAAAAATATAATTTACTTTTTAATTTAAATAATTTCATTCCTGACGCGACTGACACGCGCGTCCAAACTAAATTCCCCAAATTATCGTATTTCTGACTCGCGATAATTTATATATTTTCAATACTCATATATTACCATATATACTCAAAAATATTCAATTTTACATCGTAATCAAATACTAACTCACATCTCGCTAGTATTTATATACGGATTAATTTCCAATTAATTATCATTTAATTCAATTAATCCCTTAAATAAAAATCAATAAAATTACGGGGTATTACATGAAAGAATGGGTAGATCCAAAATCAAATACGATATATGCAACTATATTATAAAAAGTAATATTACCTTCGACCAAACTGTGGTAATTTGAACTTTTCGCTGGGAGAAAGAAGGAATTCCGACCTTAGTTCTTATTGAAGGGTTCTTTGTTTCTTTCATGAGGATTTTGTTGAGTTAACTGGTTAGAGTTATTTCTTGGATTCTTGATAGAAGATTTGATAAAGTTGGGGAAAGTAGAAGGAGGAGTCATGTGTAGAATTGTGCATTGGGGTCTAAGATGTCCTATCTGGCAGCATTCATGACAATGCATCAAAGGTCTACTATGATTGTGATGAATCAGACTGAACGCTCAACCATCCTTGGGTTTGTTATAAAGATGATCTCGTTCATTTGTCTGGTTCCTAATAACATAGGGATTTCGAGAAGGAGTAGAGGTTCGGGTTGTGTTGGTAGAGGCAGGTGTTTTTTTATAAGGAAGATAATTTTGATCATCCGTTTAAACTCTCGAACTTGTAAAGGAATAATTAAGGATTTGATGTTCTGTCGTAATCCTCTCAAAATGCTTACACTTCTTAGGTTTGGTGTCCACGTATTCTTGATCATATCGGGATAATTCAATGAATTTAGCCTCATACAGGGCTACGATCATCTGTTGTTGTTGTAGGCTTAGGAAATATATGCTCATTTAATCTCTTACGGATTCAGAAAAGTACTTGTTGAAGAAGATTTCTTTAAACTACTCTCAGGTTAGTTCATTCAAATTTCAGGAACGTAGAATAGGCTTCCACCAGAAATTTGCTTCTCAATCGAATAGGTATGAAGCCAATCTTATCCTTTATTCAGGGTTAATGCCTACACTATTAAGTACCTTAAATGTCTGATGGATCCATCTTTCTGCTTCAACCGCATCGGGCTTCCCAAAGAATGCTAGGGGATTTTGTCTCAAAAATTCCTTAAGGTTATTCATTCTTCAAGTTTGTTTTGATAAATCATTATTAACGAGGGGTGGAGGCATTTTCTGTTGTCGCAGGTTAGTACGGTTAATTCTTATAGACAACGTAAAATTCCTTCATTAGTGGTAGTTGGATTAGGCATTTATGGCATAAATCGTTCCTCCTGAGTTCTATTGGTAGTTTCTCGAGTATTAACCATCCTATAAAAACAAGGTATTAAAATATAAATTACAAGTAGAGGTATAACAACATACTTGTTTTATTATATCACATTGGTTTACATAGTGTTAGACATGCAAATGCATAAAAAATATTATTAGAGTCGTTAAACCAATTTTACAACAAAAGAACACTAATTAATACAAGCGAACTATTGGTTTAAACTACTATAGTCATTCAGGAATATGGGTTTTCTCTACTCACACTTCACTTCTGTAGATTTTATTTATTTATGTCCATATTCCAATGATAGGTTTTAGCCATTTAGGGAACCATTTGGTCAATCTCAAGATCTGGGTTATCTTTAGAGGAATCTGAATCATCGGGGGATGAACTGGTATTCATAGGTAGTAGCGGGGTAAGATGGATTGCTTGTTGAAGAGTGTCAGGATCTTTGAAGATTTTTTTGCCCTGTTGGGTTGCTTGAGCCTCTCCCATAAGGTGACCAATAAGCAAACTGTGTTTGATCTCAGGAGTGGAAAGTACCCAATCACGATGAATGCTCCTTATGTGTTGACAAATCTTTGTGTATCCGACTTATTTAATTGCTCAACCCTTTCGTGAGTCGAATCACAGATATCAAGGTAGATATTATCCCAAATATTCATTACTGCAAAAAAATACGAGTAACCAAATGTAATAAATAGAATATTCATAGGAATAATCGTATAAGTTGTAGACAAAAGATTATTATATTTGATCCCTCATGGGAATAAAATTCGGTGATACTCTGATACCATGTTGTCGCATTCACAAATTATATGTTTATAATGGTAAGTAAAGAGTAAATTAAATATAACAAAAATATTAAAGGCAGTGGAAATTAATAGGTTTTTATTAGGGAGACGCCTAACATCTTTTTACATAACTGAGTTTGAAACAAACAGAAATACATAATTTATTCGTACATGCCACATATGAGGTAAAACTAATAGAAAACATTTGGGAATCATAAGAGATGATAAGTCGTGGTGTAGATATTCCAATGGGGACTACCATCGTTGTTTGATACCACCCATACGTACATAACCGAAAAGATTTTTTGAGGTAAAATAGAATAAAAATCAAACGTGCGGGAGGTATCTCATCTTCTTCAGGTTCATTGTCCATCTGGAAGAAAAACAATTAAATAGACATGTTAAGTAGATAATATTTATTTCTATACATGGTATGGGAGAATATTTATTGTTAGAGTCTAACTGGATATAATATTTATGTCATACAAACTAGGAGGCAATTGAAATATCATAAAATTATCAATGGTCTACTAGAGTTTAATGATATGGTGGAGTGTAACAAAGTAAGGGTTCAAATTATAACAAGATAACCCATACATTATCTATTATAAGGGCAGATTATAACAAGATGACCCACACATTATCTATTATAGGGGCTTCATTTTCATAAATATAGCCTTACAATATCGTCCAAAGCATAATATATACTTGGACAGGTGATCCCAAAAATATTGGGGAATAATAATCATAATAAAGGCTTGGCACACTTAGCTAGAGTGACACTTATACGTATGTAGCAAATAAAAACTAGACACTTAATATCAGAGTCCTACATGCCAATTAGAATTACCTGGTATACCGGGGTATAATCCCTGAATAGTAAGGCATGCTATAAGGGTTTTCACTGATAATGGTCATAAATTATAGGGTAATGTGAAACTATTGTAGTAGATTGCAGGGCTATACTGCAATTAAGGGTAAACAAAAGAGTTCAGTGGCTTTTATGAAAGTCATAAGCTGTAACGGTTTATCAATTTTAGGGATAACTGAAATATCGAGTGAATCAATATGAGGAATAAATATGAACTACACAAATGAGTTTGTATCTTAAATATGAGTTCAACATTAACACAAAGTGATATAACAATCAGTATTTGTGAAAGACATAAGCTCAATAAGTTTAATACCAAAATTCGTTATAGTGTAAAATTAATTCGAAGGGTAATAAATATTGCATATAATAGATTAGATTAGAAAAGGAGAATTCATGTGGCCGACCCCATATGATGGGATTAAGGCAAGGATGATGATGATGGTGATAAATATAATTTTAAAAAGTTTTTTAAACTAATGTTTCCAACATTTCTATTTGGATTTGAACTTAGTGATAGATGACAAATTGGCTTTCTTTAGGCTAAAGAAATTATGAAAAAAGTTTGAGGTTATTTTGGAATACTTGAAAAATAGCCAAGGTTAATGTGTAAACGAAAAACTTAATATTTTAAATTTAAAACTTGTTATCTCGAGAAAATGCTTTCCAGGAATCCAAACAAGGTGATGTAATATACTATTTTGTTCAGAATTTAAAAATAAGTTTTTTGGATAAAAATCAGAATTTTCTTATTGAAGACGCGCCCTAACACGCTGAGTTAAATTAATCACCCGCCTGGTTTGACTTCCACTTGCGCGCATTTAACCTACCCATCTTCAACCTTCGTCAGTTTGACTTTAGGTTTCAAAATTTTGACCTGAAATTCTAGACATTTTAGAAATCCTTTTGAGTTGATTCCTGAATAAAAGTTGCATATTTGTTTTGAAGAGAAATCCACCATACTGATTTCAAGAATTTTGGTGGGCTAAATCGAGAGATTGAGTTTCTATAAAAATGGTGAAATTTTGACCAAACATAAGTAACTGATAGCTATGATTCCTACTCTGGCACCATATGGTTTTGTTCTATATCAAATATTTGGAAGAATAAGTTTAGTTTGAGGAATTTTGGTGGAGTAAAGCTCTCGAATCAGTTTTCTATAGATTCCAGGCCCGAAAACTTCAAGCTTAGATTTGGGGTATCAAAACCGAGTTTTGGTCTAATTAAACTTTGTATATAGGTTCCTGAGAACCTAAGGACGAATATTAGATTAATGCCATGCGGAAGAGTTGCTTAAATTTAAAAATAATTATGTCTAGGAAGTAATCCCCCGACATAGAGACACAAACACCACTCGTACCAAATGGGTTTATAAGAATAAGAAGTATGATCATGGTATCATTTTTCATAACATGGCTAGGTTGGTTGCTAAAGGTTACACTCAAATTGTGGGTGTTAACTTTAACGAGACATTTTCTCTTGTGGCTAGGTTAGAGTTTGTTCTTCTTTCTCTAGGCATAACATATCATCTATGATTCAAGTTGTATCAAGTGGATGTCAAGAGTGACTTTCTTAATGTCATTCTACAGGAGGAGGTCTTTATGGAACAAACGAAAGGATTTAAAGAACCATATTCCCCGATTAAGTATTTTATCTTAAGAAATCCTTATACAAATTGAAGAAACCTCCTCGAGCTTAGTATACGAGGCTTACTTATGATCTCTTGGACCATAGTTTTAAGAGCGAGGTAATTTATATGACATTATTCGTATATAAAGAAAATAAGGACATTATGGTTGCACAAGTTTATATCGACGACATCATTTTCGGTTCCACTTATAACCACATACTCATCGTTTTTGAAGAAAATGATGAGTGAGTTAGAGATGAGTATAGTAGGTGAGATTAACTTCTTATTAGGTCTTTAGGTTCATTAACTGGAGGATGGTAATTTTTATATCCCAAGACAAGTATGCTGGAGATCATATGAAGAAGTTGGCTTAGACACCTCTAGGCATGCACATACACATATGAGTTTTACAACTAAGCTTAGCAAAGATATATGAGAAAAGACGTTGAGAAAACCCTCTTTAGGAGTATGATAGGTAATCTTCTCTACCTAACCTTCATTCTTCCCAATATTTCCTTCAGTGTAGGTATGTGCTCTTTATCAAGCGTCCCAAAAGAATATCATTGCATGCGCTTAGAAGAATCATTAAATATATGAGTGGCACATTAGATTATGGGCTATGGTTTTCTTTTGATACCGATGATCGTTTATCGGCTTAATCTGATGTCAATTGGACTAGGAATGTAGGTGGTTTCAAAAGCACCTAGGGGTGATTCTATTTTGGTAGCGCTCTAGTATTATGGTTGAGTATGAAATAAAATATGATCTCGTTGTCAATTATGGAAGTCGAATACATTCAACCGGGAGTTGGTGCCCACAACTCTCGTGAATGAAACAAATGTTGGAGATTATGGGATCAACCAAGGCACTATGACCATTTACTGTGATAATACTAGTGCCATTCATCTTTCATGTAATCCGGTCCGACATCCGAGGAAAAAGCATATTAGAATCCGTGAACATTTTATTTATGACCTTGTCGAAGAAAAAGTAGTATCCTTAACCTTTATTTCCACTGATATTCAATTCTCCGATCTTTTCATTAAACCATTAAATGCCCTTAGGTTTGAAAATCTTAAGAAATCTATTCGCTTTCTTTCTGTCGATTGAGTTTGGTCGTTATCTAGTTTGGGATGTGTATTTTTTGCCATCTTTTATCTCCCTAAATTAGATTGTATATGTTTGTATATATTTTATGAAAATTTAAATATATTTTTTTATTTCCTTTTATTAAATTAAATAAAAAATATTTTTCGTGTGTTGTGTTTTTTGTGGCATTATTAAGATCTTTGAAACACTCCTTCAATCCATTTTCCTCGTGTCCTATCATGGTGTGCTAGATTCTATTATGTTTCTATAATTCTTAAATATGTCGTTTCGGGCATAGTAATGTTCATGTGATTATATCCTATATGTTGGTCTTTATCATCACTTTTCCTGCACATATATTTCACGATTTCTCTCAAGTATTGTTGTTCTTTGCATGTGCTAAGTGATATATTCTCATCCAAAAAATGAAATTTCCATATAGTTCTATTAGTATTTTTGTGAATGTAAGAACTATTGCGTTCGAGTGTTGTATGCGATTAATCTGTATGAGTGTGCAATGGTTCGGGATATGATTGGAGAAAATTCTCATTTGCATGAAAAGTCGCCACTTGCAAGAGCCCACGTCTTAAAGAAAAAGGGATTATTATTCTACTTAGGGCCAAATTGAGCGCGAATCCTATATATAAAATAAATAAATAAAATGAAGGGAAATAATAAAATGAGAAATCCCTATGAAAGGAATGAGTGTATGAGGGAGATTAATTTAAGATCAATTGGTTTCCATAACCTTATTCCTATTCCATCTTTCACTTTTGACTATATTGGGTTGCGAATCATTGAGCCTTCAACATCTATACATAAGTGTGACGGCCTCTTGTGAGTGCCTACTTTGTTTTTCACTAAGGTTGATTTAATCAATTAACTAATTTGATGTTTCCATTAGCCATCATGCATTGTCCCGTAGTCTTGAATTGATTCTCATGTGATTTAGGTTCACACTCGTACATTCCATTTCCATGTTTGAAATTGTTTTCTCACGTTGATATGTGATTTTACTTGTTTTATTCCTTTGTTTCTTTTGTTTTTTCTTGTTAATCTCATTTTGGGTTGTGATGTAAATTTAAAATAAAATTATTTTTTACTTTTGGTTCGTTCGAACGAGAACAAAACATCGTTCGAACGAGTTTGAGGTTTCATTGGAACGCATTTCTCACACCTTCTAATGAGGTCTTCTCTTTCTGGAAGTGACCTACCCATTGGATGTTTGTTCGATAGTAGTTCGAAAGAGATTATATCTTCATTCGAACGACCTTTCATGTCATTCAAACGAGTCCTTAAGTTCGTTCGTATGAACTTAATTTTTGTTCGAACGAGCTTAAGAATCTCGTTTTTGCCTTTTAGGTCTAACTTCAGTCGCTTTTACCCCATTTCAGTTCTCTTTCATGCCTTTTTTCGTTAGTATGTTTACATAACCATTTTCCCCCAAACTCATTCGCACCATCCCGCCCTTGTATCCTCTCATCTTTGTGTGAAAATTTGTCTCATTTGTGAGCTTCTAGGTTTCTTTTTGAAATGCATCTTGTGGTATTCTCCTTAACTTTGGGTTTTTACTTTGTGGTTCCACTCTACTAGTTAAGGTTCCAACCGTCTTTGAGGTAAATTTTTTTCTTTCTCTGCTTTGTCTTATATATATATATGTGTGTGTGTGTGCGCGCGCGCGCATGTGTGTGCATGTTTGTATTTCTTTCTATATAAATTGGTTTATGCTTCCAAATCCCAATTTTTGTGTGCATATATACCTGCCTTGCCACACACACACATATGTCTCTTTTAATATTTTTTTGGAACATTTTTTTAATTCATTTTTTTATTCAGAAAAAAAATTTAAAAAATATGTTTTTATTATGTCCCTTTCATGTGTGGAATATCACATTTCAATTTTTTTTTTTTCAAATTTCTAGTTTTACAGAAATGGTGCTATTTCATTCATCTTATACTTTCAATCCTTATGTGCTGATTTTATATTGTTGATTATTGATTTGTTGTTTTGGTTCATCTTGGGATTGGTTGGATTATTGTTGGAGATAGGTTTTTAGAGCGTTGTATGAGTTTAATTCATTCCATTTGGGTTCCCTTTTTTCATTCCCACTTCTCGTGTGTGTTTTCGTATGACTTGGGGTCACAAACGTTGATCTTCTCACAACAAAGCTCCTATAGAGTCCTTTACCTTTCGCAGGAGAGTCTGTTAAGCGACAAAACTCCTACGGAGTCCTTTACCTCTTTCTAGAGAGTTGCCAAAGCGCGTCGTCCTATCCTTACGCCTCTCCGATGGATGACTCTCATAAATTATGATCATTATTGCCACCGTGGTTTCCATATTAGATCCTTCGTAAGGGAGAAAATGGTTAAGATGCCTGACTTTCCTAGGACTTCTCTTCCTGGGAGATATGCAGGGCGTGGGTGACATCTTATTCTTTCCATGTATGGTGTGATTTTTCCTGACATTGTTTAGAAATTTATCATCACATGATGATACACACGACTTCTATTCTCTCCACGGTTCAAGCTGTCGACATTGTCGTTACCTCCGACACCATTATCGCGATTTAGTCATTCCACGGGTGCCCGATGCTACATTCCTCAGCCCGAAGAGGAGCGGATCCCCATAAACAATATCCTTTTAATACTTTTTTGTATTTATCATTTTGAGACGATCACCCTCTATCATTATGATCTCCATTTCAACTATATAATCCTTAATTGGATCATGTGATCTTATTTCCTTCCACATGCCAACTCTGCAAAGATCTCTAATAAGATTTTTCAGTTTAGGCACTCCATTAGCACTCGGATGATCATAAACCTTCCCGTGATAATGCTTAGTTTGATGACTATGTGCTAAACAAAGGGTCGTCATCCATTCCTTACGGAATATTGGTTAGCCGCACTTGTCTTGCTTCTCAGGTATATGTTCTCCCTAATGAGGAGCAGATGAGTTCATTGTCGACCATTGACGTAAACTTTTTCTATCGATTTGAGGTTTATCTCCCTACTATTGCTCGTCAGCCTCGCTCGCCTTGTCTTTCCACGTCTTTTTCTTCTTCTTCAACTTCGAGTTCTATATTAGAGTCGACAGGTTCCTTACCTCCCTCTTCCTCTCATGGGGATGCAACGTTAGTTCAAAAGTTGACTAGACAAGTACAGACCATGTACTCACAGTAAGTGGATGACCGACAGAGAGTTGAGGCTGAGATGGCAGAGACTCGACGTCTTCAGACCAGTTTTCTTGCATAGATTACCCGCAAAAGTGAGCACTGGATAATGATGGAGTCATTAATAATGGATCGTATATAGGAGATGAAGCGTGCCAAGCAGAGACTTGGAGCCAACTCATCTGCAGCTAGACAGGAACCGAGTGGTACAGCTGCTGATCATCGACCACCTTTTAAATTTTGTCTTGATATTTTATGCAGTTATGATTATATTTCATTGTATTATGAGAGCGAGCGTTTGTTTATTTTTCAATATTGTTCGTATTTGTTATTATCTCTTGTCGCAGTTGGATTGTATGCTATTTTGTATCATCTTTGGCACTTTCTATATTCCTGGCTTTTGATATATGCTTATGCTATCTCTTATATGTTAACTTATTCACTGTGTTGCACGATTTCGTAATTTTATTTATGTATTCTACTATGATTGTCTTTGTCTATCTATCCATATATGTGCTCTTATTTGCAGGATATTTGGTTCTTTATCCCTTTGTCTTTTCCACACAAAAGGGGGAGATAGTTTTTGGATGTGGGGGAGTTATTAACTTCCATTTATACTTTTATTCTCCCATACATCAGAGGCACTTATTATTTTGTGTCGAACCCTTCACATTAAAGATATATTCCCAAAATTCATCATCACTAAGGATACGCGACCACTCTCTCTCTCGTCGGTCCCCAATCTTAACCTAAATAGAATCCTATCACTATAAGGATTCGACACAATTATCGGCCTACTATTGCATGTCGTACTCTCATAACTCTTTCAAAGGGACCTTAACCTCACATCATAACTAGGCTAATTTATAATCCCTACATAGAACTCCCGTTCTCAATGAGATTCCCCACTATATCGATATGTCCCTCTCCAATATATATGGATATAAGTCCCCAAGATACTCGATATGTAACCGCGGTCCCATCATGCGAGAAACTTCTAATAAATCTCCAAAACATATTTCTTACATCTTATAATCATGGCCCAAATCAATAAACCCAACAAAAAAGGGTTAGAAATCATTCTAGAAAAACATCACCAAACAACCCTGTTTCCAAATCGATTCGGCCTGGACCGAATCGATTCGGTCTCAAGGGTGAATCGATTCGGTCCAAAGGACCTGGGACTCCGTCTCAAGCCAAATCGATTTGCCTTGGGTCCGAATCGATTCGATCATGCAGACCTGCTACTTTTGCCTAAGCCGAATCGATTCGCTTAAGGGATGAATCGGTTCGGGTCTGCAGAATCTTGAAGGTCTCTTCTTCTTCACAAGAACCCACGAATTCTAAACCCTAAAATTTCACTTATAACCCCTAAACCTTCTTCAAATCATGATTCTAAGCCAATAAATCATCCCAAATCTGATCCCAACCATCTCTACACCATCAACCCATATCTAAACATCAATTTCAAGATTTAAACCAAAAAATCTAGGTTTTGATATTAATACCCAAATCCAAATATTTTATCCACAATTTATGAAATAAAATACACAAATGAAATATTTAGCAAGATTAAACACTTGCCTCGAAATTGTAGAGGTTGAATCATCCTCGAGATCGCGCTTGGGCTGAAATCTCCAAGCTTTCCCTTCTCTCTCTCTTCCTTTCTTCTTCTTTCTCTCTTCCTTTCTCTTTTTCTCTTTTTTTCCTATCTAATGATAATGGCTTGATCTGTAAGCCTCTTAAGCCTTTAAAACAATAATCCCACTTTTAAATGTTAATACACACTTTAAATGACTCATTTACTCCAATTTGAGTAAAACTGACATAAAAATATTCCGGAGATGAAATAAAACCCAATGACAGTCATTTTGACTATCTCGGCCCATTTAGGATCGATGGTACACTAAAAATCATCATACGAAATACTTTGAAACGTCCTCAATTTTTGGACCTAAATTTCCAAATTTTAAAATTCTCCAATTTAAATAAATTTATTTCTCCCAAAAATTTAATTTCTCAGTCTTAAAGTCACGGGTTGTTACATACTTCCCCCTTTACAAAAATTTCGTTCGCGAAATTTAGGTTATGCCTAGGACTTCAATCTCATCTAGTCCTTATATCTACCCCCTAGATCACTATACCGATCCTTTCCAGTTCTCGCGTCGAACCATATAGATTTTTAAAAATCAAACTAACTACCCAGAGCGCCCATACACCCCGTACCCAAGCTCAAATCGTACAATCATAACGTGGCTCTACAAGCCTGAAATCGTAATATAACTGTCTATAAATATCTATGATAGCATATTAAATATATAAAAGTTTAAAATTCCCAATGGTTGAACACTTCTCAATGCCTGACATAAGCCACCTTCATGCGGGGAGGTCTCGCAAGCGAAATCCAAATAAGGAACCCTCCCAATACACTACTGTGTAGCTCTGTCGGGGATTGAGATCAGTTGAACCAGGGTTAAGGTTTTATAAAAGATTTTCACATTAGATATTGCCCGAAGGCCTATGTAACAATATAACATAAAAAATTTCTTATCTTTCGACACGCCTATTAAATACCTTCTGTCCAAGACACAAGGCCTCAACAAATACAATACTCTAAAAAATACCTAGTTCTCAGAACTAATATGACCATGAGCTAAATTATCTGCTCAATAATGAATATACTAAGCTTTAAACCTCCCAGTTCTACAACCCCTTTACATTACATCAACACATTTCCACAAGATAAGTTCTTCCCTCATTAGAAACACTAAAATTTCTTGTCCTAGCCTAAGTAAAAAAAACAATAACCTTAACAATTCACACTCCCGACAATCAATAGGGAAACTCTCTACTAGCTCATCACAAGACGGTCTAATATCCCAAAAGATGTCGTACAAAGACCGTACTTGCTCACTCCCTCTTCCTAGAAGGAGATACTCCCGATGTTGGGACCACTCCACACACCTCACATCGGTAAAAGTCACCAACACCATATTTCCTAACAAATGTTGAAGAATTTCTCAATGTAAACCTCCCAAGGGCTCCCTATTCTCTCCTCATCAGTACTTACCTTATCGATCACGAAATTCTCCTTCTTATCTCACCCTGAATCACAAAAAGAAATACCTCAAATCAAAGCATACCCAACATTTGTTATGGGTATTACATCTCTCATCTTGCCCCTTCCTAACCGACTTATTCTCGGCGACGTCTGAGACAAAATCAACTGTGTCAGGACGTCATTCAAATGAGTACACCTCGCAGAAGAAGATAAACGTAGTGAATAAAACAATCCTACTAGTAGGGCTTTATGTCAAGAACGTCAATAGAAGGACGCAGAAAACCTGCTCAGATCCTAAAGACTCTAGAACCTGATGCTCTGATGCCATCTATGATAACCCACTTAAAATAATAACGGGTGGCCAGCCCTATACTACATTAAATTAGGTATCTCAGATGGCTCAGTCTCAACATCAACTGACAAGACTAAATAATATAAGGCTAACTACCTGAAACAATTAAAAACGGATGCCAAATTTTAACAAAACATTCCACGGACAACAAACCAACAATATAGATATCTAGCAAAGGTAACATGAACACAAGTACCCTGATAAATGAAGTGCTAGAATAAAATGAAATGAGTATATACAAATGAATATACCTAAATAAGCTGTCGGGTCACAGACAATACAACATCCATGGGGCGAAATATAAATAATTATAAATAACTCTAAAGTATGATCCCGGTGTACATGATGAATTCTATCTAGATTTACAAAGAAATAGGAAGCGACTACAATTCAAATCCCGCAATAGTCTGAACCTGTAACGGCTCCCAAGACTCTCAATAGAAAAGCATCCGGTAATTATGCGGTAGGACACCTATAGTAATATGTACATACATATATATAACAAAAGAGAAATATAAAGGGGTCAGAGCCCGAGGTGTAAAAATGTTTAGCAAGTGTGTTAACCGTGCATAATACATATAAATGCACTTATTTCATAATTTAAAGTGGAGTCTCACTCTCATGAAACCCCAAACTCACCTCTCATCTAATAGCGCGCACCTATTCGCGTCCTGAAATGTTAATTAAGTTACCCCACACATAAGGACAACCCACCATACAGTAAGAACGGCCTATACCCGCAAGACCTGTCATTCGAACATAACCCAAGAATCTTTCCCAATCTAATCACACTTAAATGTATATACACATACAAATGCCATACTAGGATTAATTGATTTCGATTTATTAACTTAATCAGTTAGCCATTTTTTTACTTCACAAATTAACATTAAACTTCAAATTAAGAGTTTATTCTCTAAGTAACATGCACAATGTAATAAGACAAAACTTCTCTCTACTCTCAACATTGTACTGCGTTTCGTGCGTGGGGTGTCTCGCAAAGCGAAATCCAAAAAAAGAACCCCCGGATACACTACTCCATGACAATGTCGATCGTAGGAATCCATTATGTCATACACACAATTATACTACTGATATATATACAATTAAAAAGGACAAAACTTCTCGCTACTCTCAACATGGCACTGCGTTTCGTGCGTGGGGCATCTCGCAAAGCAAAATCCAAACAAGGAACCTCCTCGATACACTACTTCTTGACCATGTTGATTGTAGGGATCCATTATGTCATCACCCAATTCCACTACTACAACTACGTACAGTACTAAAGAACAAACTTCTCTCTACTCTCAACATTGCACTGCGTTTCGTGCGTGGGGCGTCTCGCAAAGCGAAATTCAAACAAGGAACCCCCCATACACTACTTCTCGGCAATGTTGATTGTAGGGATCCATTATGTCATCCACACAATTACTATTTCTTCAACTTCTCAAATTTGGGTTACTACCTAAGAGCAACCTCTAAATCTCCACTAAATCCTTGGGTTGATATAACCGAAATTTTCCTTAAATGCGATGCATCAACCCCCACCATTTTAGTACACCGTAATCACCCAAGATGTACACCATAGGAATTTCATATCCTTTCACCTACAGGATATAATAAATATACATATACATATATATATAGACGTAGCGGCAAAGAGTATAAAGCTTCATCAAAATGCCGGTTTGTGTGCCTCGTTTCTACGTCATCAATCATAGTTCCATGCTCCCAAGGTATGAATGCAATTATATATATATAGGAGCTTGGAACAAAGGTTATTGGGTGTTAGGTTCAATAAAAACTGCGTTTTATTCTCAGAAAGAATTAATTAGAACTTTAAAATAAGTTTATAAAAGTTTCTGGGCCAAAATCGAATTTTACAAACTTTCTGGTCGTTCGTTAGAAATGTCGTTCGAACGGGTTTTTCGTTCGAACCAGGTTTCGTTCGAACGAGTTTTGCCAACGAGTTCCCATTAAGGCATACTGGTCCGTCGTTAGAAATGTCATTCGAACGAACTTGTCGTTCTAACGAGATTTCCAATGAGCTTCTAACGAGTCCAAACTGGAACGTCGTTAGAAGTCTCGTTCGAATGAAATGTCGTTCGAACGAGAGGCCAGGCGGGAACAGTTTTTTGGCAGTTTTTCACCCACTTCCCCACTTAGTTTTTAACCAACTTTTTCACAGTTTAATATGTGCAGGAATCACATTTTCCAAACTAACATTTCCATAACTTTTCCAACTTAGTTTATCTCTTAGAGAGAGTTTGAGAGTAAAAATGGTTTAGGAAAATGTTCATGTTTTGAGTGTTAATTTTTTAAAGAGAAAATCCTTCACACTCTTGTTTACACCCAATTGTGTTTAGTCCAAGTTCTTATTTACATATTAAATTGCTTGGAGTCTTGGCACCGGTTTATCTCTACCGAATTCAAGAAGAGAAGTTTTGGTTTGCTTCTACATCCATCAAAGAAGAAGACTTTTTGTTGAGATTTTACCCACTTGATGAAAGGCTCAATGCTCGGATGACGGTGACCATATAAAGTCCTATCGGTGGATTCCGAGACCGCGGTGGTGTTCCGAGGTTATCCGCTAGGAAGAGGTTTCTACGAGAAGAAGCGTCGAGGCTTGAGAGGGATCGAGTCAGTCGTTGTAAGTCTATCTGTCTTGTACTTGTAATTCCGTATCTAGTGGATTTGTGGCTAGGGCCGTCCGAGGTTGTTTCCCGTCTTGGGTTTTTCCTCGTACATCTCGGCGTAGTGTGATTGGTTTATTTTATCTTGCATAATAATTTAGAACGCATGCTTAGGATAAATTCAAGATAAAATTCGGTTTAATTTATCACACTCAATTTAATTTGGACTTATATTAAATGTTGGGTAATGTTTATTTAATTCAAGTCATTTGCTAAAATTTGGTTTCGCCTAACTTGCTAATATTGATAAATATGACTTAGGCAAATTCTAGGACTTGGATTAACCTATTTTAATTTGTTTTGAAGAAATTAAAATTTGGCTTTGTTTATTTGTGAACCATCATTCAACGCTTCCGTATCATTTATTGAATTAATATAAAAGGAAATTACTTTGCGTCTTTCAAATTGGTATCAGAGCCAAAAATGATAAATTATTTCGTTAACGATCTTTTTAAATAATTTTTTGGCTAAAATGGAATTTACCCCATTTTCAAAATTTTCTATTTTCGATGGTTCAAACTACGCGTATTGGAAAGCGCGAATGAGATCGGCACTAAAATCTATCGACGAGAGAGTTTGGATGTCTGTTGTTACCGGGTACTCCCCACCAACTTACTTAGTTGAAAATGAACGTGTTATCAAACCCGCCGATAGATGGACTGAAAATGAGTTTAAACTTGCTAACTTTAATTCCCGAGGTTTAAATGCCTTATTTAGCGCTGTCGCACCGGATGAATTCCGACGTAATATGACGTGTGAAATCGCTAAAGAAGCTTGGGATATTTTACAATTAACTCATGAAGGAACTAGTGTTGTTAAAGCTTCAAAACTCCAAAACCTCACCACTCAATTTGAAACTATCAAAATGGATGAAAAAGAAACTTTTGATAAATTTTATGCTAGACTTTCTGATATTGTTAATTCATCTTTTAACTTGGGAGAGAAAATACCTGACGACCGTGTTGTAAAGAAAATTTTAAGGTCTCTACCCGATAGATTTATTCCTAAAGTGACCATTTTAAATTCTTTACCCACTTTAGCCTCTACGAAATTAGAAGAGCTTGTAGGTGATTTACAAACCTATGAACTAGATATGTTTCCCTCTAAAAATGGAAAGAAAATCGAAAAGGGTGTTGCTTTAAAAGCCTGAAAAGAGGTCAAACAAGTAGTAGAGAGAGATAGTGATAGTGACTCGGAAGACATGGCTTTGTTTGCTCGTAAATTTAGAAAATTTCTTAAATTTAAAAATGATTTTAAGAAATTTGATACTTCTAAACATGATAAAAGCGAGAAGATTTCTAAAGCCGAGAAAATCCCTAAACCTAGTAATGAACATTTAGAGAGGGACGAGTCTGATAAGTGTTTTGGTTGTGAAGGTTATGGCCATAGGGCGTTTGAGTGCCCCACTAAACTAAGAAAAGAGGGTAAACGACCCATCTCATATAATGCGACCCTTAGTGATAGTGATAAGGAAGAGAAGCCCGATTCCCCCACTAAGAAAAATTTTATGGCTTTTATGGCTAGTCATGTGAGTGATAGTGAGAACTCATCGATTGATGAAACGATAACACATGCCACTTCCAAGGTCATTGTATATGATTCTCTTATTTTTGATGATAGTGAGAGTGAAGAAGAAAGAGAGAGTGAAAATGAAGATGAGGTTGATATGAGTGAACTTCAAAACGCTTTTCAAGAACTGTATACCGAATCTATTAAATTGAAAAGAGCTAATTTGAAGTTAGAAGATAGTTTAAGAGAGAGTGTCAAGGTCGTTGATGAAATTGCTTTAATAGAAGACCTTAGGACACGTGAGAGTACTCTTCGAGAGAAGCTAGAATACGTAGAAGGCGAAAGAGATAGCCTTAGGGGTTTAATGGAATCCTTGAAAAAGGAGCTTCTTGCTTTTGAAGAGCGAACTGTTTTATTAGAGTCTAATATTTTGGAATTGCAAAATAAATTAAAAGACTCTAGTAATGTCAAATTTGATTTGGAGTGTCGTTCGGAAAAACAAGATAAAATGTTAGGAACGGTCCAAATAAGAAATGACACTTGTGGTTTAGGCTTCAATACTTGTAATGAATTTACTCATAATGACAAAACCACTGCTTTAGGAGAATCTTTTAGGAATGCTTTTAATGATCACTCCTTAGGTCAATCTTTTCGACATGCTCTTGCTTGTACTCATTGTGGTCAAAAAGGTCATCTTAGGAAATTTTGTTTTGATCTTAAACGAATTCCTAGAAAATCCCATAGTAAAGTAACCACGGTAGTTAACGTTCCAACACCCCAAGATAGTCATTCTTCATTAATTTGGGTTAGGAAATCCGACTTGGTTGTCTTGCAAAATAGGATTTGTGATTCTCATTTACTTTCACATGCTTCCTCCCTTGCTAAATCTAAAGGATGAATGTGTTAGTATTTGCATACTTTAGCTTTTGTACTTCATGCTATATTCACACGCTAAAATGTATGCTTGTTTAGTCATTTTCTAGTGATTGCATTATTTCATATCACATACTAGATATTATGACTTGTTTATCTTTTTGTATTATATTTTTACTTGAATTGACTGCATAATATAAAAAGATTTTTGTTTATCATTTGTGTTTTATTTATTTCATTTACGCTTAATGAAAAATACAAATGATTTTTGTTTGTCCTTTTGAGTAAATATCTATTTTTGATTAAAAATGTTCAAAACTCAAAAAGATTTTTTTTTCTTTGTGTGTATTTTAGTTTGACACACTTTAAGTGGCATATATTTGTGTTTGAATCCCATCTTTTACGCTCCCACGTGGCTAGAACTTTTGGTTTAGATTTTCAATCCTTAAAATGTTCTTTACCATGCTTTAAATGGAGTAGTTGGATTTTGTATTGTTTAAATGGATTCTATTTTTATATGCCTCTTTTCACACATGCACGAGCTCTTTTGAAATCTTAATGTCACATGTTATATTTGAGCTTTTTGAGGTGTTCTCCTACCAATCTAGTCATCTACATATCTATGACCTAGGAGGACTAGTGCATGTCAAAATCCGTTGCATGTGAGATTTGTGTGAAAATGAAAACATGATAAATAAAATGTGCACGGGGAAGGGCTCCGAAAGGATGAATTAAATCCTTTGCAATAGTAAGCCACCGTTTATTGGATCTAAAAGAAATACGTGATCCAAAGGCCTAAAAACAGAATATTTGGCTTTAAAAAGAAAAATAATTGCCAAGGCCTATGTTTGTTTGCTATATTCATTCAAAAGCAAAAGAATATATATGCTTATTGAGGGAGAATTGGATGGTATATCAACGGTTTGCACAATGTCCGTTTATCCTAGTTGTCTTTAATGTCATGACTCTATTTGGTTTGTAGAATCATCATCATGCTAGGCTTGTATGCATTGTGTTTGTTTGTTCATTAAGTTCAATCTTTATATTGTCACATGAGGTTATATTTAAATGTGATAAAGTTTGCAATCAAATGAGAACTCCGTGAATGTTTATTAAGTGTTTGGGTCTAAATTTAATTGTTGCTAGTTCACACTCCTACACTTCCGTTTCCATATGACACATTTTTGCCATACGAGTGTGCAAACTTATTGTATTTTGTGTTATATGTGTGTTTATATCTATATATATGCAAGTACTCTATTGGTATATTTCTAATGTATATATATATTATATTTGTTTTTCTTTGCCTTGATTTTATTGCCCATATGCTTTCATGTCTTATCACTTTAAGCTTCAACATGATGTTTATTAGTTCTTTATCCTTTGCCTATTCCTGAACAAAAAGGGGGAGAATGATGATAGGGGGAGAAATGGTATCTAATCCTATTATAATCGTATCTTAGTTTGGGGGAGATTTATCTTAGGGGGAGACGTCTTTCTAAGTAGGTCATGTGTTTGATAAAGGGGAGAATTAATTTAGGGGGAGTAATTAATTAATTGCATTTAATACTTTGATATTCCCTATGCATTTGATGAGTTTGCTTAAGTGTGCAGAAATTCTTCTAAAGCGGCATCTTTCAATGGCAAAGCGTTTGATCCTTGGGTTGAGTCAAGTTTGGGTGGGTTATGTTTTGAGTCTAGTGATCTTGACGGCCCTTTAGGATTTTTGTTTGGTTTTTGTCCCGGAATAGCCAAAGGGGGAGATTTGTAAGGACACAAATTTCCAATTGAGTCCATATATAGTTTTGGCTCAATTCCGGACAAAAACATTTATTCATAGGATAATATTTAAATTGTAATATTCTCAAGCCTATGAAGTGTTTGTTGAAGACGTAGCGGCAAAGAGTATAAAGCTTCATTAAAATGCCGGTTTGTGTGCCTCGTTTCTACGTCATCAATCATAGTTCCATTCTCCCAAGGTATGAATGCAATTATATATATATAGGAGCTTGGAACAAAGGTTATTGGGTGTTAGGTTTAATAAAAACTGCGTTTTATTCTCAGAAAGAATTAATTAGAACTTTAAAATAAGTTTATAAAAGTTTCTGGGCCAAAATCGAATTTTACAAACTTTCTGGTCGTTCGTTAGAAATGTCGTTCGAACGGGTTCTTCGTTCGAACCAGGTTTCGTTCGAACGAGTTTTGCCAACGAGTTCCCATTAAGGCATACTGGTCCGTCGTTAGAAATGTCGTTCGAACGAACTTGTCGTTCTAACGAGATTTCCAACGAGCTTCTAACGAGTCCAAACTGGAACGTCGTTAGAAGTCTCGTTCGAACGAGAGGCCAGGCGGGAACAGTTTTTTAGCAGTTTTTCATCCACTTCCCCACTTAGTTTTTAACCAACTTTTTCACAGTTTAATATGTACGGGAATCACATTTTCCAAACTAACATTTCCATAACTTTTCCAACTTAGTTTATCTCTTAGAGAGAGTTTGAGAGTAAAAATGGTTTAGGAAAATGTTCATGTTTTGAGTGTTAATTTTTCAAAGAGAAAATCCTTCACACTCTTGTTTACACCCAATTGTGTTTTGTCCAAGTTCTTATTTACATATTAAATTGCTTGGAGTTTTGGCACCGGTTTATCTCTACCGAATTCAAGAAGAGAAGTTTTGGTTTGCTTTTACATCCATCAAAGAAGAAGACTTTTTGTTGAGATTCTACCCACTTGGAGAAAGGCTCCATGCTCGGATGACGGTGACCATATAAAGTCCTATCGGTGGATTCCGAGACCGCGGTGGTGTTCCGAGGTTATCCGCTAGGAAGAGGTTTCTACGAGAAGAAGCGTCGAGGCTTGAGAGGGATCGAGTCAGTCGTTCTAAGTCTATCTGTCTTGTACTTGTAATTCCGTATCTAGTGGATTTGTGACTAGGGCTGTCCGAGGTTGTTTCCCGTCTTGGGTTTTTCCTCGTACATCTCGGCGTAGTGTGATTGGTTTATTTTATCTTGCATAATAATTTAGAACGCATGCTTAGGTTAAATTCAAGATAAAATTCGGTTTAATTTATCACACTCAATTTAATTTGGACTTATATTAAATGTTGGGTAATGTTTATTTAATTCAAGTCATTTGCTAAAATTTGGTTTCGCCTAACTTGCTAATATTGATAAATATGACTTAGGCAAATTCTAGGACTCGGATTAACCTATTTTAATTTGTTTTGAAGAAATTAAAATTTGGCTTTGTTTATTTGTGAACCATCATTCAACGCTTCCGCATCATTTACTGAATTAATATAAAAGGAAATTACTTTGCGTCTTTCAAATTGGTATCAGAGCCAAAAACGATAAATTATTTCGTTAATGATCTTTTTAAATAATTTTTTGGCTAAAATGGATTTTTCCCCATTTTCAAAATTTTCTATTTTCGATGGTTCAAACTACGCGTATTGGAAAGCGCGAATGAGATCGGCACTAAAATCTATCGATGAGAGAGTTTGGATGTTTGTTGTTACCGGGTACTCCCCACCAACTTACTTAGTTGAAAATGAACGTGTTATCAAACCCGCCGATAGATGGACTGAAAATGAGTTTAAACTTGCTAACTTTAATTCCCGAGGTTTAAATGCCTTATTTAGCGCTGTCGCACCGGATGAATTCCGACGTATTATGACGTGTGAAACCGCTAAAGAAGCTTGGGATATTTTACAATTAACTCATGAAGGAACTAGTGTTGTTAAAGCTTCAAAACTCCAAAACCTCACCACTCAATTTGAAACTATCAAAATGGATGAAAAAGAAACTTTTGATAAATTTTATGCTAGACTTTCTGATATTGTTAATTCATCTTTTAACTTGGGAGAGAAAATACTTGACGACCGTGTTGTAAAGAAAATTTTAAGGTCTCTACCCGATAGATTTATTCCTAAAGTGACCGTTTTAAATTCTTTACCCACTTTAGCCTCTACGAAATTAGAAGAGCTTGTAGGTGATTTACAAACCTATGAACTAGATATGTTTCCCTCTAAAAATGGAAAGAAAATCGAAAAGGGTGTTGCTTTAAAAGCCCGAAAAGAGGTCAAACAAGTAGTAGAGAGCGATAGTGATAGTGACTCGGAAGACATGGCTTTGTTTGCCCGTAAATTTAGAAAATTTCTAAAATTTAAGAATGATTTTAAGAAATTTGATACTTCTAAACATGATAAAAGCGAGAATATTTCTAAAGCCGGGAAAATCCCTAAACCTAGTAATGAACATTTAGAGAGGGACGAGTCTGATAAGTATTTTGGTTGTGAAGGTTATGGCCATAGGGCGTTTGAGTGCCCCACTAAACTAAGAAAAGAGGGTAAGCGACCCATCTCATATAATGCGACCCTTAGTGATAGTGATGAGGAAGAGAAGCCCGATTCCCCCACTAAGAAAAATTTTGTGGCTTTTATGGCTAGTCATGTGAGTGATAGTGAGAATTCATCGATTGATGAAACGATAGCACATGCCACTTCCAAGGTCATTGTATATGATTCTCTTATTTTTGATGATAGTGAGAGTGAAGAAGAAAGAGAGAGTGAAAATGAAGATGAGGTTGATATGAGTGAACTTCAAAATGCTTTTCAAGAACTGTATACCGAATCTATTAAATTGAAAAGAGCTAATTTGAAGTTAGAAGCTAGTTTAAGAGAGAGTGTCAAGGTCGTTGATGAAATTGCTTTAATAGAAGACCTTAGGACACGTGAGAGTACTCTTCGAGAGAAGCTAGAATACGTTGAAGGCGAAAGAGATAGCCTTAGGGGTTTAATGGAATCCTTGAAAAAGGAGCTTCTTGCTTTTGAAGAGCGAACTGTTTTATTAGAGTCTAATATTTTGGAATTGCAAAATAAATTAAAAGACTCTAGTAATGTCAAATTTGATTTGGAGTTTCGTTCGGAAAAACTAGATAAAATGTTAGGAACGGTCCAAATTAGAAATGACACTTGTGGTTTAGGCTTCAATACTTGTAATGAATTTACTCATAATGACAAAACCACTGCTTTAGGAGAATCTACTAGGAATGCTTTTAATGATCACTCCTTAGGTCAATCTTTTCGACATGCTCTTGCTTGTACTCATTGTGGTCGAAAAGATCATCTTAGGAAATTTTGTTTTGATCTTAAACGAATTCCTAGAAAATCCCATAGTAAAGTAACCACGGTAGTTAACGTTCCAACATCCCAAGATAATCATTCTTCATTAATTTGGGTTAGGAAATCCGACTTGGTTGTCATGAAAAATAGGATTTGTGATTCTCATTTACTTTCACATGCTTCCTCCCTTGCGAAATCTAAAGGATGAATGTGTTAGTATTTGCATACTTTAGCTTTTGTACTTCATGCTATATTCACACGCTAAAATGTATGCTTGTTTAGTCATTTTCTAGTGATTGCATTATTTCATATCACATACTAGATATTATGACTTGTTTATCTTTTTGTATTATATTTTTGCTTGAATTGACTGCATAATATAAAAAGATTTTTGTTTATCATTTGTGTTTTATTTATTTCATTTACGCTTAATGAAAAATACAAATGATTTTTGTTTGTCCTTTTGAGTAAATATCTATTTTTGATTAAAAATGTTCAAAACTCAAAAAGATTTTTTTTTCTTTGTGTGTATTTTAGTTTGACACACTTTAAGTGGCATATATTTGTGTTTGAATCCCATCTTTTACGCTCCCACGTGGCTAGAACTTTTGGTTTAGATTTTCAATCCTTAAAATGTTCTTTACCATGCTTTAAATGGAGTAGTTGGATTTTGTATTGTTTAAATGGATTCTATTTTTATATGCCTCTTTTCACACATGCACGAGCTCTTTTGAAATCTTAATGTCACATGTTATATTTGAGCTTTTTGAGGTGTTCTCCTACCAATCTAGTCATCTACATATCTATGACCTAGGAGGACTAGTGCATGTCAAAATCCGTTGCATGTGAGATTTGTGTGAAAATGAAAACATGATAAATAAAATGTGCACGGGGAAGGGCTCCGAAAGGATGAATTAAATCCTTTGCGATAGTAAGCCACCGTTTATTGGATCTAAAAGAAATACGTGATCCAAAGGCCTAAAAACAGAATATTTGGCTTTAAAAAGAAAAATAATTGCCAAGGCCTATGTTTGTTTGCTATATTCATTCAAAAGCAAAAGAATATATATGCTTATTGAGGGAGAATTGGATGGTATATCAACGGTTTGCACAATGTCCGTTTATCCTAGTTGTCTTTAATGTCATGACTCTATTTGGTTTGTATAATCATCATCATGCTAGGCTTGTATGCATTGTGTTTGTTTGTTCATTAAGTTCAATCTTTATATTGTCACATGAGGTTATATTTAAATGTGATAAAGTTTGCAATCAAATGAGAACTCCGTGAATGTTTATTAAGTGTTTGGGTCTAAATTTAATTGTTGCTAGTTCACACCCCTACACTTCCGTTTCCATATGACACATTTTTGCCATACGAGTGTGCAAACTTATTGTATTTTGTGTTATATGTGTGTTTATATCTATATATATGCAAGTACTCTATTGGTATATTTCTAATGTATATATATATGATATTTGTTTGTCTTTGCCTTGCTTTTATTGCCCATATGCTTTCATGTCTTATCACTTTAAGCTTCAACATGCTGTTTATTAGTTCTTTATCCTTTGCTTATTCCTGAACAAAAAGGGTTAGAATGATGATAGGGGGAGAAATGGTATCTAATCCTATTATAATCGTATCTTAGTTTGGGGGAGATTTATCTTAGGGGGAGACGTCTTTCTAAGTAGGTCATGTGTTTGATAAAGGGGAGAATTAATTTAGGGGGAGTAATTAATTAATTGCATTTAATACTTTGATATTCCCTATGCATTTGATGAGTTTGCTTAAGTGTGCAGAAATTCTTCTAAAGTGGCATCTTTCAATGGCAAAGCGTTTGATCCTTGGGTTGAGTCAAGTTTGGGTGGGTTATGTTTTGAGTCTAGTGATCTTGACGGCCCTTTAGGATTTTTGTTTGGTTTTTGTCCCGGAATAGCCAAAGGGGGAGATTTGTAAGGACACAAATTTCCAATTGAGTCCATATATAGTTTTGGCTCAATTCCGGACAAAAACATTTATCCATAGGATAATATTTAAATTGTAATATTCTCAAGCCTATGAAGTGTTTGTTGAAGACGTAGCGGCAAAGAGTATAAAGCTTCATCAAAATGTCGGTTTGTGTGCCTCGTTTCTACGTCATCAATCATAGTTCCATTCTCCCAAGGTATGAATGCAATTATATATATATAGGAGCTTGGAACAAAGGTTATTGGGTGTTAGGTTTAATAAAAACTGCGTTTTATTCTCAGAAAGAATTAATTAGAACTTTAAAATAAGTTTATAAAAGTTTATGGGCCAAAATCGAATTTTACAAACTTTCTGGTCGTTCGTTAGAAATGTCGTTCGAACGGGTTTTTCGTTCGAACCAGGTTTCGTTCGAACGAGTTTTGCCAACGAGTTCCCATTAAGGCATACTGGTCCGTCGTTAGAAATGTCGTTCGAACGGACTTGTCGTTCTAACGAGATTTCCAACGAGCTTCTAACGATTCCAAACTGGAATGTCGTTAGAAGTCTCGTTCGAACGAGAGTTCGTTCGAACGAAATGTCGTTTGAACGAGAGGCCAGGCGGGAACAGTTTTTTGGCAGTTTTTCACCCACTTCCCCACTTAGTTTTTAACCAACTTTTTCACAGTTTAATATGTGCAGGAATCACATTTTCCAAACTAACATTTCCATAACTTTTCCAACTTAGTTTATCTCTTAGAGAGAGTTTGAGAGTAAAAATGGTTTAGGAAAATGTTCATGTTTTGAGTGTTAATTTTTCAAAGAGAAAATCCTTCACACTCTTGTTTACACCCAATTGTGTTTAGTCCAAGTTCTTATTTACATATTAAATTGCTTGGAGTTTTGGCACCGGTTTATCTCTACCGAATTCAAGAAGAGAAGTTTTGGTTTGCTTCTACATCCATCAAAGAAGAAGACTTTTTGTTGAGATTCTACCCACTTGGAGAAAGGCTCCATGCTCGGATGACGGTGACCATATAAAGTCCTATCGGTGGATTCCGAGACCGCGGTGGTGTTCCGAGATTATCCGCTAGGAAGAGGTTTCTACGAGAAGAAGCGTCGAGGCTTGAGAGGGATCGAGTCAGTCGTTGTAAGTCTATTTGTCTTGTACTTGTAATTCCGTATCTAGTGGATTTGTGGTTAGGGCCGTCCGAGGTTGTTTTCCGTCTTGGGTTTTTCCTCGTACATCTCGGCGTAGTGTGATTGGTTTATTTTATCTTGCATAATAATTTAGAACGCATGCTTAGGATAAATTCAAGATAAAATTCGGTTTTATTTATCATACTCAATTTAATTTGGACTTATATTAAATGTTGGGTAATGTTTATTTAATTCAAGTCATTTGCTAAAATTTGGTTTCGCCTAACTTGCTAATATTGATAAATATGACTTAGGCAAATTCTAGGACTTGGATTAACCTATTTTAATTTGTTTTGAAGAAATTAAAATTTGGCTTTGTTTATTTGTGAACCATCATTCAACGCTTCCGCATCATTTATTGAATTAATATAAAAGGAAATTACTTTGCGTCTTTCAATATATATATATTTACTCCAAACATATATATACACAACCATTCATTCCCATAGCCAAGTGTACATATCATATATAATGTACAATGGCAATACACATAATACAACCCGCTATATACTGCCGATATACTACACCATGCTATTATCTTCCAGGGCATCACTCATATACCATTCTGGGGACCCCGGTCGGACTCAATATCACCGACATCGGGGACAACACACACACACGCGACGTTCGGGAAGCGGCCATAGTTCCTAACCGGTCAATGAGACAAAAAATACCCACCACGTCTCACCCCCCCAAAAATGTAGATCACATAATAACACAATAGAGGCTATGACCTGGGGAATATCCACACTCTGCATCGAGCCAGGGTACTCACCCTCATCGCGCAACTTCCCAATGACAGCATGGGCGGGGTATGCTTAACAATACAAGTATATATATCATTGACATGCACAATATATATACATCCATATGATTACATCATATAATTAAACCATCACATACGATTTAGATATTCACAACATGAGTATACACATATATGCATATCTACATAGATATACATACATACATACATACATACATACATACATACATACATACATACATATATATATATATATACTATCTTACATTTGAATGAATAAGATTTCTAAACTCGGCTATAAGCATACTATCCGTCGTCCCAAACACATCAACTCGTCTCGTTATATGAATACGATCCCTCACTTGAAGCATATTCAGGTATTTCTCCCATGATATAAATAATCTTCCAACATAGATATATCTCCAACATTAAGGTTATCACCCAAAGTTTAGTGTAGGAAACCATCAATACACATCTCATTTATATCCAAAAGTACATTAATATCTCGAGTACTAATTTCGACTATTGGTATACACATAACTAATAGTCTACAAACCTCAAGTTTAAACTTAAATTCATCCTAATGATCCCATCATTTCCTAGTTGATAGTACTATCCAATCTCTCCCGATTTCCGACTAAGGTTCAATTATCCCTATGAACCCTTTACATTAACGATATATTCCCAAAATTCATCATCACTAAGGATACGCGACCACTTTCTCTCTCGTCGGTCCCTAATCTTAACCTAAATAGAATCCTATCACTATAAGGACTCGACACAATTATCGGCCTACTATTGCATGTTGTACCCTCACAACCCTTATAAACGGACCTTAACCTTACATCATAACTAGGCTCATTTATAATCCCTACATAGAACTCCCGTTCTCAATGAGATTCCTCACTATATCGATATGACCCTCTCCAATATATATGGATATAAGTCCCTAAGATACTCGATACGTACCCGCGGTCCCATCATGTGAGAAACTTCTAATAAATCTCTGAAACATCTTTCTTACATCATATAATCATGTCCCAAATCAATAAACCCAACCAAAAAGGGTTAGAAATCATTCTAGAAAAACTTCACAAAACAGCCCTGTTTCCGAATCGATTTGGCCTGGCCCGAATCGATTCGGTCTCAAGGGCGAATCAATTCGCTCCAACTGCGAATCGATTCGGTCCAAAGGACCTGGGACTTTGTCTCAAGACGAATCGATTCTCCTTGGGTCCGAATCGATTCGGTCATGCAGACCTTTCACTTTCGCCTAAACCGAATCGATTCGCTTAAGGGGCGAATCGATTCGGGTCTGCAGAATCTTGAAGGTCTCTTCTTCTTCACAAGAACCCATGAATTATAAACCCTAAAATTTCAATTCTAACCCCTAAACCTTCATCAAATCATGATTTTAAGTCAATAAATCATCCCAAATCTGATCCCAACCATCTCTACACCATCAACCCATATCTAAACATCAATTTCAAGATTTAAACGACAAAATCTAGGTTTTGATATTAATACCCAAATCCAAATATTTTATCCACAATTTATGAAATAAAATACACAAATGAAATATTTATCAAGATTAAACACTTGCCTCGAAATTGTAGAGGTTGAATCATCCTCGAGATCGCGTTTGGGCCGGAATCTCCAAGCTTTCCCTTCTCTCTCTCTTCCTTTCTTCTTCTTTCTCTCTTCCTTTCTCTTTTTCTCTTTTTTTTTTCTCTCTAATGAGAATGGCTTGATCCGTAAGTCTCTTAAACCTTTAAAATAATAATCCCAGTTTTAAATGTTAATACACACTTTAAATGACTCATTTACTCCAATTTGAGTCAAACTGACTTAAAAATATTCCGGTGTCGAAGTAAAGCCCAATGACAGTCATTTTGACTATCTCGACCCATCTAGGATCGATGATACATTCAAAATCATCATCCGGAATACTTTGAAACGTCCTCAATTTTTGGACCTAAATTTCCAAATTTTAAAATTCTCCAATTTAAATAAATTTATTTCTCCCAAAAATTTAATTTCTCAATCCCAAAGTCACGGGTTGTTACATTATGTTCAGGAATAGACAAAGAATAAGGTGCACAATAATAAATCAAATCTCCCCCATAATGTTAAAACATGAAAACATAAGAAAAGAAAGTATATCATGCAATGGTGTGAAGCAAGCGTGCACTAATAAATAATTCGGCAACACAAGTACAAATAATCCAAACTTTAAGCAAATGATATTAACTATGATGCAAGCATTTAAGTATAAGATATAAGGTGTTCATAACACGTGCCAATAAAAATTACAGATTAAGCATAAGGCAAACATAGATTAAATGAAAACGCAAAGACTCAAAACATATAAATACTATATATATATATATATATATATATATATATATATATATATATAAAGAGAGAGGGGGGGGGGGGGGGGGGGGAAGCTCACCTATATCATGATGTATACATCACACCTAATTCTAAGAAACCTTTTTTCCAATTTTTTATTTTTCTTTTGAAATTAACCTTCCAATCAACCCATATTCAAAAATCAGGTTAAAATATATTTTGTAGCTATTTAAAAAAAAATTCACAAAAAACTGCTAGCACGGACCCTTATAAATAAGGCATTCTGAGCAGGTTTTTGTGAATTTTTTAAAAATAGCTATAAAATGTATTTTGACCTATTTTTTTAAACATGAGTTTATTGGAAGGTTAGTTTAAAAAAAAAATTGAAAAAAAAAGTTTGTTAGGGCCTAAAACTAGGTGTGATGTATGGATGATGTATGAAGCATGATGTAGGTGAGCTTTCTCCTATATATATATAGTCACGCATATACCGATGAAGCACATAATGACCACAAAAGACACAAACACATTAGTTTTACACACTCGCATAGTACAATTTGTTTAAACACGGTGGTACAGAGTGAAGGGATGTGAACTCAAAACAAGAGAAAAGGACACAATCACTCAAAAAATGTCCAAGTAGATTTATTTGACCACAATAATTTATCAACATTCGATTTAACCTCACATGTCAAATAAAGAACTCAAAAGGACAAACAAACATAATGCACACTCGGTAACTTTCATGATTCTCGATTTTATAGAATCAAAATAATTAAACGCAACTAGGACTCATTGTGAAAAACCATTAATCTTCAACTAAACACCCTAATTTTTTTTTTAATTTTCACTCTCTTTTTCTTTTGAAGATACATAATTTTTGAAGCATTAATGTAAAAAATTTGACTCGGGGAATTTTTTTATTTTTATTGTCTCTCAATCTTTTAGGCTCTTGCCAGCAGTGGCCTTTCACACAAGTGAGATTTCTCCTTTCGTAGCCCTTTCTGGTGCATACACAAATTTTCAATAAAGCACCAAATTCACGGTTATGATTTTTACATGCACAACTCCCCCATGGTAAAAACAAATTATGTATATGACAATATTATTGGTAGAACACCTCACTTAGATCATGTGATATATAAAGTTAAAATTAAAAAAAGCTCGTGCAAAGTGTGTGCGCAGGCATATACAAAGTGAATCCATCATGAAAATTAATTTCAAAGTACGTCATGAAAACATGATTAAGAACAATCCAAGCATTGAAAATCAAAATCAAATGTCCTAAAAACATGGATATAAGGAAGGAATGGGGTTCAAACACATCGATATGTCACACAATATATGTAAAAGTAGAATACATAAAGTCAAAAATCTTTTTGAGTTCTTAAACATTTTGAAAATTGACTCAAAAAACAAACAAAATGTTTTTGTATTTTTCTTATTAAAACCTAAAAAATTTAAAATTAAAATACAACAGATAAACATCATACAAGTAGCAATGTCATATAACATAAAGTACATAAGTTAGTGTATGAAAACATGCAAGCTATAACGCATAAGATATGGTATGTGATGAATCATGTGAAAACATGCGAGAGTCAACAAGCTTAACATCAAGCGCCTCCAAATCAGATCTCCGAACCCACATAGATGTAGTGTGACAGACTTGGGCGTGGGGAACTCTGGTGATACTAGTCTTAGTTATCTTAGTACCTTTTTTAGGATCATAACAAGTATGCCTAAGGTGATATTTCCTACCACAATGTGTTTAAGTGTATACATGAGGAATGTTACCTTTGGATTGACATTTTATAATGCCCCTATCCTGATTCTCTCTCTCAAAAGCATGGTCTTAGATGTAGCAGCGAAAGTACTAGTAGCGCCGAATCCAATACCACAACTGTTATATTTGATTCGGACGATGCCTATCATTTTATCCAACTTTTTTAACCTAGACTCCAAATCAAATTTGACATTACTCGAGTCTATCAATTTCTCTTCTAACTCCACAATCCTAGACCCGCTCAAACCCCTAGGCTCTTTAAACTCAAGAAGCTCATTCTATAAAACCTCCATCAAAACACAAAGGCTATTTCTCTCGCCCTCAACATACTCGAGCTTCTCCTTAAGAGTCTTCTCACGTGCCTTAAGATCCTCAATTAATTTAGCACCATCATTTCTTATGATAGGTTCTTTTATCTTAGCTTATAAATTAAAGTTATCCTTTTTCAACTTCAACAGCTCCGCTTATAACACCCAAAAGGTCACTTGATGCTCACTATCCTCCTCCTATTCTTCTTCTTTTTCATCGCTCCTCTAATTACTAGCTTCGAAACCTAAATATAAGACATAGGATCCATTGTGATCATGATTATCTTAAACAGGGGAAGACCCTTCATTTAAGCTCACATGAGTAGCCATGAACACAATGCACGCTCCACGAGGGAATTAACTTCCTTTTATGACTCACTATCACTAAGGGTTGTATTATATAACATATGTTTTTTCCCTCCTTCCTTAGTCTAGTGGGACACTCACGAGAATAATCCCTAAACCCTTAGCATTCAAAGCACTTATTTCGGTCATCTAATTTCGTAGGACCATCCCTATTCTTTCTATCACGGTCATCAAAGTTCTTAGTTTTTTTCCAAAACTCATCTCATCTTTAAGATTAAGAAACATCTTGAACTTCTTGACAAACTTAGCTATCTCTTCAGCATCAAGCTCACCGTTACTACCAGAATTTGACACATTTATTTTTTGAGATTCAAAACAATGCCCTTCTTTACATTATTTTTTCTTTTGAAGACACATGTTCATCTCGTAGGTTTGAAGATCATATACAAGCTCTTGGACTCTCATAGTGGCGAAACCACCTAAGGAATCTAGGACCATGACTTTATAGTTAATTTTTAATGCAATGACCTTAAAATTTTTTGCACCAATCTAGACTCGGGGATAGGCTCTCCTAAGTTAAACAAGGAATTGTCAATATCGGATAACTTGGCATATAACTCATCAAAAGACTCATTCTCTAACACCTTAATTGTCTCAAACTTAGTCGTAAGATTTTATAACTTGGAAACCCTAATAATATATGTTCCCTCATATGTGAATCATAAAAAATTCCAAGCATCCTTCGCGCTCTCGCAAGTCATGACACGTCTAAACTCTTTAGTAGTCATATCATAAAAAATAGCATACACACCCTTAGAATCAAAAGCTGAGGCATTATTTTCAACCGTTATCCAAGAGGCATACACTTAATAGTGCCACATTTAGTAGGAGGAGTACACTTAAACTCAATCGATTTCCAAACATTCAAATCTATCGATTTCAAGAAAAATTGCATCCACGCCTTCTAATAAGCATAGTTTGATCCATAAAAAAATAGAGGTCGAAACATAACTATTTTTTCGATTAAACTCCATTTAAACTCTAAACAATCACAAAATAGGAATCTTACACAACAAATTAGTGTAACCTGTTATGATACCAATTTGAGAAAACTAAGTGGCCCAGGGCTTGTAGAGAAAAACCCCACCAAATTTTATTTTCACAATTTTTAATTTACTTACACCACTTTAGAGAGCCACAAATGTTGTGTAAAATAATTTACCAATTTTTGTCTTCGCCTAAGCATGCATCTAGGTGAGTATTAGAAAGAGTAAAATAAGTAAATCACAACACGCCGATGTAGTGCAAAACTCACAATGGAAAAAATATCGGATGACCCAACCATACAAGTCCACTACCATATAGGCAGTTTACAAGATTAATTTGGACTTACTCACAGGCTCAATGCTTTCACGCTTTGACGTTATTCCTTGATCCTTGTAGCCTTCTTCACAATCACTATTGGATGCCTTCCGACAACCATATAATGCAAGAACTTTCCCATATCTCAGTATCCCACCGATCTTACTTGTCTCGTGACCAGTCCAGTCCCCGCACAACACCAAACAACATATTTGTCAGTATAAAGAGCAAATCACTTTGCTACAAAATAGAAAGATCTCAAAACGACATATATATGTGTGATTCTTAGATCTCAAACATGGGTGTAAATTAGGATTTTGGTTTGAAATACTTTTTTCTTAAAACAAACACATAAACTAGGAGAGATTTTTAAACAAGTATGTGAACTCAAAAACCTTGGAAAAGTCTCTCTGAAATCTGTTGCTTCGTCAAGAGGTTTTCCAAAAATGAGATAAGCTTAAAAAATAAAGTATACATAGGAAAACACGTCAGCTCGTTTCATCGAAATTGGATCTCGTTCGAATGAGGCTACTTATCTCGCTTGAACAACTTCTAATGAGACTTCCAACGAGATTCCAGATAACGCTATAAATAGCTTGTTCGAAGTATGTTGGATCAATGTTCTAACGAGTTGCGTAAGGTCGTTCAAATGACAAACCTAAGGTCGTTCTAACGACATGCTGAACTATAAAAAATGTTATAAAACCTTTTTACAAACCAACACCCAAAAACCAATCAAAGTAACAAACATAAACATGTATTGATACCTCATTGAGATCCCTCGGATGATGAAGATGAAACTTGACTCGAAACACAATGTATACTCGATGTCGCTTTATCTTCGTCCGCTATAATCTTCAATAATACATCACAGGCAGGCTTGAAGGACAAACAACTCAAGTACTAACCCATGACTCAAACAAATTTTGTCTAAATAGGAAATTAAACAAATACAAACAAATTGACTCTATTAAAAAATTTGTCCTTATAAATATATCATTTGGAATATAATTTTAAACAACTAAAAAACATAAAACAATCTTATTGATCAATCGCTCGCACAATCAATAACATATTCATACGAACTATCATTCTGGTTAGATCTCAAAAAAACAACCGTGACACACTTTACAAAAGCTTACAATCAATCAATATATAACCAAGACAAACTCCGAATCAGAGGCCATTCTGTGACGACTTTCTAATTATAAATCCAGCTAGACATTGAAAATTTGAATTCATGTAGATGTCGTACCTTGGAGCGATGACAAGTGCCATCGTCTAAGCTATAGTTGGTCTTGAGTCAGAGACTTGGGAGTAGTCTCTTCAGATTATAAAACTATATGGGGGTAAGACCAACCGACATCTACCTCTCCCAGACCTTGCAGTGAAGCGGGAGCGTTGTGCACTAGGTACGACCTTTTTTTTAAGCAAAAAATTATAATAACTCATTTACTTAAGGGTTAATTACCCCCCCCCCCCCGGTCAATTTTTATACTTTCATTTTATGGAATAAGCCCTAGGAACTTTGTTAAGCACTTTAAAGAGCACCCTAATTCTAACAATGTTAATATTTTGGATAAAAACGTGAAAGTGATCACATGCCCTGCATATGAAGGCAAATTTGTTAAGAAATGCTTAAAAAAGTAATTCAGTAATTATGTATATTAGTTTAAAGGATAAAGTTCTCTAATATCATACCATTTTATTTTAAACCTAAAACCATTTCTGAATACTTTAACTCTCTTCTTTGACAAGAAAAAATATGTTAGGGTCCGTTTGGTTCACAACGGACAAAATAGTGGGCATGAGAAAATTTGCCTAGGCAAATTTTACCTAGTTTTTTTCACATGAGGCTATCAAACAACCATTTGGCGAAATTAAAGTCAATCCAATTAGTTTATTTAAAAACAATTTTTACATTATATTCAAAAATGTTAAAACCAGTTTTTACAATATTTCAATATTACGATTTTAAAAAAAAATTGTAAAACATTTTCTTAACAATTTTTTATAATATTAAAAATAGTTTTTAAAATATTACAAAATAATTTTTAAATATTCACAACAGTTTTTTTAACTATTTAAAATAGTTAAAAAAAATTTTAAACTTTGAAACAGTTTTTATAATATATTCAAAACAGTTTTTAAAAATGTTAAAAACAGTTTTTACAATATTTTTATATTATTGTTTTAAGAAAAAAATTGTAAAATATTTTCTTAATAATTTTTTATAATATTAAAAATAGTCTTTAAAACATTACAAAACAGTTTTTAAATATTCCTAACTGTTTTTTTTAATTATTTAAAATAGTTTTTAAATTATTTTTTAAAATATTAAAAGTGTTTAAGAAGTTAACAAATTTGTTGGCAAATATTTCTCACTCAAATAGGTAAGCAAAATTTGTCTAGGCATTATGCATAGGAGGTGTTGTACATTAGCAAATAACTTGTAGGCAAATTTTTGTACCAAACACACCAAATTGTTAGCAAATACCCCATTTGCCAACTTATTTATAATTTGTCATGACAATAAGCACAACCAAACGGACCCTTAATTTCTTGACATTAACCTCAAGTGGGAGGATGGATGGTTTTAGCGCTAACTCGTGTCTCAAATTATTTCAACTGTGATTTTTTGGGTTTGCGGTGTTGAATTAATTGTCCTGACCACATGGGTGTAAACCAATGAGGCACCCAAAGCCTCGATAAATGTGATAGACTAAATAATGTATAAATAATTCAATGAATCTATATAATTATATGGAAATTATAAATCCAAATCCTCTAAGAATGACACGTGATAGTAATAAATGATTGCTATTCTACCTCACATCTAAAGTGTCCATGTTGACAGCTATATTATAGCCCCTCTTGAACTCTCTCCATTTGGAGTATTAGAGTTCCCTTTTCCCATGAAAAAACTAAAAGTTCACCAACAATTATTACTCACCCTTTTACATTTCCAAGACTGATATTTTCAAGAATTCCAACTCATTTACTATGCATCTCTCTTAAAAAGACCTTATACCATTCGTTTTCCTAAAAGTGAAACGATACACTTCCTCCAAATAAAACTGATAAAAAATCAACTTTACACTTAAGCTTTATGGTTACTTTTAGGTAATCAGAATATCAGGTAACTTCAAGAAAATATTATATGCCTCTTTTCCTATATTATGTGTGTTTGTATATTATCTATGTTTACTGTTAAAAAAATGTGTTTGTAAAATGGAACTCTCTTACTTATACAGTTAGAGAAACGTTGTCTACTCATTTGGAAGACAGGTCTTTAACTTCAAAATATCTATTTGTACGTGTATTTTCAAATGACTTCTACAGTTTTTGTGACACCATTTTGCCTTTTACAGCTTTTATCATTTTTAACATATGTTGTTTAAAAGTAATTCGTTGGTCAGATATGGAGATGTGTTGCAGTGCAGATATGGACAAGGAGAATATATTTTCAACCCAGTATCATATTTATTTTAAGGTCATTTCACTTGAAACATTAATTATCTTAATTCCATTGTTTGAACTCAAAGGTTATGAAAGCCTTTTTTTGTGGGGGTTACTGGAGCAATTATCAAATTTCTTTTTGCACTTGTCTTTAAAATGGGTTGAAAGCTTTGACCATATTTTCAGTTTTTGAATGCCCTGTTATTTTGATAATTATATTTTTTTAAATGGAATGTCCTCCCTTCTATTTGTATGGTTACCAAAAAAATAAAACGTCGTTCTTTTTTCTTATCATTTGTTAATAGTTCCTCGAGTTAATTTAACAATAAGCTTTAGTAATTTATTATTTTTGCTTCATTTCTTCAATATATATGTTGGGTTTGAATACTGCTTTTATTAAATATGAGTATGGTAATTTTCTTTCACACAGGTTGTCCTCCCTTTTTTTGAGTAATTTAATTTTCCTTTGCATGGTCAATTTAAAATCAATTTAGCAGAATTATATATACTCAGCCACACATCGTGTGACATTCATGCTAGTTTATATATATAATTTATACATTTATTGATAATGTATTAATTCCGAGAGGATCGAAACTTAATTAACACGGTCCATCATTTACAGAATAATTTAGAAAATACCTTTAATTGTGATTCATGTAAAATTACTCTTACAGCCTTACAGAGTCACTGTCCAAAATGACATACGTCGAGTTATACTTGTCAGGGGTTTGGAATTCCGTGGAGACCACCCACCCACCTAATATGTTTTTGTATTTATTATATCATTTAGCAGCCAGTGGTGGACCCCCACCCACCCATCTCATATCAACTTGTATTTATTACATCAATTCGCAGCCATATTGATGGCGTCAATCAGTACGATCATGTTCACAAGCATTTCATTTGTCTCAACTCTTTTAATCCAATTATAACCATATACAACCCTCATGTATTAACACGAATGAATGAGAATATATATATATATATATATATATATATATTAAGGACAGGACAAGACAAGGAAAAAAATCTAAAATGAACAAGCTAACACTTAATAGTGTTCCTTCTCATCCCAACCCGTTGATCAGTTAGCTTCTACCAGACGCTTGCTAATCCCTCCACTAGTAGGCCTGATATTTTCAAATATAAATCATATTAGAAGAAATAAATGGACAAGGAAATTAAAATAACTCGATCAATTTAATTGAATATCACATTTCAAAGCACTTGAACTTCCATTTAAGTTAGGGACCCTATTATTTTGTTTGAATAAACCCTGAGCAATTACGTTGATGGTAGCTAAACCCTTGAACAATTAATTTTTATTACTTCTACATCGACGTACAAATTCCACTCATTTTGTGCGACATACTGACGTGTCATGCCTGTATTGGTCTATTTTTTAGCGCTGATGGGACCCACACCATAGGACCCACAAAATAACCCAATACAAACGTGACACGTCAGTGAGTTGGATTAAGTCGACCTAGAATTATCGATTAACTTTGCAAAAAACTCTTTGAACTATCTCAAAAAGTTGTAAACAAGTCTGTATGTTCGTCAGAAAACACTTTTTAGCGGCAATGAATTTGCAAAATTTTCATAATTAGGGATGTGTTTGATAGTTTAGGGACCTGATTACAATCAATCTAATAGCTTAAGGGTTTGTTTCCAATTTACCCTTTCGAATTCACCTAGTGCTTCTTTAATTTTTGAAACAAATCTTATACATATGGTTCACTTGATATTACAACCCTTGACAATAAAATTTGCGGGTTTAATTATTTTAAATTAAGAGAATCCACGTACAATCCATTAAGCACTTTATTGCTGTCACAGAAAAACCACTGCAGAGTCGCAACAGGCCCCACAAGCGTGATTCGAATAGGAAGATTTCTCGTAATCAAATTGGCGGGCCCAATGTTTTTCACAACCTAACACATTATATCAACAACAATGTAATTAGTACTTTCAGATATTTAAATTTGAATTATAACAAAGAAAAGATTGGTTCAACGGTCCTACTTGCAACACCGTATCATCCTTTCTATTAAAAAGGGAGGAAACAACATTTTCAGCAGGATTAGAACAACATCCCCTGATGCGAAGCCGACTAAATATGTCACCCCAAGTTTTTGGGCTATAGATTTCGATATATCAAGTCCATCGAATGCTCAAATGTGGAAAATATTATCATAGAGACTGGCCCACACATTTCCAGGGTAAGATATAATTAAAAGAAGAAATGTAGTTTGAACATACCAAGTAATTAAAGGGTTAATTAGCCACTGGCTCCCCCTTATTTTGCTATACTTATACCACTATATTCACTTCTTGGAATTCAAGCCCCAAAAGCACCACAAAGACACTTTTCGTGACGCTTTGTGAGAATCTTTTATTGTGTTTTACAAGTATTTATGATATTGTTTGGTGTTAAAGTTAAATAAATGAAAATGACGAGCTCAAAATCAGTAGAGTAAAATAAATGGGGGCCAAAAGCCAAATTAAAAGTGTACCATAACTATTTAAAACTCAAATTTATATACGTCAAATCAAAGTGGATTACCATGCTTTCCAATGCAAAAACCAGCCACAGAATACTAGAATAAGAAGTCAGTGAAAAAAGTTAAATAGAAAATTGTATAATGCAATGAAGTAGAAATTTTGCATGGAAGATTACGACCCCAGAGTGGAATTGGTCCCCTGTAAAAGCTGTAGTGAAATATAAATGCTTCAGAACTTCACTATAATAGCTGAATAGCATAATGAAGAATGAAAAGAAAGGGTAATCAAGATCTAGGGTAAATTACCCATAAAGACCTTCAGGCGCATATAGTTTAAGGAATCCATCAACCAAACTCTTTGCAAAATTGGGTTGAATTTGGACATGGACTTTGGTGGCTTCAAATGGACATAGAGCCACATCAACAAAAACTTGAGCAGATGAACTGCTGAGGAAGAATATGATACTTCTATTATGATCTACTTACACTTCAGAGTACAAATTTTTAAAATAAAGAGTGGTCCTTATGCGTGTGTTTCAAATCAAACCAATTTTTACCAAAAAATATCCAACTTTTGATTAGCACCAAACCAAGTTGTGAAAAAACAATTCTTACTTTAAACTAATTTTATCTTGATTAATCCTAAACATGCATTTAGTGATTAAAGCAAGTAAACTAAAGTAAATAATACTCACAACGCAGAATGTACGAGGAAAAACCCAAGACGGGAAAAAACCTCGGACGGTCCAAGCTAGACAATCACTATGAATGTGGAATTGCAACGAACAGACAAAAGACTCACTCAACGACTCGATCCCCATGGGTCTTGACGCTCTTCTGATCTTAAACCACTCCTCTCACAGTGCCCACGAAAAAATCCCTTCTTCCACGATACCTGTCCACAACACACGCATCCACGTATGTCTCGGTGTCCACCGAATGGCTTTGATACGCCTACGATGTCGAACAAGAAGTTCTTCTCTTTTCTTCACCGTAAAACCCAGATGTTCAAGTGTAGAACAAGCCTTCTTGGTGCAACAAGATCACATAAACATATAGTAATGATAACTCGAATATTTGCAAACTCTAAGGATGTATTTAAGCTTTGAAACCTTAGAAAAACATATGCAAAACTCGTACTGGTTTGAAAACTGTTTTCCAGATTGTAATTCACGTTAATTTAGATGAAACCACGCTTTAAATAGGATTTTAAGTCATTTCCTCAAAAAACGTGTCACTCGAACGAGATAGACCAGTCGTTCGCTCGACATAGCTATCTCGCTCGAACGAGCAGAGATGTCATTTGAACGACGCGCGTGTCAGTTTGACTTTTTCTTTAAAACGTTTCTTCAAAAGAGATCCAATTAAGTCAAACTCTTTTTTGAGCTTATCAGAATAAAACGTAGTGTAAAACATTTAAAACACTTTTAAAAACATATTAAAACATTTTTCTTATAAAAATTCATCCTTATCCTTTTATAAAAATTATTCCGAGCACCATTAATTATGCGCATTCATACCTGTGTGATCTCGAAATGAAATTAACTTGAAGACTAATAAACTTGCACCAATTAAACTTCAGCACGATTAATTCTTTGAAGCTTTGTAGCAACGACTTCAATTTCTTCAATACGTCATAGACCGAGTGGGATCGTGACAAAATAAAATCTCCCTATGACATATTACAAACACAGTTTTGTTCATGGCATTAAGTCAAAACAATACAGGGACTCAATTGGAACTTTATGTCCTTACATATTTTCCAACTTCTATCAAACGGACACATGTCGAAAAATATTTATTTGCCTTGAAATTATTTTCCCTAGAATCAAATGCCCTAAAATCATTTGCATTTTTTGAGTTTTCTATCAAAAGAACCCTTATTATATATGTAATATTTCACGAAACACAGTGTTCCTTTTGAGATTTATATATATATAAATAAATCTCAAAAGGAATCTCAAAAGGAAAATAGTGTTCCTTTTGAGATTTATATATTGAAACCCCACTATTTTTTACACCCCGAACAACTCTGTTTAAATTTTAAAATATCATTAAATATTTTTATGCCATTTGAGCGCTGCAATTTTTAACAGTCGGTACCCTACAAATATCATACTAATGTCTAAATATCTCATTTGCAATGGGATTGATCTTAGATAAGCAGGATGGTTGACTATATAAATGGCATAAAATGCGAGATTACACCTGGAAAAATCATAAAAATATAAATAAAGATACAATCTATTTCCTGAAAACACATAGAAAATGCTTAGTAGTGAAATTGTTCCTTATTGTATGAAGAAAAATAAACTACTTGAGTCTGCAATCACCTAACTACTCGGGATGATCAAATATATTATATAGGAAAGTAAGGGAGTCAAAAATCTCATTAAATCATTTATTCTATCCTATAATTGAAATTTTGGCCCAATAATTACGTTTTTTCCTTGATTATAGTTGTTAGTAGCGTACGGTACATAATACATGTCGCAATACAATACACAATACAAGCATGATACATATGTATCGCAAATGACCCACTATCCCAAGTGTATCGTTGCGTATCGTTATATAATATGCATATCATATGATATGCGGTTTATAATTGACATTTTCACGTTGAGTTTTTTCAAACTCACAAGTAGAAAATATCTTTCTCCAATCCTTTTGGATTTCTAATTGTACGATTCTTATCATACAATTTTAGCCTTTTGAAAACTCAGAAAATAACTCCCAATTCCTTATCTTGTACTACCCACCACTTGCTGTCCCTAATGTAATACCTCCCCCATCTATTAATTTTTGCGAGTCCCATTAAGCTGCATTTATGAGAGAGAAGGCACACTTTTTGTTGGAACATCCTGTAATGTCTTGTCAATCTTTCTCACGAAAAAAGCTCACATGTGGGCTCCCTTTAATTATTTGAATATTTTAATATACTCCCTAGTTCTTGCTATAATAGTTTTGAGTTATTGAGTTGGTTGATGGCCATTTAGCAATATATTTGCATTTGCAGTTTGGTACTACTTAATAAGTTAATTATTAATCTTGAGAACATGGATAAGAAAAAGAAAACGATTCATATTGACCCCACATGGAATCATTATGAAAAGGTGGGGTGATAATAAATTAGCATTTAAGATGAAATTAATGTAACATTGCAAGGGTGGTGTGAGTAGAACGAAATGCCATATTATCATTAAGGAGGAGAGGATCGTATTAGAATATGATGATGGAGATGAAGATGAAGATGCTGAAATAAACCATGATGATAATGAAGTTGAGTTGGATATATTTTATTTATGATCTTTCAGACTGACTTGTGATTCTATTTTTGCTACGGTTCATGATTTGTGGGAAAATTACAAGTTTAAAGATGAAATGATAGATTCTAAACCCTAAAAAATTATATTGAAAGTCCATTTTTTAAACTTTTATATTCTTACTTCTTTTACCTCTTTGATGTTTCCACAAAACGATGTAATAATGTCATGAAATTGCTTTAAAACCATATTATCTTGTGTAATTGCATATATGGTGTTGTCTATACATTTATTTAATTTTTACCAAATTCTTTATGTTTCGTATTGCAACTTACAATACATTAAACGATACATAGGGTTTTTGTACCTGATACGTATCTTAATTTGACAACTACGCTTGGCAACATAATAGAAAACAGATAAAGAATATAGCACCATGACTACCTTCCTTAGAAGGTCTTCAATGATTTTGTAATATACCTGTGTAAATTCTATTTAAGTGGATTCTACGCAGATTAAACACAAGTTTACTTACTAGAGTGTTCTCCGATCAAGTTATGTAAAATTAGAACTTCAAATTCAGGCATGTAAGAGGGGAATGTGTTGGGGATTGTGCCCATCCCCCGATCCTCGCGACGGGTGAGATAGGAGGATCCTAGATCCCGCGCGTCTCTCTCGGGAGAGCTTCGTCCAACGTCGTTGATGAGGTGAAAAATGTAGAGAGATGGAGTCGCAAGTCTATTTTACTCAAAACAGACAAAAGAAAGGGAGCCATCCCGAAGGACAACATCCAAAGACATACTGATACATACGAAACCAAAATGATTTAAAAAGGGTCCGGAGGATAAGTTACGAAATGGGAAGGTGTTAGGCACCCATTCCGCCCTTACGATCTCTCATGGGTTTTTTGCTATTTTCCTTTATTTTCCCCGTGATATGTGTGCATGTGTATATGTAGTGGAGATAGGAATCATCGACTTGTATTATGTAAGAGATAAAGCGAGTCATCCGTAGGAATGTTCATAAAGATAATATTAGAAAATAGGATTTACGCGATTATCTTTGCATTGATTGTTATAATGGAATGATAACGCATGTGGAATAATATGCCACTAACAACAAATATATATATATATATATATATATATATATATATATATATGTGTGTGTGTGTGTGTGTGTGTGTAAATGTATAGAATCTAAGAGAATTGAGTTTAGAGAAAATAGAAAATGAGAGAAAAAGTAAGAATAGGACTCGAGTCTCAGGTTTTACCCCGAGATGCCTACGTAGCCTATAGAGGCATCAAAGTCCACGTAGTTTGCATGCAAACGAGGGGTGGGGTTTATCCCATAAATCCAACTGGGTCTTCTCTTATGTGCGTGTGTAAAAAAAGTGTTTTCGTTGTGAGAAAAGTGTAAGAATAGTGTGAGAATTCCCATTTGGAATTTATGACCAAACCCTCTTTTTCTTGTTTTCTTTAGTTTTTATTTATATGAAAAAAAGAGATGTGAAATAATACTAAATAAAAAGTATATTAGGATATGTGAGATGAGAGAATAAAAGTGCTAAGTAATAAAACAAGTTAATGCAAATTTATGAGAATTTAAAGAGAGAATTGAGAAAATTGGACCTTTTTGAAGATCTTGAGCTTGATCTTGAACGTTGGAGAGTAGCCCTTGCACTTGGATGATGATGAAGGGTAGTTAATTCATAAAGTTTGATGAAAAGGATGATGAAAAGTGAAGGTTGGAATGGGATTTGGATGTGGAAATCACACTGACTTCGAGAGAGGTTTTCTGGATTCGTTGAGAGTGAGGTATTTCAGATCTGGGCTCCCCTTGCAATGAGGTCAGTCCCTCCTTTTTATAGGCCCAAGACATTGATGATCGGCATAGCCCTGGTCTTACCAATCGGCAGGTAATTTAGGTAAACTGCCGATAGGCAGGGTCTGGGACCTGCCGTTTGGGAGTCTCTTTCAGGATCCTTCAGAAAGTCGGTTGTAGAGCACAAATCGTTGATCCGAATCACGTACGGGATAAATGTTTGGAAAGGTAATTCAGAGACCTCCGAAAGTACTTGGACCTCTCCCGAATTCGGGAGTTGACTTTGGGTCAAATGTGGCTCTGGTCCTTTGAACTGGGAAACTTCAGACGCAAACGGATCGTTCGTCCGTATGGTAAGTCAGAATCGAGCACGAGGCGGACCGTTAGAAAGGTAGGAGATTTACTTTGACATTCCAAAGAGTTTGACCCAGTTTGGGGAGTTGACTTGGTCAACCGAGCCCTAGAAGCATTTGATGACCTCTTGGAGTAAAACGGATCATTCGTCCGTACCGTAAGTCAGAATCGCACACGAGGCAGACCGTTGGAAAGGGGTTTCAGTGACCTCTGAAGATTCATTCATTCTCGATCGAGATGAAGAGTTGTCTTTGGTCAAACGGAGCTCGGGAGCGCTCGGTGGCCTCCTGGTCGGGTTTCGGGGGAAAATGGGTCGTTCGTCCACATGGTAAGTTAGAATTGTGCATAGGACGGACCGTTGGAAAAGGGATTCAGTTACCTTCGAAGATACATTCAGTCTCGGTCGAGTTGAAGAGTTTGACTTTTTGGTTAAACGAAGCTTGGGAGTGTCCGATGGCCTCTAGGTCAGTATCCGGGGTATGACTTGGGTTAGTAGTTATGACAGGAGGTGCTAAGGACCTAAGGAGCATTTAGGGGGTAATAGAATGGGGTATCTACAGGGATGTCAGTATGATCTAGAGGTTTGGTGGGAAGATGGAAACATCAACCTTCCAAGGAGAGAGGACTAGTAGATTCAATAACAACAATTAGTAGAATTATGTCCTAAGTAGTGATCACACGGATGATGAGCCCAGTGCTTCGGTAGCCCCCTGCAATACCGTGAAGAGTTGTGTCTAGTCTCCAAACCAAAATTTAATCCAAAAGTCTCAATAGACGATTCTATCAAGCCTTTGATCCCCACTGGTCCTTTCAATTCCTTGTTGACAGGGCTTGCCCTGGAGCTTTAGTCCTTTTGTCACTCGAATTTCTCCGTTTATGCCACTTTGTGGCTAGGATGTGATACTGCTCCAAGTATAATAATACACACCAAAAATAATAATCTGTAACACATTGATATCCGTTCTGGCACAGTTTAATGACAATCTGGCACACTTTAAAACAGTGCCAAAATTTGGCACTGTTTAAAAGTGTGCCAAAATTAAGTACACTTCACTAAAATATAAATATCCCCCCAAAAATTGGCCCCTTAATTTTTTTTGGCTCCCGCTCTCTCTCTCTCTCACTCTCCCTCTCCCTCTCACACGGTCAGTCCCTCGCCTCCGTCATCCTCCACCATCCACGCACCTCTATCGCCATCCTCCACCATCCTCGACCATCCAACCACTTGCGTAGACATCCTCCCCCATCCACGCACCTCCGTAGCCTCCACGCACCTCTGTGCCTTTCTTAATATACACACAGAAAACATCCATTTTCAATTGAATTTTGGTTTACCCTTAAATCCAAATGCCCAAATCTCAGACCACTCTCCGATCGAAATAATAGTAGGAGTTTGGATAGTTATGTCAACCCTAAAACTATGGAATCTCCACTTCCCCAACATAAATGTTTCTTCCCTTTTCTTCAGGGATCCCCTAGATTGGTAAATTCTTCTCTTTTTTGTCTAATCTAAATCTAATGCATGTCTTTTATTATTATTTTGTTTATAAGATCTTCTTGTTTGAAACTAGTTGAGATTGTATATTAATTTATGTTTGATACCCTCTATTTATGTTAGATGTTAAATTTAGAGTTCATATTAGGTAAATGGTTGATATTTATTAGAATTATTTTACAGTTATTGTTGGTTTAATATTTAGGGTCAATTTTATTATTAATTTTAGAGATATTGTTGGTTTGAATTTGGTTTAAATTTGAGTTTGATGAATTTAATTTTTTTGTTAAAAAAGTTAACTTATGGAGATTTAAAAAAAAAGCCATGTCTTGTTTCTCTCAATCTCTAAAAATAACCTCAAAAAAATTTGGCTCCGGGGCTCCTGCCCCCGAACCCCCGAAGATCGTCATTAAAGTAGCCCCCGCTCACTGAAAATCCTGGCTACGCTCAACGAAAATCTCTACCTTTCCATCGAAAATGAATGAAATGCGAGTTTTGATGTTGGTCCTGACACCGACCTTTAATGAGATGCTAGAATTCCAAGTTTTGCCCTTAGTATTACTGTAGGATAGCTTAAAATTGATAGTGTTGGGTTGTTGGGTCCGATTAACGGCTGTTCCCTAGGCCATGGTGAGGGGGTTTGGTTGTATGTCCTGGCATCCATGGTGAGGGTAGTTTGGTTGTATATCCTCCACCATCAGGTATTACGAAATACTAATATCAGATTTATTATTATTTTTCGTTTTTCACATATCTGAATTTGTGTTGAAAGATCGATATTTATTTGCTTTATTTGCAGTTACCAATCTTGTGCAGCCTTTTTTGTTTGATTTAAAATGGAAACGTTATTAGATTTGTGCTGATTTTTGCAGATCTGAGTATTTTTAGTATCATAGGTGTAAACTGATAGGTCCAAATTGATTTGTTTGGCTTGTTAATAGTGTACATTTTTTATTTGGCTTGTTAATTTGATTTAGCAGTAAATTTATGACATGTCTTGTTGTATCATGTGATATTGAGTATACTTATAGGAAATATTCTATAATATTCTGTTTAACAAGGTAGGAGTGAGGTTAAATATCGTAGATAAGATGATTTTTCATTGTTTTCGCCTTGGTAGATCTACGATTTAGATGATAATTAATGGCTAATTTAGATGTTTAACATTTGTAGGTAGCAACAAGTAAGGACCTATGGAGTTAGGATGTTTTCTTTGCTATAAATTTGGTTTATTTTTAAGTGATGTTTGTTTACACAACAACAAAGAGTACTATTTAATATTTTGGCAATGCTAGGGGGGAAAAGTAGACCTAAATTACGCTAGAGAAAGAAATCGACCTAAATTAACTTTGGGGGAGAATGATAAGGACAATCTCACGTTTGTTTTTAATTTGTGTGACATCTCTATTTTTAATTTGTGTACCCATCTCACCTTTGTTTCTCATTGTGTCATGGCAGTAGTTTTAGCCTTATTATGGCTGAGTATATTATCCATTATTATGCTCGCTTTTTTGAATTATCACAGGAAAGAAAGTTTATGCTTTAAGTTTTCTTGACTTCTGGGTGTTGCTCATTTCTTTGTTCTTGAATCATGCGTGCGTGCACATTTGCCTTGGAATCCTGCATGCGGATCACAATCATTTGTAGCCGCGATGTCAATACATGTAATGCATTTATTAATTTGTAATTTGTTATCTAGTTATCAAATTGATTTTACCTTTGCTAAATTTGATTTCAATTTATGTGTCAGAATAATATTCTTGACATTGTGCATATTAGACATGTTCCACCCGCATCTTCAACTAGTATGGTTTTATTCTGAGATTTAGCACCACCAGATAAGTGATGATGAGCTCAAACAGTAGTGACCATGGCAGCCATTGAGATGTAAGTGAATAAGTGTGTAAGTGTGTAGAAGGAGATGAGTATAAGAGGAATAAGATAATGATGTATAGTGGTTCAACCAATTAGGCCTACATCCACTGTGAGTGTGTGATCCACTAAGTATAGGCACTAATGGCCTTGGATACAATGCACATAAGCTCACTTTCTCTCTCTACTGTGTGTTTTAGACAGAGTTTCAGCTAGGGTTACCAATTTCGGATCCTTTGCAAGATAGATGATGACCTCTATATATAGTACCTAGGGGGTGTAATGTACCCCCCATGCATTTAATGTGCATGTGGGTGTTTGCCTCACCAATATGGGGAAGCCATCTGTCACTGTCACATGTAGGGAATGATGATGAAATATTCTCCCCACGTGTGGGGAATAATCTTGTTATAACTGATATGTGTCCACGTGCCCTTATCCAAATGTCAACAGATGCTCGGCTACCGTGCTTGGTGCATGACCTCGGCCAGGGAGAGGCCGAGGTTAACAAGTCTAGTTGCCTGTTCAATCCGAGATGAGCCATAGGGTCCTCGACTTAAACCTAGCCGAGACAATGGACAAGGTCGGCCTGAGCCGAGGTTGAGTTGGTGTGTTTGGAGCATTAACTGATATCTTGATGATGACATTGGTAAAAAGGCTTCTTGCGAGCTCGGCCTACATCTGTCCGAGGTTACCATTCCCAGGTATACGAGAGTGCTGCTGATCCTTGTGATACGTGTGATGTCCCTTCGAGAGGCTGGTGGTAGTGTCGGCCTGGGCCGACCTTTCTATGTCCTACGACTGATGCCGCATGCCCAAGGCTTGTCCAGTGTCGGACATGATCTCAGACGAGGTTGGTGTCTCCGAGCCGAGGTCACACTTGGGGCATATCAATCACCCCCCAGCCCTTAGTTACATGTGAGAGCAGGTGACTGTGGGATTTTCACATCTCCGAGGCCTTTCTAATATGAGCCAATATTTGTTTGACACCTGTCTAATATTGAAGTGTGGCTTACTTGGAAAGCGTGTGCTATTAGCCGCCTTTGGGGCTCCCAAGGCAATGATGAGCCTTGGGAATCACGCCTGAATATTTAAGGGTTTTGAACCCTCATTTTTCCCTCCATCCTCAATTCTCTCTCCTGCACAATTGCACTCCAATAATTTATCTCTCTAAAGGCGCTCTTCGCGATTCCTCTGCAGAGGTATTTGGTGGTGTTTTCTCGAGTTTTCTTCGCTTTCCCTTGTCGTTTCATCTTCAGGTATCTTCTTCCCCTCATTTGCCTCCATTTTCTTTGCTTTTTTCCTTTCTATTTGTGTTTTTCGGTGAGATTCTGAGTTTTCCGGTGAGTCCACCATAGTTTCAGGCGAACTGTTCTTGTTAGGTTTGGGTAATTTGATCTTTGGACACCTTTATTTTATTAGCCAATCTTGTTTGTAGTTTAGGAAATCTCCCCAAGTGTAGTGTATGCCTATGATGCTCAGACCCCTCTACCAACTTCTTGAGGAGTTCCCTTCCCTTAGAGAGAAGACTTTAGAAAAAATCAGACAAATATAAAGAGCACAGGAGGAGGCTCGTAGGTCACAAGAATTCCCTATTAGACCCATCTTTCCACCACCCCTGAAGGTGGTATATCCTGATCCCTCGGAGTCTTTCAATCAGGCAGAGGTTCCTGCCGATCCAATACCGATGTCTGAGTCTGAGTCTTCCACCTCAGACCCCATGTCTGTGGATTCCTTCCAGGAGGCCATGGACTTCTCAACTCGGGAAGATCAAGCCCCTGATCAGGCCGAGGTCTCTAGCCGGGCCTCGTCCCATAATAACTCGAGCACCTCAGCCTTTTTCTCAGAGGTTGAGATCGTTGAGCCGAGTGTGGCCATTCCACCACCACTTGACGCCATTCCTCTATCGGCCTTCACCGGTGCCAAGTTCGCTCAGAGGTTCCCGGGTAACCCATCAACATCTTCTCCGGCCGACGTTGAGCCAGATGATGATGATGTTGAAAGTGATGTTGATGTCTCTGAGGCGGCCGAGATCGAGAGTACTGTAACTGAGGTAGACCTCCTTTTCTTCAGATATCTGTACTCCATTAGTCCCTCTATAAAGCTAAGAAGACCTCTGAGGGAAGAGAGGGCTTATCATGGCCGAGACGGCGAGATCTGCTTATACGAGCAGATGTTTAAGTTGGGGTTTGGTCTGCCCATCCATCCCATTATCAAATCTATCCTTTCTATATCAATTTGGCCCCCTTTCAACTATCCCCTAATGCCTGGAGGGTCATAATAGGGGCCATAGTCTTATGGAAGGCTTTCCACCACTCAGACCTCCCAGTTGAGGTTTTTGTAGGTTGTTATGTCCCTTCCTCAGCCAAAAATCATCCGAGCTACTATCATTTTGTAGCTCGGAAGCCTGAAAAAAATATTCTTCAAATAACTCAGACTTCCAACCATAACTGGAAGCCTCGATACTTTTTTGCTTCTGGACCATGGGAATTTGGCCCGTATGCTCCCTCGTCCATTCTAGAGCCGAGGATTCCCCTGAGGTGGGGTAAGGTTACAATGTCTGCGAGGGCCGACCCTGGCCTGAGCCCGTAAAACCTTCAGAAGGTGAAAGCCCTTCAAGATCAGGGGATACATGGTCTGTTCATTAAGTTCGAACACTTGATGACCCCCCACTACCTCTCTGAGACAGGTCTAGGTGGAAGTCCTCTTTCCGAGCTTGGTAAGCGCTTTCTATTTCAAGTTAAACCTCTGAGTTTATTTATGTCTGATCTTCCAACTTAGATCTACTAATTTTTGCAGAGCACCCAAAGGATATCTCAGACGAACTCTGGGAAATGGCTGCACCTAGTTTGACGAGACTTGCAAAGAAAGCAGGCCTTAATGCTCCTCCCCCAGCTCCCTCTTCCTCAAAGCCCCAAGCCACAAAGAAGAGGTCTTCAACCGAACATGCCCCTGAGGATCAGAGGCAGAAAAAAAAGAGTGCTGATACTGCCATCCCCATCTCTTTAGCAGACGCCTTGTCGGCTCGTCTAGAGCAGTTGAAGATTACTGACAGCATCGTCGACCATAGTCTGCAGGCCCTAGATGCCTTCGGCTCTACAATGACCGAGGCCGACAAGCATTTCTTTCGGTCACTTGATACTCCCTTGCTGGTTGAGTTCGACATCCACAGATCCATTCAGGTATGACCTCATATTTCTTTGTAATTTCTAAGTGTAACCTCTGATTTGTCTTTGACTCATTCATGATCACAAAATCTGTAGGGCCTGGCAGCTAAGCACCACCTCTTTAATTGGACTCTGAGAAAGTTGCCCTTCATCCAGAAGGGTCAAGAGGCCGAGAAGGTCCAAAGTACTTTGAACGCAGAAATTGACCGCCTGAAGTCTGAGTTGGGTGAGTCTAATAAGAAGGTGAAGGGGATGTAGAAGGAGGTCTCTCAGCTTAAGAAGGACCATGTTGCGGCTCTGAAGTCCAAGGATGACAGTCCGCAGCAGAAGGTCATCTCGACCGTGAAGGCAGCCCTCGATGACACCTCTGAGGGGATAATAGCCGAGTACAAAAGTTCTAATGAGTTTATGGGCTTTGTCTTTGAATACCTCGAGAGAGGTATCAAAGCTACTACCAAGTGGGCAGCTGTCAAGGAGAATGAGGCTGACACTTTGAAAGCCTCTGACTTCATATGCCTTGGCTTTGCTAATCCTCAGCTTGCCCAGGCCCTTCAAGAGGTTGAGGAGGAGGCTATCGTGCCTGCTGAGACTGCCACGTTGGACGACACAGATGTTGGAGGGGCAGACCACCATGATGACGTTGCCGAGGTGACCAACGTCGTCCAGCTTAACCAAACCGAAGACACCAGCATTCCCCCCCTCAAACCATTAGAGATAATCTCTGAATATTGTTTGTAACCCATGAAATTGTGAAGCTTGTTTGTAATCCCTGAACATTTATAATTTCTGAATGAGCATGGTTCTTACTTTTCCATTCTTTGTAACCTTTGAATATTTATAATCTCTGAATGTGTTATTCTCTAAAGAGGATCATCTTCTTTTGTTGAATGTATGTCGTGATGTTTTTGCTCTGAAGCTTATGCAATGGTGTTTGCTTAAACCAAATTAGTAGTCTGACCTCAGACCTCGTCACCACTGTGATGTTATAAGGGTCTGAGGTAATCACCTAAGATGTTATCCTCACAATTAATCTCACTAAATAAATGATGTTAAGGGTCTGAGGTCATCCCACTATGGTGTCTGAGCTCAGATCTCGTCACCACTGAATGGTGTTATAAGGGTCTAAGGTCATCACCTAAGATGTTATCCTCACAATTAATCGCACCAAATTAATGATGTTAAGGGTCTGAGGTCATATTATTATGGTGTTTGAGCTCAGACCTTGTCACCACTGAGTGATGTTATAAGGGTCTGAGGTCATCACCTAAGATGCTATCTTCACAATTACTCACCAAATTAATGATGTTAAGGGTATGAGGTCATCTCATTATGGTGTCTGACTTCAAACCTCGTCACCACTGAATGGTGTTATGAAGGTCTGAGGTCATCACCTAAGATGTTATCCTCACAATTAATCTCACCAAATTAATGATGTTAAGGGTCTGAGGTCATCTCATTATGGTGTCTGACTTCAGACCTCGTCACCACTGAATGGTGTTATGAAGGTTTGAGGTCATCACCCAAGGTGTTATCACCATAATTAATCTCACCAAATTAATGATGTTAAGGGTCTGAGGTCATCTCATTATGGTGTCTGAGCTCAGACCTCGTCACCACTGAGTGAAGTTATAAGGGTCTGAGGTCATCACCTAAGATATTATCCTCACAATTAATCTCACCAAATTAATGATGTTAAGGGTCTGAGGTCATCTCATTATGGTGTCTGACTTCAGACCTTATCACCACTTAGTGATGTTATGAAGGTCTGAGGTAATCACCTAAGATGTTATCCTCATAAATTTCTGACATAAGTGCAAAATGAAGCAAGGACCACCATGGGAATTGATCTTTTATTAATAACCTCTTCATGACAAGATGGTACATTTACACAACTTTATGCAACATCATATGTAATACTTCTTTAGGTGATCAGCATTCCATGTATTAGCGAAAGGTTCTCCTTCTAGATTTTCTAGCCTGTAAGTGCCAGGCACAACCTCTTCTGTCACTTTGTAGGGACCGTGCCAGTTTGGGTGGAGTTTGTTTGCTTTCTGTAAGGTCTTCTTTAGCACTAGGTCTCCCACGGTAATGGGTCTTGACTTCACCCTCTGGGTGTAGAATTTCGCTACCCTTTGTTGGTAGGCTGCTTGTCTGACCTCCGCGTACTCTCTTCTTTCTTCGATAACATCTAGGTTTAGCCTCCTCTTTTCCCCATTATTATCAGGTTTATAGGTCTGAATCCTATGAGTTGGGAGCCCTACTTCCGTTGGTATGACGACCTCTGAGCCATGTGCCAACATGAACGGGGTTTCTCCTATCGGTGTCCTTGTCGTGGTTCTGTAGGCCCATAACACAGCGTTGACCTCTTCAGTCCATCTTCCCTTCGCATCTTCTAACCTCTTCTTGACTCCATCGAGAATTGTTCTATTTGTGACCTTGGTCTGACCGTTTGCCTGATGTCGTCCAGGAGATGAGAAGAACTGCTTTATTCCCACTCTTAGGTAATACTTTTCTAAAGAGGAGTTCTTGAACTGGGTCCCATTGTCCGAGATGAGAGTGTTTGGGAGGCCGTATCTGCATATGATATTCCTCCAAATAAATTGGAAGGTCTTCTGCTCTGTGATCGTTATCATTGGCTCTGCCTCCACCCATTTTGAAAAGTAGTCGATGGCAACTATCAAGAATCTATAATTGTTGGCAGCTCTTGGCAGGGATCCTACTAAGTCAATTCCCCATACTGCAAATGGCCATGGAGAAGTGATTGATGTCATAGGCTGATGAGGTTGATGAGGGATAGCGGCGAATATTTGACATTTATCACATTTCCTCGCATAGGCCGCAGCGTCCTTGGACAAGGTTGGCCACGAGTACCCCTGTGTGATGATTCTTTTGGCCAAGGGTCTTCCCCCTATGTGGCTAGAGAAAGAACCCTCATGAATTTCCTGTAAGATCTGGGGAACTTCCGTGGGGTTAACACATATGAGGAGAGGTAGCAGGAATCCTTTCTTGTACAGGACGTCTCCTACTACCGAGAACTTGGCAGCCTTATATCTCAATTTCTGCCTCTCTAACTTATATTCAGGTAGCTCTCCCTCTCTGAAGAGGGGGTCCATCCATGAGTCTCCTAAGTTCAAATTGTGACAAGGGTTACATACCTCTTCTTGCTCAATGGTTGCCTTCCCCAAGACCTCGATCGGAATGGTCCTTCTTACATCTGTCTTCGTTGCCGAGGCGAACCTCGCCAATGCATCTGCGTGGCTGTTACTTTGTCGAGAAACTCTCTTCAGTCTTGCCTCTTCAAAATGTTCTAACATGGTTCTCACCCTTTTCAGATATTTTTCCATCCTTTCATCTATGGCCTCATAGATTCCCAGTACTTGATTGACAACTAACCTTGAGTCGTTGTGGAGTAGGAGTCGCTTTACGTGAAGAGACTTTGCCAATGAGAGACCCGCTATCATGGCCTCATACTCGGACTCATTGTTAGAAGCTCGAAAGTTGAATCTCAAAGAGTATTCAATGTTGGCACCATCTGGAGCTGAGAGTATCAACCCTGCACCGCTTCCCACTACACCAAATTTGCCCATTTGTCAAGGTCATTGACCTTGACAAATTCACCTTGTCAATGACCGTGACATTTCGAGGCGAGATAACTTTTTTTGTCACGGTCGTGTCACGGTCATTGACCTTGACAAAAAACTCGCGTTTTGTGTCACGGTCGTGTCAAGGTCAATGGCCGTGACATAACCGTGACCCCAATTGTCACGGTCATTGACCGTGACACGTCCGTGACAACTTTTGTCGCGGACTTGTCACGGTCAATGACCGTGACAATTCTGGGCAGAATTTAAAAAAAATCTGCTGGGCAGTATGGCCACCGCCACTGCCCAGCAGTATATTTGTACCTGTTATAGCAACGTTGTACCTGTTCCAAACATCATATATCCAACACAAACTAAAGATAATGAAAATATATATTCATGACGATATAATCCAAATATTCAAAGTAAAAACAATATACATGATGATATAATCCAAATTTAATTAAAATGGACAAACTTAAAAATAATGTTACTACATGTCTTGGATAAAACTGAGGAGGTGAGTAGGCCACACGACATACGAATTGACGCACCCACTAATATACGTCGTGCCGCATTGTTCGCGCAACCACAATAGGGAGTTCTCCTTCCCGGGTATGACATGCGTGACGAGCACCCTGGACTCCATCTCTTGAAGCACACGTCCATGGACTATTCCACCCTCGATGATATTCGGGTCCCTCAACCCCCGCCCTATCCGCTGGCCATCAAATACGTCCAATATGAACACGCTCGACCAACCAATTGTCGACAATGGTCTGTTAGAGGGCGTCAAATAGGGAAGTGGATCGTCGAAGTACGAACGTGTCGGTGATGAAGCAGCGAGGTCCACATCCTCGTCATCCTGCGCCTCGTCCTCCCGCACCTCCTCCTCCACCGCCTTCTCCTTCCCTTTCCCTTTCCCTTTACGGTCTCCACCCAACGTACGCTTCATGAATGCGTACATATCTTGGACCGTCGTCTCCAAACGGGACAGCTTCGCGTCGTGTGAATCCACCGTTCGAGACAACGCGATGTCGCTCGTCTCCAATCCGATGATCCTAGATTTGGCCACCCGCGATCTCACTCCCCTTGTCCTCCCTTTGCGATCAGAGCCAAGCACTTGGCTGAGTGCGTCTGTGGACAAAGATGCCTTGTCGGCATCAGACTGCGACGCATGCACTTCCTTAAGTTTTGCCTGAAACGACAAAAAGCACATGATTAGTAAAATAAGTAAACTAAAAAATTATAACGTAATTAACAATAATTAAACTGTCGGATTACTTACAATCGTGGCCGCGACGCTCGGGGACACCTCCTTGTCCTTCCCCTTCTTCGTCCGAAGAGCCACATAAGTATCGAGCCTATGTGGCTTACCCCCTGGCCCACTCCCTACCCCCTGAAATAAAATAGAGTAAAGTAAAATTAGTATCGGCCCCGTAAAGTAAAATAATATCCAATAATATATTTCTGTAGTTATAGATAAATTAAATCTTACCTGCATCCTATGCTCCACCTCAGCATAAGAGGTCCGGCCGGAGTAGTGCACGTCCGTCTTTTTATCCCGATTTTCCCTCCCCGATTGGCGAGATGCCAATTGTCGATCCTCGATCTCATTGTCAATGAACTTTTGCCATTGTGCCAATGAGATCGGCTCCTTGGGCGGGACGGATCCGCGCCATTGTAAAATGGACTCTCGTGTTTTTCTAAAGTACCGTGTCCGCATATTTTTCTTCCACGTCTTGTGTTGCTCCCTCAACTGCTCCAAGATGGAATCGCGTAGCTTTGGATCCAAGTTGAATTGTTCCTGTCCAACAAATACAATGTTAGTTGCGAATAAATATATATATAAATTGAAATATTCATATAAATATTACCTGTAGTGCCGCCCAAACAGCTAACTTGAGCTCATACGGCACCTCCTTCCAAGTCATAAACCCCGGGCCGATGACCGTCTTTAGAAGCTCGAGGGATCTCGCTAAAAGCTCCGACTTGTTTTCGACGGTAATCCCAAATTTTCCATATTTGGGGAGCCTAGCGGCGGAGGAGCCCTTGTCGCCTCCGCTACCACCAAACCCAGACGACATCATCATAAACAGCATCATCATCTTCGCCTTAACATCTGAAGGAGACATTTTTGCTCTAAAAAAAATGTTATTAGTACAGATAAAAAAAAATGATAATAGTACACATTTCGTTTTACCTAATTGAATTAATTGAATTAATAGTACAGATAAAAAAATGTTCCATCTATATTATAACGTATGTGTAAGTTCCGTCAATACCATTTCATTTCAATTTTGTAATATTATGTTTTTTCCAAATATGTAAAGAGTTATTAAATGGGTGCCCCACCTCCACCCCCACCCACCGCCACACACACACGCACACCTACGCACCTACGCACACACACACACACCCCACCCCCTCCCCTACCCACCCCTACCCACCCACCCCTACATATATGTTAGTTGATGCCATTATATTTTTACCCTAATTAGATTCTAAGGTTATCTCAATTTATATTTTAAGTTCGTATCCATTTGTGATGTTCAAGTAGTTTGAAATGTTGGAATTATATACTATTACTTTGATCATTAGTTTGTGCACCAACTAAATTGAACATCACACACACACACACACCCACCCCACCCCTGCCCCCCTCCACCACCCCCTCCCCCACCACACACCACCACACACACACACACCCCACCCCACCCCACCCCCTACAAGTCTAAGGATGTTCTTGATTAAACATGGGAAATCTCATATCGTTTGCAAAAAGTTCATAGATTCTTAATCCCTAGGGTTATGGATATTAAATTTCTTTCACAATTATTTCTTCAATTGCGATGGGTGAAGTTCAATTATATGTTAGAACAATAGATCCTCGCAAGTTGGTCAATCATTGTGTGAATAGGTATGAGATCATAATTTGGAGGAATTCACGTCCAAGAAATAATTTGGATTGTGATACCCCTTGATAGACTTATATGTTTTGTTTACCCGATCGATGAACTATTTTATAATCCTATAGAATTAAGTTTTAGAATCAAGGAATTGATCAGATATTCATTAAAATCGGTTAGTAGAAAATTTATTTAACCAAGAGGGTATCGAAAACATAACGTGGGGAATCATAATATACCGTAATCAACTTTAATAATAAGAACACATTCTTTCGAGTGATTTATAAATAATTAAATTTGGGTGCAATCATGATTATTTAGTGGAATGAATCGTGATTAAATAAATAAAGGATATAAATTAGACGGTTATAAATTGGGATTTCCTAGTATTTACTTTGAATCCAGTTTATTTATTTATCTTTGGTCCCTAGTATAGTCATTGCCCAAGTAGTAGGAGCCAAATCTAACAGGTGCCGAATATATTTGGGCCTTTTTCGAATTGATTCAAACCAAGGAAGTAAGAAATATGGGACAAAGTGAAATGATTCGAATTTGAATCGAATCGACTTGCGCCTTTAAGTCATTAAATTTGACTCTCTTAAGTTACCCCTCCCCATCATTTTTACAATGTTTCTCCCATACTCTCCCCAAAATCTCAGGACTTCCTTAAGTTCTAGCATTACAAAACCTTATTTCTCCCCCCAAAGAATTTCAAATATCCATCTAATAACTTATAGGTATGAATCATCCTTTTGTCTTTTCATTAGTGATTTATGGTGTTTATGTGTTCTTGCTAGGGTGTATAATTGTTTGCGTGTTTATTGATTCAACTTGCATATTAGTGTTAAAAATGCTTAATTCATGCTTTTATTTCCTTCAAATACAACACCACACACACCCCACCCCACCCCACCCCCTGCTCCCGTCCACCACCCCCTCCCCCACCACAGACCACCACACACACACACACACCCCACCCCACCCCACCCCTTTCCCCCCTCCACCACCCCCTCCCCCAAAACACACCACCACACACACACACACACACCGCACCCCACCCCACCCCCTTCCCCCTCCACCACCCCCTCCCCCACCACACACCACCACACACACACACACACCCCACCCCACCCCCTGCCCCCCTCCACCACCCCCTCCCCCACCCCGCCCCATCCCCCACACATGCACACACATACACACATATATATATATACACATACACACATAAATATACACACAAATATATATATAAATGGAAGAGAGAGAGAGAGAAATTGGACCTGAAAGTAGAGAGAGAGAGAGAGAGAGAGAGAGAGAGAGAGAGAGAGAGAGAGCAGCGTCGACAGAGAGAGAGAGAGAGAGGGAGGGAACGGTGGGAGGGAAAAAAGAAGGGGGAAAGGGTTTTTGCTGGAAAAGTTGTCACGGTCGTGTCAAGGTCATTGACCGTGACAAGACCGTGGCAATTAAATTTATCACGGACTTGTCACGGTCAATGACCGTGACATAAAACGCGTGTTTTTTTGTCACGGTCAATGACCTTGACAAGACTGGCCGGCTGAAAGGTGACAATTTTCCCATTTTGGTGTAGTGTCCATTGTCGCAGGAAGAGCCATCAACGAAGAGGCTCCAAATATTTGTACCCGATGAGAAGACCCCTTCTGTCATGACTCCTTTTTTGAAGAGGTACCGATCTTCCTCGTTCTCCGCAACTCGGTTCCTGGCCCCGTTGGATGCGATCTCTTCCTGATCTTGGAAGATGTTTGGTGTCGTATCTTTCGAATTTCGGAAGACACCACAATTTTCAACACCCTCTAGGGCATTCTCTGCCTCGGCCTCTTCCCATGTGAACTCAGCGACAAAGTCTGCGAGGGCTTTCCCTTTGATGTCCGTCCTAGGTTGGTAGGTAAGATCGTACTCCCCCAACTCAATGGCCCATGTCATCAAGCGCCCAGACTTCTCAGGTTTATGTAGGACCTGTCTTAGTGGGGAGTCAGTGAGGACAACCATGGAGTGGGCCTGGAAGTAAGGCTTCATCTTCCTCGAAGCATGTATCAGGGCGTAAGCTAGATTTTTCATGTGAGGGTAATTTTGTTTGGCCCCCTGAAGGGCCTTACTGTTGAAATATACAGGCCTTTAGATCCCAGCGTCTTCCCGTATTACGGCTACGCTGATGGCTGATTCAGAGACTGCCAAATACACGTGCAGTTTCTCCCCTGCTACAGGCCTAGATAGCAATAAGGGAGACCATAAATAAGACTTGAGCTGGTTGAAGGCTTTTTCGCACTCTTCATCCCATTGGAAGGCCTTTATCAGCACCTTAAAGAATGGAAGGCACTTGTCTGTTGCCCTAGAAACAAACCTGTTAAGGGCATCCACTCTCCCCGTAAGTCTTTGAACATCTTTGATACTCCTCAATGTCTTCATGTCAAGTAAAGCCTTGATTTTTTTAGGGTTCGTTTCAATCCCTCTCTGATTGACGATAAATCCTAGGAACTTCCCAGCTCCTACTCCGAAGACACACTTCGCGGGGTTGAGTTTCATTCTGTATGAGTCCATAATGTCGAAGGTCTTCTCGAGATTTGTTACATGAGTGCAAGCTTTCAAGCTCTTTATTAGCGTATCATCTACATACACCTCCATAGTCTTACCTATTTGCTCTTCGAAAATATTATTAACAAGACGTTGGTATGTTGCCCCTGCATTTTTCAGGCCGAAGGGCATCACTTTGTAACAGTACGCCCCTTTGTCGGTAATGAAGGCTGTCTTCTCTGAGTCTTCAGCATCCATGAAGATCTGGTTGTAGCCTGAATACGCGTCCATGAAGCTCATGAGCTCATGTCCCGCCGTAGCATCCACCATCTGATCTATCCTAGGTAAGGGATAGCTATCTTTTGGATAAGATCTGTTCAGGTCAGTGAAATCAACACACATTCTCCACTTCCCATTGGCCTTGGGCACGATGACTGCATTTGATAACCATTCCGGATATGTGACATCTCTTATAAACTCAGCCTCTTCCAATTTTTTAACCTCTTCTCGGATGAAGTCATACTTCTCTCTGGAATAGACTCTTCGTCTCTGTTTGATTGGCCTGGCATCTTTGGTCACGTTGAGCTTGTGACTCATAACTTCAGGGTCGATGCCGGGCATGTCTGCGTGACTCCATGCAAAGACACTCTGTCTCCTCCTGAGGAAGTTTATCAGCTCTTCCTTGATTTCTGCCTTTAGGGCTTTCCCGACCTGGATGGTTTTTTCCGGCTCGTCCTCATTGAGGACGATGGATTCTACCTCTTCCGTGGCCTCTCCATTCTTCAATTTTGTCTCATCTCTTGGGTCAAGCGTATCAATGCTATAAGTGGTGGTTGCCCTCTTATGGGCCTCTCTCTCTTCAGCCGAGTTGAAGTAACATTCTCTCGCTGTGGTCTGGTCACCTTGCACTTCCCCTACCCCATAGGGAGTCTGGAATTTTAGCATCTGATGGACCGTTGACGGCACAGCTTCAAACTCTTTAAGGGCCACCCTTACTATGATGAGGTTATAGGCCGAAAATACGTTCTCGTCCATGACGAAAAAATTTATCTTCTTGGTTAGCCTCTTAGGCCACTCATCACCCATCCGTACGTCCATCTCATACATGCCCAAGGGTTGGACCTTTTCGCCACTAAAGCCTATCAATGGGTGATGATAGGGTACCAACCTTGCTCTGCTAAGACCTAGGCTCTTGAAACAAGGCCAAAACATCACGTCCGTCGAGCTCCCCCCGTCTACGAGGATCCTCTGCACCTCGCACCCATGCACCCTTATTATTATAACCAGAGGGCCATCATGGGGGGATAAGATACCCTTGAAGTCAAGTCTGGAGAACCCAACTACAAGGGTGTCTATGTCTACTTTCTTCCTCTTCTGCACTGTATTAGAAGATGTTAGATTCACAACTTTAAGCTTGGCCACTGACCTGGCCTCTGCTACGTGAGCCTTCCTATAAGCTACTTCAGATCCACCTCCTACAAATCCTCCGCATATGGTGTCAACACCAAACGAGATTATACCAACCCTCTTCACCGGGGTGTTGTCATCTTTCGGCGAAAGATCCGGATCGTCTTTATCATCACCTTCTGAATCATCATCTCTTCTGGCCGGGACATTGTCACGGCATCTGTCATTTCTCCTTTTCTTAGGGTCATCTCTTCCACCCTTAGGAGCCTTACCGTCCACATACTTCCTCAACTTTCCATATTTTAGCATCTTTTCAATCTCATCCTTTAAGGTGAAGCATCTGTCCGTGACATGGCCATGATCCTGGTGGAACTCGCACCATAGGTTTTTTTTCCTCTCATGTGGTGGGGCTTTCAGTTTCTCTGTCCATCTCAGAGTCCTGTCATTCTTAATCTCGTTGAGGATGTGCTCGTAGCTTACAGTCAGAGGAGTATAGTGAGCGAACTTGTCATTACCCGACCTCTTCTTCCCATCTTTCTTGTTTTGGGACTTTCCACTGCCACCGCGGTTCTCATCCTCATACTTGGCGGCCATTGCCTCTTCCACATTCATTACTTTCCCTGCGGTTGCCAGGAGTTCCGCCATAGACCTAGGGGGTCTTCCACAAGTTTCCACAACAGCTTCCCTTTCTGTAGACCCCCTATGAGGGCGGTCATGGATATGTTCTCTTCATAATCTTCGACCTCCAACTTCTCTTTGTTGAACCTGGCTATGTAGTCTCTTAGGCTCTCGTCCTTGCCCTACTTGAAATACAGTAGGTGAGTAGTCTTCTTTTGAGGTCTCACCCCAAAGCAGAAGTTATGGATGAATCGTTCAGCTAAGCCTTTGAAGTTCTCAATCGAGTTCTTCGGAAGGGAGGTAAACCAGTTGTGTGTTGCCCCTGTTAAGGTCCCAGAGAAGGCCCTACACTTCATCTCATCGGGTATCGAGTAGATGTATGCTTCCGACTAGTACATCTCGATGTGATGTACAGGGTTAGTGCTGCCATCATACTTGGGAGACACCATAGGAGGCTTGAACTTAGCTGGGGTTGGGAAGCCCACTATCCTAGCCACAAATGGAGAACCCTCTGAGTAACCCCTTTGTAATGGGTCCCTGCTTTTAATGTGGTCTCATATCTTCTCCTCAAGGCACTGGATAGAGTAATTCCACGGTCTTCTGCCATCGACCTGACCGAGGTTGTCCCCAGCCACCTCCATGGGATGGACCAAGGGTTCCCCTACCGCGGCACGTCGACTGTTGACCTCTTCCTGTTCCCTGCCTCTTCTTTCAAAGTGTCGGCCTTGGTCTGGCCGACCCTGCCTGTTTCCTCTCTGAGAGCCTGCTGCGCTCCTCGATCTCGATAATCTTTGTCTTAGGTCATTCACTGGGACCAATCTCTCAAAGGCTGACCCTCTGCTCAACCTATCAAAGGCTGACCCTCTTTTTTGAGCCTCTTCACCTCTTCGGCCGACACAACCTTGAATTTGCTGAATAGGTCGTACAGTGTTATTAGACACCTCATACGGCTCCCAGCAGTCTTCCGGGGCCTCTTCCGCCTCTAGATCGTCATACCTGTCCTCTGGGCAAGGGTTTCCTTACCTCCCCAGGCATAAGCGCCTAGGGTCAGCAACGTCCCTTCTCCGCTGGGGTGCAGTCCGGTCCTTCATTGGTGCCTGGGGTGGTCCCCTGGCATCAAGAGGTTGAACAGCTTCCGGAGTGATCATATCCGGTGAGACTCCAGGTGGCCTCATCATAGTTTGGCTGAGTTGTGCAAATTGTTCCTGCATAGCTTGTTGTGTTGCAGCTAAAGACCTTAAGGCTGCAGCCACCTCCGCCATTTTGGACTGGGGCGGCGCCTGACTGGAACTAGGCCCCCCACCTCTAGGTGGCGGAAGAGGCGGTGGTAATTCTGGTTCCATATGTTAACACTTAGAGCTTGAGTAGCAGATGAGCTTAGTACCTCAAAGGACCTCTTTCAATGGTGAAGCAGCTCCACGCAAGGGGTGGTGCCTGGTTCACCACCAGAGTCTCCGGTGAGGTTAAGCTGAAGAAAAGGAAGAGATAGCTTCTCTCGTTCCCACAGACGGCGCCAAAATGATGATGCTGAGATTTAGCACCACCAGATAAGTGATGATGAGCTCAAACAGTAATGACCATGGCAACCATTGAGATGTAAGTGAATAAGTGTGTAAGTGTGTAGAAGGAGATGAGTATAAGAGGAATAAGATAATGATGTATAGTGGTTAATCCAATTAGGCCTACATCCACTGTGAGTGTGTGATCCACTAAGTATGGGCACTAATGGCCTTGGATACAATGCACATAAGCTCACTTTCTCTCTCTACTGTGTGTTTCAGACAGAGTTTCAGCTAGGGTTACCAATTTCGGATCCTTTGCAAGATAGAGGATGACCTCTATATATAGTACCTAGGGGGTGTAATGTACCCCCCCCCCCCATGCATGTAACGTGCATGTGGGTGTTTGCCTCACCAATATGGGGAAGCCATCTGTCACTGTCACATGTAGGGAATGATGATGAAATATTCTCCCCACGTGTGGGGAATAATCTTGCTATAACTGATATGTGTCCACGTGCCCTTATCCAAATGTCAACAGATGCTCGGCTACCGTGATTGGTGCATGACCTCGGCCAGGGAGAGGCCGAGGTTAACAAGTCTAGTTGCTCGTTCAATCCGAGATGAGCCATAGGGGACTCGGCTTAATCCTAGCCGAGACAATGGACAAGGTCGGCCTGAGCCGAGGTTGAGCTGGTGTGTTTGGAGCATTAACTGATATCTTGATGATGACATTGGTAAAAAGGCTTCTTGCGAGCTCGGCCTACATCTGGCCGAGGTTACCATTCCCAGGTATACGAGAGTGCTGCTGATCCTTGTGATATGTGCGATGTCCCTTCGAGAGGTTGGTGGTAGTGTCGGCCTGGGTCGACCTTGCTATGGACGAGGGCTGATGCCGCATACCCAAGGCTTGTCCAGTGTCGGCCATGATCTCGGACGAGGTTGGTGTCTCCGAGCCGAGGTCACACTTGAGGCATATCACTAGTTATCAAATTGATTTTACCCTTGCTAAATTTGATTTCAATTGATGTGTCAGAATAATATTCTTGACATTGTGCATATTAGACATGTTTCACCCGCATATTCAACTACTATGATTTTATTTTTTCATGCATTGATTTTGAATTCAGGAGCATGTAACTGACGTGAAACCTAGCATCGTGGAATTCTCCAAGACATCGTATTGGAGTAATATAAAGGATGATTTGATGAATGATAAATGCAATTTTCAGTTCTTTCCCCCTTTTATCCTTTTTGTATTTTATAAGACAAACATTATAATATAAGTCTTCTGACATTTCAACAGTCATAGCATAGTCTCGTTCTCATTATGAACAACTGAGAAACTTGAAAGATAAGATATCGTCTAATGAACAACTAAATGCTGCTCAGAATAGAAGATTTTAGAATTTGCAGACATTGTTGGACCCAATGGGATACTTTCGAGAAGTTATGACGCGAAGAGTTCATCGGGTGGCTATCAAAATACAAATGAAATCTAGTTAGTCTCAAAGTCTCAAATTCTCTTTAAATGTTGTAACATTAAATAAAAAATGGTCTGAAATTGTGGCAACAAGTAGCCAAGTGTAAAATGGCTTACTTTATGAGCTTATTTAGTTAAATTGGTGGAAGGGATTTGCTAGTTGTTTGGTTTTGGAATTTACTGCTGCTGTTGAGTTTATTTCAAATGTTAAAACATGTTGGATTTAACGAATAAACAAATGAAACTATGTTAAAATTTTCTAAAATCAATAAAAGTTCTAAATTTATTAAAAACAAGTCGTTAGAGGGTGAAAACATAAACCAGCCCCCAAACGACCCCATAAGAGGCACAAACACCTCGTACGGGACCAATGTAACTTGTAGGAACTGACCGCGTAGTCACAGGTCTCCCAGTTCTAGAATATGACGATAATTTGAAAATATCTAGATTAGGCTTAAAAACAAGCCGTTAAAGGGTGAAAACCCAAACTAGCCCCCAAACATCACCGTAAGAGACATGAACACCTCACACGGGATCAATTTAACTTGTAGGAACTGACCGCGTAGTCATGGGTCTCCCGATTTGAGAATATGACTATAATTTGAAAAAATCAACACTTAGACTTAAAAATAAGTCGTTAATGGGTGAAAACTTAAACCAACCCCCAAACATCACCGTAAGAGGCACGAACACCTCGCACGGGACCAATATAACTTATAGGAACTGATCGCGTAGTCACGGGTCTCCCGGTTTGAGAATATGACGATAATTTACAAAAATCAACGCTTAGAATTAAAAATAAGCCGTTAATGGGTGAAAACTTAAATCAGCCCCCAAATGTCAACGTAAGAGGTACAAACACCTCGCACGGGACCAATGTAACTTGTAGGAACTGATCACGTAGTCCCAGGTCTTCCGGTTTGAGAATATGACTATAATTTGCAAAAATCAACACTTAGACTTAAAAACAAGATGTTAATGGGTGAAAACTTAAGCCAACACTAAACGTTACCATAAGAGGCACGAACACCTCGCATGGGACCAATATAACTTGTACGAACTGGCCGCGTAGTCGCGGGTCTCCCAGTTTGAGAATATGATGATAATTTGCAAAAATCAACATTTAGACTTAAAAATAAGTCGTTAAAGGGTGAAAACCCAAACCAGCCCCCAAACGGTCCCGTAAGAGACACGAACACCTCACACGGGACCAGAACTTGTACGAACTGATAGTGTAATCACGGGTCTCCTGGTTTGAGAATATTACTATAATTTGAAAAAATCAACACTTAGACTTAAAAACAAGCCGTTAATGGGTGAAAACTTAAGTCAACCCCCAAACGTCACCGTAGGAGGCACGGATACCTCGCACGGGACCAATGTAACTTGTAGGAACTTACCGCGTAGTCCCGGATCTCCTGGTTTGAGAATATGATGATAATTTGCAAAAATCAACACTTAAACTTAAAAATAAGTCGTTAATGGGTGAAAACTTAAGCGAGTCCCCAAACGTCACTACAAGAGGCACGAACACCTCGCACGGGACCAATGTAACTTGTAGGAACTGACCGCGTAGTCCCGGATCACCTGGTTTGATAATATGATGATAATTTGCAAAAATCAACACTTAGACATAAAAATAAGCCGTTAATGGGTAAAAACTTAAGCCAGCCCCCAAACATCACCGTAGGAGGCACGAACACCTCGAACGGGACCAATATAACTTGTAGGAACTGACCGCGTAGTCCCGGGTCTCCCGATTTGAGAATATGACGATAATTTACAAAAATCAACACTTAGACTTAAAAACAAGACGTTAATGGGTGAAAACCTAATCCAACCCCCAAATGGCCCCGTTAGAGGCTCGAACACCTCGCACGAGACCAATATAACTTGTAAGAATTGACCGCGTAGTGAGGGGTCTCCCGGTTTGAGAATATGACTATAATTTGCAAAAATCAACACTTAGACTTAAAAAGAAGTTGTTAAATGGTGAAAATCCAAACCAGCCCCCAAACGGCCCCGTAAGAGGCACGAACAGCTCGCACGGGTTCATTGTAACTTGTACGAACTGACCGCGTAGTCGCAGGCCTCCTGGTTTGAGATAATGATGATAGTTTCAAAATATGTAGATTAGGCTTGAAAATAAGCCGTTGAAGGGTGAAAACCCAAACCATGCCCCAAACGGCCCCGTAAGAGGCATGAACACCTCGCACGAGACCAAAGTAACTTGTACGAACTGACCGCGTAGTCACGGGCCTCCCGATTTGAGAACATTACTATAATTGGCAAAAATCAACACTTAGACTTAAAAACAAGCCGTTAATGGGTGAAAACTTAAACCAGCCCCCAAACGTCACTGTAAGGGGCACGAACACCACGCACGGGACCAATGTAACTTGTAGGAACTGATCGTGTAGTCCCGAGTTTCCCGATTTGATAATAGGATAATAATTTAAAAAATCAACACTTGCACTTAAAAACAAGCTCTTAAAGGGTGAAAACCAAAACCAGCCCCCAAACGACCCCGTAAGAGGGACAAACACCTCGCACGGGACCAGTGTAACTTGTATGAATTGTTTGCGTAGCCACGGGTCTCCCGGTTTGAAAATATGACGATAATTTGCGAAAATCAACACTTAGACTTAAAAATAAGCTGTTAAAGGGGGAAAACCCAAACCAACCCCCAAACATCACTGTAAGAGGCACGAACACCTCGCACGGGACCAATGTAACTTGTATGAACTGACCTCGTAGCCACGGGTCTCCCGGTTTGAGAATATTACTATAATTTTCAAAAATCAACACTTAAACTTAAAAATAAGCCATTAATGGGTGAAAACTTAAGCCAGCCCCCAAACGTCACCGTAAGAGGCACGAACACCTCGCACGGGACCAATGTAACTTATAGGAACTGACCGCGTAGTCCTGGGTCTCCCGATTTGATAATATGACGATAATTTGCAAAAATTAACGCTTAGACTTAAAAACAAGCCTTTAAAGGGTGAAAACCAAAACCAGCCCCCAAACGGCCCCGTTAGAGGCACAAACACCTCGCACGGGATCACTGTAACTTTTAAGAGCTAACCGCGTAGTCACGGGTCTCCCGGTTTGAGAATATGACTATAATTGGAAAAAATCAGCACTTAGACTTAAAAACAAGACTTTAATGGGTGAAAACTTAAACGAGCCCCCAAACGTCACCGTAAGGGGCACGAACACCTCGCACAGGACTAATGTAACTTGTAGGAACTGACCGCGTAGTCCGGGGTCTCTCGGTTTGAGAATATGATAATAATTTTCAAAAATTAACACTTAGACTTAAAAACAAGAGTTAAAGGGTGAAAACCTAAACTAGCCCCCAAACGTCACCGTAAGAGGCACGAACACCTCGCACGGGACCAATGTAACTTGTCGGAACTGACCTCGTAGTCACAGGTCTCCCAGTTTGAGAATATGACCATAGTTTGCAAAAATCAACACTTAGACTTAAAAATAAGCCATTAATGGGTGAAAACTTAAACCAATGCCCAAACGTCACCGTGAGAGGCACGAACACCTCGCACGGGACTAATGTAACTTGTAGGAAATGACCGCGTTGAGAATATGGTGATAATTTGCAAAAATCAACACTTAGACTTAAAAACAAGTCATTAATGGGTGAAAACCTAAACCAACCCCCAAATGGCCCCGTTAGAGGCACGAACACCTCGCATGGGACCAATATAATTTGTAGGAATTGATCGCATAGTCACGGGTCTCCCGGTTTGAGAATATGACTATAATTTGCAAAAATCAACACTTAGACTATAAAATAACCCGTTAAATGGTGAAAACCCAAACTACCCCAAAACGGCCCCGTAAGAGTCACGAACACCTCGCACGGGACCAATGTAACTTGTACGAACTGACCTCGTAGTCGTGGGCCTCTTGGTTTGTGATAATGATGATAGTTTCAAAATATGTAGACTAGGCTTAAAAACAAGCCGTTGAAGGGTGAAAACCCAAACTAGCCACCAAATGGCCTTGTAAGAGGCATGAACACCTCGAACGGGACCAGTGTAACTTGTATGAACTGACCGCGTAGTCACGGGTCCCCTGATTTGTGAATATGACTATAATTGGCAAAAATCAACACTTAGACTTAAAAACAAGCCATTAATGGGTGAAAACTTCAACCAGTCCCCAAACGTCACCATAAGGGGCACGAACACCTCGCACGGGACGAACGTAACTTGTAGGAACTTACCGCATAGTTCCGGGTCTCCCGGTTTGAGAATATGATGATAATTTAAAAAAAAATCAACACTTAGACTTAAAAATAAGCTGTTAAAGGGTGAAAACCTAAACCAGCCCCCAAACGTCACCGTAAGAGGCACGAACACCTCGCATGGGACCAATGTAACTTGTTGGAACTTACCTCGTACTCACGGGTCGCCTGGTTTGAGAATATGGATATAATTTACAAAAATCAATGATTAGACTTAAAAATAAGCCGTTAATGGGTGAAAACTTAAACCAGCCCCCAAACGTCACCGTAAGAGGCACAAACACCTCGCACGGGACCAATGTAACTTGTAGAAACTGACCGCGTAGTCCCAGGTCTCTCGATTTGAGAATATGACGATAATTTGCAAAAATCAACACTTAGACTTAAAAACAACCCGTTAATGGGTGAAAACCTAAGCCAATCACCAAATGACCCCGTTAGAGGCACGAACACCTCTCACGGGACCAATATAAATTGTAGGAATTGACCGCATAATCAGGGGTCTCCCGGTTTGAGAATATGACTATAATTTGCAAAAATCAACACTTAGACTTAAAAATAAGCCGTTAAATGCTAAAAACCCAAACCAGCCCCCAAACGGCCCCGTAAGAGGCACGAACACCTCGCACGGGACCAATGTAACTTATACGAACTGATTGAGTAGTCGTGGGCCTCCTGGTTTGAGATAATGATGATAGTTTCAAAATATGTAGATTAAGTTTAAAAATAATTCGTTGAAGGGTAAAAACTCAAACCAGCCCCCAAACGGCCCGTAAGAGGCACAAACACCTCGTACGGGACCACTGTAACTTGTACGAATTGAGCGTGTAGTCACGGGTCTCCCGGTTTGAGAATATGATTATAATTGGCAAAAATGAACACTTAGACTTAAAAACAAGCCGTTAATGGATGAAAACTTAAACCGGCCCCCAAATTTCGCCGTAAGGGGCATGGACACCTCGTACGGGACCAATGTAAGTTGTTGGAACTGACCGCATACTCCCGGGTCTCCCAGTTTGAGAATATGATGAGAATTTGCGAAAATCAACACTTAGACTTAAAAATAAGCCGTTAAAGGGTGAAAACCTAAACCAGTCCCCAAATGTCACTGTAAGAGGCACGAACACCTCGCACGGGACCAATGTAACTTGTAGGAACTGACCTCGTAGTCACGGGTCTCCTGATTTGAGAATATGACTATAATTTACAAAAATCAACACTTAGACTTAAAAGTAAGTCGTTAATGGGTGAAAACTTAAACTAGCCCCCAAACATCACCTTAAGAGGCACGAACACCTTGCACGGGACCAATGTAACTTGTAGGAACTGACCGCGTAGTCACCGGTCTCCCGGTTTGAGAATATGATGATAATTTGCAAAAATCAACACTTAGACTTAAAAATAAGCCGCTAAAAGGTGAAAACCCAAACCAACCCCCAAACGGCCCCGTAAGAGGCACGAACACCTCGCACGGGACCAATGTAACTTGTAGGAACTGACCGCATAGTGGTGGACCTCCCGGTTTGAGATAATAATGATAATTTGCAAAAATCAACACTTAGACTTAAAAACAAGCCATTAAAAGGTGAAAACCCAAACCAACCCCCAAACGGCCCCGTAAGAGGCACGAACATCTCGAACGGGACCAATGTTACTTGTAGGAACTGATCGTGTAGTCGCGGGCCTCTCGATTTAAGATAATGATGATAATTTGTAAAAATCAACACTTAGACTTAAAAATAAGTCGTTAAAGGGTGAAAACCCAAACCAACCCCCAAACGGCCCTGTAAGAGGCACGAACACCTTGCACGTGACCAATGTAACTTGTAGGTACTGATCGCGTAGTCGCCGGCCTTCCCATTTGAGATAATGATGATAATTTCAAAATATGTAGATTAGGCTTGAAAATAAGCCGTTTGAGGGTGAAAACCCAAACCAGTCCCCAAACGGCCCCGTAAGAGGCACGAACACCTCGCACGGAACCAATGTAACTTGTACCAACTGACTGCATAGTCGCTGGTCTCTCGGTTTGAGAATATGATGATAATTTCAAAATATATCGATTTGGCTTGAAAACAAGCCGTTGAAGGGTGAAAACCAATTGGCCCCGTAAAAGGCACGAACACCTCGCACGAGACCAATGTAATTTGTACGAACTGATCGCGTAGTCGCGGGTCTCCCGATTTGAGATAATGAAGATAATTTCAAAATATGTAGATTTGGCTTGAAAACAAGTCGTTGAAGGGTGAAAACTCAAACCAGCCCCCAAAGGCCCCGTAAGAGGCACAAACACCTCGCACGGGACCGATGTAACTCATAGGAACTGATCAGGTAGTCATTACTTGCGTAAGATTTTCAATTTTAGAATATAATAATAATTGCAACTCCTATATGTAATTTTTTTTGCTCGAGTAAGGTTTTTTTTTATAAATTACTTGATTACTAATATTGTATCTTTTTTTATCCTATTTTTTTTGCAGGATAACATTTTATCGTTTGCATTTATTCACGTGGAACACACGAAGAACTCAATGGTTTACAACAAGGGGTTTATTCATGATTCTATTTTTTTTGTGTTATAGCCGTGCGTGCTTTTGTAGTTTTATTGTTAAGTTTTATGGCCGTGCAGGCTTTTGTAAGTTTATTGTTACATTTTTTGGCCGTGTGGGCTTTATGTTACACAGGTTTTATATTAGCAGGTTTTAGAATGTCCAAAAAATAGAGAAAACTCTGCCCAATTTTTTTTTTGGTCTGTGAACAACTAAAGACTTGTAATATTTTGAAGTTTAAATGTACATTAGTATCTTAACAACGTGCAAGATTTGCAATTTGTGATTTTTCTTGTTTTCAAATAATTTTTTTTTCTTTTATCCAAAAATTTGGCACAGTTTAAAACCGTGCCAAAAGTGTATCAAATTTTGGCACGGTTTTGAACTGTGCCAAAAGTTTTTCAAACTGTGCTCAATCTGGCACATTTTAAAACTGTGCCAAAAATGTGCCAGAAATATCAAATTCTGGCACGGTTTAAAATTGTGCCAGAAGTGTTCCTGTTTGGTCAAATCTGGCACACTTTTGAGTCGTGCTAGAAAAAAATGGCCATTTTGGAACACCTAATTCTGGTACAGTTCAAAATCGTACCAGATTTGATCTGGCACAGTTTTAAATCGTGCCAGATTCCTATTTTTGGTATAGTCCGTCCCAAATTAAGAGTCCACTATTCCTTTTTGGGATGTTCCAAATTAAGAGTTCACTTTCCTTTTTTGGGGATAATCAATGAACTAAAATCAATGGTAGTGAATAAGTGTTGATCTTAGACACTGATTAAGTAAATCCTTAACTCATATAAAAAATTGGCATGGACTCTTAATTTGGTACGAAGGGAGTATTACAAAAGGTGTGTAACCAAACCCTAAAACTTGGAAGGCACAACCAAGCAACTTCTAGTCGAGATCGTTGTTATCCTTAAGAGAAGGCACAACTAAGTGGCTTATAGCTGAGATGAGTTATATCCCCTTCGGCAAGGCACAACCGGTTTACTTAAGCTAAGATGGGTGCTATCCCTATAAGCAAGACAAAACCATTCCATGTATATCCGAGATGCTTCAATTTTCCCATAGATGAGGGTGATAACAAGGACCTAACGAAATAACATTCTTGAGAATGATAGTAAGAACATTTGAGCAAGCATAAAACAATTACTCAAATTTTTTAAATGCTGGTCTTTTCATATTTTGTATATACATACTATGTTATTTATGTAACAAATCTAGTTCGAGAAAGCAGATTCAAAACCGAACCTCTTGAGGTTTGTGGTTTGGAGGATAGAAAATAGGGTCTTGTTGGGTTGTCGATCTCAATCACTTCATATTCTAGAGACAGACATCATGTTTGATAATCCATGATGCCTTGAAACCTATCAGTTCATAACAAACAACACTAATAAAAATCTAGCCATAACTATATCCTACAAATACTATGAAAATAATAGTACCAATTAAGCACGACTTAGCAGAAGACATGTTTATTCTAACCAACTAATGAGAAGTAGACATGCCTTCCATTTAATGATATGAAAAGATTCATCCCTTCCCATATAATGCTCATCGCTTCCATACCTGATTCTATATTACTTATCACTAATTCACACTAAAATTTCCATATAAATACCCTCACATCATTATTAAACACACCATTATCACCATTATTCATTAGTTATTATTCCCTTTTCACTCTCTTTCTATCTTTCTGAGCCTCATAACTCTCAAGTACATTCCCCAAGAACATTTACTAGAAAGAAAAAGAAAACATTTTGTCCTCAAAACCTAACTTTGATCCAAAACTAGTATTTATTATCCCATTCAAGTCACCTGGTTTGCCTACCATTATCTCCTTGTGTTAATACTGCTCGTTCTCTCACCCCCTTTATCACACTTGAAAGACATTTATTTTCATCATTATTTGTTTTGTGGCGAGAAGTCGTTACTCTTTCCATTGAATGGATTACATCTCCCTACCCCTACTCAGTTGCTATGCTATCATATCTTTACCCACCAAGCAGACCGATAATTAAAAGACAACCATACTACACATATACTGGGATAGAAAATTGCCAAAATTGAGTCATGGGAGAAGGCTCGAAGGAATAAAGAACGGCATGGAAAGTACCATTGGCATGCTGAACTGTACACCTCCCAAAAATCAGGAAGGTCTTCTTCCTCTAGATTAAGCAACAAAAAAAGGACCTCCAACCTCCAACTCAAAAAATAGAAAAGGAGAAGTAAGAAACACAATAAAAAGTATAAGGAATTGAACTAAATATGTGATTCCCATGGACCCTAATTTGATTTTCCAAGAATATATGGGGAAGACCACAGAGGGTTGATGAAGTAGTGCTAAAACAAATTTTGATCAATCCAATGGCAAAAGATTAGAAAGTGATGATGGCAAACCTATCTTAGAAGGAAGAGGAGAACATTGGTATCTAGCCTATTATGGTGCTGACTCATCCTTGGGATGGAATGAATTTAAGAAAGTCATATATGTGTGGTTTATGTATGGAACAATGATTTAAGAGTTTAAGAATCTTATATTAATAAAAGTTTGATCCTCTTGTGTCATCCATGAACAAAGCACTAAGTGAGTAATATTTCGTGGAGAAATGCATAACTGTGATACAAAAGAAGATAAAAAGAGATCTTATAATGTTAGATCCCAATTCACTAATGCAATCCGTGTCTATTGCCAAACTCCAAGAGGCAGTAATAGGGGCTATCGACTGACTCAACTATCACCCCAAACCCTATCAAAACTGTTCCTATGGGGGTAGGAGGACCTAACTTTATGCAACTCGAATCTCAACCAACCAATATGATTCTTTTTCCTTCAAAACCTAATTCTATGTTTAATACCCTATAACTCACAAGAATAACCCCAGAGGAGATGAAAGGAGGTGGGAGAAAGGGTTATACCATTACCGCGATAAAGTGTATAAGATGGGCTAAAAAACAGCTTATGCTCACCACCGAAGAAAAAGTAGAAAAGTTGACAAACAAGAGAGCTAGTTGTATCCCTACATACTTTGAGTGGTTGCTCTTAGCCCTCAAACCATTAAGTTAAAAAGGATAGCTAAAAGAATACAAACCACTATTTGGTAGACTTGGGAACTACCCAAAATCTTATGGATCCTATGACGGCCAAATGAACTAGGTATTTTATTCAAGACATCAACATCAAAATGGCTGGTAGATGGAGGCAAGCTATCCAGTAGTCAAATGCCTCAGATTCGAGTGGGAAGTAGACGGGTACAAAATTCGAATGTGCAATTAGGATCCTACCATTGGCAGGATGTAACATGGTTTTAGGAGTACAATGGATGAAGCACTTGGGACACATTCTTATGAATTTTAGCAAGATCATATGGAAGTTCCTCACAGGGGAGGAACTGTCCAACTGCAAGGGGATCACGAGGTTGCAGGATTGAAGGCTATGAATGACCAAGCTCTTAGAAGACACTGTAGCAAGAATGAATTGGTTTTAATGGGTCAATTGTTCTCACTTAACACTATAGAAGGAGGAAGAAACATGCCCCCAACGCTGCACCCCATGTCATAAGACTATGGAGATCTATTTTGAAGAACCAGCAATATGCCCCCTCAAAGATATTAGCATATCACATAGGGTTCAGATCCTATTAATAGTGGCCCTTATAGGTAAACCTGAGTCCTCACATTCAAAAGGCTAATATTGAGAGGCTAAACCAAGAAGATCCAGTCCATTATTGTGGATTGTCAAGGATAAATTTCATGTTCCTATTATTTATGAGTTGTTGGATAAAATGTTAGGGGCAAGGGCCATGTCATTTTACCATCGAATTAGGATGCATGAGCCAGACATTAGAAGACTGCCTTTATGACTCATCATGGACACTACGAGTTCAAGGTAATGCCACGTAGGCTAACAAATTCCCTAACCACCGTGTAACAAAATATCTATGCTCAAGTGCCATCAGTTTTTGTATTGTATTATTTCGTTTCCAAAATTTATTTTGCGTATTAGTCCAAGAAAGTCATTCCGACAAAGCTTCAAGACTTATTCACTAGACTTTATTATCTTCATCCCAGCATCATTTACTTCCATAACCATGAAAATATCACTTTAGGATTTAAGATAAAATGACTTAGTGCAATAGTTTTAATAAACAAGGAAAATACTTTTGAAAATTAACCTCGTTGATGTTTTTGTGAAATGTAAAATACATTATGCAATACATTATTCTTATATATAGATATATATATATTTCTTAGAAAAATATCTTTAGTGTAGTTTAAAATATATTTTACTTTTTTTAGTAAAGCATATCTTGGAGTTTTGTCTAAGAATATTTTTCAAAATTTTTAGAAGCAAAACTGGACATTTTTTCCTTTATCGGCTTTGGCGCGACCTGTTCGAAAAAAGTTCAACAAAATTGTGCTTTGTTGCAGCGACGCCAGGTTTGGTTTAGATGCAAAAGGTCTGCCTCATATCTCCCTCTACTTTGCCTCATGTTCGCTACAACAAATCATGGGTTCACTGCAGTGAATAAACTGATACTTTTTCATAGATTGCACTTTTTGAGAAATCTTTCCATAAGATCTCATTGGAAAGCATGTCAAGGACAAATATTTGGTTTATCAGCCCTAAACTTGACCATAAGAGCTTTGTGTGTTTAACACGTGAACTATAAGTCACCCTAGTGTCCCCACATAGGGTATACAACTCATATGCACAACACTCTTCCAAGTAGATGAAAGAGAAGAAGAGAAAAATATTGAGAGAGTATTTTCATCCTTTAGAAAAGCAAAAATCTTATTCCTTCCTTTTTGTGTTCTTCAATCTTTTTAATTCATTCTTGAATCTAGAAAGTAAAACTTTCACACTCAAGATAATTTTGAACAAAACTATTTTCCAAAATATGTTGTTCTTGAGTATGGTCTTCTTTCAAGTGTGAAAAACATTTTGTGAGCTATTTTTTGTTAAGCCAAAACATTTTCCACAACATTAACTAATAGGATATCCTCACATATTCTAGGTGTTGGTCTTTGGCTTCTCTTGGATTCAATTTTGACGTAAATTACACGTCAAAAGGCTCCTAAAAATATCTAAACATACACTTTAGAGAGAGAAATACTCTTTTCTATTTCAAAATTCAAGTCTACCTCAAATAATGCTTACATGGGGTATTTAAAGGGGAAGAGTAGCTTAGGCTCCAAGCTAAGGCCCTAATTACAAAAATGCCATTATTACCCTTTACCTTTAAATACTAAAGCAAAACAAATGAAAATACAATAAAAAAATAAAGGCAAAATAACAAAAATAAAATAAAATATTAATATGCCCAAATATGACAATAACGCCCTCGATTCACATCAATCCCCTACTTGAAAAGAGTTTATCCTCGAACTCAAAGGGGAAGACCAACTGAATGATCCTCCAAAATTGTAATCAAGGCATGCTAGGAAAGCTCCTCGGACGCATCCAAATAGTCAGGTGGATGATCCACCGCTAAAAATGTGCGACGTGGTTGGAGGAAACATTCAGAAGCTTGATGACCAATATTGTCATAGGTGTAGCACCGAAAAGTAAGAGGCCCTTGATGTGGAGCAACAGGAGTAGGGACTGAAGTTTTCACTGGAGGATGAGCTGGGGAAGAAACCAGTGTAGGGTGAGTCCGAAAGGGCTTCAGGCATTGCGTGGTAAGCCTCAACCTTAGCCCCAAATCGACCGCCTTCAGAAAGGTCGTTATCTCCCTCAGGCTGAGATTGTGGTGAATGTACGGCCTGTGGTCCCAATATATAGCGATTGATCCGCTGATCCTCCATCTCGGGGAGGCGGCTCGGATGCACAGAAGTCAAAACTGTTTCATAAACTCCACTGCCGATGAGTTGTCCTTCCTAAGAGACTGAACTCGAGCAAAAAGGTCGTGCTCATAGGTGGGATGAATGAATGACGCCTGGAGGGTGGCCTTTAGCTCAAGCCAAGTCTGGAAGGGGAAATCCTGCTATTGTTTGGAGGTAGCAGAGGTCGTTCCACCAAACCCGGGCGAATCCCTAAAATTTGGTGGCTGCGAGGAGAATAAAGAGCAGCCCTAAACCCACTTGTAGTAAAAAACTATTTCCATAAAGCTAACCAATAAATTATGGCATGTGGAGAGAATCGTTCTTCAAACATGAGAACGTCAATGCGAATATCCCCATGGAGGCTCCAAAAAAGTAACTGAAGTGCCATGGATAGTGGACCCTCATCCTGATGAGCTTCAAAGCCCATCACATCACCTAGCATAGGTGGAACAATATCTGCAGGATGGAGTGGTAGCTATGCAGGTGGTGGATGAAGAGGATAGACACGCTGGGGCACGATAGGTGCTAGAGGAATGCGGGGATAGTAGGGGCACGTGCTAATCAAGTGGCCACTCTCACCGCAATAGATACAGTCTCGGTCTCGTAGTGGTGCAAAGAGGTGAGCATCAGGTGGAAGCGAGGGTGGAGGTACCCACTCCAAAACACTGGGGTGGCTATCTTCGAACTCATAGGAGGATGCGAAGGAATCTGAAGGCGGGGGTATATGGGTGATCGGGAGGCCTAATATGGTGGTTGAGGCCTTCGAGTGATCGAGGAACCCGTAGGAGTTGGGGTAGATATTTGGACTAGGGTTTGTGATGAAGGTGGGTTGGAATAGAGTGGGTGGGTTCGAAAAGTGGTCGGGTCGGGGTAAGGGTAGGGAATAGGATTTGTTGAGTTCGAAATCGCCTCGGGGGTGGGCTCTTGGGTTGGCCTGTGACTCAATGGTGGGGGGGTTAATTTTTGGGTCGGTTTTGTGTGGGTATGGTGAGAATAGAGGTCGAATAGGGTCGAGGATGGGTCGGGTCAGGTTTGAGGTGGATGTCCCCAAAAATGAGGGTGGGTTAGAGTTAGTATGTAGAGGGCGGTTGGCCGGATTCTGATAATGGTTGGAGATTGGGTTTAAGTGGGGTAGGGATGACCCGAGGGTTTTGTTAGTGTCAGGATGAAGAAAAATGGGGTCGTCGGGTGTTGACCGGTGGGGAGATGGGTTAGACAGGGGCCGACAAAGGAGGGGGCACTATAGAGGTGGTTAGAGGAAGCCAAAGTGGCATCGAGGTCAGATTTAGGGTGTCTTGCCTACCGCAAGGGGCTTCTATCTTGGTTGGCGGGTTTGGGGGCTCTGGTTGAGCAGTAATGGGGTGGGGTAGGTGGGTTAGAGGGTTGGTTTTGTCGTGGGGAGTTAGATTTGGGTGGAGGGAGGGCTTCGGCAGTAGGACAGGGGTGGTGGGGTGTCCGATCTACTGTAAGAAGGGGAGGGTCTAGGGTTTGGGATGTTTCTTGGGTTGGGACAATAGTGATAGTGAGGCTAGGGTTTATACCACTTGGGTGGGGATAGATGGTGGTGGTGGGAGTTTTCTGGGCGGTAAAGAGTTAGGACATTTGTTGCCTCAACTCCGCTACTTGTTCCTTCAACTCAAGATTCTCGTCGTGTTGTTGTTTGGATCTTTTGGGAGCCATTGATTGTAGCGTACAATTTTGACAACAAAATTACACCGATACACTAACACCAATGTAGAGTGACACCATCTCTGATACGAATTTGAGATAAACTTCATGTCAAAAGGCTTATGAAAATATCTAAACACACACTTTAGAGAGAGAAATACTCTTTTTAATTTAAAAATTTCAGTCTACTTCAAATGAGGCTTACATGAGGGTATTTAAAGGGGAGGAGTAGCTTAGGATCCAAACTCAGTCCCTAATTACAAAAATGCCATTACTACTCCTTACCTTTAAATACTAAAGCAAAACAACTGAAAATACAATAACAAAATAAAAGAAAAATAACAAAAAGAAGATGAAATATTAATATGCCCAAAAATGACAATAATATCCTTAATTCGCATCAAATTTACTTGGAGCAAAGTTCATCTTCAACTTTCATAAAAGATTTGTTGAAAGATTCAAACGCAAAATTATCAACGAAAGTTGACACCCAAGACGTGACGAGTGTTCAATGAGTGATCCGTACATGTTCTTGATACTACAAGGTGAAAAAATTTGGTTGCCGAGGTTGTGTATTGTTGAATCTAGTAGAGGTTCAAGTTTGTAAGTCATTTATCCCTTCTTGTAATACTTTACATATACTAGTGAAAGGTGTCGGTTTGGACCGAGGTTTTTCCTATTGTGGGTTTTCTTTTTCTCGTATAAATCATCATCTTAAGTGTATGATTTACTACTCCGCATTTTGATTTCTTTATAGATTTAATGAACATATGTTAAAGAAAGAATCAATTTTGTAAATCACATTTTTATCACTTAGACATTAGGATTGACTTTGACCCAAATTTGAATTAGAGGAAAATATTTCTTTTTAATTATAAATAATTTTAATTTGGTAGCTATCGTCAAAAGCCGCACACTCTCACAGTGTTCAATCCCTAATGAATGATATCATCATGCCACACTTGAGGGAGTTTATAATGGTTTTCTTTGGTAATATTTTCATCTATACTCACACACTAGAGGCATGTGGAACATCTAAGGCCACCTTTAACATTATAAGATTTCATTAGCTATTCGTTAAAAGGAGCAAATGTGTTTTAGGTCAAATAAACTAAATGGGTTATGTTATACAATCAGAAGGGGTTTAACCCGACCCTTTAAAATCGAGAAATGTTAAATGCCCAAGAAGCCTTTGAATAATTAAAAATTGCAATAACCACCACTCCTATCCTTACTCTTCCAAACTTTTCACAATAATTCATCGTAGGAGCTGATGTGTTTTATAATGGAATTGGGATTGTGTTTGTGCAAGGAGGAACCCCTATAGCATATTTTAGCAAAATGCTACTTCCAAAGAAGTTGGGAATGTACATATGAGATGGAATGACTTGCCATTATGTATGCAATAAATAAGTAAAAAACTTATTTATATGGTCCTCCCATTATAATCAAAACTGGCCACCAAAACTAAAAGAGAACGGACCGATTCAGATATACTTGATTGAATCAATGAGTAAATACAATGTTTCAACAAAAGTGGGTTACCAAACTGCTAGGGTATGCTTATGAAATCGCCTACAAAAAGGACCGAAAAATGTGGTGGAAAACAAATTATCCAGAGATCACAAAAAAATAGTCGAAGAAAGTTCAAGAGACACTAATAGCAGATGAGGAGGCATAAGAAATAGTTATGGGATTAATGATAGACAGTGATGCCCAAGGTGACCATCAAGTGCAAAATGAAATTCTATGCTTTTAAGATGTGTTCCAGAGTCGAAGTAGAGCATGTTATTTGAAGTGGTGGATGACCTCACTATTTCGTTTAGTTGGAACTACTTTAAGACACTCCTCAGCCTACCACCCCCAAATCCATGACCAAGCAGAGTGCTTAAACCTAGTGCGTTTAGACCTGAGATGCATGATCGGACCACAACCAAAGAAATATAAGCAATGGATAGCCCTAGTGGAATGGTGGCATAACTCACCATTTCACACAATAATAGGAAATCCCCCTTCGAGGACCTTTATGGTTAAAACCCCCATACCTAGATATACCTACTAAGAAAAGAGGGGGGAGGGTTTGAGGCTACACAATTCATTTATGACAAAGGAATTCACAAATGTTAAAGGAACACATTCAGATGGCTCAAGCTTATATGAATATTTATTGACGGATAGAAAGAGATTAGAGCGAGAGAGAGCTTCGGATTGGTTAGTGTGTATACTTGAGACTTCACCCTTATTGTCAAATCTTTTTTCACCTGTCTCCACTTGAAACTTGCCTCTAAATTCTATGGGGCTTTCAAAGTATTGGAAAGAATAGGTCAGGTAAGAATTTACTTGATCCATTTGGTATTAAGTATTTTTAGATAAAATGAGAGCTGCAAGTGGATGTCTGAACTTATAGGCAACTACTTGAGGTGAAACCTGAAGGTTAAGTACTCTTCCAACTATTGACAGTGCTCGATCGAAGAGTGGGTGTAAAAGAAAATTTCTTACTCGAATTCTTGTGCAATTATCAGAAAATCTCACATCCCAAGGAAGACCTTGATAAGATTCAATAATGATTTCCCTAATTCAGCTGTAATCCTTGTGGACAAATATTGTTCAAAGGTGATAGGAATTTTAAATGACAGAGAGGAGGAGAAGAGCTCAGAGAAGATTCTAAAGTGGTGAAATAAGGGTAAATATAGAAATGGAAGAAGGGCCTGGAAGTGGAGAGGTAAGGATAAAATATAAAGGGGATAAAAAGGACAATGTGGTGATAGCAATAGGCAGAGAAAGAGGTTTCAAAAGGATGAGAGAAAGAATGGACAAAGAGATGAGACAAAGTGAAGATAAAGAGTGTGTGAAAGAGAGAGATGTATATGTAAAATGAGCGTGTTTTACTCTATTGTTAAACAACGTTGAGTTATCAAAGGGGCTTAACGTATTATTGGAGAATTGTTTAATTAAACACAGAGTACATATTTTAACGAAGGAATTATTACAAATTAGTTAAAAATGACCCTAAATATATAAAAACAAGAAAACTATACCAGATAAAAGAAATACACACACTGCTTGTGGCCCCATCTAGTCATATCATATGGAAAGGTAATAAGGATCAAAATTCTAATAAGTAAAGAAATGAGAGAGAGAGAGACAGAGAGAGAGACTTGAGACTCTAATATAATCAAATACTAAATTTATCCACACATTTAGGAAAACAGAAATGTTACAACACCCCTCCTGTAGATAAAAATTTTCCCGCACCCCCTTTACAAAACACATCCTCCACCCCAATCCTTCTCCTATAAAAGTTTTAACTATTTTCCTCCATGACATATATACACATCCAGGTCTCCTTTCATCTCTTCCATTTAAAAACAAATACCAACCTCCTCCTACTAACTCTAAAGAGTGTCAACCTCCTAAAAAAATGTAATAATTGGGGAAATCACATCCAAAATTTTCAAGGAGAGAAAGTTTGGTTATTTGGCGGAGAGACTGTGTCTAGCTAGCCCACCATGAGAGAATATTAAGTTGATCATTATATGTTTACACAGATTTGATAATTACATCTCATCATTCAAACTACACGACTTTCACAAACATATAAAAAAGGCTTTGTCAAAATTCCAATCATCTAATTCTCATTTTGAAAATACTATATACTCTCGGTTTCAAAACCCCTTATATAACATTGGTTTCTAACAAGAAACTACACTTAGGAAAAGTTTTTAAAGATGCCAAGCATGAGGAAGTTGAAGCAATCAGATGCATAGGAATTAGAAAAGGAAACAAACATTTGCAAAAGTTAAAGCACTAGAAAATTGTGGAGCAAATATTAAAGAGAGGAAGCATGAGATAAGAAGAAATGAAAGAATAAAGTTCTCATTGATTGAAACTAATGTACATACAGTGATATATATAACAAAAGTTATAAACAAAATTAGTTGGAACTAATTCGGACCTAACAACAAACTAACTAACAGTTTAATCAAAATAGAATTAGTTGGATTCTGTTCTCATAGCTAATATAACTGATTATGTCTTAATACTCCCCCTCAAACTTAGTGTAGATAGATCAGCTATACTAAGTTTGGATCTTAATTCCTTGAATATTGAGCTGGAGATGGATTTAGTAAATCCATCACCAAGTTGAGCTGGAGATGGAACATGTCGAACATCCAGGAGCCTGTGCATCACTTTCTCTCGAACAAAATAGAGGTCAAGCTCGATATGTTTAGTCCTAGCATGTAGGATAGGGTTAACACAGAGCATTATTGTGCTTAGGTTATCACACCAAACAATAGGAGGGTTCAAGACTGGAACCTGCAACTCAGAGAGTAGTGATCTGATCCACGTGAGCTCGGCTGTAACATTTGCAAGGCTTCGATATTTAGCTTCGGTACTTGAGCGAGACACAGTTTGTTTTTTCTTTGATTCCTAAGCCACGGGATTAGCACCAAACTAGATGTAGACCTCCTATCATTGGGACAAGAAGCCCAATCTGCATCATAAAAGGCTTTTATCTCTAAGTTGGAAGGTTTTTGTAAATGAATCCCAATCTCCATAGTGCCACTGAGATACCTCAATATTCACTTGACATCATTCCAATGGCATTGCAAAGGATTCTGTATAAATTGGTAGACCTTGTTAACACTATATGCAATTTCAGGACGAGTAACAGTGACATATTGTAAAGCTCCAACAATGGATCTGTACAATTGAGGGTCTTCTACTAGATCACTGCCATATGCTGAAAGGCGAAGTCCACTTGTCATTGGAGTAGAAGTAGGTTTGGCAAATTGCATCTTTATTTTTCATAACAAATCTTGAACATGCTTTATTTGAGATAAATGAAGTCCTGTAGTGGTGAAAGTGACTTGTACTCCCAAGAAATAGTTGAATTCTCCTAGATCCTTCAAAGCAAAAGTGTTATTCAGGTTTGAAATAAGTTTAGCTATGAGATATAACTCAGTTCCTGTAACAAGAATATCATCTACATAGACTAGAATTAGAGTGACATGCTGAGAAGTAATTCTAGTGAGGAGAGAATTATCTACCTTAGTTGAAGTGAAGCCAAAAGTTACCAAGGCATGCTACAACTTCTCAAACCAAGCCCTCGGTGCTTGTTTAAGGCCATATAAAGATTTTTGAAGCTTGCAAACTAATTATTTAGCATTGGGTTGCTCAAAACCAGGAGGTTGGATCATATATACCTCTTATTGCAATTTTCCATTCAAAAAGGCATTGTTCACATCAAGTTGTCTCACCATCCAACCATTACTTAAATCTAGTGTCAATACAATTCGAATTGACACTGGTTTCACTACAGGGCTAAAAGTTTTATTAAGTTAAATCCATCTTGTTGGTGATATACTTTTGCAACTAGTCTGGCCTTGTATTTGTTTATGGTACCATATGGGTTTTCTTTAACATTAAAAACCCATTTGCACCCTATTGCCTTTCTTCCCTCAGGTAAATCAGTGAGTGTCCATGTGCTATTTCTTTCTAAAGAAAGTATTTCATCATGCATAGATGATTTCCACTGGTCATGCTCAAGAGCATCTATAACTGTTGTTGGTTCTCTAATGGTAAAGTACACTTTAGGCTTTACAATACCAGTCTTAGATCTGGTTTTCATGATTTGAGTGTTATAAGAAACTAGTACAGGAAGTTGATCATTAACATTTCTTTCAGAATTCAGATCATGTTTTGATGCAACGTGAGTTTTTGTTAAGTCTGTGGATGGAGAGGTTGTAATACCGAAAATAAGATGCTGCACACCAGGAGCCTCATTCTCAATTGAAGTACCTTGTATCTGTGAACTAGAAACCGATATAATAGAAGATGTGCTCGTACTTTGGAGCTGGTTAAAATCAGATATAACATGTTGGTCATGAGAATTTAATGAAAATAGACCTGAAACCGTTATGATTTAAACTATATCCTAGGAAAATACATTGAACTGACCTATATTGAAGTTTATGTTTGTTAAAAGGTCTAATGTTAGGATAACAAGCACATCCAAACACCCTTAGAGCAGAATAGTTAGGAGGCGTTTTGAATAAAATTTCTAATGGTGTTTTGTTATTTAAAGTAGGAGTTGGAAGTTTTTTAATAAGGTAAGTAGAGGTACAAAAAGCTTCATCCCAAAACTTGAGCAGAAGTGATGATTGTGCTAAGAGAGTTAGACCGTTTCCCACTATATGTCTATGCTTCCTTTCAGCAACCCCATTTTGTTGATGAGCATGTGGACAAGAAACTTTATGAAATATTCCATTCTCATTAAGGTAGTTAGTGAAATCTCTAAACTCCCTACCCCAATCAGTTTGCAACATTTTTAGTTTTGTGTTCAATTGTAATTCAGCTTGTGCTTTGAAATTAAGAAATGTGGAAAAATCTATTGATTTAGCCTTGAGTATATAGATCCATGTAAATATGGAATATGCATCTATAAAGTGAATATAATACTTGTAACCATTATGAGAAGGTTGAGGTGAGGGACCCCATAAATCTGAATAAATTAGTTGTAATGGTGCATTATATTGTGTTTGAGATGATGGAAAAGGAAAGAAATCGATTTTACCAAGACAAGCAGAACATGGTGAATTATTATTGCTAAAATCTTGAATTTTACAATGACTTAAAATGAATTTGACTATCTTTTCAGATGGATGGCCAAGCCTATTATGCCAAACATCAAATAAAGAAGAAGAACTAGTACAAACTGAAGCTTGAGAATCTTTTGTACAAACTAAAGCTGATGGGGTACACTCGGATGAAGAAGTAAACTTGGATAGAAAGCTTGGAGTCTTGGAAGTAATGAAGGGCAACTGGTCTTGTTAAAAAATATAGAGTCCATTTTGGAGTTTCCCCTGAATTTGCATACCAATTGGTGTCAAACTATGTAGCTGGTGTGGTTGGTTGAGTGGTAAGATAAGCTTGCATCCTATTTTGTGATTGTAATTCTGAGTACGAACAGCTAGCATAATCCCAGTTGAATTGTGTCATTGTTGTAAGAAAGATTTGTGGTTGATACCCCTGAAAAGCTTTATCAAATCTATGATAGCAAGTAGCAGACAAGTGACCTGGTTTACCACACAATTGGCATTGTGTTTTACCATTATTATACCAGGGAGAACGACCACTTTTACCACCACCTCTGTGTTGATGACCTCCCTTAAGACCATGTCCACCTGGTGAACTATAGTCATGGCCACCATAAGAAGAACATCACCGAGGACTAGAATTAAATCCCCCTCAAACATTATTAAAGTGAGGTGTTCTTGAAGAAAAACCTCCATGATGAGGATTAGCTTGAGACAAATTGACTGAGGCTGTGTTAAGCTCTTTACTATGTTTCTCTTTTTGAGCCTCTTGAGCTAGGATCAAAGACTCAATTTCTGATACACTATAAGCCTCTGATCTTGAAGAAACAGATATGAAAAACGTGTCATATTCCTCGGGAAGACCATTGAAAATGGCCTCAATCTCATCAGTAGCGGACAAAAAAGTACCTATAGAAGCTAGAAGATCTATAAAAGTTTTAATATTCAACAAATAAGCATTCAAATATAATGAGCCTTTCTTTGTGTTCTGAAGTTGTGTTTTAAACTGTGAGACTTTGGCACGAATCTGAGCCGAGAAATGTTGAACAATAGTGGTCCAAATTTGGGAAGAAGTGTCACACCCAACCATTCGAGTCAAGATCCCAATTTCCATTGAATATAAAATCCAAGAAACAAGTAATTAATACTGTTGTTTCTAGTCAACAAATGCTGGATTAAAGATTTAAGCAGAAGCATCAGTGGTCAAAAGAAATTTTGGTGGGGCTGAAGGTAGAAGAAAGCTCGGCAACTTGTTCCCTCGAATGGCAACAAGGACTTGCTGTTTCCATAAAAGATAATTGTTATAATTGAGTTTTACTGAAAGATTGTGTTTGAATGTAACTGGTGTGAATGTCGAAGATAAAGGTAAAGAGTTCGTAACTGGAACCTCTGACCTCATTAATGGTGGATCAAAGAAGCTCTGATACCAAGTTAAAGAACTAGAAAATTGAGGAACAAATATTAAAGAGAGGAAGCATGAGAGAAGAAGACATGAAAAAATAAAGTTCTCATTGATTGAAACTAACGTACATACAGTGATATATATAACAAATATTCTAAACAGAATTAGTTGGAACTAATTCTGACCTGACAACAAACTAACTAACAGTTTAATCAAAACAGAATTAGTTGGAACTAATTCTCATAGCTAATATAACTGATTATGTCTTAATAGCAAAAAATGAGAATATGTAGAGTTTTAAGACATCAAGAGGGGAGGGGTAATGGCGAGATGGGTAGTGTCCTCCGAGGGTGCATATCCCCTAATACTCAGCTGAAAACTCTTCAAGTTTAAACCCTCTCACGGGGCTTCACTGTCGCCATGGCATAGGTATATGTTTGTTTGAGAGAGTGATGTTATATGTATGTTCGTTGGTTTTGGAGCGGAATGTTATATAGTTGGAGGCATGCCCATGCCCATGAGGAGTTATATCTTCCAATTCATCCACGTTTCACCTCTCCTCAATAAAGAGCGCAACAGTGATGCGCATTCTTGGAATTTAATGAGCTTAAGTCTCATTAGTCCCGTCCCAATGTGATGATAACATACCATTTCTAAAAAAATTAATTATTTTTATTTAAACTCCTCTAATAATAATATATTTTGACTTAACCTCTTAAAAAATAAAAAATAAATATAATCCCCTAAATTCTGACACAGTTATTTTTTTCTTAAAAAAATTAAATTAATCTATATTTTAACTAATTCCCTATATTTGTTTTGGACAAAAACACCTATTTTTCATCTTGTTTCTCATAATTTTCAAAACATTATACTGATGCACCACCCACTTCTCCAAGCAATTCGCTAAAAACTTTGGGTGAGAAGCCAAATATTGAGGCTCGTACCCGAGTCCCATCATGAAAAAACTCAATCCCTTATAAATTTTATCTTATGATAGGCTCAAAAAGAAAGGGAGATTCCTAATCATGGTAGTTATCATCCAACAACCTAAAGCTCTCAAAAATTTCGATCTTCATCTTTATTGTTGACTTATTAACAAAAGCAATGGCGTCAACACCATAGAAAAACATCGCGGAATCAATACCATTATATCTTGAAGCCACACAGATTTTTGAATAAGATATCTAGGGTTTTGAATTATGAACTTCTCAATTTTCTTATTTGGGATTTAAGGTTTTGTCTACATTGTGTAAGAGGAGTTTGAGTACAAAAGAAACGATGTTTTTGATCTGGGTTTCATCTAAACCGCATTGTTGGAAGAGATTTAGCACTAAAGCGGATTTTTAATGGATTTCAAATCAGCTACCTTAGCGAAAGCGGAGAGTGAGGAAGTTTTTGCAAATATTTAGGTGTAATTAGATTTTTCTATTACCAATTATCCCAAGGTATGGTGGTTTTCTTGTTGGAGATTGATATGCCCAAAGTGAACCCTCTTACTCATAGTAACTAACCTCGGCCAGTCTCATAGCCGAGGTGACCAGAATCCTATGACAAAAATTAGCAAGGTCATCTCTCATAAGGTCGGCCCCAGCCGATGTTATAGCTAATTCATACACCAACCTCGGTTGGTCATCAGCCGAGGTCAGCAAAGTCTCATGGGCTCAATCATCTGCCAACATCATCATCGTCCCCAGTCGACGTTGCAGCTACCCTCATACCTAACCTTGACCTGCCCACCTGACCGAGGTCCTTACAGTTAGACAAGACAAAGCAACTACATCTGACTCCACCAACCTCGTACTCGTTCAGGCTGAGGTTAGATCAGTCAAGGACACAGGGCCGAGCATTTACAATCACACGTAAGGTTTGGCACATGTGAACAAATCAGTTATAACTGAATCATTCCTCTCACGTGAGGGAATATTGAGGTCATCATTATCTATATGAGATCATCCATGTGTCATTCTCATACTGGTTCGATCCTCACGTACATTCTTGGGGGGTACATTACACCCCTCAAGCACTATATATTAAGATCATCCTCTACCTTGTAAAAGGATCCATAATTGCAACTCTAGCTGAAACTCTGTTGGTTTATACAATAGAGAGAGAAATCTTGAGAGATTGTATCTATGGTCGTTAGTGCCTTCATCTAGTGATATTATTCACACACTCACAGTGGACGTAGGTCAGATTGGCTAAACCACTTATATACAAGTGTTCATCCTCTTCTCCTCACCTCCTTCTACAATATATACACTCTTATGCTGCCATTATTATTGCTAACTTGAGCTTGCCAACACCTCATCTGGTGGTGCTGTTTCTGGCATCATCAGAGATGGTGGAGGGTGTTTAGGATTCTTGGGAATAAAGATGAAGAAGAGGTATTTTTGTCTAAATAATATAAGAGCATAAGTCAAAATATAAATTTGTGAGTTTTTTTAACGAAAATTATGTAAGAACTATGGGGTACGTCTAATTATTCATCTTCTATAGTATTAAGTCAAAATACGCTATTATTGCAGGAAATTAGATAAAAAAAGCCTTAAAATCTTTTATAGAAGGGTGAATCTAAACGAACTTAATGGGTTCGTCATTTTAGAGGGAAAAATAAAAATAAAATTGAGGAAAAAATTTAATAATGGAGAAATGGAGCAAGAGAAACGACTTATAGAGAGAGAAAGAGAGTTTGTGGTTGGATAAAATGAGGGTGAAAGTAATAAGACCAAAATTATCTTTCTTAAATTTTGGCAAAAGGATAAGATGAAAGAGAAAGGATAAATTCAAAATTCTCTCTTCAATAAAATGCTTCCAACACTATTAAGTTTGTGTTAAAACAAATGAGCTTTTATATAAAAATAAATAAATATGAGTATAGAATATATCATATTTCTCCTTTTCTCCATACATTTAAAAAAAAACTCACCTCTAAAAGATTTACCATAACTATCCATACTAGACCTTAGTCGGCCACTAACTAAAAAGAGATCGACCAAGGTTGGACCAGGGATAAGAAGACAACATGCAATTAACCTCTCCAATATCATAGTCTTATATTATGTCACTTGCAGCAGAACATAATTGCATGGTATGTTGGAGGGAGTTAGGAATGTTGGTGAATTATTCCAATTGTCACAAACAAAGTACAACCTAAGTTGACCACATAAAATTAAAATCAATCTAACTAGATCCCCCATTATGAAGAGGTCACATGAGAAAACAATTTGAAACACCCACACTATGTACTCACGGTTCGGACTTTCTGCTAGCAACCCTAGCACTCGTAGTCGTGTTTTATCATATTAAACAAACTCCCCTCTCTTTCCTTATAAACATAGGAAAGACTGAATTTTTTAACCATGTACATATTGTATCGATTTATATTTTGCACCATATTATGGGATTATTAGTCATCTAGCATTATTGTAGGTTCCATTCCCCTACAATTTGGTGTAATCTGTTATAATAGGTTACGATCCCCATGACCAAATTTTTTAACTTACCACTATAAGTGCAGAGCAGTCATATTATCCTAGACAACAAAATGGATCTGTTTTGAGATCCGAATTGAGAGGAGAGACAACTTTCCTCCTAGGTACCCTCAATCTCCCAACAACGCCAGATCTCGTAGGGGGTCGACCAACCAATCTTGTCCCATATGTTTCCATCTCCGTTATGAAACCCCTTCCATGGGTCCATGCATTAGGGGCCTACATCTTAGCTCCCCAATTTGTATGAGGAGCATCTACGCGATCGAGATGTTAAAATCAGCTAATTGGGGAGATGACTCACCGAACAAACCGAGGGGTATGGGTCTAGTTCCTATGGCTTTGATCGTTGTCAAAGAATGATAGTTCGCTCTCACGGTACTCTTCCATCTCCCAATAATGTTAGGGCCTATAGATATAGTGCCCCACATGAAGATCATCTCAGCCAACACTAAGATAGGTAACCTTTTTTTCCATCGGTATGACAATAGAAGAGATCAACCTGTTGGACAATCCCACACTAGTTATTATGATGTACTAAGGATATGCCCCTCCACTAAGCAGAGTTTTAGGTCAAAATGACCTGTGTGACCCCCCTAAAAAAGAGTTGAATGGATGACTTCATCCAAATCTCATTCCGACATCGAAGAATATGGCTAGGAAATCTCTTGGACATTTATCAATATCAACATTCAGCCAAGAGATCAAGATATTTGTTTCTCTGTGAAAATTTTCTATTGCCAAAATCACCACGTATGATGGTAAGATTGACCCTGCTCATCATATTCTTCATTACAAGCAAATTATGTCACTCTGGTATCATTATGATACCCTTATTTTCCGCATTTTCCCATCAATGTTGAATGGGATTGGCCTCAATTTATTTAATAATTTTCTCATTTAGAGAATCGTTCGAACTATTCATTATATGTTCCATCACCAATGGTAAGGTCGTCAAGGAAGTAGACTCCTTCATCGCCCTTTGTAAGATGCGATGGTAATCATTCAAGAAGTACTTAAAAATGTTAGGATTTTTTCAATAAGATTGACAACTATAACGAGCATTTGATATATTCTTCTTTCAACTTAAGGATTAAACGATTAGATGATATGAATTAGTCATTGATGAAGAAGTTAACATCCTCTATGGATGATCTCATGACTTGCATTGAGAAATATGATGAAATAAGTATGTGCCTAAGGGTCCAATTCCAATTAATTATTTTCTTAATTAATTAACACGTAAAGAAAACTAAATTTTTTTGAATTTTAATCACATTTTAAATTTCCAAATAACATTAATTGGTCTAAATTACATGCAGTTGGTGATTAACAGCGAAAGAAAAAAAAAATAATGCAAGTACACAAGGATTTTAGAGTGGGAACCGACGTGGGAAAAATCATTATCGCCCCAACCCACTTATAAGTCCACGAATATTGAAATTAATTTTAAAGGACTTAATAAGGACACGGGCATGTCTCATATATTTTACGACACTTAGTCCCACGTGGTCACTCCCTTGAGTTATACTCATTTACATCTGCCCGTACTAGCAATAGTCACTTTAGTCCAAGAACCAGTTGCACAACCTCCAAGGCCTTGGTATCCACCAATCTCGATTGGCGATGATCAGCTTACATGTAATCCAATATGATATCTTCTTAAATGTAGAAGATATTGGGGGATTCATAAACCTAGAGTCTACTTTTATTGCATGGAGTTAACAAGATATCACAAACAAAAGGACTCTGGAAAAACCAAATTAGGTTTTGGAAAAACTGGTCTTCATCAATTGGAAGATGTGTTCAAATGTGTTTAAATAGTTTATTAGTGAATAAGATACAAATAAACACACTTTTTAAGACAAAGTTCCTCGTTCAAACTAGATATCCCTCGTTCAAACGGGAGCTTATAAATGAGGGATTCTCATTTGAATTTAAGACAATGTACCCTTCTTCAAAACAAACTTTGATAAAGTGATCCTCATTTAAAGTCTACTTTCAATCGAGGTCACTTCCTTGAAATATAGATCCTTATTTGTAACTTTCTTTGATCGAGGGTGACCTCGTTTGAACAAGGTCACTAAACTTTAACCCTTAATAAAAAAAATTAAAAAATATTTAAAACGTCTTTTTCAAATTTGATTTAATCAAAGTTATGTCCTATCACTTCCAAAAAATAAAGTACAATACAAGGAAATACAAAACTTTAATAACTACGACCTTTACCAAATCTCAAATATGGAATGAATTTGTACGATCTGATTCGATAATATCTATCACGGTGATTTGTATTTTTATCTTCACTTGATGTAAAATTACAACTCGATAGAGTCGATACAAAAACACTATAACTTAAAGGTTTGTTCTGGAATTAATCCAACGCAACTAAAACTAAGGGAGTGTAAAACATGTCCTTACATATGCCAAAGTGGACGATGAGATCTTTAATATGGACGATCAAATTTATTAGTTTATGAAGACATTGAAAAGTAGGAGCTTCAAGAAAGGAGAAAATATTAGAGCATAATCGACCCCAACAAAGAAAGGGGGAAAACAAGACAGTCCTAAGGTCAAGGCTAAGATATTGATCAATGAGAATATGTACCATGAGATCAAAACATTCTTGATGGAGCCCATGTACAAGGCCCTTCCCCAGATAAAGGAAAAGACCTATTACAATACGTCACCAAAGATGGCGGAGATCCTAATAATAGGGATGTCGGTTAATGTTTTACCTACAATGACCATGACCATGACCAAAAGATAAAATATTAAAATATGTTGAAGTTCTATTTGGTGGATTTAGTCGTGGCTGGGCTCCTGAAGGAATACATTAATACTAAGAAAATAAACTGGCGAGCAAAGTTAATGATTCCCAGAAGAAGGACGACAATAACCTGCCACCTTTAGGGATGGTGATTATTATTCATGTGTACATTGATCCACATCAATGGAAGGATAATAAGCTTTGTGAGAGAATTAAGATTACATCCATCGTACAAGAGTCTTTTCAGGACAAAGTATCCAAGACCATACTAAAAAGAGGGAGCATAAAGATATTGATTTTAACTGAGTTTTCATATTCCCCAATAGGAATTTGGTCAGAGGCAACTCGCCTCACAAACATTCCTTGGTTCTCACTCTAAAAGTCACAAACTTTGACGTGAAGAGGTTTTTGTTCGACCAAGGAATATCATCAGAGGTTATGTACATTGACATTATCTACAAGCGTGGGTATATTACACAATACATTGATACTAAGATTGGACCATTAATCGACTTTAATGGCAACATCGAATTGCCTTTTAGGAAGATCAAGTTATAAGTTAAAGTTAACCCAGTCAACCGTGAAATAGAAATCCATGTTGTGGGATTAGAGTCACCTTACAATTCCATCCTTGGGACCACACACAATGAGGGCAATCTCCTAATATTTCCACCACAAGATAAAGTTTGTAACCAACTAAGGAATATTGATATTTGTTTACGGATAATTCATAATCAGGGTGAATGCCTTCTCATATTCCCATACATACGTGATATTTAGTTATTGTTCACTTTTTTATAGGTTCAGACTCGACCCAGATTCAGACTCGAGTTTGTTATTTGCGTTATTTATTAGACTTATTTAGTATTGTGGTTGGCATACACTCTTTATTGGCTTATGTGGGGTTTGAATGATAGTCATGACTAAGATATTTTTGAGTTTTTAGGGTTTTGCCACTAAATAGCCAAAAGGGGGAGGTTGAAAATGTATTGTATCCATTTATATAGAAAATTTAACCAATTCCTATGTCAAAACATTAAGTCTTTCATAGTTAAGACCAAAGATTGATACTCATACAGATGTTGTAAATGAGAAGCTTGATCATATTCATTGTCTTTGTAAATTGCTCAGCATCAACGGATCATCACATATACAAATGTTACGACCCAGAGTGACTTTAATAAGCTTTTGTATGGTTGTGCTTTTGACATCTAAGCTTTGCACACATGCATGTTTTAAAAACATTTTTGGACTTAGAGTGAATCGCAAAATCATTTTTGAAATGTGTAAAGTTTTCAAAAAGGATTTTGTTGATTAAAATATTAGAAAGTTACAAGATTGAGCCTATTGTGCACAAGCGTGAGCATAACTCCAATTTGTAATCGTGTGCACACTTTATTATGAATAAAAGAAGATTACATGTGGCTTATCCCTAGCCAATGATATATGCACTGTGCACATGAATGGAATTTGATATCATGCGCACAGTTACCCAGATTTTTGGAAATGCCTATAAATACTATTTTTGTCTCCAAAAATCATAATTTTCTAACTTTAGTTTTTGTCTAATTCATTTTAGAGGTTTTTACCAGGCTCTCTTGCAATTACTCATTTCCCTTGCAATTTGCGAGAATTGTCATGATATATACTTCATTTGTGATTTGTGAGGACTCTTGATGGGTGAATTTCTTTCCAAACCACATAAGCTTAGAACCATTATCATTCCATATCAAATTCAACTTCAATTTAGATATAAAAATACATATTATAAGATTAGATAGTTTATTAGATGGATTGCTCAAGGTGTTGATGTTTTAGATTATAATGGACTTCCTCTCATGCTCGGTGGAGTTTCGAGCTTAACTTTTGTTCAATGGGTGGAAGTTGAGATGTGCATAGGTAATTATCTCTAAAGGATTCATATGAGAGATGCTTCACTACATTTTGTAAAATAAACTTTTCAACATAACATGAGAGACCATGCACCAGTGGTTTCCTATAGTGGGGGTTTTTCGATTAGATTTGACCTTATATATTATTTTGCTTTCAATCGATAGTAGATCAAATTACAGGCATTTTAACATTAAATCTAGGGTTTATTCATTAGTTGGTATCTAATTGAACTTTTAAAGGCTGAAGGAATGTGCGTGTAAAGAGGTCCTACACAAATTAAAAATTATTACCAAAATGAAGTTAATGTTTATTTTAATCCGAATTTGGGCAAAAGTTAATCATAATGTCTAAGTGACACAATAGTGATTTACAATTTGATTTAACTTACCAATATATGTTCATGAAGCATATAAGATAAATCAAAATGTAGAATAGTAAATCCTGCACTTGAGACAAGGATTTATACCGGGAAAAAATACTTGCGGGAATAACCTCGGGCTAAACCGACACATTCCACTATAGATGTAAGTTTTAAAAAGGGGAGAAATGACTTACAAAATTGAACCTATCCTAGACTCAATAGTGCAAAATCTTTACAGGACTCTTTTTCAACCTTATAATTGGAAAGGCAAGCATGGATCGCTCTCCTACCACCCGTCACCTCGTAGGTGTTAACTTTCATTGATAATTGATAATGTCACATTTGCACCAAATCTTCAAATATTCTTTAAAGTGGAAAAAAACCTTTTATGTTCCAAAAGGAACAAGTGAATCCACTAATGTAGATTTAATTTCCTAGGATATTATAGTCCTAAAGGTTGAGGGAAGTTTCAAAAATTGTATGGCTAATTAATATAAATCGACAAAGCAAGTTTGAGATATAAAAAAGAACTAAAGTTTCTCAAGAATAAATTTTATAAAATGTTTAATTTAAGTAAACTTCAAAATACTTAAAATTAGAATGATAAAAATGAACATCTTAAAAATACAAATAAAGTTTTTGCTTTTAAGAAAATCTATTTTCTTTAGCTTAATGAACAATGAAAACCTTTCTTAAAAAATCTTAACCTTACTTTGTGATGAAGAAGAAGATGAATTAAATAGGTTTTTTCAAAATTGTGGATACAAGATTTCAAACCCTCTAAGTAATTCTCATCCACATAAAATATGTTGCTTCTTGAACACAACAAAACATATGGCTAAAAAAAGAGAATCTTCACGTTTTATAATGAAATCTTTTGAGCAGATTGTCATTTTGTGCCATATTTGTACATATAGTTGGAGCTTTGCTAGAGAGAGGAAATTCCTCGATGGAGAGAACCTACGGTAATAATCTAGGTCACAGTTATGTCCAGAGAATTTTGACTTGGACAAAATCACCAGCGAGGGACCTTCATTGGAGCGAAGAAGATCTTCGATGCGTCGAAGCTGCAATGAGGCAAGTCACATCTTTCTCCAGAGATTTTAAACAAGTATTTCATATCCAGGAATTTTGAAAATATTTTAGAAGACACTCTAAGTGTGTTTGTTCTCAACTAATAACACCCATACTTAAAATACGCACATAAGAATGAAATTTTTAAGAACATAGTTTTTCTATAAGAAAATTATATTGCATAGTGCATTTGTTCACATTGTCTAAATCAACTCACACACAAGTTTCAACGCATTTTTCAATTTAAGAAAATTTAATTTAAGTTATGTCAAAACGAAGGTGGTAAAACTAAGCCATTCTAAGTTCTTTACCCTAAAACGATAATCTCATTGGTCATGGCATGAGGTAGCTTTTAAAATGAAGACGAATGAGTCCGGTCTCGTAGTCTTGAACTTAAAGCTTTTCAGGACAACTTAGACTATGACTCAATATATTTTCAATCCAATTTTTTCCCAAAATTTTTCTTTCTAAAACTCTTTACATTTTTCTTTTTAAGACAATTCATACCTCTAAAACTATATAATTCTTCTCTCTCTAAAATTAGTTGCTCCCTAAAGTGTGTAATGTTATCTTTGACTAACTTCTTATCTTTAAAATTATAATTACTTTATCTCACTAAAAAGTTCATCTCTATAAAATTCCATATTATTTATCTCTTTATCATATTCTATGTCCTAAATTCAACATACTTCCTCCCTACGGTTTTAAAGAGATAAACTTCGTCAAAGAGAGAAAAAAAGGGTTAATATCTTCAAGAGGGAAGTAAATTTAGAGGGATAAAGACATTACAATTTCTAGAAAGAAAAGGGATAATAAATAAATTGGTTTGAATGGGGAAAAATGTTACAATTTTATAGAGAAACATTTCTTTGATAAAGAAATAACCTTTTGTAGAGATGAATTCTCAAAGATAAGAAAATAAAAATTTTAGAAAAAAGAATTTTTTTAATGATGAAGTGGATAGAATCTTATAGAGAGAAACAATAGCGCCCGTCTGGTTAGGTGTAAGGTGATTCCTTCTGAATAATACTGAGAAAGTGTAAGATTATTGTGTTTGGTATGAGTTTAAGTTGTATGGAAACGTGAGCCCCAATACAAAAAGATTACCCCATCGGTGGAAAAGTGAACGAAATCAAAATTCATCAAATATAGGTGGGATTTCTACTTTCCCCATTGAAATCCATACAAATATTTTTCGTGAAGACAAAAAAATCCTAAACTTGTTTTAAAAAAAACTACTCCAAAAAACTAATATAAAATTTGGGAAGACAAATTTGGTTATGTGAGTTTGTAATAAATTTAAAGTCGTAAAAATTTTCTTTCGGGTTTTTAATTTTTCTACTCGTGTGCAATAATATGATTAACTTGTCCACAATATACACGTGTATACAACAAATAACATATTTGTATTCATACGTTTATATATAGTGAACCATATAGATGTATTTTAGTATATGTCCAAAATATACCAATCTAATTTAAGGAATCTTAAGTATTTAGTTCCAATTTTAATGATTCATTTGTAGTCATTCCCATATTGTTATTTTTTTATCTTTTGTAACAACTATGAGACAAGTGACGTTCTCTGCGAAAAGGAAGAGGGACAGTTAGCAACACTTTCTGTTGTAAGTCCCATCGTAGGTTTGGTTTGTTTTCGACAACTCCATTTGTAATCAAACTCACCCTTGAATCAATCATATCATTTCTAGCATGACTTACAATATGTATCACTAGACAAAGATATAATAATTTATCGAGTATCATTATCATATAGATAAGAGTGTCAATGAGCCAAACAAAAGTTCATTTAATCTTAATTTGAAAATGTTAACGGATCTTTAAAAATATGTTTCGAGCTGAGCCGGGTCGAGCTTGTAATACCCCACCCTTGAAGTATATGTGTTGATAATAAATTGGGTGATTTATTCGAAGAAATATTTAGAGGAACAAATACATAAGTACTGAACCGAAATTATACATAAAATGATGTGTCGCGCGAAGGGATTAAACATGAAAAGTTCCACGATGCATGGACCACATGGATGCATTTTTATATTCAAATGGTTATTGTTAGTATATTGATAACGTGCGACGTGATTTAATAAAGAAATAATTGATCCATGGTTATGAGAAAGTGTAAACAATAATCTAGACGATGCGCGACACATGAAGCACTCTATATATTTGACTCACTTGAGTTTATATTATATATATATGCTCATCTAGTTTGGAAATAGTAAAAAAATTGAGTCATACCCTTTCAATCCAAAGAACCTTTAGACTCTTCATTTTGACTTCCTCTAATAGTCCAAAAGGTAGTACTCGAACACTTCACCTAGGATGCATTCATGTGTTGCATGTGTTTGCCTTAATTCATTATATGGTTGTGTGTGAATTAAATCCCTTTAAAATAACTTTCTACAATTTTTGGGATACTTTAAATAATTTCTATGATTTTTTAAACAATTTTTAGAAATTTAAAATTGGTTTTTAAAAAAGTTGTGGGTTTCTTTATAAAATTCCATAAGTTGTTAAAAACCCGTTTGGGTAGAAACCAAAAGCGCTTGAAAATTATGTGGGTACCATTTGTATTTGTAGAAGTTCAAAAACACGCGCTTGTAGTTCCATCTCAGCCTTAAATGTGTTGTTTCCACAACGGCTAGATTTGTGTTTTTATGCTCTCACATACTTGTGATTATATGTGAACCCTTGGATCTTTTTAATGAACGACCTGCATGTTATCTGAGATGATCCTTGTAATGTTCGGATCAACCAATGAGGTTCAGCTTATAAGCGGTGCATTTTTAACCCTTAGATTTGCTTCGATCATTTACAATCAATCCTGGGCGTTGATTTGCTTCGAGGTTCCAGAGGCTTCCATCTCTTACTATAAATACAAGCCATATGTTATGCGATTACAATCTTTGGCCAGCCTCACTTCTGAGAGAACATAAAGTGAGAAGAGAGAAGAGAGATAATCCAAACCCTAAACTAAACTCCAGCCAAATCTTTCTAGAAAACCCTTTCTGGGAGTGAGTTAGTTTGAGATTCGAGTAGATCTATCCTCTTATATCTTTTATCTCTTTCCCAACTTAATCACGTTGATTCAATCTTCTTTTCTTTCATTGAACTTTGAGATTTGATCTATTTGATACATATCACTTAGATATAGAGAAGTTTTGATTTCTTATTTCGAGAAATCTTATTTTGTTAGTTGTTTTCAAACTGGTATGATATTTTCAAACCCTAAACCAATAAAACCTATTCTGATTTCAGTTTCTTTGAATATTCAGACTTAGATCTAGTTGAGATCTTGATTGGGGATTTTCACTTTCATATATTTCACATTTTGTGAAATAAGTGTACATATTTTCAAATAAAAAAGTGCCTAGGATCTTTGCTCGTGTATATAGCAAGATTCCCACTTGATCTGTGGATATTTTAAAGATCCAAAGTACGATAATTTTGATTAAACTGATTTTGGAAATTCCTTTGCATATTTGTGATCGATTTTATATTTTGTCTGTAATTAAGTGTGTGTGTGAATTGCATGCATGTGAGTTAAGGCACATCACCACTTACACATTCACACTACTACACTGAAAAGTGTTGGTATTGAGATCTTAGACTTTTCAGTCGATGTAAAGCTAAAAGAAGCGGAGTTACAAAGTTGAGATAACAACAACAACATCACAACCTTGGGAGAAGCCAGAAAATCCAGAGGAGTTGGTATATTTCTGAACTTAGAATTAGGTCTGATTGTGTGTCTTGATTGTTATAAAGTTTGTAAAATGTTACTATATTTTAGTGGCTTTTTACTTTTGAGGTGTAGAGACCTCCGTGGATGTTTCCCCAATTGGGTGGGGTTTTACCACGTTAAAATTATCCGTGTATACTTTCTCTTCCTCTCATCCCTTTATTGAGGCTATATTGATTTAAGTTTTGTTTTTCAAAACTGGTAAACCTATACCTTAAATAACTTGTTCATATTGTTTTACACGTCTTGTGTTAAAAATTTATTTTAGGAAAAGAGTTTCTTCAACAAACTGTTCGGAGCCATTTAGATAGTTTAATCTTGAATTAAACGACTTAAGTGGTATTTTTTTTCAATTGGTATCAGAGCTTTGGTTTTTTAAAAATTCTTTAGATCTTGAGTTTTTGAAATTGTTTTCCCAAAAAAAGTTATGGACAAGAAATTTGAGAGACTAGGTAACCTGTCCAGGCCCCCTCTCTTTGATGGAACCAACTTTCCTTACTGGAAGGTAAGGATGGTTGCCTTCATCCAAGGGCTATTGGGAGATGGTGTATGGGAAGTTATTGAAAATGATTACACTTTTCCTACTAAACCAGCCGTTGAAGGAAGTATTGTGAGGATTAGAAAGTTACTAAGTGAATTCACTAAAGAAGAGAAACATACTTCCCCCAACAATAACAAAGGAAAAAATGCCATATTCGTGTCTATTAATGAACGCGAATTTAAGAAGATATCATTTTGTTCTAACTCTAAGGAAGCATGGGACACCCTAGTGATTGCACATGAGGGTGATACCAGAGTTAAAGATGCTAAAACACAAATGTTAATTTAGTAGTACAACTCCTTAATCATGACTAAGACTGAGTCATTTGATGACTTCTATATTAGACTGACAGACATTACGACCAAATTGCATGATAATGGGATTGTTTATAATAGAAAGGAAATTATCTCTAAAATACTAAGATCACTTCCACAAAAAATTGATAATAAGAGATATGTAATTGAGGAGATGGATGATAAAAATCTCACACCTGAACTCCTCAGTAGAAAATTGAGAACTGTGGAAATGGAATTAGAATTTAAGAAACAATTAACCAGTCCCAAAAGAGACAGTCTGCTTCCAATATTGTCTTTACATCTAAGTTGACCACACCTGAATCTAGTATACCTAAAATTGACTTAGACTCTGATGAGGACCGTAATTTAGATACCTTGGATAATCAGATTGCCTTAATGTCTAAACAGTTTAAGAAAATGATGAACTTTCAAAATAAAATGGAAAAAAGACAAGGCAAACCTACTTATCCAAATCAATCTAACAACATGCCTCATAAGAGAAGACAAGACAAACACCAGATTGACCATCACAAGAGACCTGAGAAAGACCTTAAAAATGTTAAATGCTATATATGTGGGACGTTAGGACACATGGCTAGTGACTGTAGAGTTATCTTAGATAAAATTCACAAACATAATAGGGCTCATCTAAGCAAGACTTAGGATGACATAAGTGAATCTAAAAATGATGAACCTGAGTCATCTAACACTTTTGACCCTTGTATGTCATTCTTTGCTAAGATAATGTACAATGATGATGAGGAATCTGATAATGCTATGTTAACTGATACTATGCCTACTGGTTTATCTGCCTTATTGCTTGAGAATAATGATAATGCATCAAACGCCGTGTGTGTGAGTCAAAGGGGATGCTCTATTGTTGATCTCAATGGGTGCGTGAGTCCTAAAAATGAACTGCTAGGGGACACTGCACACTGCACACATAGTGACTCCGACAATGATGACCTTCCTGACATTCACACACTGTACACAAAAACTCTCAAGAAAAGCAATAGGCTTAAAAATATTATCAAGGATCTTACCCATAAGATAGAAACCCTAAGTCAGATGATCAAATAGAATGCTGAAGAGTATACTACTCAATGTCTAACTCATGAGAATGAAGCCAAAAATTTTGAACAAAAACTGAAAGAGTTGTCAAACTCAAATGAAATTCTGGAAAAGAAATACAAATGAACGTTGTTGGAATTGGAACAAACAAAAGAAAAGACATCCACAGTCTTCAAAAAGTTTGCAAAATTTGAAGATAATTCTAAATGTTTTGAAGATTGTGCTGCTGAAAGTAAAACCAATTCTGATGATAGAACTGGAATATGATTTTGTCCCAACTCTAAGACCCAAACTAAAAACGTTGAAACTATAAAGTTTGTGTCTGGTCGCAAACGACCTATTGAAACTTGTCCAGATTTTCAAGGGTTGAAAAATGAGTTTGATAAAAAACAACTGAAGTTAGACATTGGTGAATTAAGAAACTCTAAGCATAATGTTGAATAAAATACTAAATACATCTGCCCCCCATTCGAAAAGAAGTTTCGACGTTTCATCCCGTGCCACCTATAAGAACTAGACTAGAGCTTAAAACCTAGACAAACCTTTGAAGAATAATTTTCCTAAGGTTGTGAATTCTACGTGCCATATTTACTGCACCTATTGTGATGTCTATGGACATTCCCTTGATGGTTGCTATTCCAAATGTCTATGTAATCCAGTTTATAACTCTCCTGTTTACCATAACTTCAACTACTCCAGGAGAGGGCGAAATAACTATGTCCTTCCTAGACAGCCAGCCAAGAATTCTAACTATGGTAACAAAAAGAAAAGGACTAATACTAAAAGACCATCAATAAGAAGGAATCCTAGATTATTTTCTAGACCAATTTCACAAACTGTTTATAACAATAATAAAAATGCGTAAAAATCTTTTAAGAAAAAGACAGAAGCTCGTAAGTTTTATCAAATACGAGTTAATAAGCGCAAATTGAAAACTAGAGCAATTTGAGTTAGAAAAGATGATCTATTACCCCAAATAAAATGCAATAATGTAATCAGTGCTTTTAGAGCTGAATATATAACAGCTGGATGGCATTTAGACTCTAATTGTTCTAAATATGTGACCGGGGATGATTCTAAACTTTCAACCAAAACCAACTTCTCTGGAGGAAAAGTCTTGTTTGGAGATGGTGTATCAGCCCAAATCATTGGTAAATGAATACTTTATGAAGAAGGATTACCTATTATTGAAGATGTTCTCTTGGTAAAAGGACTTAAAGCCAATTTACTAAGTATATCACAATTTTGTAACTCAAACCATATTATCACTTTTTCAAAGAACAATTAAAAAATTTTAAATGAAAAAGGTGATTGCATTATTACAGGACTCCGTACTCCAGATAACTGTTACACAATCAATCCACGTACAGAGGTTTGTAGCATTGCCAAAATGGATGACAATGAGCTATGGCATAATAGGTTGGGTCAAATTAATTATGATAGTCTTAGAAAATTATGATCCCAAGAGATAAGTATAGGTCTTATCAAGATCAAATCAATTTCAAACACTATTTGTGGTCCAGGTTAAGAAAGGAAAATGGTTAAGACTTCCCACAATAAAGTTAAAGAAGTTCTATCCACTAAACCTCTATAACTCATTCATATGGACCTAATGGGTCCTACTCGTACAGTTAGCCTTTATGGACAGTTACATCCTTGTTATGGTTGATGACTTCACTCGATTTACCCGGGTTACCTTTTTAAAACATAAATAAAAAATCTTCCGTAAGTTTTTGAAAATCTTAGTCCGTATAGAAAACGAAAAGGACTTCTAAGTAGATAGAACTCGTAGTGATAGAGGAGAAGAATTCATAGATTCAGGCATCATCGAATATTATGACTGTAATGGTTACAAACATGAATTTAGTGCTCCTAATACACCTAAAAAAAATGGAATTTCTAAGCATAAAAATTGTTATCTTCAAGAAATGGACCGTGTGATGATTCATGCAAAAAACCTACCAAAATATTTTTGGGTAGAATCCATTCATACTGCCTGTCATATAATTAGTCGAGTCTACTTAGGGAAAAATACCAAATAAACATCCTATGAGCTTTGGTATGGGAAGAAACCTAACCTAAAATACTTTAGAACCTTTGGTAGCTCCTTCTATGTCTGTAAGGACATAGAACATTTGTCTAAATTCGAAACCAGAGGAGATAAAACCATATTCTTAGGATATTCTCCAAATAGTAGAGCCTACTATGTCTATAATCTTCATACCAAAACCATGATGAAATCCATTAATTTGGTTATACGTGACACTAATGTAGAAAGTAAGACCAAATAACCAATTATTGTGGATGAGTCCAAAAATATTTTAAATTATAACTCTCCAGAAATAGTTAAATCTTTACCAACTGAGACCCCTAAAGTACCTAACTGGGTTTCCAAAGATCATCCTTTAGATAGTGTAATTGGTAATCCTACTGAGCCTATTCGCACGAGATCTCAACTTCGTAACATTGCTCATTTTGCATGTTTTGTGTCTTTAATTGAGCCAAAATCTGTAAATGAAGCCTTGAATGACACTTTGTGGATAAGTACTATGCCGGAGGAACTTCTTCAATTTGTCATTCATGATGTTTGGTATCTTGTACCCAGGCCTGAAAATAAAAGAGTTATTGGCACACGTTTGTTTTTTAAAAATAAAACTAGTGAATCTGGGATGATTATTCGAAATAAAGATAGATTAGTTGCCCAGGGCTACTCTCAGATTAAAGGAATAGATTTCGAGGAAACTTTTGATCCTATCACTCGCCTCGAATCTGTTCGCTTACTTTTTGCAATAGTTTGTCATTTGCACTTCACACTATATCAAATGGATGTTAAGTCAGCCTTCCTTAATGGAATTTTAACTGAGGAGACCTATATAGAACAACCCAAAGGGTTTATTGACCCCCATCACCCAAATTATGTCTATCGTCTTAAAAAAGCTCTTTATGGGTTAAAACAAGCTCCTAGAGCTTGGTATGAGCATCTAGCCACCTTTCTTTTAGACAACGGATTTAGGAGAGGAGGGAATGACCAAACCTTATTTGTCAAACATTTTGACAACAACATTATTATTGCTCAAGTTTATGTAGACGATATCATTTTTGGATCCACCCCACTTTAGAAGTGAAGACTTTCTCGGACAATATGCACAAAGAATTTCAAATGTCACTTATGGGGGAGTTACAATTCTTCTTAGGGCTCCAAGTTAAACAAAATTCAGATGGATTATTTCTATCGCAATCGAAATATGCTTTAGAGTTTGTCAAGAAGTTTGGCTTAGAAACAGCTAAAGAAGCTAGGACTCCTATGAGTACTTATGTCAAACAATCTAAAGATGAGAATGGGAAATCCATTGATTCCACCTTGCCTTGTAGTATGATAGGAAGATTACTTTACCTTACTACCTCCCGTCCTAATATCATGTACTATGTCTGCGTGTGTGCCCGTTATCAAAATGATCCTAAAGAGATTCATCTATTGTGCGTTAAAAGAATTATCAAATACATTAAAGGTACTCTAAACTTAGGACTTTGGTACACTAATGACACTTTTAGTACTATAGTAGGTTACACCGATGTTGATTGGTTATACCAATGATAGTAAGAGTACTTTTGGAGCATGTTAATACATTGATAATAATTTAGTAGGATGGAGTCGTAAGAAACAAAACTGCATTTCCTTATCTACCGTCGAATCCGAATAAATAGCCGTAGGAAGCTGTTGTGCTCAATTACTTTGGCTGAAACAAATGCTGAAAGATTACGGTATAACTGAAAATAAGTTACATCTCTATTATGACAATCAAAGTGCGATTAATATTTTTAAAAATCCAGTTCAGCACTCTCATACTAAACATATTAAAATCAGATATCATTTTATACGCGAGTTAGTTGAATCTAAGGAGTTAGAAATCAACTACCTTCCCACTGAATTGCAATTAGCTGACCTGTTTACCAAACCATTAGACTTTCTGCAATTTGAATCTTTATGCAAATCTATTGGTATGGTTGTGGCAGAACAATGATTTATTATTTCGTACTTGTTTATTTTTGCCCTTTTTCCATTTGAGACAAAATGGAGGAGAAATTTGAATCCTCTTGGACATTTTGTGTATTCTCAACTAAAAAGCTTGCTCTTAGTTATCTTATTTTCAGGAATCAGTACCTTCATTTGCAACAGTACTTTGTTAGGGTATTGGTCTGTATCTAGTTGAGTTATGTAATTTTCTCTTTCTAAGATATTGGGTAGATAGAATTTTTGTATAGGAATAAGATTTTCTTATTTCTTTTGTATCCCTACGAGTCCTAGATGACTCAAAGGAGATTTTGTTTCATATTTACAAAGGGGGAGATTGAAGCACTCTATATCTAAGACTCACTTGAGTGTATATTATATAGGTGCTCATCTAGTTTGGAAATAGTGATAAAACTAAGTTATACCCTTTTAATCCAAAGAACCTTCACACTCTTCATTTTAACTTTCTCTAATAGTCCAAAAAGTAGTACTCCAACACTTCACCAAGGATGCATATGTGTTTGCCTTAATTCATTATATGGTTGTGTGTGAGTTAAATCCTTTTAAAATAATTTTCTACAATATTTGGGATACTTTAAATAATTTATATGATTTTCTAAACAATTTTTAGAAATTTAAAATTGGTTTTTAAAAAAGTTGTGGGCTATTTTGTAAATTCCATAAGTTATTAAAAACATGCTTGGGTAGAATTCGAAAGCACTTGAAAATTATATGGGTACAATTTGTATTTGTAGAAGTTCAAAAACATGCGTTTGTAGTTCCATCTCAGCCTTACACATTGTTTCCACAACTACTAGATTTGTGTTTTTATGCTCTCACATACTTTTGCTTACCTCTGAACCCTTGGATCTTTTTAATCAACTACCTGCATGTTATCTGAGATGATCCTTGTAACGCCTGGATCAATCAATGAGGGTTACCTTATAAACGGTTCATTCTTAAGCCTTAAATTTACTTTGATCATTTAAAATCAATCCTGAGCGTTGATTTTCTTCGAGGTTCCAGAAGCTTCCATCTCTTACTATAAATACAAGCCATATGTTATGCGATTACAATCTTTGGCTAGCCTCACTTCTGAGAGAAAATAAAGAGAGAGAAAAGAAGAGGGAGAGAGAAAAAAAAAAGAAAGAGAATCCAAACCCTAAACTAAACTCCAGCCAAATCTTTCCAGAAAACCCTTTATGAGAGTGAGTTAGTTTGAGATTCGAGTAGATCTATCCTCTTATTCTTTTATCTCTTTCCCAACTTAATCACGTTGATTCAATCTCATTTTCTTTCATACAACTTTGAGATTTGATCTATGTGATACATATCACTTAGATATTGCGTAGTTTTGATTTCTTCTTTCAAGAAATCTTGTTTTGTTGGTTGTTTTCAAACCGATATGATATTTTCAAACCCTAAACCAACAAAACCTTTTTTGATTTCAGTTTCTTTGAATATTCAGACTTAGATCTAGTTGAGATCTTGATTGGGGATTTGCACTTTCATATATTTCATATTTTGTGAAATAAGTGTACATATTTTCAAATAAAAAAGTGCATAGGATCTTGGCTCGTGTAAATAGCAAGATTCCCTCGTGATCTGTGGATATTTTAAAGATCCAAAGTCTGATAATTTTGATTAAATTGATTTTGGAAATTCTTTTGCATATTTGTGATTTGATTTACATTTTGTCTGTTAGTAAGTGTGTGTGCGAGTTGCATGCATGTGATTTAGAGCACATCACCACTTACACCTTCACACTACTACATTGGAAAGTGTTGGTATTGAGATCTTGTACTTTTGGGCCGACGTAATGCTAAAAGGAGTGGAGTTACAAAGATAAGAGAACATCAACATCAGAGCCTTGGGAGAAGTCAGAAAATTTAGAGGAGTTGGTATATTTCTGAACTTAGAATTAGGTCTGATTGTGTGTCTTGATTGTTATATAGTTTGTAAAGTGTTACTCTATTTTAGTGGCTTTTTACTTTTGAGATGTAGAGACCTCCGTGGATGTTTCCCCAATAGGGTGGGGTTTTACCACGTTAAAATTATTCGTGTATATTTCCTTTATCTCTCATCCCTTTCTTGAGGCCGTGTTGATTTAAGTTTTGTTTTTTAAAACTAGTAAACCTATTCCTTAAATAACTCGGTCATACGGTTTTACACATCTTGTGTTAAAAATTTATTTTAAGAAAAGAGTTTCTTCAACAAACTGTTCAGAGCCATTTAGATAGTTTGATCTTGAATTATATGAATTAAGTGGTATTTGTTTCAACACAGACACGCATAGTTTGCGTGATTTTTGTAGCAAACCTTGTGAATGATAAAAAAATAGTTTGAACATTTATTTGGGGTCCTGAAAATATATATATATAAATACCTTGGGTTTGAAAATAGGAAAGGAGACCATTTTTCACACCGAGCCAGGTCGACCGGCCCCTGGCCACAGTCGATTACGGCTAACAGATCTCAGGCAGATTTTTAATTTTTATGTGTTGGCTAATTGTAACCCTTGGATGGTATTTACTATCGATTTAGGAACTATTTATACCTAATATGGGATGTTTTGGGAGTGATAAGGTTTCCTCATTTGGTAACAATTCATTTGTTCGGGTAATAAGACACCAAGAATTGTGTAAGTTTTAAGAAAACACTCCATCTGATTGCTAGTCTCTCTCTCTCTAGCTTGAGCTCCCATGGGGGAGAAAGCCTTCTGCCCTAGATGATATCCACCTCCTCCCACACTCCTAAGCTCTTACTTATCCATTGGAGACTATATATAAGCTCCCAAATACACATGAAAACCCTAGATGGCCTTGTTATAATGTGAGCTATGGTGTTCTTCATGTTTTAATGGGTATTTGAAGAGGGTTTCTTGGTAATAAAGATGGATTTCGTGGAGAGAAAGAAGAGTAGCAATGGAGCTTCCACGGAACTTTTTTTGAAATAGCTTTTGGTAACCTCTTGAAGACACCTTTCAAGGTGGGTGTTACTCCTCCTACACTACCAATTTTGGAGTCTTTGCGGTGGGATTTACTAACCTTGGTTTAGGTTTAATGTTATGTATAATTTCAACTAGTTTAATTACATATATTACGCTTAATATATGTAGAATATGTGATAGCTTTCATCCATGAGATTAATTAGTGGATTCCTATGATTTTTTGTGTAAATGGGTTTCAAAGAGGTGTTTTAAAATGGGTTTTGAAATTAGATAAAAATCAGAATACTATTTTATACATATTGGGTGGAATATATGTAGGAAAATGTTTATATTTCATGAATAAGCTTATCAATTGCATCCTTAAGGTTTTGAATAAGAGGAGGCATTTAAAGGAAGGTTTTAAATGGCTTCTAAAGGTCTATAAATTTTCAGAATACTATTCATGACCATTTTATTAACTAAGAAGTGTTAAAAGTGTGTTTTAGATGAAGAAATGTGATTTATATAAATAGTAATGTTTAAAGCTTGCCCATGTCATTTTATAAAGTGAATATGTGTTTTCCTATATTAAATGAAGAACTTTATACGTGAAGGAATGTTTTTACTTCAAATGGTTATTTGAAGTGTATAAAATCAAAACAAGAAAATTGTATGGGTTAATGTGCAAATGTTAGTAAAATGGGTGTTACGATGCAAAGTCCCAAAAAAATAAAGTGTGTATTTCAAATGCCTAAAAAATGGAACTTCAATATGTAAAAAGGTAGTATTTTAAATATTAAAGTTGTTAAGATAGCAAGTAGGAATATTAGGTTAATGGTGATGTTGAGCGAGTGTTAAAATGATTAAAAGTGTTTGATTTGGAAACTTAATAACTATTTTGGGAAAAATAACACTTGATAAAGGACTAAATTATAAGTTTGACAAATGAGGGATAAATCGGTAATTTACTTAAAGTGGAACATTTATATGGAATGAAAATGTCAAATAATATTTTTACACTAGTGTGGGTGAAAATGAATTCAGTCCTAAAGCATGAATGATTTTGGGTATAAAATCAACATGTGTGTGAATAAAGAACTCAAAGGAGAAAGGAACAATTTTCCAAGTGTTAATGGAAAAACAGACGATTAAGTCCGGAGTTTTGGATTCAGTCGAGTAAAAAGGAAAAAGTGGAATAATGTGGACATTTGTAAAATGTTAAAACACATTAAAAGGAACTCGGATGATACCGAGATAATTAAGGAGGGCCCGGAACCCTGGGGTGAAAGGTCAAAACAACTGGCCAGAGTATATGGTGCACATAGCCCGCGGTGTGGAGGCCTTGAAGTTTGTGGTATTCGAAAGATTTTGAGAAAAGATAAAGGAATAAGGAACATGTAAAGAAAAGGGTTGTATGGTGAAATGTGTTAATACACCCTAACTTGAATGAATTAATAAATGTTCTAGTAAAGGTTAAAATGGACAAGAAAATATGTAATTGATTAATGTTCATAAAATAAGAAAAAAGTCATGTAAGTGGGTAAATGGGTGATTAAGCAACTTAAGTGGGTAAACCCAAAATTAACACAAAAATGTGTCAAAAAATATTTTTCAAGGGCTAAATGAGTATTTTCTATCACGGTGAACGCGTGTGTTGAAAGGGTGGTTTTCAACGAAAATACTAATGTGCATTAGATAAAATAAAAATGGTAATTTCGATAAAGAAATGATTTTTGGTTAAGTCAAGTGCAGTTGTGTCAAGTATTGAACCGCGGGTATAAATAAAACGAGAAATGCTAAAGTGAGGAAAAAGAAAGTCTTTTATAAGATTAACGTAAATTGATTTGGATCAATAAGGTTTTCAGAAGTAAAAATGTTCATGCATTAAGTATATGTGTATGTATGTGTATATATGTATACAAGGTAGTTACATGTGCACGTAGGCATAACGTGTAAGATTCTCCTTTCTGGAATTCGATTCTATACTGCATTTGTATATTTCTCATTGAGTATTGGCTCACACCCTCGATTTGTTACAACAGGTTGGGAGCGATTGTGTATTTGAGAGTGTTATACAGGTAAGTACTTTATTTATTTTACATTAGTAACTCTGTATGCTTGGACTTCAGGGTGCTCCTCATGGGTCCCTCACATAGTTTATTTTGGAACTGAAATTACATGTTAAACAAGTGACACGTTAATTAAAATAAAACTGGACTAGCAATATTATATAGGTTGTGTCATTGCACTTCACATCTAACGCTTGGGTTGGACCGAGTTGACTACGAGTAACCTATAAGTCTGGGACGGGTGTTACAAATGGTATTAGTGCTCTAGTTTCAATGTTCCTTACGGGAGTGACGTGGTGAGGTCGATAATGGATATTTTGATGTCGGTGTTGCTTCCAGCCAATCATGCTAGTTTGGTGATGGTTTAATTCGTGTCCTCGACGGTGAAGTTAAAGAGGTTAGCACGACAAGTAAGTTAGGGCCAAGTGGCATACGATCGCTTCCGTGATTCTGATTAGATATGTTAGTAATTTACGAGTGTCCATGCAAGTCGATGATGGTGACACCGTGGTTCTTAGTGTGAGGTGTTTGTGTTCCAGTCTTTAATAATGTAGAGTCTTTGGAGATGTTAATAAAGTAAGATGATGCCCATTGAGTAGGTGGCATGAATTGAGTATAATCAACTGTAGGGGTTGATAATTGGAGCGTTGTAACTAGGTAATAATGATTGTAATTTCAAAATACATATAGCCTTTGGTGCAACACTTATGAGTGGTCAATGCCGATGATACAATTAGGCAAATTCGATCCTTGGGGTAATACCTTGATTGATGGATAATTCGACGAGCATGTAAATTTTTATGCGTCAAACACTTAGGGATATGCACATTCAGTCTTAGCTAATAGGATGATATCCATGTGAGTGAACGCTTTGGTGGTTGTTGGCTGGTGAATTTATTTTATTAGCTGTAATTAGAGTTGATGGCCATTTATGGTAAGGGGTTGTGTAAGTGACAATGTTGATTTGTAGTGACAAGGGAGTGAGCCTTAGGTAGCCTCCGGAGTAGTGAGTGAAGTAATAATGCAACATTTAATGAATAGGATCTTTAGTGACACTGATAGTGTATACCTGGGGATGTACAAGTTATACATCGTATCCGGCATTCTTCCAAAAGGCCTTAGTAGTAGTAGTAACGTCGTGCAGTATTCATTGCATCTTAGCTGGAAATCTTGTGAATTACTCTGTTGAAATGAGGTGACTGGGTAGTGTGTTTATAAGTGTTAGTTTTGTGGTGATAATGTATTAGGTCCCTTGGTTGAGGGTTTAGATTTAGTATATCTCGATTCATGTAGCTTGACTATGATGTGGGTTTATATAATCATGATGATTTGAGGTAGACTAGGAGTGAACATGGATAAATCTTGGTGACTTAGTGTTAAGTACTATCGTTGTGATGTTCCTAGAATGGGACCTCTTGCAGCGTTGCTAAGGTGAGCCTCCTCTTAGGTAATAACCGACGTCCGGTGTCCTACTAAAATTTTGATGGTATTAAATGATCGTTTAGTGATTATTGTGTGGTATTGAGGATTAGGATCCCTCGTGACATCTGCGGTATGGGCCTTGGTGTTTATAGGCAACTCTCGACATCCCATATCCTGCCAATATGTATAGTTATGTTAGCTTGTAGATTAACACATAGTGAGGTTCACCGACGCAATTTAGTTGTTGTGGTTGAACACTCTATGAGGATAAAATACGGTCGTTTAGTGAATTTGACTTTGGGTTGGTCTTTCGAATATGTACGTGAGTCTGTGTTAATAACTCTTAGGATACAAGTACCGAGGTTTAGCTAATGATATATTAATGCGGGTGATAAACATTTCATAGTGGTAAATTTGAGGTTGTGTAGCATAGGTCACGATAGGACTTACGATTTCTCGTGTTAGATATATAAGTTGTTTAGAGAGATGACGGAGTTTGATGTCGTCTCCCATAAAGCATTCAGGAATCATTGTTGGATTGAAGATAATATCATAGGCCATTGATGATTGTAGTACGATGAGGTCGCATTGACTTGTGACAGTACTTCAGAGTTAGTTCCATAATTGGTTTGTGAGCATGCGCCATGATATAACCTCTGAGGATAATGTCAAAAATAGATTAATAAGTGCTAGGTTAAGCACTGGAGAGACTTAGAACACGATGATGTCCATCATAGTTTTAGAGATCGCACTCGGAATGGAATGCTAGGATTAAATATAACACTTGCGAGTGCTACCTGTATGGCATAATATGACTCTAACGAGCGAAATTATTACGTCTTAGGTATAGATAATGCTTGAAACTTTGAGATGTCATTAGAGTGATTATGATTTGGGATCATGTGGGATGTTGCTAAGAGTTTTAGCAATGGTCCTTGAGTTGAATGTTTGATACTATGGGAACGTTGTGTTTCATTTGATGAGAGTGATCTCAAAAACTGGGGATAGTCATCGCGTGTTGAAATTATGGGGCCTAGGTGTGATAAGTCGGTAATTAATGATAAGTGCCAAGAGATGTAACTTCTCTTTTATTTAGGGATAGTTGTGCTTACCAATCATGGAGTAGGTAGCATTGGTCCTAAAGAGGGAAGCCTGGCGTTCCAGCTTCCCGAAGTTGGTTTTGTATTTTGTCCGTCCGATAAGGATGGATGGGTAGAAACTGTCAGGGTTAATATGCCAAGCCAGGGTACGTGGCAAGGCTAAGGTGCTAACAAATAACGGTAAGAGTTATATACTTCAAGTGTACGTTATGGGTTCGTACTTCGTGTGGTCCGATTCATTATCGAAATTTAATTATTTTCTTTTACATGGCAGTCGCCTGATTTATTGCACTCCTCGTATCTTCTTGATCCCTGTAATGGGACATTATTGATCAGTTGTGATACGGGTGTAGCGTTGCATAAGCTTAGTAGTGATGCAGGTTAGGCCAGTTGTGGCTGATGCGTCACGGTTAGGGTTGTGTTTCGTCCAGATCGGATCGAAAAATGCCTCTTCAGAAAAACTTCTAATTTTTTCGAAAATAAAATAATTATTTCGATTTCTGATCCGATTTTTTTGGGAAATTAAAAAAAAATCGAATTCGAAAAAATCAAAAATTCACAAAATATATTAAAAATCCAGAAATTTTGAAATTTCAAAAAAATAAATTATGGATTTTGCGATTACTCGAAATTCTCATTTTAAAGAAACAAAGTAAATGGCTTAACCCAACATGTAAATACATGAGGATTTGGCCCATTTTTTCATTTATGTAGAAGTTATGATAATACTCATCTTTTATACAACATATTTTGGACCCCTGTCCCTCTTACAATCGATGTGGGATATGAGAAACTTTCAAAAAATTGAAAAAGAAATTGGAAAAAAATTCTGAAAAAATCATAAATAATTTGGAAAAAATAAAAAAAAATCGAAAGAATCGGATCGGCGTAGTTTTGGAAAAATCGGATCGAAAAAAATCGAAAAATCAAAAAATCGAAAACTCATAATTATTTTCGATTTTCGATCCAATTTTTTTCGAAAAAATCAAAAATCGAAAAATTGGAAATCGACAAACTAAAATTTTATTCCAAATTCGGAAAACGTTGGATCGAAAATCGAAAAAATCGAAAAGTTTGAAAAAAAAAACACAGCCCTAATCACGGTACATGAGTGAGCTCATCTTCAAAATCACCCTACACTAGTTTGTGGGTACGCGTGGTATTGCATTGTTGCATATAGTTTGCATATGTTATTTGATTGCTTAGGTCAACATGTTTTAATAGTTAATCGGTATAGCTACTTACGACTTAATCGTGTGTTTCGAGGCTTGAAAATATTGTAACTATCAGGAATCATTAAGTGCTAGCGTTGCACTCAGTTACGAGTTGTACGGGTTAAAGATGTGATCGCTCATGTATATTTGTGATGTGATACCTATGATGACTCTAGGTTAGTATAAGGATCTTGTAGTAGATATCGGACGAGTAGACCCATATGAGAAGGTGATTGTCTTAAAAATCATTCATGTGTATGATTAGAAATGTTGAGGTTGTATCAGCCTAGGCTAGGCGTGATCCAAAATCACTGAGGAAACGTAGAAACCATCCATGATAATGAGTTCATTGGTAATAATACGATATTTTGTGAATATCGACCATGTCGAGGTTTGGTTTAGATGGATATGTTAGGCATGCTTGAGAATTAGCAATAAGACCTTAGGGTTCATTGTGATAGGGTTAACAATAACGATTGATGAAAATGAAATCATTGAGTTTTAGACCATAGTGAAGGACACCCTAAGATTGGAAACCGGTCGTAGTTGAACGAGTGCCAAGCTTTGACAAACCAAGAATTTCGAGGATGAAATTTACAAAGGAGGGAAATTTGCAACACCCCGCCCTTGAAGTATACGTGTTGATAATAAATTGGGTGATTTATTTGAAGAAATATGTAGAGGAACAAATACATAAGAATTGACCTGAAAATATTCATAAAGTGACGTATCGCGCGAAGGGATTAAACCCGAAAAGTTCCACGATGCATGGTTCGCATGGATGCATTTTACATTCGAATGGTTATTGTGAGTATATCGATAAGGTAAGACACAATTTGATCAAGAAACGATTGATCCACGGTTATGAGAAAATGTATACGATAATCTAAATGAGACGCGACACAGACACACGTAGTTTGTGTGATTTTTGTAGCAAAACCTCGTGGACGATAAAAAATAGTTTGAACATTTATTTGTGGTCCTAAAAATATATATAAAAATACCTTGGGGTCAAAAATAGGAAAGGAGACCATTTTTCACACTGAGCCCGGTCGGCTGTCCCCTAGCCACGGTCGATTGCGCCTAGCAAATCTCGGGAAGATTTTCCTATTTTTATGTGTTGTCTACACGGTAACCCTTGGATGGTATTTACTGTCGATCTAGAAACTGTTTATACCAGATGTAGGAAGGTTTTAGGGTGATAAGGTTTCCTCATTTGGTAACAATTCATTTGTTTGGGTAATAAGACACTAAGAATCATGTAAGTTTTAGGAAAACACTCCATCAGTTTTCTAGACTCTCTCTCTCTATCTTGAACATCCATAGGGGATAAAGCCTTCTGCCCTAGATGATACCCACCTCCTCCCACACTCCTAAGCTCTTACTTCTCCATTGGAGACTATATCTAAGCTCCCCAATACACATAGAAACCCTAGATGGCCTTGTTATAATGTGAAAGATGGTGTTCTTAAAGTTTTAATGGGTATTTGAAGAGGGTTTCTTGGTAATGAGGATGGATTTCGTGGGGAGCAAGAAGAGTAGCATTGGAGCCTGCATGGAACTTGTTTTGAAAGAGCTTTTGGTAACCCCTTGAGGCCACCTTTGAAGGTGGGTGTTGCTCTTCTTACAGCACCATTCCACCACCATTTTTGGAATCTTTGCGGTGGGATTTACTAACCTTGGTTTAGGTTTAATGTTGTGTATAATTTCAGCTAGTTTAATTACATATATTATGATTAATATATGTAGAACATGTGATAGCCTGCATCCATGAGATTAATTAGTGGATTCCATTGATTTTATGTGTAAATGGGTTTCAAAGAGGTGTTTTAAAATGGGTTTTGAAATTTGATTAAAATCAGAATGCTCTTTCATACATATTGGGTGGAATATGTGTAGGAAAATGATTATATTGCATTAATAAGCTTATCAATTGCATCCTTAAGGTTTTGAATTAGAAGCGGCATTTAAAGGAAGGTTTTAAATGATTTTTATAGGTGTTTGAATATTATTCATGACCATTTTATTAAATAAAAAGTGTTAAAGTGTGTTTTAAATGATGTAAGGACATAAATTTACAATTGAGTCCCTGTATTGTTTTGACTTAATTCCTTGAACAAAACTGTGTTTGTAATATGTCATAGGGAGAATTTTATTTTGACACGATCCCACTTGGTCTATGACATTTTGAAGAAATTGAAGACGTTGCAGCAAAGCTTCAAAGAAATAATCATGCCGATGTTTATTTGGTGCAAGTTTACTCGTCTTCAAAGTTAATTTCATTCCGAGATCACTCAGGTATGAATGCGTATAATTAACGGTGCTCGGAATTATTTTATAAAAGATAAGGATGTAATTTTTATATAGAAAAATATTTTTAAATGTTTTAAAAGTGTTTTAATGGTTTAAACTTCGTTTTATGATGATAAGCTCGAAATAGAGTTTGACTAATTTGAATCTCTTTGTTAAGAGACGTTTTTATTCGAAAGTCAAAGAAAGCAAACTTTCGCGAGGTCGCTCGAACGACATTGGATCTCGTTCGAACGAGATACAATGTAGCGCGAACGACATGCTTAAGTCGTTCGAACGACATATTTTTTGAGGCGGTGTTTAAATCCTATTTAAATAGTGTTTGCATCATAATTTCGTAAGTGTGCTTTCTGGAAAATAGTTTTACGAATCCGAACCTTGTTTGCACATGTTTTCTAAGGTTTAAAAGTCTAAAACACATCCTTAGAGTTTGAAAAGATCCGAGTTATCATTCTTATATGTTTACGTGATCTTGCTGCACTAAAGTTTTTTGTTCTACTCATTGAACACAAAGGATTTTATGGTGAAGAAGCAACGGACATCGTGTTCGACATCGTAGACGTATCAAAGCCATATTGGTGGACACTGAGACATACGTGGACGCGTGTGTTGTGGACAGAGATCGTGGAAGACGGAATTTCTACGTGGGCACTATTGAAGAACGGTTGAAGATCAGAAGGAGCGTCAAGACCCGTGGGGATCGAGTCTTAGTGTAAGGCTAATCTGTCTTTGTAAAACCATTATTCATAGTGATTGTCTGGCTTGGGCTGTCCGAGGTTGTTTTCCCGCTTTGGGTTTTTTCCTCGTACATCCGGCGTAGTGAGTATTCTTTACTTTGCTTTACTTGCTTTAATCACTAGATGCATGTTTAGGATTAATCAAGATAAAATTGGTTTAAGGTAAGAATTGGAATTTCACAACTTGGTTGGTGCATAATTAAAAGTTGGATCTTTTTCAAAGAAAAATTGGTTTTGTTGAAACACACACATATCGGGCACTCTTCAAATTGGTATTAGAGATAAAAAAAACATTTTTATTTGTTTTGTGATCCCGTGTGTTTTCAAAGATGAATTCTGGATATAATGAATTTTCTCGAACTCCTATTTTTTATGGCACTAATTACACCTATTGGAAGATGAGAATGAGATGTGCTTTAAAATCTATTGATGAGCGTGTTTGGCTTGCAGTTGAGAAAGGTTGGACACCCCCTGTCACCATTGTAGGTGAAGTCGCTAGTTTAAAGCCTGTTGAGTCATGGACCGAAACTGAACAAAGACTTTCACAATATAATTCTTAAGGTCTGCACGTTATTTCTTCACATGTCACACAGGAAGAATATAGTAGAATTATGACTTGTGAAACATCAAAAGAGGCTTGGGATATTTTGGCACTCACTCACGAGGGCACTAGCACGGTTAGGGTGTCAAAACATCAAAATCGCACTACACAGTTTGAGACCATTAGGATGTTAGAGAGTGAGACCTTTGATGAGTTTTATGCTAGGTTGTCCAATATTGTCAACTCGTCATTATACCTACGTGAGAAAATTCTCGACAACCGTGTCAGTAAGAAAATCCTTAGGTAGTTGCCTAGTAGGTTTGATGCTAAAGTGACCATTTTAAACTCCTTGGGTAGGTTAGAGTCAACGAAACTTGAAAAGATTGTAGGTGACTTACAAACCTATGAAATCGACATGATTACCTCCAAGCAAGTGCCTAAGAAAGAAAAGGGTATTGCTTTGAAAACCCTAAAGGAGGAAATTAAAGTTTCGGATTTCGATTCCGATTTCGATTTTGAGGATGTTGCTTTGTTGGCAAAGAAATTTAAAAAATTTATTAAGTTTCAAAAGCAATCGAAAGATGCCAAGAAATTTGAAAAATTCAAGAACAACAAAGTAGATCCCACCTCTAAGGATAAGTTTGAAAAGCCTAAGAGAGATGAGTCGGATAAGTGTTTTGGGTGTGAAGAGTACGGTCACAAGGTTAAGGAGTGTCCCACTAGACTTAAGAAAGAGGGCAACCAACCCATTGTCTATAGTGCCACCTTAAGTGATAGTGAACCAGAAGAGGGAGCGAGTTCCCCCATTAAGCGTAATTTTACTGCGTTTATGGCATGTCATATGAGCGACGACGACAATACTCATGTGAATGACACTTCCGAGGAGGTTTTGAGTGTATATCATGTTAGTGAGGGTAAAGAGAGTGGCGAGGAGGAGATTGATGTGAAAGAATTGCAAAATACGTTTAATGTGTTGTGTGCCGAAACAGTGAAGGTGAAAAAGGCTAACTCAAAATTGCAATCTAAGTTGAATGAGCGTGCCATAGAAAATAATGATATTTTGATTGAGGATCTTAGGGCACGAGAGAAGAAGTTTAGGGAGAAATTAGAGTTTGTGGAGAAAGAGAGAGATAATCTCTGTGGTTTGATGGATTCCTTGAAAAAGGAGATTTTAGAGTTTGAGGAGACTAGGCGTTTACTCGAGTCTAGGATTATTGAGTTGGAGGAAAGGTTTGAAAGACTCGTCTAGAGTCAAGTTTGATTTGGAGGCTAGGTCGGAGAAGTTAGATAAGATCTTAGGCACCGTCCAAATTAAGGGAGATAAGGGAGGTATAGGTTTTAGTGAGAGAGTTGTTCCCATTCCCCCCGCACGTGTGAGAAACACTAGGATGGTTAGAAAAGGTCCCTATAAAGGTAATCATTCCCACCACCGCTACACTTGCACATTTTGTGGTAGGAAAGGTCACCTTAAGCGTTATTCTTACGATCTTAGACAAGCTCCTAGGAAGTTTAGGAATAAAGTTGCCCCAGTTCCCCTCACCCACATGCGTCGTTTTACACCTACTTGGGTTAGGAAATCGGATTTAGTGGCTTTAGGAATTAAACTTCATGATTCTTGTTTGGGTGCACTTGATTCTTCCCATGCTAAATCTAAAGGATGATAGTGTTGCCATGTTTGTCATATGCTAATTTGCTTCATGATATACTCATTGCTAGTATTATGACATGTGTATCATTTTGTATTATAGTTTGAGTCCTATTTTGAAAAATACAAAAAGATTTTATTTTTTTAGAAAACTTTTAAAAATCCAAAAATATTTTTGCTTTTCTTTGAGTCAAAATATGTTTGAAAAGCCAAAAAGATTTTCGGTTTTTGTTTTTGAGTTTACATGTTTCTTGTGGCATATTGGTGTGCTTGCCCCCCCCCCCCCCATCGTTTCATTATCCATGTGGCTAGGACATCTGGTCATTATTATCGATACTTAGAATGATCTTAACCATTGTTTATATGGGGTGGTTTCGAAGTTGATATGCATTTTGATTCGACTTTGTATATATGCCAACATTGCACACATGCACGAGTTTATATGAATGTTTGACTTCTCTTGCATATTTGAATTTGGTGAGGCGTTCTTATCTCAATCTTGTCATCTATGCGTAAGTAAACTTAAGGAGAAGTGTGCATGTAATAACCGTTTACCGTGAGGATTTAAAATTGGTAAAAATGATGAGTGATTCACGGGAAAGGGCTGCAAGAGTTCAAAATTAACTCGTTGTGAAAGCCACCGTTTAAAAGAGCCCAAAAGAAAATGCAATATGCTAAGAAAAGGGCAAATAATATTTTCTCTAAGTTGAGAATGCTAGAAACCTCAAAAGAACTTGAAAAAGTATGTTTATATGAGGGTGTTTGGTTGGAGAAAATTTAAACGGGTTTGCACATCCAATCCTAATGTTGAAACATTGCAATTTGACGCTATTGTTTATAGAATCGTCAAAATTCTGGATTTGTGTGCATGTAGTATGTTTAGTTCATTAAGCTCACACTTTAATTGTCATTTGGCTATGATAAAGTTTGATGATTTATCGCTATCTATTAGAGATTCTTGATCGTTTCGATGTGTTGGAATTGTGACTTATTTGTTGTAGTTTCACGCCCATTCATTCCATGTCCATGTTTAAGCACATCGGTACTATGTTTGCATGTAACTTTTTTTTAGTTTTTATGAGTTTTTGTGTTTCGTGCGAAAAGCTTACTGTTTTAGCACTGTTTTCCTTCTATCAGTCCCTTCCTGGAATTTTTTTGTGGAATTTTTTTTCACTGGCCAATACTTTATAATATTTCTGGGAAACTGGGAAATTTTGGCAGGTTGCGCGAAGTCGTTCTAACGACATTGCATCTCGCGCAAACGACTTTTGTACTTCGTTCGAGCGACTTTCTCATCTCGTTTGAGCGAAGTCCCTGGCTCGTTCGAACAACAGGGTGAAAAATGGCTTCTGATTGGTTTGCAGTCCTCTGGCTTAATTTGATATATTTTTGGTACTAGAGGAAGCATTTTTTGGATTAATTGGTTTATATGCAGGTTCTTTTATGTTTCAAATTGGTATTTTGCATATATGTCCATTTATCACACTTGATTTGATTGGTATACTCTTTGTGTGATTCCTTTGGTTTACTAGCTACTATTTTGTCATTACATGATCTTACTTAGCTGGTTGTCTCATGTTTATCTAGCGGTTTTCATTTTTTTAACAATTGGTATCAACTTGATTCAATTGGGTATCATATTCTCATGCTAGATATTTCATATTGGTTTATCTTTTCACCGGATTGTCTATTCGAGACAAAAAGGAGGAGAGATTTGGTATGTGATGCAGGGGGAGATTTGTTGAGCACTTATATTTGTTTCAAATTGGTATCAATGAATTGCTCACATGTTTTCAAATGATATGCTCTTATTGAGTATATAAATTGGTTTCATTTGTTCCTCCATACTTCACTTGGTATTTGTTTGTCCGTTTCATGTGTGTAGGTATGCTTCAGTGATTCGAGATTTTAAGTCTACAGCACATTCAGACAGTTCATGCTTGACGGTGCTACATATATTAGTCCGTGTCCTGTATCTTTGATTTTGGGTTTATGGGATGGGATTTAGGCGTCATACGGCTTGACGACCCGGTTAGGCATTTCACTGGTTTAGTTTTGTCCCGGAATAGTCAAAGGGGGAGATTTGTAAGGACATAAATTTTCAATTGAGTCCTTGTATTGTTTTAACTTAATTCCGTGAACAAAACTGTGTTTGTAATATGTCATAGGGAGAATTTTATTTTGTCACGATCCCACTTGGTCTATGACATTTTGAAGAAATTGAAGACGTTGTAGCAAAGCTTCAAAGAAATAATCATGCCGATGTTTATTTGGTGCAAGTTTACCCGTCTTCAAAGTTAATTTCATTCCGAGATCACTCAGGTATGAATGCGAATAATTAACGGTGCTCGGAATTATTTTATAAAATATAAGGATGTAATTTTTATATAGAAAAATATTTTTAAATGCTTTAAAAGTGTTTTAATGGTTTAAACTTCGTTTTATGATGATAAGCTTGAAATAGAGTTTGACTAATTTGAATCTCTTTGTTAGGAGACGTTTTTATTCGAAAGTCAAAGAAAGCAAACTTTCGCGAGGTCGCTCGAACGACATTGGATCTCGTTCGAACGAGATACAATGTAGCGCGAACGACATGCTTAAGTCGTTCGAACGACATATTTTTCGAGGCGGTGTTTAAATCCTATTTAAACAGTGTTTGCATCATAATTTCGTAAGTGTGCTTTCTGAAAAATAGTTTTACGAATCAGAACCTTGTTTGCACATGTTTTCTAAGGTTTAAAAGTCTAAAACACATCCTTAGAGTTTGAAAAGATCCGAGTTATCATTCTTATATGTTTACGTGATCTTGCTGCACTAAAGTTTTTTGTTCTACTCATTGAACACAAAGGATTTTATAGTGAAGAAGCGACGGACATCGTGTTCGACATTGTACACGTATCAAAGCCATATCGGTGGACACTGAGACATACGTGGACGCGTGTGTTGTGGACAGAGATCGTGGAAGACGGAATTTCTACGTGGGCACTATTGAAGAACGGTTGAAGATCAGAAGGAGCGTCAAGACCTGTGGGGATCGAGTCTTAGTGTAAGGCTAATCTGTCTTTGTAAAACTATTATTCATAGTGATTGTCTGGCTTGGGCCGTCCGAGGTTGTTTTCCCGCTTTGGGTTTTTTCCTCGTACATCCGGTGTTGTGAGTATTCTTTACTTTGTTTTACTTGCTTTAATCACTAGATGCATGTTTAGGATTAATCAAGATAAAATTGGTTTAAGGTAAGAATTGGGATTTCACAACTTGGTTGGTGCATAATTAAAAGTTGGATCTTTTTCAAAGAAAAATTGGTTTTGTTGAAACACACACATATCGGGCACTCTTCAAATGAAAAAATGTGATTTCTATGAATAGTAATATTTAAAGCTTGCCCATGCCATTTTTTAAAGTGAATATGTGTTTTTCTATGAAGAACTTTAAATGGTTATTTAAAGTGTGTAAACTCAAAACAAGAAAATTGTATGGGTTAATCTACAAATGTTGGTAAAATTGGTGTTAAGATGCAAAATAAAAAAAATAAAGTGTGTATTTTAAATGTCTAGAAAATGGGACTTTAATATATAAAAATATGTTATTTTATATATTAAAAGGTGTTAAGGAAGCAATTAAGAATATTGGGTTAATGGTGATATTGAGAAAGTGTTAAAATGGTTAAAAGTGTTAAAATTAGAAACTTAATCACCATCTTTGGGAAAATAACACTTTATAAAGGACGAAATTGTAAGTTTGACAAATGAAGGGTAAATCAATAATTTACTTAAAGCGGAACATTTTTATGGAATAAAAATGTTAATTAATGTTTTTACACTAGTGTGGGTGAAAATGAATTTAGTCCTAAAGCGTGATTGATTTTGGTTATAAAAATAACGTGTGTGAATAAAGAACTTAAAGGAGAAGAAACAATTTTCCATGTGTTAATGAAAAAACGAACGGTTAAATCCGAACTTTTGGCTTCGGTCGGGTAAAAAAGGAAAATGGAATAATGTGGACATTTGTAAAATGTTAAAACACATTAAAAGGAACTCGAATGACACTGGGATAATTAAGAAGGGCCCGGAGCCCTAGGGTGAAAGGTCAAAACAACTAGCTAGAGTATAGGGTGCGTATAGCCGGCGGTGTGGAGCCCGTTGAAGTATGCAGTATTCGAAAGATTCCGAAAAAAAATAAAGGAATAAATAACATGTCAAGAAAAGGGTTGTGTAATGAAATGTGTTAATACAACCTAACTTGAATGAATTAATAATGTTCCAGGAAAGGTTAAAATGGACAAGTAAATATGTAATTGATTAATGTCTATAAGATAAGAAAAAAGGTAAATTAAGTGGGTAAATGAACGATTAAGCAACCTAAGTGGGTAAACCCATAATTAACATAAGAATGTGTCGAAAAATGTTTTTCAAATTCTAAATGAGTATTTTCTAACACGGTGAACGCGTGTGTTGCAAGGGTGTTTTTTAATGAAAATACTAATGTGCATTAGATAAAATAAAAAGGGTGATTTCAACAAAGAAATGGTATTTGGTCAAGTGTGGTGGTCCGTGGGTGTTAAATAAAGCAAAAAATGCTAAAATGAGGAACAAGAAAGTCTTTTATAAGATTAAGGTAAATTAATCTCGATAAATAAGGTTTTCATAAGTAAAACGGTTCATGCATCAAGTATATGTATATGTATATGTATATGTATATGTATATGTATATGTATATGTATATGTATACAAGGTAGTTGCATGTGCACGTAGCCATAACGTGATATAGTCTCCTTTCTGCCGTTCGATTCTATACTACATTTGTATATTTTTCACTGAGCATTGGCTCACACTCTCGCTTTGTTACGACAAGTTGTGAACGATCTCATATTTGAGAGCGTTATACACGTAAGTACTTTCTTTATTTTACGTTAGTAGCTTTGTACGTTTGGACTTCGGGGTGCTCTCCATGGGTCACTCACATAGTTTATTTTGAAACTGAAATCGCATGCTAAACAAGTGAAACGTTAATTAAAATAAAATTGTAGTAGCAATAATATATAGGTTGTTTCATTGCACTTCACACCTAACACTCGAGTCGGACCGAATTGACTACAAATAACCCATAAATCTGGGTCAGGACATTACAGAGCTTAAGTTCACTGAAGATTAATTTGAAAATGTTAACTGAGCTAAGCTTTGCACGTTTACTTTATTAGCCATGCTTAAACGAGCTTCTAAGTGAACGGACACAAATCAAGATCAAGCTACGCTTGATTGTTTTATACTATTTTAGTATAATTATTGATAATCGAGCTAAATTCGAGTCAATCTCAATAAGATAGCAATCAAAAAATATGATCAATCTTAGTTTGTTGTTTTACAAGCCCATCCCGAATTAGCTTTTTCCCAAATGAACAGGAGTTGAGTTCGAGCAACTTGGCTCCTTTTACAACCCTACATATACAGCACTTTTAAAGATTCCTTTCTGTATATAATGACCAAACAGTTGAAACAACTACAACAGCCACTTTCAGGGAGATTGGAATGACATTTTAAGACACATTCAGGTTTTGTTTAATGAAACCGAGTCCCCTCCTGGGAAATGTGTGCGGCTTGACTTATTTGGGATCAATCCATTGACTCAAGTTCTCTCTCATTAGCACTTGCTACGATTTCCATGTGCTTTCTCTTGAACTTGCGCTTTGGTACCTCTTCCTTCTGATTTGCAAAGGATATGAATCTTCGGAAGGTTGCAGAACGTGAGCTGCTTCCAATCGTAGGAGGTGCTGATGATTTACGAGAATGTTGGTTGAATCTGCGTACTATCAAGCACAAGTAAAGAAGAAGGGCAAGAAAGCAGGTAATTCCGAAGATGAAAAAGAGCCCCAAAAAGCTCTCCAAGTGAAGTTGGTCTGATTCAAGTTCAGACCTTTGTGGACTACATTTTTTTCTGCTCAGCCACTTGTCCTGAATTTTGTCCATCTCTCCATTCTCTGATAATGTTAGAATTGCAGTTGACATGTCAATGGCTAAGGGGGAGTCTCTCCGAAATGCCTAATGAATAAATAGTAAAAGAAGAGGGAAGAAAAAGAAAATTATGATATCAATATATATCAACTGCACAGAATTAGAGAATTGGAAGACTAAAATATAAGATATGCATAATGAATTATGCATTCATGTGCAGATTTCAGAGAATACAAGGGTAAATGCAATGGTAAAGGGAGAAAAAGTTATGCTACAATTTGTTGTACTCCAATAGAAGGTAGCACATTTTTTCCTATCCTTCGTGTTTTCCTTGGTACTTCCCGGGAGGTTTAAACAAATTATATGTGTCCTGATTCAATTTTTCATGAGAAACAGAGCTACTGTTGAGACATTGGATCCTCCCTCAACAAACTACTTGGGTTTGGAAGCGCCCAAAATAGTCCTAAATCAACTTTAACACATGACCTATCACCACCCTCTACAGGAAATTACTTTTATATCTAGCAAGATGTAGGAACTTACAACAGAAATTTTCTCCATTATACCTTTTTCTTTGCAATTTCTAAGCACACCCTAATATTCTTTTTCTTATTTTCCTTGGTATTTTTGTTGTCTATAAACTAGTATTTCAGGAATTCTTTTTTATGCCCCAATTCACTCAGATGGAAGCTTATGCTAACAACTAAAAAAATAATGATGATATTAATAATAAAAAATACAAATACAAAAAACGTTAAAAAAAATCCTTTAAATGAGGAATTGGAAAAGGAGATGCCTTGACTTGGTAGGATGATGTCTTCCTTTACTGGTTTTCCAAAGAATACAATTATTTGGTTCTTTGTGTTGGGTAAGAATTGGATTCCATAAAAAATCAGGGAGAACATCTTACCAAGTAACTCATCTTTTTTCTACTGTTTCCCCGACTTCTCAGTACTGTTTTTCAATTATTTTCCAATTTTGTAATCAAATGCACTCTTACGTGTCAAACAAATGGGTTTCATTTAGTTCAAAATAAATTTCTGTCTGGATGCGCCTTATGACCCGTGAGTATGTTGGCTCATATTAATACAACTAATTTTTGGATCTAGGAAAGTAGAGGAAAGAGTACTGGAAATGAAAACATGTGTGAATAATTATTTGGAAGTGAGATACTCACAAATCCCCACCCACTTTTCCTGAACTCCTCGCCAACAATTCGGAAACTGCAGTAATTGGAAAGGAAGAGATCAATGTATGGGCGTTCATCTACTACAGCGACAACAATTCCTCTCTCGAGGGCATCGGCATATGCCTCTGGCGAGCCGAGAGGAATAAGCCTAGACTTGGCGATGTTGAGTTCTTCTTTTAAGTAGTTCTCAGCATAAGATCCTACTTGGAATCCAATAGGGTCACTGATCATTATCAAGGACTCAATTCCTTTGATGGGTGAGGATAGCAGCTGCACGGTGAGGATTGACGTCAGGCTTGCAGTGTAGCTCGAGGTAATTATCAAAACCACAAAAAGCCAGATAATTAAAACCAGACGGCCCAGTGTGCTTATTGTGGCTTCTCCTGAAAAAGTTCCAAATCATTTGTCATTCAGTGCCACTGGCTAGGGCTGGGCTACTGCTAAACTCCTTCTATGCTTGTTTGGTTCAAGTTTTATGCTTTAAAATGGTAAATTCACATACAAAGTCTCATACTTTATGTCAGGAGTTTAAACAACAAGATGTCTAATTTATTTCCTAAAATTCAAACTTTACATGTCAATTTACCAATTTAGAGTTTCAAGAAAGTGGAATAGGCTTGAACCAAACGAGCACTCAAGGGTCATAGTCTATACCTCCATGGTGGATACTTACTGTGGGAGAAAAACATAGTTGAGAAGCTAAACCTGCAGGATAAGAAAATTAATTAACAAAAGCACATGAAGATAGTAAGGCAAGTACAAAAAGAAAACAATTACTAGTAACCATGGCTAGAGGCGCAAATTAATAGTTGAATAAGCAGAGAGTCGGATCGATTATGATCTATCCTATCAAAATGATAATATAGACTGTACACACAACCTTTTCTGATGATCTAGATGAATATACTGGAATTACACCTTACAAATTAACTAAAGGGATGCATTATCATATGTTAAGGTAACATTAAATACTCACCACAGAAGTGTAACAACCTGTCTCTTAGGTGTCCCCCTAAATTGATCATTTACTCTATGCTCTAAAATGCATACTACCGCTCCCACAATGAGGAAAGATACTGCTGTGACTCCCCAGAGTGATAGAGTGAAGGGTAGCGAGAAATCCCAAGCACTTGAGTTCCGCTTCCTCACTGGGATGACTACGACTAGCCCCGACTGTGCATATGGCTGAGTGAAATCAATAATCTTTGAACGGTCCGTGGCGATCGCAATGTCACCAATGGCAGCATCAAACACCTACATGAACAGAATAATACTATCTTTTAAAATCATATATGTAACACCCTTATGTGTTTCTTTTACCAACATCAGAGTTTACTTAACTCACATTGGAAGTGATCATAGTTACAAGCTCGGTGTAGCTTGGGTTCTGGTGACCTTCTCCAAACAGAATGAACTCATAAGGAACAACATATGGAAGAACTTTAATGGCAGCAAGGAATACATCTATGGAGTATCCTTGGACTATATCTGTACCATTGACTTGTGAAACAAAAGGCCGAAAACTAAATCGGTTTGGAACCCCAACTCTTAACTTCCTCCCGTTGTTCGGAAACATCCACCCACGAGGCTGAATCGTTGTTCCTCCGGGCCATACCACCCTCTCTAACCGTTGGTTTGAGCGAGAACGGTTGGATGGTTTGGCGTAAAGAACCTCCGGGGGAACAACAGATAGCCCAGAATAGTTAGACCAGTACCCTATCTGATGGAACCCATTTCCAATTATGTTAATAATATCGTATGAAGGGCGTATTAGGGATCTATCTGCATCAAACTGAAGGGAACCTGATAGACCTGTCATATTGGTGTGCAGTATATTTTTGAGCAACTGTTCCCCTCCATAAAAAATGCTCAATGCACCAAGATTCAATCCCCCTCCACGCAATCCCACTAGATCACTAATTATATTTGATTTATTGGAGAATGAAATTGTACCACCGTTTTCTAGAAATTTTTGAACTGCATAAGCAACCATCCAAACCGTATCATAAGCATAAAGGCCATACGGGTTTAACCCGATAAGGCCGTCACTCATTTGGTCCCACCGAGTTTCAAAAGCTTTTTTTCTTTCTGAATCGGGCGTATGAGGGCGAAGTGTGAGGACTCCTTGTAAAGATTTGGAAGTCTGGGTGGAAATCGGAGTGGAATCTAAAACAGTTGACAGCCAAGTACCAGCAATCCAAACATATCCACTCTCCATCATCCCAAGACTCCGTGCCACCTCAAGAACAGAAAGACCTGTTTTAGAATAACTGCATACAACAATCACACGAGATTCCATAGACCTAATCTTTAATAATCCATTCCTAACTTCATCGAGGGTTGCTAAGGGGTCAGGCGGAAGTGCTGACTTGTAGGAAATTTTACAGCCCCTTATGGAGAGTTCATCTCCAAGTGTAGTTATACTATTTCGGCACTGATCTTCATCAGAGAAAAATGCAATCACCTCTCTATAACCAAAATAACTAACCATATCTGCAATTGCTGCCATCTGATATAGATCATTAGGTGCTGTTTGAATGAAATAAGGGTACTGGAGTGGTGAGAGCGTGGGGTCCAATGCAGTGAATGACAGCAGTGGAACATGGAGTTCATTTGCACTATGCGAGAGTACATGGGCCATCCAAGAACTTTGTGGACCAATGATAGCCACGGTATCAAGCTCCATAAACTGTAATGCTGCGGCAAAGGAATAGAAATCATAGAATTATCTCATCTTTCCAAAGATAATAACATTTAGCCGACAGGATATATGGAGATAGAAAGAGAGAGCAGCAAGACAATAGTAAGATTTGAGAAGAAAAAATATCAACATGGATAAGATAGATTCGAAATATTACCCCCGACCATGCTGAGAAACCCACTATAGTTTGAATCGTACATAGAGAGTACTAGTTCTCTTCCAGGAAGCATACTAGGATCAGAGTTGACATCTTCCACAGCAGCTTTCATTGCAAGTTTTGCTACTTTCCCATTGATACTGCTGAATGTGAAAATAGTTCCAATGTTCACTGCAGCAGGTTTTGATATTTCTCCTGAAACTGCTCCAATAATGAGAATGGATACAGGCACCAGCCACATCATGATGATATCAATATAGTGACCTAACCACCACCCTGCTTCTTCAATGAAATAGAAGCCTCATGTCTAAATAAAATAATGAGTGGATACTGATTCCCATCACCCCACCAAATCTTCAGGAAATGAAATAACAGAACTCTGGAAAGCAAATGACAGAAGGAAGGGAAAGCATAATGTAAAAGCTAATTCATGGAAGCAGGTTGTACAGTGAACAACTAAACAATTGCAAAAGGTGCTTCCAAAAGCAACAGGAAAAGAGAGAAACACAAATCCATCCATATAAGAAAGCATCTTGCATTTAACTACAAACACCCAACAAAGCTTTGTGCAGGAAAAAAGTGAATTTTAGGTGGTTCTTTTCAGGATTTCACATGGGACATTTTATAGACTTATTTCCTAGAAAAGAAATAATGGAAACTGTGATAGGGGGCTAGACCACTACCCAATAGAAAAAGAAGGAAGCACAAGCGCTGCAAAGAATACAAGGAAATAAAGTACAAAAGGTAACCAAAAGCAACCACCCACAAGTGAAAAAGATTCAGTTTCACCTCCCATGAAAGGAAAGAAGCACCTTAGCTCAGCAGTCGGCACTTGCCAATTTCTACCAAGTAGAAAAGACAAGCGACAGAAAGAGAATAACTTGACTAATTGGGTTTCCACTACTTAACTCCCCTTTTTGGTAGTCACCCTTCAACAATGGCATTGTTGAAATCTTAAACTTGGTGGAAGACAATACATACATGATGTAAAAAAAAGAAGCGTGGTAGGAGGGGTAATGAAGGGCATTGTAAGGGTATAAGTGTACTCACTTCTCAGGTAATTTTTCATTTTAAAATGGTAGTGGTGCAAACTATGATAAGGAAGATTTGAAAAATTGAACCAAGTGAAGGATTTAAAAAAGATCATAATGATTCATAGGGTTTCTATCTTCAATAATCTGAACATTGATTACAATATTGATGATCTTTTTGTTGATGAATTAAATGATTAAAAATAAAACTAGATAATGAGAGGAGAGAAATGACTTGTGTCCGCTGAACGTACTAGATTGAATCTCTTATTCTTTAGTTTCATAACTCGAGTTAGCCCTCTTTTGGTTCCATTTCGAGACAAAGACACACTAGGATTATAGCAATTTATCAGGTTCCTGGGATTTGAATCCTCTACATGGTAATAGCAAATGTTACAAACTCAATTAATACGTTAAAAGACACAAGACTGATGAAACATATTGAATCAAATTTCTAAATTTGAGTTATATTTCTATTACCTTGAGCGGATCCACTCAGATCCTCTACCGAAGCTTAGTCCCCGCCCATTATAACAGTTTGACTGTCAGTGATTTTCAAGATGCTTTCTATGGAAGGGTTTAAATCATATATTTTGTCCTCCAAACAATGGACAACAACATATAGTTACTGTATAGTATATAGTATGTTGGTGGGACTCTCCTCCTATTTTTTCGGTTGAGATTTAAGGTCAGAATCTCTAAATGTGATATTAATAATAAGAATGTTGTAGGGGATTAGGATGCCATTTTCTGAAAAGAGTAGGACCCTCCCCGATCTGTCATACCTGCTCCAAGTTTGGCAATATTATAATAAAAATTCATTCTGATTCTGATAATATCCTAGCCTAGCCACCTAAGAGATGTTCGGAACTTATTCACTGGTTATTTGAAGGGGGAAACTTCTCCGGCTTTGGCACCACTGTTTTGTCGTATTCGGAATGAACAACACTGACCGAGATTTACTAAAAAATAAGGTTGAGGTTTGCTAAAGAATAAGAATCAGATTTGATGGAGAATTAAATCACATTGGATATAATTCTCAGTTCAATTTAATTGGTTTTGATTTGCCAATATAAATTTTGTTGGACACTAAAATTTGGTTGTGCCGTGGTCTTATATGTTTTAAATTGGAGTTCATTTGCAAAATTGTCAGCTGCAAAAATAACTAAATTGTTCTAAAAAGAATATTTCCTTTACACCAAGATTTCGGAAAACATTTTTGTTGAATTGGTATTGATTTGTGGCTTATTATTTATTAAGGTGAAATATAACACATAGAATATATCAAAATTCTCAGAATATAAATTCTACTTTTGTTAGAACAGTAGAGTTAATGATTTGTCATATGAACAGTTAAATATATATATATATATATAGCTAACAAGCCTAACTTGATAGGTTCTCCATGCCTGAAAAGTGCCAATTTGATGCCTGCCAAACCTGTAGAAGAAGCTATTGCTATATTTCTCTTTTGTTTAATAGAAGTTTCCCTAAAACAGATATTTTCCTTCAGTCTTCTTTCCTTTTGTATTTCATGTCACCGATTAAAAAGGGCTGTTTCAGAAATAAATACATACAAGCAGGTGATGACTACTGAGTAAACTAAAACTAACATAAAAGCAAAGATATGAAAATGAAGGATACATAAAACCATACCCTGAATTCATTAAAAACCTCATCCGGGGGAGAGTTACCACTGCCGTGGCCTTCATAAACGCTAACACCACCATTATGTTCGAGCATCGGCTGCATTGGCAATATAATATAAAAGCAAAAGCAGCAATTTTCATTTTGTCATGATGATTCACATCTCACAAATACACGAAAAAACGCAAAGTGTTTTCATTGCTTAGACTGTCAAAAATAAAAACTATTATATTTACTTTTTGGTTGGGGTAGGGGTCTAAAGGCACGTACTAAAATTTTCACGTTAGGCATATTTTATCAAACTTGCTCATCACCTCACTATATTTTACCAGATGCGCATATACTTCAACCAAAGTCTTGGTTAGAGTAGGATTTGTGGGTAAAAAAAAAAAAGACTAGGTCTATCGTTACCTAATTTTGATATAATTTTTTGAAATAAATTAATGTGATAGTTTGTTATTGGTTGATTTTTAGGTTCTATTGATGTGAACCTCAAAAATCAATCAATAGCAAATTATCACGTAAGTTTGTTTCAAAAAATTATGTTAAAAATTAAGCCACAATAACATTTTTGTTAAAAAAATGGTGAGTGTTGAAAATATAACTATACAAATATAACTCCAATTTTGAGTTTAGTATTCTTTTTTCCAAATCGATTTTGACTTTGCTAGCTTTTTCGTTAGTAGTCCATTAAACTTAACAATTATGTGTCTTGCACATGAACTCTTATGCCGAGTTTGGTTGGGTAAATTGTTTAATTATGTAAATTGATTCATTGTGAATAAGTGAATTGTAAATTAGTGGATTTAAAATAAGTTTAAATTCAATTTTAAGTGGTGTTTGGTAATCTGAAATAGATGTTAAAGTTTGATTAGCTTAAAACGAATTTAGAGATAAGGAGAGGGAGAGGGAGAGGGAGAGGGAGGGAGAGAGAGAAAAGCAGTCAAATGAACTTTCCATGACTTCTATTTCAAATGAATGCATTTCACGTTATTTGTGAAATGCTTCAATTTCAAATTTTACACACGAACTAAAATGAGTCGATTAATTAATCATTTCATTAAAGAGACCAAACACAATTAATAAGCGAACTAGTAAATGAGTCAATTTACAATTTTAGGACAACTAAATGGGACCTTAATGAATAGATGGTTTAAACAATTAGGAAATATGGGGGAAAGGATTATTTAGGGGTTGGCCCCTATTAATTCTATAATATTGACTTTGTCCCTCAACATTTGCATTTCTTGGGGTTAAATATAAAAAGTTACTTGTAGCGACTAGAAAAGGTGTCACAAAAAAATACTTTGTAAAACTTTTTAGGACGATTTTTAAGTCACTAAAAGTCATTTTGGGGTCAAACTTCAAGAAATGAAAATTATGGGAGTTAAACTCGATTGAAAAGAATTAATGGGAATCAAACCCCAAATAATCCCCCCCCCCCCCCCCCCCCCACACCACACACACACACACACAAACAAAAAAAACTCAAATAAGTAAAAGTAAAGTAAAAGACAAATTAACTCAATGCAACTGAAAACAAGCACAACCACCTTACCATCACCCTCAACCTTATCAACACCTCAACCGGAATTAGGAACAAGCCCACCCCTCCCCTGCCCCCACCACCATTATCTCTCTTAAATCAACATTCAAGAGAGGATTTGGGGATTTCGTTATGAGGATTTTATCTTTCAAGATAGGATTCGAAATTTGAAGGAGGGCGTGATTGGCCTGTAGGAAGGACACGTGGCATTACCCCAAAAAAATCCTCTAAGATTAATCATCCATCGACTTATCATTTCCCAGTAGTGGGCTGACTAGGAATGGATTACTCACAATACCTATTATTTAGACGAATCCTAATAGATAACTTCGTTAACATTAAAGTCATTAACTAACTTAACTACAATAATGAGCATATATTCCAACAAAGACCGACCACGACGATATTTTGTTATTTAACTTGTAGATAATTAGGAATTTATACTAATACAAATAAGACATTCATTATGAGGAGGGCACATAGTGACAATATATGAGACTAATATCGGCTTGGAATCTTAGCTAGAAACCATAGCACTCCAAGTTTGTTCTCTCGTAACAAGAACATATCTCCCATCTTTCCTCATGGACTTACGTACAAAAGGACGACTTGTCGAATGACTTTATATCTTATGACTTTTTATATTTTCCACATCACTTTAAGGTAAATTGGTCAACAAATCATTGCAGATTTTGAGCCCATGCAATTTTGCATTGTCTATGGGAAATTTCTAGTCCCACCACGTAGTTTTCTGTGACACCCCGACTAATTAAATACCGGGTAGCTACTCCTTTATTAAATTAATACAAAATGTCAAGTTGGTTCAGTTCATAGCATCACTGTCGAAAACATTTGAATAAATTACTAACCACCTAGTATTTAAAAAGTGAGTTGTCCATTTTAAATTAAATATGATTAACATACAATAAATGAATTATGAAAGTTAACATAACCAACACAATATAGTTACAATAGAATAACCAACCAATAATAAAGAGTCTGGAGGAAAAACTCCTCATAACAAACCAAATTCTGAAATAAATAAATACAATGTCTGCATCACTACAATTAATTACAAATCCAAAGTCTGAAATAACTGAAAAATTAAGATGTCTCTAAAAGGAATGGGCGACATGCCCAACAAATGATAAAAATGATAATAGAGTCAAGATCAGAAAAGGAGGCGTCTACTGTCAAGGTCCTGTAACATCCACAGTAGCTACAGCACGTCACCTGAATAAAACTCCTATGCATGGTGTCCTTGTGGATGGGCACCTAAAAAGTTTTTACAAAAATAGATTTGAAAGAAAACGGGTCAGAGCCCGAATGTGAAAATAATTAAAAAAAAAATGCAAGTGTTTAATATCATTAAATAGTGAATATAAAGTACATGATAGTGTGTGCACTCACATGAGTTCCTCACCTCTCAACTAATTGTGCACTCCTATCGTACCCATACCCATTCTAGTTGTTCCCGTATCTAACTAGTCCAAAGCTAAATCTAACATTTCTATATGATATCCAATTCAAATCCCAACATCTTCTATTTAATAGAGTATTGTACCTATTACACAGTTTTTCCCACTTTAGCAATATGATTTATTAGAAATCTTGCAATTTCACTTAATAACAGTTGCTATTATTTATACTCACAATTATTCACGTCAATTCACTTCAATCAACAGTATATTATTCTCACAAAAAATATACAATACTAGCACCCCGAGACTAAGCTGCGGTGCACACATACTCTGCTATCAAATCCCGATACATCACGTATTCTGAATCTCCCAGGAAACGTTTCATTAACATCAATCACAAACAATGGAGGCGAACATAGTTCACATCACATGGGTCACGCACATACCTACGCTCCCATGATCAGCAGACTTATTAACTTCTCAATAAGCCCTTCTCTGACCTATGTCCTCGAGGTACCAATCTAAATCCCCCCCCCCCCCCCCCCGTAGGCACACAAAGATTAGATGGCCCTAAACGAACGCCAACCTCCCATGATAGCAAGTATGGTAGGTATGTCATACACAGATAACTACATATACTAAGCATTCTCACCTCTTAGATATTACAATGTTTATTAGTGATATACTTCTCGTTCTTGTACCCACTCTTAGTATTATACAAATCACAAGTCCCCGGTTTTTATGTATTTACGTCGTCAATTATCCTCACTTCGTGATTAGTCACTCGCATCCTAATCCACAAGTATCATCCGGTTCAAGGCACTATTCTAAATTTTACTCTTCAATATACCCCAAATCTTCCATCTATACCTACTAGTTAATAAAGTAAAGTTATCTCACCATTTAAATAAGACTAAGGGATACTAGAAATCAAACCAGGCCAAAAAGGCCATTCTGTCAACTCGTTAGAAGTCTCGTTCGAACGAGGTCGTTCGAACGAATGGCTTCTAACGAAATACGAACTCGTTAGAAGTCATACTGTCATCTCGTTAGAAGCTCGTTCGAACGACTTGGGCAGGTCTTCTAACGAGATGGCAGTTCCAACCCAGAAATTCCCCAAATCCGTTTTTCTCAATTCTTCTCTCCTTTAAATCCACCCTAAGACCATCCAAGTTGTGTTTTAACGTATATAAACCTTTTCTAATCACCCTAGATCATTCCTCAACACGTTTAAGAGGTCAAATCTTACAAATTTTCATGGGATTAACATGAATCTTCAATTATTTTCCAAAACCCTATGAACATGAACTCCAAATTTTCTTATGCCTAATTACTCATCAAAAATCCATTTTTTAATTCATTATATACAACTACTCAAGTATTAACTCAGTCCATTAACATACTACATGCAAATCCTAACCCAAATTCAAAGTTTCTCCAATAAATTTCATGGGTTTCCTTCCAACAATTTTCAATAAAAGATAATTCCTACACTAAGCATGGAAGACATATTCAATGCATTAAAAATACTAAATCACTTGCCTTAGATTGTTATTCAGAATTTGATGTTGAAGGTTGAAGGTTGTTCTCTCCCCTCTCTACAGATTTTTCCCAAGGTTGAAGATGGTGGTTATGGGTTTTCTCTTGGGAACTTCTTCCAACTCTTCCTATAACTCCCGTAGCCCTCTAACTTTCCAAATGTTGATAATGGGCTTAGTGGGTTACTAATTAATGTATAATTAACTCTTAAAATTCGTAGGCCTTAATCCCCAAAATTTCAAAATTACCAAAATACCCTTTTAAGTTGCCGGTACGACCCAAAATGTCTCGGGACCCAAACTAAACCCCCGGCTAGTGTTTTCTGACTATTTTAACCCTTCCGGACTCGTTGGCGCACTCAAAATAACCATTCGGTTGATAAAAATAAAATTTACTTTTTAATTCAAATAATTTCATTTCTGACTCGACTGGCACGCGCGTCCCGACTAAATTTCCCAAATTATTGTATTTCAGTCTCGCGACAATTTTAATATTTTCAAAATACATATATTGCCATATATATACATCATAATCAAATACCAACTCACATCTCGTTAGTATTTATATCCGGATTAATTTTCATTTAATTCACATTTAAATTTAATTAATCCCTTAAATAAATATCGATAAAAATACGGGGTATTACATTTTCCTGATTTGTCAATATGAGTGTGAATCAATCACTCCGCTCCCATAGAGGATTGGTTAACTGCTATTATATCACCTTCGCTTATTGATGCCCGATATAGAGGACATTTAGTCCTTCTTTCTTGTCTCAGCCATCACATCCATCAACATAATTCTTCTTCTTAGGATCACGTCATAAATTGTGCCTCATGATTGATTGATCAATATGAGGAGCGCGATTGATATATTCAACGGTATGCTCACGAGAATGATTGTCTAAAGAGACAATTAAGGGGGTAATCAGAGAGTCATGAAGCTAGCTCTCATGGACCGGACCATCTTTAGAGAAGAATGTTTTATTCCCCTAAGTTCCTGTTATCTCATGGCAATAATAAGGCCTTCTGATCCAGGAGTCCCCACGTTGATCTCCCGAGTCTCGTCACAAAAGACGCCTTTCTGTACACCGATCAATTAGTAGGATGTATCTCCTCTTTGAGAGGTCCTAGTTAATTCATCGCAACATTCTAATATATCCTCCTCCCCCACTAACTAGGGTCTTGGATATGGAGGATCTATAAAATCTTATAAAAAAGGGAATTAAAGGTTTGATTACTGGACAATAGTTCTCACCCCAAAGGAACTATTTAGCATGGATTTAGGATATTGGTTAACTTCACCCTCCATCCCTAAAATTAAGAGCTTGGATCCCTCAAAGAATTTCTCATTTCCAAATATCAATGATTATGATTGTAAGACCAACCCTGCTCATCACATTCAACACTACAAACAATAAATGTAATTATGGTGTTACAATGGTGAATTCATGTTTTGTATTTTTACTTCTAACTTTGGGGGAGATCGACCTAAAGTTGTTTAAGTAATTGATCTCGAGGTCTTTCTCCAAGTTCATGTAGTTAGCCAAGAAGTTCATAATTCAGTTTATCACCAACAACAAGGCCGTCAAATAAGTGAAATTTGATCACCTTTTACAAAAAGGAAGGGTATTACCTTAGGAAGTATGATCATAGATATTGGGAACAATTCAATGATATTAATAATTTCAACGAGAGAGAGGCAATCTTATGAGGCCTTATTTGATTAGATTACCTCTACAAGTCCCTCGAAAAGAAGCCAATGTTGTCCATTAATGATAACATGACACGTATTGAGAAGTATGTCAAGGTGGAGGATGAGCTTCATAACATGGACAACCAGAATTAGTGGTACAACAAACCATCAAAGAATAAAGATCCAAAGAAAGGGAGAAAGGGTGGAACAATGTCGACCCCAGTAAAGAAAGGGGCCAAACAAGAGAAAAGCAGGGGCATGGCTAGGAACCCAACCAATTAGAACACTTACCAAGGGCACATAACACATCTATAACATGTACCTATAAATTAAAGACAAACCTTTCTTCAAAAGGTAACCTAAGATGGGGGGGGGGGGGGGGGAGATATGTTGAATATTATGATGGGAGTCTACGTTGCACTTCTGGATCACGTTCACAATATAGATGTAATACTCCGTATTTTATGGCATTTACTAACTTGTTAAATTGATTATTGGCTATTAGTGAGTTCTTATTTCATATGACATTCGGTATGTCAATTTTTTATTTGAGATGGTGGACATTTAGTATGTCACTTGATTGAGATGTTACTGTGAGATGTTTCATATGTTGTATTGCCTAATTGAGTTACATGTTGATCGAACGGATATTATTGTAGTATTTGGCGAATATTTCTTTAAGATAAACATTTAAGTGACATTAAATGGTTAGAGGGTAGGTGTCGGGGGTTTTATCATTTGGATTATTCCCTCAACATCGGTTCCCACCGATCGTGAAGTATGCTCTTATAATACTGAGTCAAAATTATTTAATTAATAATTACGATGTAAACTTAAGCTATGTGTATCGGCTAATTAATTAATTTAACAAAATAATCTACTTGCAGAACATGTTAACTTTCGAGTTGATTCTCGAAACACTGGAAGTCCAGTTTGGGTTTAAAATAGTGGAATTTTGGTCTATTGGGTTGGCATATAGGTTAGGCCAAGTTTTAGGCCATTGGGAGCTTATTTTGGGCCTTTTGGGTTGAGACTATTTTGATGCCTAAGCTTAATTTCTGGTATGACGATTATATTCACCTAATTAACATAACCTAGGACATTTACAAAATATAAGGAGAGCCATAAATGCAGAGGAAGAGGAGGAGAAAACCCTAGCTTGGAGATTTGGGGATTGATTTCTCACAATTATCCTAAGGCAAGTTTACTTCGTATAGAAATACAACTAGTTTTTTATTATGACAGTAATAATATATCGAAATCTATTAATATGATCTTATATTTTGATTTTATTAATAATCAAACATCAATTCATAATTAGAATTAATTAAATTAAAACCATAGTTTATGTTATTGATGAATGCATAAAATTGGTTAATAAATGATCAAATTAACTTATGAATCTTTCTATTTTATATTAGAGATCATTAGATATGAATCCTACTTGATGTAATTTGTAAAATCCCTAAGTATATTGTGTTAATTGATTATAACGTATAGGTTAATCGAACCCTTTCGCTTGAAGAAAATGAAGTTAGGTTAAATTGGCTTAATATTAAAATTGAACCTTAATACTTGGTTGATTCATTTTAAATCTTGTAAAAATATGTTTTAAACATCATTGTGTTGATTACTTGGTTGAAGGAGGGGTTTTCGTTGTATTTTAGAGGCTTTAGGTTAGTTTGAGTTAGGTTAAACGCCGCCACGAACAAAGTTGGGCTGAAACTGATTAGCTACAGGGGGAATCGATTATCTTCATAAGTTTGGGTTGTTGCCTAAGGGAAGAATTATTTATTCATTTTGAGAATCAATTCTCTACAAAAATTTGGCCTAATTTGGTTATTTTAGAGACTTTTGCTTGGGTTTACTTTTAGCTTAAGTTATGAACTAGTTTCCTCTTAGGGACTTTAAGATATATTATTGTAACTATATTGTAATACCCCGTATTTTTTGGGCATAATTTAATTATGAAATTTAATATTTAATTTCCGGTTGTGACAATGACATATCACTTATTTATGTTGAATAAATAATTCATATTTGTGTTACGCGAATTAAAACCTTTTGAAAATGGTTAAAACTCATCATAATATATTAATTAAATATTTAAAGTGACTTGGTATTATAAGAGACTATGGAATGGTCATGGACTAGGTGTCGACGGTTTTCTTGTTTGGATTATCCCCTTAGTATCGGGTTCCTATAATCGTGAAGTAGTTTCTTATAAGGATGAGTCGTGCATAATTAATAAATAAGTAAATTGCTTTTTTATTTGAATCATACCAGCTTTAGTAATTTAATGGAACGATTAATTAAATTAGAATTCGTCATATTTTGAGTTGGCTTTTGAAACATTTATCATGTTCATTTTTTACTTAAAATAGTAGGATTTAAGTTCATGCGGTTAATATAAGGCTTGGATAGAGTTTCAGGTTATTTGGAGTGCTATTTGGGCTCATGGTGTCGAGGTTTATATAGGGCCTAAGTTTGTGGAAAGCTTGATTATTAGGTTAATTAGACTAACATAAAACATATTTTATACTATTGAAGAAACCGTAGATATCTTGATAAAAGAGGCACATAAGAATTGAGCAGATTTTGAAGGTTGAAGGCTTGTATTCACATAATTGTTTAAGGAAAACTTACATAGATAAGAATTTGATTTGGATTTGTATTAGGATAGTGAGAATTCATTGGAATTTGGATTAACACATGTTATAATCTGATTTTTATAATCAAAATATTAATTTTCATAATTAGTTTAATTAATATATTAAATCTTAATCTCATATTACTAAACTTAGATAGATTGATGTCGAATCTCCTGAATCTAATCTTGGAATTTGATTATAATAATTATAAATTAATTCATCGTAATAAATCACATATAAAACCTTGTTTAGTTTAAAAATTGAATCACAATCTGAGTGAAATCGATAAAAAATATGAAGGTAGGGTTCTTAACTCCATAATCTTAAATTAATACATAAATACATATTAGAATCTTTTAAAACTTGTTGATATATTTATATAATGTTGGTCTGCAACTTATATCTGAAGGAGAATGGGTCTAGGATCGATTAGAGGCTTCAAATTTAGGATTTGATGTGTTAATGGTTGTTTTGGGATTTTGGAAAAGATGACTCATTGTGTTCATCTCGTTAGAATTAGATAGAGATATCGTTCAAACGAATTTGGGAAGCCATTATAACGAACTTAGGATGCGAATTTTTTTTGTCATATTCTCATCTTTGTCATATTTATTGAAAATTTGTAATATTGGGTTTTTCACGTTTGGACAACACCGTTTGAGTAATAGGTTAGGTTGTTTCAGTTTGTACCTTCAAGATTATACAATGAGGATAAAATGCAGCTCGAGTAAAGCGACATAAAATTCATGACGAGTTTCGTCTTCAACTATTGGATCTCAAAAAAGGTATAAAGTTTTATCATATTGATCCCTGGGTTTCGTGTTCTGGGTGTTTAAGTTTTATTGAAGCTATTTTAAAAAATGGAAAAAAAATGGTTTTAAAGTCATTCAAACAAGTTGTTAGTTTTCATTCTAATGAGTTTAATGATCTCATTCAAACGAGTTTTATACTGGTTCGAATGAGGTTATGTGTTTCATTTAAACGAGCTTGAAATGTGTATCAAATGAGAGCATTCTACCTAAACACTTCATTTGTGATTAGAAGCTCACGTGGACCTCGTTCTCAAAAGTTTGGTAGTTTCGTTCGAATGACTTTTTTGTTTTGAACAAAATGGCCAAGTTGTTCAAACGAGTTACTTTTTGAATTCGAACGACCTGCCTCATTTTGCATGTCGTCGTCTTTTCTCATTTTTATATAAAATATATGGTACAACAATTTATTTTTAAGAGAGGGCTTCAAAAACTTCTTTCACGGAGCAAAAACATACAACCTCTATAACCCTGTTTTCAACCTAGTTTAGAGATCCAAGAATCATTAAAATATTCAAGTTTGTGATCTCATGTTTTAGGAACTAAGACTATTTACTCTTCATTGTTCGAGTATTTTTTGGTAGGGTGGAATCCATATGTGCTGCATAATGGATACTGATTAGAGATCACTGGATACCGAGACTTGGGAGGACTGCATTGTGAAGTCATTAGCGGTTTCTTGTGATTTTTGTGGAGAAGGTTTAAGTAGTGAAGATTGCATCAAGATTGAAGGGAGTTGAGTCGGTGAGTAAGACTGGTTGTCAATATTGTATGAAATCATATATTATAGTGGACTTTGAGCAAACTAGGGCATCCAAGGTTTTTCCCATTGTGTATTTTTCTCGTATATCGTGGCATTGTGTGTTTGTTTACACTATATCAAATCTTGCGAATGGTCACCCATAGGGGGTCACAACCCAATGCCCTGACCAGCTGGTCACGGCCCAAAAGACGTGACCACATAAAATTTGGCGTAACCATATCCATGACCCAGTATGGTCATGTATGCTCTTGGAAGTGGTCACGGACCAAATCCTTGACCAGTATGAGTTACAGACTTTGGCCGTGACCAGGTCGTGACCAGGTCGTGACCATCATGGCGCCAAATTCGCGCCAAAGTTCCCTCCAAGTTTGGTCACGGTAGGGTCACGGACAAGGGCTATAACCAAGTCCACAATGCACACCCATTTGACCATCTCAATTTGTTCACGTGCGTGGGTCACGGATGAGGGTCGTGACCACATGGTTGCCTACACGCTGATATGGAAAAAATTTAAGGGTCACAGTAATGGGTCACGGATCTAGGCCGTGACCAGGGTCCTTATACTAAAAATAATTTGCCTTCATTTCATTTCTTCCCGCGTCAATCTTTCCCTCTCTCTCTTTCTCTATGCGATTTCGGCGATTTGCATTCTCTCAATCTCAAACCCTAATTTTGGCCCAAATCTCTCTCTCAATATCAAAGGTATACCCTATTTTTGTATTTATGTGTTAGACCCTAATGTATATGTGTGTATTTCTATGTATTTTTATGTATGTGTGTGTACGTGTGTATACGTATGTGTATGTGTATGTATATGTGTGTGAATGTATATGTATTTCTGTGTAGTGTGTGTACGTGTGTATATGTGTGTTTATATGTGTGTATATGTGTGTGAATGTGTGTGTATTTATGTGTATGTGTGTGTATATGTGTGTATAGTAGTGTGTGAATGTGTGTATACTTTTTTTTCAAGAAAAGGGGATGTTTTATAATTTCATATTTTGATTGGGTATGTTATATTTAGGGATTGAAATTTTTTGGGTATTGTTAACAGTGATTGGGAATTGTTATTTAGAGTTTGAAATTAATTGCATTATTTAAGGGTATTATCATTATTAGTATTGACTGAATGTGGTTACGTAGGGATTAAAATAAATTGCATTATTTAAGGGTATTGTCATTTAGGGCTTGAAATTTATTTAGAGTTTGAAATTAATTGAGTATTATTAGTATTGATTGAATGTGGTTACTTAGGGATTAAAATAAATTACATTATTTAAGGGTATTGTCATTTAAGGATTGGTATTTATTTAGAGTTTGAAATTAATTGAGTATTTTAGGTTTTACACCCACTAACTCAAAATTCTTTTTATTCTCAAAACCTTAATCAAACTATTATACCCTTATACCTTAATTGTAGGACTTATATTCACGCCCTCGTATATTTTTCTTAGGAAAAATTAGGCACGGTGATAATCCATGGCAATAAGAGTTGGAGAGGTTGCAATTGGACCGCACATATAACTTTTTTATTAGTAAGAGTCATATAGAGGGTACTCCTATTTATAGGTATGGAAATAAAAAGATTAAATATTTTAACTACCTTGTAAATCATGAAGTTAATCTCCAGCAAGATTACCTGTTCGATCGTACTCTATTTTCCCTACCAGAAAACTGGGATGACGTTATACAAAATATATTTCACACACATAATTCCGACGTAGCCCTGACCTTGGTTATGTTGTTGGAGAAGGCGAAAAAAAATCCACCCGTTATGGATACAACTGCGTACAGAGAGCATTGATATAGACGGTGATGTCTCGCGCCATATGCACGTTATATTGAATCTTGCCAACAAGTTGAAAAGGATGTCATTTCGAGATCATGTCACGGATATCTACACATCAATCATAGATACCCTTCCTCCTAGTTATCCACATGCAAAAATTCATAGGTTCTTAAAAACTCATACCGAATGAATGGAGATCAGACACATTGAACACATTCTAAAGTCTTACTTAAAAAAGGTATATATATATATAGTCATAAGCTTGATTAATTAGTTATAATTTCTTATTATAACTATTTACTCACATATGGTTTTTCATTTTTGTAGATAATGTCAGGAGGAAACAACCCAAGGGTACCAAGTGCCGATATTACATAGCAACGAGGTTCACTATCTAGTGCACAACCTAAATTCTCAACACCAATGGGTGAGAAATACACAACTCCACCAATGGCTCCCTCCTCACCAAGTCCAACTGCATCTGCTTCGACGCCCTCTTCCAGCTCTCCCATTGCTCCACCGCCCCCATCCAATGTTGTTGATGCCTCATGCTCAATCTAAAAGAAGACCATTGGGTTCTCCCTTCTCGGGAATAATTCGATAGGTGAGAAGAATGATGTGATGAACTTTAAATCCCGGTGTTTGGCACTAGGAAAAATAAACATGGGAGTTAGTGGACTAGACAATTGGAACCTGGTTGATCAAGCGATCAAATATGACATATACAATCAAATCTGCAAGTATTTATAATTTCCCGATCGTTTCGAGAATAAGGTTATATCTCGGATTGCTGAATTATTGAGGACATACAGGAGAAACCTTTGGAAGAAACATTTCCCAAAGGAGGCAGCGAGCTCCGATATTTAGTTTTTAAAAGAGAGAGTACCTCCCAATATTGAAATTCCAGTGGAGCGGTGTAATAAGTTTTGGGAAAATAAGGCGAAGGAGAAAAAGTTATTCCAAAGGGAGAAAAACAAAAAAAATAAGGCACAAAAAACTGATATCCACAAGCTGGAATCCAAATCATATGAGGATTTGAAGAATGAATGGGAGAGTAGGATAAAGGATGGTCTAGATCCAGGTAAAAAACCAAACCGGTCCAACTTATTCATTTATGCTTGACGGGACAAAGATAATAAGTTCCCGTCGTAATTGGCTGAGACGCTAGAATCAATAGAGGCCATCACTAGTCAGTCAAGTTTGAACCCTAATGAATACTTTGACCTTAAAAATGATGCCCTGACCCGAACCTTTAAAAAACACAAAAGGGGGAGGACGAGAAGTGTTGGTGCACATATGCCAAAAACAATTAAGGATCATTCCTCGTCCAATGAAGAATGACAGTTTAAGACTGATGAGGATGTCCAGGATATCAAAAATAACCTAGGAATGTTGACGAATCAAATTAGCCAACTTGTGTCCCATTTTAAAAATTATCAGGTCCCAATACCGCCTCCTCAAGGTTACCCTTACCCTCCTCCTCACGGTTTTCCCTATCCCCCCCCCCCCCTTCAAGTTTCCCTTCCCAAATGACACCTCATCCAACATTCCCCACCCAAATGCCTCCTCATCCAACATTCCCCTCCCAAATGCCGACTCCTTCAATATTCCTATTCCCTATGACTCCGCTTGTCACGGGACTTTGATCATCATCAACAACTCACGGTGAATATGGCGAAAAAGTACTATTTTAAAGACCTGAGAAATAAGAGGGTTGTTGGGGTGTGCACACTCAACTCCAGGGTTGCCAGAACTCCAGCACACAACCAACCTTTGGAGAGGGGTGAGGCTTAAATACTAGTCGATGAAATATACAATGGCTGCGGAGATGTACCTGTGCACGTATATAGCGGGGAAGGGCTGGAATTGAGGAATTATGCAGACTCTTTTATTGCTTTGCCAGTTTATCTGTTGGATAAGATCTAATAATATTTTCTTTCGTTTCAGTTGTAATGACATTTTTTTTGTTTCAGTTTAAGAATATTGGTTTTGTTTTAGTTTTAATACTATTTTTTTATTGCTTCACTTATAAGAATATTATTTTTGTTTCAGTTATAATAATATTTTTTAACCTATTACCATAGGACTGAAATTTGGAGATTATTACATGGATTTCCCAATATACAAAGAATGGATGGGAGTGATTAACCGAATTTCAAATAATCATGTAAATGTTGTTCAAGAATTTGTTAAATACTCTTTTAAAAATATTAAAAGTGATAAGATTTCGTGTCCGTGCACCCGTTGTATGAACGAAAAATATAAGTCATTAAAATACGTTGAGTTGCATTTAATAAAGTGGGGGAATCTGTCAAGACTATAAAATATGGACATACCATGGTGAAAAAAATATACCTTTTGTTTTGGAAGAATCGTCGGTACCCGATCGCGTAACGGAACCCCAACGAGTGGAAGTGGTACATAATTCACCAACACATCGTCCATTAACCGACTTAATTGATGATGCTTACGAACTCCACAACCATCAAAACCACTGACCTATGGATACGAATAATGAGCATTATGGCCAACTAAATGAAAATTTTGACGTTGAACTTCCAGGAGATCGAGAATATTTACTGTTGAAAGTCGATGCGGCTAGACCGTTGAATAAATATTACGATGAATATCACTTGGTATTATATAAAATGATTGGTTTGCATACTTTGAAAAGTCAATTTGGTTTGTCTAGGAACAGCATAACCGTAATTCTTAAGTGGGTTAAATATATTCTCCCAAAAGAGAACACGTTACCATATAATTATCCTACCATGAAGAAGAACTTGAAGGGTTTGGGTTTGAAATCCAAATCTATTCATGCATGCAAGTATGATTGAATATTGTACTGCAACGAGCACGAAGAGAAGGATGAATGTCCTATATGCAGTGAGCCTAGATATGCGGTTTGTGAGAATGGAAAGGACAAATCTGTAAAAAATCACAAATGCTCGCAAGTCCCACAAAAGGTTTTGAAGTATTTCCACTTGGGCCAAGATTAAAATGTTTTTTTACTGTACCGTGGATAGTGGAGGCCATGACATGGCACGCTCGATGCGAGGTGGGTGAGAATCTGATGCGTCATCAAGTTGATTCACCCATTTGGCAAATTCAAACCATAACACCATGATTTTTCAAAAGAACCGTGCAACGTTCATCCTGCAATCTCAACCTATGGGTTTAACCCTTTTGGTAATTTAAGTACTAGTCATAGATATTGGACAGTTCTCTTGGCGCCTTTAAGCCTTCCTCTGACACTATGCATGAGAAAGGAGTTCACAATGTTATCTTTGTTGATACTCGGGCCGAAGGTTCCCAGTGATGATATTGATATATTTTTAGCACCATTAATCAAAGAACTTAAAGAGTTATGGGTTAAAGGCGTGACGACCTTCGACTCTCATAAGGGTGAAGAGTTCACACTTAAAGCAATGGTGATGTGGGTTATCCAAGACCTTTCAGCTTATGGGACCTTGTCCGGTTGTAATGTTCATAGCTATTATGGACGTCCCATATGTGGGGAGGAAACTGAAGCCTGTTGGCTAAAACATAGTACTAAGATGAGTTACAAGGGTCATCGTAGATTTTTGTCGACCAGTCACCCTTTTAGGAATGACAAGTCTAACTTTTTGCCTGTCGGTCACAAGCATAGAACGCCACCTGGTCAGCTTTTTGGTCAGCAGATCGAGAAAAAGGCGATGGCTTTGACCATGGGGACTGGGTACGTAGGTAAATACCCCCAGTTTGTAAATCTGAAGCATAAAGCTAGGCGATCAATAGTTTTTTGATTTGCCATATTAGAAAGATCATCGTGTAAGGCATGTAGTTCACGTGATGCACACAGAGAAGAATATTACAGAACACCTGATAGGAACATGTTTGGATGGATCTCATTCTAAATTTGGAGAGCAGGCCTGCCTAGATCTACAGGATATAAAGAAGAAACTGTGGTTTAAAAATGATATTATAACAGGAAGAGTTTATACCCCCGGGTTTCTTTCACTTTAACTACTAGTGAGAAGAAGATCCTCATAGACACGTTATTCAACTTGAAGACTCCAACCAGTTATTCTAGTAATTTACGTAGGGTAGTAAGCTACCAAGTAAATGACTTGAAACAGTCCAAGTCTCACGACTGGCACGTAATCATCCGATTAATCCCTATGTTATTTGGGCATTGCTTTTATGAACACAAATATATCCGTCGGGAAATTATGCAAATTAGTTTGTGTTTTACCCGACTTTGTGCAAAAATGGTAAACATAAGGCACATTAAAGCTGCGAAATCAACTTTAGTCGAGGCAGTTTGTGTATTAGAGAATATATTTTCCTCCGTCATTCTTCGATATCAGCATCCACCTGCTTGTGCATTTATGCGATAAAGCTTTATTATGTGGTCCCGTTATGTATTGTTGGATCTATCCTTTTAAGCACTTGAAGAAAACCTTCAAAGATTATGTAAAGAATATATGGTATATTAGAGGGTCAATTGCTGAAGAATACGTAACGGTGAAATCATCGCTATACGTTGGGAACATATGCCAGAACAAGAGGTGAGGAGGTTCAATCCTCATAGAGAACGTGTGATCGAGGAACCTGATGAGTTTGAGGATGAATTTCCATATGGAATCCCTAAAGAGGTGAAACTCATAAATCTATAATACGATCTAGTAACTCGTTATGTTTTCGAATCACAAGATAAAGTTGAAGACTTAAGAGAGTGACTATCTACTGAATTCTTATTATTTAATTATATGTTTTTTATATTTTATGATCTAAACTCTATAATTTACCAGTAGGAAGTACGAGAATGAAATTGCCCAAAATCAAAGGAGAAATTGCACGATAACTGATTTTAGGGCATGGGTATCAAAAGAGGTAAATTTCACATCTTAGGTGTGCGTTTATTTATTTGCGTGTGATAAAAACATACCCTAATACAAATTCATTAATAAATGCATCTTGTAAAAATAGGTTATGTCTCTTCTAGGCTTGCACGCCTAGCAAAAGGCCTTAGTTTTCATGCAAAAGAGTTTGAGAAATTCCGCACCAACGGTTTTGATTTAATTTCATATCCATATGAGGAAAAACTTTCGACGCAAAATAGTGGAATATTAATTTCTACCTTGAATACCTGTGTTGCTAGAAAAAGTGATAAAAATTCAAAGAATATGGTGCTAACCTATTATGGGATAATCTAACAAATAATTCATTACTTCGATTTCACCGAAATCGTATTCTATTGTGATTGGGTAAAGGTAGAGGATACAATGAATGCTTGCAAAGTTGATAATGACTCCAAACTTGTTATGGTAGATTTATCAAAGCTAAAGAGTAAAGATCCATAGTCGATGAGCCTTTTATTTGTGCCTTTCAGAGTGTAAAGAAGGTATTCTACTCAAAATGCATAAACGATGGCAACTGGTCTATTGTTGTGCATGCATTAAAGGGTATGACTACTCAAGTGGATGCATTAAAGGCTCCAAAAGAGTTCCAGTCAACTCTTGATGATAACCCTAATTTGAAGGATCTTTTAGTTGATTTAGAGGAAGATTGAGTATCAAAATATTATGTTATCATTGTCAATCTTATTTGTATCCTATTATGATATTGACTTTTTATTAGTGCTTTACTTTGATGTATGAATGTTTAGTTACTTTTATGAATGTTTAGTATGATTTATGTAAGTTAACTTTCGATAATATGATATGTTCGGTCGAATGTTTAGTTACTTTCATAAGACGTTCGGTGTGATAATAGAGTTATTTGAGTTATGATTAGATCAAATTGACATGCTCAATTTCCACCTGTTCTTGTACATATACATTTGGTGATTAGTTTCATTGATGCAGTATTCATAAAATGAAGTTAAATTAGCTTGATTTTATAAAGATTGTATTAAAGAAACTAAACAACAAATGTACATTTAAAAGAATACGTTAGTGGATCCATGATCAATTTGGTTTAATCACACATTCAGAAGACTTTATTTAGTGGCCTTCTTGGATTGCAGGAATCAGGTAATCTTTACTTTAACTGAAGTAGTTATATAATTTATATGCATTATCTTTTGAATCTTTTAGATGATAGAAGAAGTACCATATAAGTATTATTTTTATTTGGTTTAGCTGTTGGATAATTATAGGTTGTTGGCTTGTGGTTGGATAGTATGTTAGAAGGATTACGGGACAATTATTGGTTTCGTTTCGTTTGGCTATTGGATAATTATTGGTTATTGGATGGTATATTAGAAAGAGTATGGGATAATTATTGGTTGTTGACTTGTTCTTGGTTTTTGGCTGTTGGATAATCACAGGACCCCCGGTTTAAAAAGACGATGTTAATTTCAAAATATATAGACTTAGGCTTAAAAACATACCGTTTGAGGGGGAGACCCCGAAACATCCCCTAAACGTGGACAATCACTCGCAAGAGTCAGGGAAGTTTAAGAGTGTTACGATCAGATATTGATCATGGACAATCAGTCAATAGGTGACCAAGCATCATCGGCGGTGCATTTGTACTCCACCTCATGTTATTGATTCCCCATCATAGGTATGGCATTGAAAACTTGGGAAAGTCTCAAAACTAATGTAGTGTTTGTCTAGAGCAGCATTGTGTGTGTGTGAAATATAACAAAATTCGAAAACAGGCACACTTAGGCTGAAAAACTTACCACGGGGGTGTGGTCACCCCCAACGGCACCCAAATGGCACTGCCAGTGGCACGAACCCTCGTGCGCAACTGTTTAGAGCTCAAGAGTTTTGCAACTTTTTAGAGCTCAAGAGTTTTACGAACGGAACATTAATTGGAGAGAGATGGTTAGAGAAATTGGTAATCTTACGTGCCACGGCAACCAATAACTATCCAACATATTTTCCAATGATCGAACATTGGTCCCATGCGAGGTGTTCGCGCCTCTCACGGGCCCATTTGGGGGGTGTTTTCATTTTTCGCCCTCTGACGGCATGTTTTTAAGTTTAAGTCTAGATATTTTCAAATTATTATCATGTTCTCAAACCGGCGCTCCCGTGACCACGCGATCAGTTCCTTTAACGACAGGTTTTTAAGTTTAAGTCTAGATATTTTCAAATTATTGTCATATTCTCAAATCGGGGGTCCCGTGATCATACGATCAGTTCTTGCGAGTTACAATGGTCACGTGGGAGTAGTTCGCGCCTCTCACGGGGCTGTTTGGGGGGTGTTTTGGTTTTTCGCCCTCTAACGGCATGTTTTTAAGCCTAAGTTTATATATTTTTAAATTATCGTCATATTCTCAAACGGGGGTCCCGTGACCACACAGTCAGTTCCTGGGAGTTACATTGGTCCCGTACGAGGTGTTTGCGCCTCTCACGAGGCCGTTTGGGGGGCACTTTGGGTTTTCTCCCTCTAAAGGCATTTTTTACAAGAAAATCTGCCTTTTTTGGCCTTACCAAATGCAGCGTGTTGTAGAGCTCATTGAAATTATTCTGGAAAGGAGTCCTGTATTATATGATGCATTTTCCCGTTTGAGGTTTTATCGAGTATTCCAAATAGGACTCCTCTCATTGCGGGGAGTGTGGCCTTTATTAAGATCCACCAATCCAGGACACTCCAATAGTATTTTCCCCCATTCTTGATGTTTCTCAATTACAACACTCATTTTCCCTTTCTTGGAGTGTCCTTTGCTGTAATTTTCTCTCCGACAAGCTTCTCATACAAATTATATCTTACTCCCAGTACGCTTTAGTCTTTCTTCCACAAATACACCTTCATGACGCGTACAACTTATTTACAATCAAACCTTTTCTCTTAGAGAAGCTTAAGATCTATATTTTTATTTCTAGATTTGTCAGGATTGTTGAGGTTAAAAAATGGGAATTTACCTTTCCATTTTTTGTTAAAAAATGAAAATTTAGAAATACCTGATTCATAACCTCAACAATCCTGAGAAATCTGGAAATGAAAATATAGATCTTAAGCTTCTCCAAGAGAAAAGTTGTGCGAGTAATTAAGTTATATACGTGACGAAGGTGTATTCGTGGCAGAAAGACCAAAGCGTCCTGGGAGTAAGCTATAATTTGTATGAGAAGCTTGCCAATGAGAAAATCACGTAGAAGGAACACTCAAAGAAAGGGAAAAGGAGTGTTGTAAATGAGAAACATCAAGAATGGGGAAAAATACTATTGGATTGTCCTGGATTGGTGGATCTTGATGAAGGCCACATTCCCCTTAATGAGAGGATTCATATTTGGAATACTCTATCAAAATCCAAATGAGAAAATGCATATTATTATATGGGACTCCTTTCCAGAACAATTTCAATGAGCACTACAACACGCTGCATTGGTAAGGCAAGAAAAGGTATATTCTCTTGTCAAACCTGCCTTTAGAGAGCGAAAATCAAAAGCACCCCCCAAACGGGCCCGTGAGAGGTGCAAACACCTCGCACGGGACCAATTTAACTTGAAAGAACAAATCGCATGGTCACGGGACACCCGGTTTGAGAATATGATGATAATTTGAAAATATGTAGACTTAGACTTAAAAACATATCGTTATAGGGTGAAAACTCAAAACACCTCCAAACGGTCTCGTGAGAGGTGTGAACACCTTGCACGGGACTAAAGTAACTCGCAGGAACTGATCGTGTGATCACGAGACACCCGACTTGAGAATATAACAATAATTTGATAATATCTGGACAAGCTTAAAAACATGCCGCCAGAGGGCAAAAAAACCGAACACCCTCAAACGGCTCTATGAGAGGCGTGAACACCTCGCACGGGACCAATGTAACCTGCAGGAATTCATCTTGTGGTCACGGGACCCACGATTTAAGAATACGATAATAATTTTAAAATGTCTAGACTTAAGCTTAAAAATATGTCGTTAGAGGGCGAAAAACCAAAATACCCCCCAAACGTCCCAGTGAGAGGCTCCAACACCTCGCACAGGACCGATGTAACTTGTAAGAACCGACCACCTGGTCACGAGACCCCCGGTTTGAGAATATGACGACAATTTGAAAATATCTAGACTTAAGCTTAAAAACATGTTGTACGAGGGCGAAAAACCAAAACACCCCCAAATGTCCCCGTGAGAGGCGCTAACACCTCGCACGAGACCAATGTCCAATCGTTGGATAATATGCTGGATAGTTATTGGTTGTCGTAGCACATAGGATTCCCAAGGTCTCTAACCATCTCTATCTCCAATTAATGTCTTGTTCACAAAAACTCTTGAGCTCGAAACAGTTTTGCACGAGGTGTTCGTACCGCTCGCGGCATCATTTGGGTGTCGCTGGGGGTGCCCACACACCTGCGGTACATTTTCAAGCCTAAGTGTGCCTGCTTTGAATTTTGTTGTATTTCACACAGACACCATGCAACTTTAGACAAACACTACATTAGCTTTGATAGTTTCCTAAGTTTCCAATGCCATACCTATGATGGAGAATCCAAAATATGAGGTGGAGTACAAATCCATCGCCGACGATGCTTGGTACACCTCTCGACTCAGGCTTGAAAACATGTCGTTAGAGGGCGAAACCCAAAAATACCTTCAAACTGCTCCGTGAGCGGCGCCAACACCTCGCACGGGACCAATATAACTCGTAGGAACCGACTGCATGGTGACAAGACCCTCGGTTCGAGAGCACAACCCAATTTTTAGAATATCTACACTTAGGCTTGAAAACATGTCGTTAGAAGGTGAAACCCCAGAACACCACCCAAACGGCCCTGTGAGCGGCGCCAACACCTCGCACGGGGCCAATGTAACTCGTAGGAACTGAGCTCGTGGTCACGGGACCCCTGGCTTGAGAGCACAGTCCAATTTTCATAATATCTACACTTAGGCTTAAAAATATGTTGTTAGAGGGAGAAACCCTGAAACACCCCCCAAACGGCCCCGTGAGAGGCACCAACACCTCGCACGGGACCAATGTCCGATCATTGGATAATATGTTGGATAGTTATTGGTTGTCGTAGCACATAGGATTCCCAAGGTCTCTAACAATCTCTCTCCAATTAACGTCTTGTTCGCAAAACTCTTGAGCTCTAAAAAGTTACAAAACTCTTGAGCTCGAAACAGTTGCGCACGAGGTGTTCGTACCACTCGAAGTGTCGTTTGGGTGTCCCTGGGGGTGCCCACACCCCCGCAGTACGTTTTCAACCCTAAGTGTATCTGTGTTTCGAATGTTGTTGTATTTCACACACACACTATGCTACTCTAGATAAACACTACACTAGCTTTGATAGTTTCCTAAGTTTCCAATGCCATACCTATGATGGAGAATCCCGAATATAAGGTGGAGTACAAATCCACCGCCGATTATGCTTAGTACACCTCTCGACTCAGGCTTGAAAACATGCCGTTAAAAGGATAAACCTAAAAACACCCCCAAACCACCCCGTGAGCGGAGTCAACACCTCGCACAGGACCTATGTAACTCGTAGGAACCGACTGCGTGGTCACAGGACACTCGGCTCGAGTGCACGACCCAATTTTTAGAATATCTACACTTAGGCTCGAAAACATGCCATTAGAGGGTGAAACCCCAAAACCCTCCCCAAACGACCCCGTGAGTGGTGCCAAAACCTTGCACGGGACCAATGTAACTCGTAAGAACCAAGCAAGTGGTCTCGAGACCCCCATCTTGAGAGCACGACCTACTTTTCATAATATTTACACTTAGGCTTGAAAACATGTTTTTACAGGGTGAAACCCCAAAACACCCCCCAAACATCTTCATGAGAGGTTCCAACACCTCGCAGAGGACCAACGTAACTCTTAGAAACCAAGCACATGGTCACGGGACCCCCGGTCTGAGAGCACGACCCAATTTTCAAAATATCTACACTTAGGCTTGAAAATATGTTGTTAAAGGGAGAAACCCCAAACCCCCTCCCCCCCAAAAAAATGGCCCCATGGGAGGGGCCAACACCGTTCACGGGACCAATATAACTCATAGAAATTGACGACGTGGTCACGGGACCCCCCGTTCGAGGGCACCGCCCAATTTTCCGAATATCTACACTTAGGCTTGAAAATAAGCCGTTAGAAGGCGAAACCTTAAAAAATCCCACAAACGGCCTGCGACCAACGCCAACACCTCACACGGGACCAATGTAACTCGTAGGAACCGATCGCATGGTCACAAATCCTCGATTTGAGAGCACAGACCAAATTTGAGATATCTACGACTTAGGCTTGGAAACATGCCGTTAGAGGGAGAAACCCCGAAACATCCCCCAAATGGCCCCGTGAGTGGCGCCAACACCTCGCACGGGACCAATGTAACTCGTAGAAACCGACAACGTGGCCACAGGACCTCCAATTTGAGAGCACGGACCAAATTTCAAAATATCTACACTTAGGCTTGAAAACATGTCGTTGAAGGGCGAAACCTCGAAACACCTCCCAAACGGCCCCGTGAGTGGTACCAACACCTCACACGGGATCAATGTAACTTGTAAGAATTGAACACGTGGTCACCGGACCCTCGATTCAAGAGCATGGCCCAATTTTCATAATATTTGCTTAGAGGGTGAAATCCCAAAACACCCCCTAAAAGGCCCCGTGAGTGGCCCCAACACCTCACACGGGACCAGTGTAACTCGTAGGAATCGAACGCGTGGTAACAGGACCCTTGGTTTGAGAGCACGACCCAATTTTCAAAATATATACGCTTAGGCATGAAAACATGCCGTTAGAGCGTGAAACGCCAAAACACCCCCAAAAGCGGCCTCGTGAGTGGAGCCAACACCTCACATGGGACCAATGTAACTCGTAGGAACCGACCGCGTGGTTACAGGACCCCCAGTTTGAGAGCACGGTCCAATTTTTAGAATATCTACACTTTGTCTTGAAAACATTCCGTTAGAGGGCGAAACCCCGAAACACCCCCCAAACGACCCCATGAGCGGTACCAACACATCGCACTGGACCAATGTAACTCGTAGGAACTGATCGCGTAGTCACGGGACCCTCAGTTTGAGAGTACGGACCAATTTTTAGAATATCTACACTTAGGCTTGTAAATATGCCGTTACAGCGAAAAACCCCGAAATACCCCCAAATTGCCCCGTAAGTGGCGCCAACACCTCACACGGGACCAATGTAACTCGTAGGAACCGAGCGAGTGGTCCTAGGACCCCGACTTGAGAGCACGACCTAATTTTCATAATATCTACACTCAGGCTTGAAAACATGATGTTAGAGGGTGAAACCCCAAAACACCCCCCAAACGGCTGCGTGAGAGGCGCCAACACCTCGCACGGGACCAATGTAACTCTTAGGAACCAAGCACATGGTCACGGGACCCCCGGCCTGAGAGCTTGGCCCAATTTTTAGAATAACAACACTTAGGCTTGAAAACATGTTGTTAAAGGGAGAAACCCCGAAATACCCCCCCCCCCTAAACGGCCCCGTGGAACTGTCCAACACCGCGCACGGGACTAATGTAACTCATAGAAATTGACTGCGTGGTCACGGGACCCCCAGTTCGAGGGCACCGCCGAATTTTCTAGAATATCTACACTTAGGCATGTAAATAAGCCGTTAGAAGGCGAAACCTTGAAAAATCCCACAAAAGGCCTATGAGCAACGCCAACACCTCGCACGGGACCAATGTAACTCATAGGAATTGATCACATGGTCACAGATCCTCAATTTGAGAGCACGGTCCAAATTTGAGATATCTACGACTTAGGCTTGGAAACATGCAATTGGAGGGAAAAACCCTGAAACATCCCCCAAATGGCCCCGTGAGTGGCGCCAACCCCTCGTACGGGACCAATGTAACTCGTAGATACCGACAACGTGGTCATAGGACCCCCGATTTGAGAGCACGACCCAAATTTCAAAATATCTACACTTAGGCTTGAAAACACATTGTTAAAGGGAGAAAGCTCGAAACACCCCTCAAACGGCCCCGTGAGTGGTACCAACACCTCACACGGGATTAATCTAACTTGTAAGAATTGAACGCATGGTCACCGAACCCTCGGTTTAAGAGCATGGCCCAATTTTCATAATATTTTCTTAGAGGGTGAAACCCCAAAACACCTCCTAAACGGCCCCGTGAGTGGCACCAACACCTCACACGGGACCAATGTAACTCGTAGGAATCGACCGCGTGGTAACAGGACCCTTGGTTTGAGAGCATGGCCTAATTTTCAAAATATATACACTTAGGCTTGAAAACATGCCATTAGAGGGCGAAACGCCAAAACACCCCCAAAAGCGGCCTCATGAGTGGATCCAACACCTCACATGGGACCAATGTAACTCGTAGGAACCGACCGCGTGGTTACGGGACCCCCAGTTTGAGAGCACGATCCAATTTTTAGAATATCTACACTTTGTCTTGAAAGCATGCCGTTGGAGGGTGAAACCCCGAAACATCCCCAAACGACCCCATGAGCAGTACCAACACCTAGCACTGGACCAATGTAACTCGTAGGAACTGATTGCATAGTCACGGGACCCTCAGTTCGAGAACATGGCCCAATTTTCAGAATATCTAGACTTAGGCTTGAAAACATGCCGTTAGAGGGGAAAACCCCGAAACACCCCCAAACTGCCGCTTAAGTGGCGCCAACACCTCACACGGAACCAATGTAACTCTTAGGAACCGATCGCATGGTCACGGGACCGCCGGTTTAAGAGCACGGCCCAAATTTGAGATATTTATGACTTAGGCTTGAAAACATGCCGTTAGAGGGCGAAACCCCGAAACACCCCCCCAAATGACCCCATGGACGGCTCCAACACCTCGTACGGGACCAATGTAACTCGTAGGAACTGATCGCATGGTCATGGGATCCCCGATTTGAGAGTACGACCCAAAATTGAGAATATCTACACTTAGTCTTGAAAACATGCCGCTAGAGGACGAAACCCCGAAATACCCCCCAAACGGCCATGTGAGCGATTCCAACCCTTCGTACGGGACTAATGTAACTCGTAGGAACTGACCACTTCGTCATGGTACCCGGTTTGATAGCACGACCCAATTTTTATAATAACTACACTTAGGCTTGAAATATGTCGTTGAGGGCGAAACCCCAACACCCCCCCCCCCCAAACAGCCCCGTGAGCAGTGCCAACAACTCGCATGGGACCAATGTAACTTGTAGGAACCGACCACATAGTCATGGGACACCCATTTTGATAGCACAATCCAATTTTCAGAATATCTACACTTACGCTTGAAAACATGCCGTTAAAGGGTGAAACTCTGAAACACCCCGAAAACGGTCCCGTGAGAGGTGCCAACACCTTGCACGGGATCAATATAACTTGTAGGTGCCAATCGCATGCTCACATGACCCCCGATTTAAGGGCACGGACCAAATTTTAGAATATCTTCACTTAGAATTGAAAATATTCCATTAAGGGGGGAAATCCCGAAACACCCTCCCAAACGGTCCCGTGAGCAGCGCAAATACCTCGCACCGGATCAATATAACTCATAGGAACTGACCGCGTGATCACCGGACCCACGGTTTGAGAGCATGTCCCAAATTTGAGATATCTACACCTAGGCTTGAAAACATATCGTTAGAGAGCGAAACCCCTAAACACCCCCCAAATGACCCCGTGAATGATGCCAACACCTTGCAAGGGACCAATTTAACTCGTAGGAACCGATCGCGTGGTCACGGCACCCCCAGTTTGAGAGAACGACAATAATTTGAGAATATCGTCATGCTCTCATATCGGATGTCCTGTGACCACGCGAGTTTTATTATTTATTATTTAGTGTTATGATCGTGCGAGGTTTACATTATGTAAGTTTTAGAATGTCCAGAAAACAGAGAAAATTTTGTCCATTTTTTTTAAATATAGTTAAAAATGATCACGGACAAAGTTCGTGACCACCTCTATTTTTTATCACACATAAATAGGGTCACAGCTTATGGTCGTGACTGTTTTGGTAAGGTCAAAGTGTGGGTTACGGCCTTGAGCTGTGACCATAGCCGTGACCATCTTAATATTCTGAAAGATGGGTCACGGACTTGAGCTGTGACCATTTTCATATTCCGAATGATGGGTCATAGACTTGAGCCGTGGCCATTCGCATATATTAAAGGATGGGTCACAGCCTTTGGCCTTGACCCGCTATGTGTATGGGTCGCGGATATAGTCTGCGACCATTTATTGTGACCCCCAGGGTCTGTAACCCTTCGTTTGGTCAGGGATTTGGGCCGTGACCCATGCCAAAAATGGTCACAGCCCTTGGTCGCGGCCTACATTCCTGATCAGGGACTTTGGCCATGACCATTCGTCTAATATGGTGTAGTCTTATTTTATTCTTGCATGATCACCTACATGTGTAATTAGGCAAGATAAAATTGGACTAACATTTACACAACTATTATTTAATTCAGACTAAAATTAAAATTGGGTATTTCCTCACTCGTTTAATTAATCGAATTGAAATTTGGTATTTGGTAATCCATACATGCACTAGCTAGCATTTTCAAATTGGTGTACGAGAGGGTAGCACTAAGCTATTGTGTTGATTTGTAGTTTGGTGTGTTTTAGGGTCTATGGTGGACTTTTACTGTAAGGGTAGGTCATTACCTAGACTCTCATGTTTGACGGTTCAAACTATCCTTATTGTAAGGGTTGGATGATATTTTTCTTAAAATTTATGGATGAGAACGTTTGTAACTCACTGGAACAAGGATGGTCTCCTCGCACTGAAGGTGGTTTACTGAAAGCGTATTGACTTTAGACTAAGGCTAAAAAATATGCCTCAACTTTCAATTCCAAAGGTGTGAATGATATTTTCTATGTTGTCATGACTAAAGAGTTTGGACGCATTATGACTTGTGAGAGTGCGAATAATGAATGAGATATTTTGAAATTCACTTATGAGGGTACATATACCCTTAAGGTTTTTAAGTTATAAAATCTCATAATGAAATTTGAGACGATTAAAATGGAAGAACATGAGTCGTTTCATACATTTATGTTAAATTGTCAGATATTTTGAATTCCTCATTTAACTTAGGTGACCATGTTTCTAAGATAAAAGATGTTAGAAAAATCTTTAGGTCTTTTCTCAAAAGATATAATGCCAACGTCACTGTCCTAGATTCTCTTGGCGATTTTGATACTCATAGAGTACAAGAATTTTTAGGCGATAGCAAACCTATGAGATGAACATGTGTCCCCGATTAAGAAATAAAAGAAAGAAAAAAGTTTAGTTTTGAAAACTCTTAAGGATGACATGTCAGATTCCAAGAGTGAGGGTGAATTTTAATCTAAAGAGATAACTAGGTTTGCAAAAAAGTTCATAAAATTTCTTAAGCTGGGCGGATAAGAATTCCAATAAGAAATAAAATTACTTTAACAATGACTGTGATAGGAAGAAAAGGGATAATCCTAAGAAAGTGAATGACCAGGACAAGTGTTATGAATGCCAAGGGTTTGGGCACCATTCTTTTGAGTGTCCCATAAAACAAAAGAATGAAGGTAATAAGACTAAAGCTTATTATAAAACCCTTAGTGATAGTGAGTCAGAAGATAAAACTAATTTCCCGTGGAGCGTAACTAGACATCCTTTATGTATAATCATGTTAGCCTAAATGAAAAATCGTCTTACAATGAAGATAATCATATGCATGACAATTCTAAGGTTAGATCTTTATATTCCCATGTTTGTGTTTGAGGAGGAAGAAGATGAGAGTAGTGATGAGGAGGATAATGATATTCAAGTTTCCTTTCGTGAATTGTATAGGGCGTCTTTGAAGTTGAAAAGATAAACTTAAAATTAGAGGCTAGGTTAAAAGAGAGTTCCATAGAAAATAATGATAAATTGATTGAGGATATTAGGGTATGTAAGAAGACTCTTAGGGATAAGCTCGCCTACATTTAGTGGGAGAGAGATAACCTTCTAGAAATAATCAATAATATGAAGTAGGAGTCCCTAAAATTTAATGAGTCTAAACTTTTTCTTGAGTCCAGAATTTTAGAGTTAAAAGATGAATTAAGAGACTCGGGTCATGTGAAATTTAATTTGGAATGTAAGTCAGAAACGTTAGATGAAATTTTAGGAACAGTCCAAATAAAAAATGATAATATGGTTCTGGGATACAATGATCCCCATGCTTCCGCTCCTAAAGCCAAGACCAAGATTTTGAGAGATTCGAGTGCTTCCAATGACATTCCTAAACGTCAATTCAATGGTGGCTTTCCTAGAGTTTACACATGCACACATTGTGGTAGGAATGGTCATTTTAGGAGATTTTATTTTGATCTTAGAAAAGGTCTTAGAAAGTCTAAATCTCGTGTCATCGTGGTTCCCAAAACTTGAGGCGCTAAATAATCATTTATTTGGGTAAGGAAATCCTATCTGGAGGCATTAAATATTATACTTGTTGATTCTCACCTTCTTTAATATGATTCATCACATGTCATATCTTATGAGTGATTGTGTTGGCATGTTTTTCATACACTAAGTGTATGCTTTATGTTATATGTTCTGCTAGTGCAATGATGTTTATGTCTTTTGTATATTGATTCTTCATTTTTAGAATATATGAAAAATACAAAAAGATTTTTTTCCTTGTCAATTTGTTTTTGAAAATTTATAAAAACTCAAAAAAAATTTGTTTCTTTTGTGTAGTACTTTTACACATTTTATGCGGCATATTGGTGTGTTTGAATCTCATTCATTCCATGTTTTCCATATGGCTAGAACATTAGGGTATGGCTTAAGATGCTTTGGATTGTTTCTTAATCATGCCTTGTTATAGAGTCATTCTTATTTGGTTTTTCTTTATGGATTCATCTAAGTATATGCATACGCACACATTTTTAAGAGCTCTTCTAAAATTTAATATTTCTTTGTGCATAAGCTAAGTAAGGTGTTCTCTTATCAATCTTGTCAAATACATATCTTTATATTTGACGGATTTGTGTATTTAAGAACATTTGCGGTGAGGATGTTCATAGGTTTAAAAAATAAGAGTGTGCAATGAAAAGGGCTATAAAGGGAGTGTTGATGTAAAAAATTAGATTAGATCTAATTATTTAATCACAGATAAAATAAACGAGACCAAGAAGTTTTAAAGTGGTTCAGTCTTATAAGAATGGCCTGCGTCCACTGTTTTTGTTATTGATGACTCTTTGGGAATTCTCGATTACAAGTTCAATCAAGAAATTTCGGTCCCCTTACAATGAGGGTAATACAATGTATTTATAACCCTGAGGCTGTAATGTGAAAGGGTAATACATTAAATGTTGTACATGTGAAAGGGTAATACATTCAATGCCCCTTAAGTGTATACGTCTGAATGATAAGCATAAGCATTTAATGAACAGTCAAACTACTGTTATCCGGCTATTAATGTTTGTCCGAGGTGCAGCTTGGACCGCCTAAGCTGCTCGGACCGCCTAAGGTCCTCGGTACTCAAAAGTTCCTCGGAGAGTTCTTGTAGGTCGGAGCGTCTGAGTTTCTCGGGGAAGCAGTGTTCCTCGTTGTAGTATGGTTCCTCGGAGCGTCTGAGTTCCTCGGAAGTGTTTGTTGTTGCCACGTAGATTGCCATGTGTCTTCACTTAATTGAGCCATGTCAGCAGACTAAAATTGGTATTAACAGAAGCCCCCAATGTTTCATAGTTCGAAATTTAAGGAGTGTGGAACATTCTTTCTCGATATATGGCGATTTTAAATGGTCCTCCTAAAATTTAGGAGTGTTTCCCTTGTATTTATTTTTCCTTCCAAATTTATAGAATCAGGATTTTTTGAATTTTTATAACCGCCTTGATTGTCGCGCCCTTTTTGTCCTTCTAGCCGCCGGTAGCGTAATCGTTTATTTTTGTAATCATTACTTTTTCCTTTTCCCAAGGCAAGGTATTTAAGCGTCACAGACAATCCCATCGTCTTCTACTTTTTCAAATTTGTATCTTCGAGTTTTCCGTTGTCTTACTCTCTTGTGCGTTCATCCTTTGCATCGTTCGTTGTCAACAGATCCATTATTTTTCTGTAAGATCTTCTTCCTTCTTCTTCATTTCCTTTATTCATCATGGTTTACCTTGTTGAATCTCTTGATAAATTTCGTTCTGATTTTTCTATTCCTTCATGGGTTGTTCTGGAGGAACTTTCTGAACCTTCTGATTATTTCCGTTTGGCTGAGGGACATTGGTTCCCCAGTCTCTTTGTTACTGAGTGTGGATTTTCTTTTCCCCCAAACCCTCTATGTCTGGAATTCTGTCAATACTTTGACGTGGTTCCTGCAAGAATAGCCCCCAATACATGGAGAATAGTTAATGGGGTTCATAGACTAAATCAAATTCATGGAACTCGCATAGGGATTCCAGAAATCATGTTTTGTTATAGATGGGCTGTTGGTGATAACACTTTTTATTTAAAAACTAGATTTTTAAATAGGGCTTTAGTGGTCAATCTCCCGGATGCCAATAGGGACTATTTTGAGCACGGGGTTGTTATAAAAAATTGGCAACATGCTCCTTTAGCTGGAGATGAAGTGTATCAGGGTCCCAGATGCCCTCCCTATGGCAATGGGATAGGTTATTTTTATTTCATTTTATTTATTTTGAGATTATGCTTCCTTTATGTTTGATAAAATATGCCACTGATATTTTAATGTTTATTTATTTGCAGTTGACAACAAAAGAAAGTGTCCAAAAGAGGCAGCCGTTAACATAAGGCACTTGAAACTTATCTGGAGTTTGCATCAGACTGTTGCCGACGAGCACATTAGGTCAGCTTCATATCTGCTTCAGTACAAGAGTTACACAACTTCTTTTACTGCTCGTTCGGTGATAAGCGACGCAGAGCCAGTACCATCTTCTACCAGTTCTTCGTCTGAGTCACACGTTCCTTTAAGTGAAGGGATGAAGAAAAGAAGACCTCCCACCCTTTTCGAGAAACCTGCCTCTGGTGCTGGAGAGGCAAAGAGAAGCAAACATGATGTCCCAGAAGGGACAAAGAAAATTGATGCAGCCCCTCCTGCTTCCCCTGTGAATGTTGCTGAGAAGCCTTCAGTGGCCCCGAGCAAGGCTGCTGCTCCAGGCGAGGTGATTGTCATATCACCGACCAAGAGTTCTTCCTTGGTCGAAACTATTCCTGTTCCTCCGAGGAGGCTGCAGAAGAGCTCCTCGGTCAATTTGGCTGACACCGTCTCTCAGCCCCCGACTAGTGGAGTTCCCACTTTTGTTCCCCTGAGCTCTTCCATGAGCTTGGTGAAGACTTGGATCATTCCCGAGATCCAAGGTATTGAAGAAAACCTTTCTCGGGACATGGTTACCTCATTGGCAGCTCGTCACATTATTTTTGTAAGTCCTTTTATTTTGAACTTTTCATCTTTCCCTTGTTATATCTGTCTCTGACTTGCTTTCATTTTCTTTTCACAGTTGCTGAGCTGCTTTAATACAATTTTGAAGAAGGATGAAGCTATTAAAGCTTCAAGCTCCTCGTCTGGTGTAGAGGAAGCTTTAATGGGCTTGGGGCAGTCTCTGAAAGATTCTCACCAAAAATATGTTGATGATAAGGCTGCTTAGGAGAAGAAACTTGCTTCAACCGAGCAGGAGAAGGCTCAAGTTGTTGAAGTCTCCAAAGAGTTGGAGAAAAAATTAAATGATTTGGAGAAAAAGAATAAAGAGCTTGAAGGGAAGCTCAAGAATGCTGAGGAGTTTGAAGATAAACTCAAGGTTGCTGAGGAAAAGTTGGGTCAGCTTGAGGAAGTAAGTTGGCAGAAGGAAGAAGATGAGAATAAACTGAAGGCTGCTGAAAATCTTCTGTCCGAGAAGCTTTCTTCGGAGAAGTTAAAGATTAAATCGGTTGTGAAGAAATCTTTCAGCGCTGGCTGGGATAAGGGGTGGAACAAAGGCTTGGCTGCCATGATGTCGCAAGTCGAATATGGCAGCCTAAAATACTTTAGAGATGGGTGGGTCGCAGCTCTTCAGGAGATGAAGGTTGATGAAACTTCTGAACTCTTTCAGCGACACATCCCTGGTCCCCCTCCAACTCCTGAGGATGAAGAAGATGACGAAGATGCCTCCGAAGAGTCTTCTATGGTGATGGGAGATCAAGTTTCTCATCCCCCAGCCATCCATCCAACTACCAAGGAACTTCAGTAAATCGCTACTTCCTTCGAGCAACTTCCAGCGCTCCCCGAGCAACTTTATGTTCCCTCCGAGTAACCTACCTCCTCTTCCCAGCCTCCCGAGAAGGTTTTGGGAGACAAGGAAAAGGTGTAGAGTTTTTCGGGTTTATCTCTATTTTATTTTTCTTTGTCAAATGTAACCCTGAACATGTAACTCTGAATTTTGTGATATAATAAAATTTGAACTTTTATTTATGCACACTGTTGTTTCTTCTCTTCATGCTCTGTTGGTACTCTTATTGATTATTACTTTTTCTTCCTCTACTAGTTTCTGGCCAGGATGGAATTATTATCTGCTCACGATACAAAGCTGTTGAGGCAATGCAATGAATACTTTAAGGCTAGTCACACAGATCTGAGTACATCACAAATCGTCGACATCCTCGGCCAAGATGCTTCGAAACAGGCAGTTGAAGCTTACCAATATTTGAAGTGCCTACTTGATCGTGTGGTGGCCAATAATGTAGCTTATTATGATATGATTGAGGATCTCCAAGGCACTCTTGAAGACCTTCAGCAACGGTATAAGGAATCCATTGCCCTCTTTCAAGAAGGGTACGAGAAGAAGTACCGGCAAATCATTACCGGCAAGGGATACGATAAGCGTTTTGCTGCTTACGACGTGCGAGAGAGAACGTTGAAAGCCGAGGTCAAGGAGCACAGGCAAATAGCCGAGTTGTTGGAGCAAGAAAATAACAACTTGCAAAGAGAAGTATCTCAATTAAAATCTACTACCTCCACCTCAAATGCTTTTATCCCAGTGACTGACGAGGGATTATCGTTCTTGGAGGTAGAGAACGCCAACTTGAGGGACGAGTTGGAAATCTTGAAGAGAGCTGGCCCTTCTACATATTCTCGTGGATGAGCAAGAGATCCTCGGGGATGAGCAAGAGCTGCTCGAATTCCTGCCGAGGAACAGAGGACTCAATCTGCTTTAGAGAACCAGTCCTTCCAGCTGATGGCGAAGAACCAGGCATTGGCTGAGATGTCTAAGAAAATCAGGGACCTAGAAGAGCAGCTTTCTGCGCAAAAATCAATCTTGGGGAATAAAGAACTTTTCATCAAAAATCTCCACGAGCAGCTGGAAAGACTGACATATCAATTTCATAAGCAGCTCAGGGAGTTCTGGATGGCTGGCTACAACGAGGCTCTCTACCACTTGGACGACCGTATCCAGAACGCAAATAATGAGCGCTACAAACAGGGATGGTTGAATACCCTAGGTGTGCTGTAACTCGAACAGGGTCATTACCTGTGGGATTACCATAATCCCGGGCTGCTCGACCTACCCGTGCCACCATTCAATCTAGCTATGAGTTGGATCCCTGCTCGGGCCATCCCTCGGTGTTTAATTTCCAAGTACCTCGGCGATTATAATTTGCATTCCAATGTGGAGATATCTCGTCCTGAGCATCTACTGGATCGACCATCCGTGATGAATATCAGGATGTTAAAGGATCTTAACTTCATAAATTCTCCTCTTGCTTTAAATGATCCGCCTGCTGACGAGGAACCTGTTTCAAAAGCAGAGGGGAAGAAACCAATAGAATATGAGTATTGATGTAATAAATTTATATTTCATTCCTGATGTATTCTGTTCTACATTTAATGAAATAATTTTATTTGCAAATCTTGACTGCTATCGTTTTGTAACACTTTACATCTGTGCATGTGTATCTATTAAAAAGATAACAATATTGTGTTATTTGTCGACCAACGTATTCTCGAGTAGTTTGAATTTGTGGTAGTCATTTTAAAAAGTTACTAAGTTGTTTCTCGACCAACTTACTAAGTTGTTTCTCGACCAACTTACTAAGTTGTCGAACAACTTAGTAATAATTTTAAAAAGTCACGAGTATCAAAAATTTTGCTTGATCACTTTCTCGTATTCATAAAATGTTTCTGACCAACCAAGGTCGGTAAATTTTCCTTTTCGACCAACTACAGTTAGTGGGTTTTTATCCCTACCAGCCATAGTTAGTGGATTTTTCCTCTACGAGGAGCTTTGGCACTTTCCGGAATAATTTTACCTCCCGACCAACTTTAATTGGCATTTTCGAGAATATATTTACTTCCCGAGGAATACATAGTTTTACTTCCTGGAGGAATACATAGTTTTACTTCCCGGAGGAATACATAGTTTTACTTCCCGGAGGAATACAGTTTTACTTCCCGGAGGAATACATAGTTTTACTTACTGGAGGAATACAGTTTTACTTCCCGGAGGAATACATAGTATTACTTCCCGGAGGAATACATAGTTTTACTTCCTAAAGGAATACATAGTTTTACTTCCCGGAGGAATACAGTTTTACTTCTCGGAGGAATAAATAGTTTTCTCGACCAACCTTAGTTGGCGTTTTCGAGAAGAAATTTGAGTAATCCGAGTTTTGTCGAGTAGTGTGTAACACTAGTATTCCCCAAAAAACTTTCAATAAAAGGAGAGAATTTGGCAGAATGTCTTCATTTTATTCATACTGTCGGAACTGCGTTACATGAGAACATACATCACTGATAATACTTGCGCAGGTGCTCTGCGTTCCATGCATTCTTAAACTCCTCCCCCTCTAAAGTTGCTATTCGGTAGGTTCCTGGTCGAATAACTTCTGTAACTCGGTATGGTCCATGCCAGTTTGCCTCCAATTTTTTATGCTTTTGAATCACTTTCTTTAGCACATAGTCTCCTTCTTTCAGGTCGCACTTCTTCACCCTCTTATTGTAGAACAAATTTGTTCGTTGTTGGTATGAAGCATTTCTGATGGTTTCTTCTTCTCTAACTTCCTCGAGCATGTCTAAATCCAATCTTCTCATTAAGTCGCTGATAGGGGAATTGAAATTCAGTACCCTGTGTGTTGGGAGGCCCAACTCGGCAGGTATAACAGCTTCACTTCCAAACGCCAGCATATATGGTGATTCTCCTGTTGCTGCTCGGGGAGTAGTATGATAAGCCCACAGTACTGACTGTAACTCGTTGATCCAGTTTACTTTTGTGTCACTTAGTCTTTTCTTCAAGCCATTTAGTAGTGTTCTATTCGTCACTTCAGTCTGTCCATTGCTTTGAGGATGGCCTGGTGCTGAGTGGATCTTCAAAACATTTGATTGATGACAATAGGCAGCGAACTCCTCATTGTCTAATTGTGTTCCATGGTCTGTGATGAAGGCATGAGGAAGACCATATCGACAAATGATGCTCTTCCAAATAAATTGGTACACTTTGTCGTACGTCATATCAATGAGAGGCTTAGCTTCTACCCACTTAGTAAAATAATCCACAACGACCACGAGATATATAAATCTTCCCCTGGTCGTCGACAGTGGCCCGACCAAATCTATTCCCCACATGGCAAACAGCCAAGGGGAAGTGATGGGTGTCAACAATGCTTGGGGTGTTCTTCAGATGGAGGAGAAGCGCTGACACTTGTCACATTTCTTGTCATAGGCTATACAATCACCTCTCATCGTCGGCCAGTAGTATCCCTGCGTCATCATCCTTTGTAAAAGTGTCTGACCTGCTACATGGGCTCCACAGGACCCTTCATGAACCTCTTCAATCAATTCTTTCACCTCGGTGGGATGCACACATCTTTGTAGATCTACTATCATTCCTCGTCTGTATAGGATGCCATTAGTCAGTACATATCGAGCAGCTTTAAACTTTAATTTCTTGGCTGCGAGCTTGTCAATTGGTAATTCTCCCTCCTCAATATATGCCCTGATGGGATCCATCCAAGATGGTCCTAAATCAAGGGTAATGAAATTTATCATCAGATCTTCGTCTATGCTTCGACTAGCCAACACTTCAATTAGGATTGTTCTTCGTAGCTCGGTACGAGTAGCTGATGCTAATCGAGCTAGGGCATCTGCTCTTGCATTCTCCATTCTTGGTATTCTGACCAGCTGAATAGCAGCAAATTCTGACACAAGTTCCTTTGCCTTTGCATGATATCTGGTCATTAATTCTCATTTGGCTGCATATATCCCCAACATTTGATTTATAATCAATTGAGAATCACTGAAGACAATAACCTACTGCGCCTCCATAATTTTTGCCAAATTAAGACCTGCAATCATGGCCTCATACTCAGCCTCATTATTCGAAGCTTTGAATTAGAAACGTAAGGCGTATTCCATGTCGACCTCATTCGGACTGCTCAAAAATATCCCTGCGCCACTTCATGTAGTGCAAGATGAACCATCCACATACAGACTCCATATAGGTAAATCGTCTTCAAATTTCTGATCTGACAGAGTTCCTCGGTGAAATATTTGTTGCTTCCTTTCATCCTCCCATGATATTTCTTGATCTTCGTCGATCATCTTTTCTTGCCCTTTTACCAACCTAAGTTGGGCTGGGCTCGAATTTGATGATCCTGTAACATCCATATACCCTTTTACCAACCTGAGTTGGTATGAGCTTGTGTTTAATGATCTTGTAACATCCACATGTTGATCAGCAAGCAACTTTTGCTCCTCGGGGTTATTAGGATAGGTGAACTCTGCTATAAAATCTGCTACAACTTGCCCTTTTAACGACGATCTGGGTTCATAAACTATATCATATTCATCAAGTTCTATTGCCCAGCACATCAATCTTCCTGACTTTTCTGGTTTGTGAAGGGCTTGCCTCAATGGCATATAAGTATATACTACTATGATATGAGCTTGAAAGTATGGCTTCATTCTTCTACTTGCCTCGATCAATGCTAGTGACAATTTTTCCAGCCTTGGATATCTGATCTCTGCTCCTCGGAAGGCCTTACTTGTGTAGTAAATTGGTTTTTGTACTCCATTCTCCACTCTGATCAATGCCGAACTGACTGCATTCTCGGACACTGCCAGATACAAATATAATTTTTCTCCCATCACTGGCCTGGATAACAGTGGAGGTGCTCCAAAGTATTTCTTCAAGTCTTGAAAATCCTTCTCACATTCATCATTCCACTCAAAAGTCTTTCGGAGTGTCTTGAAGAATGGGAGACATTGATCAGTTGCTCGCGATACAAATCTGTTGAGTGTTGCTACTCGTCCTGTAAGACTTTGCACCTCTTTCTTCGTCGTTGGGGATCGCAACCCTAACAGAGCTTTGATCTTTTCAGGGTTAGCTTCAATGCCTCGCTGATTGACAATGTACCCGAGAAACATGCCTTCTCGTACTCCAAATATGCACTTCATCGGGTTCAGCTTCATTTGATATTTATCCAGTTGATCAAAAGTCTGACTTAAGTCAACTAGATGATCGTCAGCTTTCGTGCTCTTTGTCAGCATATCGTCAACATAAACTTCCATATTGCAACTGATTTGTTCAGCAAAGACCTTGTTCATCAGCCGCTGATATGTCGCACCTGCATTTTTCAAACCAAAAGGCATAACATTATAACAATAAGTTCCCTTAGGGGTAATGAAATAAGTACTCTCCCTCTCTTCAGGTTTCATTTTAATCTGATTGTAACCAGAATAAGCATCCATGAAGCTCAGCAGCTCGTGTCCCGAGGTAGCATCCACCAGTTAATCAATTCGGGGCAGTGGAAAGTGATCCTTTGGGCATGCTTTATTGAGTTCGGTGAAGTCTACACACATCCTCCACTTGTTGTTCTTCTTTTTCACCATCACCACATTTGCTAACCAGTCTGGATATTTAACATCTTCAATAAAACAAGCTTTCTGGAGCTTCTCGACTTCCTCCTGTACAGCTTGATTCTTCTCGGGACTGAATACTCTTCTTCTCTTCTTCACAGGCTTGATCTCCTTATTCACATTGAGTTCGTGACATAAGAAATTTGGGTCTATCCCAGGCATATCCTCATGAATCCACGCAAAAGTTTGTTTTCTGCTTCTAAGGAAAGTTATCAATTCCTGTTTTAGTCAGGCTTCCAACGATGAACCTACTTGAGTAGTTCATTCAGGATGCTCGTCGTCCAGAATGATGTTATCAGTAGCTTCCACCACTTGACCCTTCATGAGTTGCGACTCATCTCTAGGATCCAATGTTTCAATTTCTGCACCTTCATCCACTTGATAGGTGGTGGTCTTTTTCCTTGATTCCTCCAGTTCCTCTTGCTCGGCGGATGAATAATAGCATTCCCGAGCTACTTTCTGATCACCTTTCACAACTCCTACTCCAAAATTTGTTGGAAATTTTAGGCACTGATGTACCATAGATGGTACAGCCTCGAAATTCTTCAATCCTACTCTTCCCATGATGATATTGTATGATTATTGAACATTCTTATCCATCATGAAAAATCGTATTCTTTCTGTCCGACAAGCAGGCCACTTACCAATGAATATATCCAACTTGATCGTCCTAAGTGGAAGTACTTTCTCACCAGCAAAACCGAGGAGGGGTCTATGATAAGGCTCCAGTTGAGATAGCTTTAGATTTAAACTGTCGAAGCACGAATAGAACATAATGTCTGCCGAGCTACCATTGTCGAGCAGTACTCTTGAAATCATTACCTCCTTCATCCTCATTTTGATCACCAATGGATCATCATGAGGATATAGAACACCTGCGAGGTCGTTCTTTGAGAAACCAATGACCAATTTCTCTTTGTTTACCTTTCTCGAGCGATCCTCCTCAGCTAGATTTATTCGTTGAACATATGAGCAAGCTTGAGCCTCACATAGATAAGCTTTTCTTTCTGCAGTAAGGTCTCCTCCTCCTGCATCTCCACCTGTAATAACATTACAATCAAATGACCCAAAGCGTACTGAAAATACCTCACGTTCTGGCTGCCTTGGTCTCTTGGGAAGATCGGGGTCGTCTTCTGGATCAACTTCATGGTCTATCTTTTTGTTCTCCTCTGCTCGATGAGGAGATATAGACCTCTCTCTTGCTCGATCGTTGTTTCTTCTATCATTCCTCCGATCAACATACTTTGGCAGTTTTCCTCGTCTGATGAGTGTTTCGATCTCATTCTGAAGAGCTATGCAATCTTTAGTCATATGGCCATGATCTTTGTGAAACTCGTAATATTTTGCCTTATTTCTCCTTTCGAGGTATGCCTTCATTTTCTCTGGCCAATTTAATTCCTCGTTGTTCTTGATTTCTTCTAGAACTTGGTTGATGTCTTTCTTTAAAGGAGTATAATTATCAAATTTCTTCAATACTTCCCATGTCGACCTTGTTCTTGAATGTTTGTCATTACCATTGTTCTTATGCTCTTTCTTTTTAGTTTTATCACCTCTCACCTTGGTTTCTTTGGCATCCATATTCTTCTTCGCAGCCATAGCCTCCTTGGCATTCATAATCTTGGCCGCTTTTCCCATCAGATCTGACATGGTTCTAGGTGGATCTTTGGCTAAAGTGTAGTACAACTTGTTGGGCAATAGTCCACTCATCAAAGCAGTAATCGCTGTCTTTTCCTCATAGTCAATGACTTTGAGCTTCTTGTTATTAAAACGAGTTATATAATCTCTGGTACTTTCACCAGTTTTTTGTCTAACACTTAACAAATGCGCTACTCGTTTAACAGGCTTTACCCCAAAACAGAAATTCCCAATGAATAACTCGGCCAGTTGAAGAAAAATTGAAATCTTACCCCGAGGAAGATTATTATACCACATTTGAGCAGATCCGGTAAGAGTTCTCGAGAATGCTCTGCATCTCATCTCATCGGGAATAGCGTAGATGTCGGCCGCAGCTTGGTATAGTTCTATATGAAGGACATGGTCAGTTTTTCCATCATATTTGGGGGTCACAATAGGTGCTTTGAACTTTGGTAGTGTTGGAAAATCTACAATGGCCTGGACAAAAGGTGTTCCTCGAATAAAAGTTCGTTGTAGAGGGTTCTTGGCTTTAGCCATTTCCCCTAATCTATCCTCCAGCCTCTGAATAGAGCCTTTCCATGCATTATTTCCTTCCTCGGGCCTGTTGGTTCGAGCAACTGATCGAGTTGACGTGGCTTCCTGGGATCTATCTTGATGAGCAGCTGGTCACGACTAGGCCGATCCTTCTCTTAAATAAGATGGTCTTCGAAAACTCCTCGATGCGACTTTAGGAGGACTTCTACTCCTTCTAGGTCCTAATCGATCAAAAGGTGATACCCCGCTTAACCTCTCTAGCGCACTAGTCCTTTCTGGAGAGAGAGTGATACGTTGTTCAGTATCTGTAGCCCGTACTGACGAAGTTCATCCGGGTTGATAAGAAAAATCTTTAGATTCCTCAGTACGATATGAATCAGTACGCCTAGTACGTGAAGAAGGTAAACGTATATTTCTTTGAATAGTTCGCAGTCCTGAATGGGTTGGTGCACCGCCATAGAGGGTTTGTAGGAGTTGTCGCATCGTTTCTTGCATGACTGTCTGGCCCTGAGCCAGATTTGTCATTATTCCAGCCAGATCTGGAATATTTGGCGGAGCAGATGGATTTGGAGGGCTTCCAGCGTTTCGATTGCTCGGTTCTGGAATATCAACCATTTGTGATGAGTTATTTTTTATGAAAAATAATATTACCAGTCGCTTCCCACAGACGGCGCCAATCTGTTGATGTAAAAAATTATATTAGATCTAATTATTTAATCACAGATAAAATAAACGAGACCAAGAAGTTTTAAAGTCGTTCAGCCTTATAAGAATGGCCTACGTCCACTGTTTTTGTTATTGATGACTGTTTGGGAATTCTCGATTACAAGTTCAATCAAGAAATTCCGGTACCCTTACAATGCGGGTAATATAATGTATTTATAGCCCTGAGGCTGTAATGTGAAAGGGTAATACATTAAATTTTGTACATGTGAAAGGGTAATACATTCAATGCCCCTTAAGTGTATACGTCTGAATGATAAGCATAAGCATTTAATGAACAGTCAAACTGTTGGTTATCCGGCTATTAATGTTTGTCCTAGGTGCAGCTCGGACTGCCTAAGGTCCTCGGTAATCAAAAGTTCCTCGGTACTCAAAAGTACCTCGGAGAGTTCTTATAGGTCGGAGCGTATGAGTTCCTCGGGGAAGCAGTGTTCCTCGTTATAGTATGGTTCCTCGGAGCGTCTGAGTTGCTCGGAAGTGTTTATTGTTGCCACATAGATTGCCACATGTCTTCACTTAATTGAGCCATGTCAGCAGACTAAAATTGGTATTAACAGGGAGTAAATCTCCTTTGTATAAAAAGGACACAATTTGCAGGAGCCTTTAGAAAAGAAAAGAAAAGAAAAGAACATGAAAAATAAGGCCAAATCTTAGAAATTTATAATCATAAAAAAAATTATCCCTTCAATATGATACTCTAGTTTTTTATCTCATATTTTTATCCCTGAAGCTATTTACTCTTTATTCTTAGAGTATTGTTTAGCACAGTGGATTTCATGTTTTATGCGTGACAGATATCAAGCTTAAAGGGAATCCATTCGGTGAGTAAGATTGTCTGTCACTATTGTATAAAATCCTATACTATAATGGACTTTGAGTAGGCGAGGTCGTCTGAGGTTTTTCCTGTTGTGGGTTTTTCTTATACATCGTAGCATTATGTGTTTGCTTATTTAATTCTTACTTGATCACCTTTGGATTAAGGTTTATACAACGATCGTTTAATTCGAACTAAAATTAAAATTGGGTATTTTCTCACTCGTTTAGTTAATCGAATTAGAATTTGGTATTTTTTTAATCCCTACACGCACTAGATAGAATTCTCATGGGATTTTTGTTTGAATGACATGGGCATGTCGTTTGAATGGCATATATGATTTCATTAAAAAGAATTAATGATTTTGTTAGAACTACTTTTGGAAAGTTTGGTTATGAACTCTTAATCAATTAGTGATACTTAAATAGAAACTTGTGATATATGTGATAATCCTTGAGTAGACTGAACTTCAATGAATTTGGATTTATGTGCAAGCATACCATGCGTGAGTGCTCATGAGGGACGTACTAAAAGGAATATTTATATGGAGCGTATGACGTCGACCACGCTGGTATTCCGGTGATAAAACGGGCTTACCTTAGTCATTTTACCTTGGTCCTACTAGTGAAATTACCATATCTCGAGGGCGAACTCGGATATTCTTAGGTATGGAGGTCTATACGAATGACGAAAAGCTATATTGACTTATCGCTTATTGTATTATAAGGTTATAGGTATAGGACAACATATAACTGTATCTAATACGCACGAGTGATCCCAAAGGTAATAGGGGTAGGCCTTTGTATCTTATGTCTAGGCATTTGTATAATCCATATATTTGTATTTTTTGGGAACATACTTACTTTATTATTGGACTTATGCGGGTGTCCTTTTTTAAAGTATATATACTAATACGTAGTTATGAATCCCTATTATAAGGGAGTATATATTTGTATTATTGGACTTACTTGATTTATATATTAATACGTAGTTATGAATCCCTATTAATTATAACCAATTGAGAAAGACCTATAATTATACATCATTGAGGTTACCTGGGGTTGGTATTAGGCCTGCATGTGATATTTAGGTTATAAGGATTGGGATAACTTAAAACTAACTAAAAGATGGGATGAATATGCATTGTTGTTACGTTAGCCCAAATTAAGTTAAATTCTTACTCTTTGTAAACTTGCTAGGTTTAATCATGTTGCTGAAATCTGTTTTCTAGTCCTAGACCGTAGTTGCCACCATGACCCTAATTTCATCTCATTCTTTTAAGCTCCTGATTCGTATATAGGATGTAGGTGTATAGCCTGTGTGTTCATTCTTATTTCTTGCATTTACTTTTCAAAACTAGTTAGTGTCGGATTATTGTATTGGGATTTACTTTATGATGGAGTCAGCTTTGATGTTTTAGCGTTAGATTTATATTTGAGAAAATTTTGTATTCCCGTGATGGGGACTTTTATTATGTTGGTTTTGGTATCAGAAATTATGTTGGTTTATTCTTTTTATTGTGTCAGTTCATTATTATTACATTTTATTTTATTTCCAGTCATGCTTAGAATGGTACTTACTGTTTACACGCCAATATTATGTGTATTTAGACTTCATCAATCTAGATATGGAATTTATGGGATGTCACATATATAAACAATGGTTTTTAGGGTAGATACCTATTTTAGAAGCCTTGGGGTTTGGGATAACTTTTTAATGCCGGCTAAGGAAAAACATTGTATAAATCATAGAATTAATGAGAATTTATTTATAACCATCAAGTAAAGTTATTGGTGATTTAAAACATGTATACGAACAGTAGGTTTGGAGGACGATACCTAATTTAGAAACCTTGGGGTTCGGGCAAAAGTTTATGTAAACGGTTAACACTAAATGTATGTAATAACATGAAATAAAAGATAATATGTTTATAACCCAATTGAGTCGGATTTGATGATAATTTACTTTAATTATCTGAATCATACTTGGTATATGTGTATACCCATAGGTAACCGACTAGTAGGAATTTTATAGGGCACGTACGACATTGACTACGAGTGGTATTCCCAATAGATATGGGCTCTACCTAGGTCTTATTTATCCTGATCCTATGTGATGAGTTTCCCATCTCGCGAGTTGGGATAACGGGGTTGGATCCTCTCATATAACATTAGTAATAGGGTTGCGCATTTGGTGTAATGGCTCACTGTTTCCCTTGTCATTGTTGCTTTAAAAATATAGGGTTGGGACGTGTAACACCCCATATTTCTGGGTAAATTAAAATTAATTAATTCGGTAATTATTTTAGTTTAGTTTTAAATTACAAGTGTGTCGTAATTTGATGGAATTAAATATTTTTGAGAAATAAGGAACTATTGTTGGTGGAATAATTTGTGCAACAACTATTATACATCGTAGTGAGTGATATCAACGGAACTGTGTGGGATCTCAACAAGGGGTTGCGTGTAAACCATATGAGGTCGAGATAGAAAATTATTGTAGAGTGACTCGAATGATGATTAGAGGTCATGATTAATTCCTAAAGGGTCAGAATAGTATACCCGGGTGTATAGTTTGGGTCTCGGAGAAATTTTAGACCAACTCGACACCATTTAAGGGAATTTTGATCATTTGGGAGTTTACGGTAGAAGGAACTCCAAAAATTAAAAGTTTATATCTACCCCTTTGAGTTAGAGGCAAGGGTTAACATAAATTTGAGATAAGAGAGAGGCCATAGAAGAGGAAGAAGAGAAGAAAACCTAGGCTTTCCACATAAATTCTCACCATCCACGTACCAGAATCGAAATCAGAACAAGGAGAGAGAAACCTCCTCATTCTAAAACAAATTCAGACCTGAAAATACAAGGCAGATGTTTATCTTTCATGTTTTTGAAGAAGTTATAATACCCATGAAGTGTAGGGTTTTAAATTTAATGATTTCAATTATGTTATTGGGATTTAGATGGATAGAACTCATGATTCAGTATAGGACTGCAAGTAGAATTAATCCCTATCTGAAGTTAAAATGAAATTAGAATATATTTGATGATTAATATGGAATCTTGATGGGTTCTTGGTTAAAGAGCATGAATCTTGAATAACTTAGGGTTTAATTGATGCATATAAGATATCAATCTGCCAAAAAATTTGACGTTACTTTAAACGCATGCCATTTTAGTTGTACATAGAATTAGAGTGCGAGACATAGATTTTGGAAAGCTATATGTATTAGATTTCAAATGATCTTTGAATCAGGTCATTTGGAGTTCTGTAGAGGGAGAAATCACAATTTTTACTACAGGGTGTTTAATCTGCCAGCACAGTAATCTACCATAATTTTTTACATTAATTTAAACGTGTGCCATTTTGATTGTACTTAGAATTAGACTACGAGACATAGATTCATGGAAATTTATATGTCTTATCTTTTAAATGATCTTTGAATGAGGTCATTTGGAGCTTTGTAGAGGGAGAAATCGAAATTTTACTACAGGGTGTTTAATCTACCAAAAAATTTATGACTTAATTCGGTTACCCATAATTGCCCAATTTTCCTTGTTAAAGCCCTGAATTTGTGAATAATTAACGGGGGAACTTTTGGGACATATCTAAACTATAATGAGGGACATATTGAATTACAATAGGCCTAATGTGGGGTTAAGGCTTAGCCATAACGAGAGAATTCAGGCGAATACCTATTGAACATGAATTGTAAAATAATAAATTTGAGGGAATGACAACAGATCACGGAGAGTATGAGTGAACCTATGATGTAGACCAGTAGTCTATGAGTGAATTAACTACTGAAATAACTTAAGGGTTAACTAGGGCCCTTCGGGTAGAGATTAATACTAAGGAAAACGCGATAGAGAGTTATAATCGATAGTACGTTGAGTATTCGAGAAATATTATTTATGAATTGTATTTATAGGTTGTGTGTATACCTATACAAACTATCTTACAGTTTGAGTGTATGCCTATATAGATTATATTTATAAGTTGTGTGTATGCCTATATGCTACATATGGATAGGTTGTGTGTTTGCCTATTATGTGTGAACATACCTACGTTGCCTGCTATCACGGAGGTTCCATACAGAGGACGATCCCACATTGACAATTCAAGTGAGGTCTGTATTTATTCCCCATAACATAGAACCTAGGTACAATGACTATATGAGTATACGATAGTATTAACGGTCAATTGGATACGTTAGGTATGTGCGTGGCCCATAGGCTTGGAACTATGTTCACCTTCAATATGTGTTGACTTGATTTTGGTTTTGAGGAGACATGTCGAACCATTAGTCCTTGATTTGGTATGAGAGGTACATGGACTTGATAGCAGAGTATGCAAGTGTGCATCATACAGGCCAGTTCGGGAGTTGTTGTATATATATATATATATATATATATATATATATATATATATATATATATATATATATATATATATATATATACTTGGGTGATTTATCCTACTTGTGTGTAATGTAGGAGAGTTAGATAGTGTATATCTAAATGTGATTTAAATTACGAGATGGTCTACTTAATGTGTGATGGTAGCAAAGTTAGATAGTGTATATCTAAAGATGATTTAAGTAGATCAACTTAATGAAATGGTTTAATGATAACTTAAGTGTAATGTTAATTCTTATTTAATAATAAAATACTAGTATTGTTAATTATTAGTTCTACTATTACATACTGTATGGGCGGTACGGGGGGAAAGTTAAAGAGATAATTTAGTTAAGGACTTAAGAGTAAAGATTTAGATACTGTGGTGTACTGTATGGGCGGTATGGGGGATCTAGACCTATTAGTGGTTAGTTAGTTATTACTAAGACCTAGTTGGGTGTGACACCCCGCCTAATTAACCCCGGGTGATTAGTCCTAAATTAACTTAGAACAGGTTTCTCAGTTGGTTCATTCTTAGCATCACTGTCGCCTTTTTAATTACTAAACCCCTAAGTGAGAAAATTAGAATGGTGCCAAGTTTTATCTTTCATTAATCTAATGAAAATAGTCATGCGGAAACAAATTAATTTAAACAATCACAATCAACTGAATTCAACCATTCACATCTAAATATCTAACCGAATAAACCATCGGCTCAAATCCAACAAAAGTAAACACAAGAAATAAATATCAACAAATCTGACATACGTACTGAACAAAACAGTGAGCGACATGCTCGAGTAACTGATAGGAAATCTCTACACATGAAATGGAAAGAACGAAGTGCCTATCAAACTCCCGCAACATCCACATGTTCTACAACAACGGATCCCTGGAATGAGTCAAGTCTGGTGTCCCTGTGGCTGGACACCTAAAAGGTTTTTAAAAGTTTTATAGCAAGGACTAGTACCCAAAACATTTGGATAGCAAATGATTAACTTGCAGTAATAAATATGTATGCATGCTCTTCATATTTTAGTTCGTGGCATACTCCCTTGAGGATATCCTCACCCCTCCTCTAATGTGCACTACTAACGCCTTAATTAATTTCCTTAGTTATTTATCCCATAACTAGATAATCGAAATACCCCTTGCAACCATCGTACTCTAACCGAGTATGCCATAGCAATGATTTCTAAGTTATTATCAACATTAACTTAATTAATCATCCCCCTTTTTAAATTCATATAACTTTCACACCCGTTATACATATAACACAATTCACGGCCTGTATTAATTAACCCATATATAATTATTTGTCTCATTATATACATATAGTCATATTACAACATTCACACATATGTTGGAATAATAATTAATAAGGGACATCCTCTCGAGTAATAACTCACCGAATGTATATTCTCTAAAGTGCTATCCTACTAGGTGTATTCATACAACCTAGTTACCCAAGTCAGAATCGCACACTAACTTGGTAAATAACATAAATATTGGAGGCGGTTATATTCCTTCCATGAAAGTGAGATACCCCTCACCCATATAAAGGACGCTATGACCTGGGGATATAATCTCCCTACTCCTCAAGCTAGGGGATTCACCCTCTACGCACAACCTCCCCTGATAGCACTAGAGTATATATATTATAATAATATCTAACCACTGATATTAATGCACACACCATATATATATATATATATACTATCGCACACTATATATATATAAGAATAAAACATCCCGGCTATACGGTGTACTAAGTCCGTAACACAAGCTTAATTATTAATTAATTTGCACATTAATTAATTAAATTACTTTTGGTGTCGCCCCAACTAATATATTCAGACTTGCTCTCGTGCCCCAAATAAAACTATACCTGAGTCTAAATCCCCGACTCCAAATTATTTAGCTTTCACTCTAAATAAATTCAACGCCTTGGTATTGTTCACCCATTATACCCGGACTCGCTCACTCGATCCGTATTTAATTATTTCGAAATATTCTTTCCAAAATTTAACCATAGCGTGTCACACATAAATTACCTCCAATCCTAAATATTTTTCCCTCATAATTAATTAGATTGTATCTCCTATGTTTATTTCTCATTAAATAAGGTTTGGGAAGAAGTTTTTAATTAAATTCCCCTTATATATATAAACTGGCCGAACTGCCAGAATTTTCCGACCATCGATCGATCAAACAGGTCTTCGTCTTCCCAGGTCTCTGTTTCAGCCATGGACGAAAAACTCAAATCACCAACTTCTTCTACTGTCTAACCCAAGTCCTCTCATCAATATAACATGTTAAGAACACCATAAGGGACCCCCATAAAGTCCCCAACTTCGTTTAATTTTTATTTTCTGTTGTTTTGTTCTAAATTGGGGAAAAGTCGGGTTATTCGTATATCAGTCATAACACCAAATTACTAACTCGATTTCATTCCAAATTCGTCTGGGTTTATTACAACTAAGGCAAATATCTATTCAGAATCATGTTATACCATAATTTCTTACACCAATTCTCATCTTGTGTTCCAATTACAAAAGTCCCATTTTTGTACCCATTTATCCCCCAAACGATTTTTTTAGGTATTCACGTCACATAAATATGAATTGAAAACATAATTAAATAATACAACAAGTTAACCACTTGCCTTATGGTTTTGTAGGGTCTGATCTAAAGTTGTGATTCTCAAGGTTGAAGATGAAATCCCCTCTTTTGGCTCTTTCCTTTGTCCCCCGAATTGCCTTTAACTGCTTCTTAGGGTTTCCTTTCCCACTGAGTGTTTTCTAAACTTTAATCAGTCGTTTTCATTTTCCTTTTAATTAAGTAATTAGGCTTCATCCCGTTTTTTTCCTAATGGGCCAAGCCCAAGTGACCCAAATACCCCCGTGTGGGCCCGACTATGTCTAAAAATGTCCCATGACCCGTTTATTAACCTCGGGTACACTTTTTCGACTATCTCGGACCATCCGGGCTCAACCGTATACTCAGAATTGGCATCCGAATTAATTTATAAAAATCCTTATCTCACACCCAAATTAGTCTATACCGACTCCCGACTGAGATAACTAAATGCCCGGTCACTAATACCCGTAATGACGCAAATAATTTATTATTATTCACTTAGTAATTTAAATTTCCCTAAGTATTAACCATTTACTCTTCGATTAATATTTAAACCATAATTAATTCAATCAAAACTACGACACACAAGTAATTTAGAATTTTTCCGAATTAATTAAATATTAAATGCATAAAATTACGGGGTGTTACATTGGGCTGGGTAGCATAGCTAGATATGAGACGTTAGGCGTGCATATTAGTTGAGAGGTGATGAACTCAAGGGAATGTACATTGAACTAACATGTGTAATCAGTAACTGCTTTTAAACCATGAAAAATATTTATTAAATGTTTTTAAATGTTTTGGGCTCTGACCCATTTGCAAAATATTTTTAAAACTTTTAGGTGTTCAGCCACAGGGATGCAAAGCTTAATGATCTGTTCTAGGGATGCGTAACTGCAGCACTTGTGGATGCTTGCAGGATTTGGATTAGATGCTTCAGTCGCTTTATTCTTGGAGTAGGATTCACTTTCAATTATTTCATTTAGGCATGTCGCCCCTTCATCTAGTTCATTTACTTAGTTGTATCAGACTATGTATGAGTGGATTTAGTTTTATTTCATGGACTCATAGTTGGATATTGGTATTTATGGACCGATGGTTTATTCGGTATTATTTATTTAGTTATTTATCTTGTGATGAGTTCATATTATTATAACTATCTGGATAGTTTGGTTATCGTATTTAATTTCCAGATGTTTTTATTGATGAAAGATAAAATTTGACACATGCTTAATTTAACATAGGTGGTTAGTAAATTAAAAAGTTTTCAACAGTGATGCTAAGGATGATCCTGATGAGATTCCTATTTGTTTTAATGAAGGAATGACCACCCGTTGTTAAAATAGGCGGGGTGTCACAGATGGTATCAGAGCATCAGGTTCTAGTGTCCTTAGGATCTATAATGCTTTTTTACATTTTAGCGTAGAGTTCTTTGATGTATAGTCTTATAATAGGATTGTTGTGTTCTTTTGCGTACGCACACTTATGTTCTTCTATTATTATAGAAGTATGGACTGTGAACTCATACAATTTGATTTGATTTCAGATGCCACCCAAGGGTGGATTACCAACTAGAACATCGATGAGGACTGGTGAAGAGAGGGAGGCTCAGCAGGAGCCACGGGTACCGTAGCCACATCTACCGCAGGGGATGGTGATGGCCGCACAGGTGGCCGAGATAGTGGCACAGTCAGTCAATGTAGCCATAATTGCCATGTCAATTAACTTTCCACCAGCACAGCCATAGTCGCCAGTGGCACCAGTAGTTTAGACCCACCAGGGGCCATCCGTTTGGCAGAGAGCTAGGGAGACTTTTTAGAAAGGCCACCCACCCGAGTTCTAGGGTATCTCAGACGTGATTGCGGCGTGCCAATGGAAGAAAGATATTGAGCGCCACGTTTGCATGGTCGAGTGTAGTGATGTGATGTGAGGAAGCATATGTTGGACACTTTTAGGCTGGTAGGAGCAGTGTTACAGTGGTGGCAGGTAGTTACTACTATGGAGGAGTGAGATACGATACCTATTGCAGAGTTATTGGTGCGGTTTGATCGCAAATACTTTTTGCCAGCCGTTGAGATAAAGATGAGGAAGAAATTCATTAATTTAGTGCAGGAAGATCGCACAGTAGCAGAATACGAGGAAGAGTTCACGTGTTTGGCTAACTTTTTACCAGACGAGGTAAACAACGAAGAGAGGAAAAAGATGAGATTTATGGATGGGCTAGCCTGGAGGATCAGGAAATATTTGATTGGCAACCCAATATTGGACACTTATACTGATGTCATCAATGCTTCACTACTTCACTTCCAGGATCAGCGCTTCTACCTAGAGAGAAGAAAGAGAGTGGGAGAATCTAGTCAGGCAGGTGGAGCAGGAGGGAGAGATTACCGACGGAGGGATGCCAAGAGGTTTAGGCCTGAAAGTTACCAACCTGAGAGTTAAGGTTTTAGACAGGGTCAATAGGGTCCTCAACAATATCAAGAGCATGTTCCTTAGGGCCGTCAGGTCCAAGGGAACAACAGGGGAGGCCAGCAGGACCGTGGTCAGAGGTAGGGATATTTTTTGAGCCGATGTTTCACTTGTGGGTGTTTATGCCATAAAAGAAAGGATTGCCCAAAGTGAGGCAGGGGGGAAATATAGGATGGAGTCCTATATATACACCCGTTTCTAGATAATGGGTCAGTTCTGACGCGAGGATTAATTTCAGGAACCCGACAATTAAGCGAGGCAAATGGAAAATGGAGGTAATATTCTACTTTATCGTTATGAGTATGGGATTAGTTGGGTGATATGGGTACATCACTATATATATATATATGTGTGTGTGTGTGTGTGTGTGTTTTAACACTAAAATTCGAGGGTGAGTTGGGTTTTGTGGGTGCGTTCGTAATATCGACCTGGTTACTATGAATGTATTTACCGTTGGGTAGTGGGGCTCTTCGGTGTCACCTGTAGGGGAGAGAGTGTGGGAACTAAGAGGATTTTTATGATATAATTTGCTATTTCTGAGAGTTAGGAAAGTAGAGTTTATTATGATCTCGTGTAGTGGCTGGATACTGAGGGTTTGAGCGGTATTAGATTATGTGATAAGACTATCATGTTTGTTATTCCAGGGTGAAACATATTATTTTGCAAGGCGTCACCTGAAAGAGGGTTGGGCCTACATATATAAATTGTATTGTATCATAGACTTAGGTGAGTATGTTGTCTTGTTATATTTGATACCGGTGCATAGGTATTTCTTACTGATGTGATTCAGTGTGCTTTACGTTCATTCTCAAGCGGAGAGATATAGCCCGTTATTTATATAACGCTGAGCACTTAGTGATAGTGAGAGTGCAGTATTGGATGTCGTCTTAGTGACATAAGAGTGGATGAGTAGACTTTTTATGTCAGGAAATGGGGAAAGTGGGGGTAAATATTATGGACTGAGGGCATAACGGATCTCGATAATCGACAATGTTAGGTAGCAGTGTATCGAGGGGTTCCTTATTTGGATTTTGCTTTGTGAGACATTCCACGCAGGAAACTTAGCGAACGTTAGAAGTTGGGAGAGGTTTGGTCATTAGGACATTGGTTTAGTACCTTAGTTATTGTACATATATGTAGTTATAATTGGGAGTTAATAGTTATATTATGATTTAAGGTAGTGTAGTTGGGTAGTATTTGTGCGGATATTCACAGGTATAGGGTGAATGGGAGACCTGGGTTGTTTAATCCTTTTTGAATTATCCACGATCAGGAGAGGTAGAAATATATGTAGTAATCTTAAGAGTAAGGGTATAAGGAAATATATAAAGATGTTAGTACCAGACTTCTCCAATTTTGAGGACGAAATTCCTTTGTAAGGGGGAAGTATGTAACACCTCGTATTTATAAGTAATTTGAAATTAATTAATTTGGTAATTATTTGGGGTTTAGTTTTAAATTACGCGTGTGCCATAATTTGATGGAATTAAATATTTTTTATAAATAAGGATTTATTGTTGGTGGAATAATTTATGTAATAATTATTATATGTCGTAATGAGTGATATCGATGGGACTGTGTGGGATCTCAGTCGGTTGTCACGTGTAGACCATATCAGGTCAAGATATGAAATTATTGCAGAGTGACTCGAATGATGATTTAGAGGTCACAATTGATTCTGAAAGGGTCGAAATAGTCAGAATAGTATACCCTAGTATATAGTTTTGGCCCTGGGGCGATTTTAGACCAACCCGGCACCATTTAAGGGTATTTTAATTATTTATGAGTTTAGGGTAGAAGGAACTCCTAAAATTAAAAGGTTATATCTTCCCCTTTGAGTTAGAGGCTAGATTTAACATAAATTTGAGAGAAGAGAGGCCATAGGAGAGGAAGAAGAGAAGAAAACCTAGGTTTTCCACATAAATTCTCACCACCGATGTGCCAGAATTGAAATCAGAATAAGGCGAGAGAAACCTCATCATCCTAAAACGAATTCATATCTGTAAATACAAGACAAGTGTTTATGTTGCATGTTTTTGAAGAAGTTATAATACCCATGTAGTGTAGGGTTTTTAATTTCATGATTTCAATTACGTTCTTAAGATTTAGATGAATAGAACTCGTGATTCGATATAGGATTGCATATAGAATGAATCCCTATGTGAAGATAACATGAAATTAGAATATATTTGATGATTAAGATGGAATCTTGATGGGTTCTTGGTTAAAGAACATGAATCTTGAATGACTTAGAGTGCGAGCCATAAATTCGGTTTAACCATTTGGGAGAAATCAAAATTTTACTAATGGTGTTTAATCTGCCAGAAAATTTACAACTCGATTCGATTACCCATAATTGCCCAATTTTCCTTGTTTAAGCCCTAAATTTATGAATAATTAATGGGGGAACTTTTGGGACATATCTAAGCTATAAGGAGGGATATATTGAATTACACTAGTTTTAATGTGGGGTTAAGGATTAGCCATAACGAGAGAATTAAGGCAAATACCTATTGGTCATGAATTATAAAATAATGAATTTGAGGGAATGAGAATGGATCACTGAGAGTATAAGTGAACCTATGATGTAGACTACTAGTGTATGAGTGAATTAACTACCGAAATGACTTAAGGGGTAACTAGGGCCCTTCAAGTAGACATTGATACTCGAAAAAATGCGATAGAGAGTTATAATCGTATATCAATAATACGTTGAGTATTCAAGAGATATTAAGTATGAATTGTATTTATAGGTTGTGTGTATACCTATACATACTATCTTACAGGTTGAGTGTAAAGCTATACAAATTATATTTATAAGTTGTGTGTATGCCTATATGCTATATATGGATAGGTTGTGTGTTTCCCTATTGTGTGTTTTATTATGTATGAATATACCTACGCTACCTGCTATCACGAAGGTTCCGCGCAGAGGACGATCCCACCTTGACTGTTCTAGTAAGGTCTGTATTTGTTCCCCAAAACATAGAACCTAGGTACGATGACTATCTGAGTATACGATAGTATTGACGGTCAATTGGGTACGTTAGGTATGTGCATGACCCATAGGCTTGGAACTATGTTCTCCTCCAATATGTGTTGACTTGATTTTGGGTTCGAGGAGACATGTCTAACCATTAGTCCTTGATTTGGTACGAGAGGTACATGGATTTAATAGTAAAGTATGCAAGTGTGCATCGCGGTGGCCAGTTCGAGAGATGTTATATATATATATATATATATATATATATATATATGTGTGTGTGTGTGTGTGTGTGTGTGTGTGTATGTGTGTGTGTGTGTGTGTGTGTGTGTATTTATACTTGGGTGATTTAAACTACTTGTGTGTAATGTAGGAGAGCTAGATAGTGTATATCTAAAAGTGATTTAAATTATTAGATGATCTACTTAGTGTGTGATGGTAGCAAAGTTAGATAGCGTATATCTAAAGATGATTTAAGTAGAGCAACTTAATGAAATGGTTTGATGATAACATCATGAAATGTTAATACGGGTTTAATAATAACATACTAGGCATGTTAATCATTAGTGCTACTATAGCGTATTGTCTGGGCGGTACAGGGGGAAAGTTAAAGAGATAATTTAACTAAGAACTTAAGAGTAAAGATTGGGATGCTATGGCGTACAGTATGGGCGGTACGGGGGAGCGAAACCTTTTAATGGTTAGTTTGTTATTGATGAGACCTAGTTACGTTGGGTAGCATAGCTAGGTAGGAGACATTAGGCATGCACATTAGTTGAGAGGTGAGCAACTCAAGGGAGTGTACGTTGAACTAACATGTGTATCAATAAATACTTTTAAACCGTGATAAATACTTGCTAAATATTTTCAAATGTTTTTGGCTCTGACCCATTTGTAAAATATTTTCAAAACCTTTTAAGTGTCTAACCATAGGGATGCCAAGCTTGATGATCTATTCCAAGGCTGCATAGCTGCAGGACTTTTGGATGCTTGCAGGATTTGGATTAGACGCTTCAGTCGCTTTATTCCTAGAGTAGGATTCAATTTCGATATTTTATTTGGGCATGTCTCCCCTTCAACTAGTTCATTTACTCAGTAATATCATACTATGTATTAGTGGATTCGATTATATTTCGTGGACTCATAGTTGGATATTTGCTTATGGACTGATGGTTTATTCGGTATTATTTATTTAGTTATTTATCTTGTGGTGGGTTCATATTGTTATTACTTTTTGGATGGTTTGGTTATCATATTTAATTTCCAAATGATTTTATTAATGAAAGATAAAATTTGATACACGCTTAATTTAACATAAGTGGTTAGTAAATTAAAAAGTTTTCGGCAATGATGCTAAGGATGATCCAGATGAGATTCCTATTTGTTTTAATGAAGGACCGATCACCCGTGGTTAATATAGGTTGCGTGTCATAGGACGTCCTATAGCTATACTTAGTAGTGGCACGAGTGATCCCCGAAGGCATCATGTAGATCTTTGCACTTTACGTTTCGGGTTATGCGTAGCCCTATATAATTTTATGTGAGTTGATCATACTCGTGAGTATTTTAGATTTTGTGATTTTCCATTAGCTTGTACCTTGATATGATTATACTAAAGATGTTTATACTAGAGATTTATACACGTGAGATAATGATTCGGGAATGTTGAAATAAAATATACAAAGACGTATATACATAACTATGACTTGAGAATGATAAAGTACGATACACTAGGAATATAACTTAAGACTAGTGTTAAAGTAGGAGAATATTATTAAAGTAAGAGAATATTTCTATAATAAGAAGATTTTTATAGTAAAAGTTGTTTAATTAAAAGATGAACTTGAAAACATTAAAGTAAAGAATATTTAATTAAAGATGGACTTAGAGAATGTGAATACCTTTCGGTCTTAGGATTAGTACCGCATTCTTATTTAGGTTATTTGGGTTGGGGTAACTTAAAATCAACTTAATATTGTAGGAAGATGTATTATGGACCAAATGTAGTCATATTTTTATGCACAATAGTCTTGATAAGTTTGATCCTTTTTATGGGACTATTTTTACATGTCTTAGGCTATAGTCGCCGCTAGGGACTTAAGATTATCATTGGAAGAGTTTCTCCAGCATCAGTTCCATTTCTCATTTCCTAGGATATAGGTGTCAAGTGTGTAGCTATTTTTCATTCATGTCTTTATTTTATTTCAGTTGTACGTACAACATGTTTATTTATTTTGTGTAACACCCCGTAATTTTGAGGATTTATTATTTAATTATTTTTGGGAGAAATAAAAATATTTAATTTTGAGAAACTTAAATTTACAATTTGGAGAATTTATTTGAGTGGGAAGAATTATTTATATTTGACGACTTTAAGTTAAAATTGTTCGAATTAATGTGTGTCGCATTTTTTAGGCCAAAATTGAAGGATGTTATAAAGTATTTCGGATGACAATTCTGAGTGCGCGGTTGAGTCCGGATGGGTCGAGATAGTCAGAAATGAGTACTCGGGGGTAGTAATCGGGTCTCGGGGCATTTTTGGGCATAGCCGGGCGGGCCCACACGAGGTGATTTGGGTCCTTTAAATTAAGTCCATGCGTCCAAAAATGGGATTTGGGATTTTTAACCCAATTAGAGAAGTGTTGAACAGCAGTAACACAACTCTAAACCTAGGGTTGAGAGGAAATTTGGGGAAACAAATCAAGAAGCCAATTGGGAATCTTTTGGAGCCAAATCGAGGGACAAAAGTGAGTGTTCGTCATCAACACCTTAACTACACCAACGGATCAGACTCTACGAACTATTTCAGGCAAGTGGTTAACTGTTGTGATTCTTAAATTAATGATAATCAATTCATATTATGGTGGGTGTAAACCGAAATCCGTTTTTGAGTGGGTTATGGCATGAAATTGGATTTTTATGAAATTGAACATGTTGTGTGATTTAATAGTTCAATTGATATTATAGAAACATTTAGTGTTAATTGGAATTAGAACTATGATAGAATGCCAGTATTAGAGACAAATTTATTGGGACTGTGAAATAGATTTTTGGGTTAATTAATTTGATGATAAGGTAAAAACCCATTTTTGGAATTGATGATATTTCCTAGAAATTGATTATGTTAATATGGTTAGAGGATGATCATGATCTATTTTAGATGTGAATATATGATGCAATGATAAATTAAGACTGGAAAATTAGAGGCTTAAAAGCTTGGAAATTCCTTAATGGTGGAAAACAGAACCTCGGAGAAGATGATCACCTGCTCGATCGATCGATCGACGCCTGGGGGTCGATCGATCGATCCTTGAGGGATTTCGACATTTTGGCTTGGAAAATTTATATGGGATAGAATTTTGGATTAGATTTTCTTCCATATATTTAATAGATGAAAATTAAATATGGAACCTTGCCCTTAACAATTATAGGGGAAATATAATTGGGTTTAGGAGGGTGACAATCATATGCTACAAAATGGATGAATTTTGGAAAATAGATTTTAGTAGTAAATTCAGGCCGAGGGAAAAATGTTCGGGTATTGTAGTTGAGTGGCACTTAGGGGTGTAAGCGGTACGATTTGGTCGGTAGATAGTAGATACCAATACCAAAACAAAACTCTGAATGGTAAAATCAAACCGTACCAGTTTACCACCCGGTACACCAAAATCAATACCAAAACCAAACCGGACGTAATTCGTTTTTTTCGGTAATTTCGGTTTTTTCTGGTTTCGGTAAATTTTGGTTTTTTCTGATTTTTTCTAGTTTCTGGTTTCGTTTTTTTTCTGGTTTTGGTAAACAGCACTACAAGCCCCAAAAAACCAAAAACCAAACCAACCAACTTTCTTAAATATTAAAAACCAAAACCAAAACTAACTTTTTTCTGGTTTCGATAAATTCGCTACGGTAATTTTAGTAAATTCTGTACGGTACGGTACGGTACAGTAATTTTGGTACGGTTTTTTCTGGTTTCGGTAAATTCGGTGCAGTAATTTCGGTAAATTGGTTTTTTAAATATTAAAACCAAAACCAACCCACTTTTTGTGGTAATTTCATTTTCGGTAAGATTGGTTTCTGGTATTTCAATATATGAAACCAAAACCATTTTTTTCGGACCAAAACGGTATGGTACGGTAAAAAACCGTACCGCTTCCACCCCTAGTGGCACTACATTATTAAATAATTGAGCTGTAATTAATTAGTTATGGGGCGAAATATAGGATCGGGTATTAATGACGGTACGGGCCAAGTGAGCGAGTCCGGATATAATATTTGGGCAACACCAAGAATTAATTAATTAATGTGTAAATTAATTAAATTAAAGTCGAACCATAGACTCGGATTAGTCTTAATTATTTAATGTGCAAATTAATTAAATTAAAGTCGAATCATAGACTCGGGTAAATATTATATAAATTAACGTGCAAAGTATTTATATAAGAGTCGGACCATAGACTCGGGAAAATATTATATTAATTGATGTGAGAATTAAGAAGTGAGAAAATTAATTAAATTAGAGTCGGACTGTAGACTCGGGAAGGTAATGAAATTTATTAATGTGTTAATTAATTAAATTAGAGTCGGATCGTAGACTCGGGAAGGTAATGAAATTTATTAATGAGAGATTAATTAATTTAGAGTCGGACCATAGACTCGGGAATATATAGGCTAGTGGTATGAGTTTTAGTACACGGTAAAGCCGGAATTATATTTTATATATATGGTGATAGTATATATATATATATACATGTGTGTACTTTGTGTGTGCTATTAAATATCAGTGAGTAGATATTTATTTAATTTATATACTCTAGTGCTATCAATGGAGGTTGCCCGATGTGGGTGAATCCCCTAGCTTGAGGAGTAGGGTGAGTATATCCCCAGGTCATAGTGTCCGATATATGGGTGAGGGATTTATCTCACTTTCAGGGAAGGAATATGACCGCCTCCATTACGTTTATATTTTGGGCCAAGTTAGTGATCGATTCCAACTTGGATAACTAGTTTATGTGAGTACACTTAGTGAGATAGCACTTTAGTGGAAATCATCCGAAGAGGGTATACTCGAAGGGATGGATATACGTATGATCTATGTGTGGATGTTGTGGTAAAGATACGTATATAATGGTAGTAAATATTATGTGCGGGTTATAATACAATGTGTGATGTAATTATATTATATAACTTGTGTCACAGTTATATGATATTATTTAAAGAAAATTAATCAAGTTAATTAGTGAGATAACTTATAACCCACGGATAATAATACTCGGTTTAAAGTGGAAAGGCAAGGGAGGATTACAAGGACTAGTTGGATGGGGTAGTACAACTATGTGGGGTGAAGGAAATCGTTAGGTGTGCACATTAGTGGAGGGGTGAGAAGGTCCTCAAGAGAGTGCGACACTAACTTAAATATGGAGCGCATTCATATATTTTAATTACTGCAGTTAATTCACTTGCTAAATATTTTCAAAACGTTTTGGGTTCTAACCCTTGCTATAAAACTATTTTCAAAACCTTTTAGGTGTCCATCCATAGGGACGCCATGATTAATATTCTATTCCAGGAGCTGCGACATATGTGGATGCTAGCAGGAGCTTGGATTAGACACATCGTTCTTTCATTCCTAGAGTAGGAATCATTTATCAGTTCCAGTTTTATTTAGGGCATGTCGCCAAGACTTTCAGTTCAGTTTTCAGATTTATTTTATTCCGGTGTTGAATATTTGTATTGGATCATTTACTTTGGTGACCGATGGTTTATTCGGCATGTAGTCATTGTTTATTCAGTTGATTTAATTCAGTTGTGTGAATGGATTATATTTATTTTCGCATGTACTGATTGGTTTAATTAATAAGATAAAATTTGGCACCAGCGTTTTGGAATACTAGGTGGTTAGTAAGTTTTAAAAAGGTTTTCGACAGTGATGCTAAGGATGAACCCACTGGGATTCCTGTTTTAATTTGGTATAGGACTGATCACCCAGTAATTTATTAGGCGGGGTGTCACATTTTGTTTTCTAAACCAGAGATTTATATGAGATATATTTTTTTGTATTAGTGTAATTATTCAAAGTTGGATTTTGGACTATTGATATTTATTACATTCTAGTGAGGGAATCATATTCCATTGTTATCAGATGGTATCAGATAAGTTTTAGTTATTCGACACTTTATTATTTAGCGTTGTTTTTACTTATATAGTTTTAATTATCTCGTTCATTTTTAGAATGTTATTAATTATTTGACTCCCAAGATTTTTATAATAGATTGATCATTTTATTTATGAATTTTACTGGGTGTCATAATAGAGAAATGTCAAAATATAAAGTGACACTTGGAGGACTTGATACATGTATGTCACCTTAATGAGTATATTGATATTGAAAACACAAAAGCAATGGTCCTACTGAACAGTACACGAAGGATCCATGAAAATGAGTTGTCTCCCTTAGAAAAGGCAACTATTATTCATGGATACATTGATCCTTCATAGTGTATAATGAACAAGCTTCGAGAAAGAATAAGTATCATAACCAAAGTTCAGGAAGCTTTTCTAAGTGGATGTATCCAAATAGATGATAGATAAAATTGATAGTAAGGAAATTAATTTAGACCCTAGAAATTATGTTCTCTGAATATGAGTTGGTCGAAGTAAATATCCCTCTTAAGGATGCCTTAGCCCTTGCTTTAAGGGTTGCTAATTTTGATGCGAATATGACTTTTTTTTATCAAAGAAATTCCTAAAATATTCATGTATGTTGATATAATCTACAAGCTTGGCAACAACATTGAAGAAGTAAATACCAAGATCAGACATTTGATCATCTTCCATAATAATATGGACCCCACAAGGAAGATCAAATTGCCTATTAAAGTTGGGTTGATTAATTGGGAAATTTAGTTCCATGTTGTAGTATTCGAGTCGCCCTACAACACCATCCTTAGAAATGATTAACTTCACATAATGAGAGTTATCGCTTAATTTTACCATCAAAAGCTAAAATTTGTGACTGATCAAGTCATAATGTAAATCAATCATAAGCAAGTTGGGATAAAGAAAGTCTAGGAAGATGATAATTTAAAGGTCGACGAGGATAAATAACAAAGAATGGGAGTTCAGTTAAGGGGGTTGAGTAGACCAGAGTAGTCCTAGGTGGTGATGAATAAAGTTTTTTCCTAGTCGGGGATAAATAGTATTTTCTCATGGATCTAAGAGTAAGAATCCATAAACTCAGTCATCGATGCCCGATCATTGAGTTGACTAACTCATCAATCCTTAGCAAGGGAAAGTTATCCTTTGGACAAGCTTTATTAAGATCGGTGAAATCCACACAATGACCAATGTGTTGACTAACTCTTCTTTTGAATGACCAATGTGTTGGAGATCATATGAATATTGAACATATTTGATGGAATTGGCATGAGTAGCTTCTGAACTTTGTCCTCTACCATTGTCATTTTATCTCAAGCCGATTTCATTGACTTCTTCTTAACATGATGACTTGCAGGATCCACATGTAGATTATAAAAAGAAATTTCTAGATCAATGCCAAGAGAATCTTAGATCTACTAATCAAACACATCAATGTTATTTTTGAGAAACTCGGCTAGATGACAGACTTTCTTATCCAGTAGCTCTGATCTAATGAAGAAGAATTTATTCGATTGTTCCTTCATTTCTCAGTCAACATGGGACACTGTAGTCTCTTTAACCCCTGGATAATCGCCTTTTCATTATCATATAGATTTATCAGCGTTAGAGTCATTATCCTCTAGGACTTTCTTGAGCTGAGCATATTATTTCTTGATAGCGATGATGAAAAAACTCCTTATCGCTGCCTAATCACCCTTAATATTTATTATACTATTATCGATCAAAAATTTAAATTTTTTGTGAAGAGAAAACATCACAACTCTGATAGAGTGTACCCACCTCTCCCAAGGATCTCATTGTAAGTTGGCTCTGACCCCAAAATATGGAAATATACCCCATGATTAACCAAATCGATTTTGACTGAATCCTTAATCTTTCCCAAAAGAGTTTCCATGTTTCCATTAAAACTGATTAGTTAATCGACCTTTGTGTCGAGGACCTAATACTATATCCCCACTAATATAAAAGATCTACGTACTTGATCTATAAGGAAATTCGTTGGTCGACTAAAATCCTTTTCATATTGAAATTATCGAACCTCAAGGTGATGACCAAGGTGTTTTTGTAGGCATATTGTCCACAAAAAAATCCTCATCGAAGAATATAATAAAATGATTGAGATCAATATCCATATGATCCATTTTGCTAAGGACATGTTTGAAGATCTTAACTTGGAGGTCATCTTGTATGGTTGTAACTATGGATGGCGATTACCATTCCTGAAGGCAGTAGATAGTCGTGATACTTATTTTGAATAATGTTAACTCGACTTTTTTACATTGTTGTATCTATGTTTATATACTCCCTTAGGTTCCTATTTTATACCAAGTCCTCCAAGTGGCGCTTTTGCAACTTACAATTCTCTATCATGCGATCGCAGTCCTAATGGTAAGTGAATATTTGGTTTACATCCCTCTTATTAGGATCTCCCTCTATTACTGATGACTTCTAGTAGTAAGGCTTATCCTTTATTTGGTGGAGGGTCTTATAAATAGTCTCCTTGAAGAAGGTTTTGGTGATTTTATAATCATTCTCGTAAGTCAAAATCCTTATTTTTCCCTTAGGATTCTCCAACTTGCCCCCTTTCTTAGTTGGGGCTGATTTTTCTCCACAATTTCCTCCCTTCTTTAAATTTCCACTATTCTTTGACTTTGTAGGTTGATCATCTTGATTGTATACATCGAGAAGCTCATCTTTCACTTTGGATTACTTCTCGATACGGGTCATGAGGTCGTCTATAGATGACATTATCTTCTTTATTAGTGATTGGTATAAATAATCTGATTGGGGGATGTCGAACTTAAATGAGGAATATGGTTAAATGCACATTGCAGTTAACTATCTCATTGAATAATTACTAATACCTCTTGGCATACTTCATGATGGAATTCCTATTATGGAGTCTACGTGCCTCATAACCAACCTACTGGTAATGAATCGAGCAATGAACCATTGCTCGACCAACTCTCTAAAGGTGGAGATCGACTTAAACGTTAGCTTTTCAAAGCACTTGAGGTCAATTTCACCTAGTGTTAGTGCAAAAACTCAACATGTGAAGGCTTCTTCATGACACCATAAAGACGTCGATTAAACTCGAATGACGCATCTCCCTTTTACAAAATACAGTTGTTACCCTCATATTCAAGGTCTGATATCGGCTCGCGCTAATCCACACCTACCCCACCTTTTCTACCCAACCAACTTTTGAATCCACCCTCATTAACCTCCATACCTGGTGGCCCCAACTCCATCCCCTCTTAAATACCATAACCTAGTACATTACCCACCAATGCCCTTAAGTTTATTAAAAATGAGGATATAAAATGAGACAATGAGAAAGGTTTAAAACTATTTACCCTTAATATTGTGACAATAATCAATGAGAAATATAAGGTAAATAGTCCAAGTCGACCTCGCCCAACATCGGCACTACTTCAATCGACCTCAATAGGTTTCAAATGTTATTAGAAAGGACAAAAGAATATGATGTATGGGTTTGCATCCTTAGAGAGATTTTGACCCAATAATTACACCATATCAATCGGGTCAATCATAAACGACAGGTGGAGGGTAATTATGGAAAAAATGTTGAATAATGGCCTACAGACTAAGAGACAAAGTCATCTGGTGACACATGGTAGTGCAGGGAGGAGACATGTGGGAGCATGCACACAAGTGGAAAGTAATTAACGAAAGAAGTGGTTATGCTTGATGGAGCTCACAGTTATTAAGAAATTAAAATTTTAAAAAGGTAATTCCCCGTAGTTATTCTATCTTGATAGTCACATTTAAAATGTTATAAATAAGTAATTTGGGGTTAAAATTCAAGCAGTACACTCCAATAAAAATCACTTTAGTTATATTTATTTTATTTAAGTTATATTCTTTTTGAAATAGTTCGTAAGGTTAGGTTTAAATTTATTTTTTATTTATTTCAATACATATTCTTTCATCACTTTATTGTTTAATTTCTATTTATTTTAAGCTTTCACATTTTAATTCCTTTACATTACACCTCACATAAATTCCTTGATTTTCAATTGCATTGAAATTCATTTGCTTTTAATTACATTTCGAATTCTTCTCTTCAAACTATTTATAATTTCTATTACTTTTGAATATCACTTCATAGTTAAGTTAAGTTTAATTTTAGGAAATATAGCACTTCACAAAAAGTCTTCTTAATTGAAGTATTCAAACAAAGCACAATTGGATAGTCCATTTTTGGCCCAAAAAACATTTTTTTGGCAAGACCAAAAAATATTTCCTGTCACGTTTGCAAAGATTACATTTGACCTTAAGAGGTTAAATTTATCTTGAACACCAATTATGAATTCATTTGAAGCAAAATAAATAAAGAGAGACGAATGATATGACTCAGGGGACTCAATACACTGGGGCATTTTCTTTTATTAATCTCAAAGTCCTAACCATTGTTGTAAGGTCAGAGGTGTTTGCAGTGGTTGGAGAAAGTATATGAGACCTATCAAATCCCTTGTTGGAAGATGTATATTTTTTATTATGATATATTCCAAAGATTTGATGTTGATAAAGGTTAAGGGAAAGCTATTGAAGAGGCGGATGCGACATCGAAGTGGGAACATATGATAGAATGGAGACCTAGCCTCTGGCAGTATCGGGGTGGGTCTTCGTTGACCTGTTAGACTATATAAGATTAGAGGATAGGTCTTTTTTGGAGTCCTATTAGTCATTAACACAATTCTTGGGTATAAGGTGGTTTATTTTTGTTTAGGGTCATAAGGCATATCCAATTGAATTATTTTTAATCGACGTGTCAAGTGACTTTCACCACATGGATATATTTCTACATATACTAAATATCGAAAAACATATAACTTTAATGCTAGTCATATATATATATATATATATATATATATATATATGTGTGTGTGTGTGTGTGTGTGTGTGTGTGTGTGTGCTCGCGTGCGTGCGTGCATGTGTGTCACCCATTTTCTGCAATGCCAAATAGAGAGAGAGATGCTAAAACCATGTGGGGCAACCACATCAATTATAAATGGTCTATGAGAATTAATATCTGTAGAAATTTTGAGTAAAAAAATTATGTATTAGTGTGTCACCACGTCATATAGGATTAAGCACAATAAGCCTCATTGGAGGAGGTTTTATTATTTTTGAATTTCTAAAATAGAAATGTGACATGATTAATAAAACTTTGAGAAAAGGCTTAAGGCTAAAACCGAGATCGTGGCCATGTTTAAAGTGGTTAGGTAATATTATTAGGTTGTGCCACTTGATTGATCTTTAGAACCCCAAGTTTGGATTCATAATATTTTTAGCCTATTTTAAGAAGAAAAATTGTTTGCTATCCTTTTTACGGAGAAAAATATATTTTGTATGTATAATTGTTTAGAAAAATTTTGGATGATAAAATTTTAGGATCTTCGTAATTTTGACAAAATATTTTTGGATCCCAAGTGTTTCATTTCTTCTCCGGTGACATATTTTGGGCATTTTTATAGTGGTCTCCAAATTTAAAATCTTGAGGACAAGCTTTTTCTAATAAAGGGAGAGTGATGTGAATAACGAATGTCAAGAGGTTAATTTATATTATGTTGAAAATGTATTGTTTTAATTATGTACTTTTTATTGCATTTTCTTATTTAGGTTAGTATTTAAGTAAGCATGAATTTTCCCTTATAATATTCTTAATAATCGTCTTTTGATTTTTTTTAAATCATTTTGGGCTATCTTAGATAGGAAAATAACTTAGCCTATAAAGGATAGTGGTCAACCATCATAAACACATAATAAATTAGTGAGACAAAGTTCTTATAATAATTTGTGGTAGCACTTGTGTGCCATTTGTTGTGTTACAATAGACAACTCTGAACATATTTTGTTAACATGACTCACACCTCACACGCAGTAAGCGAATTAGGATTTTCATGTTTGACATGAATATGAATATGATATCACCCATTAACATAAATGATAGACACGTTAGGTCAATGATAAAACAACTCAATTTTGGCATGACTAACTTATTTAGCTACTCTGAATAATTTCTATTTATTTATTTTAAAATTTCATACCATTAATATGATTGATATTAGTATTTTTTTTTGTTTATGAATAAGTATACAACATGGTACATTTGGTTATCAAATAATAATATTCTAATCATGAGTTTTTGATTTAAAGGTGTTGGATGTCATTTATAAAATAACATAAATAGTAAATAAATTGAATTAGTGTCAAGTTGTTTGACATGATTAATTACACAAATTATATTAAGATTAAGTAATATTTTTTGAAACTACGATTGAATTTAAATTCAGACAAAAAAAATATAAATTTCCAGATTCTACATGATTACCATACTTATAGTCAATCTTCGTAGTCTTTCTAACATTGACAATGGGTTGTGTTTCAAACCATAACCATGATGTTGGAGGCAATTTTAAAACTTAAAATGAAAAACACCCCGTGGACGTAGGCAGTTGTCGAAAAACATAAATCCTTTATGCCGTGATATTTCTTTATTCATTAATTATTTTTTTGTTGCTTAGAACCATTAATTGTGATTATTTGTTCTCACAATTGGCATCATTTGTGGGAAATAATTATTTTCTCTAAAGAAAATCGAAACCAATGAGTTAAATAATGTGTTGCCCTTACAGTGCACCTGTTGAAGGCGATCTGCGAGATGGGCTCTCAATACACAGAGTCAGATCTGACATCTACTGGTAAGAAAATCAGGTCATCAACCATCTACAATTTTTCCCACAAGAGAAGCCTTATGATCAGAGCAGCGAGTAGCCCAGATCAATGCAAATATCGCAGTTGGTCAGTTCCTATGAGGAACGAATCCATCAACAAGAGGAAGTAGTAAGCCTACAGGTGGAGGAAACTACACGTCTCCAGCGGCTTCTGGAAAAAATAGAGCAAGAGCTCCGTGGAAATAACTGCAAGCATTGTGGTCGGATGCCTAATCCTTATGTGAGTAAATCTTGGAGCCGAGGAAGGAGTTCACGCCATGAATAGGATCACTCAGAGCACAAAAGTCGTCTGACAAGGCGAAATCAAGATTAAGGACGCCATAAGCATGATATACGAAATCTGTTTTGAAGAGACAGAGATCAACACCCAGCTCATTATGGGGATAGATCTACCAAGGAGATGGCAAGGAGGGTACCCATCACTTAGATGCAGTCCCATTTTTAAGTGCGATTGAGGAGGAGGAGGAGGAGGATCCCCCAAAGAAATTCACAACCCTAAGGTCCACGATATACGACAGAAAGATCGATCCCATAGATCACGTGCGCCAATATAGGCAAGTCATAACCCTGTGGAACCATAACGATGCCCTCATGTGTTGTATATTCCCATCCAACCTAGGTGATGTCGCCCAAAAGTGGTTCAAAAGGCTATTTTGCAAGCCATTTAAGAACTTTAAGTCACTCTCGGAGGCTTTCACAACTCTCTTTATAACAAGCAATTTACACCCAAAGAAGATGGATTCTCTCCTCATCATGAAGAAGAAATCCCAGGAGACTTTACGAGATTATGCCAGACATTATAAGGAAACCTTTAATGAGGTCTAAGATTGCTAGGAGCAGGTTGTCATAGAATCGTTAAAAATAAGCCTACCTCATAACTCCATGTTGCACCAATCCATCACTAAGAAGGAGGCAGACACAACCGATGATCTTATGTTACGCATTAAGAAGTATGCCAAGGTGGAAGATGTGGTCGCCCTCATCCAGGAAAGAATGGTCGTGCAAAGGCGACTAAGAGAAACTACAAAGAGAACACCCCTAAGAAATGGGGTAAAAAGCACAACGGGGGATCCAAGAATGGGAGTAAGGAAGACCCATCTAAGGATTTCTAGACGATCAACACAATTTTCAAATAACCAATCTACAAGATCTTAGGCAAGATCAAGGACCAAAATTCCTCAAGTGGTTGATGAAGATGGGCGGTGATCCGAGCAAGATGAATAATGCTCTCAAATATGCCTATTATAAGGAAAACGGACACAAGAAAGAGAATTACAAGGCCCTCAAATACCATTTGGAAGAGTTGTCTCAGGCAAAGCATTATAATGAATAAGTTGAGAAGAAAGCTGACCAGGTCATCACCAATACTCACCCAAAACCCGACAATGCTTTAGATGATAAGATATGGCAGGAATTTGTCATTATCCACGATGCTTCAGACCCCATGTAGATCTAGGGAAATGTAGTTAGGATAGAACTCAAGAAGGTCACTATAGTTATGGAGGCCTTTCAAATTGACCCTTCCAAGAGTCAGGCTGGAAAACGTAGGCGAGCAAAAGATGTGGACTATAACAAGCATATAGTCTTCACAAAAGATGATCTGATCAGAGTGAGGACCCCGTAATGCACTAGCATTCACCCTCGGGATTGCAAATTAAGACGTGAATAAGTTACTAGTCGATCAAGGGAGTTCTCTCACAATTATGTACTTTGATATTTTTTACGAGCTCAAACTGAAGATGAAAGACTTGAAAAAGGCAACCGTCCCTCTATTCGGCTTCACTGGAAAAATGACTATGCCATTGGGGAAGGTGGTCCTACCAATTAGAGCTAGTAATATCTTATAAATGATTGAGTTTTTTGTGGTAGACATTGACTCTCCCTTTCACACCATCCTTAGAGGAGGGGTGCATGTTCTCCCCACTTATCACCAAAAACTCAAGTGCGTTATAGGACGATGAATAATGTAAATCAGAGGCAATCACCATTTCTCAAAAGTGTTTTATCATCGCTATCAGGCCTAAACAGAAAAAAAAGAAAGAAAGGGAAGTCATCCCTAAATCATCTCAAGAGGAGCTTCACCATTCAAATAACCACAAAAGTACGAAAGACCAAGGGTGAAATAAATAAGAGTTGACCCCGCATATAGGGTCATGGAGAAATTAGAGGATATAGCTTTTGATGAGACCCGACTGAAAAAGATATTTCTGATCGACAACACACTATCCGAGTAGGAAAGGGAGGGTCTAATCTCTTTGCTAAAGCAGACTAAAAATGTATTTACATGGCAGTCGTATAATATGCCTCGTATTGATCCTAAAGTTGCATGCCACAAACTTCACGTTGACCCCATATTTCCTCAATCACACAAAAGGCTCGCCGCACTACCCTAGAAAAATAAAGGTTGTAGAGATAGAGGTAGGGAAACTTCTGTAGGCAACGTCCATCAAAGAAGTTCAATTCCCGAAATGGCTCTCAAACCCAGTGGTGGTACGAAAGAGTAACAATAACCAGAGAGTGTGTGTGGACTTCACCAACCTTAATAAGGCCTAACCCTAAAATAATTTTCCTCTTCCCAAGATTGATAAGTCAGTCAACACCACAACCAACCACGAACGAATGAGTTTTCTAAATGCATATTTAGGGGACCATCAGATCCCTTTGTTCGTCTCCGACTAAGAAAAAACCCATTCATAACACCTCTAGGCTTGTATTATTTTATGGTCATGCCTATTGGCCATAAAAATATAAGAGCCACGTACAAGAGGGTAATCATAAAGATGTTCCAGAAATAGTTTGGAGAGATAATAGAGGTGTATATTAACATATGATCGTCAAGAGCAAGCTCAAAATTGATATCCTTAAGGATTTAATGGAGACCTTTGAAATCTTTAGGCATTACCAAGTGAAGCACAACGCAGTCAAATGCTCCTTTGGGGTTCAGTTCGAAAAGTTCCTAGGATACTTGGTCAGCAAAAGGGGTATTAAGGTAAACCTCAACCAAATAATCGGTACCCATAATGTTCATCCTCCATTGACACTGGACGAAATTCAAAAGTTAATAGGGATGTTAGCAGTGCTAAACCGTTTCATCTCAAAGTCCTCCGCACGATACCGACCATTTTTTAAGCTATTAAAGAAGGAAAAAAGCCTCATTTGGAACAAAGAATGCTCAAAGGCCCTTGAGAAAATAAAATCATATCTGAGCAAAACTCCTATACTGACCATCCCAGATTCAGGAGACCCTGTTTATCTCTGCCTTGCAGTTTCAAGCAGTGCAGTTAGTTCGACCTTAGTTTGCGAGAAGGAGGGACGTTAATCCCCCGTTTGTTATGTCAGCAAGACACTACTAGACACCGAACACTACTTTGAAGCTCACTCAATCATAATCATCACATCTTTTCCCCTCAAAATTGTTCTTCAGAAGGTCGACCTATCTGGATGGATGTCTAAATGGTCGATCAGACTTGGGAGATTCGATATACACTATTAATCAAGAATGGTGATTAAGGTAAGGGACAAGGGAATCATAAAGATTACTTCATGAAGTGGAACATAGGAGCCTTGACGCTCTTCTATCTTCAACCACTCCTTCATAGTGCAACATAAGAGTCCATCCACGTAAGTTGAAACAATGCATGAATCCACACATGCCTCGATATCCACCAACATGGCTCAATAACTGTCTATGTAATTAGAACACGAAACATCGCTTCTTCACCACAACACAGCAAACCACAAATATAGATTCCACCACACAAAACTCCTTCTCTTAAGATGAAGATAAAATAAACTTTGGTGCCCAACACAAAGATCTCAAAGCATATAATTATGGAAACTTGGATCTTTAAATAAACTGGGTGAAACTAGGGTTTTGGAACCTCGGTAAATCAGTAGGCAATTGATTTTCACTAAAATTTCTTAAAAATTGAGTCCAACATGCCTTAAATTGTGAAAATATGAATTTTGAGGCGATGAACTCGGTCGAACGAGATTGCATAGTTCGTTGGAACGAGAAGGCATATACGTTCTAGCGAGAAGTAAGATCGTTCGAACGAAAAGCCTTTTTTGTTCTACCGAGATTCCAATGGGTCGTTAACTGTTTGGCAAAACGTCCCCTTTTGATGTTCATTAGATTTTTGTTGTAACAAGGTTCCAAAGGTCATTTGAACAAGAACGTAACTTCATTCCAATGAAAATAGAATTTCATTCTAACGAGGTCATAATTCATTCTAACAAACTGAAATTAAAAAAATATTTTTCTCAAAGAAACATTTTTAAAATAGTGCCAAACATATTTGTTTAAAATCAAACACCCAAAATATATCCAAGGATCATATTCTAAATGCATTTATGCCTTGTGAGATCCTCGAGTAACGTGAAGACAAACATCGCACTAAACACTGCACGTTGTACATCCAACTTTATATCTTGGTCGCTACGTCTTTATCAAACATGTCATAAGCTTACGAAATTGACAATACGAAGCCTAACCTATGACTCAAATGTTTTATCTAGAATTAAGCCAATTATAAAAAATTGACTCGATTGGAAATTTGTCCTTATAGACACAGACTAACCAAAGGGGGAGAGTTATTTCGTAGTGATATCCAAGAATGGATAATGGGACTTTTGTATTCATTTGATGGAATTTTGAGTGGATCACTCATTCAAATGAGGGAGAGATTCAATATCCATATGTAACTTCTTGTTAGGAGAACAAGTAAGGAGCTACTGTAGACACCACAATTTGCAATCCGGGTGTTGTACAGTTTGTCCTGTCACAAATGACTACGAGCACAAACCTCAAAAAAATCCATAAAATACCAACATCCTCAATCAAAAAAAAAGTTCAAAAGGTAAAAAAAACCAAGAACAAAACCTTAAAAGGGTTAAAATACAAATAGGAATGGGCATAAAAAAAGAGTTAAACGGGCCCCCTGGGTACTTTATCCGATCTGTAAAGTGCCCCACCGATCCTTTAACCGGTCGGTTAAAGTTCCCCTAAATAGATAACCAATCGGTTATCCCCACCGAAAGTAATCATCACGGGATCTTTGGAAAACTCTTCTCAACCATCCACGTGTCTCATACCTCAGATCCACCATCCCGTGGCTTTAATCGATCGGCTAAATGCCTCGAGCCAGACCTCTATAAATAAATTTCCCCACCAACCATTAAAAAGGTACAAAAACCCTACTTCGATTTGTTTTTCACTTTCTTCTCCCTAAGAATCCGAGATACTAGATATCATTCTAAAAATTTTGCAAGAAGTTTGTATTTCAAAAAAGTCACTTTCCCCTCAAGCAAAGGTCGTACTTATGCTGAGTCACTTTAGTCCCAAACGAGGTTCATACTTCAAAGTAGACTCGGAAAGAAAAATAGAGGAAAACCTTTGCGCTCTTTACTTCTAAAGAAAGTTCTTCCCGATTTAAAAGGGATCTATGACCACCTCGGGCACATCAATTAGCGACACTCTACCTGGAAAATTTGGCTCACACTACAAGCATAAAGAACCTCTTCCCCAAATTTTAGGTCAAATACCCCATAGATATATTGTGATAAACTGTCCATATCTGTTTATCTCTTTTAACCAGACTCCCGTTTAGGGGACCGGGTATACACTTTGCAGGGTTTATATTTTAAAGTTTGGTTTTTAACCAAACACCTCTATTAATTGACTTGAAATGCTCATATGTTAAAACAATGCTAATTAAATACCATAATGACCAAATACAAAACATGGAAACATATTTTTTTAAACAATTTAGAGGAAATCACCAATAAGTCGAGTCAGTCCGAAACTTTGTACAAGCCAAAGTCTAAAATTTGACCACTCCCACTGCTTCTCCAAATGAACAAAACTCATACTCGTGACGGCATCCCAAATGTGTCTTTTCATATCAAATACTTATCAAACGTCGACCTTTGATTATACATTATTTTTACCATAATGATGTATATTGTATACTCGGTATCCCGTCGCCTACAAAAATATATACCATTTGTTAGAACTACGTTAGCTTTGATCTCATCCCTCCTTGTGTACGTTAGTTCTATACCGAACTAAATTCATGAAGCCCAAGCCTCATAATACGTCTCTCGGCATATTATTTCTTAGGGATGCATCCGTCCCCAGTCCAAACTCCTCCCACTTCTACCTCTACATCCATAGTGGGGATGTCCAGAACATGAAATCCTTAAAGCTAGACCTCCAAACTAGTGTAAAGGAAAATACCTTCCGGATAGTGATCACCCGATGATCATAATATAATATTACCCTATCGGCGATCTTCGGGTCCACTCTCATTCTAAACCTCCACCGAAGATACCTTTTTCACCCACACAGAGCTTCTCTCCCTCCTAAGACAAGTCTTACACTCTCACACACATCATGTTGGATCACGAGAACAAACTGAACTATATAAGCTTTGATCTCGTGGCTACATGAATACGTACACGCAATACTGAGTCCTTCTCGTGAGTACAAGCCTTGATAATATGTGTCATAATATATTATCCCCCATAGAGATGCACTCATCTCTTATCTCCCATACATTAGGGCATTATAACCCAAAAGAGATATCTAACTATCTCGGAGCTGTAAACTCTGTAGAGGGGGCTTGAAGGTAATCCTGAGATTAGGGATAATTCCCTAATTAGCAATAGTGTTTGAGATTAAGCAATCGAGGCAGCTCAAGAGTGGCAACTCTGCATGGAAACTCAGCAAGGCAGCTTAGCATGGCAACTCATACTTTAGCTTTTTATGTTAGTCATATTGTATCTTTGTTTATATTGACTGTAAGCTATAACGGTTGTAATGATGTAACGAGAATAATAATGACTTTTAGTGTGAGGTCAAACTATACTCATGAGAGATCAGGCTTGGCAGGGCCTGGAAGAGCTTTCATGCCTTATCGAATGACCTCGTCGTGGGAACTTTGGAGGGACTTGGTTTGGAGGATTGAGAAGTGAGGCACTGTTGGGGATTATTCTGACCATCTTAGATACACCTGGTAAAATACCGAAGGACCCTTACCGTGGAACCTCGGGCGGAGCAGCTTGGAGTTCCGTCGGGCGTTGAGTTGTGAACCAAACAGCCCTCATCTTAATGTCACATCTACTGTAGGTGATGTCACTAGCCAGCTAAACAATGTTAAACCTGCATGTGAGTAAACCATCATGGTATTTGGGGCTGTCAGGCAGTTGGTGAGCCACCTCTACGATAACAGCCCCCTGACACGCAATGGTTAGGCAAAAGGCATGTCTTGGCATTTAATGTTTATGACGTGGAGACAAGTAGTGCATCAGGCTTTTAATGTTGTGACATAAAGTATGAGGGATGTCTTTCATAGTCTTTAATGACTGAGTTGCCTCGGGGGTGGTGTGGGTGGCTATTTAAGGACCCCAACCACCTTTGAGGAGGGGGATATTTTTGAGAGCTCAGAAGTCATTGCTAGAGATAATATACATTAGAGAGAGTTATTACAAACCAGAGAGAGTTTTCTTACTCACCCACCATTGTCATTTATTACGAAGCTTTTAATATTTGACAGAGATTCTTGAGGGGGGTTGGTGTGTTTGGCTGCCTGCCAAAGTGTATCTAGGGTGCTTACTTTTATCTCCCTCTAGGAAAAGTTGCCTCTAAAGTTCATTACTAACTTTTGAGTTATACACGAGAGATTTTTGAGTTTTAACTAATTTTATCTTCACTAAATTGTGTTTGTGTGTCCTGAAGATTAATTAAGTAGTGTTGCTGGTTAACTTATTATTACCGTACTCAAAAGGGGTTACGCATCCATCTAATCTAAAATACCCTCTTACATTTTGCGACTCAGCTGGGGAGGTATTCTTCTAAGTAGGGAGTATGGCGCAAGATAATGTTAATCGAAGGCTCAACTTTGAAGACATCCAACACAATGAAGAACAATCTGTGAGAGAGCTGGAGGCCCTAAGAGATGGGGTTCCTAGAATGGAGGTACCTCCGGTTCAGGCGACGATAGGCATTCCAGGGGTGACACAAGCTTCCACGAGTGTGGGGTTGGGACCCACTCAGGTGGTTCTCCTCATAAGTAAGTTTTATAAGGTTTTGAAAACTCCGGTAGCTTCAACGATGCTGGGAGGATTGGAAGCCAATGCCTTCGTAACACCAGGAGCAACCCCAACGGCCCCACCAAGTGCAGGTGTAGCAGGAACGATCCCAGCAAGCATACCCTTTGTTGTGAACCCAGCAGTGGGAACCTCAGGAGTATCAACTGAACCGGTTGTGACGATTATTCCAGCTATAACGGGCACCCAGCCCATGGTCTCGTTGGTTGTTTCCCCAGTAGCATCACCCATGGAGGAAATGAGAAAGGAGATGCAGAAAGAGATGTTGAAGTTCATCCAAGCATCCTCGCAATCTGCTGGCGAGGTAGCTTCGCTTTATGATGACTTCCGAACACCTTGTCCTCAAGAATACAATGATGAGACCTACCCAAAAGATTATATTCCTCCCATCTTTGAAAAATACATAGGAAAGGGTGGGAATCCGAATGAGCACATTAAGCGCTTTGTTAGACATTTGGGGGCACATTGTAATAATAAGAGACTCAGGTTGAGGGAGTTTTCTAAATCCTTGACCGATAAAGCATATACCTGGTATTCCCATTTGGCTCCCAATAACATTTTTACATGGGAATAGATGCATGTTTTGTTCGTCTAGAAGTTCTTCCTAGCGGAAGATGAATTTACGTTGACCCAACTAGGAAGAGAGAAGCAACGACCGCGGGAAGAAGTGGTAGAATATGTCCGAAGCTTCAGAGAAAGGTCCCTCGATGTGAGGGAGGAGGCCAAAGAGTCCAAGTTATTACAGATCTATACGGAGTGACTGCTTCCTGAGTACATCTGACATCTTATCAATGAGACGAGCGAGGGGACTTTTTCGGCGTTCCTGAAAGCTGTAAGAAATATCTCCTTGTGATATGACCAAATCCGGTAGTGGTGCCCATGATGTTTAGGCAGCTGATACAACCTGTGGAAGGGAGGTCTCAACCCCCACGGGTAGGTTACATCGAGGGAGGAGATGGGGGCAAGGCACCGAAGAAGGAAAATAAGAGAAAGTTTAGAAGGGACAGAGAGGACCCACCACCATTGCCTTATACAGTGGAGGAAGTTATCAGTTGCTACAACGCGATGGTCCAAGGAGGAATGGCTTACGAACCCAAGGGCATTCCCATTGGGGAACTTGATGTGCAAAAGAAGGCGGATCCTAAGTACTGTCAGGTTCATCGAAGGATCCAGCGTCCAACAAAAAGTTGCTTCACACTGAGAAAATCATTGACAATTACGTGAAGGCAGGGACGTTGAAAATCTCCCCATAGAACGTCAACAATAACCCACTACCAGAACATGGGGCCAATCTGGTGGTGGCCTATGATGAGGAGGCCGAGAGAGAAGGAAGAGGGCCAACATCGAAGCAGGAGAAATTCGAGGAAGCCCTGGAAGATTGTACGAGGGGAATGGCTAATGTAGTATTGGCCTATAACGAAGCGAGTGCTAGGGAGGTGGAGGATGTATACAGTGCTGAAGGCGAGGAAGAAGACTCGATCCTAGAGTACTGCACAGTTTTAAAATCCCCAAAGTTTACCTGGTTCTTCGACCAGGTGGGGATTCCGAAGGAAAGTAGGTTGGAGATAACCCAGGCAATACTCGATATTACGAGAAAGAACGCAGTCCCTTCGCTGAGATGGAAGGGATCCATGGCTAGGTTGGTGCGAAGGTTTTTATCAGAAGCAACCTTCAGTGATGCGGATATGGATGTAAGGTTCCCTCATAACTGACCATTGTATGTGACTACCAGCATCAACGGAGTTAGCTTCGCAAGGACTCTTATGGATGGAGGAGCTTCCATCAATATCATGCCAATCAACTCCTTCCACGCAGCCAATATCCCAGAAGAAAGTTTGGTCCCCATGCCTTTGGTGATTTCGGGGTATCATAACCAATCTTCCAAATCCATTGGGTATGTTAATATTGGGATTGTAATGGGAAATCTGAGTTCCCATATCAAGTTTCATGTAATAGAAAGTGCAACTTCCTATCATCTTCTAATAGGAAGGGTGTGGATGCACAACCAAGGTCTAGTTCCTTCCACGTACCACCAATGTGCTAAGGCGAACATCAAGGGGACATAGGTCACCATTAGGTAGGGCTACAAAGAGGCTCTTCACTGTCGAGGAAGCTCACTTGGTGGATGCAGTATTTTACACAGAGTTAGAAAAGGATGTTCGGGTCCTAACGAAAAGAATAGAGGGAGCATGGGTTCTCTCGATCAGAGAGAGGATGGAACCCATGAACGAGCTAGGTAAAGAGGTTGCAAGCAACACAAGGGTAATAGCCTAAGAGGCTCACCAGGTGGTCCCTCGGCCCCAAAGCATCTAAAAAAAGCTTAAAGACAGGATGAGGCCCAGAGCGGATCCGATGGAGCATATGGTCGAACGATAAAGCGTGTTGAGCAAGTTCTTAGGAAAAAGAGTGGTCGAGGCTTCTAGAGAGAAGAAGAGGAAGGCAGACAACGCTACCAGCAGACAATGTAAGAAAGTCATTACTGAAAAAGAAAACGTGGTGTATCGATTGTAACGGTGTGAGCGGACAGCCGAGAAAGTTAATGATGAGGTTGACCCGATATATGAATGCTTTTTGGTGGATCAACGGGGACAATGCATGGTGATAGATAATTCCAGCATATAGGAATTGGTGGAGGAAGTAGCTGAGGAACCAGAGTACATGGCGGATCGACTGAAACTGCAGGCACAAGAACTAGAACAGTTGAATCTAGACAAATAAGAGGGAGATCCAAGGCCCATCTTTATCTCGAAAGATCTCAGTAAGGAGAAAGGAGAGGCTTTGGTTGAGTTGATTCAGGAGTTTATAGACGTCTTCGCATGGAAATACACAGAGATGGAGGGGATGGATGAGGAAGTAAGCTGCCACAAGTTGAACATAATGCCTTCGGCCATTCCAGTGAAACAAGCGACGAGAATGTATCAGCCTGAGCTAGATTTGAAGATCAAGGAAGAGGTTCAATGCTTACAAATGGCAGGGTTCATCACACTGATACATCACCCACTCTGGCTATCTAATATTGTCCCGGTGGGGAAGAAAGACAAAAACTAAATAAGGATCTACGTGGGCTTCAGAGATTTGAATAGAGCTTGCCCCAAAGATGAGTTCCCTCTGCCCTCCATCGATAGACTGATAGATGCAACGGCAGGTCATGAGATTATAGTTTCATGGATGGGTATGTAGGTTACAACCAAATCAATATGGACCCCATGGATGTAGAGAAAATAGCGTTCAGAACCCCGTTGGGCAACTTTATGTACAAGGTGATGTCGTTTGGACTCAAGAACGCTGGGGAGACTTACCAAAGAACAATAATGGCCATTTTTCATGATTTCTTTCACAAATTTATAGAATTTTATGTGGATGACTTGGTCATCAAATCGAGGAAGGAGGAGTCCCATCTGAGCGATTTGAGGAAGGTGTTTTCCCGTTGCAGGAAGTATAAATTGAAGATGAACCCATTGAAGTGTGTTTTTAGAGTGACAAGTGGGAAATTCCTAGGCTTTGTGATTGATCGACAAGGGGTGCAGATGGACCAGGACAAACAGCGGTCGATTTTGGAAATGCCATGCCCAAGAACGATAAAGGAGATAAAGAGTTCGGTAAAGTCTCCTACTTTAGGAGATTTATGTCTGGATTAGTCAAAATAACACATCCGTTGATGCAGCTGCTACGAAAAAACACGAAGTTCAAGTGGGAGGAGGTTCACCAGGAGTCTCTCGACGGGCTGAAGAAACTGCTCATTTCACCACAGACCATGGTTCCCCCAAAGGCAGGAATATCGTTGCAGATGTACCTTACATCTACCACAAGGTCCATAGGTGCTTTGCTGGCACAAGAGATCGATGGGCAAGAACGACCAGTCTACTACCTCAGCAAGATCATCCATGGGCCAGAAGTCAGATATAGTAGCTTGGAAAGGCATTATTTAGCCTTAGTCTTTGTAGCACAAAAACTTAGACATTATATGTTGTCTTTTACAATTCATATTGTAACTAGATGTGATCCTATTAAGTATTTGCTAGCTAGAACTATATTGATTGGTAGAGCATCTAGGTGGTTCGTTATTCTCTCCGAATATGACTTAAAGTGTATGGTTCCTCGTGCAATCAAAAGCCAGGCCTACGCCAATTTATTGGTAATTTTCCCCTCGGGAACGTTTGAGCCACCCAAAGAAAGTATTCCAGGAGACGATTTGTAGGCCAACCACCTAGACGCAGTGTATGAGGAATGGACAATACAGTTCGATGGATCCTCGACAGAAAATAAAGGAGGAGTAGGGGTTATTCTTTCAAAGGGAATGGAAGAGATTTTCCTTTCCTACAAATTATATTTCCTTTGTTCCAACAATGAGGCAGAATATGAAGCATTAGTGTTAGGATTACTAGAGGCTCTTCGAAGGGGGATCCGTTTACCTTACATCAAAGGGGATTCAAATTTGGTGGTTCAAAAAGTGAATGGAGAGTACACATTGAAACACATGAGCTTGGAACCATACAGAACAATCAATCAGAGGCTCCTCTACCAGTTCTATCAGACCAAGATTAAGAGGCAGCCCAAAACGATGAACCGTCACCCAGACGCCTATGCCACCATTGCCCAGAAAAGGGTCGTGAGGAGAGATACAACTACCGTCGTGATCCAACGAAGAATATCCCCTTTGATGGTACAGTCAATTCTACCAATGGAAGAGGATGCAGATTGGAGGGGAAAGATCAAAAGGCAAGTGGAATCTGGGGAAGGGGCGATGGGGATGAGAGAATTAGCGGGAAACCTTTACTTCAGAAATGCAGGAGGATAACAGTCGAGATGCATCGGTCCAGAAGAGGCAGAGAAAAGATAAAAGAAAACACACGAGGAGCACTGCAAAATAACTGAGATACCCCTCTATTGAAGAATGCAAAGGGAGGGATACTTTTGACCTAGAATGAAACAGGACGCGGTGAAGCTACAACGGAAGTGCGACAAATGCCAGTTATTCTTCGAGGTAGCTAAATGTCACTTCGTAGAGGCTCAACCTGACTGGAGATAGCCCTATATTGACTTCATTAAAGATGGAGTTATCCCAACGAAGAAAATTGATGCGACGGGACTCCGGTGAAGGGCTCCGAGATTCTATGTTCAAGATGGATAGCTTTATCGAAGGGGATACTTCAACAGGCCATTGCGTTGAATCATGAAGGAAGAAGCAGCCAAGGTCCTCAAACAGGTGAACAATCCAGCTCACATAGGAGGGGCTAAGTTATATGACTAGATGATGACTTTAGGATACTATTAGCCAATGATGGAGAAAGATTCGACTGAGTTTCTTCAAAAGTGCAAGGCTTGCCAACTTCATGGAAATATGATCCATGCCCCGTCAGTGGACTTACACTCCCTGGCGATGCCTTATCCTTTTCATACTTGGGCATTCGAACTGGTAGGGGCAATACACCTTCTTCAAGGGGGAAGATATGAATACTAGTAGCAACGGAGTGTTTCATAAAGTGGGATGAGGCGATACCACTGAGAAGGGCAACAGCGGGGGTGGTGAGCAACTTCATCAGAGAATACATCATTTGTCATTTTGGGATCCCAAAGGTTATCCTTTCAGACAATGGAACCCCTTTCGTCAATTCAGAAGTAACGATGCTCATAAACAAATACTCCATTGTCCATCACACTTCGACGGTGCCATACCCAAAAGGAAACGGTCAAGTCGAAGCGACTAACAAAACTTTGGTCAATATCTTGGCTAAAATGATGGAGGATTTTCCAGGATCGTGGGATGATAAGATACCATCCGTTTTATGGGCCTATCAAACGACTAAGAGGAAGCCCACAGGGTATACACCGTTCTCAATTATTTATGGGGCGGAGGTAATTCTCCTAATAGAGTTGGAAGTTCCCTCTGCTCGATATGCTTTGTGAAGTAGTATGCTCCCTCAGAATAGGCATGTGCAGTTGGAAGGGTTGGATGAACACAGAGATAATGTGATGCAACACTTTCAAATGTATACGAAACAGCTATCCAAGGCATACAATAACTTGGTGAGACCAAGGAAGTTCGTGGAGGGAGACCTTGTATTGAAGGTAATAGTGAAACAAATTAGGAGGCTTCCTCTACCCAAGTTTGCAGCAAATTGGGAAGGACCTTTCATTGTAAAGGAAGCTCATGACTCAAGTTATTGCTTAATTTCTAAGATAGAAGAAGACAAACCATTCAAAATCAATAATAAATGGTTGAAGGTTTATCATGTGTAACCAATTATATTTGGTCCATCGATGTATCTGGATGATTATGAATATACAAGTTCTTTTTATGATGAGTTTTTAAGTTTTTTTTATTATAACTCAAGTAGAGATGAAAGAATTATAGAACTTCACACTTCACAATCTATGCAATAAGTTGTAACACAAAGGAATGATGTGAGAAAATAAATATCTTCTTCACTCATAAACGTTGGGGCATTACAAATTTGGGAGCTATCGTCCAAGAATTACATGAGAAGAAGAAAAAATATACATATACAAAAACTCATTGGCCTAAAAGAAACCACAGATCTGGGGGGAGAAAAAATCTCCAGGAAGACCCGAAGAAGCTTCTAAGAAGGACCACTGAGCATTGATAGAGACCTCTAACCTCGTTTGCGCCTATGTGAGCTCGATGAGGAGTTTCTCTCATTTCAGCTTCATCAGACGAAAAGCTTCTTCGATGTCCTCCACCTCTTTATCAACAGCTTCTAGAAGAGGTGCTAACTCGGCCAATCTAGCCTCCTCGGCCTGTTGATCCTCCTGGTGATTTCGCAATAGTTCCCTCTAACTGTCCAGCTGCCGCCTTTTTAAGGTCTTTAAATGCGAAATAAGACAGTCAAAATGAAACCCGTCATGACCCAACTCCCTCAGATAACCCAGAAATTTGTTAAAGAGGGGTATGGTAACGTTTGAGGTCGGAATGTTGACAATTTCAGCAACGACGGTGGCCATGCCCTGAAGCCTGTAACCCATAATGGAGATGTTTGAACGCAGGCAGTCCACCGTGAACGTCTCAGGATGATGATTTATAAGTTGTTCAACGATCAGACGATGATTGGCAGGCATCTGAGGATAACATTGAAATACCATCAGGCAGAACGCTTGAGGAGCTAGGTCGGGCAGAGGAAGCTCACAGCCAGACTCGCTCTCAGTAGGGACACCGATCGTAGAACCTTGGTCATTATGGTTGGAATATTCTGAAATGATAGGTTCTCGGTATGGCGAGGCAATGGGCGAAGGAGCTGGTGGAGAATCATCTCGAGAAACCTGAGAACAGTTCGAGAAAAGATGGAGTTTATGAAAAAAATTTATCAAGTGTTTTCATTATTAAGTCACCGATATAGGTGGAGTTTATGGAAAAATCTTAACAAGCATTTTCGTTGTTAAGTCACCGATATAGGTGGAGTTTATACAAAATCTTAACAAGCATTTTCGTTGTTAAGTCACCGATATAGGTGGAGTTTATGAAAAATCTTAACAAGGATTTTTGTTGTTAAGTCATCAATATAGGTGGAGTTTATGAAAAATCTTAACAAGCGTTTTCGTTGTTAAGTCACCGATATAAGTGGAGTTTATGAAAAATCTTAACAAGCGTTTTCGTTGTTAAGTCATAGATATAGGTGGAGTTTATGAAAAATCTTAACAAGAGTTTTCGTTGTTAAGTCACCGATATAGGTGGAGTTTTTAGGAAAATCTTAACAAGCGTTTTCGTTAAGTCACCAATATAAGTGGAGTTTATGAAAAAACCCTTAACAAGTGTTTTCATTGTTAAGTCACAAACACAGGTGAAGTTCGAGAAACTGAGAAATGCAGAGAGAAATTTGCAAAGTACCTCAACAGTAGTAGAAGAGAGAATGGGGGTCACCACGGCGGCCACAATGGTAGAAACCGTTGGGGCAGGCTCATTGCCTCAGTAGCCTCAACGGGGCCCTTGTCTGAAGAAGCCTCAATGGTAGGCAAACCTCCCTCGCCAGTATAAGGTACTAAGTCCAGCAAGGGCGTATCATCAGTAAAATACGTTGGACCTTCAAGAGATGCCCTAATGACCATGGGTACAAAAGAACTAACACGAGGAGCAACAGCATCAACCTGGGCCTTGGAAAGGAAAAGGCCACTGAGAGCAAAGGGTGGAGAGAGACTTGGAGAAAGATGCAGTAGCAAAGCTAAGTGTTAGAAATGACAAATTAGTACTCGAAAAGAGAGAAATATTGATAAACGTTACTTACCCCGGTTATGGCACCAAAGAGGGGAACTGCAGTAAGGGGTCTTGTCATTGCAGGAAGAAGCATAATGTTAGCAATCATTTATGCCACTTCCACCTAAAACTGCCCCAACATATTGAAAATGATAAACAAAATAATGGGACAAATAAAAGATGTAAGACTTGATAAGAAATTTACCTGCGAGGCACTCTCCTCGACCACAATGAGGGGCAGAGGGACCTCTTGCTCCGACGGTAACTCAGAGGAGGCTGCAGTACTTGCCTCTGGTTGGCCAAACATTTCTGCAGACCCAACAGTGGCAGCATTCGCAGCAGCTTCTTTACCCCATTGGGAGGAAAATCTTTGCGAGTAGGTAAGGCCTGTCCTGGGGTAATGAGGAGGAGTGGTATCAGCTTGAGAGATACCGCAAAGCCCCCCATGAAGCGGCTTATAGGGGGAATGGGAGGATTTGGCCTTTTTTCTCTAGCTCCCTGCACCAAAACATTTTTTTATTAAGAAATGAGCAGATGCAACACACCTTAAGAGAAGGAAAATAAGAAATAAAGAATGCACACATACCTCGAATCCATAGGGAGAACGAGAAGGTATAACCATTGGTTAAGGTGGCGAGGAGGCAGCAGTAGAAAGAGCTGGGGATGGAGGTTTCTCAAGCATCTGTTTCTTCTGGGGGCTTGGTTCCCAGCGTTTCCTTCCTTGAGCTCGTTGCACCACCACTTTCAGGTACCCTCGACCTTCTTCTCCTTTTTGCCGGTAGCTCACTGGGATGAACCACGATAGTGGGAAAAGTAATCGAAGGAGGAACGATGACAGTGCGCTATTGAAACTTTGCATGTATCTTGTCGACCTCAGCTTGCACCTGCCTCCTCAGCTCTTCAACTACCTCTGGAGACATAGGAGGGGGAACGGAGGCAATAGGGAATGCCTTCAAAGGAGTTTATGTTTGAGCCTGAGGCTTAGACTTTGAGGACTTGGACTTCTTAGCTTTTTTGGCAGGTGGCTGAGAAGGCCCTTCGCCCGTTGCAGCTTCGGTTAAAGGGGCATCTTGTTTAGGAGCAGCAGCGGCCTTGGACTTCAGGATGGCAGTGGGAATCATTGGATAATGAGGGGGTAGCTCTTGGGGAGACTCTTTAATCATTGTACTCAAAGGAAACTCAACCACAAGCACGGAGTTCCCCTTAAGACCCAGTTCAGAAGAAAAATAAATAAAGGACCGGGGGATATGGAGGTTTTCGCACAAGTTTCTCTCTCTAAGGAATACGGGATCTTAAAGAAAAAGAAGGAAAGAGAAGGGTTTGAAATAAAAGAAGATGTTTGAAACCTTTTAAACCCTTTAAACCTGTCTTTTGAGTTTCCCACCATCGCATGTGCAAAGCCGCCTATAATCATTTTAAATGAATACGTAGCACTTCGGGAAGTGTTTTGACAGTTGAAAAGACAGTGCCACGTCATCTACAAAGCAACTCCTGGGGAATAGAGAGGGTTGCCTTCTTCAGTAAGTTTGAGTTTTGGCGCCAGAATTTTTGTCAGACACATCTAATAACTCCCAATGGAACAAATGTCCCAACGGTTCAAAAAAGCTACTATGTCCCCTCGCTACAAGTTCAAATGTTGTTCAAATGGTGACTCAGCTACATCGGGGAGAATTTCTGATTTTTCGAACATAGTGAAGAACTACAAGGGAGAATTTTATTTACCAAGAATTAAACCGAGTATTTGAGAAGGTTAGTAGGCCTTTCGGGAGAATTTCAAATAATGAAAAACTAGAAGTATAAGGAAAAAGTGGCAATGTCCCTTCGTCAAAGCCCCAATAAGTCGTAGCGCTTTGGCTCGGGTACATTGGGGAGAATTTTACTTTTTCCTGGAAATTATAATGCTGCGATTCTAACGAAGGAAAGGAGGCCAAAATTTTTTCACACAGAGAGGGTTCTTTCTATCGAGAAGTTTTCGTGCAGAAATTTCTTATTCCCACAATAAATATCTCCACGAAGGGGAAAATGTAGAGGGGGCTTGAAGGTAATCCTGAGATTAGGGATAATTCTATAATTAGTAATAGTGTTTGAGATTAAGCAACCGAGTCAGCTCAAGCGTGACAACTCTGCGTGGAAACTCAACAAGGAGGCTTAGCGTGGCAACTCATACTTTAGCTTATTATGTTAGCCATATTGTATCTTTGTTTATATTGACTGTAAGCTATAACGATTGTAATGATGTAACGAGAATAATAACGAGTTTTAATGTGAGGTCAAACGGTACTCGCGAGAGACCAGGCTTGGCAAGGCCTAGGAGACCTTTCATGCCCTATCGAATGACATCGTCGTGGGAACTTTGGAGGACTTGGTTTGGAGGATTGAGAAGTGAGGCACCATTGGGGCTTGTCCTGACCATCTTAGATACACCTGGTAAAACACCGAAGGACCCTTACCGTGGAACCTCGGGCGGAGCAGCTTGGAGTTCCATCGGGCGTTGAGTTGTGAACCAAATAGACCTCATCTTAATGTCACATCTACTGTAGGTGATGTCACTAGCCATCTAAACAATGTCAGACTTGCACTTGAGTAAACCACCATGGTATTTGGGTCTATCAGGCAGTTGGTGAGTCGTCTCTACGACAACAGCCCCCTGACACACAGTGGTTAGGCAAAAGGCATGTCTTGGCATTTAAGGTTTATGACGTGGAGACAACTAGTGCATCAGGCTTTTAATGTTGTGACATAAAGTATGAGGGATGTCTTTCATAGTCTTTAATGACTTAATTGCCTCGGGGGTGGTGTGGGGGGCTATTCAAGGACCCCAACCACCTTTGAGGAGGGGGATCTTTTTGAGAGCTCAGAAGTTATTGCTAGAGATAATATAGATTAGAGAGAGTTATTACAAATAAGAGAGAGTTTTCTCACTCACCCACCATTTTCATTTATTACGAAGCTTTTAATATTTGATAGATATTCTTGAGGGTGGTTGGTGTGTTTGGTTGCCTGCCAAAGTGTATCTATAATTCTTACTGAAAAACTGTTAATAAAGCCGTTTAATATAAGGTTAAACTATTTAAGTAACTCCAAACTATTTTTTGAAGAAACTCTTTTCTATAAATCAAATCAGTTTAATCACAAGATGTGTTTAAAATTATGCATGAGATCTATTCAAGATTTATTAACAAGTTTTGAAAAACAAAACTAAAATCATTTTTAAATCAGCACACTAAACAGAAAGGGATGAGGAGATGTAGAAAGATTAATGACAAGATATTTTTAACGTGGTAAAGCCTCACCCAACTGAGGAAACATCCACGACTCCCTCTACGGAGTAAACAAAAAATTCCACTAAAACAAATTATAATAGTTACAAACTATATAACACACATGCACACAAATCAGACCTATACAAGTTTAGGAATGTACCCACTGGCGTCCTTATAACTTTTTTGCAGTTCTGTTTGTTGATGTTGTTTTCCAGTTTGCTAACATCCAATTTGTTCCAGTTCTTTACATCGACTCTTGTTTCAATATCTTATTACCAACACTTTAGTGTGGTAGGGTGTTAGTGTTTGTGAAGGTGCTTTTTAACACATGCATGCACACACTCACGCTGATTTATACAAACAGTTCTATCAAATTACATATAAGATCTATATGCTGTGAATTTCAGTTTCTCTCTTCTTAAGAAAACTTTGAACATTATTTGACCTTTAATATTAACCCAGAATCCACGGCTATTTTGCTCAGAAGACGTTTCAAGATCTTAATCAATCTCAGATTTTGAAAATATTTTTGAGATTGAAAGTCACCAAGTGCGATTCCAACTAGGTCAAAGGTTTTGTTTCAAAAGAACTAGAAACAGAAAATGTTTTTATTGATTTTGAAGTCGAAAATATTTACAGAAACAAATCAACAAAAGTTTTCTCAAGATGAGAAACTATAGATGCAGATCTATATGTAATATAACATGCAACGACTAGATCTATGATTTCTATAAAAGTGGAAACACATATCTAATTAAATGTTTAAGTTGAAAACAAGATCTGAGAACAAAGAGGTTACATCATCAAACAACTAACAAACCAACACTCAAAAACTCTCAAACACTTAAGTTTGTGTTTGGAATATACTAGTTTTGAAAGAGGTTAGGGTTTAAAAGATGTTAGGACGTATTTGGGTTAGGGTTTCTAACTCTCTCTCTCTCTCTCTCTCTCTCTCTCTCTCTCTGGTTTATCTCTTCTCTCTCTACTCACTCAAATACACGAAGTGGCAAAAGTCTATTCTGGTTGAGGGTTAGCCTCCTTATATAGTGGGCTGAGAAGGATCGAGAAGATGGTTCAAAATCAAGGGCTATGATTTGGTCTAGGCAATTCTGAATTTGATCCAAGGGTTAGAGATAAGCGGTAGTTAAAACGCTTTTTATTGATTTAAGAGGGATTCACCAGGATTAAATTAGAACGCATGCAGATCGTTGATTAACACGATCCAATGGTTGAGATTGATCACAGGGGTTGTCTCTTGGAAGAAACAGAAATCAAACCAATATATAAGCGACGGGTGTAGGGGTAGGATTAAAGCTAAAACGCGTGTTTTGAAAATAATTACCAAGACACCTTGTAGTCTCCAGCGCTTTCAGTTTCTACCCAAGTGAACTTTCAACAAATAAAACCAACAATCCAGAATTACATAATGACCCCAATACTTTATAAAAACCAATTTTAATTCAGATAAAAAGTGTTTTAAAAATCATTTAAAATTCCCAAAAATTATTAAAAATCAATTTTAGGGAAATTAACACACACAACACACACACAACCAATAATATGCAATATACAAGACATGAATGTAACCCTAATGTGTGTGAGTGTTGGTACATATACCTTTGATTAGACAAACAAGAGGAATGAATTTTAGACAATTTCTGAGGCTTTTTGGATTCTAGGAAATGACACAATTTTGTCACTATTTCCAAACTAGATGAACACTTATACAATGTAGACTCAAGTGAGTCAAGAGTATAAGGTGCTTCAATCTCCTCCTTTGGAAATATGAGACAAAATATCTTTTGAGTCATCTAGGACTCCTAGGGCAATAAAGAAAAGAGGAAAAAACCTATTCCTAAACAAAAGTTCTATCTACCCATTTCCTAGAAAAGAAAAATGCATAACTCAACTAATTACAAATCAATACCCTATTGAGAATAACTTGTACAGAATCCTGAAAATGATTTCTAAGATCAAGCTTATTAGAAATATATGAAAAAAATTGAACGCGTAAGACTCAAATTTCTCCCCCATTTTGTCTCAAATGGACAAAGGGAAAAAATTATGTAAATCCAAGAAATTATTCATCACACACCATTCCAATTAATTTATGCAAGGTAATAAACCTATTACAATCCAAAGGTTTGGTAAATGTATCTACGAGTTACAAATCAGTAGGAAGATAATTGATTTCTAATTCCTTGGTTTCAACTAATTCGCGAATAAAGTGATGTCTTATTTTTATGTGTTTTGTTCGCGAGTGTTGAACAGGATTTTTAGAGATATTGATCGCACTTTGATTATCACAATAGAGATGCAATTGTTTTTCTTGAATACCACAATCACTTAGCATTTTCTTAAGCCAAAGAAGTTGAGCACAGCAACTGCCAGCAGCTATGTATTCAGATTCAGCAGTGGATAATGAAGTACAATTTTGTTTCTAACTAATCCAACCTACCAAATTACTACCAATATAATAACATGCGCCTGATATGCTCTTACTATCGTCAGTACACCCTGCCCAATCAGCATCGGTGTTTCCTATTATAGTGCTAGGAGTATCATTGGTGTAGCAAAGTCCTAAATTTAGAGTACTTTTAATGTACTTGATAATTCATTTAACACAAGTTAAATGACTCTCTTTAGGATTGTTCTGGTAACGAGCACAAACGCAAACAACATACATAATATCAGGACGCGAGGCAGTGAGATATAGTAAGGTTCCAATCATACTACAATAAAGGGTGGGATCTACGGATTTTCCTGTTTCATCCTTAGATAGTTTGACAGTAGTACTCATGGGTGTTTTAGCATCTTTTGCACTTTCAGGACCAAATTTTTTAATAATCTCTAATGCATATTTTGATTGCGAGACAAATAATCCTTATGAATTTTGTTTGACTTGAAGACCTAAGAAAAATTGCAACTCCACCATGAGAGACATTTGAAATTCTTTATGCATAATTTCAGAAAAGCATTTAACTTCTGAAGGGGAAATTGATCCAAAGATGATATCGTCTACGTACACTTGAGATATAATGATATGTTTGTCAAAATGTTTGACAAAAAGGGTTTGATAATTTCCACCTCTCTTAAAACCTTTGTCTAAGAGAAAGTTGGAAAGGCGCTCATACCAGGCTCTTGGCCCTTATTTTAGGCCATACAAAGCCTTTTTAAGACGAAAGACATAATTTGGATATTTAGGGTCAATAAACACTTTTGGTTGTTCTACATAGATCTCCTCAGTCAATATTCCATTAAGGAAAGCAGATTTGACATCCATTTGGTAAATCATAAAATGTAAGTAGCAAGCTATGGCAAAGAGAAGACGAACATATTCTAATCGAGTAACGGGAGCAAAAGTCTCGTTAAAATCTATTCCCTCTATTTGAGAGTATCCTTGAGCAATTAATATGGCTTTGTTTCTAATGATTATCCCACTTTCATCAGATTTATTTTTAAATATCCAACGTGTGTTAATAACCTTTTTGTGATCAGGCCTAGGTATAAGATACCAAACATCATGAATGACAAATTGCAGAAGTTCATCCTGCATTGCAGAAATCCAATGAGGATAATTCAATGCATCATTAACATTCTTTGGTTACACAAGGGAAACAAAACATGCATAATGAACATAGTTTCTTAATTGAGATATTGTACGCACAGGTTCGCTGGGATTACCAAGAACGTTGTCTATGGGATGGTATTTTGTAACCCAATTAGGTACTTCAGGTGTCTCAATTGGTAAAGAATCATCTATTTTTGGTGAGTCATTTTCTAAAATATTTTCAAACTCGACCACAATAGTTGGTTCTCCAGTCTTACTTTCTACAGTAGTGTCACTTACAATTACGTTTATGGATTCCATTATGGTCTTAGTGCGAAGGTTAGAAACATGGTAAGCTCTACTATTAGGTGAATATCCTAGAAAGATGGCTTTATCTCCTAGAGTCTCAAATTTGGATAAGTGTTCTCTATCCTTACAGACATAACACGTACAACCAAAGGTTCTAAGCTACTTAATATTGGGTTTCTTCCCACACCAAAGTTTGTAAGGAGTTTGTTTATAATTATTTCTAAGATAGACCCTATTAATAATGTGACAGACAGTACCAACGGCTTCCACCCAAAAATACTTAGGTAAAGTCTTAGCATGAATCATAACACGTGCCATCTCTTGAAGGGTACGATTCTTTCTCTCAGCTATACCGTTTTGTTGAGGAGTCTTAGGAGCACTAAACTCATGTTTGTAACCATTATAGTCATAATGCTCTACAACACCTGTATCTAAGAACTCTCCACCTCTATCACTACGAATCCTATTTACTTGAGAGTCTTTCTCATTTTCAATTAGAAGTAAAATCTTCAAAAAGGTTTGGAATGTGTCAGACTTTTGTTTTAAGAAAGCTACCCAAGTAAATTTGGTGAAGTCATCAACCATAACTAGAATGTAACTGTGTCCACAAAGACTAACAGTTCGAGAAGAACCCATTAGGTACATATGGATGAGCTCCAAAGGTTTAGAGGTTAGGATATCTTTGACTTTATTATGAGGAGTTTTAACAATTTTACCTTCCTGACATGAACCACAGACAATATTGGAAATATATTTGATCTTAGGAATACCTCTAACTATTTCTTGAAAAGATAGTGTATTAAGATTTTCGTAATTTATGTGCCCCATACGATAATGACATATCTCATTGTCATCCATTCTGGAAATGTTACAGACCTCGGCACTATTTTGAACAGTATAACACTTGTTCGGAGTCCTGAGTCCTGAGTCCTGTAATAATGCACTCACCTTTTTCATTTAAAAATTTGCAATTATTCTTTGAAAAGTTGATAGTATGATTTGAGTTACAAAATTGCGAAATACTAAGTAGGTTTTCCTTAAGACCTTTTACTAAAAGAACATCTTCAAGCATAGGTAATCCTTCTTCTTGGAGTGTTCCTTTACCAATGATTTGAGATGATACACCATCACTAAAAATAACTTTTGCTCCAGCAAAGCTGGTTTTGTTTAAAAGTTTTGTATCATCACCAGTCATGTGTTTTGAACATACATAATCTAAATACCAACCAGAAGATGTGTGTTCAGCTTTTAAAGCAGTAATCACAATGTTACACTTCATATGGGGTAATAGATCATCTTTTCTAACCCAAATAGCTCTTATTTTCATTTTGCGCTTATTTTCTCTCATCTGATAAAATTTGTGAGCATTCAATTTTTGTTGAAAAATGTTTTGCGCATGATTTTGAATTTTATGAGACATAATAGCATTTGGTTTAGAAAAGTGTTTAGGAATATTTCTAGGAAATGTTCTTTTAGGTTTGGTTTTTCTTTTCCTATAGTTAGAGTTTTTATCTAGTTGTCTAGGCAGAACATAATTGTTACGACTCCTTCTAGATTAGTTAAAGTTTTGGTACACATGGGTACTATAGGCAGGGTTAACTAAACGTCTAGAGTAGCAACCATCAAAAGAGTGACAATACAAGTCACAGTATGAGTATTATAGATTGCTCGAAGAGGGTATCACCTTAGGAAAGTCTCTAAACATAGGCTTGATGAGATTTTGATGTTGAACCTCATTCCTAGGGACTACAGTTTGAGAGATCGAATCACTCCTCCAAATAGGGGCAGACATATTTAGTCTTAGATGGACTTTCACACTCAGAGTTACATGTTTCCCCAATATCAAACTTAGATTGGTTTTTGTCAAACTCATTTTTCAGAGAATGAAAGTCTGGACAAGTTTCTACGGGTCTTTTGCCTCCTAACACAAACTTAATTGGTTCAAAAGTTTTGGTTTGAGTCTTCAAATTGGGGCAAAATCCTATTCCAGTTCGATCATCAGAATTGGTTTTGGAATCAGCAACAAATCCATCAAAACAGTTTGAGTTATTTTCAAATTTAGCAATTTTTTTTAAAACTGTTGTTGTCTTTTCTTTAGATTGTTCCAATTCTAATAATGTCCCTTTGTAATTTTTCTCCAGAGTTACATTTTCTTCTATCAAATTCTTCAACTTTTGATCAAAAATTTTAACTTTATTTTCATGAGTTAGACATTGGGTAGTATACTCTTCAGCGTTAAGTTTAACCATATGACTTAGGTCTTCTAATTTCTTAGTGAGATCTTTCACTATCTTTTCTAGTCTAGAGCTTTTCTTGAGAGTTTTAGCATAAAGTGTGTGAATGTTTGGGAGGTCTTCAGTGTCTGAGTCACTATGTGCAGTGTATGAAGTGACCCCTAAGGATTCATTTCTTGAACTTACGCACCCATGGACATCGTCATTATCGCATTCCCTTTGACTCACACACCCCGTGGTTGAACTAACAATATTCTCAGAAAGTAAAGCATCTAAACCAGTAGCAGCATGATTCACAATAGCAGATGTAGAGTTACTATCATCATTCTCATACATAGGCATATCATCATTGTATATTATCTTAGAAAAGAAGGACATGCAAGGATAAAAAAATTTAAAAGATTCAGGTTCCTCATTCTCAGAATCACTTAAATCATCCCATGTTTTGCAAATATTGGCCCTAGTATGTTTATTGACAGTGTTTAGTTTCACTCTATAGTCTTGTGCTACGTGTCCTAGTTTTCAACATCTAAAACACTCAATGTTCTTGAAGTCTTTGTTGGGTCTCATGTCCTTGTGATGTTTGTCTTGACCTTTCTCATGAGGTTTGTAGTTAGACTGACTTGGATAACTTGGCTTGCCTTGTCTGTTTGCCAATTTATTTCTAAATTTGAAAATTTTCTTAAATTGTTTTGTCATCAAGGCAATTTGGTTATTCAAACTATCTATGTCATATTCCTCATCAGAATCATCAGTGGGAATAGTAATCTCGGGTTTCATCAACTTAGAAGAAAAACTCAAGTTGAAACTAGTCTGTTTTCTATGGGACTGGGACATTTGTTTCTTAAATTCTAATTCCATTTCAACAGTTCGAAGTTTACTACTGAGTAATTCAGGAGTAAGATTTTGATCACACATTTCCTCAATAGCATATCTTTTATTATCAAATTTCTGTGGTAATGACCTTAGAATTTTAGATACAATTTCATGTCAGTCAGAATTTATCCCATTAGCATGCAGTTTGGTCACAATGTCAGTTAATCTCATGTAGAAATCATCGAAAGTTTTAGGATCAGACATAATTAGTGAGTTATACTGCTGAAAAAGCATTTGAGTTTTAGCAGCCTTAACCCTAGTGTCACCCTCATGTGCAGTGATCAGTGTATCCCAAGCTTCCTTAGAAGTGTCACAAGATGAGATCCTTTTGAACTAATTGTTGATACCAAAGTTAACCTGCTGACGTGGACCAATTATGTGGAGACACGTGTCAATCTACATGGCACCCGAGAACATTTTTGACAACACCTTGACTCCGAGGAACTCAGCCTCCCTGACCAACTCAGTCACTCCGAGCAACAAATGTTCTCCGAGGAACTTTCTTGTACCGAGCTACTTAGGCGGTCCGAATAGCTTAGGCGGTCTGAGCTGCACCTCGTACAGAGCATTTATAATTGAATAATTAAGAGGATTGAATGCGCATTAAATGCTGATTATTGTCATACAGATGTACACGCCTATTGGACAGCTATGTAATATTCTCTCACATGTACAGCCTCAAGGCTATAAATACGTTGTAACCTCCTCATTAGCAGTGGACTCAGAATTTCTTGGTAAACCTATTATCGAGAATTCTGCAACACAAATAGTGGACGTAGGCCATTTTTTCAAGGCTGAACCACTTTAAAAATCTCTTGTCTCATTTATTTTTATATGTGATTAAATAATTAGAGATAATCTAATTTTTTACATCAACAGATTGGCGTCGTTTATGGGAAACGACTGAAACTATCATTTTTCACCAAAACAATTCATCCTCAATGGCTGATAATCCTGAATCCAGTAATCGAAATGCTGGAAACCCCCCAAATCCATCCACTCCTCCAAGTGTCCAAGATCTGGCTGAAATAATGGCTAGTTTAGCTCAGGGCCAGACCTCCATGTAAGAAACCATGGGACAACTCATGCAAACTATCCAGGGTGGAGCACCTGCCCAGTCAGGATAATGAAGCATTCAGAGAAATACCCAATTGCCTTCCTCACGAACTAGATGAACATTACTCCCAGAAGAATCTCGATCTAGACATGTCGATTCATATCGCACTGATAGATCTAATGATTTTTCTTATCAATCTGGCAGAACTTCATCAGTACGAGCCACAGATACTGAAAAAAACATCACTCTATCTCCAGAAAGGACTAGTGCTCTTGAAAGATTGAGTAGAGTTTCTCCCTTTGATCGTTTGGGTCCTAGGAGCAATAAAAGTCCCCCTACGATGGTGTCGAGGAACTCTCAACGATTCTCTGATTTAAAGGAAGGTTCTGCCCAATCCCAACCAGCTGCTCGTCGTGAAAGATCCCAAGAGGCAAATTCAACACGATCAGTTGCTCGGACCAACAGGCCCGAAGAGGCAAATAACGCATGGAAAGGCTCTATTCAGAGGTTGCAGGATAGACTAGGGGAAATGGCTAAGGCAAAAAATCCTCTACAAAGAACTTTTGTCCAAGGGACACCTTTTATCCAGGCAATTGTGGATTTTCCCACACCATCAAAGTTCAAAGCCCCAGTGATAACACCAAAATATGATGGGAAAACTAATCTTGTTCTACATATAGAACAATATCAGGCAGCTGCTGATATCTATGCTGTTCCAGACGAGATGCGATGTAGGGCATTTTTAGGAACTCTCACTGGATCTGCTCAAATATGGTACAACAATCTTCCTCGGGGAAAGATTATAACTTTCTTGCAACTGGTCGAGCTCTTTATTGGAAACTTCTGTTTTGGAGCAAAACCAGTTAAGCGAGTAGCACACTTGATAAGCGTTAGACAAAAAGTAGGTGAGAGCACCAGTGATTATATTACTCGTTTCAATAACGAGAAGCTCGAAGTTATTGATTACGAGGAAAAGATAACAATCACTGCTCTGATGAGTGGATTGTTGCCAAATAAATTGTACTATACTCTGGCCAAAGATCCACCTAGGACCAAATACAGAATTAATGGAAAAAGCAGCTAAAATCATGAATGTCGAGGAAGCTATGGCTGCAAAGAAGAGCATGGACACTAAGGAAACCAAAGTTGAGGCCGAGAAGATTGAGAAGAAGGATCAGAAGAATAATGGTGTTAATAAGCAGTCAAAAGCAAAGCAAGCGTTGGAACAGTTGAAGAAATTTGGAAACTACACTCCTTTGAAGGTAGATATAAACCACGTTCTGGAAGAGATCAAGAACAGCGAGGAGTTAAACTGGCCTGAGAAAATGAAGACAGATCCTGATAAAAGGAATAAGGCCAAATATTGTGAGTTCCATAAAGACCATGGTCACACGACCAAAAATTGCATAGTTCTTCAGAATGAAATTGAAGCGCTCATCAGACGAGGAAAGCTAGCCAAGTATGTTGATCGTAGAAATGAAGGAAAAAACAACGACCGAGCAAGACAGAGATCTAGATATCCTCATCGAGCAGAAGAAAACAAGAAAAGAGATCATGAAGATGATCTAGAAGACGACCCCGACCTCCCTAAAAGACCAAGACAGCAGAACGTGAGGTATTTTCTATCCGTTTTGGGTCATTTGATTGCAATGTTATTACTGGTGGAGATGCAGGAGGTGGAGACCTTACTGCAAAAAGGAAATCTTACCTTAACGAGGCTCAAGCTTGTTCGTATATTCAATGGATAAATCTAGCTAAAGAAGACCGCCCGAGGAAGGTAAACAAAGATAAACTGGTCATCGGTTTCTCTAAGAATGACCTCGCAGGTGTGCTATATCTCATGATGACCCATTAGTGATCAAAATGAGGATGAAAGAAGTAGTGATTTCGCGAGTCTTGGTGGATAATGGCAGCTCAACAGATATTATGTTATATCCATGTTTTGATAGTTTGAATCTAAAGCTATCCCAGTTGGAGCCATATCATCGTCCCCTCCTCGGTTTTACTGGAGAGAAATTTTTTCCACTTGGGACGATCAAGTTGGATATGTTCATCGGTACATGGCCTGCTTATCGAACAGAAAGAGTGCGCTTTTTATGATGGATAAGAATGTTTAATCATCTTACAATATCATCATAGGAAGGGTAGGATTGAAGAAGTTCGAAGCAATACCATCTACTGTACATCAATGCCTAAAATTTCCAACCAACTTTGGAGTAGGAATTGTAAAGGGTGACCAAAAAGTAGCTATGGAATGCTACTATTCATCTGCCGAGCAAGAAGAATTGGAAGAATATAGGAAAAAGACTACCACCTATCAAGTGGATGAAGGTGCAGAAATTGAAACGTTAGATCCTAGAGACGAGTCGCAACTCATAAAAGGTCAGGTGGTGGAAGCTATTAAAAACGTCATTCTGGACGAAGAACACCCAAAATGAACAACTCAAATCGGTTCGTCGTTGGACACCCCACTAAAATAGGAATTGATAGCCTTCCTAAAAAGCAGAAAATAAACCTTCGCATGGAGCCACGAAGATATGCCAGGAATAAACCCAAATTTCTTGTGTCATAAACTTAATGTGAACAAGGAAATCAAACCTGTGAAGCAGCGAAGAAGAGTGTTCAGCCCCGAGAAGAACCAAGCTATACAAGAGGAGGTCGAGAAGCTCCAAAAATCTTACTTTATTGAAGATGTCAAATATTCGGACTGGTTAGCTAATGTGGTGATGGTGAAGAAGAAGAACAACAATTGGAGGATGTGTGTAGATTTCACCGACCTCAACAAGGCATTCCCAAAGGATCATTTTCCTTTGCCCCGAAATGATCAATTAGTGGACGCTACCTCGGGACACGAGATGTTGAGCTTCATGGATGCTTATTCTAGTTACAACCAGATTAAAATGAAACCTGAAGACAGGGAGAGTACCTCTTTTATTACCCCTAGGGGAACTTACTGTTATAATGTTATGGCTTTTGGTTTGAAAAATACAGGTGCAATATATCAGCGGCTGATGAACAAGTTGTTTGCAGAGGAAATCATTCACAATATGGAGGTCTATGTTGATGATATGCTGATGAAGAGGAAGAAAGCTGCTAGCCATCTAATGGATCTAGGTCAAACCTTTGATCAATTAAATAAATATCAAATGAAGTTTAACCCTACCAAGTGCATATTCGGAGTACGAGAAGGCATGTTCCTCGGGTATATTGTCAACCAAAGAGGTGTTGAAGCAAACCCAGAAAAGATCAAGGCTCTATTAGGGCTACGATCTCCAACGACGAAGAAGGAAGTGCAAAGTCTCACAGGGCGAGTTGCAGCACTTAATAGATTTGTATCACGAGCAACTGATAGATGCCTCCCATTCTTCAAAACACTCCGAACAACGTTTGAATGGAATGATGAATGCAAGAAGGCCTTTCAAGAGTTAAAGAAACACTTGGGAGAATCCCCACTGTTGTCCAGGCCAGTGATGGGAGAAAGATTGTACTTGTATCTGGCAGTTTCGGAGAATGCAGTTAGCTCGGCATTGATAAGAATGGAGCATGGAGTGCAAAAACTAATTTATTACGCTAGTAAGGCCTTCCGAGGAGCAGAGGTCAGATATCCAAGACTAGAAAAGTTATCACTAGAGTTGATCGAAGCAAGTAGAAGAATGAGACCGTACTTCCAAGCTCATACCATAGTAGTGTATACCGGTATGCCACTGAGGCAAGCTCTTCATAAACCATAAAAATTAGGGAGATTGATGTACTGAGCAGTAGAACTTAGTGAATATGATATAATTTATGAGCCTAGGTTGTCACTTAAAGGGAAAGCAGTTGCCGATTTTATCGCAGAATTCACTTATCCTGACACCTCTGAGGAGAAAAAGCTGAATACCGACCAACCTGTGGATGTTACAGGATCATCAAATTTAAACCCCGATCAACTTAAGTCAATTGACGATCAGGAGGAGATGGTCGACGAGCAGCAATAAGTACTAGAGGAGGATAAAATGAAGCAACAAATATTCCACCGAGGAACTCTGTCCGATCAAAAATTTGAGGATGAGGTACCTATATGGAATCTGTATGTGGATGGTTCATCTTGCATTACAGGCTGTGGGGCAGGGATTATTTTGAACAGCCCGGATGAGGTCGATGTGGAGTATGCTTTGTGCTTCCAATTCAAGGCTTCTAATAATGAGGCTAAATATGAAGCTATGATTGCAGGACTTGGCCTGGAAAAAACCATGGGGACGAAGCAGGTTATCATATTCAGCGACTCGTAATTGATCGTAAATCAAATGCTGGGAGTATATATAGCCAAAGGAGAATTAATGATCAGGTATCATGCAAAAGCAATGGAGGTTTTATCAAGCCTAATCGCAGTACAGATAATTAGAATACCAAGAGTAAAGAATGCAAGAGCGGATGCCTTAGCTCGGTTAGCTTCAGCCAACGTACTAAGCTACGAAAAATAATCCCAATAGAAGTCTTGGCTAGTCGAAGCATAGACGAAGATCTAATGATGAACTTTATTACCCTTGATTTATGACCATATTGGATGGATCCCATCAGGGCATATATTAAGGAAGGGAAATTACCAATCGATAAACTCGCAGCCAAGAAACTGAAGTTTAAAGCTGCTCGTTATGTATTGACTAATGGTATTCTATATAGACGAGGAATTATAACAGGTATGCAAAGATGTTTGCACCCTTCCGAGGTAAAAGACTTGATTGAAGAGGTCCATGAAGGGTCCCATGGAGCTCATGTAGTAGGTGGAACGCTTTTGCAAAGAGTAATGACGCAAGGATACTATTGGCCAACAATGAGGGCTGATTGTATAGCCTATGCCAAGAAATGTGACAAATGTCAGCGCTTCTCGTCCCTTCGAAGAACTCCTCAGGCATTGCTAACACCCATAACATCCCCTTGGCCATTTGCCATGTGGGGAATGGACTTGGTCGGACCTCTCCTGATGACAAGAGGGAGGTTTAAATACCTCGTCGTCGCTGTGGATTATTTTACTGAATGGGTGGAAGCTGAACCTCTTATTGATATGACTTATGAGAAGGTGTATCAATTTATATGGAAGAACATCATTTGTAGATATGGTCTTCCTCATGCATTCATCACAGACCATGGAACTCAATTTGATAACGAGGAGTTCGCTGCATATTGTCATCAGTCAAACATATTGAAAATCCACTCGGCACCAGGCCATCCCCAGAGCAATGGACAAACTGAGGTGATGAACAGGACGCTGCTGAATGGTTTGAAGAAAAGACTAGATAATGCGAACGCAAATTGGATCAACGAGCTGCATACTGTACTGTGGGCTTATCGTACTACACCACGAGCAGCAACTGGGGAATATCCATACATGCTAGCATTTGGAAGCGAAGTTGTTATACTTGCCGAGTTGGTCCTCCCCACATATAGAGTGCTGAATTTTAATTCTCCTATAAGTGACTTGATGAGAAGATTAGACTTGGATATGCTCGAGGAAGTTAGAGAAGAAGCAGCAATCAGGAATGCTGCATACCAACAACGAACAACTCTGTTCTACAACAAGAGGGTAAAAAAGTGTGATTTGAAGGAAGGAGCTACGTGCTAAAGAAAGTAATTCAAAATCACAATAAATTGGAAGATAACTGGCATGGACCTTACATTGTAACATAAGTTGTTCGCCCAGGAACTTATAGGATTGAAACCTTAGAAGGAGAAGAGTTTAAGAATGCATGGAACGCAGAGCATCTGCGCAAATATTATCAATAGTTCAATCCTTATGTAATGCAGTTTTCTTCGATATGAATAAAGCTTTGGATGTTTTACCCAATTCTCTCCTTTTGTTGAAATTTTTTCGGAGTATTAATGCTACACACTATGCATCAAGTTCAAAATAAAATCCCACTAACTATGTTTGGTCGGTAAATAAAACCCTACCAACTACGGTTGGTCGGTCTACCAACTACGATTGGTCGATAAATAAAATTCCCACGAACTACGGTTGGTCGGTCCACCAATTACGGTTGGTCGGTAAATAAAACCCTACCAACTACGGTTGGTCGGTCTACCAACTACGGTTGGTCGATAAATAAAAATCCCACCAACTACGGTTGGTTGGTCCACCAACTACGGTTGGTCGGTAAATAAAACCCTACCAACTACGGTTGGTCGGTCTACCAACTACAGTTGGTCGATAAATAAAATCCCACCAATTACGGTTGGTCGATCCACCAACTACGGTTGGTCGGTAAATAAAACCCTACCAACTACATTTGGTCGGTCTACCAACTACGGTTGTTCGATAAATAAAATCCCACCAACTACGGTTGGTCGGTCCATTAACTACGATTAGTCGATAAATAAAACCCTACCAGCTGCGGTTGGTCGGTCTACCAACTACGGTTGGTCGATAAATAAAATCCCACCAACTATGGTTGGTCGGTCCACTAACTACTGTTGGTCGGTAAATAAAACCCTACCAACTACGGTTGGTCGATCTACCAACTATGGTTGGTCGATAAATAAAACCCTACCAGCTACGGTTGGTCAGTCTACCAACTACGGTTGGTCGATCTACCAATTACGGTTGGTCGATAAATAAAACCCCTAACTATAGTTGGTCGGGTAATAAAAGTTCACCAACTCCGGTTGGTCGGAAATAAATATCTTAATAAATTCTAGTTGGTCGGTAAGTCAATTACAATCATCTCCAGTTGTTTAAATTAAACAGGATCATGAGATAAAGGATGTTTTATCACATAAAGATTAAAGATTGATAAATCATTGCAATGAAATAAGCAACCAACAAGCAAAAGCATTCTACAAACTATTTAGAAGAAAAATGAAATGACAATTTTTCATTCAACTGAAATAGAATTACAAAAGTGGTGAAAAGTACAAGTCATTACATAAAATCCTATTCTATGGGTTTCTTTCCCTCTGCCTTTAAAGCAGGTTCCACTCCGGCAGGAGGATCATCTAAGGCATAGGGGGAGTTTATGAAGTTTATGTCTTTCAACATTCAAATACTCATCACAGAAGGATGAGAAAGTAGGTGCTCTGGCCGAGATATCTCAAAATTTGAATGAATATTGTAGTCACCAAGATACTTTGAGATCGGGCACTGAGGAATGGCCCGAGTAGGAATCCAACTCATGTCAAGTTTAAATGGAGGCACTAGAAAATCGAGAAACCCAGGATCATAATAGTCCCACAAATAGTGACCCTGTTCCAACTGTAGCACACCCAAGACATTCATCCATCCTTGCTTGTACCCCTCGTTGTTCGACTGTTGGATCCGATCATCAAGGTGGTAAAAGGATTCATTATAACCATCCATCCAAAATTCTCCGGGATGCTTGTGGAACTGGTAGGTCAACCTCTCTAACTGCTCATGAAGATTCTTCACCAGATTTGTCTTATTCTCCAAGGTAGAATTTTGGGTAGCAAGTTGCTCATCAAAGGTCTGAATCTTCTTGGACATCTCAGCTAATGCTTGATTCTTCGCCATCAATTGGAATGCTTAATTCTCCAAGGCTGCCTGTGTTCTAGCTTCTTCAATAGTTACCCGAGCTGCCCTTGCTCATCCCCGAGAAGCTCTTTCTCGTCTGCAAGCAGATGTAGAGGGTCCCAACCTCTTTAAAGTTTCCAATTCGTCTCTCAAATTGTCATTTTCAACCTCCAGAAACGAGAAACCTTTGTTATTAATAGGGACCAAGGCTCCTGAGGTAGATGTTGCAGATTTCAGTTAGGATATCTCTCCTCGCAAGTTATTGTTTTCTTGCTCCAGCAGTTTCACGATTTTCCTATGCTCTTCAACCTCGGTCTTCAAAGTCCTCTCCGTAAAATCATAAGCACCGACTAACTTATCATATCCTTTGTCAACATTTAGTTGCTGATACTTTTTCTCATATCCCTGATGCAAAAGGGCAGAAGATTACTTGTATTGTTGTTGAAGTTCCTCGATGATACCCTGGAGATCTTCAATCATCTCGTAATAAGCCACGTTATTGGTAACATCTCGGTCGAGTAAAAATTTTAGATATTGGTAAGCTTCCACTGCTCGTTCAGAAGCATCTGAGCCCAGGATATCAAAAATTTATGATTCATCCAAATCTGTATGGCCAGCTTTGAAATATTCATTACATTTTTTCATCAACTCAGTATTGTGAGCTGACAAGAGTTCCATCTTGGCAATAAACTAGCAAAGAGAAGCAATAAACAGGATTAATAAATGATAAAGGCAGAACAAGATAAAGAAAGTCAACATGAACAACAAAAACTCGAATTTTTATTCATCAAAAGACAAGTACAAGGTTCAGGGTTACATTCAAAAGAAATAATAAAATTAAAGCCCGAGCAACTTTACACCTTCTCCTTGTGTTTTGCAACTTCCTCGGAAGGCAGAGATGAGGAGGCTGGTTGCTCGGAGGATATTGGCAGTTGCTCGACAAAGGTACTGGTAGATTGAAGCTACTCGGTAGGAGTAATAGTTGGTTGGGGCTGCTCGTAGCGAAGTTCAACAGTAGGGACCTGATCCCTAACCATTATTGAAGATTCTTCAGAGGCAGCTTCGTGCTCTTCTTCTTCGCTAGGGGAAGGAGGAGTACCGTGAACATGACGTTGAAAAAGCTCAGAACTCTCTGATACCTTTAACTCCTGCAGAGAAGCAATCCATCCGTCCCTGAAGAATTTGAGGCTAGCAAAATCCAATTGAGAGGACATGGCAGCTAGGCCTTTGTTCCAACCTTTGTCCCAGCCAGCACTGAAGTACTTTTTAACAACCAATTTCCTCTTCACCTTCTCCGAGGAGATCTTCTCAGATAAAAATTCCTTGGCAGCTTTCAATTTCCTTTCTGCCTCCTCCTTCTGACGATCAGCTTCACGGAGTTTGCCTAGTTCCTCTTCAGCAGTTTTAAGCTTGGTCTCAAGATCTCCAGCATTCTTGAGCTTTTCTTCAAGATCTTCATTTTTCTTCTTAAACTCTTTCATTTTCCTTTCCAACTCCTGAGAGTCCTCCACAGCTTTTTCTCTCTCTTGCTCAATGGACTTCAGTTGCTTCTCCCAAGCAACCTTATCGTCTTCATATTTCTGACAAGAATCCTTTAAGGTTTGAGTCAGACCTACAATAGCCTCCTCCACACCTCCCGAGGAGCTCGAAGCTTTAGGAGCTTCATCCTTTTTCAAAATAGTATTGAAACATGTTACCAGTTGATAAGAAAAATAACTTTGAGTCAGTACAAGAATAGAACATTGAAAAGTGAAAGTTTAGATTAGTAATACTTACTGAGGCAATATGTTGAGCTGCCAAGGTGGTAACCCTATCCCGTGAACGATTGTCTTCAAGACCTTGGATTTCAAGGATAACCAAAGACTTCACAGATCCCATGGCAGAGCTCGGAGCAACAAAAGTGGGAACACCACTTCCAGCAGTTAGAGGCTGAGAGATGGATTCAGCCAATTTATCCGAGGAGATTTTATTCAATTTCCTCGTGGGAGCAGGAACATTCTCGACCAATGATGTTGTCTTGGTAGGTGATATAACTATAACCTCTCTTGGAGGAGAAACAAATACAATCTTGCTCGGAGCCACAGGGGGTTTCTCGGCAACCTTTTTAGCAGCAGCAGGGAGGGGTGCATCAACTTTTCTTGTCCCCTCTTCTGGGACATCCTGCTTATTTCTCTTTGCCTCTACATTGGCAGAGTCTGATTTGTCAAAGTATGAGAGAGCTCTTCTTCTCTTCATTCTATCACTGAGAGGAATATTTGATTCAGGAGAGGAACCTTCAGAAGCTGGTGCTGGTTCTATTTCACTTATTATTGGACGAGCAGTAAAAGATGAAGTGTAACTCTTAAACTGCAACAAGTATGAGGCTGATCTGATATATTCGTCAGCAACAGTTTGGTGCAAACTCCAGATAAGTTTCAAATGCCTAAAATTGACATCAGTTTCTTTAGGAGATTTCTTTTTGCTATCAACTGCAAATAAACAAAAATTAAAATGTCAATGACGCATTTTATCAAACACAAAGAAAACATAATTTTAAAAACAAAATAAAATAAAATTAAAACAACCTATCACATTGCCATAGGGAGGGAATCTAGGACCCTGATACACATCATCTCCATTTAATGGAGTATGTTGCCAATTTTTCATAACAACCCCATGCTTGAAGTAATCCCTGTTGGCATCGGGGAGATTGACAACTAAAGCCCTATTTAAAAACCTAGTTTTTAAATAAAAAGTGCTATCACTAACAACCCATCTATAGCAAAACATAATTTCTGGAATTCCTAAACGGGTTCCATGAATCTGATTTAATTTATGGACTCCATTAACTATTCTCCATGTATTAGGAGCTATTTTTGCAAGTACCACGTCAAAATATTGACAGAATTCCAAACACAAGAGGTTTGGAGGAAAAGAAAAGCCACATTCAGCTACAAAAAGACTGGGGAACCAATGTCCCTCAGCCAAATGAAAATAGTCAAAAGGCTCAGAAAGCTCTTCCAATATGACCCAGGAAGGAATAGAAAAATCAGAGCGAAATTTATCAAGCGACTAAACAAGGTAAACCATGATGAACAAAAGAAATAAAAGAGAAGGAAGAAGATCTTACAGGAAAAAAGATGAATCAGGTGACAACGAACAATGGAAGAAACGAACGCACAAGACAGAGAAGAAGTGAAGAAGTTCTAAAGATGCAGATTTGAAAAAGTAAAAAACAATCGAGTTTTCTGAAGTGTTTAAATACTTTACCTCGAGAATGAAGAAAAAAAATGATTACCAAGATGGACGATTGCGTATCCGACGACTAAAAAGAAGAAAAAGGCACGAAACACAAAGCGGTTATTGAAATTCAAAACACTTTAAAAATCCTGATACTATGTACTCAGAAACTGAGTTATGTACAACGAACGATTGTCTAAAATTCATAAAGTTTAGGCGGCATAAATGTTCCATACTTTTCTTCAACATCAAACCACGAAACATTGGGGGATTCTGTTGATACCAAATTTAACCTGCTGATGTGGACCAATTATGTGGAGACATGTGTCAATCTACATGGCACCCGAGAACAATTTTGATAACACCTTGACTCCGAGGAACTCAGCCTCCCCGACCAACTCAGTCGCTCCGAGCAACAAGTGTTGTCCGAGGAAATTTATTGTACCGAGATACTTAGGCGGTCAGAGCAGCTTAGGTGGTCCAAGCTTCACCTCTTACAGATCATTTATAACTGAATAATTAAGAGGATTGAATGCACAATAAATGCTGATTATTTTCATACAGATGTACACGCCTATTGGACAACTATGTAATATTCTCCCACATGTACAGCCTCGAGGCTATAAATACATTGTAACCTCCTCATTAGCAGTGGACTCGGAATTTCTTGGTAAACCTATTATCAAGAATTCTGCAAACAGTCAGTAATAACACAAATAGTGGACGTATGCCATTTTTCAAGGCTGAACCACTTTAAAAATCTCTTGTCTTATTTATTTTTATCTGTGATTAAATAATTAGAGATAATCTAATTTTTTACATCAACACTCATGTTCATTTATGGACATAAAGATAGCATTCTTGCCTTTGTTATTATTACGAGAAGTCTGTTTCTCTTCTTGTGTGAACTCACTTAATGATTTATTAACCCTCTCATTACTTCCTTCAGTGGCTGGTTTAGTAGGATAAGAGTATCCATTTTCAAAAATATCCTAGACATCATCTCCAAGGTTCCTTGTATGAAAGCAACCATCCTTACCTTCCAGTAAGCAAAGTTGTTTCCATCAAAGAGTGGGGGTTGGTCAAGTTACCAAATCTTTCATTTTTCTCGTCCATTGTTATGATTTCAAGAAAACAATTTTAGAAACACAAGATCTTTTAAAAAAAATTCCAAAGCTCTCAAATCAGTTTAATGACAAGATGTGTTTAAAATTATGCACGAGATCTGTTCAAGATTTATTAACAAGTTTTGAAAAACAAAACTAAAATCGTTTTTAAATCAGCACACTAAATAGAAATGGATGAGGAGATGTAGAAAGATTAATGACAGGATATTTTTAACGTGGTAAAACCTCAACCAATTGAGGAAACATCCACGACTCCCTCTACGGAGTAAACCAAAAATTCCACTAAAACAAATTATAACAGTTACAAACTATATAACAAATATGCACACAAATCAGACTTATACAAGTTTAGGAATGTACCCACTGGCGTCCTTCTAACTTTTTTGCAGTTCTGTTAGTTGATGTTGTTCTCCAGTTTGCTAACATCCAATTTGTTCTAGTTCTTTACGTCGACTCTTGTTTCAAGATCTTATTACCAACACTTTTAGTGTGGTAGGGGGCTAATGTTTGTGAAGGTGCTTTCTAACACATGCATGCACACACTCACGTTGATTTATACAAATAGTCCTATCAAATTACATATAAGATCTATATGCTGTGATTTTCTGTTCCTTTTTTCTTAGGAAACTTTGAACCTTATTTGACCTTTAATATTAATCCAGAATCCACGGCTATCTTGTTCAGAAGACGATTCAAGATCTTAATCAATCTCAGGTTTCGAAAATATTTTTGAGATTAAAAATCACCAAGTGCGATTCCAACTAGGTCAAAGGTTTTGTTTCAAAAGAACTAGAAACAGAAAATGTTTTTGTTGATTTTGAAGTTGAAAAAATTTACAGAAACAAATCAATAAAAGTTTTCTCAAGATGAGAAACTATAGATGCAGATCTATGTGTAATATATCATGCAACGACTAGATCTAAGATTTCTATAAAAGTAGAGACACAGATCTAATCAAATGTTTAAGCTGAAAACAAAGATCTGAGAACGAAGAGGTTACAACATCAAATAACGAACAAACCAACACTCAAAAACTCTCAAACACTCAAGTTTGTGTTTAGAATGGTTTTGAAAGAGGTTAGGGTTTGAAAGATGTTAGGACATTTTAGGGTTAGGGTTTCTAACTCTCTCTCTCTTTGGTTTATCTCTTCTCTCTCTACTCACTCAAATAGAAGAAGTGGTAAAAGTCTCTTCTGGATGAGGGTTAGCCTCCTTATATAATGGGCTGATAAGGATCGAGAAGATGGTTCAAAATCAAGGGCAACGATTTGGTCTAGGTAGTTTTGACTTTGATCCAAGGGTTAGAGATAAGCGGTAGTTAAAACGCTTCTGATTGGTTTAAGAGGGATTCACCAGGATTGAATTAGAATGCATGCAGATCGTTGATTAACACGATTCAATGGTTGAGATTGATAACAGGGGTTGTCTCTTGGAAGAAACACAAATCAAGCCGATATATAAGCCACAGGTGTAGGGATAGGATTAAAGCTGAAATGCGTGTTTTGAAAATAATTACCAAGACACTTTATAGTCTCCAACGCTTTCGGTTTCTACCCAAGTGAACTTTCAACTAATAAAACCATCAATCCATAATTACATAATGACCCCAATACTTTATAAAACCAATTTTAATTATGATAAAAAGTGTTTTAAAAATCATTTAAAATTCCCAAAAATTATTAAAAATCAATTTTAGGGAAATTAGCACACACAACACACGCACAACAAATAATATGCAATATACAAGATATGAATGTAATCCTAATGTGTGTGAGTGTTGGTACATATACCTTTGATTGGAAAAATAAGAGGAATGAATTTTAGACAATTTCTTAGGCTTTTTGGATTCTAGGAAAGGACACAATTTTGTCACTATTTCCAAACTAGATGAACACTTGTACAATGTAGACTCAAGTGAGTCAAGAGTATAAGGTGCTTCACTTACTTATCTCTCCCTCTAAGCAAAGTTTCTTCTAAAGTTCATTACTAACTTTTGAGTTATACACGAGAGATTTGTGAGTTTTAACTAAGTTTATCTTCACTAAATTATGTTTGTGTGTCCTGGAGATTAATTAAGTAGTGTTGCTGGTTAACTTATCATTACCGTACTCAAAAGGGGCTACGACTCCATTTAATCTAAACTACCCTCTTAAAAACTCTTATAACAAATCCACAAAAATGCTCAAAAGTATACATACTATACACAACCGAACTACGTAGGCATTGATATCGTAGTCGCGCGAGTACGTAGGTGTAATACTGAGTCCTTCTCGTAATATCGAGCCTCAACAATATGTCCCATGATATATCGTCCCCACAGAGATCCACCCATCTCTCTTATCCCTTACCCCTCACTCTTTATAGTCCTCACAAATATAGTATTGAAAGTATGAGCCATGGATTATCCATCCACCCACTTGAAAATAGTATACTCCATTGAGATGTCGGAAGAAAAAGAAGTATATTCATAGTTGTTAACACTCTTATGGTTAAGTGGTATATTTTTCATGTAAGGCTCATAGCTTGCATGATCATCACTTACATGAAGTGCGAGTGTAACCATTGAAACAACTGTAATCTTCCTAAACTCAAGAGTACATATTTGAAAGGGTGGAAAACCATTAGACCTCACCCATCATCTCCTTCATATAATGAAAATGAGATATAAAACTTTCTCAAGCCGCGGCTTCCCGTACAAACCTACACAAATGCTCAAATCCCTATACGAAACCGAACTATGTAGGCTTTGATCCCAAGTATTCTTAGGTACACAGGCAAAATACCGAATCCTCCTCGTGAGCATAAGCCTCAATAATGTATATCTCGATACGTTATCACAATATAGGTGCACCCATCTTTTACATCACTTTTTTATATATCCTCAAGTCGCGACTTCTTGTGCACACATTCTCATACATATTGGCGTCCACCCGTTATACAAACATAGATTCATATACAAGCACCTTTATGTACCAGCATCGGATAAGTTATGTTCATACACCTCTCACAAACACCGTTATCATACTTAAAACACATATCTACCTTGAAGGGATTCTCAACCTAAGGTCTCTAAACCAGCTCTAAAAATAACTAAAAAGTAATCAATTAATGTTAATAGCGACAGTAAGCATAAAATTTAAGGAAGCATAAAGAACAAGTGGGGTGTTTAATACCTTCCCCACTTGTAACCCGAATCCCAAACGCACAAAACAAGAACCTATAAACCAATCTAAAACTTAAAACTTCCTTAGGATTAGCCTGGAATGGATAACCCAAACCTTTTGTTTGTTTTTGTATAAAATAAATCGTCGACTCTAAACAATCGATAAAACCTATTCTCCCACGAAACACACTTGAGTCTAGGCCTAAAACTAGAGGTGTTTGACTCAAACTGGACATGCCGTCAAAAATCTTCTAGGGGCAAGTCATCGGCCCATGTCAAACTGATAATCTGACCTCGGAGGACGAGGCGAACTGGTAGACAAGCACTATTGGGAATCCATCATGAATGAATTCCCCCCGAGTGCATTACTGCTCGAGGACCACAATGTCATAGGTACCTTTTGCATTTGTGAAAAATTGTGTTGTCAAATTGAACGAGAGACTAAGATGCATTGAGGTTTTTTACCCCTAGGTGGGGTTTTTCCTCGTAAATCTTATTTCTTGCTTTTTATGTGATTATTTGATGATTATATACACAATTTCTCTCACACATGCATCTAGATCTAAGATGGATCCAACATGATCCTTTGTTAAATTGAACTTAGGGTGTGTTTAATTGACATGGAAAAAAATTCCATTAAAAATAGTTGTTTAGACTCGTGTTTTGTCCTTGTAGTGCCTTGAATGGAAAATAGAAAAAGTAAAACCAAAAACTCATATCTTTTTTCGCTCATTTTCCAACTTCTCATCCAAATGAACTATTTTCCACGCATTTTTCATGTTTCTAATCAAACACACCCTTAGGTCTTATATCTAGTTAGATTACTTAATTGACTTAGATTTGCTTCCAAAGTATTAATTGATTAGTTAAACTTGAAATCAACTTTGCTTTGTAATTGTTTAATTGATATACTTTCTCAATTGTGTGGATCTAATAAATCTCTCACCTAGATGCATGTTTCCTAGGTTTAAACTAAAATTAGCCAAAGGATTTTTTAAATTGGTAAGTTCTTACTAAAATAGAAAAGTAAAACCAAAACCAATATCTTTTTTCGCTCATTTTACAACTTCTCATCCAAATGAACTATTTTCCACTCATTTTTCATGTTTGCAATCAAAAACACCCTTAGGTCTTATATCTAGTTAAATCACATAATTGACTTAGATTTGCTTCCAAAGAATTAATTGATTAGTTAAACTTAAAATCAACTTTGCATTGTAATTGTTTAATTGATGTACTTTTTCAATTGTGTGGATCTAGTAAATCTCTCACCTAGATGCATATTTCCTAGGTTTGAACTAAAATTAGCCAAAGGGTTTTTAAATTGGTAATTTCTTACTAAAACCTCTTCACCCCAGTTTTATTTGAGGTGAACACTTGCACTAAAACACACCACCTCATCACTTCCACTCTGGTATTGAGTGATAATAAAACACCCAATTTAATAAAGTCACCTTTTGACCCTATGTTCTCCCATAATCCTCTAGGATATTCATAACCACCTTATATTCCTTCATAGAGGGACGAAGGAGAAGAATTGAGCCATCTGCGAAGAAAAGATGAGATAGGGTGGGAAAGGTAAGTTTGATTTTAATTCTAGAAATATGATGTTCATATAAATCCCTTGAGATAATATCTTACACCAAAAGAAATAAATATGACAATAAATGTTCATCCCTCCAAATAACCCTCATCGGGTTTATCTAGACTTTAATCTCCCCATTTATAAGGACCCTTAATTGGACTGTACTTATGCATTGGTGTATTATATGGACCCATTTCTTTATAAAAGTGTAAGGACACAAATTTCCAATTTGAGTCCTCTTATAGTTTTGGCTCAATTCCGGACAAAAACATTTATTCATAGGATTTTATTTAATTGTAATATTCAAGACCTATGAAGTGTTTGTTGAAGACGTAGCGGCAAAGAGTATAAAGCATCATCAACATGCCGTAGTTTATGTGCCTCGTTTGTACGTCATCAACTAAGTTCCATGCTCCCAAGGTATGAATGTATTTATATGTATATAGGAGCTTGGAACAATTTGTATTGGGTGTTAGGTGAATTAAAACTGTATTTTATTTTTCAGAAAGAATCAATTAGAAACTTAAAAATAAGTATATAAAAGTTTCTGGGCCAAAATCGAATTTTTCAATCTTTCTGTTTGTTCGTTTGAAATGTCGTTCTAACGAGTTTTTTTTGTTCGAACCAGATTTCGTTCGAACGAGTTTTGTCGTTCGAACCATGTTCGTTCGAACGAGTTTTGCCAACGACCCTAACTGGACAGTCGTTCGATATGTCGTTCAATATGTCGTTCGAACGAAGGTTCGTTCTAACGAGATATCTAATGAACTTCTAACGAGCCCAGGCTGGTCACTCGTTAGAAGTCTCGTTCGAACGAGAATCAAGTTCGTTCGAACGAACTTCCAGCGGGAACAGTTATTTGGCAGTTTTTTGCCGTTTTTCCCCACTCTTCCACTTGGTTTTCAACCAACATTTTTCATGCAATATTATGTGCGGGAAACACATTTTCCAAGACAACTTTTCCATCCTAATACATCTCCTAGAGAGAGTTTGAGAGATTATTTACAAAAGGAAAATGTTCATGTTTGAGTGTTCTTCAACTTAAAGAAAAATCTTTAAACACTTAGTTTACACCCAATTGTGTTTATCCAAGTTTCTATATTTATATCAATTGCTTGGAGTTTTTGGCACCAGTTTTCTCTACCGAATTCAAGAGACATTTCGGGTTTGCTTCTACACCCCATCACAAAGAAGGCTTTTGTTGAGATTCTACCCACACGGAGAAAGGATCCATGCTTGGGTGACGGTGACCATATAAAGTCCCATTGGTGGATTCCGAGACCGCGGTGGTGTTCCGAGGTTGTCCGCTAGGAAGAGGTTTCTACGAGGAGGAGCGTCGAGGCTTGAGAGGGATCGAGTCAGTCGTTGTAAGTCTACCTGTCTTGTAATTGTAATTCCGTATCTAGTGGACTTGTGGCTAGGGCCGTCCGAGGTTGTTTCCCGTCTTGGGTTTTTCCTCGTACATCTCGGCGTAGTGTGACATTGTTTATTTTATCTTGCATCATAATTTAGAATGCATGCTTAGAATTAATTCAAGATAAAATTTGGTTTTATTATCACACTATATTTAATTTGGGACTTAAATTATATATTGGGTAAATTTGGTTTATTCAAGCCATGTACTAAAATTGGTTTCGCCTAACTTTGAATAATTGTTAATGATGACTTAGGCAAATTCTAGGACTTGATTTATGATTTAATTTGTTTCTTAAGATATTAAAACCTGGCCTTGTTGTTTTGTGGAACCATCACTTGTATTCAACGCTTCCGCATTTATTTAAAAAGGAAATTAACTTTGATTTTAATTGAAGAAAATTTAAAATCCGGGGATACATAATCTCTTGCGTCTTAAGATTGGTATCAGAGCCAAAAACGATAAATTATTTCGTTAAAGATCCTTTACTTTTTGGCTAAATATGGATTTTTCCCCATTTTCAAAATTTCCTATTTTTGATGGTTCTAACTAAGCGTATTGGAAAGCGCGAATGAAATCGGCACTTAAATCTATCGATGAAAGTGTTTGGATGTCTGTTGTTAACGGTTGGACCCCACCAACTCATCTAATTGAAAATGAACGTGTTCCCAAACCCATCGATAGATGGACCAAAAATGAGTTTGAGCTTGCAAATTTTAATTCCCGTGGTTTAAATGCCTTATTTAGCGCTATCACACCGGATGAATTCCGACGTATTATGACATGTGAAACCGCTAAAGAAGCTTGGGATATTTTACAATTAACTCATGAAGGAACTAGTGTCGTTAAAGCTTCAAAACTCCAAAACCTCACCACTCAATTTGAAACTATCAAAATGGATGAAAAAGAAACTTTTGATAAATTTTATGCTAGACTTTCTGATATTGTTAATTCATCCTTTAACTTGGGAGAGAAAATACCTGACGACCGTGTAGTAAAGAAAATTTTGAGGTCCCTACCCGATAGATTTATTCCTAAGGTGACCGTTTTAAATTCTTTACCCACTTTAGCCTCTACAAAATTAGAAGAGCTTGTAGGTGATTTACAAACCTATGAACTAGATATGTTTCCCTCTAAAACTGAAAAGAAAACTGAAAAGGGCGTTGCTTTAAAAGCCCGCAAAGAGGTTAAACAAGTAGTAGAGAGCGATAGTGATAGTGACTCGGAAGATATTGCTTTATTTGCTCGTAAATTTAGAAAATTTCTTAAATTTAACAAAGATAAAGTTAAAAATGATTTTAAGAAATTTGAATCTTCTAAACTTGATAAAAACGAGAAGATTTCTAAAGCCGATAAGATCCCTAAACCTAGTAATGAAAATATTGATAGGGACGAGTCTAATAAATGTTTTGGTTGTGAAGGTTATGGCCATAGGGCTTTTGAGTGCCCCACTAAACTAAGGAAAGAGGGTAAACGACCCATTTCATATAATGCGACCCTTAGTGATAGTGATAAGGAAGAGAAGCCCGAATCCCCCACTAAGAAAAATTTTGTGGCTTTTATGGCACATGTAAGTGATAATGAAAACTCATCGGATGATGAAATTATAGCACATGCCACTTCCAAGGTCATTGTACATGATTCTCTGATTTTTGATGATAGTGAGAGTGAAAAAGAAGAAGAGAGTGAAAATGAAGAAGAGGTTGATATGAGTGAACTTCAAAATGCTTTTCATGAATTATATAAAGAATCTATTAAATTGAAAAGAGCTAATTTGAAGTTAGAAGCGAGTTTAAGAGAGAGTGTCAAGGTCATTGATGAAAGTGCCTTAATAGAAGACCTTAGGACACATGAGAGAACTCTTCAAGAGAAGCTTAACTATGTAGAAGGCAAGAGAGATAGCCTTAGGGGTTTAATGGAATCCTTGAAAAAGGAGCTTCTTGGTTTTGAAGAGCGAAATGTTTTACTAGAATCTAAAATTTTAGAATTGGAAAATAAATTAAAAGATTCTAGTAATGTCAAATTTGATTTGGAGTGTCGTTCGGAAAAACTAGATAAAATGTTAGGAACGGTCCAAATTAAAAATGACACTTTTGGTTTAGGCTTCAATTCTTGTAATGATTTTAACCCTAAAGTCAAAACCAATGTTTTAGGAGAATATTCTAGGAATGCATTTAATGATCACTCCTCAGATAAATCTTTTCGACATGCTCTTACTTGTACACATTGTGGTCGACAAGGTCATCTTAGGAAATTTTGTTTAGATCTTAAACGAATTCCTAGAAAATCCCATAGTAAAGTAACCACGATAGCTAATGTTCCTACACCCCAAGATAGTAATTCTTCATTAATATGGGTTAGGAAATCCGACTTGGTTGCCTTACAAAATAGGGATTTTGATTCTCATTCACTTTCACATGCTTCCTCCCTTGCTAAATCTAAAGGATAAATGTGTTAGTGTTTGCATACTTTAGCGTTTGTACTTCATGCTATATTCATATGCTAAATGTATGCTTGTTTAGTCATTTTCTAGTCATTGCCTTATTTCATATCACATGCTAGAAATTTGATCTTGTTTATCTTTTTGTATTATATTTTGTGTTTGAATCGACTGCATAATATAAAAAGATTTTTGGTTTATCATTTGTGTTTTATTTATTCCATTTAAGCTTAATGAAAAATACAAATGATTTTTGTTTGTCCTTTTGAGTAAATATTTATTTTTGACACATGTTAAAAACTCAAAAAGATTTTGTTTTGTGTGTATTTTTGTTTGACACACTTTATGTGGCATATATTTGTGTTTGAATCCTATCGTTTTTACGCTTCCATGTGGCTAGAACTTTTGGTTTAGATTTTCAATCCTTAAAATGTTCTTTACCATGTTTTATATGGAGTAGTTGGACTTTGTATTGTTCAAATGGATTCTATTTCTATATGCCTCTATTCACACATGCACGAGCTCTTTTGAAATCTTAATGTCACATGTTATATTTGAGCTTTTTGAGGTGTTCTCCTATCAATCTAGTCATCTACATATCTATGATCTAGGAGGACTAGTGCATGTCAAAATCTGTTGCATGTGAGATTTGTGCGAAAAATGAAAACATGATAAATTTAAATGTGCACGGGGAAGGGCTCCGAAAGGACTAAGTGATCCTTTGCGAATAGTAAGCCACCGTTAATTGGATCTAAAAGAAATACGTGATCCAAAGGCCTAAAAACAGAATATATGGCATTCAAAGAAAGCAATTGCCAAGGCCTATGTTTGTTTGATATATTCATTCAAAATCAAAAGAATATATATGCTTATTGAGGGAGAATTGGATGGTATATCAACGGTTTGCACAATGTCCGTTTATCCTAGTTGTCTTTAATGTCATGACTCTATTTGGTTTGTAGAATCCCCATCATGCTAGGCTTGTATGCATTGTGTATGTTTGTTCATTGAGTTCAATCTTTATATTGTCACATGAGGTTATATTTAACTATGATGAAGTTTGCAATCAAATGAGAACTCCGTGAACATTTCTTAAGTGTTTGGGTCTAAATTTAATTGTTGCTTGTTCACACCCCTACACTTTCGTTTCCATATGACACATTTTTGCCATACGAATGTGCAAACTTATTATATTTTGTGTCATGTGTGTGTTTATATCTATATATATATGCAAGTGGTTCATTGATATATTTCTAGTATATATATATATGATATTTATTTGTCTTTGCCTTGTTTTTAATTGCCCATATGCTTTCATGTCTTATAACCTTAAGCTTTCGCTTGTTGTTTCTTAGTTCTTTATCCTTTGCCTATTCCCGAACAAAAAGGGGGAGAATGATGATAAGGGGAGAAATGGTATCTAATCCTAGAAATGGTATCTAATCCTATTATTATCGTATCTTCGTTTGGGGGAGATTTATCTTAGGGGGAGACGTCTTTCTAAGTAGGTCATGTGTTAAAGGGAGAATTAATTTAGGGGGAGTAATTAATTAATTAATATTTTGATATTCCCTATGCATTTGATGAGTTTGCTTAAGTGTGCAGGAATTATTCTATAGCGGCGTCTTTCTATGGCAAAGAGTTTAATCCTTGGGTTGAGTCAAGATTGGGCGGGTTATGTTTTGAGTCTAGTAGAGCTTGACGGCCCTTTAGGATTTTTGTTTGGTTTTTGTCCCGGAATAGCCAAAGGGGGACAAAAACATTTATTCATAGGATTTTATTTAATTGTAATATTCAAGACCTATGAAGTGTTTGTTGAAGACGTAGCGGCAAAGAGTATAAAGCATCATCAACATGCCGTAGTTTATGTGCCTCGTTTGTACGTCATCAACTTAGTTCCATGCTCCCAAGGTATGAATGTATTTATATGTATATAGGAGCTTGGAACAATTTGTATTGGGTGTTAGGTGAATTAAAACTGCATTTTATTTTTCAGAAAGAATCAATTAGAAACTTAAAAATAAGTTTATAAAAGTTTATAAAAGTTTCTGGGCCAAAATCGAATTTTTCAATCTTTCTGTTTGTTCGTTTGAAATGTCGTTCTAACGAGTTTTTTTTCGTTCGAACCAGTTTTGTCGTTCGAACCATGTTCGTTCGAACGAGTTTTGCCAACGACCCTAACTGGACAGTCGTTCGATATGTCGTTCGATATGTCGTTCGAACGAAGGTTCGTTCTAACGAGATATCTAACGAACTTCTAACGAGCCCAGGCTGGTCACTCGTTAGAAGTCTCGTTCGAACGAGAATCAAGTTCGTTCGAACGAACTTCCAGCGGGAACAGTTATTTGGCAGTTTTTTGCAGTTTTTCCCCACTCTTCCACTTGGTTTTCAACCAACATTTTTCATGCAATATTATGTGCGGGAAACACATTTTCCAAGACAACTTTTCCATCCTAATACATCTCCTAGAGAGAGTTTGAGAGATTATTTACAAAAGGAAAATGTTCATGTTTGAGTGTTCTTCAACTTAAAGAAAAATCTTTAAACACTTAGTTTACACCCAATTGTGTTTATCCAAGTTTCTATATTTATATCAATTGCTTGGAGTTTTTGGCACCGGTTTTCTCTACCGAATTCAAGAGACGTTTCGGGTTTGCTTCTACACCCCATCACAAAGAAGGCTTTTGTTGAGATTCTACCCACACGGAGAAAGGCTCCATGCTTGGGTGACGGTGACCATATAAAGTCCCATCGGTGGATTCCGAGACCGCGGTGGTGTTCCGAGGTTGTCCGCTAGGAAGAGGTTTCTACGAGGAGGAGCGTCGAGGCTTGAGAGGGATCGAGTCAGTCGTTGTAAGTCTACCTGTCTTGTAATTGTAATTCCGTATTTAGTGGACTTGTGGCTAGGGTCGTCCGAGGTTGTTTCCCGTCTTGGGTTTTTCCTCGTACATCTCGGCGTAGTGTGACATTGTTTATTTTATCTTGCATCATAATTTAGAACGCATGCTTAGAATTAATTCAAGATAAAATTTGGTTTTATTATCACACTATATTTAATTTGGGACTTAAATTATATATTGGGTAAATTTGGTTTATTCAAGTCATGTACTAAAATTGGTTTCGCCTAACTTTGAATAATTGTTAATGATGACTTAGGCAAATTCTAGGACTTGATTTATGATTTAATTTGTTTCTTAAGATATTAAAACCTGGCCTTGTTGTTTTGTGGAACCATCACTTGTATTCAACGCTTCCGCATTTATTTAAAAAGGAAATTAACTTTGATTTTAATTGAAGAAAATTTAAAATTCGGGGATACATAATCTCTTGCGTCTTCAAAAAGCTTATCTTTTCTATCACTTTAACTAATAAACCCCATTATACCACACCATATGCCTTATTAAGATTCAGCTTCTAGCACACCTCCTTTTTTTGGGTCTTCCTATATATCTTATCATGGTGAAAGGCTTCGTGGGCCATTATCGCTATCTTAAATTTTCCTATTTGGAATGAAAATCGCCTAGTGGGGATGATGATGTTTTAGAGGAGAGGATTTAGTCTATTACCAAACGTCTTAGAAATAATTTTTTAGATGAAGTTACAAAGTCTAATATGATAAAAAAAAATGGGTGTTATCTTAGGGGACATGGAATTTTGGGATGAGAATAATGTCAGTGGAGTTAATCTCTTTCAAGATAAAATTTCCTTCAAAGAAGCTTGTCACTGCCTTACAACAACCACACCAATAATATTCCAATACTTTTGAAAAAATATATCTGAAAAGATATCCGAAACTAGGGCCTTATGGGAAAAACTTTTGTAATCTCTCCATTCGTGATTGGCTGGCATTATGTAGCATTTTCCCCTTCCGTAACCACATTCTCCACCACCTCCAAAACCCTATAAAAATTCTTAGGGTGTTGGCTCGTGAATACATAATCAAAATAGGATTTGATATAGTCCTCTAAATCTTCACTCGAGTTAGTCCATGTATCCTCTGTCACTTTAAGTTTGATAATATTGTTTCGATTTCTTCTTTGAATTTTTATGGAGTGGAAGAATTTTGTCTTATGGTTCCCTTATTTTAGCCAATTTATTCGTGATCTTTGGTGGAAATAAGATTGGTTTTTTTACAGCTCATCCATTTGATCAATAATATCATTCTCCTTTTACTTAGCCTTATCCGACAACGAATTTGATTAAAGCATAATTAGTTATTTATTGAGATTTTTCCAAAGTCTTCTTTTTATTCTCGAAATTATTTGTAATACCCCGTACTTTTGGCTATATTTATTTTTGGGGATTAATTAATTAAATGCGTATTAATTGGAAATTAATCCGGGGTTATAAATACTAACGAGATGCGAGTTGGTATTTGATTATGTGCATACATGTTTTGATATATGTATTTGGTATTATAAAAGTTGTCGTGAGATTTATATACGGCATTTTAGAAATTTTGTTGAGACGCGTGTGACCGCTGCGTCATGGTATATTATTTTAATTATAAAAGTGATTTTTATTTCTATTATCCGTATGATCGTTTTGAGTGCGCTAACGCGTCCGGAAGGGTCGAGATAGTCAGAAAACACTAGCCGGGGGTGTAGTTTGGGTCTCGGGGTATTTTTAGGCCATACCGGCAACTTAAAGGGTATTTTGGTAATTTTACATTTTGAGGAATTAAAAGTGACGAAAATCGGGAGTTTTAATCTGATGTGGATTTAACCCACTAAGCCCATTAACCAAACCATATTAACCTAGAAGGCTACGTAGGTTATTAGAAGAGTTTTCTAAGTTCCCCAAATCAAACCCTAGCCACCTTAAGCCACCATTGGAGAAGAAGCTTGGAGAGAGGGAATTCTGCAGAAAAACTCTATCAAACCATCATCCAAACTCAGAGACAACCAAGGAAAGTGACTTTATTCCATTTAATTTCAGAGAATGTCTTTTCCATGTTAGAAATTGAAGAATTTTAATTGTTCTTGAAAGTTGAATGAAAACCCATAATAATTGGATTTAGAACTTGATTATTGAGGACAAATCGTATGTAGGATGACATAGAGATGATTATTCTGGTATTAATGTATGTTGGTTGAAACAAAAACGGATTAAATTCTGGGATTTGATGATGATATAAATTTAGGGTTCATGTTCTAGATAAAATTGGGGAAAAGTATAAAATCTTGTGATTTAATGATGTTTAGGATGCATTGATGCCTTAAAAGATGTTAGTATATGACCTTAGCATGTTTTAGTATGATTAGAGGACTTAAATCATTGTTGGGACGAACTTTGGAGAAGATTTGAGGAGTAGAAATGGATGGAAAACGTAACTAAGAGAATTTGGGACGAAACTGGCAGGTCGTTAGAAGCCCCTACCCAGGTCGTTCGAACGAACTCATTCGAACGAGCTTCTAACGAATCGACCAGTCGTTCTAACGAAAGGGAGCCTCGTTCGATAACTTCGTTCGAACGAGATCTCGTTAGAAGGTACAGTTCGTTCGAACGAACTGGAATCTCGTTCGAACAGCCTCGTTCGAATGAGACTTCTAACGAGTTGACAGAGGAATCTCGTTCGAATAGTCTCGTTCGAACGAGACTTCTAACGAGTTGACAGTTTGGTCCTTTTTGGACTGTTTTGATTTTTGGAGTCCCGTAAACTTGTTCGAGGATATAGATAACATTCCGATGATGATGTAATGATATAATTGGGACTTTTGGGTATTTATGAGAAGGAAATTAGATACGAGAGTTATATTAAATGGACGGTTTGTGTTGAGACGTGAGGGTCTACTACGACGTGAGAATGAATTATGGCGCGTATAATTACAAACCGGAATAATATAAGTTGTAGATATTATAAGTTAGTACGAGAATGCGATATGTACTACGCTTAAACTACGGGATTACTAAGACGTGTGTTTACTTAGTATTGGTATATGAATTGTGTGTATGACATACCTACCATACTTGCTATCACGGGAGGTTTGCGTTCGCTTAGGGCCCTCTAATCCTTGTGTTGCCCGGATTTAGACTGGTTACCTTGATGAACATAGGTCATAGAAAGACTTATTGGGATATTAATAAGTCCGCTGATCGTAGGAGCGTAGGTATGTGCGTGACCTATGTGATGTGACTGTGTTCGCCTCCATTGTTTGTGATGTTGCTATCTGTGAACTATTCCTGAGAGATTCTGAATATGTAATCCTTATGTACGTGATGTACCGGGATGGATAGCAGAGTATGTGTGCACCGCATCTTAGTTCTCGGGGTGCTTATATTGTATATTTATGATGTGAATAATATACACTTAATTAATGGGAACCTTCACGTTAATGTTGTGAATATAATTACGGTATTGCTTCGAGAAATATAGCGAGTTAACTGATAGTGATATATATATGGCATATTGAGCATCTGAGTTTACGTTAAACCCTACTTAATTACGAGCGTTATAATGTTAATAGAACCGAGTAATATGGGTAGGACCTATGATAGTCTAGCTAGAGATGATGTCACTTAGCTAGTGGTTTGTGTCGTTATAGATGGGTACTTACGTTAGGAGTGCACAGTTAGACGAGAGGTGAGAATATCATGTGAGTTCACATCCTAACATGTACTTTGCATTTAATGTTTTAAATGTTTTTAAAGAACTTGCAGGTTTTTAAAATATCTCCACATTCGGGCTCTGACCCGTTTTCTTTTCAAATCTATTTTTCTTTGTAAAACCATTTTAGGTGCCCAGCCACAAGGACACCATGCATAGGATACTCATTCATGTGACGAGTTGTAGCTGTTTGTGGAAGCTACAGGGATTTGCTTGTAGACGCCTCTATCACTTGGATTCCAGATTCATTATCTATCAGTTGTAGGGCATGTTGCCCATTTCTATTAGAGTTACATTTCCATTTCAGTTTTCAGACTTTGGCATGTACTGTTTTAGTTTTCAGTTACTTATTTCAGTTATAGGATTGTAGTGAGGAGTTTTTCCTCCAGACTTTATTTACGTTATGTGATGGTCTTTCTATTTACTTCATTATGGTGAATGGTGTTATTATTCTTTATTACTCTTGTTGCATGTTAATCAGACTTAAATTAAAATTTGGCACTTACTTTTTAAATACTAGGTGGTTAGTAATCATTAAAATGTTTTCGACAGTGATGCTATTAACTGGACCAACTTGGCATTTTGAATTAATTTGATAAAGGAGTAGCTACCCGGTATTTAATTAGTCGGGGTGTCACATTATTTTTCTTCCAATCCAACAGGTCTTTGGAGATTTTTCAGTCTCTGGGTTATTTTATACATATTGTAACCATTAACTTTATGAATCCATCACTTAACTATTGTCTCCTCATAAAGAGGGAAGTTCACCCACATGGATACAATATCCAATAGTAAGAGTTTATAGGGTCAGAGTTGGGAGAAAATGGGATTAGATGACAATCCCCTTTTCTCCCATCTTGCTCCAATAATGTTGAGATCGCCCATTATAATCCATGGGGACCTTCTACAATTTGTCATTGAGATGAGACTATCCCATAATTTTTACCTCTTATCTTAATTCACATCTGCATAAACGAAAGACGAAAGCCAATCTTAGTTGTCAATTTTAAGCGTGCACATCACATTATTGACGTTTTTAGATTTTGATAAAATGTGTACCTCAACTTCAATGTTCCACTACAAGGCTAATCCCCTGACATTACCAATAGGGTCCATATAGCACGCATTGTAATAATCTTTTCTTTTAATAATAAATTCAAATTTTGGGCGTTTATTTTTTGTCTCCATTAAAAGAAATTGGAGGGGCGATGGTATTTTATAATCTCCTTCAACATATGAATTGTCCGGGGTTACCGGACTCCCCCAAAATTCCATGAAATAACTTACTTTGCTCGTGTGATTGATATGGGACAACCGCTACAACCCGTGTAACTGTTATCCAAAATGACTATTAATTAGGTTACAACAAGTATAAACACTAATAATACATGCATAATAATCTAAAATAAACACAAACAAACTTATAGTGACAATAATGCAGAGCTAATGATTGAGGCAAGTGTTGAATAGTCTGTCTTTAAGACGGTATTTTCCCCTCACTAGTCCTTTACGGACACAATGACAAACGTCTTTCATAATACAATAATCACGACTTGCAATAGTATCCCTCCAAATTGCAAGTTACTAGCGAACTAACAATGGAAGAGACTCTATTTTATGGGCACGAAATGGTATTGACTTAAGACAAAAGAATGTATGAAAAACCCAACATAAAAAATGAAACACTAACCACCTATTTATACACAATAAATGGTTAAACTGTCATAATAGTGGGAACAAAACTGTTAAAAAACGAAATTATCAAATTGTTAAAAACCTTAGATTAAAATTGGGCCAAAAAATAAAATATAAACCAAATGAAAATTGGACTCAATAAATAATAAAAGGCCCAATAAAACTTGGCCTAAAAACTTTATATTTTGTCTAACTCAAAACCCAAAGCCCACGCCCATGACGAGTCGGCAGCAACGTGCGCGTGTGGACTTTAAAGTCAATCCAAGCCCACGTAGGTCCTCCCTCCTTCAAGGAGTTGGGGTACCCCAAGATCATCAAACCCAAATACCATAATGGGTTTAATATATTACACCTATTTTTCATATTTTATCTATGTGGGACAAGATCTTCAACATAATACTTCAACCAAGTACTCATGGAGGAGAATGTGTTACAACTTCGAATCGTCTTAAAATACATATGAGTCCCATATTAAATTGACCATAAAGTTGACTAAAATAATATTTTGTCAACCATTTAAAATCACCCACATGAATGAAAATTGGATGGATAAACATAAAAAGACTATGTAAACACAAAGAGAGTTCTATTGGAGAGATAGCTTTTGGTATTTAATATTTTCTAATGAGAGACTACTGAATTTACTTTCTGATCAATGAATGTAATGTCTTGAATTGTTCAGTGCTTGGTATATATCAAGGCAGTAGACTTCACAAGGTAATTCTTCGAACAAAATTTTTTCTTTCAGTTGTGTCCATTTTGGCCCAAAATAACTCCTAATTTCATGAGTGCTTAAGATAATTTTGCCCTTTTGAATTTCTCATAGAAGCAGCCCCTTCACACTCACATTGGTGAATTCCCATTAAGAGTATCCTACTATACCCCATTTGGATTTTCAAGACATATGAGTCACTAAAAGATAAGATTATCCTTACTTACTTTGTAGATATCATTATTTTATTATAGGATCAGGTAGGAGTTTGAAACTCATCAGTGCTCACTTCGAAGAGTCAGTCAAGATCTAGTTGTCCCTTTAAACCTATATCGTGGGATCTCCAATCTGATAGGTAGGGTTGCTATCAAGACAAGTCTTTATTTTGTAGGCTTTAATCACATTCCCCTCAATAATTAATATACTTGCTCTATATTCACACCTTTAGTTAACGGATCAGATATATTGTCCTTAAACTTAATATAACCAATGCAAATAATTCCATAAAAGATAATTTGTTTAACGATATTATTTCTTTGACGTATATGTCGAGACTTACCATTATAGATATGACTTTGTTCTCTGTTAATTGTTCATTGACTATTACAATATATGTAAATTGCAGTCACCGGTTTTGGCCACAATGGAATATCCTCTATAAAGTTTCGAAGCCACTCTGCTTCTAATTAAGCTTTATCTAAAGCTATAAAATTAGATTTGATAGTGGATCTAGCAACACAAGTATGTTCTAATTAGCATCATTGTATCCTTCAAGTACAGTTGGATATCTTGTGTAGTGAAATTCATGATGAAGGGTATATCTTAGATATCTAATAACACTTATTATGGATTTCCAATTCTCTTCACATGGGTCACTTATATACCAAATCAATTTGTTAACTAAGTAATCACTCATAACATATATTAAACCACCTATGATACGAGAGTATTCTAATTGAGATATATTATTTTCGATATTTTTATATAAATTAAGATTTAGGTCAATAGGTGTCTACCTTTATTGAACTTATCAAGTATCTTCTCAATATAATGAGATTAAAACACGATATGTCCGTCCGATGTTTTAGAAATTGTAGTTCCTAATATAACATCTACAATATCCATATCTTTCATATTAAATTTAATGAACAAGATTATCTTAGTAGATTTAATAATATCCTTATTACTTTCAATAATAAGCATATCATCCACATAAGGGCAAACAATGGCATAACCACTTTGAGTGTAAACACATTTATCACACTTATTTATTTTAAATCCATTTGACACCATTACATTGTCAAATTTTCCCTGCCATTGTTTAGGTGCTTGCTTTATACATAATGAAATTGAACAAGTTTACACATTTTATTTTCTTGTACTGAAACTTTAAACTCTTTTTATTGTTCTATGTGTATCTCTTCATTTAACTCATCGTTTAAGAAGGCAGTTTTCACATCCATTTGATATATCTCAAGATTATGTAATGCTGCAATATTTATTAATATTCGAATGGATGCTATTCTCGAAATAGGTGACTGAGTATCAAAATAATCCAACCTTTTATTTTTCCTATAGCCCTTAGCTACAAGTCTAGCTTTGTAATTTTTCAATTGATCCATCCACTTTTAATTTTCTCTTGAATATCCACTTGCATCCAAGAGGTTTATTACCTCGTGCAAGGTCCACTAATTCCCAAGTATGATTTTGCATGATGGATTCAATTTTACTATTGACGGCCTCTTTCTAAAAAGGAGCTTTTGGAGTTAACATCACTTCTTCGAAGCTAATAAGCTCACTCTCTAACATAAAATTTAGAAAATATGGTACTATTTCTAGGTTCGAGGTCATTATTCTTCTTAATAAAATATATTCATTATCTACATTTTCTTGATGATTACTAGATTCAATACTATAAGTTCTTTTAAAAGAACTTAAATCAACCCCTTTATTATTAGGAATTATGTCTCTGGAGAAGTATGCATTTCTAGATTCAATTAAAGTGTTTACGTGTATATCGGGAATCTCTGATTTATGAACAAGAAATCGATATGCACTACTATTAATTGCATAACCAATGAAGGTGAAATCAACAGTTTTTGGTCCTATTTTAATCCTTTTAGGATTACGAACCACTGCCTTTGTAAGACACCCCCATACTTTAAGGAATTTGTAATAAGTTCTTCGACCTTTCCCTAACTCATATGGTGTCTTATGTGTTTTCTTATAAGGCATTTTATTCAGAAGATAATCTGCAGAAAGTAAAGCGTTCCCTCTCAAGTTCGGAGGTAAACCCAAACTTATCAACACAATATTCACCATCTCTTTAAGAGCTCAATTTTTGTATTCAGTAATACCTTTAGATTGGGGTGAGTAATGAGTGATAGTTTGATGAATAATTCCATGTTTCGAACAGGATTATTCAAAAGGGGAGTCATATTCACCATTTCTATAGATTCAAACCACTTTAATCTTCTCACTAAGTTAATTCTCAACTTATGTTTTGTAACATTCGAAGACATTTACAGCCTCATCCTTATTTTGAAGCAAGTAAACATAATAATATCTTGTGCTATCATTGATAAAAGTAATAAAATACTTTTCCCACATCTTGTTTGAACAAATTTCAAACCTCATACATCATTATTAATTAACTCAAGAGGATTCTAGTTTCTTTCAATAGAATAATTTCACACACGTTTCACGCTTATGATTCGAGTCAATACTAAATTTTAAGTATTAAGTCTAAATTAATTAATCTATGAATAGTACCATGATTAACATGACCTAATCTACCATGCCATACATTACAAGACTCAAATAAATAAGCAGAAAATGCAATATTATTATTGTGAGTGAAGAAAAATTCACAATAAAAGATTCTAAGAAAACAATCACAAATGGCAGAAAATAAATGGAATCACACATAACAACGATGTACGTGGTTCGGCAACTTTATACATCCATGGAGAGGTTACTTGTTCTTATTAAGTGTCTCTCAAAGTCTCAAGTTTTCATCCCTTTGCCCTGGGTTATATATGTGTTGTTACAGAGATCGAGTTGCTTAAGGAACTCCATAATAGGGTGCGGATTGGCCATGAGGTACTTGAATATCTCATCCGAGATTCTTGGTGCCTGATTTGACCATATCTGCGAGTCTCATGCTTCGACTAAACTACCCGTGTAGAAATTAAGTCATGATTTGGGCCAGGCCATTTATTATTAAATTATCTTAGTAGACTACTCTTATGGACTTGTAAAAAATGGGCTCCCACAATTGCCCCAAAATATTTGGGCTAATAATTATGGGTCAATAGATTTCAACTAAGTCGAAGGCCTAAGGCCTTAAATATAATAAACGACTGCCATGGCATGTTTCTAATTGTAAGACTTGCTAAGGGGTATGCTTATCTAAAAAGAGATCGAAGCACCAAAATCCTCCTGGGAAGATGAAACTCATCATTATAAGTTATGGTGATCAGTTGGTGTATACCTTCAACCGTTCGATCACTGACTCTGGTTGTTCTTGCGCATACTTCGCTCCTAAGCTTCTATTTTACTTCAAAAGTCGAGGTCCTTCTTCTTCTGTGATTTCCCAAAGCTTTGTTACTATATGTAAGTTCTAGTCTCTTCCCTTTCAGGTCTTTTTCCATGCATTAACTTGTTACTATATCCAGGGTTTCTTCTTGCTTGTGAAATTATGGTAATGCTAGATAATAAGTCAGTAGAAGAGTTTAGGCACCATATAATATTCTTGATTGGGTGATTATTGATTGTGACCCCTTCCTCATAATGTTCGTGACGTTGATGGGGGCATTGGATTCACACCTCTGTGGTAACTCAATGGGGTTTGACATTCCCCCCAGATGAGTTATTTCTTAGATTTTTTAGGTTTTTTGCCATCATTCCTGCTCAATCTGCCTCTAATGTGTGGAAAATAGTAAATGGAGTCCAGTGAATAAATACACTACATGGGACAAAACTAGGTCTTGTTGAGATATGTTACTGCTACATGTTTTTTAGGACCAAAGAAGGTCTATTTTATTTGAAAACCACAAACTCCGAGCGAGTTTTAGTGGTAAATCTTTCGAATTCCTATAAAGATTATTGAGAAATGGGTTCATTACTAGAAACTGACAGTGCCCTCCATCATTAGAGGGAGAAAGATCGTGAGACCTTATTATTTTTTAGTACGGAGAGGCTGAAATAGGTCGCTTTTTTTTTCTGTTGACTTCTTGTGATATTTCCCTATTCTTGTGGATAATAGTCCTCTTCTTCGTTATTGCAGATAAAAATTAGGAACCTGATATTAGTGAGATTAATGCTAACGAGATCGTAAAGGCCTGGAGCATTAGATAAAGAATGGCAGGCAGTGAACATCCAAGGTCGGTGACCTTTCTCTTAGAATACTAGAACAAAGGCACCAGCGTTATCGTTAGACCGGTTGATAAGGTCCCATATTTTAAAGCTCTAAAGGTAGGTCCTTCTGATCTAGTTATTATTGAATAGGAAAGCTCTGAAGAAGAAGAAGAAGAAGAAGAAGAAGAAGAAGAAGAAGAAGAAGAAGAAGAAGAAGAAGAAGAAGAAGAAGAAGAAGAAGAAGAAGAAACGGACATGGCCCCTTCGGTCAAGAGGAGGAAGTTAAAGCTTCCTGATGATGAAGACGACCAAACGGTTATGTCTGAATGGATCCCATATTTAAAGATGCCTGTAATTGATTCTTCCAAGGGCAGTGGTTCTGGACCATCTAATAAAGGGAGAGAGAAAGAAAAGGAGAAAGAAAATAGAAGAGAAGAGGAAGATAAGAAGAAGAAGAAGAAGAAGAGAAGAATCGAGAGAGAGAGAGAGATGGAGAGAGAAAAAAGAAGAATAAGAAGGGGAAAAAGAGGGTAGAGGCTAAGAGGAAGATAGTCCTTTAATCTTCGAGGGTGCTTACTTTCCCTAGTCTTGAGGGGGATAGTGTGGGTGATTCTCCCTCTTTGGCCCCTGACCTTTTGAAAAGGTTTGTGCTCACTACTGATCACGAGTGTTCCTTTAGTTTGGGGAAAACCCAACTCGCCCTCACAACTGCATGAGGGATGGCTCTGGTAAGTCTTTCCTACTTGTTTCCTTTCCTTTTCTCTTTCTGTTTCTGTTTTGATTCTTTGTTATTCTTTTCTGTATGCAGAGGCTATCTAATTTTACTACTCTTTTGGACAACCAAGTTAATAGCTTAGGGAGGGAGAAGGAACTGAAGGATGCCTTAGAAGCTGAGAAATATGCCTTTGTCAATGCTCGCCAAGAATGGAAGCATGAAAAGAAGAAATGTTTAAGGCCTATGTTGCTCTTAGGGCTACTCAGAAGGTGAAAATTATTGAGAAGTCCAAACTGGTGGAGGCCAATAAAAGTTTATCTGACAAAGGTGCAAAGTTTTAGGTGAGCTTCCCCTAGCAAAAGATGATAGCAACCGCGAGGGTTTTTACAAAGCTTATGAGGATACAGAGCGCCAAATGGCCTATGGTTGCAAGGTCTAATTTAAGAAAGTATGGGAACAAGGTTTGAAGGTTGCTAGAACTCCAGTAGACTCTGAGATTTTTAATATTCATTCTCCTGGTCCCAACCCTTATTTTGAAGAAGAAGAAGAAGAAGAAGAAGAAGAAGAAGAAGAAGAAGAAGAAGAAGGTGGTGACCATGCTACTGGAAATACTAAAATTGTTCCTGTTGAGGACGGTGAAAGTGCTAGTGTTTACTAGAAACAGCAGGCATTCGATAAGGGGAAGGCTATAGTAGATGGATATCAGGTGAAGGACTAGGGCTCTATATACTAAGAGTTTACATTTTCCTTGTACAATTTTTAGCCTTGTCAGTTTGTATCTATTTTTTTTAAACTTAATGTATTGGCCTTTGGCCACCTTTTTATGCTATGCGGGAGTGAAACTTTTTTTATTTTTTGCATAAATTTACCTAATTTTCCATGTGCTAATACACTTGCTTCTAGTTTAGTGTGTATTATTTGTAATCTGCTTATTTAGATCGCTATATTTCTCCTAACTCTCAATTGGGGAGAATTCTTGGACCTGACATCAGCTTACAGGCTCGTAAAGCCTTTGTAAAAATTTACAAGTCGTTAAGAGCAAGAAATGAGAAGTACAAGAACCATACTAAATTAATTGCCAAATTAAAATATAATCTCCCAAAAATGGAGGAGATAAGCACCTCCATTCAAGATAAAATAAATTCCTTGAGGGTTCAACTTTTAGAAAGGACTGAGATCGAGTAAGTGGGTGAAGTCCTCCAGTTCGAGAATGATGCTTTGAGAAAGGAGGTTGCTAGCTTAAAGTCTGTTGTAGTTGTACTTAAAGACAACGTCAAGAAACTAAGATATGCATTCAAAGTAGGACCCTGAGAAGTTTAGGGAGAGGGTTATAATGATGGTTGGGTAGATGCCCCAGTGAATCTTAAGGAGGCAGAAAGCATTGCCTTTGCTCGAGGATGACTGAGTGCCCTTAAGGAGGCAAAAACTCAAAAAACATCCAAGCTTCGGTATAAATACCAGATTGAATGCCCTGTTTACTGCCATAACCCTTTATCCAAAGATGATAAGTGGATCCCGATTGATATTATTCCCTCCCAAATCTTGGATCATGATCTTGATGAAGATGTAGAAGAGTTTTCCCCAAACCCAGATGATGGCCAGAGAGAGATTATAGCAGAATATCTTGCACGCCGACGTGGCCCTTTTTAGGTCTTTATGCATTTCCTTTTGATCTCCAATTGTAACCTTATATCTTAATAAATAATTTTCTTATGTTTTGAGCGCATGCTGACTAAACATATGTTGATCTTGATGGTTACTTAGTATTTTTATTAACCAAAGCGATACTGATTGACCAATCTTAGGCTTTAGGTAGGGTCATACTTAGTTGGAATCATTTTGGGCTTTTTCACCCGATTAAACGATATTTAACTATTAACACTCTGCCTTTTATGTGTTTAAAAATTCTCCCAATTCAACATACCTAAGCAATATCATTCCATTCACTTTACCTTTTAGGTCGTGTCGTCACACTCCCTTAGGCCTAAGTAAGATGGTAGCAAAAAAGCACCTGGCTAGTGGGCAATCTGCCCGAGCAGGGTTTTTTCAACAAACAAAAGTTGGCGACCAATCAGAGTTGGATTTATTGCCTAAGGATCCCCTGTAGGGCCTTTGTTGTTGCCGTGGCAACTCATGAGGCCTCTTGTGTTTGCAACAAATGCCTGAGGGTGATTTGAAGCGCTTGTAGTTGACTTGCTAACCCTGTCCGTTAGGCATTTAGATATGCACAAAGGAGTTATCATTAGAAAATGTGCAAATTGACGAGATATAATCAAGATAAGTTAAGCAGCCAATGCAAGATACGAGAACAGAAGGGCCAACCGACCTTTATTCATTGAAAATTATCTATCAAGCAACAAAAAATAAAACAAATTGCTAACTTAAAAGATAAAACGGAAGAACTAAAAGTTGAACTTCTTGAGATTGATTGCGTTCCATGCTCTTTGTATCTCCCTGCCCTCCAGCGTTTCCAAGTGATATGCTCCTTAAAGATAATCTTTGAATATTCTGAAGAGTTCTTCCCAGTTTAGTCCCAGTTTGTTGTCTGATGATTTTACAGCACTATCGAGGTATTTTCGCAGGATATAGTCCCCTATTAAGAATATTCTTTGGATTGACTCTCTTGTTGTACTACTTGGCTAGTTGCTATTGGTAGGAAGCCAACTTGATAAAGGCTAACTATCATCACTCATACGCTAGGTCAAGTTCAATACATAGTGCTCCATCATTGAGGCCTTGGTCGATCAGAATGGTTCTTATAGTGGGGGGGACCTGCTTCTAGAGGGATGACAACCTTCATTCCATAAGCGAGTGCAAATGGTGTTTCCCTAGTTGGTCTCCTGGGCATTGTGTGATAAGCCCATAGAGCATGAGGGAGTTCATCCACCCAAGCACCCTTAGCTCTTTCTAATCATTTTTTCAGTCCATACATCATGGTTTTATTAGAAGCTTCTGCTTGCCCGTTGCTTTAGGGATACACCGTAGAACTAAAATGGTGCTTGATGTTGTGCTCGTCACAAAAATCTTGAAAGAAATAACTTTCAAATTGTGTACCTTTATCGTTGATGATGGTCCTTGATGTCCCAAAGCGAGTTATGATGTTCCTCCATTTGAACCTTATCATCTTCGAATCTTGAATGTTTGCCAATGGTTCTGCATCTACCCATTTGGTGAAGTAGTATATGGAAACCAATAGATACTTATGATTTCGAGATGCAGTAGGTGTGGTCCCACGATGTCTAATCCATATTGAGCGAAAGTCCATGGACTAGTAAGTGATTTCAGGTCGCTGGAGGGCTAGTGAACCATAGGTGAGTGCTTCTGGAACTTTTCAGATTTATGAACGTAGGCGCCAGCGTCTTTTTGCGTGCGAGGCCACCAATATCCTTCCTTGATCTCATAAAAGGTAAATGATCTTCCACTTACGTAACTCCCACAGGTTCCCTCATGGAGTTTACTAAGCACTTGATCGGTAACTTATAGGTGAACGTACTGGAGGTAGGGGCCTATGAATGATTTCTTATAAAGCTTCCCTTCAGGATTGAGGTGGAAACGAGTAGCCTTGACCCGAATTTGATGGGTCGACCTCCTGTCGTCTGGTAGTACGTCACTTCATAGATAATTAATGATGGAATCCATCCAACTTAAGTTGTTATCTCTGAGGAGGACTTGCTCAACCATAACTGTATGGTCGATACTGGGTTGCACGAGGAACTCTATATGAATTGTTCTCCTTAGGTTAGAGTCAACTATCGATCTTAGTCCTGCTAAAGCATCAGCGTGACTGTTCTAGCCTCGCGAGAACTATTGAATTTCCACCTTTTTAAAGTCTCATATGATTACTCTTACTACGTTGAGGTATGATGCCATTCGATCATCTTTGGCGTCGAAGTCTCCACTTACTTGCTTGGAGACTAGTTTGGAGTCACCGAATACATGGTGGCATTTTTCCCCTAGTAATTTGGATTTTTGAAAATCGGCGATCAGTGCTTCATACTCATCTTCATTGTTGGACACTTCAAATCCCAATCTAAATCCTTGCTCAATTATGGTGTCTTCGGGGGTGACAAGAAGAATCTCCACTCCTGACCCCTTAGAATATGAGGCTCCATCAACATACCATGTCCAATCTTTCGTTCAGCTGATTTGCTGGCCAATATCCAGTGAACTCAGTAATAAAATCTGCAAGGATCTTCCCCTTAATTGTTGTTCTACATTGGAAATGGATGTCGAATCTTCCGAGCTCGACCAACCACTTTGAAAGGAATCTAGAGAAGTCGGCCCTTCATAGAATGACCTTGAGTGGGTAAGAAGTGATTATCATTATGGAGTGGGCTTCGGAGTAATGCTTCAACTTTCTAGAAGCAACCACCAGTGCATAGGTGAGATTTTCCAGAGGCAAGTACCATTGTTCAGTATCTAGGCGCATCTTACTGGTATAGTAAACCGGGTATTATTCTCCCTCCTTTTCACATACTAAGGCAAAACTTATGGCATAGTCTAATACTGCCAAGTAAAGATACAGTTGTGCACCATTATTTAGAATTACCAGTACTGGAGGCTTTCTAGGGTAAGACTTGATCTTTCCCAGAGCTCGCGAACAGTCGTCATCCTATACGAGGCCTTTGCCTTTCTTTATGAGCGGGAAGAATTGTCGGTAGCTTTTCGAAGACTTGAAGATGAACCGATTGAGTGCTATGAGCATCCCAATAAGCTTATGAACATCTCTCAATGACTGAAGAGGCTGGACCTGGGTGATAACATCGATTTGATATGGGTTAGCCTCGATTCCCTTTTTACATACTAGGTAACCTAAGAATTTTCTTGACTGGACACCGATTGAACACTTACTTCCATTAAGCTTCATTCGATACTTCTTGAGGATTTCAAAGGTTACTGTTAGATGTGAGAGGTAATCAACCTTGTCCTTGCTTTTAACAAGCATGCCGTCGATGTACACTTTCATTATTTATCCCATTTGTTTGTTAAAGATCTTGGTTACCAATCTTTGGTAAGTTTCTCCTGCATTCTTGAGACCAAACGGCATAACCTTATAGTAGTAAAACCCAATTGAGGTTATAAAGGAAGTTTTATAACCTCAATTGTATAGGGAGATCTGATGGTATCTTGAGTAAGCATCTAAGAAGCTCATCCGCTCATGTGTCACTGTGGTGACAACCAACTGATCTATCTTCAGAAGAGGGAAGCTATCCTTAGGATATACCCGATTGAGGTCGGTAAAATAGATGCACACCCTCCATCTGCCATTAGTTTTGGGTACCACCACTGGATTAGATAACCATATGGGGAACTGAACTTCCCGGATGGATCATGTATCTAATACCTTCCCTACTTCTTTCTCCACTGCCTTAGCCTTTCGGGGGATGTTTAGCGAGCCTTTTTAGTGATGGGCTTAAAAGTGGGATCGACGTGTAGGAGATGGCATGCTACGCTCGGGTCGATCCCTGGTAACTCGTAAAGATCCCAGGTGAAAACATTTATATTACTTTTGAGAAGTGTAACCAACTCCCTTTTCTCTTAATTTGTGAGAGCAGATCCAATCAAAAATTTCCTTTCCATCATGTTATCATCGGTTATAACTTCCTCCTGGCTTTTTACGACCCTATCGGCGGGGTAGACCCTGGTCTCTTTCTCCCCTGGTTGACCATACTGTAGTTACTATTTAGAGAGAACATCCTCCTCATGGGATTTCTCCTAGGCATTGTTGGGCTCCTTATTCTTCTCTTTCTTTGGGTAGATAGCTATAATAAATCACTTTTTAGCTATAGCCTGGTCATCTCGAATCTCGACCACTCCTCGATATGTAATATACTTCAACTTTTGATTATAAATGGATGGAACGGAATTCATGGAATGGATCCAACCTCTACCCAAAATAGCATGATACGGGGACTTGATGTCCACTACTAGAAACTCAATTAACTTTTAGATGTTTCCTGCCCTGACCACTACTAGAAACTCGATTAACTTTGAGATGTTTCATGCCCTGACCGGTAAGATTATCTTTCCTAACAACATGGTGATACTCCCTACGAATCCAACCGATGGAATCGTGGCTTCTTTGACATTAGCGACATTCAATTTTAGTTTATGAAACAGTTATAGGTACATCACTTCGGATAAATTTCCTGGTCCACGAGTAGCTTGTCAACATCCCAGTTAGCAATTTTGAGTGTGATTACCAAAGCATCATGATGTGGGTTCCTCACCCCGACCAAGTCTTCTTCAGTGAATAAGATGTGCTTGGTGTAATAAATGTCTTTTGGTTATCGATGCTTTCCTGCCTGCATTTTGACAGAATCAATCTGAAAAGCTTCCATCATGGCAATCACCTTGTTAAGTTCCATTCGAACGGCGTTGACCTGAATCTTCTTGAGGTCTGACGCCCCATGAATGATTGCAAACTCGTGTTCTGTATCATCATCGAGGAAATTGTCTGGCTTTTGGTCTCCGTTGGCTGCGACCTTCTCTGTTTTCATTTCAACATACTCACTGAGGTGCCCTATATGAACTAGCTCTTTTAAATGTGACTTCAGATCTTTGTAACTTTCGATTCAATGACTACCCTCCTTATGAAACACGCATCTCAACTCGTTATTCCTCTTAGTTGGACTATCGCCCATCTTTTGGGGCCATTCGATAAAAGGCTCATCATTGATCTTGTTGAGCATTTGATAAATGGGTTCCTTGAAGACTGTATTAACAACTTGTAATGCCTTGGAGGGGTCATTCTTATTTACACACTTAGAGCCATTCTTGCCCTCATTTTTGCTTCCCTTTTCTGGGTGTCATTATTCTTTGTCCCCTTATTCTCTTTTGATCAACCATTGTCTCCCCCACTAGGATGGACCACGTCTTCGAACTTGGCTTACTTCTCGATACGATCCATAAGATCATCGATGCTTATGGCTTCTTTCTTGGTGAGGGATTGATGCAGCAGAGAGGTGGTCGATAAGCCGATTTTGAAGGATGCTACGGCAACCTGCTCCGAGCGATCCTGGATCTCATTAAAAACTTCCCAATATCTTTTGGCATAATTTATGAGGTTCTCCTATTTCTTCTTCTTCATAGTGAGCAGTGCATCCATCCGCTTAGGATGGGAGATGCTCATTTTGAATCATGTCGTGAAAGCCTCTGCCACTGCTGTAAAATTCATGATCGACCTGTGAGGAAGACTCTAAAACCACTTTTGTGCTACATCATGTAATCTAGAAGGGAATATTATGCACATAAGTACATCATTATGGCTCCATAAGGTCATTGCTTATCGATATTGCCTGACATGGTCTATAGGGTCTGTTTTTCGATTATATGCCTTGAACCTGGGGACAGTGAATTTATTTGGGGGCTCCTCCTGCTCGATCTCCTTTGAAAAGGGGGACTTTGTATGAGAGTTGAGAGCTCTTCTGGCTAGCTCTCTGGTCGATCTGGCTCCTCGGTGCACTGGGTGTTAGTCCATCTCCCTATGGATCATAATGCTTAAATCCTCACTCAGTCGATCATTATTCCTGTGGCGCCTCTCCTCTTGGGCACTCTCTGATCATGCTCGCTTTGAATTGTCACATTCAGTTCTCTCTTGGTCACGCCTAGTGCTCCTTCCTTGGCTGGGGAACTCTCCCCCCTGAGGGCTAAGAGTCATGTCTTGGCGTCGCCTTGTGTTTCTAGGGAGATATCTCTCCATTCTTTCAATTTTCCTCTTAAGATGAGCATTCTCTTCTTCTTGGTGGTGCGTTGCCTCTTCTTGTTCTCGAAGTCTGGCATCGACCAGCCTAAAAATCTAGGTGGACCTAGATGGACCATGACTTTCTTCGGAGGGTTTCCTTTCTTGGCGAAACCTTGGGTTTGTATGTTGGAGAATTTCAGACCTGACCCTAGGAGGAGATGGGTCTTCCTGAACATCGCCATCTTGGGGAATGTTACTGATGTGGTGAGACATTATGGGCTTTTTATTAATGAATGCTTTCATAGGAATACAAGTGGTTTCCCACAGACAGCGCCAATGGTGAGTGCAAAAAAATTCACAATAAAAGATTTTATGAAAATAATCATAAATGGCAGAAAATAAGTGGAATCACTCACAACAACGATGTACGTGGTTCAACAACTTGCCAAAATCCACAGAGAGGTTACTTTTCCTTATTAAGTGTCTCTCGAAGTCTCAATTTTCCATCCCTTTGCCACAGGTCTGGGTGTATAATTTATATATGTGTTGTTACAGAGATCGATGCGAATTGTCTATGGGGTACTTGAATATCTCTTCCAAGATTCTTGGTACCTGATTTAACCATATTTGCAAGTGTCATGCTTCGACTAAACTACCCGTGCAGAAATTAAGTCATCATTTGGGTCTGGCCAAGTACTTAAATTATCTTGGTCGGATACTATCATGGACTTGTAAAAAAAAGGCTCCCACAATTATTAATAGGCATCGCAATCATTACATTGAGTTTGAAGATCCCATCGCTCAAATATCCTTTCCCCACATACATTCCATTCTTAATGAGGACAAATTTATCATATTCAAGTATTAGTTTAAACCCCTTCTTGCTAAGTAAGTATCTCAAAATCAAGTTCTTTTGAATGTTTGGGACATGAAGCACATCATTGAGAATGAGTTATTTTCCCAAAGTCATATTGAGTATAACTTGTAAATTCCATTCAACCTTCAAAGTATAACAATTTTCCAAAAAATGTCGATCCTCATGATCAGAGTGTTAGTAGAAAGTAAACATATTCTTGTCAGAACATATGTGATGAGTGGCCCTAGTGTCTACCCACGATTCCCAAGTGTTTCTTACCATGTTGGCATCAAAAACCACTACCAAAAGGCTCAAATAAGTAATATCTCTTAAAGGTTCTCAATTTTAGTGACATTAGCTTGTGTGGGCTTATGTTTCTTATTCCCTTGATTTTTTCGGTTATGGCAATCTTTAGAACGATGTCTTGACTTGTCACACACAAGGCATTTGTCATCGAACTTTTTAAAGTTTTCACCTTTTGGTTCTTCGAAACAACCACATTGGTTCGCATGCTTTCTTTTCTTATTCTTGCTACTTTGCCCTTCTACCACAACATGTTCTTTGAATTCCATAGGGAATACAATTTTCTCATTGGATGCATGATTATCCCCTTCAATCCTTAATCTCAAAATAAGTCCTTAAGCCCCATATCTTTTCTTTTATGTTTTAAAAAGTTTTTAAAATCTTTCCAAGATGGTGATAATTTTTCAGTCATTTCAGTCACTAGGAATTATTCACTCAATTCCATTCTTTCACAAAAAAATTAGTTGGAGCTATTTTACTTGATTCATGACAGTCTTTGAATCAACAATTTTAAAATTCAAGAATCTACCAACAATAAATTTCTCCATTCCGATATCTCCGATTTTGTATTTTTGTCCAAAGACTTCCATACCTCTTTAGCTATTTTAAGAGGGTTATTCACATTATACAATATGTTTTTCAGAATGTTAAGGATATAGTTCTATCATAAAAAAATTAGAATATTTCCATCCATCCATCGTAGCAATTACTTGCATGGTAGCCTCATTTTCTTTCAAAGTTGGTGCCTCTTCATGAACGAGTTTAGATAATTTCAAAGTTCTCAAATAAAAAAAGATTTAATGTTGCCAATGTTTCAAATTAATCCCTTTAAAATTTTTGAGCTTTTCATCATGTCCAACACTTGTTGGTACAACCGCAACGAGAAAGGCGAAAGTAGAAGTGATTTACGTTTTAAACATAAATAAATATATACATTTATGACGTTATATTTATATAAATATAATCACATAGATTTTATTAATTAACAACTTGTTTACAATTCATATGAAATGACACTAGACTGTTTTTCTGTCATAAACATGCGACTATTAGATCACATTTTCTGTTTATATAAAAATATTTTTCTTTCACAAAAACAGGCATTTAGTATAAAAACAAGTTTTCGAAATACACATAAATAAATTATGGAACATGAAAAATTAATTTCGTAACACAAAGATTATTATGAAAATATTTATGTAATTAATTAACACAGAAAATCATTTTGAAATTTAACAAAAATAAAGAAAGTATCGTCTTACGGTTGCTACCCCAAAGGATTTTTAATTAATTTATAAAAAGTATAAACAGTAATAATACATGCATGACAATCTGAAATAAATTCAAACAAACTTATAGTGACAATAATGCAAAATACTTAATTGAGGCAAGTGTTGAACACCTTATCCTTAAAATAATATTTTCCCCTCATGGGTGCTTGACGGACTCAATAACAAACGTATTCTAGAATACAACAATCATGGCTTACAATTGTACCACTCCAAATTGCAAGTTACTGGTGAACCAACAATGGAAGAAACTCTCTTTTATAGACACAAAATGGGACGAACTTCAGAGAAAATAATGTCTGGAAAAAAAAACATAAAAAACGAAACACAAATCACCTATTTATACTAAAATAAATAGTGGTTAAAAACAGTTAGACTGTCACAATAGTTGGGAAAAAACAATTAAAAACATAATTAATAAACTATTAAAACACGAAAATTAAAATTGGGCCAGAAAACAAAATATACCCCAAATAAAAATTGGAATCAATGAATAATAAAAGTCAAAATAAAACTTGGCCCCCAAAAGGTAATACTTTGTCCAAGTCAAAACCAAAGCCCACGACCCAAGTCCGTGACGAGCCAGCGGCGGCGGGGCGCGCATGTGGACTTGAATGACAATACAAGCCCATGTATGTCCTCCCTCATTAAAAGAGTCGGGATATCCCAAGAGCACCAAACCCAAATGCCAATATGGGTTATAATATACTACACCCATTTTTCATATTTTATTTATGTGGGACAAGAGCTTTAACAGAACACTTCAACCAAATTTCATATTCCAAGCGGGTGCTTTGACCTATAATTTCTCATTCATTAATTTATGGTTTTATACATATGGGTATACCTCGTTATACTCCTCACAGAGGAGAACACATTACAACTTCAAACCGTCTCAAAAGACATATAAATGCTAATTAAATTGACCATAAAGTTGACAAAAATAATATTTTGTCAACCATTTAAAACCCATAAATTCCAGCAGTAGAAAGTGTATTATGTTGTCTCGTAATCTCTTTAACATCTATAGAATTTAATGATGCAATGGGAATCTCCATGAGCTCGTCTTTAATGAATTTGGGACTTGTTTTATTAGTAACGACTCTCTTTCCTCGATTAAATTTCCCTATCTTGTTATTAGTCTGATTAGCTTTACTAGTTTTGTTAATTTACTTTTCTTTTTCTTTTTCTTTATCTTCCTTGATAACTTGAGTTGTTTTCTTGTAGTACAGCCTCGATGGTCTTCTTATAGATCTCCATTCCTTTTTCAAAACTAGTTGATATGTTATCATTAGGGACATCTATTATTTTGGGATCAAATATCTAGGTTTGTGGGGCTGGGAGTATATAGCTAATAAGTTGAAAAAGTTCGATGTTGAGGTTAAGATTTTAGGTAGGAGAAATGGGCATGTGATTGGTATTGTGGGCTAAGACCGGAAGAACAAAGGTGGATGGGCTTTGAAAGTCTCTTGATCTTGTATAGTTAATTAAGTTTAATTGTGGTGAGGGATTAGTTATGGTTGAGTTCATTTTGTTTGGGGTATTCTTATTGGTTATATCATTATGTGGATAAAGTTTAAAGGTACATTAGGTGATACCATAACAGAATATTTCGGTTTAGACTTGTTTTAAGGATAATAAATCTGCATTTAATTAATGCGTGGTTTGAAAACTGCGGTTATAGATTCTTGATTATGCGATAAGGTAGTCAAACTATTTTCAAAAGAAATATTATCCAAAATAATAGGGTCGTGATTACCTAAATGTGCTAAATTGCATGTGTCTCAAGTTAGGGTTTCTCATAGTTGAGTGATCCCCAATCCTGGTATGGGCACGCGGTGAGTCATATAGTAAAAAAATTATTCCGTACTGCATAATGTCATGCTCTTCCTATAATGGATGGAATTTAGGTTTGTTCCCTCACATGCATTATCATGCACTTATTCTTGTGATGGCTCAATTAGTACCACTGTAATTCTTTTGTTTTTGATGGTTGGAATATCTTAGCCAAGCTTCTTTTTTGTTAGGAATTTGAAAAACTAGCTTGGCTTTATTTAGTCTACCCTCGACCTGGGGCAAGCCTTGACATTTTTGGGGCCTTAGGTGAATAAAAAAATGGAATCCCTATAAATATTGAAAAAAAATCATCTAAAAAAATTGTTCTTCTTGCATTTTTGATGCAAAACTATCAATTAAATCATCATATTTAATTGTATTTAATATATATTTTCAAACTAATAATATAGATAATCCATTTATTCTTTCTTGTGACATGGTATAATGAAGGTAAGATTTATTATTTTTAATTTGACAAACTTCTTTCGGTCGAGACAACAGTAATGTGTATAGTCAAAATTATTCTATAAACATTCCAAGAATTTCGAAATCAACAATTCATTCTTTCTATATAGTCTAACACCTCAATTGATTTTGTAGTTTCTTTTGGTAAAGACGTTTTCAAAATTTGCAATTCTAAAAATAATTCATTTATATTGATATCACAACTATTGTCATGTGTTAAAAAATCTTCTAGCTTAATACAATAACTATTCAAACTATTATCATTTAAAGTTTTTAACTCATTCAAATTAAACATAATCCAAAAGTATCATCATACTTTTTAAATTGTTCAAATATAATTCTAAGCGATACAAAAGCTTGATCTATTAGATGTAAGAAGTTATTAACTCTAAACGATTCTTTCGGTGATTCTCTAATCCCATCACTCAAATTCTCATCAAAATCTTTTTTTCTATAAATATTTCTCTTTGTTATTAAATACGGGTTTCACGAAATAAAGGAAATGTTTGGTGTAGGGTTTTGATAAGTGGGTTGGGAAAGTTTTTTGTGTTTGAGTTTATTTGGAGTCATTGATTAGGCCATCGAATTGGATCATTTTTAGCCTATTCCAAGTGTAAATGAGTCTAGTTTAATTTATTTTGGGGGCTTTAATTTCAGAATTTTTATAAGTAGACCAAGTTTTATCTATCGTGGGACCCTTTTAAGTGTAAAACCCTAATTTTGTATGCTTAATTTTGTTTAAATTTAGGGGCCAATTATTAGGGACGTAGGCAACGGCCTAACCCGCTTATAGCTAGGACGAGTTGCGCCTCAACCACACTCATACCAAAACTCGGTTGAGCGTTCATACTTGAAATTGATCCAAACTTTGGTTGCCTCGTATTTCATAACAAGCATGCCCTTCTTTAGTGGGTTTCTCAGGTCTACCTTAACCTTTGCTTTGATAATCCTCCGCCTATGGAGTCTTTCATCGTGTAACACCCTGCCTACTTTAATCACGGGTGATTAGTCCTTTGTCAAAATAAAAAGGAATCGCATTTGGTTCATTCTTAGCATCACTGTTGAAAACCAACTTTTAATTTACTAACCACCTATGTTAAATTAAGTCGGTGTCAATTTTATCTTTCATTAACATAACCATCTATTTCCAAAATAAAATCCAAATCATAAGTCTAGAGCAATAAACTAAATCTAAGTACATCCTCTGATAAATAAATCTAAAATGTATCAACTGAAAGGGTCAACATGCCCAAATGAACTACTGAATCAACAACCTAATCTAGGAATGAATAACTGAGGTGTCTACACAAAGTCCTGCGATCGTCCATAATGCTGCAGCTATGCATCCCTAAAACGAATCCTCAAGCTTGGCGTCCCTGTGGCTGGACACCTAAAATGTTTTCAAAAAAAATATTTTGACAAGTAATTGTGATGCAACCGTTAAATATTCATTAACACTTTTCGTATGTTAGTGGGTATCGCACTCTCTTGAGATATTCCTCACCCCTAAACTATTGTAGACACCTAATGCTAGTCTTCTAACCCAACTAGTTCTACTAACTCATCTAACTAGTCGTGTTAAATATCGTCCTATCACTATACTCGATCCCAAATGTTTCCTTCCTTAGGTTCCTAAGTTATTTTACCCTTTAACTTAATCAATCATTTCCACTTTAATTGATTATATAACATTCATACTAGTTATATAAATAATGCATTCACACTTTGTATTATTAACCCGTATATAATTTACCTAATTTATTATATACGTATAAATATATTACAACAATTACACACATGACGCGTATAATAACCATCCTCCTGAGTAATAACTCACTGGATGCTTGTGTCTATAATGCTATCATATCCCAAGTATACTCACTCTAACCAGGTTACCCTAAGTCGATTAACTCACACCGAAATAGGTAAATAAATCACAAACGTAGTGAAGGTGGTCATATTTTCCCGAGAGGGAGATCCAATCATACCCAAAACGTCTCACCTCAAAAAATAAATCACATAATAAAATACAGGACGATATGACCAGGGGACTACACTCTCCCTACATTCACTATCCGGGGGATACACCCACATCACGCAACCTTCAATGATAGCACTAGAGGGGTATGTTTTCACATAAATATAATGCACACCAATATTTATAAATTACACACACACACACACACACACACACACATATATACTAACTCTAATTCCGTATATATATATATATATATATATATATATACATAATAAAAAAAAATGCTAACTCGTGCCTAACACCCGTATCACTAGCCCATAATCCCCGAGTCAATTTCATTACTCTAAATTTATTAATTTTACATTCATTAAATAGTTAACGTAGCTTCACTTTCTAAAATACCTGAACTCACACAATTAGCCCGTATCTAAATATTGATGAATTTCTCTCACTTAATTCATTTATGAGGTTATTCTCCATTTCACACTTTTCTAATCCCATGATACGAGAAATTAGACATAAGTCATTCTCAAGCATCATATCAAGTGTAGAATAAAAGTAAAGTAAGCAATAAGGAAAAGAACACAAATATAGAGTGGTTCGGCTATAAAAACGATCCTACATCCACTTTGTAGTCGTAATATCATTATATTTATTGCACAATGCAAGATGGTTGGGCCATATTAGGCATACAAGTGAGAGGGGAGAAGAGAATACATGAGTCTAGTGAATTTGGGTAGACAGAATGCGGACGGCAAGGCAGTTTTTATGTTGACTGCAGCTTGGTAGCCTCCAAGTGAGTATCGTAGAGATTTTGGCAGGGCTTCGTCGGGGTATTTCTCCTCTCGCCCCTAATTATTTAGTCAGCACCTCTATTTATAGGAGATATAAAGGTGGTGTCATCTGTTTAGGACACTTGACATATGGATAAGTCTGAAGAATGAGGAATCTTTTTAGAAGCTGGATAGATGTCAATCGTTGTGTATGAGTAGGGGTTGTGGCTTATTTGAACCCAGGAAGCACCCAACCTGAAGGGGGGTTACGACCTGTCTGAGCTCAGGCAACGGCCAATGCTGAAGGAGGTATCGTGGATTCGTGGCCTGTCTGAGCCCACGCAGTGGTCAATGCTGACCAAAGCTGGCTTGGTATGAGGCCTAATAACTATATGGTTCTGCGGCCTATATAAGCCCATGCAGCGGCTTCTTGTTAATGCCTATGTGACATTAGAGATGATATTTTCCATATCAATAAGCCCCCAAGGCGTAGCGCTAAGAATTAGTGAATTGGGGTTGCAGCTGAATTCAATGTCCTATGGTGTAATTGTATTCATAGGCTACCGCGAAAATTATAAGGCGACGCTTCACCTTACCATGCCCTCTTATATAAATGTGATTCAGTTGTGGTCTTCATTACCTTTTCCAATCCTTAAGAGAAAATCCAGAGCGAAATTATGGCAGTTTTATCTTGAGTATTTTTAAGAATCTCTTACGGTGTTTCAAGGCGTTCTGAGGCGAAGCACGGTGGTTTTTGAGCTTGAACAACCATTTCTCATTGATTTCCAGGTAACATTCGAATTAACTTCTTATTTTCTTCCATACTTCTTTGGAATTTATCACTTATATCCATTCTTGTAAAATCTGCTTCATTAATTAGCTGAACAAGTTAGCAGAATCCATTTTTACTTGGCTTGATTTCTGATGTTGGGTGGAAACTAGGGTTTCATCTTTCTTCTCTTACATTCTTGTTTATGCATGAATCTCTATAATTTCTCATGATCTTAATCCCCAGTCAATGTGTAATGTAGCTACTATCTATTGTATAACTAGACTTCATGTAGGTTTAGGTGTTTAAATTGTATGGAATGTTTGAAACTTGGATTTTCTAGGTTTAATCCACACTTTTCCCTAATTTTGAATTTTATTTTTGGCCAAGAACACCAAGAACATATTCTTGATGTTCTTGGCCAAAGCCCTAGATTCTCCTAAACAAAAATATCAGCACGTGCCAAACCCTGCTAACGGATTATTCCATTTTGGGAAATCCGACACGATTACCAAAAATATCAGCATAGGGAGTCAAACAACTACCCCCGGCAACCTAACTACTCCCAAACAAACTAACCAAACTTTCCCAAATTTATTCCCACCTACCAAAAATAACCAAAAATGACAAAACACATCACAGTCGTATAAAAGCTTCACAAATATCACCAACTTCACAAAAGATCCTACCCGCAGCTACCAAAAGATCCATCCCCATCATCACCTACATCTTGAGGCCCCCAAACTTCCCCTAGATGGATAGTATGCCGAAGGTGCTCCATGGAACGGTAAGCTCGGGCCATCCTAAAGAAAACCACTACGCCCCCTTCCATAATGTCAAATATGGAAAACCATCTCAGCCCGGTTTCCTCGGCCAAGATTTTAGCCACTACCCTCTTCCACAGCCATTTCATATAGTCTCTCGACACGTGCCAAACCCTGATAATGGATTGGGAAAGAATGGTTGACGACCGATGACTCTCCCACAGAGAGCCCAACCGCATACGTATGCCTTCCGTTAAATCCCCTACAATAAAGAAGTTCAGGGTACGAGAGGGCATAATTTTCTCCCATCCGACTTAACGCAGGAGTTTCCAGGGAAAATAGAAGGATGTTTGTCTAAGGCCAACTAACCGAACATACCGGTATTCCCCCATTTCCAAAATGGGATGCAAGTCCCCCCATTAGGGCACTGACCAGTGCAAACATCGAGCCCCATGCTCCACAAACCAGTTTACCCAATTCTCGATAATCATGGAAAAGATGATGAAATAACGAGTGAAAAAATTTGGCACAGTTGCCAAGGGATATTCAGGAGGTACCGCTAAACTAAATCTCTCAGACAGCCATATGAAAAAGATGACAAGGCTTCCTCTCAAAAAATCAGGAAGGCCTTCCCACCAAGAGTCTAGACCATTTAGGGTCTCTACCAATATCACCATTACAGGATTGCGATGATATGACATCTATACAGTATTGGTAACCAATTGAGGGGCCACGATTAGGTCCGTGGTCACCAATAGAAGCCTCGAAGTAAGGCCCAAAGCAACATCTCCAACATCAGTTCAGTCTCTTTAACACACCAGATTCAGCACAATCCAATGAAGGCGATAAGCCCCACTTTACAACACAACTTTCTATCTCCTCATCCATATACCAACCAAGCCTCCAAGATCTTCCTCTACTCAAAAATTCTAAAAACTCATTTTTCCTACTCAAAATAAATCCCTTCAAAAGGGAATCTCTTTTTCAACCAATCCTCCAAGGCCACCTTCTACTTAAATATATTAAAAAAATCCAAAAAACATATTCTCCTACTTTTGGTCAAAATAAAAACTCAGTAGCAAATTAAAGTGCATGTAGAGTAAGCCACCAAATAAAGATAATCAAACAAAATATGAATCTCTTTTTACCTTTTTAAGTCTCTTCTCAGGTGCAATACCGCTACATCAATCATGCAATACGGTCTACGCCAAGCTCCCACAATCAATGATGCATTTGAAAACCCTCACAATTAATCCCCAACAGCTGCTAAACCCAATACTGACCGGCACCTACCTATTCCTCTTCCCATGGTTGCCCAGAAAATCATGCCACTTCCGATCGACAACCCCTATAACATGCCAGTCGGCAACCCCCTGAAATTCATACAAAAAATCCCAGAAAATTCCAAAAAAAATCTCGAAAAATTCCTAAAATTTCTAAATGAATATTAGAACATTTCTTCATCAAGAATAACATTTTTCAAACTCCCAAATCCCCTAGATGGATTAATACAATGTTTTATCCCCAGATTAAACCCTAAAAATCAGAGCGCCCGCAAAGCGCATTACAACTCCCTAGTGGAATCTAGAAAAACATCATCCTCAGCAAAAATCAAATGCTTCTCCAGCAGGGCCACGTAATATTCTACTCGTTACCCAAGTAGGAATTCTCAAATTAAACTCTTTCCCGAATAATTATAATTTTCCTAAGCATAGCTAAAAACCCTAACTGAACATCTCTCCCCAGCAATTCATTCCCCGGCGGAATATTAAAACCTCAAGTTATCAACTATTTCCCCAAGTGGAACTTCCAAACTAATAATTCCAGGTCTTCTTAAAGGACGTAATCCCGATACTAATGTCTCTTCCCAAGTAAATTCTAAAAAGAGGCAAATTAAAGACTCCCCGGAGAGCAACCCCCGGGCTCCAACTTAAGGTCTTCAGAATAGACCTCGACCCATAGAATTGATCCCCCCCACTTAAGGTCCTCAGAATTGGTCTCTCCCTACTTAAGGTCATCAGAATTAACCTCAAGCCTTAGAATTAGTCGCTCCCACTTAAGGTACTCATAATTGAACTTGACCCTCAGAATTGGTCGCTCCCACTTAAGGTCCTCAGAACTGACCTCGACCTACTGAATTGGCCGCTCCCACTTAAGGTCCTCAGAATTGGTCACTCCCACTTAAAGTCCTCAGAATTGACCTCGTCCCTCATAATCGGCCACCCCCATCATTACCCTAGGTCCTCAGAATTTACCTCGACCCTCTGAATCGGTAATCCTCGTCCCTTTAGGTTCACAAAATTGACCTATTTTCCAAAAACATCATGTGGTGTTTATTCGACGGCTTTCACATGTTCTAAGATCACCCGTCGAGGGGATCTATAGACATCACATTCAAGGTCCCCCTAAGTCTCTCCTTAAGTCCCTCATACCTCCCCATTCAACACAAACCCTAGGTCATACTCCGAGTACCGATTTAAAAGTCATCGGGCGCTCCCAGGCTCATTTGAATATGGTCAACTTCATCATCAAAGTGAAATCTCAATGAATATTTGAAGGTCTATAAATCCTCTTTCCAACGGTTTGTCCCGTATGCAAATCGGCATAACGGTTCGAACGAACGAACCATTTTACTACTAAAAAATGATCTAGAGGTTGCTGGCCCTCTCGAGCCCTGAAACCCCATTCCAACGGTCCACCTCGTGCACGAATGGCATAACTGTTCAGATGAAAGATTCATTTTCCCCTAAAAACTTATCTAAAGGACACTAGGCGCTCTCGAGCTCCATTGGACCAAAGTCAACTCTTCAGTTCAAATGACAATGAATGAATCTTCAAAGTTTACTGAATACCCTTTCCAACAGTCTATCCCGTGTGCAAATCAGCCTTATGGTACGGACGAATGATTCGTTTTACTCCAAAAGGTCACCGAATGATGTTGGGCCCCGTTTGAACAAAGTCAACTCTTCGAATCAAGTGAACCTTTTTAGAACATGGAAGTACCTCGTACAACCTTTCCAACGGGCTACCCCGTGTGTGATTTGGACTTATGGTTCGAGCGAACGATCCATCATCGTTCGACGATCTCCTGTCCAAAGGATCGACGGGAACTTTCGTGTCCCTTTTGACCCAAAGTCAATTCCCGGGCCTGGGAGCAGACTCAAGGATTCTTAAAGGTCTCTTAATTACCTTTCTAACGGTATGCCCCATGTGGTATTTGGACTTACGGACTGCATTTTACGATCATTTTTTCTAGAAAATCTGCACGAGACTACCAATTGGCAGGTCCATTTCCCTGCCTATCGGCAGTGTATCTTGGTCTACCTACCAATAGGTAGGGCAAGGACTATGCCAATCGGCAGTCCTCTTACCTTATATAATGAGATCATGAGCTCACTTCGAAAGGCACCCCAAATCCATCAATATCAGTGATCTCAACACCATTCTTTTGCAATCAGCAAGGTTTCCTTGTGTGAAATTCCTTTCCACCTTTAATTCCCATTATTCTCATACTTAATTTAGCAAAATCCTCCTATTATCTCATCCAACACTCATACCAACATGCAAGGAAGCTCATCAAGGATCTAGGTCAAGCTTCAAGTCTCCAAAGAAGAACCAATAATATTTCTCTCTTTAAATTTCTTTATTTTCGCATTAGTTATATAAATTCTTAATTTAGCTTTTACTTTAGATCATACACATTAATATCTCATCATTTATTAGTTATATTGCACATACTTTATTTTCTACAAAAAAAAACAAAGAAAAAGAGGGTTACATCGATAAATTTCGACTGGATTCTTCATCACATTTTCTCAAAACTAAAAATATCTTTTCTACACACCCACATATAATAAAATTCCCGTTTAAATCTATCGGATAAACCCCACCCTTGTGTCTCATACGAACTACATGCACTTTGATGCTTATATAGGCTACGTAGGCATCTCGGGCTAAAACTCGAAACTCGAGTCCTATTTTCATATTTTTCATCTTTGTACTATTTTATCCATACATTATTCATATATATCACACTTGTGATTCATACTTGCGTCTTATCTAACACATATTATCGTTTCATCATAACGATCAATATCTTGATAAGCACACACATCATATTTTCTAATTATTTTTGAAACATTCTTATGGATGACCTCACTCAATCCCTTCCATGGTGCGAGTTGAGTGATTCCGATCTCCACTTATATATACACGCACACACACTGTGTAAAATGAATAAATGCGGTGTGTGATACTGATTAAAACCAATTCGCAAGTTTCCAAGTAAACCTTATTTAATTAGATTCTATTTTAAACAAAATAATTCAAGCCCTAAACATGCATCTAAATGTCATAAATCATTCAAACCATGAATGAAAAATAAAGACGACCGATTCAGGAAAAAACCCCTTTCGGGTAAAAACTTTTATAACACTTTAAAGAATTCACAAGACCTTTGACTTACATACAACTTGATAATCGCCCACAAGTGTGTAATGCACGGTGCCTTCAGCAAACCTTCAAAGATACGAGAGACAACGAAATAACCTCCAGGTGTCAGTTCGTTGCCTTCGGCTCGTCCAAATGCAGAATGACTACGCTCGGTATCCACCAATCAAATATAGAGATGCCTTCTCTACAGAGGTTGAACAAAAGATAGGCAATGTTCTTGAACACCAAAACAATTCACCAAAGCATATGGGATTTTTGTGAATTGAAAACAAAAAAGGGATTAAACCCTAAAAGAAGAAGTCAAAAGGATTCTGCACTTTCACAGTTTTCTGTCTTTCAAAACGCTGTGACTTCCTAATGAAAATGAAATCATTTAATGAGTATTTATACAAAAATGCGTCACCTCGGTATACGAGCTCGTTCGAACGAGAAAGGAATCTCGTACGAATGAAGTAAAGATGTCGTTCAAACGACATCGCGCGATATCCATGTGTCGCTCGAACGAGATCGCTATCTCGCTTAAACAACCTGGGCGTCAAAATAGAGGTACGCGTCAGGACTTAGAAAAAAATACTCATTCTCAAATTTTGACGAAAAAGTCGGCTCCAACACTTAGAAAATATTTTGTAAAAATATCCCGAAAGATCTAAGTGGAAAGTTAAGGTATTAAAAACATAACCTTACCAAAGTAAACTTTGCGGAGTCTTTTTTATGAAGAACTTGATTAATTCGGATCCGTCTTGATGTAGAATGCTCTTGAATGCTCTTCGACGGTGTAACGTTATATGAGATAATAAATTGATAACTGACTTATAAAAATATGTCCTTATAAATATCCCCTTATGTCTATGCTGGTACATATATAAAAACATCTGAATTATCAAATACCAAAATTCCTATACAAATCTACCCTCCCATGAATAAATTTGCAAGACCTCAAACTATTCTTCAAAAATATTCATCAAATCTCAGTGCATTTCTTATCAGGGTGTGCAACATATTGATCATCAATCTTTGTACCTACACACATGAGATAAAGCAAAAATACCTTCGTGACGCATCAAGTTTGAAATGATATAAGAATAAAGCATTAATAAATCAAATTTCCCCCATAATGCAAAAACTCCCCCATAACATGATAATTCTTTCTCTCCCTTTTTATGACGTCCCTAAATAGACAAATAAGAAGAAAAAATCAAAACATGGAGTGTCATGATAAAATGCATAGCAAACATGGATCAAACTATGCGCATGGAAAGGAGTATCTCAAAATTTTTACAAATTTTTTTTGGATTTTTCAATTTTTCATACAAAAATAAGATACCAAAAATCACACCATGGATTTAAACTCAAACAACCAAGTCATGGAAACGGAATGTATGGGTGTGAACACATTCGATAGGTAAATAAACTCGATCAATCATATGTGCACGATGCATGCATGTACTCCTAACGAATGAACATCAAAAGTATCCTTAGGTGTAAAAATTGTTGAATTTAGATGACATCGTCTTATGCAAATCAACAAATCAAAGTCAAAGTGATTTCCACACCAACAATGTCCAAAACTATGCAGCATTTTTTCAAGACTTTCAAGGACGTGCAAACCCGTTATATAATCTCCAACCAAACTCCCTCAAAAATATCTTCTTTTAGAGGTGTATAAACTAAATTTTCAAACTTTGGACAATTGGTGCAAAAACCTAATTGGCCCATAATTGGCATGAATTTCTTTTTATTGCCTTTAAATATTTGTGGGCTCTTTTAAACCACTTCGAACCCCGGATTATAAAATTCCTCAATTTTATAGGTCCAATTAAACGGCGGCTTAATAGCAAAGGATAAATGATAATCTTTCGTACCCCTTCACCGTTTTCAAACAAAGCACACAAACTCATAAACGTCTCTTACATGCATAAATTTCTTATCAAGTTTTATCGCACTTGGTTCATTTTAAGGGCAGGATTGAAGTGAAAACACCCAACCAACATGTGGTAAGACAATCACAATAATAAAAAAAATCCGTGCATGTGTGCAATAAAGGAAATCATGAGTCAGACATGTAGGAAGTAACACTTAATTACATCTCAATTAATCCAAACATTATAAAGAACATGGATGAATTGGCATATTGTCTCAAAACACTATCAAATAGTCACATAGATATTCAATGAAGTTGTGACTCCGTCATCCTAATTGTCAATCCATAAACGGTGCAAACAAAATACAAAAATATTTTTGGATTTTTTCAAAAAATTTACCAAAATAAAATCTTTTTGTAATTTTCAAAATTTTTCAAAAGCAAAAATCTATACAAAAATAAGACATACTAGCAATAGGTAAATAATGACATCATGGAAAACATTCTACGCTAGTAAATAAGTCAAACCTCAATTGTTAGGTGCAGAGGGGTTTTCCAAAGGTGGTGCCAACTTATGAAAAACCTCCATCAAATTTTGTGAAGTTTTGACCAAAAACATAACTTGCTCACCTAAATGTGCAAACTCTCTCATGTAGTCTCCAGGAGCATGTAAAGTAGGGGTGGCCGTGGGCCGGGCCTGGGCAGGCCCGGTCGGGCTCGGGCCGGGCTTGAAAAATTAAGTGTTATCCCAGGCCCGCTCGGGCCTAGATCGGGCCTTATTATGTAATCCCAAGCCCGCCCAGATTTGAAAGCTCTTTACCCAGGCCCGCCCGATCGGGCCCTATTATGTTAATTAAAAGATTTTTTTTAAAAATTAAAATACCTATTTTTTATTTAAAGGCCAATTTTTTTAATTAAAAATCTGTTTTAAACTCCATATATTACAAAATCCATATATAAAGTTTCTCACTTTACATGAAAAGACTTGGTATACGTTTTTATATTTATAGAAGTCCCCCCCCCCCCCCCCCACACACACACATATATATATATATATATATATATATATATATATATATATATATATATATATATATATATATATATATTTCGGGCCTCGGGCCGGGCCGGGCCTCATCGGGCTTAAGAACTCATGCCCAAGCCCGTCCGAAAAAAAATCGGGCCTATAAAATTTTGTCAAGCCCGCTTTGCGGGCCTATGTACCTTACCCAAGCCCTATTTTTTTATTGGGCGGGTTGGGCGGGCTTGGCGGGCCTCGGGCCTATGACCACCCCTAATGTAAAGTATCATGTGTGGCAGAAACACGCTTAAAACGAAATTCCCTAAGGTGTCCTCTCTTTTTGCAATGGGAACAAACATATATAGGCCTAGGAACACCTTTCTCAAAAATTCTAGGACGCGCTCTCCTAATAGGAATGGGACGCCTAGGTGGGTTAGGGTGAGACTCATGTGAATCTAACACTATAGTGGGAACCGGATCGGGTGCTAATTGGGAAGAAGAAGCGCCGTCGTGACTTATTCCTAACTTCTCACCTTTACCCTTAAGAACCACCTTTTCAGCCTTCTTAAGTGCGTTCTCAAAATTGACTTTGACCTCCATGACACGTTCGAGATCACGCTCGAGTTGGGATACACGTGTCGTCAGACTAGACACTCTGTCGGTTAAATCACATTTTCCATTATTAAAACTTCCTTCTCTCTCTCTCCAAATCTAAAACTCGACAACCTAAATCTCTATTATACTTCTTTGTTTTAAAGTTCTCGGTGTACAAATCTCTAAAGGATTTTTGGAGCTCACTTTCATCTCCACTCTCAAATTCGCTCTCATCTCCATTAGAAACACTCGAGTCATCACCGGTTCTCTCATGACATCTATCAACGTGAAACAAAGTGGGTGTGCTCACACGACTCGAAAAAGCTACACACATCCCATGTGCTAAACCTTTATTAGACTCATCTCCCTCATCACCCTCACAATCACTAAGTGTGGTGGGCATAGCAGTCTCTTTGCCCTTTATTCTTATCCTAGTAGGACACTCTTTAGCTATGTGCCCTTTGCCCTCACACTCAAAGCACCTGATCTCATCCTCCTTGTCACTATCTATGGCCTCTACTTTCTTTTTATTTGACTCAAAAGATCTCTTTTTATTGGAAGAATTTTCTTTTTTCATTTTGAGAAACTTTTTAAAAAAATTCACAAGCACGGCCACATCATCAAAATCAAACTCACCCTCAGAATCGGACTCACAAACTTTTTCTTTCTTTTTCTTGAAATGAGTATTTAAAGCAACGCCTTTATCCTTAGCCTTATTGGTTTGGGGAAACATGTCTATCTCATAGGTTTGAAGGTCTCCTACAAGTTCTTCCAACTTAAGTGATTTTAAATTTCCCAAAGAGTTCAAAACAGTGACTTAAGGAATAAAGCGTTTTGGTAGAGATCTCAAAATATTTTTAATAACACACGTGTTATCAATCACCTCACCTAAGTTAAAACTGGTGTGAACAATGTCCGACAAACGTGCATAAAAATCATCAAAACATTCAGACTCAGACATGGTGATGGTCTCAAATTGGGTGGCCAACTTTTGTAATTTTGATTCTTTAACCGCGTTTGTACCCTCATGTGTCAATTTCAAAACATCCCATGCCTCTTTAGATATGGTTCACATCATAATTCGATGGAACTCGTCGGGAGTTATTACTCCAGAAATAGTACTCAAACCACGTGAATTAAATTTAGACATTTTAAAATCATCTTCAGTCCAGGGCGACACGTATTTTAAAGAGGTGATATTTTCAACGGTGATCGTGGGAGGAGTCCACGCATTTTCGCAAAGGAACCAAACACGCTCGTCAATGGCTTTTAAACTAAATTTCATGCGAGATTTTTAATAGGCATAATTAGACCCGTCAAAAATAGGCATCTGATTATATAAGTGCTCCATAGAAAAAAAAATGTGATTTTTCACAAAACTTATTTTTCAAAAAAATCAATATCACACGATTTTGCGAAAAATTGGAATACGCGATAAATTAGCGCAACCTGCTCTGATACCAATATGTAAAATGAATAAATGCCGCGTGTGATACTGATTAAAAATAATTCATAAGTTTCCAAGTAAACCTTATTTAATTAGAGTCTATTTTTAAACAAAATAATTCAGCCCCTAAACATGCATCTAAATGTCATATATCATTCAAACCATGCATGAAAAATAAAGACGGTCGATTCAGGAAAAAATCCCTTTCGGGTAAAACCTTTTATAACATTTTGAAGAATTCATGTGTAATGCACGGTGCCTTCAGGAAACCTTCAAATATACGAGAGATAGCGAAATACCCTCCAGGTGTCGGTTTATCATCTTCGGCTCGTCCACACGCAGAATGACTACGCTTGGTATCCACCGATCAAATATGGAGATGCCTTCTCCACAGAGGTTGAACAAAAGAAAAGCAGTGTTCTTGAACACCAAAACAATTCACCAAAGCATATGGGATTTTTTTGAATTATAAACAAAAAAGGGATTAAACCTTAAAAGAAGAAGTCAAAAGGTTCTGCACTTTCACAGTTTTCTGTCTTTCAAAACGCTGGGACTTATTAATGAAAACAAAACCATTTAATGATTATTTATAAAAAAAATGCGTCACCTCGATATACGAGATCGTTCGAACGAGAAAGCAATCTCTCGTGAACGAAGTACAGATGTCGTTCAAATAACATTGTGCAACATCCGTATGTCGCTCGAACGAGATAGCTATCTCGCTTGAAAGACCTGGGCGTCAAAATCGAGGTACGCTTCAGGACTTAGAAAAAAATACTCATTCTCAAATTTTGACGAAAAAGTTCGCTCCAACACTTTGAAAATATTTTGTAAAGATATCCGAAAAGCTCTAAGTGGAAAGTTAAGGTATTAAAAACATAACCTTACCAAAGTAAACTTTGCGGAGTCTTTTTGAGGAAGAACTTGATTAATTCGGATTCGTCTTGATGTAGAATGCTCTTGAATGCTCTTAGATGGTAGCGGTATATGATATAATAAATTGATAACGGACTTATAAAAATATGTCCTTACACACTGTGACACCCCGCCTAATAAAATACTGAGTGATCGGTCATATATCAAATTAAACTGGAATATCATATGGTTTCATTCTCAGAATCACTGTCGAAAACCAATTAATTACTATTAACCTACTAGGTCTGGTGATAAATTTTAAACTTTCTAATCTTTTTAACTTAAACACACAAATAAATTCATCCATACAAAGATATGAACAACAAGAAATGAATAAATAACTACTGATAACTCTTGGTAAAACATTATACAACCATATCGAATAGGCAAAAGATAAATATGCCGAAAATAAATTAAAGGACAATAATTGGGCAACATGCCCGAATGTAACTTGCAGTACCTCCTATCTAGATCACAAGGAGAGAAACGTCTATACAATTTTCTGCCAATATCCACAGCTGCGACAGCAACGTCTAACTCGAAAGAATAGTCATCCAGACGTCCATGTGTCTAGAAACCTAAAAAGTATAACAAAGGAGAAGAAAAAGGAAAGTAGATATGGGTCACAGCCCGGGTTTTGAAAAACATTTTTAGCAAGTGCTTAACATACTTTAATATTTAAAATAAGATATTCTCCATATATAAACTGGCGTCGCACTCACATGAGATACTCCTTACCTTTCATCTAACAGTGCACACCTAACGCATGTATTTTAAAACACCCTAATTACGCTACCCAGCCTAACTAGCATCTCACCACGCCGTTAAACACCATACGCTATCTCAACAACCCGCGTATATAATATCCTAATCTATCGCCTGAGCTTATACATCATAATATCTCGCTTATCATATATCCATTCATTATAAATAACCTTCACTAGTTATTACACTATTCACATTTTAGTGTCATTATCTCGTGCATAATATTCTCATCTTATATACGTATATCACATATTTTATTTTGGATTTTATACTTCCGGATGATCCATAATTTATCTCACATTCCATTCTTTATTTTGTCTGTATATATATGTTTCACGTCTTATATATATATATATATACACATCAAGTATATTCATACTTATATATCACAGACTATATAAGTATAATAACCATCCCTCAGTGTTATAACTCAATGGATGCAGTTTTTACAGTGCTATCATCCTCCAGGAAGAACACACATCGACCTGGGCAACTGGGAAAAAATTTGACACTGAACCCAACTCCAAATCATAATGTATGGGAAGCGGTTATAGTTCCTCACTGAAAATAAGAACGAAACATACCCACTCCGCCCGTCTCACCTCTGATAAATGTCACACCATATAAAAATGGACGCTATGACCTCGGGACTATACGCTCCCTGCTCCTCAAGCCAGAGACCTCACCCATATCGTGCAACTTCCCATGATAGCACTAGAGGGATATGCTTCACATAAATATATCAATCACACACAGATATATTTATAATCATATCATATATACTCTCTCTCTCTCTCTCTATATATATATATATATATATATATATATATATATATATATATATATATATATATATCACATCAAATCCGGTTATTTATGCCTATCACCCGTGGCATTAGCCTATAATCCCAAATATACCAATTCGTATTAAATTAGAAGTTTACACTCAACTTATTTTAATCCCATAAGTATTCACTCACTTATGATAGAATATCACCTTTGTTTCTTCCGAATATTAGCTTATCACGTCTAGCTAGTATTCTAATTTCATCCTACTCACACATTCGGATTTACTCTCATACAATACGCGTATATATATATATATATATATATATATATATATATATATATATATATATATATATATATATATATATATATATATATATATATATATATATATATATATTAGCCGAATTAATTAGCCGAGTGTCACTCATCCTGAACTCTCTTTTAAATTATCTCCGGGATTTTATTCCCACAAATCCCAAGAGTCACACATCCTTGATTTAATCATCTAGAGGTCCCCACGCTCTATTTAGGATCCCCTGATATTTATCTCCTCAAAATAATTTTCCTTAAATCCTTAAAAACCAAACAAAATTTTCAATTCTGGCAGCACCGAATCGATTCGCCTGCAACCGAATCGATTCACACTGTCCGAATCGATTCAAAATGGTTCAGTTTTGAACCTGTTACAAATTCCTATACTTCTTCTTCTCCAAAATACACCCAACATAAATATAACTTCATATCCATGCTTTCTAACAATTCCCAACCATATATATCACATCTACACACTAGATTATATCCAAAACAACAATTTATTTCATGGGATTCACCAATTTCTAAGAATTAAACCCTAATTCTTAGTTATGCAGCTCTTCCAATTTCTCACCATAATTTACCCCATTAACATGGATTTTAGCTTAGATTTCATGTAGGATTATTATCGCATCAAAATCATGTGAAATCATCTCCTCAAAACCCATTTTTGTACAATAATTCCAACCCAAAATCATATACTTTTCACCAACTATAATATAAAAAATAAACACACTTAAATCATTAAAGCAAGTTAAACACTTGCCTCGTTGGATAAATCTGACGACCTCGTACCGGAATTCGCCAGAGCTTGGCCTGAGTTCTCCCATTTTCTCCCTTTTCTTCTTCCTTTCTTTCCTTCTTTGTTTATTTCCTCTTTTCTCTTTCTCTCGTGGCTTATATGAGAGAAATGAGGGTTTATCCCCTTACTAAACCCAAAATTGACTCGTATACACAAATGCGAGTCCCTAATGGTCCAAAAAGTCCACGAAACCCAAACACTACCCCCGGTTACTCTATTCTGACTATTTCGATCCTTTCGAGACCAACCGTGCACTCAAAATCTCCATCTGAGTCACTTATCAAAATTCACATCTTAAACCCAACACATCACCACATGTGTTTTTCGAATAAAATAACATCACATGTCGCTTTTGTTCACCGGTGACATGAAATAAAAATAGTCCATCTTATTTACTTTAAATTCTCAAGTTAATAAATTACACCCACTCATGTAATTTAATTATCCATAAGTGGACGGGGTATTATACGCACTTCATGAAGAAATTAAGCAAAATAGTAACATAAGCCCATGAGAGACCGAAAGTGCGGGATGGGTGTCTAACACCTTCCAATTCCATAACTTAGTCCCTGAACCTTTGATCTAATTGGTTTCGCAAGAATCATCTTGTCTTTGATGCCACTCTCTCGACGTGACGACATGTTCTTTTGCCTATTTTGTGCAAAATAGGTTGACGATTCTATTTCTTTACATCACCCCAAAATCGATGACGGCCGAAGCACCCCACGATGTAGTGAGGGGCGTAGGACCTTTATCTCTCCCTTTTTTTACTCGAAATAATCTGGGGAGGGGGAAGATGTCGGGCTGGTCACAGTCTCTAAGATAACGTGTAACAATGCAAGGTCACTACTGGCCGACAACGAAAGCAGATTGTGTTGCCTTCACCAAGAAGTATGATAAGTGCTAAAAATTTGCCACTATCTATAGAAGACCAGGAGAAAGTTTAGCACATATCACTTCTCTATGGCCTTTCTCTATCTGGAGAATTAACTTGGTCGGGCCACTGCCGACCACTAACGGAAGGTTCAAATTTCTGGTTGTAGAAATTCATTACTTCACCAATTTGGTGGAGGCTGAGACTTTTATTGATATGCCTTATCAGAGGGTTTTCCAATTTATATGGAAGTAAAACATTTGCAGGTATGGCATGCCTTATGCCTTCATCCCTGACCATGGCACTCAATTTGATAATGAAGAATTTGAAGACTACTGCATTAGGTCTGGCATTCAGAAACTTCATTTAGCAACTGGGCACCCACAATGCAATGTCCAGACAGAAATCATCAACAAAACCTTGATAAATGGGTTGAAGAAAAGGTTGAATGAGGCAAAAGGAAACTGGATTAATAAACTTCACAGTGTCCTTTGGGCATATAGGACTACCCCCAGAATAGCAACTAGGGAAATCCCATACATGCTAGCTATTAGCATTGAGGCAGTGGTACCAGTTGAAATAGGTCTATCGACTCACGGGGTACTGAACTTTGATTCACCCAAAAGTGACCTCATGAGGCGACTAGACCTGGACATGATAGAAGAAGTCCAGGAAGATGCCTCTATTCGAATGGCTTCTTATTAGCAAATAATTGCACAATTTTATAACCGAAGGCTCAAGTCGACCAACCTCAAGCAATGAGATATGGTGCTTAAGAAAGTAATCCAGAAGAGAACCAAGATGGAACCCAATTGGCATGGTTCATACTGCATCTCGGCGGTCATCCGACCAGGAACATATCTCATGGAAACTCTGAAGGAGAAGAATTCAAGAACCCTTAGAATGCAGACCATCTTCGCAAGTATTATCAGTAATCTAGCTTTTAGAAAGTCTATTTCTAATGTACTCGGTTCTTCAAATTAATGAAATTTCCTATTTTTTTCTATTTTTATTCTTCGGAGTATGATGGCTACACCTTAACAACCTTAACCAAAAATAAATGAACAATATTTAGTTCTTCATATCCATCAAACTTTTCCAACTTTAGAAAATTTCTTTATATTTATTCAAACTTTTCCAACTTCAGCAAAATTCTTTATATTATTCAAATTTTTCCAACTTCAGAAAAGTCCTTTATAATTATTCAAACATTTCCAACTTCAAAAAAGTTAAACTACGTGTATGATTTGTTCTCGTCAAGTCAAGAACAAGAAGATAGTAAAATTTCTAAAATTTCTTAATTAGAGATTTTTCCGACCAAGTTAAAACACCTGAATAACTATGCATTCCTAATACACTTGGTTTCCACTGATAACTAATGCTACAACTTAGTACAATAAAGTTATTTACAACTTTATCTACGTTCATTAGTTAAATTTAAGGCCATGTAAATGATTCAAACATGAATCAAGTATTAAACATTTGCGGAGGTTATTTACTCTATAAATCGATTAACTAATAATTATATAGATTACCTAGTCGGCAAAAAGATTAAACATCAACCACAAACTTAAATAGAGGAAACTCTCAATTAAAAATAATTTCATTGATAAAAAAATGCATTACCGTCGGAAAAAGAATTACAATAGAAGGAGAAACATAAATTTATTCTACTGGACGCTTTTCTTATGCCTTATCCATCCCACCAGGAGGATCATCAAGGGTATATGGCTAATTTATTGTGTTAAAATCTCTCAACATCTGCCTATTGCTGCTGCTCGGCTTATCAAGCAAGTGATGAGGACGAATCAACTCACACTCGTCATTGAGGCCATAATCACCCAAATATTTATTTATCAGGCATTGAGGAATAGCATTAGGAGGAATCCATATTGTGTCTAATTTGAAAGGAGGTTTGGCACAATCTAAGAAACATGGGTCATTCCAGTGCCACAACTCACTGTTTTGATCATACTTCAGCAGTGTTAATAAGCTAGTCCACACCTATTTATAGCCTTTACGATTGTTTTGAGCAAGATGATCATCCAAGTGAGTTAAGGCCTTACTATATCCATCCATACAAACTTTCCTTGGTTGTTTATGGAAGTGGAATGTCATCCTGTGAACTTGATATTGGAGTTTCTTGAGGACAATGTCTTTGGATTTTAACAGGGTAGTTTGGTCGGCCAGAGTCTTCTTCGTTCTCTCCTCCTCAATGGTTAGCCGCACAACTATACTTTTCTTGAGGGATTGTCCAGGTTTGTATTTTATCATCTGCAAATCTTCTACCTCCTTTAACAACTTGGCATTTTCAATCTCTAAAAAAGAAACACCCTCATCTGAACCAGTAGTGGTTGATCTTTTCATATTGTTAAGTTCATTCCTCGGGGAATTATTTTCTTTCTCCAACATTGCAGCAATTGGTGGGAACTCTCCATATCTTATTTTAAAGATAATTATCTCTTATGCAGAGCATAAGTAATGTCTTTTAATTTCTTCTCAAAGCCATAACATTCCCTTAATGCCTTATATTTGGCTTCATAGTCATAATAAAGAAATGCCTTGGAAACTTTGTGATGCTTCTGCATTCTCTCAATTATCTAGTAGTAATCGGCATTATTTTCTACAGCTCTGTTCAAGTGGCAGTGAAGATGAATGTAAGATCTTTCACTTTATCAGACACATCTCGGTTGAGCAACCCTGATAAATCTTCCTCGGATAAAGGAACGTAGCCAGCTTTAAAGAGATTTTTGAACTGTCTAAGTAATTCGGATTCAGCAGAAATAATGGCCTTCTTCCAAGCATCAAACTAGATAGTTATAAGTATATAAGTTTATGGTGCAAATTCAGAGAAATGGACAATAGAGAAAAGAATAAATTAGCAAGAATTCAAAGTCATGCAGAGACAACTATAATTAAGCAAAAATTATGTTCTTTCATTGATTACTCTTGAAGTACAAATTTTAATACATCATAAAGAAAAATAAGAAAAGAAATAGAAAATACATATGAGCAAAGGCAAAAAAGAAAACTAGCTAAAAATAAGTTAAATCTTCTCTTTAGCCTTGTCTTGGCTAGAAGCAGGTTGGTCAGCATTAGTATCTGGCACCACTAAAGATTCAAGGGAACCATAGACGACTCTTTGGACCCCTCCTCCTCATCAAACTCCTCATTCAGGTTAGGAGGAGTATGGGGATCATACCTTTAGAAAAGCTCAAAATTTTCCTCTGTGCCAACCACCTTTAGAGATTCTGACCAACCTTCCTTGAAGGATAACTTCTCAGCATATTCAATATGGGTGGAGGCAGCAAAAAGAGCTTTCTCCTAACCCTTATTAAAGGCAACTTTCCCCTTAGCCTCCAAGGAGGTGACTTCAATATTAAGACCAACCACTTTGTCTTCAGCAACTTGAGCCCGAGTTGTGGCTTCTAAAAGCTTATCTTCGGAAGCCTTGGCTTTGCCTTTATGTAACACCCCGTATTTTGAGAACTTAAATAATTATGTTATTAATTATTATTGTGGGATTAATTAAATTAATATGCGAGAATTAATTGGTGATTAATCCGAATTTAAAAATAAAAATTAAATAGCGTGACAAGGGTTAATACTTATTAATGAGAACTATTGAATATTACTGAGTCAATAAGTAATATGTAATCAATGAATTTGAGAAATTGTCAAGAGTGAAATATATGGCAATTTACTATATTAAGTCAGGACACGTGTGTGAGTCGTGTCGGGACTAATTGAATGGAATATAAAGGTAAATTATTTTTAAGTAAATCGTATGGTAATTTTGAGTGTGCCATTGAGTCCGGGGGGGTCGAGATAGTCAGAAATCACTACCCGGGTATTTTATTTAGACTCCGAGAGATTTTAGGCCAAACCGGCATCCCGTAGGGGTAATTTTGTAATTTTAATTTTTAGAGAAATTAAACGGACAAAAATTGGGAGTTTTATTATATCAGTCACTAGAAGTTCATTAGGGTTAATATATACTAAAGTAAGGAACGGCCACAGAGTGTGTGAGGGAGAATAAATTCCAAGAAGGAAGGCCCAATTAACACCACCTTGCACAACCACCACCACCATCGTGAAGTCGGAACAAGAGGAACACACCCATACCAACAACATCAAGAAATCAAACATTTAATTCAAAGAAAGTGTTTATTACTTTCTTTCCTTTAGCAATAATCATGTTCATGTTAGTATAGGTAAATTTGATAATGAATTACATTGAAATTGGGTGAAAATTTGGAGAAGTAATTTATAATTATGGACAGATGGTTCAGTAGTTAATTCGTTCATGTATGCAAGAGAATTTAATACGAAATTGGAGTACAAATTGATGAACAAATATGGGTTAATTAAGTTCTTTAATGGAAAATTGTGAAACTAGGGTTCTTATGACATAAATTGGGGATTTCGTTTTTACCTTATGATTTATAACGATTGAATGATCCTAGGATGTTAGAAATTATGTAAACATGTTGGTTTATTAATCAAAATAGAAACATTGAAGATTGGGTATGAACTATGATGTTTTGGGTGCAAAACAAATGGTAAAAACGTAACCGTTGAAGAACAGGTCTAACATGACAGGATTGGTCCGTTTTTTTTTAAATTGGACCGATTCATTTTCTGATAGGATCGGTTCATTTTTATTTTAATAGGATCGGTTAGTTTTCTGTAGGATCGATTCGGTTTGTTTTTCTGTAGACTTCTAGTGCTGCTGCAGAACCTAGGAGAACCTTTCGAATATTAAATTGTAAGATTAGGGAAGAATGATACCCTGGACCAGTAGAGTGTAGGGACCTTATCTACTGTCTTCATATGTAAATGTAGTGGTACCCTTCGAGTGAGGAGAAATACTCGTGAGCGCTCAGTAATGAATCTAGCTATGAATTACTACAACGTAGATTATTTGGGATAAAATAAATATACTATACGTAGTTATAAGAGAATAATACGTATATAAATATATATTTGGGTTGGGTGAATACCTATGAATTTTAATAGGATGTGTGTATGTCTATTATATGATATTTTTGTTAAGTACACTAAAGGGTGATAACCCAGAGGTGTAAAGTTATTTATTAAGTGCACTAATGGGTGATAACCCGGGGGTGCAAGAATATTTTATTGAGTGCGCAAATGGGTGATAACCTGGGGGTGTAAGGATATTTTTGTTAGTGCACTAATGGGTGACAACCCGGGGGTGCAGGATCATTTTATTTATAGCATTAATGGGGCTTAAACCGGGGGTGCTGGATTGAAATATATATGTATAGGGATGATACAAATATATATATATATATATATATATATATATATATATATATATATATATATATATATATATATATATTTATGAAAAGTTCTACTAAGAGAAACTAGTAGTTATGGAAATAAGGAGAAATGAAATAATCTTAATGAGATAAAGATTTAAATGATCTAATAGTGAGCGTGAACGGTAGGAAAATGTGATGGACTACTTATTAGGTATTATATGGGCGATACGGGAATACTACTGTTGAATGTAGATAGTGTTATGTTGACTTTGAACTAGTTAACTTGGGTAGAATTACTAGTAGTGGATAGAAGATGAGATAGGAGTGCACAATAGAAGAGAGATGAGAACTTCATGTGAGAGCACGAATCTAACATGCACATAATACTTGCTTTAAGGCATTTCTAAATACTTGCTAAAACATATTTTTACACATAGGGCTCTGACCCATCTCTTGCATCTCTTTTCTCTCTTGCTATATATATGTATTATATCAGGTGCTCAGTCACAGGGACACCAGATTTAGAGACTTGGACTGCTTGGCGTGATACGGCTGATGTGGAAGTTGTAGGTCTTTGCATTTGACGCTCCTATCATTTCTCTCAGTTATCTAGACTTTTCATTTAGGGCATAGGCCACCCATTCCTTAGACATTTTATCAGAGATTGTATTCAGTTTACTTTCCATTCATTTTAGTTGGATTTAGTTTGACTATGGATATGCGGTTTAGAGTTTTGAAATGGAATGTTTTATCCAGTCGTATTTATTTCAGTACGTGATTCAGATTCATTATTTATTTTATTCAATTGAATGGTGAATGGATTTTATTTAAATTCCTAGACTTTATAGATATGAGTTTTGGCTACAATTTAAAAAGGAAGGTATTTTGGCACTAGCTTAATTTATATTTGGTGATTAATAAAGTTATTGTTTTCGATAGTGATGTTAATAATGAACCAACCGAACATTCTATTTTAATTTTTTTTAAAGGACTGATCACCCGATATTTAATTGGGCGGGGTGTCATACTTTAGCATCCTTAAATTTGTTCTCGGTTGCTTGGGTTATGGCATCAGCAACATTTATTTTTCCTTCAGCAGTAATTGCCTTGTTATTGTCCTTATTCAGCTCATCTTCCTAAAATTCTACTTCGATTCCAAATCTTGATGGGAAGCAAACAGGGATTATTTTAGGCCCTCAAAAGCCTCTTCCACTTCATCGGGAGAGGACCTCAATTAGTCATCCTTCTCCATCATTTAGTTAAAATCAACAAAAAACTACAAGAAGAGCAAAATACAGGATGTCAGAAAAAGTTATCAATATTAAGGAAAATTAAAAAATGAGATACTTACCAGTGCCAAGTTATGGCAAGCCCTCTCAGTTAGCCTAGACCTGGGTATAGGGGCTGATCCAGCCCAATCAGCAGGAAGGGTTCAATATTTGATCAAACCCTTGGCCAATTCAGGGTTGATAGTAACAAAAGTTGACCCAATGTCAAGGTCAGCTTGAATTTTTTTCATTAACTCTTGCTGGTTGGTCAAGGTCTTATTTGCAGCCATACTTGCTAGTCGGCTTGAGTTTTTTAGGCCTATCTTTGAGGATCAGGTAAACCTCTCTTCAGTCTCTTGAATTGAGACTCAGTGGTTAGAGTCTTTTCAACACCAAAGGCCTCTTATCACTGGCCTGGAGCTTCCTCTTAACTGGCTTTTTATCGACATCAGTATTTTTCTTTAGGGGAGGAGATAGTGGTCCACACATCAAATTGGGAATCTTACTCTTAGTCATGTCTGTTGATGGAGAAAGTGGTATCTCAAAAATATCAAAAGATTCAAATGAGGAAGAATTTCCTCCGTAAGTGAACTCAGCACCAGCAGATTATGTGGTTGAAGAGGTAGGTACAAGATCCTCTTCTAAGTTGATAACAACTTGAGGCAGTACAAGTGTTGGTCGGGCAATAAAAGAGGTGATAGAACTCTTGTATTCTAATAGCAAAGAAGCATCTTGGGGATGCTCCTCTCCAACCCTCTGATTCAATCCCCACAGAAACTTGAGCTCCTCAATATTAATTTTCCCTTCTTTGGGACAACTCTACTTACTTCCCTCTGCATAAAAAAGGAACAAGGAACAGTAAAGTTAGTCGGTCAAATATGCAAATACATAACAAAGGAAGAATAAGTAACATAATTACAACCTATGCCACGCCCTGTTTGGGGACATATGGGCCCAGTGTATAACACTCTCTGTGGAAGAGGAGCGTGTTGCCAATTCTTAACGATTGCACTATAAAGCCAATGATCCTTATTAGAATCTGGTAAATTCACTACTAAGGCCCTATTTTCTTGCCCAGTCTTCAAATAATATTTGTTCTCTCCAACCGTACCCCATTTATAGCAAAACATTAACTCCTGAATTCCAGTCTGGGTCCCGTAAATCTAGTTTAATTTATGGACACCATTTATAACTCTCCAAGTGTTGGGTGTCACTCTAGCGGGAACCATATCAAAGTATTGACAAAATTAAAGAAAACGAGGGTTTGGTGGTAGTATAATGCCACACTTAGATATGAATAAAGTAGGGATCTAGTGACCCTCAGGAAGATAATACACATCTATGGGACCCTGGGCTATCTCTAAATCTACCCAAGATGGAATTTTCCTTTTTTTCTCTAAACTAGTATAATAAACCCTCGTCTATAATGTGAACCATGATGAAAAATGAGAAGAAGTTGATAAACGTAAAAAGAATGAAAGAAGGCTTAAAAGGGATCTAAGGTGACTACAAGAACTAAAGAGAAATAATGGCAGCAAATGATCGGACAAAGAAAGCTTGAAGATGAAGGAAAACTCTTAAGTGCATAAGGTTTGAGGTGAAAAGAAAGGATGGAAGAATTGTACCTATTTATAGATTGCCTCAATAAATGGGAATGAAATTATTAACTGAACGAACTATTGAACTATCTTCGGCTACACACCTACCAAAGCTTTAAAAGACTATTATATCCTCTGACGGTTCAAAAAATTTAAATTATTTACAAAAATGCCATTATCAAATAGTACTAGTGAAAATATATACAAGTGTGGGAAGTCGGTGGCCGACCAAAAACCCAAAATAGTGCACCGAGCAATTTTCTAGGCAAAATACTCCATACTTTCGATCAATCATCAAACATAGAGCATTGGGGGCTTTTGTTGTATGTAAAAATTACTATCCTACATGGACCAATGATAAATATACACCTGTCCTCTTACGTGACCGACTAGCCATCTTGATCGGCTTCAGATATACTTAGTCGGTTAGACGACCGACAAACTTCATAATGCTAACTATCAAGAATACCAAAAGCTACTTGGATGGGATGCCAACCAATGCTTAATTCCAAGAGTTTCATTTATTGTGTACGGATTAAATGCCTGGCAATATAAAGACGATCCATCTAAGGTTTTATACCACTATAAATACGATATACTCCCTCAGTTGGAGGGATAACTCGAATCATTCATATGCGCACTATATTGAGCTATTATACACCCTACAAAGTAATATCAACAGTGGACGTAGGCTATTTTATAGCTGAACCATTTTAAAAATCTTTTATCTTGCATGTGTGTATGATTTGATTAACCTATTCTATTTTATCTGTGATTATAAATCAAAATTAAGTCCATTTTTAAACATCAACAGATGCATGTTTCGGTTACAATCAGATCAAAATGAAGCATGAGGATAAAGAAAGTACATCATTCATCACTAACCAAGGAACTTACTGCTAGAATGTTATGCCTTTAGGGCTTAAAAACGCTGGAGCAACGTACCAAAGATTAGTAAATAAGGTTTTTTAATAGAATATTAGGAAGAATATGGAGGTCTATGTGGACGACATGCTCACCAAAAGTAAGAAGGCAGCTGATCACATCCAAGACCTCAACCAGACATTTGACCAGCTTGAGAAAATCAAATGAAGATCAACTTGACCAAATGTGTGTTCAACGGTCAAGAAAGGATGTCTTAGGCTTCATTGTAAATCAAAGAGGAATTGAAGCCAATCGAGATAAAATAAAGTCATTGATTGATATGTAGTCTCCAACATGCAAGAAGGATCTATAAAAATTAACCGAAAGAATGGATACCCTCAATCGATTTGTGTCTCGAGATACCGATAAATGCCTACCATTGTTTAAAGTGCTCAGGTAAACCTTCAAATGAAATAAGGAATGCGAAAATGCCTTTCAAGATTTGAAGAAGTATTTGGGATCTCCGACACTATTTCCCTAACCAATTCTGGGGGAGAAATTGTATTTATATTTGGCTATCTCAAAATCATTAGTAGCTCAGGATCAGTCAGAATGGAAGATGAATTTCAAAATTCTATGTATTACACTAGCAAAGCATTAAGAGGAATGGAAACCAGATATCCACGCTTAGAAAAACTAGCCCTTTCCCTTATTGAAGCTTCAAGAAGGACGAAGCCATACTTTCAAGTGCATAACATCGTGGTCTACACGGATTTATATGAGGCGCTTCACAAACCAAAAAAATTATGGAGATTGATATCCTAGGCAGTAGATCTAGGAGAATATGAAATCATTTATGAGCCGATAACCGTGTTGAAAGGACAGGCTGTAGCATATTTTATTATCGAACTCGCGTATCCAGAAATGATCAATAACCCAAGTTTTCCTGCCGAGCATACTTCCTTAGAAGAAATATTTGCTCCAAAGCAAACTGAAGTTATCACCGATCAAGCTGAAATATGAAATGCCTAAGAGATGGATCAATTGTACAATGAGCAGAGTAAGAAAATATTCCAGCAAGGAGTATTATCTGAGGAGAGCTTTAACAGTGACATTCCAGTTTAGAAGTTGTATGTAGATGGATCCTCATGTGCCACTAGAAGTGGAATAGGTCTAATGACTAATACTCCGAATGACATTGATGTGGAATATGCACTTCATTTTCAATTCCAGGCCTCCAATAATAAAGTGGAGTACGAATCCATAATCACAGGCCAAGAGTTAGCTTTATCATTGGGAGACGAGAAGGTAATAACACATAGTGATTCTCAGCTAATTGTTAACCAAGTGCTTCAAATATATGGGGTTAAGAGAGATCTCATCATCAAGTATTAGTCTAAAACTATGGAAGTCATCTCCAAGTCCGCAGTTAAAATGGTCAGGATACCAAGGATAGAGAATGCCTGAGCAAATGCACTTGCTCGACTGGTTTCAGCGACTAGGATAGAACTCAGGAGAACCATCCCGATGGAGATTTTTGCACTTAGAAGAAGTATAGATATGGAAGTTATGATCAATTTTATTTTGGTGAATTTAGGATCCTCGTTAATGGATCCTATTAGAAGCTACATTGGCAGAGGTGTATTACATGCTGACCTAAAAAATACCAGGAAGTTAAGGTATAAGACATCCAGTTATGTGCTAGAACAAGGAGTCTTATACAAAAGGGGATACATTATTTCACTACTTCGGTGTATAGACCCCACCGAGGTACCAAATTTGATCAGAGAGGTACATGAAGGTTCCTGTGGGGCTCATTCATTTGTACGATCATTGGTGCGAAGGATATCTATGCAAGGATACTATTGGCCGACTATAAAAGGAGATTGTATTTCCTTTGCCAAGAAGTGTGATAAGTGTCAGAAGTTTGCCAAGACTGAGGGATGCTTTAAATCTAATTACTTCTCGTTGGCCTTTTGTTATATGGGGAATTAAGTTGTTCGATCCATTATCGAGGACAAAAGGAAGGTTCAAGACTTAATAGTGATAGTGGATTACTTTACAAAATGGGTGGAGGTTGAGACAATAGTTGAAATTCCTTATGAAAGAGTTTTCCAATTCATTTAGAAACAGATCATATGCAGGTTTGGAATGCCATATGCCTTCGTTACTGATCACAATAATCATTCGATAATGAGGAATTTATGGAGTCCTGCATTCAGTCTAAGATTCAAAAACCTCACTTTGTACCTGGACATCCACAGTGTACTGACCAAATAAAGGTCACCAACAAAACTATACTTGATGGGTTGAAGAAAATGTTATATGATGCAAAGGGAAACTAGATAAATGAGTTGTATAATATTCTTTGGGCATATAGAATATTATGCAACTCATTTATCCAAGGTAGGGGTACCAAGATCATGTCTCTGAAATAAATCATAGTCAACAGTGGTGTTGACCTCCCTTAAAGAAGAAGCCAATTCGTCCTTGTAGGACACCTTCTTCATATACTCTGATATGCCCCAAGTGTAACCTTGGCCTAGAGACACGAACCTCAGCCGATATTAAGGCCGACATTGGGCATGCCTTGGACATGCGATATCACCCCTCGGCCAGACCAAGGTCAGCCCAAGCCGACACTACCATGAGCCTCTCCAAGGGACCTCGTAAGGATCAACATCACTCGCATATAACTTGAAATGGCAACCTCGGCCATAAGAAAGCCGAGCCTGCAGGATGTCACCAGATCAACCTCATATCAGGCAGATCCTGCCCATTGTCTAGGCTAGGATCAGGCCGAGACCTCCATGGAGCACTCGGACTAAACAGGTATCAAGACTCACCAACCTCGGCCTCACCAAGGCCGAGGACATATACCAGGCGCGATGGCCGAGCACCTGCTGGCATCCAAATAAGGACATGTTGACACAAATCAGTTGTAACAAGATTATTCCCCACATGTGGGGAGAATATTGCATCATCATTCTCTACATGTGACAGTGACAGATGGCACTCCCACATTGGTGAGGTTACCACACACATGCTCATTACATGCATGGGGAGTACATTACACCCCCTAGGTACTATATATAGGGGTCATCCCCTACCTTGCAAAAGGATCCCAGTTATTCAACCCTAGCAAAAAATCTGTCTAGATCCACAGTAGAGAGAGAAAGCTTGAGAGATTGTATCCATGGCCATTAGTGCCTTCATTCAGTAATATTACTCACACACACTCACAGTGGACGTAGGCCAGATTGGCTGAACCACTTATATACTGGTGTACTCTCCTCTTCTCCTCACCTCATTCTCTTATCTCTTTACATAACTGTGTTGCCATTATTGTTCTTAGATAGAGCTTGAAAACACCTTATCTGATGGTGCTACTTCCAGTATCATCATTTTGGCGCCGTCTGTGGGAACGAGAAGCTATCTCTTCCACTCTTTCTGCTTAACCTCATCGGAGACTCTGGTGGTGAACCAGGCCTCCCCCTAGCGCGGAGCTGTTTCACCATTGAAAGAGGTCCTGTAAGGTACTAAGCTCATCTGCTAATCAAGCTCTATAGTGTTAACATATGGCACCAGACTTACCGCTGCCTCTTCCGCCGCCAGGAGGTGGAGGGCCTAGTTCCAGTCAGGCGCCCCCCCCCAGTCCGAAATGGCGGAGGTAGCAGCAGCCTTGAGATCTTTAGCTGCAACGCAACAAGCCATGCAGGAGAAATTTGCACAGCTCATCCAAAATATGATGAGGCCACCTGGAGTCTCACCGGACATGATCACTCCGGCGGCAGTTTAGCCTCATCCTGACGCCAGGGGACCACCCCAGGCACCAATGAAGGACCAACCTGCACCCCAGAGGAGAAGGGACGTTGCTGACCCTAGGCGCTTGCGCCTGGGGAGGCAGGGAAACCCTTGCCCAGAGGACAGGTATGATGACCTAGAAGCTGTAGAAGCCCCAGAAGACTGCTGGGATCCGTATGAGGTGTCAAATAACACTATACGGCCTCTTAGGCATAGTCAAGGATGTGTCGGTCAAAGAGATGAAGAGGCCCAACGAAGAGGGTCGGCCTTCGATAGGTTGAGCAGAGGGTCAGCCTTCGAGAGACTGGGCTTAGTGAATGACCTAAGACAGAGGCTGTCGAGGTCAAGGAGCGCAACAGGCTCTCAGAGAGGGAACAAGCAGGGTCGGCCAGACCAAGGCCGACCCTGTGAAAGAAGAGGTCAACAACCAATGTGTCGTGGCAGGAGAACCCTCTGTCCATCGCAGGGAGGTGGCAGAGGATAACCTCGGCCAAGTTGATGACAGAAGACCCTGGAACGACTCTATCCAACACCTTGAGGAGAAGATAGGAGACCTCATTAAAAGCAGGGACCCATTACAAAGGGGTTACTCAGAGGGCTCCCCATTTGTGGCTAGGATAGTGGGGTTCCCAACCCCAGCTAAGTTCAAGCCTCCTACAGTGTCTCCCAAGTATGATGGAAGCACTAACCCTATACATCACATCGAGATGTACCAGTCAGCAGCAGACATTTACTCGATACCCGATGCGATAAAGTGTAGGGCCTTCTCAGGGACCTTGACAGGAGCAGCGCATAGTTGGTTCACCTCCCTTCCGAAGAACTCAATTGAGAACTTCAAAGGCTTGGCTGAGCAATTTATCCACAACTTCTTCTTTGGGGTGAGGCCTCAAAATAAGACTACCCACCTGCTGTATGTCAAGCAGGCTAAGGGTGAGAGCCTAAGAGACTACATAGCAAGATTCAACAAAGAGAAATTGGAGGTAGAAGATTATGAAGAGAGCATAGCCATGACCGCCCTTATAGGAGGCCTCCAGAAGGGGAAGCTATTGTGGAAACTGGCGGAAGACCCCCTAGGTCTATGGCAGAGCTGCTGGAAATCGCAGGAAAAGTAATGAATGCGGAAGAGGCAATGGCCGCCAAGTATGAGGAGGAGAACCGCGGTGGCACTGGGAGGTCCCAAAGCAAGAAAGAGGGGAAGAAGAGGTCAGGTGATGACAAGTTCTCTCATTAAACTCCTCTGACTGTGAGCTGTGAGCACATACTCAATGAGATTAAGACTGTCCAGACTCTGAGGTGGCCAGAGAAACTGAAGGCCCCACCACATAAGAGGAACAAAAACCTATGGTGCGAGTTCCATCAGGATCATGGCCATGTCACAGATAGATGCTTCGCTTTAAAAGATGAGATTGAGAAGATGTTGAAATCTGGAAAGATGAGGAAGTATGTGGATGGTAAGGCTCCAAAGGGTGGAAGGGATGACCCTAAGAAAAGAAGAAATGACAGGTGGCGTGGCCATGCCCCGGACGGAAGAGACGATGATTCGGAAGGAGATGACGAAGATGATCCAGATCTCCCGCCAAAAGATGACAACACCCCGGTGAAGAGGGTCGGTACGATCTCTTTTGGTGTTAGCACCATATGTGGGGGATTTGTGGGAGGCGGCTCTGAAGTAGCTGGCAGGAAGGCTCATGTAGCAGAGTCCAGGTCAGTGGCCAAGCCTGAGGTTGTGAATCTAACGTCTTCCGATGCAGTGCAGAAGAGGAAGAAGGTAGACATGGAAACCCTCTTAGTGGGATTCTCCAGACTCGACTTCAAGGGTATCTTAGCCCCCCATGATGACCCACTAGTCATAACAACAAGGGTTCATGGGTGCGAGGTACGGAGGATCCTCATAGACGGGGGGAGCTCAGCAGACGTGATGTTCTGGCCTTGCTTCAAGAGCCTGGGTCTTAACAGGGTAAGGCTGGTGCCCTATCATCACCCATTGATAAGCTTCAGTGGCGAAAAGGTCCACCCCTTGGGCATGTATGAGATGGATGTACGGATGGGAGATGAATGGCCTAAGAGGCTGACCAAGAAGATAAACTTTTTCGTTATGGACGAGAACGTCTTCTCGGCCTACAACCTCATCATAGGAAGGGTGGCCCTTAAAGAGTTTGAAGATGTGCCGTCGACGGTCCATCAGATGCTAAAATTCCCAACTCCTTATGGAGTAGGGGAAGTGCAAGGGGACCAAACCACGGCGCGCGAGTGTTACTTCAACTCGGCCGAAGAGAGGGAAGCACATAAGAGGGAAACCACTACATATAGCATTGACACTCTTGACCCAAGAGATGAAACAAAGTTGAAGAAGGGAGAGGCCGCGGAAGAGGTTGAATCCATCGTCCTCAATGAGAACGAGCCGGAAAAAATCATCCAGGTTGGCAAGGCCCTAGATCCAGGAATCAAGGAAGAGATGATAAACTTCCTCAGGAGGAGACAGAGTGTCTTCGCATGGAGTCACGCAGACATGCCTGGCATCGACCCTGAGGTACTGAGCCACAAGCTCAACGTGGACAGAGATGCCAAGCCGATAAAGCAAAGGCGAAGAATCTACTCCAGGGAGAAGTATGACGTCATCTGAGAAGAGGTCAAAACGTTGGAAGAGGCCGAGTTCATAAGAGAGGTAACCTATCCGGAGTGGCTCTCAAATGAAGTCATCGTGCCTAAGGCCAATGGGAAGTGGCGAATGTGTGTGGACTTCACTGACCTGAACAGGTCTTGCCCAAAGACAGCTATCCCTTACCTCGGATAGACCAGATGGTGGACGCGACGGCGGGTCACGAGCTCATGAGCTTCATGAACGCTTATTCAGGCTATAACCAAATCTTCATGGACGCTGAAGACGCTGAGAAGACAGCCTTCGTTACTGACAAAGGGACGTACTGCTACAAAGTGATGCCCTTTGGTCTGAAAAATGCAGGGGAAACGTATCAACGCCTTGTCAATAATATGTTCGAAGAGAAAATAGGTAAGACCATGGAGGTATATGTAGACGATATGCTAACGAAGAGCCTAAAAGCTTGCACTCACATAGCGTACCTTGAGAGGACCTTCGATGTCATGGACTCGTACAGAATGAAACTCAACCCAGCAAAGTGTGTCTTCGGAGTAGGAGCTGGGAAGTACGTGGGGTTCATCGTTAACCATAGGGGAATTGAAGCGAATCCTGAGAAAATCAAGGCATTACTCGACATGAAGACTCCTAGGAGTATTAAGGATGTCCAAAGACTTACGGGAAGAGTGGCTGCCCTTAACAGGTTTGTTTCTAGGGCAACAGACAAGTGTCTTCCGTTCTTTAAAGTTCTAAGAAAGGCCTTCCAATGGGACGAATAGTGTGAAAAAGCCTTCAACCAACTCAAGTCCTACTTAGGGTCTCCCTTATTGCTGTCTCGCCCCATCACAGGGAAAGGTTGTTTGTGTATCTGGCAGTCTCTGAATCAGCCATCAGCGCGGCCATCATACGGGAAGAGGATGGGATCCAAAGGCCTGTGTACTTCAACAGTAAGGCCCTTCAAGGGTCTGAACAGAATTATCCCCGAATGGAGAAGTTGGCTTATGTCCTAATACATGCCTCAAGGAAAATGAAGCCTTACTTCCAAGCTCACTCCATGGTAGTCCTCACTGACTCCCCACTAAGGCAGGTTCTGAACAAACCTGAGAAGTCCGGAAGATTGATGACCTGGGCCATCGAACTAGGAGAATATGATCTTACCTACCAGCCTAGGACTGCCATCAAGGGGCAGGCCCTCGCATACTTTGTCGCATAATTCACCTGGGAAGAGGCCGATAGAAGTTCGGAAGAGGCCGAGACAGAGAAAGGCATAGATGACGACAGAGAGACAAATAGTAGTGTCTTTAGAAATTCGGAAAAGACGGCACCAAACGTCTTCCGAGATCAGGAAGAGGTCGTCTCAGACAAAACTCGGAGCAGAATAGAAGAGAACGAAGAGGATCGATATCTCTTCAAAAAAGGAGTTATGAGAGAAGGGGTCTTCTCATCAGATACAGACGTCTGGAGCCTCTTCATTGATGGCTCTTCCCATGATAGTGGAAGCGGTGCGGGGCTAATACTCTCGGCTCCAGATGGTGCCAACATTGAATACGCCTTGAGATTCAACTTCTAGGCCTCAAACAACGAGTCCGAGTATGAGGCCATGATTGCAGGTCTCTTATTGGCAATAACTCTTCGAGTAAATCGAATCCTACTTCATAGAGACTCAAGGTTGGTTGTCAATCAAGTACTGGGGATATACGAGGCCAAAGACGAAAGGATGGCCAAGTACTTAAAGAAGGTAAGAAGGTTGTTAGAATATTTTGAAGAAGCAAAACTGAAGAGAGTGCCTCGACTGAGCAATAATCACGCTGATGCATTGGCAAGGCTGGCCTCGGCAATGAAGACGGACAAGGGAAGGACCATTCCAATCGAGGTCTTAGGAAAAGCAACCATCTAGGAGGACGAGGAATGTAGCCTTTATCATAATGTGAACCTAGGAGACTCATGGATCGACCCGCTCGTCAGATACCTAAGAGAGGGAGAGCTGCCTGAGTTAAGGCTAGAAAGGAGAAAGTTGAGATATAGGGCTACCAAGTTCTCAATGGTAGGAGACGTCTTGTACAAAAAGGGGTTTCTATTACCTCTCCTAAGATGTGTGAATCCCATGGAAGTACCCCGGGTCTTACAGGAGGTTCATGAGGGTTCCTGCTCTAGCCACATAGGGGGAAGGCCCTTAGACGAGAGGATCATCACTCAGGGATACTGGTGGCCTACCTTGTCTAAGGACGCTGCAGACTATGTGAAGAGGTGCGATAAATGTCAAAGGTTCGCCACTATCCCTCATCAACCCCATCAGCCTATGACGTCAATCTCTTCTCCATGGCCATTTGCGGTATGGGGAATTGACTTGGTAGGACCTTTGCCAAGAGCTGTCAACAACTATAGATTCTTGATAGTTGCCATCGACTACTTTTCAAAGTGGGTGGAGGCAGAACCATTGATAACAATCACAGAGCAGAAGACCTTCCAGTTCATTTGGAAGAACATCATATGAAGATATGACCTCCCAAACACTCTCATCTCGGATAATGGGACCCAGTTCAAGAACTCCTCCTTGGAAAAGTACTGCCTAAGAGTGGGGATTAAATAGTTCTTCTCATCTCCTGGTCGACCTCAGGCAAATGGTCAGACCGAGGTCACAAATAGAACTATCTTGGACGGAATCAAGAAGAGGTTAGAAGATGCAAAGGGGAGATGGACAGAAGAGGTCTACGCTGTGTTATGGGCTTACAGAACCACGACAAGGACACCAATAGGAGAAACCCCGTTCATGCTGGCACATGGCTCAGAGGCCGTCATACCAACGGAAGTGGGACTCCCAACTCATCGGATTCAGATCTATGACCCTGACAGCAATGGGGAAGAGAGGAGGCTAGACTTGGATCTTATCGAAGAAAGAAGATAAGACGCAGAGGTCAGAAAAGCAGCTTACCAACAGAGGGCAGCGAAATTCTACGACCAGAGGGTAAAGTCAAGACCCATTGCAGTGGGAGACCTAGTGCTCAAAAAGACCCTACAGAAAGAAAATAAGCTGCACCCAAACTGGCATGGCCCCTATAAAGTAACAGAAGAGGTTGTGCCTGGCACTTATAGGCTAGAAAACCTAGAAGGAGAACCTTTCACTAACACATGGAATGCTGACCACCTAAAGAGATATTACATATGATGTTGCATAGAATTTTATGTAAATGTGCCATCTTATTGAGAAGAGGTTATTAATAAAGATCAGTTTCCATGACAGTGCTTGCTTCATTCTTACATCAGAAATTTATTATGAGGCTAACATCTTAGGTGATGACCTCAGACCCTCATAACACCATTCAGTGGTGACGCGGTCTGAGCTCAGACACCATAATGAGATGACCTCAGACCCTTAACATCATTAATTTGGTGAAATTTATTATGAGGCTAACATCTTAGGTGACGACCTCAGACCTTCATAACACCATTCAGTGGTAACGAGGTCTGAGCTCAGACACCTTAATGAGATGACCTCATACTTTTAACATCATTAATTTGGTGGAAATTATTATGAGGCTAACATCTTAGGTGATGACCTCAGACCCTCATAACACCATTTAGTGGTGACGAGGTCTGAGATCACACACCATAATGAGATGACCTCAGACTCTTAACGTCATTAATTTGGTGAAATTTATTATGAGGCTAACATCTTAGGTGATGACCTCAGACCCTCATAACACCATTCAGTGGTGACGAGGTCTGAGCTCAGACACCAAAATGAGATGACCTCATACCCTTAACATCATTAATTTTGTGGAATTTATTAGAGGCTGACATCTTAGGTGATGACCTCAGACCCTCATAACACCATTCAGTGGTGACGAGGTCTGAGCTCAGACACCATAATGAGATGACCTCAGACCCTTAACATCATTAATTTGGTGAAATTTATTATGAGGCTAACATCTTAGGTGATGACCTCAGACCCTCATAACACCATTCAGTGGTGACGAGATCTGAGCTCAGACACCATAATGAGATGATCTCAGACCCTTAACATCATTAATTTGGTGGAATTTATTATGAGGCTGACATCTTAGGTGATGACCTCAGACCTTCATAACACCATTCAGTGGTGACGAGGTCTGAGCTCAGACACCTTAATGAGATGACCTCAGACCTTTAACGTCATTAATGTGGTGAAATTCCTCATGAGGATAAACGCTTAGGTAATGACCTCAGACCTGCATAACGTCATACGTTGGTGATAAGGTCTGAGATCAGGACCATTGGTCGAGTTTAAACAAGACCATTGCAAAGACAAGCCTATAAAGAGGGCTTCAGAGGTTGAAGCTCATTGCGAATTTATTTCTAGCAGACACCATAACAATGGAACTAAGAATGAAAAGCATCACATAGCATTCAATGAAAAGAAAGAGAAGAGGGTCCTCATCAGAGGTTGATATATATACTCAGAAATTTGATGTTCAATTATTACAGACAAAAGTTTCACAATACGGATAAATTACAAACATAAATCAAAAATGTCCTAAGAGTCTGAGGGGGGAACGTTGACACCCTCGTCTTGGTTAGAGACCTCGGCTGCATCATCCCCCTCCAACCTTGGTGACCTCCAGAGTAGCAGGAGCAGCAGCCTCTTCCTCAACCTCTTGAAGATCTTGGGCAAATTATGGATCAGCAAAACCGAGACCCACGAAGTCAAAGGCCTTCAGAGTGTCGGCCTCTCTCTCAATGACGTCGGCCCACTTAGTAGTGGCTTTGATACCTCTTTCAAGGTATTCAAAGCCAAACCCCATGAACTCATCAGAGGATTTGTATTCAGCAATGATCTTCTCAGAGGCATCCTCAATAGAGGCCCTGACAGTAGAGTTGACCTTTTGCTGAAGAACGTCGTCCTTGGCCTTCAGGGCAGCAGCATGGTCCTTGCCGAGTTGGGATATGTCCCTCTCCAATCCCTTCGCCTTCTCCTCAGAGCCCTTCAACACAGACTTGAGGCGCTCTATCTCGGCATTCAGAGCACCCTGGACTTTCTTGGCCTCTTGCCCCTTTTGGATGAGAGGCAACTTCCTCAGAGCCCAGTTTGATAGATGGTGCATAGCGGTCAGGCCCTGCATGTTTAGTGATCATGAGTAAAGTTGAAGAAGAGTCAGATGTTACACTCAAAAGAATTTCTGAAGGAACAAATCATACTTGAACGGCTCTGTGAAGGCCGAACTCAACCAGCAGGGGGTGTTCATAGCCCAGTAGAAGCGTTTATCAGCCTCGGTCATTACAGAGATGATGGCATCCACGGCCTGCATGTTGTGGCTGACCACGCTATCGGTTAACTTTAACTGATCCAGACGGGCCGTCAGGATGTCGGCCAAAGAGATAGGGATAGCAGCGTCAGTGGTCTTCTTCTTCGGCCTCTGATCCTCAGGGGCGTGATCTTCAGGAGCCCTCTTCTTTTTGGCCGGGGGCTTAGAGGCCGAGGGAGCTGGGGGAGGAGCGCTCAGACCTGCTTTTTTGGCAAGTCTTATCAGGCTTGGTGCAGCCATTTCCCAAAGCTCATCTGGGGTATCCCTTGGTCGCTCTGCAAAAAATTAATAGACCTGAGTTAGATAAGTCAGATATGAATAAACTCAGAGGTTAAACTTCAAAAATAAAAATGCTTACCAAGCTCGGCAAGGGGACTTCCACCCAGACCTGTCCTAAAAAGGAAGTGGGGAGTCATCAGATGTTCAAACTTGACAAACAGACCATTTACCCCCTGATCTTGAAGGGATTTCACCTTCTGGAGGTTTTGAAGACTTAGGCCAGGGTCGGACCTAGCAGACATGGTGATCTTACCCCACCTCAGGGGCATCCTCTTCTCCAGATAGGATGAGGGAACACATTGTCCAAACTCCCAGGGCCCTGAGGCAAAGAAGTACCGAGGCTTCCAGTTATGGTTGGAAGTCTGGGTCACTTGAAGCAACTTCTTTTCAGGCCTTCGAGCTACAAAATGGTAGGAGCTCGGATGATTTTTGGCCGAGGAGGGGACGTAACAACCCACAAATACTTGAACTGGAAGGTCTGAATGGTGGACGGCCTTCCATAGCACTATGGCCCCTATTAGGATTCTCCATGCATTAGGAGAGAGCTGGGAGGGGGCCAAATTAATGTAAGAGAGGATGGATCTGATGATGGGCACCAAAACTGGCGATTGGTCACGGCTAAAATCCCTGACCAAAACTGTGGGTCGCGAACTTGGGTCGTGACCATTTCGGGCGTGACCATTTTCGTGGGTCGCGGCCCAAATCCGTGACCAAAAAATGGTCACGGCCAAGAGGGGTCACGACAGATGGTCGCGGACTTTGGCCGTGACCCATGCCGTGACGGGTCGCGGCCCTCATCCGCGACCCACAACCGTGACAAATTGGTCGCGGTCAAAGTCCGTGACAAAAAAAATCGTCGCGACCCAAATCCGTGACCCATAACCGTGACAAATTGGTCGCGGCCAAAGTCCGCGACCCACTTCCGTGACAAAAAAATGGTCACGACCCTCATCCGTGACTCACAGCCGTGACAAATTAATCGCGGCCAAGGTCCGTGACCCACGTCCGTGACAAAAAAAAATTTAAAAAAAAATGGTCGCGGCCCTAGTCCGTGACCCATAACCGTGACAAAAAAAATAAAAAAAATGGTCGCGGACTTTGGCCGCGACCATTTTTAAGCGCGACAAAAAAAATAAAAATGGTCATGGACAAAGTCCATGACCATACTTATCTATAATTTAAAAAAAATGTATTTTTTTTGTCCAATCCTAAAATTGGGGGTCATGTGAGTGCACCGTCGGTTGCTACGAGATGTTACAAATATTTATTATAGGCAAAACAATAAAAAAATCACAAATTGAGAATTGAGAATGTTGTTAATAAACAAATATATATACAAACTTAAAAATTTTACACGTCTTAATAATTCACAGACCAAAAAAAAAATTAGGCAGAGTTTCCTCTATTTTCTTGACATTCCAAAACCTGTAAATGAAAAACCTGCTTATTATAAAGCCCGCACGGCTATAAAATTCAACAATCAAGTTATAAAAGCCCGCGCGGCCATAAAACTAAATAATAAAAGCCTACATGGCTATAACACATAAAAAACATTATCCTGAATGTCCACAACATATAAAAAATCTCCATGTTGTAAACCATGGCCTCCTTCATTTGTTCCACGTGCAAAAATCCTACAAATGAAAGGATACAAAAAACAAAAATATCAGTAACCAAGTAGTTTTACAAAAAATTTAATCAAGCTAAAAAATTGAAAAAATGAGTTAAAATTATCAGTAACCAAGTAGAAATATGAAAATTACCGTCGTTTTGAGAGGTGTTGGTGGGAGTTGTTGGTGCCACCCACGGGGCCGTTGGGGGCTGTTTCGAGTTTTCACCCTCTAACGCCATGTTTTGCTTAAGTGTAGAAAAACGTAAATTACCGTCGTATTCTCAAACCGGGAGACCCGTGGCTGCGAGGTCAGTTCCTACGAGTTACATTGGTCCCGTGGGAGGTGTTGGTGACACCCACGGGGCCGTTCGGGGGCTGTTTTGAGTTTTCACCCTCTAACGTCATGTTTTTAAGTCTAAGTCTAGAAATAAGCAAATTACCTTCGTACTCTCAAACCGGGAGACCCGCGGCTGCGGGGTCGATTCCTACGAGTTACGTTGGAATCGTGGGAGGTGTTGTTGCCACCCACGGGGCCGTTCGGGGGCTGTTTCGAGTTTTCACCCTCAAACGCCATGTTTTTAAGCCTAAGTCTTGAAATATGCAAATTACCGTATACTTCTCAAATCGGGAGACCCGCGGCTGCGAGGTCAGTTCCTACGAGTTATGTTGGTCACGTGGGAGGTGTTGGTGCCACCCACGGGGCCATTCGGGGGCTATTTCGAGTTTTCACCCTCTAACGTCATGTTTTTAAGTCTAAGTCTAGAAATAAGCAAATTACTGTCGTACTCTCAAATCGGGAGACCCGTGGCTGCGGGGCCGGCTCCTACGAGTTACGTTGGTCCCGTGGGAGGTGTTGGTGCCACCAACGGGGCCGTTCGGGGGCTATTTCGAGTTTTCACCCTCTAACGCCATGTTTTTAAGACTAAGTCTTGAAATATGCAAATTACCGTATTACTCTCAAACCGGGAGACCCGTCGCTGCAAGGTCAGTTCGTACGAGTTACGTTGGTCCCGTCGGAGGTGTTGGTGCCACCCACGGGGCCGTTCGGGGGATGTTTTGAGTTTTCACCCTCTAACGCCATGTTTGCTTAAGTGTAGAAATACGCAAATTACCATCGTATTCTCAAACCGAGAGACCCGCGGCTGCAAGGTCAGTTCCTACGAGATACATTGGTCCCGTGGGAGGTGTTAGTGCCACCCACGGGGCCGTTCGGGGGCTGTTTTGAGTTTTCACCCTCTAACGTCATGTTTTTAAGCCTAAATCTAGAAATAAGAAAATTACCGTCGTACTCTCAAACCGGGAGACCCGCGGCTGCGGAGTCGGTTCCTACGAGTTACGTTGGTCCCGTGGGAGGTGTTGGTGCCACCCACGGGGCCGTTCGGGAGCTGTTTCGAGTTTTCACCCTCTAACGCCATGTTTTTAAGCCTAAGTCTTGAAATATGCAAATTACCGTATTACTCTAAAATCGGGAGACCCGCGGCTGCGAGGTCAGTTCCTACGAGTTACGTTGGTCACGTGGGAGGTGTTGGTGCCACCCACGGGGCCGTTCGGGGGCTGTTTCGAGTTTTCACCCTCTAACGTCATGTTTTTAATCCTAAGTCTAGAAATAAGCAAATTACCGTCGTACTCTCAAATCGGAAGACCCGTGGCTGCGGGGCCGGTTCCTACGAGTTACGTTGGTCCCGTGGGAGGTGTTGGTGCCACCAACGGGGCCGTTCGGGGGCGGTTTCGAGTTTTCACCCTCTAACGCCATGTTTTTAAGCCTAAGTCTTGAAATATGCAAATTACCGTATTACTCTCAAACCGGGAGACCCGCCGCTGCAAGGTCAGTTCGTACGAGTTACGTTGGTCCCGTCGGAGGTGGTTGTGCCACCCACGGGGCCGTTCCGGGGCTGTTTCGAGTTTTCACCCTCTAACGCCATGTTTGATTAAGTGTAGAAATATGCAAATTACCGTCGTATTCTCAAACCAAGAGACCCGCGGCTGCAAGGTCAGTTCCTACGAGTTACGTTGGTCCCGTGGGAGGTGTTGGTGCCACCCACGGGGCCGTTCGGGGGCTGTTTTGAGTTTTCACCCTCTAACGTCATATTTTTAAGCCTAAATCTAGATATAAGAAAATTACCGTCGTACTCTCAAACCAGGAGACCCGCGGCTGCGGAGTCGGTTCCTACGAGTTACGTTGGTCCCGTGGGAGGTGTTGGTGCCACCCACGGGGCCGTTCGGGGGCTGTTTCGAGTTTTCACCCTCTAACGCCATGTTTTTAAGCCTAAGTCTTGAAATATGAAAATTACCGTATTACTCTAAACCGGGAGACCCGCGGCTGCGAGGTCAGTTCCTACGAGTTACGTTGGTCCCGTGGGAGGTGTTGGTGCCACCCACGGGGCCGTTCGGGGGTTGTTTCGAGTTTTCACCCTCTAACGCCATATTTTGCTTAAGTGTATAAATACGTAAATTATCGTTGTATTCTCAAACCGGGAGACCCGCGGCTGCGAGGTCAGTTCCTACGAGTTACGTTGGTCCCGTGGGAGGTGTTGGTGCCACCCACGGGGCCGTTCGGGGGCTGTTTTGAGTTTTCGCCCTCTAACGTCATGTTTTTAATCCTAAGTCTACAATTAAGAAAATTACCGTATTACTCTCAAACCGGGAGACCCGCGACTGTGGGGTCGGTTCCTACGAGTTACGTTGGTCCCGTGGGAGGTGTTGGCACCACCCACGGGGCCGTTCGGAGGCTATTTCGAGTTTTCACCCTCTAACGCCATTTTTTTAAGCCTAAGTCTTGAAATAAGCAAATTATCGTATTACTCTAAAACCGGGAGACCCGCGACTGCGAGGTCAGTTCCTATGAGTTACGTTGGTCACGTGGGAGGTGTTGGTGCCACCCACGGGGCCATTCGGGGGCTATTTCGAGTTTTCACCCTCTAACGTCATGTTTTTAAGTCTAAGTCTAGAAATAAGCAAATTACCGTCGTACTCTCAAATCGGGAGACCCGTGGCTGCGGGGCCGGTTCCTACGAGTTACGTTGGTCCCGTGGGAAGTGTTGGTGCCACCAACGGGGCCGTTCGGGGGCTGTTTCGAGTTTTCACCCTCTAACGCCATGTTTTTAAGCCTAAGTCTTGAAATATGCAAATTACCGTATTACTCTCAAACCGGGAGACCCGCCGCTGCAAGGTCAGTTCGTACGAGTTACGTTGGTCCAGTCGGAGGTGTTGGTGCCACCCACGGGGCCGTTCGGGGGATGTTTCGAGTTTTCACCCTATAACGCCATGTTTGCTTAAGTGTAGAAATACGCAAATTACCATCGTATTCTCAAACTGAGAGACCCGCGGATGCAAGGTCAGTTCCTACGAGTTACATTGGTCCCGTGGGAGGTGTTGGTGACACCCACGGGGCCGTTCGGGGGCTGTTTTGAATTTTCACCTTCTAACATCATGTTTTTAAGTCTAAGTCTAGAAATAAGCAAATTACCGTCGTACTCTCAAACCGGGAGACCCGCGGCTGCGGGGTCGGTTCCTACGAGTTACGTTGGTCCCGTGGGAGGTGTTGGTGCCACCCACGGGGCCGTTCGGAGGCTATTTCGAGTTTTCACCCTCTAACGCCATTTTTTTAAGCCTAAGTCTTGAAATATGCAAATTATCGTATTACTCTCAAACCGGGAGACCCGCGGCTACGAGGTCAGTTCGTACGAGTTACGTTGGTCCCGTGGGAGGTGTTGGTGCCACCCACGGGGCCGTTCGGGGGATGTTTCGAGTTTTCACCCTCTAACGCCATGTTTTGCTTAAGTGTAGAAATACGCAAATTACAGTCGTTTTCTCAAACCGGGAGACCCGCGGCTACGGGGCCGGTTCCTACGAGTTACGTTGGTCCCGTGGGACGTGTTGGTGCCACCAACGGGGCCGTTCGGGGGTTATTTCGAGTTTTCACCCTCTAACGCCATGTTTTTAAGCCTAAGTCTTGAAATATGCAAATTTTTGTATTACTCTCAAATCGGGAGACCCGCCGCTGCAAGGTCAGTTCGTACGAGTTACGTTGGTCCCGTGGGAGGTGTTGGTGCCACCCACGGGGCCGTTCGGGGGATGTTTCGAGTTTTCACCCTCTAACGCCATGTTTGCTTAAGTGTAGAAATACACAATTACCGTCGTATTCTCAAACCGGGAGACCCGCGGCTGCAAGGTCAGTTCCTACGAGTTACATTGGTCCCGTGGGAGGTTTTGGTGACACCCACGGGGCCGTTCGGGGGCTGTTTTGAGTTTTCACCCTCTAACGTCATGTTTTTAAGTCTAAGTCTAGAAATAAGTAAATTACCGTCGTACTCTCAAACCGGGAGACCCGCGGCTGCGGGGTCGATTCCTACGAGTTACGTTGGTCCTGTGGGAGGTGTTGTTGCCACCCACGGGGCCGTTCGGGGGCTGTTTCGAGTTTTCACCCTCAAACGCCATGTTTTTAAGCCTAAGTCTTGAAATATGTAAATTACCGTATACTTCTCAAATCGGGAGACCCGCGGCTGCGAGGTCAGTTCCTACGACTTACGTTGGTCACGTGGGAGGTGTTGGTGCCACCCACGGGGCCATTCGGGGGCTATTTCGAGTTTTCACCCTCTAACGTCATGTTTTTAAGTCTAAGTCTAGAAATAAGCAAATTACCGTCGTACTCTCAAATCGGGAGACCCGTGGCTGCGGGGCCGGTTCCTACGAGTTACGTTGGTCCTGTGGGAGGTGTTGGTGCCACCAACGGGGCCGTTCGGGGGCTATTTCGAGTTTTCACCCTCTAAAGCCTTGTTTTTAAGCCTAAGTCTTGAAATATGGAAATTACCGTATTACTCTCAAACCGGGAGACCCGCCGCTGCAAGGTCAGTTCGTACGAGTTACGTTGGTCCCGTCGGAGGTGTTGGTGCCACCCACGGGGCCGTTCGGGGGATGTTTCGAGTTTTCACCCTCTAACGCCATGTTTGCTTAAGTGTAGAAATACGCAAATTACCGTCGTATTCTCAAACCGAGAGACCCGGGGCTGCAAGTTCAGTTCCTACGAGTTACATTGGTCCCGTGGGAGGTGTTGGTGCCACCCACGGGGCCGTTCGGGGGCTGTTTTTAGTTTTCACCCTCTAACGTCATGTTTTTAAGCCTAAATCTAGAAATAAGAAAATTACCATCGTACTCTCAAACCGGGAGACCCGTGGCTGCGGAGTCGGTTCCTACGAGGTACGTTGGTCCCGTGGGAGGTGTTGGTGCCACCCACGGGGCCGTTCGGGGGCTGTTTCGAGTTTTCACCCTCTAACGCCATGTTTTTAAGCCTAAGTCTTGAAATATGCAAATTACCCTATTACTCTAAAATCGGGAGACCCGCGGCTGCGAGGTCAGTTCCTACGAGTTACGTTGGTCCCGTGGGAGGTGTTGGTGCCACCCACGGGGCCGTTCGGGGGTTGTTTTGAGTTTTCACCCTCTAACGTCATGTTTTTAAGCCTAAATCTAGAAATAAGAAAATTACCGTCGTACTCTCAAATCGGGAGACCCGCGGCTGCGGAGTCGATTCCTACGAGTTACGTTGGTCCCGTGGGAGGTGTTGGTGCCACACACGGGGCCGTTCGGGGGCTGTTTCGAGTTTTCACCCTCTAACCTCATGTTTTTAAGCCTAAGTATTGAAATATGCAAATTATCGTATTACTCTAAAACCGGGAGACCCGCGACTGCGAGGTCAGTTCCTATGAGTTACGTTGGTCACGTGGGAGGTGTTGGTGCCACCCACGGGGCCATTCGGGGGCTATTTCGAGTTTTCACCCTCTAACGTCATGTTTTTAAGTCTAAGTCTAGAAATAAGCAAATTACCGTCGTACTCTCAAATCGGGAGACCCGTGGCTGCGGGGCCGGTTCCTACGAGTTACATTGGTCCCGTGGGAAGTGTTGGTGCCACCAACGGGGCCGTTCGGGGGCTGTTTCGAGTTTTCACCCTCTAACGCCATGTTTTTAAGCCTAAGTCTTGAAATATGCAAATTACCGTATTACTCTCAAACCGGGAGACCCGCCACTGCAAGGTCAGTTCGTACGAGTTACGTTGGTCCCGTCGGAGGTGGTTGTGCCACCCACGGGGCCGTTCAGGGGCTGTTTCGAGTTTTCACCCTCTAACGCCATGTTTGATTAAGTGTAGAAATATGCAAATTACCGTCGTATTCTCAAACCAAGAGACCCGCGGCTGCAAGGTCAGTTCCTACGAGTTACGTTGGTCCCGTGGGAGGTGTTGGTGCCACCCACGGGGCCGTTCGGGGGCTGTTTTGAGTTTTCACCCTCTAACGTCATATTTTTAAGCCTAAATCTAGATATAAGAAAATTACCGTCGTACTCTCAAACCAGGAGACCCGCGGCTGCGGAGTCGGTTCCTACGAGTTACGTTGGTCCCGTGGGAGGTGTTGGTGCCACCCACGGGGCCGTTCGGGGGCTGTTTCGAGTTTTCACCCTCTAACGCCATGTTTTTAAGCCTAAGTCTTGAAATATGAAAATTACCGTATTACTCTAAACCGGGAGACCCGCGGCTGCGAGGTCAGTTCCTACGAGTTACGTTGGTCCCGTGGGAGGTGTTGGTGCCACCCACGGGGCCGTTCGGGGGCTGTTTCGAGTTTTCACCCTCTAACGCCATATTTTGCTTAAGTGTATAAATACGTAAATTATCGTTGTATTCTCAAACCGGGAGACCCGCGGCTGCGAGGTCAGTTCCTACGAGTTACGTTGGTCCCGTGGGAGGTGTTGGTGCCACCCACGGGGCCGTTCGGGGGTTGTTTCGAGTTTTCGCCCTCTAACGTCATGTTTTTAAGCCTAAGTCTAGAAATAAGCAAATTACCGTCTTACTCTCAAACCGGGAGACTCACGGCTGTCGGGTCGGTTCCTAGGAGTTACGTTGGTCCCGTGGGAGGTGTTGGTGCCACCCACGGGGCCGTTCGGAGGCTACTTCGAGTTTTCACCCTCTAACGCCATTTTTTTAAGCCTAAGTCTTGAAATATGCAAATTACCGTCGTATTCTCAAACCGGGAGACCCGCGGCTGCGAGTTCAGTTCCTACGAGTTACGTTGGTCCCGTAGGAGGTGTTGCTGCCACCCACGGGGCCGTTCGGGGGCTGTTTCGAGTTTTCACCCTCTAACGCCATGTTTTGCTTAAGTGTAGAAATACGCATATTACCATTGTATTATCAAACCGGGAGACCCGCGGCTGCGAGGTCAGTTCCTACGAGTTACGTTGTACCCGTGGGAGGTGTTGATGCCACCCACGGGGCCGTTCGGGGGCTGTTTCGAGTTTTCACCCTCTAACGTCATGTTTTTAAGTCTAAGTCTAGAAATAAGTAAATTACCATCGTACTCTCAAACCCGGAGACCCGCGGCTGCTGGGCCGGTTCCTACGAGTTACGTTGGTTCCGTGGGAGGAGTTGGTGCACCCCACGGGGCCGTTCGAGGGCTGTTTCGAGGTTTCACCCTCTAACGCCATGTTTTTAAGCCTAAGTCTTGAAATATGCAAATTACCGTATTACTCTCAAACCGGGAGAGCCGCGGCTGCGAGGTCGGTTCCTACGAGTTACGTTGGTCACGTGGGAGGTGTTGCTGCCACCCACGGGGCCGTTCGGGGGCTGTTTCGAGTTTTCACCCTCTAACGCCATGTTTTGCTTAAGTGTAGAAATACGCATATTACCGTTGTATTATCAAACCGGGAGACCCGCGGCTGCGAGGTCAGTTCCTACGAGTTACGTTGTACCCGTGGGAGGTGTTGATGCCACCCACGGGGCCGTTCGGGGGCTGTTTCGAGTTTTCACCCTCTAACGTCACGTTTTTAAGTCTAAGTCTAGAAATAAGTAAATTACCATCGTACTCTCAAACCCGGAGACCCGCGGCTGCGGGGCCGGTTCCTACGAGTTACGTTGGTCCCGTGGGAGGAGTTGGTGCCACCCACGGGGCCGTTCGAGGGCTGTTTCGAGGTTTCACCCTCTAACGCCATGTTTTTAAGCCTAAGTCTTGAAATATGCAAATTACCGTATTACTCTCAAACCGGAAGAGCCGCGGCTGCGAGGTCGGTTCCTACGAGTTACGTTGGTCACGTGGGAGGTTTTGGTGCCACCCACGGGGCCGTTCGGGGACTGTTTCGAGTTTTCACCCTCTAACGTCATGTTTTTAAGCCTAAGTCTAGAAATAAGCAAATTATCGTCGTACTCTAAAAACCGACAGACCCGCGGCTGTAGGATCGGTTCCTACGAGTTACGTTGGTCACGTGGGAGGTGTTGGTGCCACCCACGGGGCCGTTCGGGGGTTGTTTCGAGTTTTCACCCTCTATCGTCATGTTTTTAAGTCTAAGTCTAGAATTAAGCCAATTACCGTCGTACTCTCAAACCGGGAGACCCGCGGCTGCGGGGCCAGTTCCTACGAGTTACGTTGGTCCCGTGGGAGGTGTTGGTGCCACCCACGGGGACGTTCGGGGGCTGTTTCGAGTTTTCACCCTCTAACGCCATGATTTTAAGCCTAAGTCTTGAAATATGCAAATTACCGTATTACTCTCAAACCAGGAGACCCGCGGCTGCGAGGTCAATTCCTACGAGTTACGTTGGTCCCGTGGGAGGTGTTGGTGCCACCCACGGGGCCGTTCGGGGGTTGTTTCGAGTTTTCACCCTCTAGCGTCATGTTTTTAAGTCTAAGTCTAGAAATAAGCAAATTACCGTCGTACTCTCAAACCGGGAGACCCGCGGCTGCGAGGTCAGTTCCTACGAGTTACGTTGGTCCCGTGGGAGGTGTTGGTGCCACCCACGGGGCCGTTCGGGGGCTGTTTTGAGTTTTCACCCTCTAACGTCATGTTTTTAAGCCTAAATCTAGAAATAAGCAAATTACCATCGTACTCTCAAACCGGGAGACCCGTGGCTGTGGGCTCGATTCTTACGAGTTACGTTGGTCCCGTGGGAGGTGTTGGTGCCACCCACGGGGCCGTTCGGGGGTTGTTTCGAGTTTTCACCCTCTAACACCATGTTTTTAAGCCTAAGTCTAGATATATGCAAATTACCGTATTACTCTTAAACCGGGAGACCCGCGGCTGCGAGGTCAGTTCCTACGAGTTACGTTGGTCCCGTGGGAGGTGTTGGTGCCACCCACGGGGCCGTTCTGGGGCTGTTTCGAGTTTTCACCCTCTAACGCCATGTTTGCTTAAGTGTAGAAATATGCAAATTACTGTCGTATTCTCAAATCGGGAGACCCGCGGTTGCGAGTTCAGTTCCTACGAGTTACGTTGGTCCCGTGGGAGGTGTTGGTGCCACCCACGGGGCCGTTCGGGGGCTGTTTTGAGTTTTCGCCCTCTAACGTCATGTTGTTAAGCCTAAATCTAGAAATAAGCAAATTATCGTCGTACTCTCAAACCGGGAGACCCGCGGCTGCGGGATTGGTTCCTACGAGTTACGTTGGTCCCGTGGGAGGTGTTGGTGCCACCGACGGGGCCGTTCAGGGGCTGTTTCGAGTATTCACCCTCTAACGCCATATTTTTAAGCCTAAGTCTTGAAATATGCAAATTACCGTATTACTCTCAAACCGAGAGACCTGCGGCTGCGAGGTCAGTTCCTACGAGTTACGTTGGTCACGTGGGAGGTGTTGGTGCCACCCACAGGGTTCGTTCAGGGGCTGTTTTGAGTTTTCACCCTCTAACGTCATGTTTTTAAGTCTAAGTCAAGAAATAAGCAAATTACCGTCGTACTCTCAGACCGGGAGACCCACGGCTGCAGGGCCGATTCCTACGAGTTACGTTGGTCCCGTGGGAGGTGTTGATGCCACCCACGGGGCCGTTCGGGGGCTGTTTCGAGTATTCACCCTCTAACGCCATGTTTTTAAGCCTAAGTCTTGAAATATGCAAATTACCGTATTACTCTCAAACCGAGAGACCTGCGGCTGCGAAGTCTGTTCCTACGAGTTACGTTGGTCACGTGGGAGGTGTTGGTGCCACCCACCGGGCCGTTCAGGGGCTGTTTCGAGTTTTCACCCTCTAACGTCATGTTTTTAAGTCTAAGTCAAGAAATAAGCAAATTACCGTCGTACTCTCAAACCGGGAGACCCACGGCTGCAGGGCCGATTCCTACGAGTTACGTTGGTCCCGTAGGAGGTGTTGGTGCCACCCACGGGGCCGTTTAGGGGTTGTTTCTAGTTTTCACCCTCTAACGCCATATTTTTCTTAAGTGTAGAAATACGCAAATTACCATCGTATTCTCAAACCGGGAGACCCGCGGCTGCGAGGTCAGTTCCTACGAGTTACGTTGGTCCCGTGGGAGGTGTTGGTGCCACCCACGGGGCCGTTCGGGGGCTGTTTCGAGTTTTCACCCTCTAACGCCATGTTTTTAAGCCTAAATCTAGAAATAAGCAAATTATCATCGTACTCTCAAACCGGGAGACCCGCGGCTGCGGGGTCGGTTCCTACGAGTTACGTTGGTCCCGTGGGAGGTGTTGGTGCCACCCACGGGGCCGTTCGGGGGCTGTTTCGTGTTTTCACCCTCTAACGCCATGTTTTTAAGCCTAAGTATTAAAATATCCAAATTACCGTATTACTCTCAAACCGGGAGACCCGCGGCTGCGAGGTCAGTTCCTACTAGTTACGTTGGTCCCGTGGGAGGTGTTGGTGCCAACCACGAGGCCATTTGGGGGCTGTTTCGAGTTTTCACCCTCTTACGCCATGTTTGCTTAAGTGTAGAAATACGCAAATTATCGTCGTATTCTCAAACCGGGAGACCCGCGGCTGCGAGGTCAGTTCCTACGAGTTACGTTGGTCCCGTGGGAGGTGTTGGTGCCACCCAGGGGGCCGTTCGGGGGCTGTTTTCAGTTTTCACCCTCTAACGTCATGTTTTCAAGCCTAAATCTAGAAATAAGCAAATTAACGTCGTACTCTCAAACCGGGAGACCCGTAACGCCATATTTTGCTTAAGTGTATAAATACGTAAATTACCATCGTATTCTCAAACCGGGAGACCCGCGGTTGCGAGGTCAGTTCCTACGACTTACGTTGGTCCCGTGGGAGGTGTTGGTGCCACCCACGGGGCCGTTCGGGGGCTGTTTCGAGTTTTCACCCTCTAACGTCATGTTTTTAAGCCTAAGTCTAGAAATAAGAAAATTACCGTCGTACTCTCAAACCGGGAGACCCGCGGCAGTGGGGTCAGTTCCTACGAGTTACGTTGGTCCCGTGGGAGGTGTTGGTGCCACCCACGGGGCCGTTCGGGGGCTGTTTCGAGTTTTCACCCTCTAACGCCATGTTATTAAGCCTAAGTCTTGAAATATGCAAATTACCGTATTACTCTCAAACAGGGAGACCCGCGGCTGCGAGGTCAGTTTCTACGAGTTACGTTGGTCCCGTGGGAGGTGTTGGTGCCACCCACGGGGCCGTTCGGGGGATGTTTCGAGTTTTCACCCTCTAACGCCATGTTTTTCTTAAGTGTAGAAATACGAAAATTACCATCGTATTCTCAAACCGGGAGACCCGCGGCTGCGAGGTCAGTTCCTACATGTTACGTTGGTCCCGTGGGAGGTGTTGGTGCCACCCACGGGGCCGTTCGGGCGTTGTTTTGAGTTTTCACCCTCTAACGTCATGTTTTTAAGCCAAAATCTAGAAATAAGAAAATTACCGTCGTACTCTCAAATCGGGAGACCCACGGCTGCGGGGCCGATTCCTAAGAGTTACGTTGGTCCCGTGGGAGGTGTTGATGCCACCCACGGGGCCGTTCGGGGGGCTGTTTCGAGTTTTCACCCACTAACGCCATGTTTTTAAGCCTAAGTCTTGAAATATGCAAATTACCATATTACTCTCAAACCGGGAGACCCGCGACTGCGAGGTCAGTTCCTACGAGTTACGTTGGTCCCGTGGGAGGTGTTGGTGCCACCGACGGGGCCGTTCGGGGGCTGTTTCGAGTTTTCACCCTCTAACGCCATGTTTGCTTAAGTGTAGAAATATGAAAATTACCGTCGTATTCTCAAATCGGGAGACCCGCGGCTGCGAGGTCAGTTCCTACGAGTTACGTTGGTCCCGTGGGAGGTGTTGGTGCCACCCACGGGGCCGTTCGGGGGCTATTTCGAGTTTTCACCCTCTAACGTCATGTTTTTAAGCCAAAGTCTAGAAATAAGCAAATTACCGTCGTACTCTCAAACCGGGAGACCCGCGGCTCCGGGGTCGGTTCCTACGAGTTACGTTGGTCCCGTGGGAGGTGTTGGTGCCACCCACGAGGCCGTTCGGACGCTATTTCGAATTTTCACCCTCTAACGCCATGTTTTTAAGCCTAAGTCTTGAAATATGCAAATTACCGTATTACTCTCAAACCGGGAGACCCGCGGCTGCGAGGTCAGTTCCTACGAGTTACGTTGGTCCCGTGGGAGGTTTTGGTGCCACCCGCGGGGCCGTTCGGGGGATGTTTCGAGTTTTCACCCTCTAACGCCATGTGTTGCTTATGTGTAGAAATACGCAAATTATCGTCGTATTCTCAAACCGGGAGACCCACGGCTGCGAGTTCAGTTCCCACGAGTTACGTTGGTCCCGTGGGAGGTGTTGGTGCCACCCACGAGGCCGTTCGGGGGCTATTTCGAGTTTTCGCCCTCTAACGCCATGTTTTTGAGCCTAAGTCTTGAAATATACAAATTACCGTATTACTCTCAAACCGGGAGACCCGCGGTTACGAGGTGTGTTCCTACGAGTTACGTTGGTCCCGTGGGAGGTGTTGGTGCCACCCACGGGGCCGTTCGGGGGATGTTTCGAGTTTTCACCCTCTAAAGCCATGTGTTGCTTAAGTCTAGAAATAAGAAAATTACCGTCGTACTCTCAAACCGGGAGACCCACGACTGCGTGGCCGATTCCTACGAGTTACGTTGGTCCCGTGGGAGGTGTTGGTGCCACCCACGAGGCCGTTCGGGGGGCTGTTTCGAGTTTTCACCCTCTAACGCCATGTTTTTAGGCCTAAGTCTTGAAATATGAAAATTACCGTATTACTCTCAAACCGGGAGACCCGCGGCTGCGAGGTCAGTTTCTACGAGTTACGTTGGTCCCGTGGGAGGTGTTGGTGCCACCCACGGGGCCGTTCGGGGGCTGTTTCGAGTTTTCACCCTCTAACGCCATGTTTTTAATCCTAAGTCTTGAAATATTCAAATTACCGTATTACTCTCAAACCGGGAGATCTGCGGCTGCGAGGTCAGTTCCTACGAGTTACGTTGGTCACGTGGGAGGTGTTGGTGCCACCCACAGGGCCGTTCAGGGGCTGTTTCGAGTTTTCACCCTCTAATGTCATGTTTTTAAGTCTAAGTCAAGAAATAAGCAAATTACGGTCGTACTCTCAAACCGGGAGACCCACGGATGCAGGGCCGATTCCTACGAGTTACGTTGGTCCCGTGGGAGGTGTTGATGCCACCCACGGGGCCGTTCGGGGGCTGTTTCGAGTATTCACCCTCTAACGCCATGTTTTTAAGCCTAAATCTTGAAATATGCAAATTACCGTATTACTCTCAAACCGAGAGACCTGCGACTGCGAGGTCTGTTCCTACGAGTTACGTTGGTCAGGTGGGAGGTGTTGGTGCCACCCACAGGGCCGTTCAGGGGCTGTTTCGAGTTTTCACCCTCTAACGTCATGTTTTTAAGTCTAAGTCAAGAAATAAGCAAATTACGGTCGTACTCTCAAACCGGGAGACCCACGGATGCAGGGCCGATTCCTACGAGTTACGTTGGTCCTGTAGGAGGTGTTGGTGCCACCCACGGGGCCGTTTAGGGGCTGTTTCTAGTTTTCACCCTCTAACGCCATATTTTTCTTAAGTGTAGAAATACGCAAATTACCATCTTATTCTCAAACCGGGAGACCCGCGGCTGCGAGGTCAGTTTCTACGAGTTACGTTGGTCCCGTGGGAGGTGTTGGTGCCACCCACGGGGCCGTTTGGGGGCTGTTTCGAGTTTTCACCCTCTAACGACATGTTTTTAAGCCTAAGTCTTGATATATGCAAATTACCGTATTACTCTTAAACCGGGAGACCCGAGGCTGCGGGGCCAGTTCCTACGAGTTACGTTGGTCCCGTGGGAGGTGTTGGTGCCACCCACGGGGCCGTTCGGGGGTTGTTTCGAGTTTTCACCCTCTAACGCCTTGATTTTAAGCCTAAGTCTTGAAATATGCAAATTACCGTATTACTCTCAAACCGGGAGACCGGCGGCTGCGAGGTCAGTTCCTACGAGTTACGTTGGTCCCGTGGGAGGTGTTGGTGCCACCCACGGGGCCGTTCGGGGGCTGTTTTGAGTTTTCACCCTCTAACGCCATGTTTGCTTAAGTGTAGAAATATGCAAATTACTATCGTATTCTCAAACCGGGACACCCCCGGTTGCGAGTTCAGTTCCTACGAGTTACGTTGGTCCCGTGAGAGGTGTTAGTGCCACCCACGGGGCCGTTCGGGGGCTGTTTTGAGTTTTCACCCTCTAACGTCATGTTTTTAAGCCTAAATCTAGAAATAAGCAAATTATCGTCGTACTCTCAAACCGGGAGACCCGCGGCTGCGGGGTTGATTCCTACGAGTTACGTTTGTCCCGTGGGTGGTGTTGGTGCCACCGACGGGGCCGTTCGGGGGCTGTTTCGAGTATTCACCCTCTAACGCCATGTTTCTAAGCCTAAGTCTTGAAATATGCAAATTATCGTATTACTCTCAAACCAAGAGACCTGCGGCTGCGAGGTCAGTTCCTACGAGTTACGTTGGTCACGTGGGAGGTGTTGGTGCCACCCACAGGGCCGTTCAGGGGCTGTTTCGAGTTTTCACCCTCTAACATCATGTTTTTAAGTCTAAGTCTAGAAATAAGCAAATTACCATCGTACTCTCAAACCGGGAGACCCACGGCTGCAGGGCCGATTCCTACGAGTTACGTTGGTCCCGTGGGAGGTGTTGATGCCACCCACGGGGCCGTTCGGGGGCTGTTTCGAGTTTTCACCCTCTAACGCCATGTTTTTAAGCCCAAGTCTTGAAATATGCAAATTACCGTATTACTCTCAAACCGGGAGACCCGCGGCTGCGAGGTCAGTTCCTACGAGTTACGTTGGTCCCGTGGGAGGTCTTGGTGCCACCCACGGGGCCGTTCGGGGGTTGTTTCGAGTTTTCACCCTCTAACGCCATGTTTTTAAGCCTAATTCTAGAAATAAGCAAATTATCGTCGTACTCTCAAACCGGGAGACCCGCGGCTGCGGGGTCGGTTCCTACGAGTTACGTTGGTCACGTGGGAGGTGTTGGTGCCACCCAAGGGGCCGTTCGGGGGGCTGTTTCGTGTTTTCACCCTCTAACACCATGTTTTTAAGCCTAACTATTGAAATATGCAAATTATCGTATTACTCTCAAACCGGGAGACCCGCGGCTGCGAGGTCAGTTCCTACGAGTTACGTTGGTCCCGTGGGAGGTGTTGGTGCCACCCACGGGGCCGTTCGGGGGATGTTTCGAGTTTTCACCCTCTAACGCCATTTGTTGCTTATGTGTAGAAATACGCAAATTACCGTCGTATTCTCAAACCGAGAGACCCGCGGCTGCGAGTTCAGTTCCTACGAGTTACGTTGGTCCCGTGGGAGGTGTTGGTGCCACCCATGAGGCCGTTCGGGGGCTATTTCGAGTTTTCTCCCTCTAACGCCATGTTTTTAAGCCTAAGTCTTGAAATATACAAATTACCGTATTACTCTCAAACCGGGAGACCCGCGGCTGCGAGGTGTGTTCCTACGAGTCACGTTGGTCCCGTGGGAGGTGTTGGTGCCACCCACGGGGCCGTTCGGGGGATGTTTCGAGTTTTCACCCTCTAACGCCATGTGTTGCTTAAGTCTAGAAATAAGAAAATTACCGTCGTACTCTCAAACCGGGAGACCCACGACTGCGGGGCCGATTCCTACAAGTTACGTTGGTCCCGTGGGAGGTCTTGGTGCCACCCACGAGGCCGTTCGGGGGGCTGTTTCGAGTTTTCACCCTCTAACGCCATGTTTTTAGGCCTAAGTCGTGAAATATGCAAATTACCGTATTACTCTCAAACCGGGAGACCCGCGGCTGCGAGGTCAGTTTCTACGAGTTACGTTGGTCCCGTGGGAGGTGTTGGTGCCACCCACGGGGCCGTTCGGGGGTTGTTTCGAGTTTTCACCCTCTAACGCCATGTTTTTAAGCCTAAGTCTTGAAATATTCAAATTACCGTATTACTCTCAAACCGGGAGACCCGTGGCACGAGTTACGTTGGTCCCGTGGGAGGTGTTGGTGCCACCGACGGGGCCGTTCGGGGGCTGTTTCGAGTTTACACCAACTAACGTCATGTTTTTAAGCCTAAATCTAGAAATAAACAAATTACCGTCGTACTCTCAAACCGGGAGACCCGCGGCTGCGGGGTCGGTTCTTACGAGTTACGTTGGTCCCGTGGGAGGTGTTGGTGACACCCATAGGGCCGTTCGTGGGCTGTTTCGAGTTTTCACCCTCTAACGCCATGTTTTTAAGCCTAAGTCTTGAAATATGCAAATTACCGTATTACTCTTAAACCGGGAGACCCGCGACTGCGAGGTCAGTTCGTATGAGTTACGTTGGTCACGCGGGAGGCGTTGGTGCCACCCACGGGGCTGTTCGGTGGCTGTTTCGAGTTTTCACCCTCTAACGTCATGTTTTTAAGTCTAAGTCTAGAAATAAGAAAATTACCGTCGTACTCTCAAACCGGGAGACCCGCGGCTGCGGGGCCGATTCCTACGAGTTACGTTGGTCCCGTGGGACGTGTTGGTGCCACCCACGGCGCCGTTCGGGGGGCTGTTTTGAGTTTTCACCCTCTAACGCCATGTTCTTAAGCCTAATTCTTGAAATATGCAAATTACCGTATTACTCTCAAACCAGGAGACCCGCGGCTGCGAGGTCAGTTCCTACGAGTTACATTGGTCCCGTGGGAGGTGTTGGTGCCACCCACGGGGCCGTTCGCGGGCTGTTTCGAGTTTTCACCCTCTAACACCATGTTTGCTTAAGTGTAGAAATATGCAAATTACCGTCGTATTCTCAAATCGGGAGACCCGCGGTTGCGGGGCCAGTTCCTACGAGTTACGTTTGTCCCGTGGGAGGTGTTGGTGCCACCCACGGGGCCGTTCGGGGCCTGTTTCGAGTTTTCACATTCTAACGCCATGATTTTAAGCCTAAGTCTTGAAATATGCAAATTACCATATTACTCTCAAACCGGGAGACCCGTGGCTGCGAGGTCAGTTCCTACGAGTTATGTTGGTCCCGTGGGAGGTGTTGGTGCCACCCACGGGGCCGTTCGGGGGCGGTTTCGAGTTTTCACCCTCTAACGCCATGTTTACTTGAGTGTAGAAATATGAAAATTATCATCGTTTTCTCAAACCGAGAGACCCGAGGCTGCGAGGTCAGTTCCTACGAGTTATGTTGGTCCCGTGGGAGGTGTTGGTGCCACCCACGGGGCCGTTCGGGGGCTGTTTTGAGTTTTCACCCTCTAACGTCATGTTTTTAAGCCTAAATCTAGAAATAAGCAAATTATCGTCGTACTCTCAAACCGGGAGACCCGTGGATGTGGGCTCGGTTCTTACGAGTTACATTGGTCCCGTGGGAGGTGTTGGTGCCACCCACGGGGCCGTTTGGGGGCTGTTTCGAGTTTTCACCCTGTAACGCCATGTTTTTAAGCCTAAGTCTTGATATATACAAATTACCGTATTACTCTTAAACCGGGATACCCGCGGCTGCGGGGCCAGTTCCTACGAGTTACGTTGGTCCCGTGGGAGGTGTTGGTGCCACCCACGGGGCCGTTCGGGGGCTGTTTCGAGTTTTCACCCTCTAACGCCATGATTTTAAGCCTAAGTCTTGAAATATGCAAATTACCGTATTACTCTCAAAACGGTAGACCCGCGACTGCGAGGTCAGTTCCTACGAGTTACGTTGGTCCCGTGGGAGGTGTTGGTGCCACCCACGGGGACGTTCGGGGGGTGTTTCGAGTTTTCAACCTCTAACGCCATGTTTGCTTAAGTGTAGAAATATGCAAATTACTATCGTATTCTCAAATCGGGAGACCCGCGGTTGCGAGTTCAGTTCCTACGAGTTATGTTGGTCCCGTGAGAGGTGTTAGTGCCACCCACGGGGCCGTTCGGGGGCTGTTTTGAGTTTTCACCCTCTAATGTCATATTTTTAAGCCTAAATCTAGAAATAAGCAAATTATCGTCGTACTCTCAAACCGGGAGACCCGCGGCTGCGGGGTTGGTTCCTACGAGTTACGTTTGTCCCGTGGGAGGTGTTGGTGCCACCGACGGGGCCGTTCGGGGGCTGTTTCGAGTATTCACCCTCTAACGCCATGTTTTTAAGCCTAAGTCTTGAAATATGCAAATTACCGTATTACTCTCAAACCGAGAGACCTGCGGCTGCGAGGTCAGTTCCTACGAGTTACGTTGGTCACGTGGGAGGTGTTGGTGCCACCCACAGGGCCGTTCAGGGGCTGTTTCGAGTTTTCACCCTCTAACGTCATGTTTTTAAGTCTAAGTCTAGAAATAAGCAAATTACCGTCGTACTCTCAAACCGGGAGACCCACGGCTGCAGGACCAATTCCTACGAGTTACGTTGGTCCCGTGGGAGGTGTTGATGCCACCCACGGGGCCGTTCGGGGGGGCTGTTTCGAGTTTTCACCCTCTAACGCCATATTTTTAAGCCCAAGTCTTGAAATATGCAAATTACCGTATTACTCTCAAACCGGGAGACCCGCGGCTGCGAGGTCAGTTCCTACGAGTTACGTTGGTCCCGTGGGAGGTCTTGGTGCCACCCACGGGGCCGTTCGGGGGCTATTTCGAGTTTTCACCCTCTAACGCCATGTTTTTAACCCTAAATCTAGAAATAAGAAAATTATCGTCGTACTCTCAAACCGGGAGACCCGCGGCTGCGGGGTTGGTTCCTACGAGTTACGTTGGTCACGTGGGAGGTGTTGGTGCCACCCACGGGGCCGTTCGGGGGTTGTTTTGAGTTTTCACCCTCTAACGTCATGTTTTTAAGCCTAAATCTAGAAATAAGAAAATTACCGTCGTACTCTCAAATCGGGAGACCCGCGGCTGCGGAGTCGGTTCCTACGAGTTACGTTGGTCCCGTGGGAGGTGTTGGTGCCACACACGGGGCCGTTCGGGGGCTGTTTCGAGTTTTCACCCTCTAACGCCATGTTTTTAAGCCTAAGTCTTGAAATATGCAAATTACCGTATTACTCTAAAACCGGGAGACCCGCGGCTGCGAGGTCAGTTCCTACGAGTTACGTTGGTCCTGTGGGAGGTGTTGTTGCCACCCACGGGGCCGTTCGGGGGTTGTTTCTAGTTTTCACCCTCTAACGCCATGTTTTCAAGCCTAAGTGTGGAAATAAGCAAATTATTGCCGTACTCTCAAACCGGGACACCCGCGGCTGCGGGGTCAGTTCCTACGAGTTACGTTGGTCCCGTGGGAGGTGTTGGTGCCACCCACGGGGTCGTTCGGGGGCTGTTTCGAGTTCTCACCCTTTAACGCCATGTTTTCAAGCCTAAGTGTGGAAATAAGCAAATTATTGCCGTATTCTCAAACCGGGACACCCGCGGCTGCGGGGTCAGTTCCTACGAGTTACGTTGGTCCCGTGGGAGGTGTTGGTGCCACCCACGGGGCCGTTCGGGGGCTGTTTCGAGTTTTCACCCTCTAACGCTATGTTTTTAAGCCTAAGTCTTGAAATATGCAAATTACCGTATTACTCTCAAACCGGGAGACCCGCGGCTGCGAGGTCAGTTCCTATGAGTTACGTTGGTCCCGTGGGAGGTGTTGGTGCCACCCACGGGGCCGTTCGGGGGATGTTTCGAGTTTTCACCATCTAACGCCGTGTTTGCTTAAGTGTAGAAATATGCAAATTACCGTCGTATTTTCAAACCGGGAGACCCGCGCTTGCGAGTTCAGTTCCAACGAGTTACGTTGGTCCCGTGGGAGGTGTTGGTGCCACCCACGGGGGCGTTCGGGGGCTGTTTTGAGTTTTCACCCTCTAACGTCATGTTTTTAAGCCTAAATCTAGAAATAAGCAAATTACCGTCGTACTCTCTAACCGGGAGACCCGCAGCTGCGGGGTCGGTTCCCACGAGTTACGTTGGTCCCGTGGGCGGTGTTGGTGCCACCCACGGGGTCGTTCGGGGGCTGTTTCGAGTATTCACCCTCTAACGCCATGTTTTTAAGCATAAGTCTTGAAATATGCAAATTACCGTATTACTCTCAAACCGGGAGACCCGCGGCTGTGAGTTCAGTTCCTACGAGTTACGTTGGTCACGTGGGAGGTGTTGGTGCCACCCACAGGGCCGTTCGGGGGCTGTTTCGAGTTTTCACCCTCTAACGTCATGTTTTTAAGCCTAAGTCTAGAAATAAGAAAATTACCGTCGTACTCTCAAACCGGGAGACCCACGGCTGCGGGGCCGATTCCTACGAGTACCGTTGGTCCCGTGGGAGGTGTTGGTGCCACCCACGGGGCCGTTCGGGGGGCTGTTTCGAGTTTTCACCCACTAACGCCATATTTTTAAGCCTAAGTCTTGAAATATGCAAATTACCATATTACTCTCAAATCGGGAGACCCGCGGCTGCGAGGTCAGTTCCTACGAGTTACGTTGGTCCCGTGGGAGGTGTTGGTGCCACCCACGGGGCCGTTCGGGGGCTGTTTCGAGTTTTCACCCTCTAACGCCATGTTTGCTTAAGTGTAGAAATATGCAAATTACCGTCGTATTCTCAAATCGGGAGACCCGCGGTTGCGAGTTCAGTTCCTACGAGTTACGTTGATTCCGTGGGAGGTGTTGGTGCCACCCACGGGGCCGTTCGGGGGCTGTTTTGAGTTTTCACCCTCTAACGTCATGTTTTTAAGCCTAAATCTAGAAATAAGCAAATTACCGTCGTACTCTCAAACCGGGGAGACCCGCGGCTACGGGGTCGGTTCCTACGAGTTACGTTGGTCCCGTGGGAGGTGTTGGTGCCACCCACGGAGCCATTCGGGGGCTGTTTCGAGTTTTCTCCCTCTAACGCCATGTTTTTAAGCCTAAGTCTTGAAATATACAAATTACCGTATTACTCTCAAACCGGGAGACCCGCGGCTGCGAGGTGTGTTCCTACGAGTCACGTTGGTCCCGTGGGAGGTGTTGGTGCCACCCACGGGGCCGTTCGGGGGATGTTTCGAGTTATCACCCTCTAACGCCATGTGTTGCTTAAGTCTAGAAATAAGCAAATTACCGTCGTACTCTCAAACCGGGAGACCCACGACTGCGGGGCCGATTCCTACAAGTTACGTTGGTCCCGTGGGAGGTCTTGGTGCCACCCACGAGGCCGTTCGGGGGGCTGTTTCGAGTTTTCACCCTCTAACGCCATGTTTTTAGGCCTAAGTCGTGAAATATGCAAATTACCGTATTACTCTCAAACCGGGAGACCCGCGGCTGCGAGGTCAGTTTCTACGAGTTACGTTGGTCCCGTGGGAGGTGTTGGTGCCACCCACGGGGCCGTTCGGGGGTTGTTTCGAGTTTTCACCCTCTAACGCCATGTTTTTAAGCCTAAGTCTTGAAATATTCAAATTACCGTATTACTCTCAAACCGGGAGACCCGTGGCACGAGTTACGTTGGTCCCGTGGGAGGTGTTGGTGCCACCGACGGGGCCGTTCGGGGGCTGTTTCGAGTTTACACCAACTAACGTCATGTTTTTAAGCCTAAATCTAGAAATAAACAAATTACCGTCGTACTCTCAAACCGGGAGACCCGCGGCTGCGGGGTCGGTTCTTACGAGTTACGTTGGTCCCGTGGGAGGTGTTGGTGACACCCATAGGGCCGTTCGTGGGCTGTTTCGAGTTTTCACCCTCTAACGCCATGTTTTTAAGCCTAAGTCTTGAAATATGCAAATTACCGTATTACTCTTAAACCGGGAGACCCGCGACTGCGAGGTCAGTTCGTATGAGTTACGTTGGTCACGCGGGAGGCGTTGGTGCCACCCACGTGGCTGTTCGGTGGCTGTTTCGAGTTTTCACCCTCTAACGTCATGTTTTTAAGTCTAAGTCTAGAAATAAGAAAATTACCGTCGTACTCTCAAACCGGGAGACCCGCGGCTGCGGGGCCGATTCCTACGAGTTACGTTGGTCCCGTGGGACGTGTTGGTGCCACCCACGGCGCCGTTCGGGGGGCTGTTTTGAGTTTTCACCCTCTAACGCCATGTTCTTAAGCCTAATTCTTGAAATATGCAAATTACCGTATTACTCTCAAACCAGGAGACCCGCGGCTGCGAGGTCAGTTCCTACGAGTTACATTGGTCCCGTGGGAGGTGTTGGTGCCACCCACGGGGCCGTTCGCGGGCTGTTTCGAGTTTTCACCCTCTAACACCATGTTTGCTTAAGTGTAGAAATATGCAAATTACCGTCGTATTCTCAAATCGGGAGACCCGCGGTTGCGGGGCCAGTTCCTACGAGTTACGTTTGTCCCGTGGGAGGTGTTGGTGCCACCCACGGGGCCGTTCGGGGCCTGTTTCGAGTTTTCACATTCTAACGCCATGATTTTAAGCCTAAGTCTTGAAATATGCAAATTACCATATTACTCTCAAACCGGGAGACCCGCGGCTGCGAGGTCAGTTCCTACGAGTTATGTTGGTCCCGTGGGAGGTGTTGGTGCCACCCACGGGGCCGTTCGGGGGCGGTTTCGAGTTTTCACCCTCTAACGCCATGTTTACTTGAGTGTAGAAATATGAAAATTATCATCGTTTTCTCAAACCGAGAGACCCGCGGCTGCGAGGTCAGTTCCTACGAGTTATGTTGGTCCCGTGGGAGGTGTTGGTGCCACCCACGGGGCCGTTCGGGGGCTGTTTTGAGTTTTCACCCTCTAACGTCATGTTTTTAAGCCTAAATCTAGAAATAAGCAAATTATCGTCGTACTCTCAAACCGGGAGACCCGTGGCTGTGGGCTCGGTTCTTACGAGTTACATTGGTCCCGTGGGAGGTGTTGGTGCCACCCACGGGGCCGTTTGGGGGCTGTTTCGAGTTTTCACCCTGTAACGCCATGTTTTTAAGCCTAAGTCTTGATATATACAAATTACCGTATTACTCTTAAACCGGGATACCCGCGGCTGCGGGGCCAGTTCCTACGAGTTACGTTGGTCCCGTGGGAGGTGTTGGTGCCACCCACGGGGCCGTTCGGGTGCTGTTTCGAGTTTTCACCCTCTAACGCCATGATTTTAAGCCTAAGTCTTGAAATATGCAAATTACCGTATTACTCTCAAAACGGTAGACCCGCGACTGCGAGGTCAGTTCCTACGAGTTACGTTGGTCCCGTGGGAGGTGTTGGTGCCACCCACGGGGACGTTCGGGGGGTGTTTCGAGTTTTCAACCTCTAACGCCATGTTTGCTTAAGTGTAGAAATATGCAAATTACTATCGTATTCTCAAATCGGGAGACCCGCGGTTGCGAGTTCAGTTCCTACGAGTTATGTTGGTCCCGTGAGAGGTGTTAGTGCCACCCACGGGGCCGTTCGGGGGCTGTTTTGAGTTTTCACCCTCTAACGTCATATTTTTAAGCCTAAATCTAGAAATAAGCAAATTATCGTCGTACTCTCAAACCGGGAGACCCGCGGCTGCGGGGTTGGTTCCTACGAGTTACGTTTGTCCCGTGGGAGGTGTTGGTGCCACCGACGGGGCCGTTCGGGGGCTGTTTCGAGTATTCACCCTCTAACGCCATGTTTTTAAGCCTAAGTCTTGAAATATGCAAATTACCGTATTACTCTCAAACCGAGAGACCTGCGGCTGCGAGGTCAGTTCCTACGAGTTACGTTGGTCACGTGGGAGGTGTTGGTGCCACCCACAGGGCCGTTCAGGGGCTGTTTCGAGTTTTCACCCTCTAACGTCATGTTTTTAAGTCTAAGTCTAGAAATAAGCAAATTACCGTCGTACTCTCAAACCGGGAGACCCACGGCTGCAGGACCAATTCCTACGAGTTACGTTGGTCCCGTGGGAGGTGTTGATGCCACCCACGGGGCCGTTCGGGGGCTGTTTCGAGTTTTCACCCTCTAACGCCATATTTTTAAGCCCAAGTCTTGAAATATGCAAATTACCGTATTACTCTCAAACCGGGAGACCCGCGGCTGCGAGGTCAGTTCCTACGAGTTACGTTGGTCCCGTGGGAGGTCTTGGTGCCACCCACGGGGCCGTTCGGGGGCTATTTCGAGTTTTCACCCTCTAACGCCATGTTTTTAACCCTAAATCTAGAAATAAGAAAATTATCGTCGTACTCTCAAACCGGGAGACCCGCGGCTGCGGGGTTGGTTCCTACGAGTTACGTTGGTCACGTGGGAGGTGTTGGTGCCACCCACGGGGCCGTTCGGGGGTTGTTTTGAGTTTTCACCCTCTAACGTCATGTTTTTAAGCCTAAATCTAAAAATAAGAAAATTACCGTCGTACTCTCAAATCGGGAGACCCGCGGCTGCGGAGTCGGTTCCTACGAGTTACGTTGGTCCCGTGGGAGGTGTTGGTGCCACACACGGGGCCGTTCGGGGGCTGTTTCGAGTTTTCACCCTCTAACGCCATGTTTTTAAGCCTAAGTCTTGAAATATGCAAATTACCGTATTACTCTAAAACCGGGAGACCCGCGGCTGCGAGGTCAGGTCCTACGAGTTACGTTGGTCCTGTGGGAGGTGTTGTTGCCACCCACGGGGACGTTCGGGGGTTGTTTCTAGTTTTCACCCTCTAACGCCATGTTTTCAAGCCTAAGTGTGGAAATAAGCAAATTATTGCCGTACTCTCAAACCGGGACACCCGCGGCTGCGGGGTCAGTTCCTACGAGTTACGTTGGTCCCGTGGGAGGTGTTGGTGCCACCCACGGGGTCGTTCGGGGGCTGTTTCGAGTTCTCACCCTCTAACGCCATGTTTTCAATCCTAAGTGTGGAAATAAGCAAATTATTGCCGTATTCTCAAACCGGGACACCCGCGGCTGCGGGGTCAGTTCCTACGAGTTACGTTGGTCCCGTGGGAGGTGTTGGTGCCACCCACGGGGCCGTTCGGGGGCTGTTTCGAGTTTTCACCCTCTAACGCTATGTTTTTAAGCCTAAGTCTTGAAATATGCAAATTACCATATTACTCTCAAACCGGGAGACCCGCGGCTGCGAGGTCAGTTCCTATGAGTTACGTTGGTCCCGTGGGAGGTGTTGGTGCCACCCACGGGGCCGTTCGGGGGATGTTTCGAGTTTTCACCATCTAACGCCGTGTTTGCTTAAGTGTAGAAATATGCAAATTACCGTCGTATTTTCAAACCGGGAGACCCGCGCTTGCGAGTTCAGTTCCAACGAGTTACGTTGGTCCCGTGGGAGGTGTTGGTGCCACCCACGGGGGCGTTCGGGGGCTGTTTTGAGTTTTCACCCTCTAACGTCATGTTTTTAAGCCTAAATCTAGAAATAAGCAAATTACCGTCGTACTCTCTAACCGGGAGACCCGCAGCTGCGGGGTCGGTTCCCACGAGTTACGTTGGTCCCGTGGGCGGTGTTGGTGCCACCCACGGGGTCGTTCGGGGGCTGTTTCGAGTATTCACCCTCTAACGCCATGTTTTTAAGCATAAGTCTTGAAATATGCAAATTACCGTATTACTCTCAAACCGGGAGACCCGCGGCTGTGAGGTCAGTTCCTACGAGTTACGTTGGTCACGTGGGAGGTGTTGGTGCCACCCACAGGGCCGTTCGGGGGCTGTTTCGAGTTTTCACCCTCTAACGTCATGTTTTTAAGCCTAAGTCTAGAAATAAGAAAATTACCGTCGTACTCTCAAACCGGGAGACCCACGGCTGCGGGGCCGATTCCTACGAGTACCGTTGGTCCCGTGGGAGGTGTTGGTGCCACCCACGGGGCCGTTTGGGGGGCTGTTTCGAGTTTTCACCCACTAACGCCATATTTTTAAGCCTAAGTCTTGAAATATGCAAATTACCATATTACTCTCAAATCGGGAGACCCGCGGCTGCGAGGTCAGTTCCTACGAGTTACGTTGGTCCCGTGGGAGGTGTTGGTGCCACCCACGGGGCCGTTCGGGGGCTATTTCGAGTTTTCACCCTCTAACGCCATGTTTGCTTAAGTGTAGAAATATGCAAATTACCGTCGTATTCTCAAATCGGGAGACCCGCGGTTGCGAGTTCAGTTCCTACGAGTTACGTTGATTCCGTGGGAGGTGTTGGTGCCACCCACGGGGCCGTTCGGGGGCTGTTTTGAGTTTTCACCCTCTAACGTCATGTTTTTAAGCCTAAATCTAGAAATAAGCAAATTACCGTCGTACTCTCAAACCGGGGAGACCCGCGGCTACGGGGTCGGTTCCTACGAGTTACGTTGGTCCCGTGGGAGGTGTTGGTGCCACCCACGGAGCCATTCGGGGGCTGTTTCGAGTTTTCACCCTCTAACGCCATAATTTTAAGCCTTAGTCTTGAAATATGCAAATTACACTATTACTCTCAAACCGGGAGACCCACGGCTGAGAGGTCAGTTCCTACAAGTTACTTTAGTCGCGTGGGAGGTGTTGGTGCCACCCAAAGGGCCGTTCGGGGGGCTGTTTCGAGTTTTCACCCTCTAACGTCATGTTTTTAAGTCTAAGTCTAGAAATAAGCAAATTACCGTCGTACTCTCAAATCGGGAGACCCGTGGCTGCGGGGCCGGTCCCTACGAGTTACGTTGGTCCCGTGGGAAGTGTTGGTGCCACCAACGGGGCCGTTCGGGGGCTGTTTCGAGTATTCACCCTCTAACGCCATGTTTTTAAGCCTAAGTCTTGAAATATGCAAATTACCGTATTACTCTCAAACCGGGAGACCCGTGGCTACGAGGTCAGTTCCTACGAGTTACGTTGGTCCCGTGGGAGGTGTTGGTGCCACCCACGGGGCCGTTCGGTGGCTGTTTCGAGTTTTTACCCTCTAACGCCATGTTTGCTTAAGTGTAGAAATACGCAAATTACCATCGTATTCTCAAACCGGGAGACCCGCGGCTGTGAGGTCAGTTCCTACGAGTTACGTTGGTCCCGTGGGAGGTGTTGGGGCCACCCACGGGGCCATTCGGGGGCTGTTTCGAGTTTTCACCCTCTAACGCCATAATTTTAAGCCTTAGTCTTGAAATATGCAAATTACACTATTACTCTCAAACCGGGAGACCCACGGCTGAGAGGTCAGTTCCTACAAGTTACTTTAGTCGCGTGGGAGGTGTTGGTGCCACCCAAAGGGCCGTTCGGGGGGCTGTTTCGAGTTTTCACCCTCTAACGTCATGTTTTTAAGTCTAAGTCTAGAAATAAGCAAATTACCATCGTACTCTCAAACCGGGAGACCCACAGCTGCGGGGCCGGTACCTACGAGTTACGTTGGTCCCGTGGGAGGTGTTGATGCCACCCACGGGGCCGTTCGGGGGCTGTTTCGAGTTTTCACCCTCTAACGCCATGTTTTTAAGCCTAATTCTTGAAATATGCAAATTACCGTATTACTCTCAAACCGGGAGACCCGTGGCTACGAGGTCAGTTCCTACGAGTTACGTTGGTCCCGTGGGAGGTGTTGGTGCCACCCACGGGGCCGTTCGGTGGCTGTTTCGAGTTTTTACCCTCTAACGCCATGTTTGCTTAAGTGTAGAAATACGCAAATTACCATCGTATTCTCAAACCGGGAGACCCGCGGCTGTGAGGTCAGTTCCTACGAGTTACGTTGGTCCCGTGGGAGGTGTTGGGGCCACCCACGGGGCCGTTCGGGGGCTGTTTCAAGTTTTCACCCTCTAACGCCATGTTTTTAAGCCTAAGTCTTGAAATATGCAAATTACCGTATTACTCTCAAACCGGGAGAGCCGCGGCTGTGAGGTCAGTTCCTACGAGTTACGTTGGTCACGTGGGAGGTGTTGGTGCCACCCACGGGGCCGTTCGGGGGTTGTTTCGAGTTTTCACCCTCTAACGTCATGTTTTTAAGTCTAAGTCTAGAAATAAGCAAATTACCGTCGTACTCTCAAATCGGGAGACCCGTGGCTGCGGGGCCGGTTCCTACGAGTTACATTGGTCCCGTGGGAAGTGTTGGTGCCACCTACGGGGCCGTTCGGGGGCTGTTTCGAGTATTCACCCTCTAACGCCATGTTTTTAAGCCTAAGTCTTGAAATATGCAAATTACCCTATTACTCTAAAATCGGGAGACCCGCGGCTGCGAGGTCAGTTCCTACGAGTTACGTTGGTCCCGTGGGAGGTGTTGGTGCCACCCACGGGGAGGTTCGGGGGCTGTTTGGAGTTTTCACCCTCTAACGCCATGATTTTAAGCCTAAGTCTTGAAATATGCAAATTACCGTATTACTCTCAAACCGGGAGACCCGCGGCTGCGAGGTCAGTTCCTACGAGTTACGTTGGTCCCGTGGGAGGTGTTGGTGCGACCCACGTAGCCGTTCGGGGGTTGTTTCGAGTTTTCACCCTCTAACGTCATGTTTTTAAGTCTAAGTCTAGAAATAAGCAAATTACCGTCGTGCTCTCAAACCGGGAGACTCGCGGCTGCGGGGCCGGTTCCTACGAGTTACGTTGGTCTCGTGGGAGGTGTTGGTGCCACCCACTAGGCCGTTCGGGGGATGTTTCGAGTTTTCAACCTATAACGCCATGTTTTTAAGCCTATGTCTTAAAATATGCAAATTACTGTATTACTCTCAAATCGGGAGACCCGCGGCTGCGAGGTCAGTTCCTATGAGTTACATTGGTCCCGTGGGAGGTGTTGGTGACACCCACGGGGCCGTTCGGGGGCTGTTTCGAGTTTTCACCCTCTAACGCCATGTTTGCTTAAGTGTAGAAATACGTAAATTACCGTCGTATTCTCAAACCGGGAGACCCGCGGCTGCGAGGTCTGTTCCTACGACTTACGTTGGTCCCGTGGGAGGTTTTGGTGCCACCCACGGGGTCGTTCGGGGGCTGTTTCGAGTTTTCACCCTCTAACGTCATGTTTTTAAGCCTAACTCTAGAAATAAGCAAATTATCGTCGTACTCTAAAAACCGGCAGACCCGCGGCTGTGGGATCGGTTCCTACGAGTTACGCTGGTCCCGTGGGAGGTGTTGATGCCACCCACGGGACCGTTCGGGGGCTGTTTCGAGTTTTCACGCTCTAACGCCATGTTTTTAAGCCTAAGTCTTGAAATATGCAAATTACCGTATTACTCTCAAACCGGGAGACCCGCGACTGCGAGGTTAGTTCCTACGAGTTACGTTGGTCCCGTGGGAGGTGTTGGTGCCACCAACGGGGCTGTTCGGGGGCTGTTTCGAGTTTTCACCCTCTAACGTCATGTTTTTAAGTCTAAGTCTAGAAATAAGCAAATTACCGTCGTGCTCTCAAACCGAGAGAACCGCGGTTGCGGGGCCGGTTCCTACGAGTTACGTTGGTCCCGTGGGAGGTGTTGGTGCCACCCACGGGGCCGTTCTGGGCTGTTTTGAGTTTTCACCCTCTAACGTCATGTTTTTAAGCCTAAATCTAGAAATAAGCAAATTAACGTCGTACTCTCAAACCGGAGACCCGTAACGCCATATTTTGCTTAAGTGTTGGAATACGTAAATTACCATCGTATTCTCAAATCGGGAGACCCGCGGCTGCGAGGTCAGTTCCTACGAGTTACGTTGGTCCCGTGGGAGGTGTTGGTGCCCCCCACGGGGCCGTTCGGGGGCTGTTTCGAGTTTTCACCCTCTAACGTCATGTTTTTAAGCCTAAGTCTTGAAATATGCAAATTACCGTATTACTCTCAAACCGGGAGACCCGCGCCTGCGTGGTCAGTTCCTACGAGTTACGTTGGTCCCGTGGGAGGTGTTGGTGCCACCCACGGGGCCGTTCGGGGGATGTTTCGAGTTTTCACCCTCTAACGCCATGTTTACTTAAGTGTAGAAATATGCAAATTACCGTCGTATTTTCAAACCGGGAGACCCGCGCTTGCGAGTTCAATTCCTACGAGTTACGTTGGTCCCGTGGGAGGTGTTGGTGCCACCCACGGGGGCGTTCGGGGGCTATTTTGAGTTTTCACCCTCTAACATCATGTTTTTAAGCCTAAATCTAGAAATAAGAAAATTACCGTCGTACTCTCAAACCGGGAGACCCGCGACTGCGGGGTCGGTTCCTACGAGTTACGTTGGTCCCGTGGGAGGTGTTGGTGCCACCCACGGGGCCGTTCGGGGGCTGTTTCGAGTATTCACCCTCTAACGCCATGTTTTTAAGCCTAAGTCTTGAAATATGCAAATTACCGTATTACTCTCAAACCGCGAGACCCGCGGCTGCGAGGTCAGTTCCTACGAGATACGTTGGTCACGTGGGAGGTGTTGGTGGCACCCACAGGGCCGTTTGGGGGCTGTTTCGAGTTTTCACCCTCTAACGTCATGTTTTTAAGACAAAATCTAGAAATAAGAAAATTACCGTCGTACTCTCAAACCGGGAGACCCACAGCTGCGGGGCCGATTCCTACGAGTTACGTTGGTCCCGTGGGAGGTGTTGATGCCACCCACGGGGCCGTTCGGGGGGCTGTTTCGAGTTTTCACCCAATAACGCCATGTTTTTAAGCCTAAGTCTTGAAATATGCAAATTACCGTATTACTCTCAAACCGGGAGACCCGCGGCTGCGAGGTCAGTTCCTACGAGTTACGTTGGTCTCGTGGGAGGTGTTGGTGCCATCGACGGGGCCGTTCGGGGGCTGTTTCGAGTTTTCACCCTCTAACGCCATGTTTGCTTAAGTGTAGAAATATGCAAATTACCATCGTATTCTCAAATCGGGAGACCCGCGGTTGCGAGTTCAGTTCCTACGAGTTACGTTGCTTTCGTGGGAGGTGTTGGTGCCACCCACGGGGCCGTTCGGGGGCTGTTTTGAGTTTTCACCCTCTAACGTCATGTTTTTAAGCCTAAATCTCGAAATAAGCAAATTACCGTCGTACTCTCAAACTGGGAGACCCGCGGCTGCGGGGTCGGTTCCTACGAGTTACGTTGGTCCCGTGGGAGATGTTGGTGCCACCCACGAGGCCGTTCAGGGGCTGTTTTGAGTTTTCACCCTCTAACGCCATGTTTTTAAGCCTAAGTCTTGAAATATGCAAATTACACTATTACTCTCAAACCGGGAGAACCACGGCTGCGAGGTCAGTTCCTACAAGTTACGTTAGTCGCGTGGGAGGTGTTGGTGCCACCCACAGGGCCGTTCGGGGGGCTGTTTCTAGTTTTCACCCTCTAACGTCATGTTTTTAAGTCTAAGTCTAGAAATAAGCAAATTACCATCGTACTCTCAAACCGGGAGACCCACAGCTGCGGGGCCGGTACCTACGAGTTATGTTGGTCCCGTGGGAGGTGTTGATGCCACCCACGGGGCCGTTCGGGGGCTGTTTCGAGTTTTCACCCTCTAACGCCATGTTTTTAAGCCTAATTCTTGAAATATGCAAATTACCGTATTACTCTCAAACCGGGAGACCCGCGGCTGCGAGGTCAGTTCCTACGAGTTATGTTGGTCCCGTGGGAGGTGTTGGTGCCACCCACGGGGCCGTTCGGGGGCTGTTTCGAGTTTTTACCCTCTAACGCCATGTTTGCTTAAGTGTAGAAATATGCAAATTACCGTCGTATTTTCAAACCGGGAGACCCGCGCTTGCGAGTTCAATTCCTACGAGTTACGTTGGTCCCGTGGGAGGTGTTGGTGCCACCCACGGGGGCGTTCTGGGGCTGTTTCGAGTTTTCACCCTCTAACGTCATGTTTTTAAGTCTAAGTCTAGAAATATGCAAATTACCGTCGTGCTCTCAAACCGGGAGAACCGCGGCTGCGGGGCCGGTTCCTACGAGTTACGTTGGTCTCGTGGGAGGTGTTGGTGCCACCCACTAGGCCGTTCAGAGGATGTTTCGAGTTTTCAACCTATAACGCCATGTTTTTAAGCCTATGTCTTAAAATATGCAAATTACTGTATTACTCTCAAACCGGGAGACCCGCGGCTGCGAGGTCAGTTCCTACGAGTTACATTGGTCCCGTGGGAGGTGTTGGTGCCACCCACGGGGCCGTTCGGGGGTTGTTTCGAGTTTTCACCCTCTAACGCCATGTTTGCTTTAAGTGTAGAAATACGCAAATTACCGTCGTTTTCTCAAACCGGGAGACCCGCGGCTCCGAGGTCAGTTCCTACGAGTTACGTTGGTCCCGTGGGACGTGTTGGTGCCACCCACGGGGCGGTTCTGGGCTGTTTTGAGTTTTCACCCTCTAACGTCATGTTTTTAAGCCTAAATCTAGAAATAAGCAAATTAACGTCGTACTCTCAAACCGGAGACCCGTAACGCCATATTTTGCTTAAGTGTTGGAATACGTAAATTACCATCGTATTCTCAAACCGGGAGACCCGAGGCTGCGAGGTCAGTTCCTACGAGTTACGTTGGTCCCGTGGGAGGTGTTGGTGCCCCCCACGGGGCCGTTCGGGGGTTGTTTCGAGTTTTCACCCTCTAACGTCATGTTTTTAAGCCTAAGTCTTGAAATATGCAAATTACCGTATTACTCTCAAACCGGGAGACCCGCGGCTGCGAGGTCAGTTCCTACGAGTTACGTTGTTCCCGTGGGAGGTGTTGGTGCCACCCACGGGGCCGTTCGGGGGATGTTTCGAGTTTTCACCCTCTAACGCCATGTTTTTAAGCCTAAATCTAGAAATAAGAAAATTACCGTCGTACTGTCAAATCGGGAGACCCGCGGCTGCGGAGTCGGTTATACGAGTTACGTTGGTCCCGCGGGAGGTGTTGGTGCCACCCACGGGGCCGTTCGGGGGCTATTTCGAATTTTCACCCTCTAACGCCATGTTTTTAAGCCTAAGTCTTGAAATATGCAAATTACCGTATTACTCTCAAATCGGGAGACCCGCGGCTGCGAGGTCAGTTCCTACGAGTTACGTTGGTCCCGTGGGAGGTGTTGGTGCCACCCACGGGGCCGTTCGGGGGCTGTTTCGAGTTTTCACCCTCTAACGCCATATTTTGCCGAAGTGTAGAAATACTCAAATTACCGTCGTATTCTCAAACCGGGAGACCCGCGGCTGCGAGGTCAGTTCCTACGAGTTACGTTGGTCCCGTGGGAGGTGTTGGTGCCACCCACGGGACCGTTCAGGGGCTGTTTCGAGTTTTCCCCTTCTAACGTCATGTTTTTAAGCCTAAGTCTAGAAATAAGCAAATTACCATCGTACTCTCAAACCGGGAGACCCGCGGCTGCGGGGTCGGTTCCTACGAGTTACGTTGGTCACGTGGGAGGTGTTAGTGCCACCCACGGGACCGTTCGGGGGCTGTTTCGAGTTTTCACCCTCTAACGCCATATTTTCTTAAGTGCTAAAATACGCAAATTACCGTCGTATTCTCAAACCGGGAGACCCGCGGCTGCGAGGTCAGTTCCAACGAGTTACGTTGGTCCCGTTGGAGGTGTTGGTGCCACCCACGTGGCCGTTCGGGGGCTGTTTCGAATTTTCACCCTCTAAAGTCATGTTTTTAAGCCTAAGTCTAGAAATAAGCAAATTACCATCGTACTCTCAAACTGGGAGACCCGCGGCTGCGGGGTCGGTTCCTACGAGTTACGTTAATCCCGTGGGAGGTGTTGGTGCCACCCACAGGGCCGTTCGAACGCTATTTCGAGTTTTCGCCCTCTAACGCCATGTTTTTAATCCTAAGTATTGAAATATGCAAATTACCGTATTACTCTCAAACCGGGAGACCCGCGGCTGCGAGGTCAGTTCCTACGAGTTACGTTGGTCCCGTGGGAGGTGTTGGTGCCACCCACGGGGCCGTTCGGGGGCTGTTTCGAGTTTTCACCCTCTAACGCCATATTTTGCTTAAGTGTATAAATACGTAAATTATCGTTGTATTCTCAAACCGGGAGACCCGCGGCTGCGAGGTCAGTTCCTACGAGTTACGTTGGTCCCGTGGGAGGTGTTGGTGCCACCCACGGGGCCGTTCGGGGGTTGTTTCGAGTTTTCGCCCTCTAACGTCATGTTTTTAAGCCTAAGTCTAGAAATAAGCAAATTACCGTCTTACTCTCAAACCGGGAGACTCACGGCTGTCGGGTCGGTTCCTAGGAGTTACGTTGGTCCCGTGGGAGGTGTTGGTGCCACCCACGGGGCCGTTCGGAGGCTACTTCGAGTTTTCACCCTCTAACGCCATGTTTGCTTAAGTGTAGAAATATGCAAATTACCGTCGTATTCTCAAACCGGGAGACCCGCACTTGCGAGTTCAGTTCCTACGAGTTATGTTGGTCCCGTGGGAGGTGTTGGTGCCACCCACGGGGCCGTTCGGAGGCTGTTTTGAGTTTTCACCCTCTAACGTCATGGTTTTAAGCCTAAATCTAGAAATAAGCAAATTACCATCGTACTCTCAAACCGGGAGACCCGCGGCTGCGGGGTCGATTCATACGAGTTACATTGGTCCCGTGGGAGCTGTTGGTGCCACCCACGGGGTCGTTCGGGGGCTGTTTCGAGTATTCACCCTCTAACGCCATGTTTTTAAGCCTAAGTCTTGAAATATGCAAATTACCGTATTACTCTCAAACCGGGAGACCCGCGGCTACGAGTTCAGTTCCTACGAGTTACGTTGGTTCCGTGAAAGGTGTTGGTGCCACCCACGGGGCCGTTCGGGGGCTGTTTCGAGTTTTCACCCTCTAACGTCATGTTTTTAAGCCTAAATCTAGAAATAACCAAATTACCGTCGTACTCTCAAACCGGGAGACCCGCGACTGCGGGGTCGGTTCCTACGAGTTACGTTGGTCCCGTGAGAGGTGTTGGTGCCACCCACGGGGCCGTTCGGGGGCTGTTTCGAGTTTTCACCCTCTAACGCCATGTTTTTAAGCCTAAGTCTTGAAATATGCAAATAACCGTATTACTCTCAAACCGGGAGACCCAGGGCTGCGAGGTCAGTTCCTACAAGTTACGTTGGTCACATAAGAGGTGTTGGTGCCACCCTCAGGGCCGTTCGGGGGCTGTTTCGAGTTTTCACCCTCTAACGTCATGTTTTTAAGTCTAAGTCTAGAAATAAGCAAATTACCGTCGTACTCTCAAATCGGGAGACCCACAGCTGCGGGGCCGGTACCTACGAGTTACGTTGGTCCCGTGGGAGGTGTTGATGCCACCCACGGGGCCGTTCGGGGGCTGTTTCGAGTTTTCACCCTCTAACGCCATGTTTTTAAGCCTAAGTCTTGAAATATGCAAATTACCGTATTACTCTCAAACCGGGAGACCCGCGGCTGCGGGGTCGGTTCCTACGAGTTACATTGGTCCCGTGGGAGCTATTGGTGCCACCCACGGGGTCTTTCAGAGGCTGTTTCGAGTATTCACCCTCTAACGCCATATTTTTAAGCCTAAGTATTGAAATATGCAAATTACCGTATTACTCTCAAACCAGGAGACCCGCGGCTGCGAGGTCAGTTTCTACGAGTTACGTTGGTCCAGTGGGAGGTGTTGGTGCCACCCACGGGGCCGTTCGGGGGCTATTTCGAGTTTTCACCCTCTAACGTCATGTTTTTAAGTCTAAGTCTAGAAATATGCAAATTACCGTCGTGCTCTCAAACCGGGAGACCCGCGGCTGTGGGGCCGGTTCCTACGAGTTACGTTAGTCTCGTGGGAGGTGTTGGTGCCACCCACTGGGCCGTTCGGTGGATGTTTCGAGTTTTCAACCTATAACGCCATGTTTTTAAGCCTATGTCTTAAAATATGCAAATTACCGTATTACTCTCAAACCGGGAGACCCGCGGCTGCGAGGTCAGTTCCTACGAGTTACGTTGATCCCGTGGGAGGTGTTGGTGCCACCCACGAGGCCGTTCGGGGGCTGTTTCAAGTTTTCACCCTCTAACGCCATGTTTTTAAGCCTAAGTCTTGAAATACACAAATTACCGTCGTATTTTCAAACCAGGAGACCCGCGGCTGCGAGGTCAGTTCCTACTAGTTACGTTGGTCCCGTGGTAGGTGTTGGTGCAACCCACGGGGCCGTTCGGGGGCTGTTTTGAGTTTTCACCCTCTAACGTCATGTTTTAAAGCCTAAATCTAGAAATAAGCAAATTAACGTCGTACTCTCAAACCGGGAGACCCGTAACGCCATATTTTGCTTAAGAGTAGGAATACGTAAATTACCGTCGTATTCTCAAACCAGGAGACCCGCGGCTGCGAGGTCAGTTCCTACGAGTTACGTTGGTCCCGTGGGAGGTGTTGGTGCCACCCACGGGGCCGTTCGGGGGCTGTTTCGAGTTTTCACCCTCTAACGTCATGTTTTTAAGCTTAAGTCTAGAAATAAGCAAATTACCGTCGTACTCTCAAATTGGGAGACCCGCGGCTGTGGGGTCGGTTCCTACGAGTTACGTTGGTCCCGTGGGAAGTGTTGGTGCCACCCACGGGGCCGTTCGGCGGCTGTTTCGTGTTTTCACCCTCTAACGCCATGTTTTTAAGCCTAAGTCTTGAAATATGAAAATTACCGTATTACTCTCAAACCGGGAGACCCGCGGCTGCGAGGTCAGTTCCTACGAGTTACGTTGGTCCCGTGGGAGGTGTTTGTGCCCCCCACGGGGCCGTTCGGGTGCTGTTTCGAGTTTTCAGTCTCTAATGCCATGTTTTTAAGCCTAAGTCTTAAAATATGCAAATTACCGTATTACTGTTAAATCGTGAGACCCGCCGCTGCGAGGTCAGTTCGTACGAGTTACGTTGGTCCCGTCGGTGGTGTTGGTGACACCCACGGGGCCGTTCGGGGGCTGTTTCGAGTTTTCACCCTCTAACGCCATGTTTGCTTAAGTGTAGAAATACGCAAATTACCGTCGTATTCTCAAACCGGGAGACCCGCGGCTGCGAGGTCAGTTCCTACGAGTTACGTTGGTCCCGTGGGAGGTGTTGGTGCCCCCCACGGGGCCGTTCGGGGGCTGTTTCGAGTTTTCACCCTCTAACGCCATGTTTTTAAGCCTAAGTCTTGAAATATGCAAATTACCGTATTACTGTCAAACCGGGAGACCCGCCGCTTCGAGGTCAGTTCGTACGAGTTACGTTGGTCCCGTCGGTGGTGTTGGTGACACCCACGGGGCCGTTCGGGGGCTGTTTCGAGTTTTCACCCTGTAACGCCATGTTTGCTTAAGTGTAGAAATACGCAAATTACCGTCGTATTCTCAAACCGGGAGACCCGCGGCTGCGAGGTCAGTTTCTACGAGTTACGTTGGTCCCGTGAGAGGTGTTGGTGCCACCCACGGGGCCGTTCGGGGGATGTTTCGAGTTTTCACCCTCTAACGCCATGTTTTGCTTAAGTGTAGAAATACGCAAATTACCGTCGTATTCTTGAACCGGGAGACCCACGGCTGTGAGGTCAGTTCCTACGAGTTACGTTGGTCACGTGGGTGGTGTTGGTGCCACCCACGGGGCCGTTCGGGGGATGTTTCGAGTTTTCACCCTCTAACGCCATGTTTTGCTTAAGTGTAGAAATACGCAAATTATCGTCGTATTCTCAAACCGGGAGACCCGCGGCTGCGAGGTCATTTCCTATGAGTTACGTTGGTCCCGTGGGAGGTGTTGGTGCCACCCACGGAGCCGTTCGGGGGCTGTTTCGAGTTTTCACCCTCTAACGCGATGTTTTTAAGCCTAAATCTAGAAATTAGCAAATTACCGTCGTACTCTCAAACCGGGAGACCCGCGGCTACGGGGTCGGTTCCTACGAGTTACGTTGGTCCCGTGGGAGGTGTTGGTGCCACCCATAGGGCCGTTTGGGGGCTGTTTCGAGTTTTCACCCTCTAACGCCATGTTTTTAAGCCTAAGTCTAGAAATATACAAATTACCGTCGTATTATCAAACCGGGAGACCTGCGACTACAGGGTCAGTTCCTACGAGTTACATTGGTCCCGTGGGAGGTGTTGGTGCCACCCATAGGGCCGTTTGGGGGTTGTTTCGAGTTTTCACCCTCTAACGTCAGGTTTTTAAGCCTAAATCTAGAAATTTGCAAATTACCGTCGTATCCTCAAATCGGGAGACCCGCGGCTGTGGGGTCAGTTACTATGAGTTACATTGGTCCCGTGGGAGGTGTTGGTGCCACCCACGGGGCCGTTCTGGGCTGTTTCGAGTTTTCACCCTCAAACGCCATGTTTTTAAGCCTTAGTCTAGAAATATGCAAATTATCGTCAAATTCTCAAACCGGGAGTTCCGCGGCTCTGGGGTCAGTTCCTACGAGTTACATTGGTCCCGTGGGAGGTGTTGGTGCCACCCACGGGGCCGTTCGGGGACTGTTTCGGGTTTTCACCCTCTAACGCCATGTTTTGCTTAAGTTTAGAAATATGCAAATTACCATCGTATTTTCAAACCGAAACTCCCGCGGCTGCGGGGTCAGTTCCTACAAGTTACATGGGTCCCGTGGGAGGTGTTGGTGCCACCCACGGGGAGGGTCGGAAGCTGTTTCGGATTTTCCCCCATTAACGGCCTCTTTTTATGCCTAATTCTAGAAATATACAAATTATCGTCGTATTCTCAAACCGGGACTCCCGCGGCTGCGCGGTCAGTTTCTACGAGTTACACTGGTCCCGTGGGAGGTGTTGGTACCACCCACGGGACCATTCGGGGGCTGTTTTGGGTTTTCCCCCCTCTAACGCCCTCTTTTTATGCTTAAGTCTAGCAATATGCAATTACCGTTGTATTCTCAAACCGGGAGACCCGCGGCTGCGCGGACATTTTCGACGAGTTGCATTGGTCCCGTGGGAGGTGTTGGTGCCACCCATGGGGCCATTCGGGGGCTGTTTCTGATTTTCCCCCCACTAACGCCCTCTTTTTATGCCTAATTCTACAAATATACAAATTACCATCGTATTCTCAAACCGGGAGTCCCGCGGCTGAGCGGGCAGTTCCTACGAGTTACATAGGCCCCGTGGGAGGTGGTTGTGCCACCCACGGGGCCCTTCGGAGGCTGTTTTGGGTTTTCACCCTCTAATGCCATATTTTTAAGCCTAAATCTAGAAAGATGAAAATTATCGTCGTATTCTCTAACCAGGAGTCCCGCAGATGTGTGGTCAGTTCCTACGAGTTACATTGATCCCGTGGGAGGTGTTACTGCCTCCCACGGGGCCGTTCCGGGGCTGTTTCGAGTTTTTCCCCACTAACGCCATGTATTGCATAAGTCTAAAAATATGCAAGTTATCGTCGTATTCTCAAATCGGGAGTCCCGTGATTGCGCGGTAAGTTCGTACGAGTTACGTTGGACCCGTGCGAGGTGTTGGTGCCACTCACGGGGCCGTTCGAGGGCTGCTTTGAGTTTTCACACACTAACGCCATGTTTTTAAGCCTAAGTCTATAAATATTCAAATTACTATCATATTCTCAAACTAGGAGTCTCGTGGCTGCGCGGGCAGTTCCAACGAGTTACATTGGTCCCGTGGGAGGTGTTGGTGCCACCCACGGGGCCGTACGGGGGTTGTTTCAGGTTTTTCCCTTTAAACGCTATGTTTTTATGCCTAAGTCTAGAAATATGCAAATTATTGTCGTATTCTCAAACCGGGAGTCCCGTGGCTGCTCGGTCAGTTACTACGAGTTACATTGGTCCCGTGGGAGGTGTTCGTGCCTCCCACAAGGCTGTTCGAGGGTTGTTTTGGGTTTTCACCCTCTAACGCCTTTGTGGGGGATAACGACTCGTACCCTAGAAGATAGTATCCTTGATACAGGCTATCTGAGTGATAGTCAAATGGTCCTAAGAGACGTGAAGGTATGTGCTGACATCTTAGTGACTTGGAACTATACTTCGCCTCCAATTGTATGTGTTTTGTGTTAATACAGTTCGAGAGTGATTTCGAACTAGTATTTTCCTTAGTACGAGTGATACGGGGATTTGATAGCAGAGTATGCCAGCACCATAGATTTTATGATGGGTGCAGATAGTATATATATTATGTGAGTGACTTATACATATATATATACTTAAGTATGGGAACTTCCTACTATGCATAAAAGTAGTTAAGTAATGAATAAATACTCCAACTTTACTATAAGTGTTCGAGAATTTTGTGACATCATTGGGTTATTTTAAATATCATAAGATATATGAGAGAGCTTAATTTTCAGAAGTTAAATATCTTAGCCGTAGTATTCATCGGAGTGAAATCTTATACGAAAGTTAAGCTAGAATAAACTTCAGAAATCACTAGTACGGTAGGTGTGCACACTAGAGGAGAGGTGATAATTTCTCAAGAGAGTGTCGCTTACTAATATGGTTGTTACATTAGCCATTAAGCATTTTAAATACTTGTTAAACTATTTTTAAACTGTTTTACACTCGAGCTCTGAATCGTTTCTTGTTATTTCTCCTCTCTTGTATATATATATGTATATATTACAGGTGCACAGCCACAGGGGCATCATGCTTAGATTCCTTGGACCGGATGCGCTGCAGCTTATATGGGAGTTGCAGGCCATTGCTTAGATGACCTCATTGTTGACTCCACTCTTATTTTTAGTTCTTATTAGTTAGGGCATGTATCGCCCGTTTTCCTATTCGGTTGGATTTGTCAGAGTTTTGTTTTCATTTATATTTCCAGTATTTGGTACTCTTCGGGATTTAAGTATTGTCGGGATGGTTTTATTTATAGTTTAAACTGGTTTGGTTTATCTAGATGATTTAAATTCTTGTTTGTTATTATCCATCCTTAGTATTTCGGAATTATTAAACTGTTGGTTATTTAATAAGGTTTTCATATTTGGACTTAATAAAAATGAAAATAAGGTTTTAAAATTGTTTTGACACTTAGCTTAATTATATAGGGTGTTTAAATTGAAAATTTTTATTTTGCGACAATGATGCTAAGAATGAACCAACCGTTCACCTTGATTTTAATTTAATAAAGGACTGATTACTCGGTATTTAATTAGGCGGGGTGTCACACCAGTAACCCTCATCTAATGACAATACATCTACGGGGCCTTTTACTAGTTTTAAAGATGCCCAGTTGGGTATTTTTCGCTTTTCCTTAAATTCTTCTAAAGAATCGTCATCAATAATGTACACAATTGTCGAAATGAAATAAAGCTAAATAAGGGGATAAAGAGGAAGGAAATCATACAAAGCTTACTAAAGAACAACAAAGAACGAACGACAAAGAAAAGCTTGAAGGTAAGAAATTGCTTAAGTGCGAAGGTTGGTGATGAGAAGAAATGGGGGAAAAGCTCCGTCCTTTTATTGATTTACCTCAAAAACTGAAAATAAATGATTAACTGAACCAACGATTGAACTCTTGACGACTTCACGTTTCCCAAAAGTATGAAAAGACCAACGTACCTTTTGACGATTCACTATTTTTAAATTACTCACAAAAATTCCACTGACTGATATACCGGTGAAAAATTTACAAGTCCAGAGGGTCGGCTGCTGACCACCAATATATTGGGACACCAAATAACTTTTTAGAACAAATCCTCAATCATTTCAATAAATCATCAAGCATGGAGCATTGTGGGTTTTTGTGTGTCAAAATTATTTATCCATGTGGGCTAATGAGAAAAGGACACATGTCCTCATACACAGCTACTTCAAGACTCCTTATACACTTGGTCGATTCCAGAGATACCTTGTCGGCCAACATGCGGACCAATATTGGGAATGCGAACCACCAAGAATAGGAAAGATTATTCACATGGGGATATCAATAGTCATTCTACACTTGCCTACGGATATCAATAATCTCATTTATTGTACTTGGATGTAAATGCCTGAATATATAAAGGCATTCCATCCCTTGGTTTCCAAACCACTATAAATATATCATTTTCCTTAGCTCAAGGGACAAGTCAATTGCGCATAAGAAATACTACTCAAAGTTTTATGTAACAACCCTCAACAGTAATACCATAACCGTGGATGTAGGCTTTTCCTTAGCTGAACCACGTTAAAAATCTTTGTTGTTTTTTTATTTTACTCTTCATTACTTACATAATTATCTGTATATATACAAAATTGGTAATTCACAACTAAGACAACATCTATACCAATTTTAGACATCAACAGTTAACACTTTTATTATTAAATAGGCTTATGAGATCTGCATTCATTTATTTGATACTGTTATTTAGAAACGTTCATATTGTCAAATATGTTCTCGAATTCATTGTCTGGCTTGGATGGGAGTGAAGAGAAAATATATTGAAGCCAATAAAGATGAAATTTGATTTGGTAAGTCAGTTATATTACCATGTAATAAATTTGTAGCATGAAGATATACAAACATATGCAAGCGATACATTTGTTTTTTTGAAACGAGGAAGACTTATAATTACATTTTCAATTTCTAAAGATTGTATTTTGTTCCTTATATTTAACATATACTAATGTATTTCTACAAAGAAAAGTATCATTCACGAAATTTTATATATTGATTTAATATTAAATTTTATTTATTTAAAATAGCATTATCATAATCGACATTAATTTAAGAATTAATTATCAAAAAGTTCCTCGAACATTTTTAATATATGTTTTGTCCAAACTTTTTTTACTCTTTCAAAAAGTCTTTCACCGCATAAAATCAAAAAAAAAATTAATTTAATCCATTTAATTTCTCGAACATCAACATATTAATATGAATTTGTGTCACGAACTAACCAATTAGCTCTCTAAAACATTTTAAAAAAAAATGATGTGTTAAAAGACATAAAAAAATTCTTCCACTCCAAGCTACTAGAAAATAAAATTCGTCATCCATAGCCTCGTTGACTGTTCATTATGGTGGGATATAGTGGACGTTCCATTGACCGACGTGAGCCGCATTGGAATCCAAAACCTCGCAGACAAATCACGTTTTACAAATTGGGAAGGACCGTGCAGTAAATTTACCCGGATCGTCAACTTTAAGTTATTTACCTGTAACATTCGGAGACGACGTGTCCCACCCACTAACATTACTCTTCTATACAACACAAAATATACCCTCCAAGCGCATCTTCATAATGATTCAAATAGGGAATTTAAAAGTTTCATCAGTTTTTTTTGGGTCTTTTGGCGTATTTGTTGGTATCACCGTGTCAAGAATTTAAATAATACAAAGCAAGCCTGATGAATCGTTAAAATCCTTTTAGTCTGGAAATGGAACACAAACAGATGTCACTCGGATTATGGGAGTTCAAGAGATGGGAAGACTTTAGGCGTATTAATTAAGGTTTTGTTAGACACAATTCATATTCCCTCTTCTCTTTTTTTGAGTAAGGTATTTTTCATACCACGAGCGAGGTGTCCGGACCGAACCCAATCCTCTTCTCATTATCTAGTTTTGTTTATAGCCATTCATTTCATCATCATAAAATTCCATCAGTATTCAGATTAATGAATCATCATCCTGTATGTATGGTCTTCCCATCAGGTTTAATATGCCAACCATGGCATGATTGATGGGTGACTATACCAAAAAGGGGTGGTAGTGGTAAGTAGTGCAAACCCAACAAGCAGAGTTTGACTTTTTTTTCCTTAGTAGAAAATTGGCAGAGTGCCCACTGCTGAGCTAAGTGGCTTATTCCCTTTCGTGTGAAGTGAAACTGAAGTTTTTTCACTTGTGGGCTTTGATGTTTGGTACCTTTATGTATTTTATTTCCTTTTCAGTCGTTTGCTGCAGCACCTCTGATGCACCAATTTGTGCTCTACTCCCTTTTTTCAACTGGGCAGTGGTGTATCTTGCCCCTCTACCACGGATTCGATTTTAGTTTCTTTCAAGTGAGTTAAAGTCTATATAATATGAATGTACCACGTGAACTGAAAATAGAAAACCTAAAAATTCACTTTCTCCACCACTCTGATGGGCATTTCACCATTTCTCGTTTACTGACAGATGCTGTCCTATTAGGATGGACTTGTGTTTTAAGGTTCTCCTGTTGCTTTTGAAAGCACCTTTTGTTAATTATTTTGCAATGGTTTCTTTTTTCCAGACAGCCTACTGGCATCTGTTAGCTTTTAAATTATGCTTTCCCTTCCTTTGGGTTTTGAACTCACTTAGATCTCTTATTTGCTTTCCAGAGTTGTGATTGGATTTGCAGTTATGTTTTCATATTTCAAAGCTTTAGCAGTCTTGAGGGTTCTGTTTCATTGAAAAAGCAGGGCGGTGGTTAGGTTCATTATTTGATATTACCATGAATTTGATGTGGTTGGTGCCTGTATCCATTCTCATTATTGGAGCATTCTCAGAGGAAATATCTAATGCTGATGTAGTGAACATTGGAGCTATTTTCACATTCAGCACGATCAATGGGAAAGTATCAAAAATTGCAATGAAAGCTGCTGTGGAAGATGTTAATTCTGATCCAAGTATTCTTCCTGGAAAAAAACTAGTTCTGTCTACGCAGGATTCAAACTATAGTGGATTTCTCAGCATGGTGGGAGGTAACATTTTTACTTCCCTAATAATATTGAAGGGCTTTTTCTTAATATAATTTTGAAGAGCTTTTTTCAACGGGGGCTTGTACCGAATAGTCTTTAGAACATTTTTTGATACACGTTTAATCAAAGTCTTTTTATTTTGTTCCAAAAAGTTCTTCAGCACATAAAAACACTCAAAACAATGAAACACACAAATCCATTTACCCACATCCCTCCACCCCACACCCCACCCCACACTACCGGAGCTCCGACAGCCCTCACCGGAGCTGCGGTGGCGGGGGGAAGGTGGGGAGGGGGTGCCACTAGCGCGGACCTTTAAAAATAAGAGAATATTGAGTAAATGGGTGTTTGAGGGACTAAATGAGTTAAACTAAAATAGGTTGTTATTATGTGGTGAGGAGCTTTTTGGAACATAATAAAAAGGTTGGGACTAAACATGTATTAAAAAATGTTCGAGGAACTTTTTGGTAATTGATCCTTTTTCAATTACGATTCAAACTAGTTCTGTCTTGCTTGAGGTTAGCTGATATAATTTTTATGATTTTTATCCCTTTGGTGCAGCATTACAGTTCATGGAGACTGATACTGTGGCTATTATTGGTCCACAAAGTTCTGTGATGGCCCATGTACTCTCACATCTTGCAAATAAACTCCATGTCCCACTGCTGTCATTCACGGCATTAGACCCCACCCTCTCACCACTCCAGTACCCTTACTTTATTCAAACAGCACCTAGTGATTTATATCAGATGGCTGCGATTGCAGATATGGTAAGTTATTTCGGTTATAGAGAGCTGACTGCAATTTTCTCTGATGATGATCAGAGCCGAAATAGTATAACCATGCTCGGCGATAAACTTGCAGAAAGGAACTGTAAAATTTCTTACAAATCAGCACTCCCGCCCGACCCCTTTGCAACACTGGAAGAGATTATGAATCAATTAATAAAGATTAGATCGATGGAGACTCGTGTGATTGTAGTTCAAACTTACTCCAAAACTGGCCTTCTGGTTCTGGAGGTGGCTAGGAGTCTTGGGATGATGAAGAGTGGGTACGTATGGATTGCTGGCGCTTGGCTATCAACTGTTCTAGATTCCACTTCTGTTTCCAAGAAGACTTCCGAATATATCCAAGGAGTCCTGACACTTCGACCCCATACGCCTGAATCAGAACTAAAAAGGGCTTTTGCAACTCGGTGGAACCGATTGAGTAATGGCCTTATCAGGTTGAACCCTTATGGCCTTTATGCTTACGATACTGTTTGGATGATTGCTTATGCAGTTAAAAAATTTCTAGATAACGGTGGCACTATTTCATTCTCCAATGACTCAACCTTAAGTAGTGGTCTAGGGGGAAAGCGCGGAGGGGGACTAAATCTTGGTGCCTTAAGCATTTTTGATGGGGGAAAGCAGCTGTTAAGTAGTATATTGCAGACTAATATGACAGGTCTAACTGGCCCCCTTCAGTTTAATCCAGACAGATCCATAATACGCCCTTCATATGATATCATCAATGTAATTGGAAGTGGAGCCCATCAGATAGGGTACTGGTCTAACTATTCTGGGCTGTCTGTTGTTCCCCCGGAGACTCTTTATACCAAACTAGCCAACCGTTCTCACTCTAACCAGCAGTTAGATGGAGTTGTATGGCCTGGGGGAACAACGATACAGCCTCGTGGATGGGTGTTTCCGAACAACGGGAGAAAGTTGAGAGTCGGAGTTCCTAATCGAGTTAGTTATAAGGCTTTTGTCTCTCAAGTGCAAGGTACTGATATAGTCCAAGGATACAGCATAGATGTGTTCCTTGCTGCCATTAAGTTGCTTCCATATGCTGTTCCTTACAAGTTCATATTATTTGGAGATGGTCACCAGAACCCAAGCTACACCACGCTTGTAAATATGATCACGTCCAATGTGAGTAAAAGTAAGTAAGCCGTGTTATATGTGTATGATATGAAGTGATACATACTATAATTGTGTTCATGTAGGCGTTTGATGCTGCCATTGGTGACATTGCCATCGTCACGAACCGTACAAGGATTGCGGATTTCACTCAGCCATACATAGAGTCAGGGCTGGTCATAGTCGTCCCAGTGAAGAAGATGAACTCGAGTGCTTGGGCTTTCTTGCGTCCGTTTAGTCCATTAATGTGGGGAATCACAGCGACATTTTTTCTTACTGTGGGAGCCGTAGTGTGGATACTAGAGCACAGAATAAATGATGAATTTAGGGGTCCACCTAAGAAACAGATTGTCACAATCTTGTGGTGAGTAGTTAATATTCTATTTTGTTTCCTAAATAATTTTTTTACAGCGATAACTAATGATCCAAATCCTGGATGTCATTATTGGGTGTCATTGCCTGGAGTATACAACCACTGTAATGAATGGAGTTTCTTCATTAACTTTTATGTCCCTTGGTTAATTAATTGTCTTATCCTGCAGGTTTAGCTTCTCAACTATGTTTTTCTCCCACCGTAAGTATTCATCATGGAGGTTTAGACTCTGACCATAGAAGGAATTTTGCAGTAGCCTAGACCTAGCCAGTGGTACTGAATCACAAATGATTTTGAACTTTTTCAGGAGAAAACACAATGAGCACGCTGGGTCGTATGGTTCTGTTTATATGGCTTTTTGTGGTTTTGATAATTAACTCAAGCTACACTGCAAGCCTGACGTCAATCCTCACAGTCCAACAGCTATCCTCGCCCATAAAAGGAATTGAGTCCTTGATGATGAGTAATGAGCCTATTGGATTTCAGGTAGGATCTTTTGCTGAGAGTTACTTAAAAGAAGAACTCAACATTGCTAAGTCTAGGCTTGTTGCTCTTGGCTCGCCAGAAGCATATGCTGATGCCCTCGAGAGTGGATCTGTTGCCGCTGTGGTTGATGAGCGTCCGTACATTGATCTCTTTCTTTCCAACTACTGCAGGTTCCAAATTGTTGGCCAGGAGTTCACAAAAAGTGGGTGGGGATTTGTGAGTATCACTTCTGAATGATTATTTACACATACGTTATGTTTGGTGCAGTTTGATGATTTGATAACTCTCTCTTTTCCCTCTTCCTTTTCTGTTCACTTTTAGGCGTTTCCGAGGGACTCCCCTTTGGCAGTTGACATGTCAACTGCAATTCTAACATTGTCAGAGAACGGAAAGCTACAAAAAATGCATGACAAGTGGCTGAGCAGAAAAGATTGTAGTCAACAGAGCTCTGTATCGGACCAGCTTCGTTTGGAGAGCTTTTGGGGACTATTCCTTATCTTTGGAGTTGCCTGCTTTCTTGCTCTCCTTGTATATTTCGGCATGATGCTACGCAGATACAGCAAACATTTTCCTGAGATGTCAGAACCTTCTATGCGTGGCACCTTGCCATCTGTGCGCATCCAAAGATTCTTATCATTTGCGGATGAGAAGGCAGAGGTATCAAAGCGCAAGTTGAAGAGAAAGCGAATGGAAATGGTATCAAGTGCTAATGGCAGAGAACATGAATCAATGAATGGGTCCAGGAGAATACAAGCAGAAGACATTTCACATTAGAGGACTGGGCTTCATTTAAAAAATCCTGGATGTGTCTCAATTTTTCTTGCAAGTCTATTGACAACATTTGGCTGAAGCTGAGGTGCTATATGGCTCTTTCTTGATTTTCTTCTCCTTTTTTTTGGGGGGGGGGGGACGGGGGGAGAGGAAAAGAAAATCTCACTGAAAATGACTGCTATAATTATTTTGCCTGCGTGGTCATTTATATGCGATTATCTGCTTGAATATGTCATTTATGATAACAATACTCAATCCACTAGAAGATCATTATGACGTAAACTGTTAATCAAGACTGATTTGTCCATCATTAAATCGGACATAAACCATAATGTTATATCACGCTAAAAACAGTTTTGTCATGAATCCATGATTTTTTTTAATCTTCATGCAATCACAAAATCATAAGTTCTTTATAACTATGATCAAAACTAACCTTTGTCCATTGCAATTTATTGGAATAAGGGGACTTAAATGCTCCTGTTAAAGCTTCCTTTGAATCTCTTCTTGAACAGCCCAGAATTGCTTTCTTATGTGTCCAGAATTTTTGTGAGAAAATACGAATAAAGGTAATTTCGGATTTTCTATCCCTTCTTAAAAAGAGTGTGTTATGAGATGACTCTAGATGGTGTAGAGGTCTTTATTTATTAAGGGGAAGAGAGCCGAATTTCTAGACAAGGTGGGACTCTTTTCAAGTTTCTCACTAATGCCACTAACCATCATGTGACTAACGGATAAGATTCACCCAATCTTTTAATATCTTTATTTATCACATTCCTAATTAATTATCTAACATTTATCAAGACCACATTAATGAAAAATTCATAAATTTGAAATTTAATATAATTGAAATTAAATAATTAATTTCGACACTTAATATTAATTTTCAACAGTCTCTCACTTGGTCTTAATAATTCTTATAATTAGATTAGGTATCATAAGACGCACAATCATTGATAAATATAGTTTGCTAAATCAAATGATTCACGGATGCGAGTCATGGCGGTTCCATGCTATTCAAGAGCATGGTTCCTTCCATGTACCACAACATCAATGTTTCATTCAACTAAGATTTTAATATTGAGTATCATAATGGCCTCAAAATGTCCTTTTGAATAAGGACTATTTCTGTCAACAATAATTTATAATCATATGCATGTATTCACAAAGGACAAAAATAATTGAAATCATAAACACTTTTATTGAATTCAAGGAATAGTGTCAAACAACTAAACCAAAATAGCAATCATAATCTAACTAATCGAGACCCATCTCTTTGACATATTCCATAAAGGTCTTCGGAGATAGTCCTTTCGTAAGAGGATCTGCTATGTTATCACGCGTACTAATGTGATTAATTGACAGTCTTTGTTTCTGAACTTCTTCTTTCACTGATAGGTATTTCATCTTAATATGCTTAGCTTCCTTAGTGTACCTATCGTTCTTCGAGAAGAAGACTGCTGTGACATCATCAAAATAAATCTTCACCGGTTTAGATATTGATCCCATAATTTTAAGTCCTGAAATAAAGTTTCGCAGCCATAATCCATGATTTGTAGCTTCGAAGCAAGCTACGTATTTAGCCTCTATATTAAACGATACAATGACGCTTTGCTTAGCACTTTTCCATGAAACGGCTCATCCAGCCATAAGGAAGACATAACCTGAAGTGCTCTTCCTACTGTCAAGGCATGCCCCAAAATCTGAGTCTGAATAACCAATCACCTCAAGGTGATCAGTCTTCCGATATATGAGTAAGTAATCCTTGGTCCCTTGCAGGTACCTCAGCACTTTCTTTACAGCTTTCCAATGGTAAATCCCCGGATTGCTTTGATATATGCCTAGCATCCCAACGGTAAAACTGATGTCTGACCTAGTGCAGACTTGTGCATACAACAAGCGCCCTACGAGCAAAGCATAAGGCATGCCTTTCATGTGCTCCCTTTCTGAATCACTTCCAGGGCATTGACTTAAGCTGAACTTATCCCCTTTCTGAAGTGGAACATTAATGGGATTGCAACTTTGCATGCTAAATCTTTCTAAAACTTTGTTAATGTAAGCTTTCTGAGACAATTCCAACGTTCCTCCTGATCTATCCCGAGATATTTCTATCCCGATCACGAAGGATGCCTCACCTAAATCTTTCATTTAAAAGTTTTTAGAAAGTTACTTCTTGGTTTCACTTAATAAACCAAGATCACTGTTAGCAATAAGTAAGTCATCAACATATAGTACTAAAAATACAAACTTATTCCCACTGATCTTTAGGTATATACGCCGATCAACAGTTTTTTCTTAAACCCAAAGGATGTAATGGTATCGTGAAACTTAATGTACCATTAACGAGAAGCTTACTTTAGACCATATATTGACTTCTTTAACATACAGACCATGTTTTCCTTTCCTTCCTTTATGAAGCCTTGTGGTTGTGCCATGTAGACTTCTTCTTCTAAACTCCCATTTAGAAAAGCTGTTTTTACATCCATTTGGTGCAACTCCAAATCATAATGAGCCACCAATGCTAATATGATTCTTAAGGAGTCCTTCTTTGAAACTGGAGGGAATGTCTCATTATAATCAATGCATTCTCGTTGATTAAAACCTTTGGCAACAAGTCTAGCTTTATGTCGTTCGATATTGCCTTTTGAGTAAAGTTTGGTCTTAAAGATCCACTTGCACCCAACTCGTTCTTTGTCCTTCTGGAAATTCGACCAACTCCCAAACTTTTTTGTCATTCATAGATTTTATTTCTTCATTCATGGCATTAACCCATTTATATGAATCATCACTATTTACAGCTTTTTCATAAGAAACCGGATCATTAATATTGCGTATGTTAAATTCGGTCTCTTGAAGGTATACCACAAAATCATCTGGAATTGCGGATCTCCTTTCTCTTTGAGATCTTCTTAATGGCACTTCATTTCTCTTTGAGATCATTGTTTGTGCAACTACAAAGGTGAGTTCTCCTTTACCTCCACCACATGCGTGACGTGCACTCTTGCCTCAATGTCTTGGAGGGGACATCCATGAACCGACATACCCGAGAGGAAGATCAGATCCCTTAACCCCCTCGCTATCGGCTCCCCACACTACAAGAATTTGCACCATTAGCAACAATATTTAGCAGCATAAGCTATTTTTGTTGCCAAAGATACCCTTTTGGCAACAAAATCTTAATTATGTTGCCAAAAGACCATATTACATTGTACTTTTGGCAACATAAAATAAAACTTGTTGCCAAAGGTCAAAATTTCAAGCGGGAAGCTAGCAAAATAAAAGGGGGAAATTTTTTAACTTTTAGCATCATATTTATTTGTTGCTAAAAATGACCTCACTTTTGGCAACATAGGAGTGTGTTGAGAAAAATATCCAACTTTTGGCAACAAAGAAAATTATGATGCCAAAAGTGTTTTATTTCATTTCTTACTTGTTTTTATTATGTGTTAAAAGAAAAAAAAGCCCTCATCTCTCAGCTCTCAAAAAACCCCTCTTTTCTTCTCTCCCGTCTCTTCTCTTCTCTCCCTCACGTCACTCCCGTCGCCCCCGACCTGCGACCCTGTCACGGCCTGAGCGGCTCTCCTATTCTCTCCCTCCCACCGTCGCCCCCTGATCTCCTCTTTCCTCCCTCCGGCGCCGCCCCAGCTTCCCTCCTGCCGGCGCCGCCCCATGTGTTAATCCTTGCACATGGACTCACGGTATTTTTTTTGTTAACTTTTTCAATAGATTAGTTAATTAGTTTAGTTTTGTTGTTGTTAATTTTATCTTAAGTTTTTAGTTTATTGTTTGCTGAAATTTAATTTTAATTATTAGTTCTCATGAAATGGTGGAGCAGTTAGAGAAATGCTGAAATTTTAATTTTTAGTTTAGTTTTGTTGTTTTTAATTATTATTTTTTAGTTTTTTGTTTAGTTTTGTGGTTGTTGATCACCATTTCTAGATGTAGAAATGGTGGAACAGTTAGAGAATCTGATATGGACCAGACAGCTGCCCACGTAACCCAAGTTTCTTTTTTAGTTGTAGAAAGTGGGTAGAAACTGTCAAATGAGAGTAAACTGTTGGAGATATATTATTTTTGTACTTTTCCATTGTTGTAAAAATGTTGCCACGTAAGGATAGAAATTTCGAGGAGGTGCCCGACATGTGGGATAGAAATTGATTTGGAAATGAAATGACTGGAGATGGGCTTAGTTCTTATGAAATTTTAAATAATTATGGTTGCTGAAATTTTAATTAATTATTTGTTGCTGAATTTTTTTCTTTTCACTTATTTCTTTCCACTGATTTATGATTTCTTTTATAAATAAGCATTATAAGATATTTTTAATTTTTGATTTCATTGCAATATATTTCATTCAGATTTCATTACAATATTCAGTTATATGTTTGTAATGAGTCATTTTTTTGTTAACAGTTATAATTTAATAGCGTGCAAGCTTGAGATCGGCTTCTGGTTGACCTCTCTGGCTCCATCTCCAATTTTCCTCTCTCGGTTCCAACTTGCTGGTAACTTGTTAACTCACCCATCATTTTATTTTTTAATTTGACATAATTGGTTTGAAATTTGAATGATGTTTAGATTTATGTTTCTGTTCAAGAATTTTTTAATGTTTAGAAGATATGTACAATACATTGCTTTTTAATTATAGTTTTAATAGAATTTTTGCAAGGGGTTGTTTGTCGTCTAAGAATTTTGAAAGTAAAGTATAAATAGTATGATCTGATTGGTTGTTTAAATATGGTGAGCAATATAAATTTTAAAACATTAATTAAAAGTTATGCGGTCTTGAATTGGATATGACCACTCACCTTATACTGATGATAGAAGATTTTCTATGTATTGCATCTTTACCAAAGTAAAATCTTCGTTTAGCAGTGTGTGCGTGTCGTGTGTTGTGTGTGTCTAATAAGGCCTTAACAGTTATATATAGCACGTTCCTGTAAGAGTCACGAACACCTCGCACGGGACCAATGTGACCCCTTGGAACCGACCTCGTAGTCACGGGGCTACCCGGTTTGAGTGTACGACGTAAATTTGTAAAAAAATTGATTTAAGCATAAAAACATGCCATCGAAGGGTGAAAACATAAAACAAACACAAAACGGTACTGTAAGAGTCACGAACACATCGCACGGGACCAATGTGACCCGTTGGAACCGACCGCGTAGTCACGGGCCTTCCAGTTTGAGGGTACGACGTACATTTGCTCAAAATTAGACTTAAGCATAAAAATATGCCATCAAAGGGTGAAAATCTAAAACATCCACAAACGGTCCAGTAAGAGTCACGAACACCTCACACGGGACCAATGTGACTCGTAGGATCCGACCGCGTAGTCATGGGGCTCCCGATTTGAGTGTACGACATAAATTTGCACAAAATTAGACTTAAGCATAAAAATATGCCATCGAAGGGTGAAAATGTAAAACAACCACAAAACAGTCCGATAAGAGTCACGAACACCTCGCACGGGACCAATGTGACCCCTAGGAACCGACCGCGTAGTCACGGGGCTCCCGGTTTGAGTGTACGACGTAAATTTGCAAAAAATAGCCTTAAGCATAAAAACATGCCATCGAAGGGTGAAAACGTAAAACAAACACAAAACGATCATGTAAGAGTCGCGAACACCTCGCACGGGACCAATGTGACCCTTAGGAACCGACCGCGTAGTCACGGGGCTCCCGATTTGAGTGTACAACGTCAATTTGCAAAAAATTAGACTTAAAGCATAAAAACATACCACCGAAGGGTGAAAACGTAAAACAGCCATAAAACGGTCCCGTAAGACTCACGAACTCCTCGCACGGGACCAATGTGACTCGTAGGGACCCACCGCGTAGTCACGGGGCTCCCGGTTTAGTGTACGATGTAAATTTGCAAAAAAATAGACTTAAGCATAAAAACATGCCATCGAAGGGTGAGAACATAAAACAAACACAAAACGGTATCATAAGAGACACGAACACCTTGCACGGGACCAATGTGACTCGTAGGAACCAGACGCGTAGTCACGACGCTCCCGGTTTGAGTGTACGACGTAAATTTGCAAAAATTTAGACTTAAGCATATAAACATGCAATCGAAGGGTGAAAACGTAAAACAAGCACAAAACGGCCCCGTAAGAGTCACGAACACCTCGCGCGGGATCAATGTGACTCGTAGGAACCGACCGCGTAGTCACGGGGCTCCCGGTTTGATGGTACGACGAAAATTTGCAAAAAAAATAGACTTAAGCATAAAATCATGCCATCGAAGGGTGAAAACGTAAAACAGCCACAAAACGGTCCCGTAAGAGTCAAGAACACCTCGCATAGGACCAATGGGACTCGTAGGAACCCACCGCGTAGTCACGGGGCTCCCGGTTTAGTGTACGATGTAAATTTGCAAAAAATTAGACTTAAGTATAAAAACATGCCATCGAAGGGTGAAAACATAAAACAAACATAAAACAGTATCGTAAGAGTCCTGAACACCTTGCACGCGACCAACGTGACTCGTAGGAACTGGACGCGTAGTCAAGGACGCTCCCGGTTTGAGCGTACGACGTAAATTGACAAAAAATTTGACTTAAGCATAGAAACATGCAATAGATGGGTGAAAATGTAAAACAAGCCCAAAATGGTCCCGTAAGAGTCACGAACACCTCGCGCGGGATCAATGTGACTCGTAGGAACCGATTGCGTAGTCACAGGGCTCCCGGTTTGAGTGTACGACGTAAATTTGCAAAAAAATTAGACTTAAAAATAAAAACATGCCATCGAAGGGTGAAAACGTAAAATAGCCACAAAACGGTCCCGTAGGAGTCACGAACACCTCGCACGGGACCAATGTGATTCGTAGGAATCGACCGGTTGTCACGGGGCTCCCGGTTTGAGTGTACGACGTAAATTTGCAAAAAATTAGACTTAGGCATTAAACACATGCCATCGAAGGGTGAAAACATAAAACAGTGTACGACGTAAATTGACAAAAATTTGGACTTAAGCATAGAAACATGCAATAGAAGGGTGAAAACGTAAAACATGCACAAAATGGTCCCGTAAGAGTCACGAACACCTCGCGCGGGATCAATGTGACTCGTAGGAACCGACCGCGCAGTCACGGGGCTCCCGGTTTGAGTGTAGGACGTAAATTTGCAAAAAAATTAGACATAAGAATAAAAACATTCCATCGAAGGGTGAAAACGTAAAATAGCCACAAAACGGTCCCGTAGGAGTCACGAACACCTCGCACGAGACCAATGTGATTCGTAGGAATCGACCGGGTAGTCACGGGGCTCCCGGTTTGAGTGTACGACGTAAATTTGCAAAAAATTAGACTTAAGCATTAAACACATGCCATCGAAGGGTGAAAACATAAAGCAGCCACAAAACGGCCCCGTAAGAGTCACGAACACCTCGCAAGGGAACAATGTGACTCGTAGGAACCGACCGCGTAGTCACAGGGCTCTCGGTTTGAGTGTACGACGTAAATTTGCAAAAAATTAGACTTAAGCATAAAAATATGCCATCGAAGGGTGAAAACGTAAAACAACCACAAAACGGTCCCGTAAGAGTCACGAACACCTCGCACGGGACCAATGCGACTCGTAGGAACCCACCGCGTAGTGACGGGACTCCCGGTTTAGTGTACGATGTAAATTTGCAAAAAAAATAGACTTAAGCATAAAAACATGCCATCGAAGGGTGAAAACGTAAAATAGCCACAAAACGGTCCCGTAGGAGTCACGAACACCTCGCACGAGACCAATGTGATTCGTAGGAATCGATCGGGTAGTCACGGGGCTCCCGGTTTGAGTGTACGACGTAAATTTGCAAAAAAATTAGACTTAAGAATAAAAACATGCCATCGAAGGGTGAAAACGTAAAACAGCCACAAAACGGTCCCGTAGGAGTCACGAACACCTCGCACGGGACCAATGTGACTCGTAGGAACCCGCCGCGTAGTCACGGGACTCCCGGTTTGAGTGTACGACGTAAATTTGCAAAAAATTAGACTTAAGCATAAAAATATGCCATCGAAGGGTGAAAACGTAAAACAACCACAAAACGGTCCCGTAAGAGTCACGAACACCTCGCATGGGACCAATGTGACTCGTAGGAACCCACCGCGTAGTCACGGGGCTCCCGGTTTGAGTGTACGACGTAAATTGACAAAAATTTGGACTTGAGCATAGAAACATGCAATAGAAGGGTGAAAACGTAAAACATGCACAAAATGGTCCCGTAAGAGTCACGAACACCTCGCGCGGGATCAATGTGACTCGTAGGAACCGACCGCGCAGTCACGGGGCTCCCGGTTTGAGTGTAGGATGTAAATTTGCAAAAAAATTAGACATAAGAATAAAAACATGCCATCGAAGGGTGAAAACGTAAAATAGCCACAAAACGGTCCCGTAGGAGTCACGAACACCTCGCACGAGACCAATGTGATTCGTAGGAATCGACCGGGTAGTCACGGGGCTCCCGGTTTGAGTGTACGACGTAAATTTGCAAAAAATTAGACTTAAGCATTAAACACATGCCATCGAAGGGTGAAAACATAAAACAGCCACAAAACGGCCCCGTAAGAGTCACGAACACCTCGCAAGGGAACAATGTGACTCGTAGGAACCGACCGCGTAGTCACAGGGCTCTCGGTTTGAGTGTACGACGTAAATTTGCAAAAAATTAGACTTAAGCATAAAAACATGCCATCGAAGGGTGAAAATGTAAAACAACCACAAAACGGTCCCGTAAGAGTCACGAACACCTCGCACGGGACCAATGTGACTCGTAGGAACCCACCGCGTAGTCACGGGGCTCCCGGTTTGAGTGTACGACGTAAATTGACAAAAATTTGGACTTAAGCATAGAAACATGCAATAGAAGGGTGAAAACGTAAAACATGCACAAAATGGTCCCGTAAGAGTCACGAACACCTCGCGCGGGATCAATGTGACTCGTAGGAACCGACCGCGCAGTCACGGGGCTCCCGGTTTGAGTGTAGGACGTAAATTTGCAAACAAATTAGACTTAAGAATAAAAACATGCCATCGAAGGGTGAAAACGTAAAATAGCCACAAAACGGTCCCGTAGGAGTCACGAACACCTCGCACGAGACCAATGTGATTCGTAGGAATCGACCGGGTAGTCACGGGGCTCCCGGTTTGAGTGTACGACGTAAATTTGCAAAAAATTAGACTTAAGCATTAAACACATGCCATCGAAGGGTGAAAACATAAAACAGCCACAAAACGGCCCCGTAAGAGTCACGAACACCTCGTGCGGGATCAATGTGACTCGTAGGAACTGACCGCGTAGTCACGGGGCTCCCGGTTTGAGTGTACGACGTAAATTTGCAAAAAATTAGACTTAAGCATAAAAATATGCCATCGAAAGGTGAAAACGTAAAACAACCACAAAACGGTCTCGTAAGAGTCACGAACACCTCGCACGGGACCAATGTGACTCGTAGGAACCCACCGCGTAGTCACGGGGCTCCCGATTTGAGTGTACGATGTAAATTTGCAAAAAAATTGACTTGAGCATAAAAACATGCCATCGAAGGGGGAAAACGTAAAACAAACACCAAACGGTACCGTAAGAGTCACGAACACCTCGCACGGGACCAAGGTGGCTCGTAGGAACCGTCCGCGTAGTCATGGGGCTCCCGGTTTGAGTGTACGACGTAAATTTACAAAAAATAGACTTAAGCATAAAAACATGCCATCGAAGGGGGAAAACGTAAAACAAATAAAAAACGGTCCAGTAAGAGTCAAGAACACCCCACACGGGACGACTGTGACTCGTAGGAATCGACCGGGGCTCCCGGGTTGAGTGGTCGAAGTAAATTTGCATAAAATTAGACTTGAGCATAAAAACATGCCATCGACGGGTGAAAACGTAAAACAGCCACAAAACGGTCCCGTAAGAGTCACGAACACCTCGCGCGGGATCAATGTGACTCGTAGGAACCGACCGCGTAGTCACGAGGCTCCCGGTTTGAGTGTACGACGTAAATTTGCAAAAAATTAGACTTAAGAATAAAAACATGCCATCGAAGGGTGAAAACATAAAATAGCCACAAAACGGTCCAGTAGGAGTCACGAACACCTCGCACGAGACCAATGTGATTCGTTGGAATCGACCGGGTAGTCACGGGGCTCCCGGTTTGAGTGTACGATGTAAATTTGCAAAAAATTAGACTTAAGCATAAAAACACGACATCGAAGGGTGAAAATGTAAAACACACACAAAACGGTCCCGTAAGAGTCACGAACACCTCGCAAGGGAACAATGTGACTCGTAGGAACCGACCGCGTAGTCACAGGACTCTCGGTTTGAGTGTACGACGTAAATTTGCAAAAAATTAGACTTAAGCATAAAAACATCCCATCGAAGGGTGAAAATGTAAAACTGCCACAAAACGGTCCCGTAACAGTCACGAACACCTCGCACGTGACCAAAGCGACTCGTAGGAACCCACCGCGTTGTCACGGGGCTCCCGGTTTAGTGTACGATGTAAATTTGCAAAAAAATAGACTTAAGCATGAAAACATGCCATCGAAGGGTGAAAACATAAAACAAACATAAAACGGTATCGTAAGAGTCTCGAACACCTTGCATGGGACCAATGTGACTCGTAGGAACCGGACGCGTAGTCACGACGCTCCCGGTTTGTGTGTACGACGTAAATTGACAAAAATTTTGACTTAAGCATAGAAACATGCCATCGAAGGGTGAAAACGTAAAAAAATCACAAAACGGTCCCGTAAGAGTCACGAACACCTCGCGCGGGACCAATGTGACTCGTAGGAACCCACCGCGTAGTCATGGGGATCCCGGTTTGAGTGTACGACGTAAATTTGCAAAAACTTAGACTCAAGCATTAAAACATGCCATCGAAGGGTGAAAACATAAAACAGCCACAAAACGGTCCCGTAAGAGTCACGAACACCTCACACGGAACCAAGGTGACTCGTAGGAACCGTCCGCGTAGTCAAGGGGCTCCTGGTTTGAGTGTACGACGTAAATTGACAAAAATTTTGGCTTAAGCATAGAAACATGCAATAGATGGGTGAAAACGTAAAACAAGCACAAAATGGTCCCGTAAGAGTCACGAACACCTCGCGCGGGATCAATGTGACTCGTAGGAACCGACCGCGTAGTCACGGGGCTCCCTGTTTGAGTGTACGACGTAAATTTACAAAAAAATTAGACTTAAGAATAAAAACATGCCATCGAAGGGTGAAAACGTAAAATAGCCACAAAACGGTCCCGTAGGAGTTACGAACACGTCGCACGAGACCAATGTGATTCGTAGGAATCGACCGGGTAGTCACGGGGCTCCCGGTTTGAGTGTACGACGTAAATTTGCAAAAAATTAAACTTAAGCATTAAAACATGCCATCGAAGGGTGAAAACATAAAACAACCACAAAACGGTCCCGTAAGAGTCACGAACACCTCGCACGGGACCAATTGGACTCGAAGGAACCGACCGCGTAGTCACGGTGCTCTCGGTTTGAGTGTACGACGTAAATTTGCAAAAAATTAGACTTAAGCATAAAAATATGCCATCGAAGGGTGAAAACGTAAAACAACCACAAAACGGTCCCATAAGAGTCACGAACACCTCGCACGGGACCAATGCGACTCGTAGGAACCCACCGCGTAGTGTCGGGACTCCCGGTTTAGTGTACGATGTAAATTTGCAAAAAAAAATAGACTTAAGCATAAAAACATGCCATCGAAGGGTGAAAACATAAAACAAATATAATTTTGTCTAAAGGCTTGGGTCCCTACAACTTTCTCTAAATATAATTTTGTGTTCTTCTTATTTACAAATTCCCTACATTATTGAATTTTGGGTTCCTTTCAAACATAACAATTGAGATGTGACAGTTGGAACAACTTACAATCCAAAGGGACACAAATTCTAACTAACTGCTCTCAATTACTAACTTCAACATCTCACTACTGACAGTTGCTAGGATGACTAAAACAACATCGTATTTGCTGGATCATGACTCATGTATGTGTTTGAGCAACATGTTCAATTGTTAATGCACGATTATAACCTTAGTGCCTTAGTCGGCCACCTTAGGGTGAATGATGCACACTCAGATTGTGAATTAGCCTTTCGGGTGCAAATGCGAGGTCAACGTGCAACTTGGAAAATATTCAGGCTTCAGTTAACAAGCTCATGAAATGCAAACTTTGAACTAATTTTGGGTGAGTTTTATGTTTCATTACGAAAATATAGATTCTCCGTGCATAAAATTTTCAGGTCTTTTTAAGCTTAATTGGGAGTTGTTAGCAGGGTGGGTGATGTGTGTGTTGGGATTTGGTGTGCGGTGCGTGCGTTGGTGTTGTGCGTTGGAGTTGTTATATGTATGTTATATAACTATATATATAACATATATGTTAAATATATATAACTGTTAATATATATGTTATATATATATAACAGAATATATATGTATATATATATATATATATATATAACAGAATATATATATACAAATATAACAGAATATATATATACAAATATAACAGATATATATATCTATATATATCAATATATATATATATATATAAATATAACAGATTTATATATAAATATATAAATATAACAGATATATATATCAATATATATATATATATAACAGTATATATATATATTGATATATATATCTGTTATATTTATATATTTATATATATATACTGTTATATTTATATATTTATATATATATATACTGTTATATAACAGAAAATATATGTTATATTTATATATTTATATATATATATTTATATATACTGTTATATATAACAGAAAATATATCTGTTATAAGTTATATTTATATATATATACTGTTATATAACAGCAAATTTCTGTTATATTTATATATTTATATATATATATATTGATAACAGATATATTTTCTGTTTTATATATATAAATATATATATTGATATATATAAAACAGAAAATATATATATATATTGATATATATATATATATAAAACAGAAAATATATATATATTTATATATATATATATATTGATAACAGTATATTGATATATATAAAACAGAAATATATATATATATATTGATATATATATATATATAAAACAGAAAATATATATATATTTATATATATATATATATATATATAAAACAGAAAATATATATATAAAAATATTTATTTATATATATAAATATATATATAAATATATATTTTATATATTCTGTTTTATATATATATAAATATATATTTTATATAAATATATATATACTGTTATATATAACAGAAAATATATCTGTTATCAATATATATATATATATATATATATATAACAGTGTATATATTTCTGTTCTGTTATATATATATATAATATCTGTTAGTATATATATATATCTGTTATATATATATATATATATTGATATATATATAACAGAACAGAAAATATATAACAGAAAATATATATATATAACAGATATATATATATATATATATATATATATATATATATATATGTATATATATATATGTATATATATATATGTATATATATATATATGTATATATATATATATATATACTAACAGATATCAATAACAGTGTATATATTTTCTGTTTGTATATATATATAACAGATATATATATATATATCAATATATATATATATATATATATATATATATATATATATATATATATAACAGATACACTGTTATACATTATGGTTTTTCAAATGATTCTCTCTAGTCCCATTCCACGTGGAAAAAAATGAAGCTATGGCTGAACCGCTATTGATTTAAAATAAATTCCTTCCCCTCCTGATCATATGTTAGGACTTTAATGGTTATAAATTGCTTCATAATAATGTATGTTTGTATACTATGTTTTGCGTAGTTTGATCATATGCTAGGACTTTAATGGTTAGGGAATTGAATTGTGGTATTGTTCAAGGATCTATATTTTATCATTCTAATATCTTGTTTGACAGTATAATGTATTCTTCTATGTTTTCTAGGGAGTAGGCCATATTCAAGTCAGATAAGGAAGGATATGGAATTGATTTTCGTAGAGGACCTCAGAACCACCTTCGACCCGTTTTCAATGATGGCTATATGTAACCCCCATCAAGGGAAGTATATGGAGTGCTATTTGATGTACCATGGTGATGTCCCCATGGAAGTGAACACGTGACAGTTGGTTAGTTCACATCGAACATGGGCCAATAAGAAGTTTGTTTCATTGAAGCTTTTGTTAGACGAATTTGGAATTTTTTTATATTGTTGGATTTGTCGTTACCCCTTAAACAGGGTGGATAGTCCAATAAACAAAGGAGACTATGCCCAATTTTTTTTTTAAATTGACACTTTGTTTTTTTTAGACACTGTGAATTTGATTATTATAGTTATATATATAAATGTTTTTTTAGACACTTTGTTTTTATAGTTATATATAAATGTTTATATATATATAACTATAATAGTTATAAATTATTATTATCTTTTGAAGTCGGATAGATTATAATTTATTTTGTATTTTGTGTAGAATAAAAATGGATTTGCGACACATGGAAAAGTCAATGGCTACGGAGGATCGAGGTACGTAGCTACTCGGATACTATTTTTAGATATTAAATCGGTGAAAGGGATTTAATGGTGGTTTAGCGATGTTTTTTGCTGTTGGGTTTATTTTAATGTTAAAAACAGGTTGGATTTCATGAATAAACAAAGGAAACTCTGCCGAAATTTTCTGAAATTAAATAGTGTTTTAAATTGATTAAGTCAAACATACATGCATTTGAAGTTATAAAAACTCATGTAGTCATTTATTTTTGTATTTTGTGCAGGTTGATGGATTTTGCTTGGAGTTAATATGTTCGTGGTGGCTTGGAGCGGGGGTTTCTTATGTGTAGGGGAGCCATATTGTCGCCGTCGTTTTAGTTTGCGTGGACTTTTTTAACATCTTTTGATGTGTTGGGATTTGTAATGTTCGTATTTGGGAGGCATTTATTTTGTACCTTTATACTTGGATTGTGATGAAATATTATTTTGTAATTCATATTTATGAGATTTGGTTGAAAATTGTGGAATTTTGTATTACTTATGATTGTATGACAAATTTGCAATGTTATTTTGGATTATAAGGTTGTATGTTTGATGAAAAAAGTGCAATTTTAAAAATGTTTTCAATTGCGAAAAAAATAATAGGTGATAAATAAAAATCTAGTACTTTTGGCAACACAATTTTTTGTCGCCGAAAGTTATTATCTACATCTATCACTTTAGATATGGCAACAAATATTTGGTTGCGAAAAGATAACTTTTGGCAACACAACTCTTGTGTTGCCAAAGGTATAGCTTTTGGCAACACAACTCGTGTTGCCAAAAGGCTATACTTTTGGCAACCCAACTCTTGTGTTGCCAAAGGTATAGCTTTTGGCAACACAAAACCTGTGTTGCCAAAGGTATACTCTTTTGGCAACACAACTCTTATGTTGCCAAAAGTTATACCTTTGGCAACACAACTATTTTTGTTGCTGTTGAGTGACTTTTGGCAACACAAGACCTGTGTTGTCAAATGTATAGCCTTTTGGCAACACAACTCTTATGTTGCCAAAAGAGTATACCTTTGGCAACACAATTATTTTTGTTGCTGTTGAGTGACTTTTGGCAACACAAATATTATTTTTTATTATAAGTTTGACAAATTATAAAATACTTTTGGCAACACAATTGCGTGTTGCCAAAAGTATACCTTCAGCAACACATGTCTGCTGTGTTGCCAAAGGGTTTCCTAGACAGGCAATGGGCAACAAGCTGGCAACATAGCAAAATATGTTGCCAATACCTTTTAGCAACATATATCTAACTTTAGCAACATAAATTGTATGTTGCTAATGGTGTAAATTCTTGTAGTGCCATAATATATGTCGAGTAGAAACACGCTCAGCCAACCAGTTGTTGACATAGGCCACTCCACCGGAGTCACGATGGGAAATAGATCATCATATGGCGCCGAGTTCGTGCGTATCGGCTGATAAGCACCCAAAACTGTACATTTTATACCCCGAATAGTTGTATTTTAGTTGCTATTTCTCGACAATATGGGTCTTATGCGCTTAAATGTTTAATATGCAGGTTTAATGTACGTTGCGGTATTCAAACGCGTATTTCAAGGCAATTGTGCATTTTACGGAGCTAAATACCAAATTTCCTGACCCTAACCTAACCCATCCTAGCCTAAACTTGTCCCTAAACCGTCACCCAAGACCCGTGTGTGTTGGTTTGGTCCCTTTTTATTTTATTTTAATTTTTTAGATTTTTAGTTTAAGTCATTTTAATTTTAGGATTATTTTAGAATTTTTTAGGTTTTATTTCCTATTTTTATATTTTATATTTCTATTTTTATTAATATAATATTATTTTATTTTATTTTATTAAGTTTTTAGTTTTAGCTTTTATCTTATTTTATTTTATTTTTTTAGGATTAGTTTTTAGGAATTTAGTTTTATTACATTTTATTTTTTTTAGGACTTTAGTTTTTAAGTTTAATAGATTTACATTGTTATTTTTTTTTTTAGTTTTATTTTTATTGAGTCTTGATTTTAATTTTTAGTATAGGAATTTAATTTTTAGTTTTTATAAGTTTTATTTTATTACTTAGATTTTATTTTTATTTTTTTAGTTTTATTAGGGTCCAAACTAATACACACACTACACACCTATACCCACTAACCTATCCTACACCCACTAACCTATCCTACACCCTACCCCTCACCATAACTCCCATACACACTCACACACCTTATCACCTCTATCATCATCTTCCCCAAACCCATACTCTCTCTCCTACTCCATAACCAAAAACAACCTCCATTAACAATTCCCCTCTCTCATCCTCACACCTAAACTAAACCACTACCCATACCAACCATCCACCCATTCCCCTGCCGCCGCCGGCATGCCTCACCCACCTCCGGCGAAACACTCTGACCAGCGACCCAACGGCGACCTCCCTCTCTCTCCCCTCAATCCAGCGACGGCATCTCACACCCTCCGCCCTCTCTCATTTCACCAACCTCCGATTTCTGTCGAAACCACCGGCGTCTTCACCCTGACCAACCCAGAGCTGCCGGCGCGCCCAAAACCGTCGACCGCCGCTACAGCCCCTCGAACCCTCTCTCTCTCTCCTACAACCTGCTCTTCGCCTCCATCTCTCTCTCCTCTCGGCATCGATCTGCCCTGCCGGCGACCAGCACTCCGGCGACTTTCAGTCGCGTTCTCAAGCCACCAATCCGGTCGGATCCAACTTCAAACCCATATCCTGCAACTCCCGACCCAAATACCATCAAATCCAAACCTCCTGCCCCAAACCCATTCTCCCAAACCATACCCATTTCCCATTTTCAAAATGAAAACCCATTTCCCATATCCCCAAGCCAAGCCACGATCTGCCAAAAATCAATTCCAAACCAAGCATAACCAAAAACCAACTAAAACCCAAATGCCCCATGTGCCTAATACCCATTTAGGTCCCACTACCCATTTTACCCCCCAACAACCACTTAACCCCATTTTCCCAAATTACCCTCAATAACAAATCAGATTTTTTCCAATTATTCCCTAACCTCACACCCCCATGCACATGTGACCTCAACCATTTCCACATGCACTCCCTACCTTTTTACCATTATGCCCCTTTGCTCCATGCATAGTATAAAAGAAGATGAAGACCTCATTTGTAGGGGGAATTCTAGATTAGAGAGCTTTTTAGATAGGAATTTTAGAGAGAAAATTAGGTAGAGAAAAACACCCTTGTAAATAGTTTTTCATTTTTTTATTTTTAGATTATTGTGAGTGTAAATATTGTAAGAGAGTTAATTGAGTGAATATTTTAATTTCAAATCATTTGGATGCTCAATTAAGTGGTGTATGCTTCAATTTCAAGGATTGGAGTTCAACATAATCAAAGAGATTTGGTTTGACTGTTCTCTTCCCTTCTTTTATTATTTTATGCCTTTGAATATTAATTTGTCATATTTTATACCATGTTAGGCTAAAACCCCTTTCAAGGGGTGGGGTGAAACCCTTATTTGATATTATTTTAGTTTAATTAGTTTGCTTAATTGAAATATCCCTTTGAATGTTAATTTTGATCCCTCACCCTTAGATTTACGCCTCGAGAGAGGGTAAATGATTTTCGAGAGAAAATCGAAATTCTAGTGATAATACCCATTTTAGATTCGAACTAGAGATAGGGGTTTCTTAAGTGGGGTATTATCATTTGAATTTCAACTCTAAATTTAATTTCTAAGATTGACATAAATTCTAATTGATCGATCCTAGCGGGTGATTAATTAAAAGGAGTGTTGATCTAATTTTCTAGAGTTGTGAGGTGTTAATTTTAATTTTCTAAAAGATTACTATTCTAATTACACTTGCAACGAGAGTTTGTTTGTAATTTTAATATTAATTTGGGAGAATTCAAATAATTAAATTAATTAATTAGAATAACTAAAATTTGTGGTGTAATCCCACTCCTTGATTGTTCTCACAATTATTTTCCTCACTTTATCTCTTATTTTTAGTGTTAGACTTAATTTTTCATTTTAGTCACTTTTCTAGTTAGTTATTATCATATTACATTTAGTTTATTTTAGTTTAGACCTCACCTCACCCTATTGTTTTAATATTGAAAAAGCTAAAAAAATTAGAAAAGTGAAAAGGCACAAAAAGAAAATAAAAAGTGAATTACAATTGAGTTTGTTCCATTTGCTTTACTCCCTAGAAAGTGGATTGATACCCTTACTTACCTCTACACTTGAGTTTATTATATTTTGTAGGTATATGAGGTTTTGACTAACTTGGCTTTCAACAACGACCATACGCAAAAAGCAAAGTTATCAAATGGCGTCGTTGCCATTCTTGGGATTGTGAAGCTCGGAGCGGATTTCATTTTGTATTTCATTTATTTATCGCATTTTTTTTAGTACCATTTTTGTATTACTTTAGAAGGATTGTATTAGGACTTTTTATTATCTTGGCTTGTATTGCGGTGCATAGGACACCATTTATTTTTCATTTAAATTTGTAATAATCGAAGCCAAGCGTGATAGGGAAACCGGACAAGGTAGAGAGAGGGCGTCCAAAGGCGAGGATTTAGAAGCCTCTCTACCTTGGGTCGGTAGGACTCCCGGGGACGACTGAGATAGGCGTGATCTCCCCCCGGTCGACTCAAAATTTTCGGCACCCCACGGCCTAAAAACCGTGGGAGGTACATTTCATACACTCTCGCGCCTCTCCTGTTAGCGAGTCAATTCTTTTGTGTGCTCTTATTTGATTTTAGTCTCGCATTTATTTTCGAATGGTGTGATGAATTAAATTGCTAAGACCTACACCCGGTCACTCACAAGAAGGGATTTCATCACCCGACTCACTCGCTTACCATTGTGTGCTACCCTAGCCATCACTAAATTTAAAATCAATCAACTAGGTAGCCCAATAGGAGAATATTTTTGCAAAGGCGATCACTCAGATAATTCCGTGATTTTTATCGCCCGCGGACTTAATTAAAATTTGACTACCCTCTCACTAAATTTGAAGATAAAAATTGGCTATGTGCTAGTTAGGAATTTTTCTTGACTTGTGTGTGTGTCCAATTCCACTTTCGGTAGTCGGTTTTAGTTGGTTCGTGCCAATTCAAGAGTCCATATTTTCCCCACCTTTTCTTTCAAAAAAAAAAATCCAAAAATATTTTTCTTCCTTTATTTTTTATAAAAAATCCAAAAATATTTTTCTTTCTTTAATTTTTAGAAAATCCCAAAAATATTTTCTTTCCTTTTGAAAAAATTTCAAAATATCAAAAAAATATTTCTCACCTCATGGCCGAAGAACGTCCTTTAAGGGACTACTTTGGTCATTTTCCATTGACACGTGACACGTGTGAGAGTAATCCCGACCGATCTCTTTATGATATTCTTCATGATTTCACCTCTCTCACGAGTACCGTAGGTACTCTTGACCCGTCCTTGCACGCACCACCTATTCCATCACCCTTGGTGTCAAGTGTCACTGTGCCTCCTCCCTTGTTGTGCACCCACTGTTCTTATGCCGATCACATGTCCTATGAGTGCCCATACTCTTCATATCCCTACGCACCCACCATGGAACATGTGTATCCATATGACACTGTTTCGGAACCCACCTCGGCCTACTACCCTGCTACACCTAATCCCGAGTTGTGTGAGTCCCCGAGCTATTCGTGGAGGCCTGATCACCCTTCCATGCAATACGTATCCCAACCCGATGTTGTGGATCCTCACACGTTCCAACAGTCGTCATGGCAAACTTGTGCACCCAGTCACGATCAGTTTCCTCACTACGCACCCCATGCGTATCAACCATCTGTCCATCACGAGAGCAATCCTTTTGTGTATGATGCACTTGGCCCCACCCCACACACTTCATTTGAGTATTCTCCGTATACTCATGATAGTAGAGCGTTGTGTCCACCTCACCCACCACCACCACCCATCATTCCACCAACACCATCATCCACTTCCACTCTCGAAACCCTCTTGCAAAAGTTCATACTTGAGCAAGAGCAAGCAATTCAAACTCAAGCTCTCCAAAGGCTTGAACAACGATTATATGAATTGGAGTGTGCGAGAGAGTCGTATATTCCCATGACCCCACCCATCGTTGCCACCATGTGCGATGATGTGTCCTCTTGTGACACAAAATTTGAGTGTGACCAACCCTACCACCCCGAGAATCTTGAAGTTGAGACCATTCCATGGTCCGGGTCCCAAGTCGACAATTGTATTGACATACCTTTCATTAGTGAGCCTGATTCAACCCCACCCTGTCCTTATAAACCCATCATTGCGGTTCCCATTCACCTTCACACTCCCGTCATATCCAAAAACATGCCCGAGTCTATACCTATTGAGCTTCACCCTTGTGTTCCCGAGGAACCAATTTATCTTAGGTTAGCTCCGGCCACGAGTGTTCACCATTTTCCCGAGATAGAATCCGTGATAGTTTCTAACTATCCGGATTTGGATCCTATTCCTCCATGCATGGCTCCCGTTGAGCCCGATATTTCTATAGATTCCTCTATCTCCGATCTTGGTGCCTCGTTTTACCCACCCACCCCATTTACCGATGCTTTTATGGAGAAGTTGACAACTCCATCTTTAGAAACCACACTCCCTTGTGAGTATTCCTTTACTCCTCCCAATGAGTGTGTGTCTCCCACGCTTGAGTTGGATCATCTTCCTCCACCGTTTATCCCACCCGACCCACCCATTATCCTTTCTACCCCACCACCTGGTTTGGATCTTGATTTTACACATTTAATATTTCCATCTACATTTTTAGATCCTCACCTAAAACCATCCTCCATCCACAAGAGTATTTTTGGTGCTACTCTCCACTCCCGTGACACCGAGCTTGTTCCTCCATGCACACCACTCTCTTGTGATGTTGACTTTTCCCATCCACAGCTCCCTGGTGTGTCACGGCGCGACCATTACCATCGCCCATTCATAGAATGGCCGTGTGATTTTTATGAGCCTCACCCCATTCCTATGTCCAAACCATATTTCCTCCCTCACCAACTTGAGCACCATGCTTATAGGGCCCTTGTTGCCCTCACCTTTCGGCTCAATAAGGCCCGTGACCGACACCTATTCACCCTCACCTTTACCCTTTTTCCCACCCGCCCTTGGTCCACCGATGCTTTGCATCGTGTGATGCACTTTGCCATACAGGTGCATTGACCACTTTAGCCTATTTCCAACAAGGCTGACGCTTCAGTCTTGTTTGGGGGTGATTCTCATCACCCAAATTTTTCTTCCGCCCTGCGCTTTCATAGATCCTATCTTTAGGGTGAGTTCACATCGGTCTGGCTGAAGACATTAAACTTAGCGCTACCGGGAGGCAACCCGCGATTCTTGTACTTGTCTCATCTTGTTTGGGGGTGGTGTTTCACATCACCCTATGCTTTATCATGCTTATAGACTTGTACACATTTTTTCTCTTATCTTTTACTCAGGTTTATTCTTGGATTCACATTTCCACTTCATGAGCGGTTCATTCTGGTAATCTCTTTCCTACCTTAAGCTCTCAATTTTAAAAATCATTTTACTTAACATCGAGGGCGATGTTCCTTTTTGTTTGGGGGTGGGGAATTTTATCAAAATCGTACCTCTTTTGAAAAATTTTGAATTTTAAACCTGATTTTTTTAAAATTTCGTGCAGTTTCTTTCATCTCACTCATTGATGTGAATTTTCAATCATCCATCTTTCTAAGTCTAGGAATCAAGCTAGAGAATATCTTTTATAAATAGCTTATGTAATACGTAACAAGGCATTTTGCACCATGAATTTCTAGACTCAACAAAATTTGCGCACGTATCACGTCACTACGGTTAGAGTTGAGGAGTACTACAATTCTATAGAAAACCTTAAGGATCACTAGTAGAGACTTTAGCCCGTGAGATTTGTGCCTTTCACCCTTTCAGAGTGTTTTACGCAATCTCCGAGTCACAAGTTGATTCAACTTTCTTTGGGTCCGCACTTAAATTGTTGTATGATCTCATTTTCTTTCATAAAAATTTTGGTTGATCACTGAGAATGACATCTCTTTCGAGTTGTAAGAAACTCGTGTCTTGAAATTTGTCCCGAATACTAGATTTTCATCCATACACCTACCACTTTCCTTCCATATCACATTCCCATACACTTCACCCATTACATTTCCATTATCTTTCCATATTTTTCCCATCCATATACATTCCCCTCACCATCCATATATTTCCCCACACACCCACCTATCACCTCCATTTATATCATCCATCATCATTTCAAATAAAAGAGTGTGATTTCAAATGTAAATGTCTTCATTGTTAGTTTGAAAAGTGAGAGAAAAACAAAAAAATAGAAAAAAGAAAAAAAAAATAGAAAAAGAAAAAAATAGCAAATTATAGAAAGAAAAAAAAAGAGAGAGAGAAAATAAAAGAAAAAGAGAGTTTGTAGTTAGTAATAAAGACATTTTTGTTCTTCAAGTATAGAACACTCTTCTATCATATCCATTCATATATCATCGTTCATATCACCATTATATCCTACATCACATATCCACCATCCATCATATCATCACCCCATTCTACATCACTATCCTATCCTACCTCATCGCATCCCACATATCCCATTTCATTTACCCCATCACCCATATACATCCATATATTCCCCTAGGTGTTCGGGCAAATGAAAGTCAACGTGGTGAATAACTCGACGTTCTCACTATAGTGATTAACATTCTTTCATGAGATCAAATTTCTTTCTAATTGTTCGTTCTTTCTTATGTGTGTGTGAGACGTTTGAACTTGCTTACATTTACTCACCTCCTCACACAAAAGAGCGATACACTGACCATAATCTCGAGAGTTCGTTTGAGAGAGATATATCCGTGAGATTTTGAAGTTGAAGCGTTGATTCCGATAAGGCAATCTAGGAATTACTCTTATGATTCTCGACCCGTTTTGACTGATTCACACTACACACGTTGAGTTCTAGGAAGGATGTGCCTTGAGGATTTACTTAGCTTAATCTTTTTGCACTTCTAGCTTGTATTTCTGAAAATATTTCTCATGTGATGGATTGTGCGATTATTCTACGTCTAATAAGAGATTGACTGCCATTTAATAAATCTTTTGCAAATAAGAATTTTGTGGGTATATTCCCTGCAAACCCTCACGAGACACAACTCGTCCTGTAGGGCAACCTATAGGTTTAAAGGCTTGTTACACATGCTAAGTGCAATCGCAAGTGCCCGCGAAAGTGGTACACTTTTGGTTACTTATCTTTCTCTTTCTCTCTATCTTATTGCTCGAGGACTAGCAACGCTCTGTTTGGGGGTGGTGTGATAAGCACCCAAAACTGTACATTTTATACCCCGAATAGTTGTATTTTAGTTGCTATTTCTCGACAATATGGGTCTTATGCGCTTAAATGTTTAATATGCAGGTTTAATGTACGTTGCGGTATTCAAACGCGTATTTCAAGGCAATTGTGCATTTTACGGAGCTAAATACCAAATTTCCTGACCCTAACCTAACCCATCCTAGCCTAAACTTGTCCCTAAACCGTCACCCAAGACCCGTGTGTGTTGGTTTGGTCCCTTTTTATTTTATTTTAATTTTTTAGATTTTTAGTTTAAGTCATTTTAATTTTAGGATTATTTTAGAATTTTTTAGGTTTTATTTCCTATTTTTATATTTTATATTTCTATTTTTATTAATATAATATAATTTTATTTTATTTTATTAAGTTTTTAGTTTTAGTTTTAGTTTTTATCTTATTTTATTTTATTTTTTTAGGATTAGTTTTTAGGAATTTATTTTTATTACATTTTATTTTTTTTAGGACTTTAGTTTTTAAGTTTAATAGATTTACATTGTTATTTTTTTTTTAGTTTTATTTTTATTGAGTCTTGATTTTAATTTTTAGTATAGGAATTTAATTTTTAGTTTTTAGTTTTTATAAGTTTTATTTTATTACTTAGATTTTATTTTTATTTTTTTAGTTTTATTAGGGTCCAAACTAATACACACACTACACACCTATACCCACTAACCTATCCTACACCCACTAACCTATCCTACACCCTACCCCTCACCATAACTGCCATACACACTCACACACCTTATCACCTCTATCATCATCTTCCCCAAACCCATACTCTCTCTCCTACTCCATAACCAAAAACAACCTCCATTAACAATTCCCCTCTCTCATCCTCACACCTAAACTAAACCACTACCCATACCAACCATCCACCCATTCCCCTGCCGCCGCCGGCATGCCTCACCCACCTCCGGCGAAACACTCTGGCCAGCGACCCAACGGCGACCTCCCTCTCTCTCCCCTCAATCCGGCGACGGCATCTCACACCCTCCGCCCTCTCTCATTTCACCAACCTCCGATTTCTGTCGAAACCACCGGCGTCTTCACCCTGACCAACCCAGAGCTGCCGGCGCGCCCAAAACCGTCAACCGCCGCTACAGCCCCTCGAACCCTCTCTCTCTCTCCTACAACCTGCTCTTCGCCTCCATCTCTCTCTCCTCTCGGCATCGATCTGCCCTGCCGGCGACCAGCACTCCGGCGACTTTCAGTCGCGTTCTCAAGCCACCAATCCGGCCAGATCCAACTTCAAACCCATATCCTGCAACTCCCGACCCAAATACCATCAAATCCAAACCTCCTGCCCCAAACCCATTCTCCCAAACCATACCCATTTCCCATTTTCAAAATGAAAACCCATTTCCCATATCCCCAAGCCAAGCCACGATCTGCCAAAAATCAATTCCAAACCAAGCATAACCAAAAACCAACTAAAACCCAAATGCCCCATGTGCCTAATACCCATTTAGGTCCCACTACCCATTTTACCCCCCAACAACCACTTAACCCCATTTTCCCAAATTACCCTCAATAACAAATAAGATTTTTTCCAATTATTCCCTAACCTCACACCCCCATGCACATGTGACCTCAACCATTTCCACATGCACTCCCTACCTTTTTACCATTATGCCCCTTTGCTCCATGCATAGTATAAAAGAAGATGAAGACCTCATTTGTAGGGGGAATTCTAGATTAGAGAGCTTTTTAGATAAGAATTTTAGAGAGAAAATTAGGTAGAGAAAAACACCCTTGTAAATAGTTTTTCATTTTTTTATTTTTAGATTATTGTGAGTGTAAATATTGTAAGAGAGTTAATTGAGTGAATATTTTAATTTCAAATCATTTGGATGCTCAATTAAGTGGTGTATGCTTCAATTTCAAGGATTGGAGTTCAACATAATCAAAGAGATTTGGTTTGACTGTTCTCTTCCCTTCTTTTATTATTTTATGCCTTTGAATATTAATTTGTCATATTTTATACCATGTTAGGCTAAAACCCCTTTCAAGGGGTGGGGTGAACCCCTAATTTGATATTATTTTAGTTTAATTAGTTTGCTTAATTGAAATATCCCTTTGAATGTTAATTTTGATCCCTCACCCTTAGATTTACGCCTCGAGAGAGGGTAAATGATTTTCGAGAGAAAATCGAAATTCTAGTGATAATACCCATTTTAGATTCGAACTAGAGATAGGGGTTTCTTAGTGGGGTATTATCATTTGAATTTCAACTCTAAATTTAATTTCTAAGATTGACATAAATTCTAATTGATCGATCCTAGCGGGTGATTAATTAAAAGGAGTGTTGACTAAGCTTCCTTGATACCCTTACTTACCTCTACACTTGATACCCATTTTTAGCAATTATCTCAATATAAATTAGTATAGTTAGTTAGTTTCTCTCTACCAAGCTTCCTTGATAAATGGCCTTGAGGTCTTCTTTTATATCCAAATGGAGCTAAGGGGCATAATTGGAAATTGGCTAGAGGTGCATGTGTATAAGGTGAGAGCACATGTGCATGGGGGTGTGAGATGAGGGAATATTTGGAAAAATCTGATTTGTTATTGAGGGTAATGTGGGTAATGCACACAAGTGTGCATGTGGGAGATGTGTTGGGGTATTTTAGGTAAATGGGTATAAGAGGTTTATGTTGGGTTTTATGGCATGTGGGGTAATTGGCATGGGTTAAATGTTTTATTTGGTATTAGTATTTGGCAGGTCGTGACTTGATTTTTACCCATTTCCCATTTTTTTTACCCATTTCCACTTCTCCAAATCAAGTCACGACCTGCCAAATACTAAAACCAAATAAAACATTTAACCCGTGCCAATTACCCCACATGCCATAAAACCCAACATAAACCTCTTATACCCATTTACCTAAAATACCCCAACACATCTCTCACATGCACACTTGTGTGCATTACCCACATTACCCTCAATAACAAATCAGATTTTTCCAAATATTCCCTCATCTCACGCCCCATGCACATGTGCTCTCACCTTATACACATGCACCTCTAGCCAATTTCCAATTATGCCCCTTAGCTCCATTTGGATATAAAAGAAGACCTCAAGGCCATTTATCAAGGAAGCTTGGTACAGAGAAAATTCTTGAGAGAGATAGTTTAGTTTAGAAAATAAATTTTTGTAAATAGTTTTTCATTTTTTATTTTTAGATATTTGTGAGATTAAATATTGTTAGAGAATTAATTGAGTGGATAGTTGATTTCATATCATTTGGAAGATCAATTAAGAGGTGTATGCTTCAATTTCAAGGATTGGAGTTCAACATAATCAAAGAGATTTGGTTTGATTGTTCTCTTCCCTTCTATTTTATTTGTTTATGCCTTTGATTATTAATTTGTCATATTTCATACCATGTTAGGCTAAAACCCCTTTCAAGGGGTGGGGTGAAACCCTTATTTGATATTATTTTAGTTTAATTAGTTTGCTTACTTGAAATATCCCTTTGAATGTTAATTTTGATCCCTCACCCTTAGATTTACGCCTCGAGAGAGGGTAAATGATTTTCGAGAGAAAATCGAAATTCTAGTGATAATACCCATTTTAGATTCGAACTAGAGATAGGGGTTTCTTAAGTGGGGTATTATCATTTGAATTTCAACTCTAAATTTAATTTCTAAGATTGACATAAATTCTAATTGATCGATCCTAGCGGGTGATTAATTAAAAGGAGTGTTGATCTAATTTTCTAGAGTTGTGAGGTGTTAATTTTAATTTTCTAAAAGATTACTATTCTAATTACACTTGCAACGAGAGTTGGTTTGTAATTTTAATATTAATTTGGGAGAATTCAAATAATTGAATTAATTAATTAGAATAATTAAAATTTGTGGTGTAATCCCACTCCTTGATTGTTCTCACAATTATTTTCCTCACTTTATCTTTTATTTTAGTGTTAGACTTTATTTTCATTTTAGTTACTTTCTAGTTAGTTATTATCATTTTACATTTAGTTTATTTTAGTTTAGATCTCACCTCACCCTTTTGTTTTAATATTGAAAAAGCTAAAAAAAATAGAAAAGTGAAAAAGCACAAAAAGAAAATAAATAGTGAATTACATTTGAATTTGTTCCATTTGCTTTACTTCCTAGAAAGTGGATTGATAACCTTACTTACCTCTACACTTGAGTTTATTATATTTGTAGGTATGTGAGGATTTTGACTACCTTGGTTTTCAACAACGACAAATACGCAAAAAGCTTCGTTATCAAAATTTGCGCACTTATCACGTCATTACGTTTAGAGTTGAAGAGTACTACAATTCTAAAGAGAACCTTAATCACTAGTAGAGACTTTAGCCCGTGAGATTTGTGCCTTTCACCCTTTCAGAGTGTTTTACGCAATCTCCGAGTCACAAGTTGATTCAACTTCTTTTGGGTCCGCACTTAAATTGTTGTCTGATCTCATTTTCTTTCTTAAAATTTTGGTTGATCACTGAGAATGACATCTTTTTCGAGTTGTAAGAAACGCGTGTCTTGATATTTGTCCCGATCACTAGGTTTCCATCCATACACCTACCACTTTTCCCCCATATCATATTTCCATACACTTCACCCATTACATTTCCATATTTTTCCCATCCATATATATTCCCCTCACTATCCATATATTTCCCCACCGCAACCATATATCACTCCATTCATATCATCCATCATCATTTTCAAATAAAAGAGTGTGATTTCAAATGTAAATGTCTTCATTGTTAATTTGAAAAGTGAGAGAAAAATAAAAAAGAAAAAAATAGAAAAACAGAAAAATAGCAAAAAAAAAAATAGAAAAAAGAAAAAGAAAAGAAAAATCGAAAAAAGAGAGCAAAGAAAAAAAGAGAGTTTGTAGTTAGTAATAAAGACATTTGTGCCTAAAGTTTATACACTCTTCTCGCTCATCCATCACATATCCATCATTTCACACATCAATCCCATTCTACATCACCATCCTTACCTCATCCCATCCATCCATCCATCCATCATATCATCATCACATCCATCATACCACACCTTATACCATCCTTTCCATTTCATTTCCCCCTCACCCATATACATACATGTTCCCCTAGGTGTTCGGGCAAATGAAAGTCAACGTGGTGAATAACTCGACGTTCTCACTATAGTGATTAGCATTCTTTCCTGAGATCACTTTTCTTTCAAATTGTTCGTTCTTTCTTATACGTGTGTGAGACGTTTGAACTTGCTTACATTTACTCATCTCCTCACACACAAGAGCGATACACTTACCCAAATCTCGAGAGTTCATTTGAGAGAGATATATCCATGAGATTTGAAGTTGAAGCGTTGATTCCGACAAGGCAATCTAGGAATTACTTTTATGATACTCGACCCGTTTTGACTGATTCACACTACACACGTTGAGTTCTAGGAAGGATGTGCCTTGAGTATTTACTTAGCTAAATTTTTATGCACATTCTAGCTTGTATTTCTGAAATCATTTATCTTGTGATGGATTGTGCGATTATTCTATGTCTAATAAGAGATTGACTGCCCTTCAATAAATTTTTGCAAATAAGAATTTTGTGGGTATATTTCCTGCAAACCCTCACGAGACACAACTCGTCCTGTAGGGCAACCTATAGGTTTAAAGGCTTGTTGCACATGCTAAGTGCAATCGCAAGTGCCCGCGAAGTGGTACACTTTTGGTTACTTATCTTTCTCTTTCTCTCTATCTTATTGCTCGAGGACTAGCAACGCTCTGTTTGGGGGTGGTGTGATAAGCACCCAAAACTGTACATTTTATACCCCGAATAGTTGTATTTTAGTTGCTATTTCTCGACAATATGGGTCTTATGCGCTTAAATGTTTAATATGCAGGTTTAATGTACGTTGCGGTATTCAAACGCGTATTTCAAGGCAATTGTGCATTTTACGGAGCTAAATACCAAATTTCCTGACCCTAACCTAACCCATCCTAGCCTAAACTTACCCTAAACCCGTGTGTGTTTTATTTGTGTCATTTTATTATTTTTTAGATTTTTAGTTTGAGTCTTTTCTATTTTTAGGATTTATTTTAGATTTATTTTAGAATTTTTAGATTTTATTTTCTATTTTTCTATTTTATTTTTATTAATATAATTTTATTTTATTTTGATTTTGATTATTTTTAGTTTTATTTTATTTTATTAGGATTAATTTATTTTATTTTGATTTTTATTGATTTTTAGTTTTATTTTATTCTATTTTATTAGGATTAATTTTAGGAGTTTAGTTTAGTTTATTAGATTTTATATTTTAGGATTTTTGTTTTATTTTTATTTGATTCTTTATTTTATTTTTAGGTTTCTAGTTTATTTTTATTAATTTTATTTTAGTTAGTGTTATTTTAAGGTCCAAATTAAACACACACATCACCATTATCATACATTTATCCTACACCCACTAACCTATCCTACACCCATTTACATCTACACACTACTTACACCCTCATCCTCACCATATTTCCCATGCACCTCACACACACAATCACCCCCACTTCTTCTTCTACCTCCCAACCTTCTCTCTCCTCTCTCATCTAAACCCCCAACCTCCATTAACACTACACCCACTTTTCTCTCTCTCTACAACCAAACACAAACACACAACATCCTATACACCTCACCAACCTAAACCCGAGTAGAAACCCCCCGGAGCAATCCATCTCCAGCCTCCTCCGGCAGCTACCCACCTCCGGCAGACCCGACGTCCCACACCGCCGGCGATCACCTCCGCCATGGCAACCGACCACTCCGGTCGCGACTACCCTGCCGACGATCAGCCCTTCTCAACCCGGCGAAACTCCCGTCGCCCAGTCGCGCCCTTGCCGGCGACCCTCCTCTCTCCGTCGGACTGCCGGCGCCGACCTCCAGCCACTGTCATTATCCATCTCCGGTGGCGAAGTCGACCCACCTACCCCGCCAGATCCCCACAACCCGTAACCCCATTTCCGATCCATACCCAACTCCAAAATTGAATCCCATCTCCCATTTTCCTTTTCCAAAATCCTTACCCATTTTCAATCACACCCACATCCAACCTCAAACCCATGTAAACCCAAAGACCCATTTCCCTTTTTCTTCAAACCCTTGCACGATTTTCCCTGCCAAAAACCAAATGCAAACCAAAGACCAAGTCAACTAACCAAAACCCAAAAACCCACATGTGACTAAAACTAACTTAATTCCCATTTACCCAAAATAACCCCAACACTTATTCCACATGTTCTCATCCCCATTTACCCAAACTACCCTCATGTGCACATTTAATCCAAATCAGATTTTTTCCCAAATGACCTCACACCTCATGTGCACACATCCAAACCACATGCACTCCCTACCTTTTTACCATTATACCCCTTTGCTCCATTGCATATAAAAGAAGACCTCAAGGCCATTTGCAAAAAGATCTCAAATTAGTTTTAAGCTTGGTGTGATAAAATTCTCCCCACCCCTCTATGTTGAGTATTTGCATTTTTAGCAAATATCTCAATATAGAGGTGTGTGTTGAAAATTATCTCTAGGATAAAATTCACCCCACCCCTCTATTATGAATTTTTGCATTTTTAGCAATTATTTCATAATAGATTGATGTAGTGAAATTTATCCCTTATGGGAGATAAATTCTAACCCATTCATTTATGTTGAGATTTTGCATTTTTAGCAATTATCTCAATATAAATTAATGATCTAGAATTTATTTCTTTGGGTGAATTCTATTGTACAATTTTATAATTTTAGGATTTGCATTTTTAGCAATTATCTCAATATAAATTAGTATAGTTAGTTAGTTTCTCTCTACCAAGCTTCCTTGATAAATGGCCTTGAGGTCTTCTTTTATATCCAAATGGAGCTAAGGGGCATAATTGGAAATTGTCTAGAGGTGCATGTGTATAAGGTGAGAGCACATGTGCATGGGGGTGTGAGATGAGGGAATAATTGGAAAAATCTGATTTGTTATTGAGGGTAATGTGGGTAATGCACACAAGTGTGCATGTGGGAGATGTGTTGGGGTATTTTAGGTAAATGGGTATAAGAGGTTTATGTTGGGTTTTATGGCATGTGGGGTAATTGGCATGGGTTAAATGTTTTATTTGGTTTTAGTATTTGGCAGGTCGTGACTTGATTTGGAGAAGTGGAAATGGGTAAAAAAAATGGGAAATGGGTCTTATGGTTTGGAAAATGGAAATGGGTGAAATGGTTCTTGCAAATGGGTCAAAGGCTTGGGTTTTTGTTGTTGGAAACCGGGTATAGGGATGGGTCGATGGTTTACAGGTTTCGGTTGCGCTGGGCCGAGGTGACGACGCCGGATAAGGGCTCGGTTAACGACACCGGCGTCGGAGGGTAGCTCCGGAGCTCCGGTTCACTGGTCAGCCGCGGTTTGGGGGTCCGGCGACGGTTCGCTGTGAGGGTTTAACGGAGAGGGGTTAAGGGACATGGGATCCGCCGGGAGGGGGGTCAGGGAGCAGGTGGTCGGGTAAGGGTCGCCGCCGGCTGGGTGAGGGAAGATCGGCGGTGGGGAGAGAGAGGTGAGTTCATGGGTTATGTGTTGCAGGGGGCATGGGTTAGGGGTTGAATGGTAGGGAGTGAGGTGATGAGTGGTGAATGGTGATGGAGGTGAGAGAGAGGGGGTGAGTTGTAGGTTGAAGATGAAGTTGGATGTGATAGGGTGTGGAGGGGTGTAGGATAATGTGTTAGGATGAGGGTGTAGGATAAGTGGGGTGTGTGGGGTGTATGTGTGTGTATTTAATTTGAACCCCTAAAAATGACACTAACTAATTAAAAATAAAACTATTAAAACTAAAAAAAACTAAAAATCTAAAAATAAATAAATTCCTACTAAAAAAAACAAAATAAAGATTAAATTAAAAAAATAAAAATAGAATTCTATTAAACTAAAAATTAAAATCCTAAAATATAAAATCTAATAAAATTAAGAAATAAATGAAATCCTAAAAATTAAAATCCTAATAAAATAAGACTAAACTAAAAGCTAATCAAAATCAAAATAAAGTAAAATTATATTAATAAAAATAAAATAGAAAAATAGAAAATAAAATTTAAAAATTCTAAAATAAATCTAAAATAAATCCTAAAAATAGAAAAGACTCAAACTAAAAATCTAAAAAATAATAAAATGACACAAATAAAACACACACAGGCTTGGGGTAAGTTTGGGCTAAGTTTAGGGTAGGCTAGGGTACGGGAATTTGGTATTTAGCTCCGTAAAATGCACAATTGTCTTGAAATACGCGTTTGAACACCGCAACGTACATTAAACCTGCATATTAAACATTTAAGCGCATAAGACCCATATTGTCGAGAAATAGCAACTAAAATACAACTATTCGGGGTATAAAATGTACAGTTTTGGGTGCTTATCACACCACCCCCAAATAGAGCGTTGCTAGTCCTCGAGCAATAAGATAGGGAGAAAGAGAATGATAAGTAACCAAAAGTGTACCACTTTCGCGGGCACTTGCGATTGCATAGCATGTGCAACAAGCCTTTAAACCTATAGGTTACCCTACAGGACGAGTTGTGTCTCGTGAGGGTTTGCAGGGAATATACCCACAAAATTCTTATTTTGCAAAAATTTATTGAAGGGCAGTCAATCTCTTATTAGACATAGAATAATCGCACAATCCATCACATGAGAAATATTTTGAGAAATACAAGCTAGAATTTGTAAAAGTTTAAGCTAAGTAAATACTCAAGGCACATCCTTCCTAAAACTCAACGTGTGTGGTGTGAATCAGTCAAAACGGGTCGAGTATCACAAGAGTAATTCCTAGATTGCCTTGTCGGAATCAACGCTTCAACTTCAAATCTCACTAGATATATCACTCTCAAACGAACTCTCGAGATATGGGTTAGTGTATCGCTCTTGTGTGTGAGGAGGTGAGTAAATGTAAGCAAGTTCAAACGTCTCACACACGTATAAGAAATAACGAATAATTAGAAAGAAAATTGATCTCATGAAAGGAATGCTAATCACAATAGTGAGAACGTCGAGTTATTCACCACGTTGACTTTCATTTGCCCGAACACCTAGGGGAATATATGGATGATATGGGTGAGGGGAAAATGAAATGGAAAGGATGGTATATGATGATGTGGGATGTTTGGGATGAGGTAGGTAGGATAGGATGGGATGATGATATGATGGATGAATGGTGGATATCTGAGAAGAGTGTATCACTCATAGATGAACAAATGTCTTTATTTCTTGACTGCAACTTTCTCTTTTTCTTCTTTTCCAAATACACATCAATGTATGAGATAAATCTGCTAAAAATACAAATAACCTCAACATAGATTTGTATCAAATTTTTCTCTATCTGAATCGGCTTTGGGAGAGATATTCGCTAAAAATGCAAACACTCTCTATGATAGATCATCTCCTTTTTTTTTTACTTTCTTTTTTGTTTTCTTTTTTTTTTATTATATTTTTTTTCCAAATACGCATCAATGTATGAGATAAATCTGCTAAAAATACAAATAACCCCAACATAGATTTGTATCAATTTTTTCTCCATCTGAATCGGCTTTGGGAGAGATATTCGCTAAAAATGCAAACACTCTCTATGGCGGATCTTCTCCTTTTACTTTCAACACTATTCTCTGTGGATATGGAAATGGGCGGTATAGTATATGGTGATGATATGGAAAATGGAAGGTGTATGAATGTATGATAAATGAAATTTGGTTGGTGTATGAGTGAAGGTGTGGTGAAAATCTAGTGATCGGGACAAATTTTAAGACACGCATTTCTTACAACTCGAAAGTGATGTCGTTCTCGGTGATCAAGCCAAAATTTTATGAAAGATAATGAGATCATACGACAATTAAAGTGCGGACCCAAAAGAAGTTGAATCAACTTGTGACTCGGAGATTGCGTAAAACACTCAAAAAGGGTGAAAGGCACAAATCTCGCGGGCTAAAGTCTCTACTAGTGATCCTTAAGGTTCTCTTTAGAATTGTAGTACTCCTCAACTCTAAACGTAATGACGTGATAAGTGCGCAAATTTTGTTGAGTCTAGAAATTCATGGTGCAAAATGCCTTGTTACGTATTACATAAGCTATTAGAAAAAATATTCTCTAGCTTGATTCCTAGACTTTTGAAAGATGGATGATTGAAAATTCACATCAATGAGTGAGATGAAAGAAACTGCACGAAATTTTAAAAATCAGGTTTAAAAATCAAAATTTTTCAAAAGAGGCACGATTTTGATAAAATTCCCCACCCCCAAACAAAAAGGAACATCGTCCTCGATGTTAGGTAAAATGATTTTTAAAATTGAGAGCATAAGGTAGGAAAGAGATACCAGAATGAATCGCTAATGAAGTGGGCATATATAGCCAAGATGAAACCTGAAATGTGTACAAGTCTATAACATGGTAAAGCATAGGGTGATGTGAAACACCACTCCCAAACAGGATGAGACTAGTACAAGAAACGCGGGCTGCCTCCCGGTAGCGCTAAGTTTAATGTCTTCAGCCAGACCGAACCATTCTCACCCTAAGGATAAGAACAATGAATGTGCGGGGTGGCAGAAAAATTGGAGTGATGAGAATCACCCCCAAACAAGACTGAAGCGCCAGTCTTGTTCGGTAATTTGACAAGGGTGAGGGTGAAGAAACACCGAACACGACCTTTTTTATTTTTTGTTTTTTTGGTTTTTTAGAGAATGAAAGGAAGAAAATATTTTTGAATTTTTATTAAAATAAAGGAAGAAGATATGTTTTGGATTTTTGTGAAGAAAGAGAAGGAAAGAAAAAATATTTTTGGATTTTTCTAAAAAGGAAAGAAAGAAAATATTTTTGTATTTTTTTATAAAAATGAAAGAAAATATTTTTGGATTTTTTGGAATAATAAAGAAAGAAAATATTTTTTTTTTATTTTGAATTTTTTTTTTATATATAAAAATGAAAGAAAATATTTTTGATTTTTTTTTGTTTTTGGAAGAAAAGGTGAGGAAAAAAAATATGGACTCTTTGAATTTGCACGAACTAACCAAAACCCAACTACCGAAAAATAGAATTGGACACACACAAGTCAAGAAAAATTCCTAACTAGCATATAGCCAATTTTTATCTTCAAAATTTAGTGAGAGGGTAGTCAAATTTTAATTAAGTCCGCGGGCGATAAAAAATCACGGAAATCTCTTAGTGATCGCCTTTCAAAAATATTCTCCTATTGGGCTACCTAGTTGATTGATTTTAAATTTAGTGATGGCTAGGGTAGCACACAATGATAAGCGAGTGAGTCGGGTGATGAAATCCCTTCTCGTGAGTGACCGGGTGTACATCACACCATTCAAAAAAAAAATGCGAGAATAAAATCAAATAAGAGCACACAAGAGCACACAAAAGAATTGACTCGCTAACAGGAGAGGCGCGAGGGTTTAGAAATGTACCTCCCACGGTTTTTACGCCGTGGGGTGCCGAAAAGTTTGAGTCGACCGGGGGGAGAATACGCCAATCTCAGTCGTCCCCGGGAGTCCTACCGACCCAAGGTAGAGAGGATTCTAAATCCTCGCCAATGGACGCCCTCTCTCTACCTTGTCCGATTTTCCTATCACGCTTGGCTTCAATTATTACAATTTTAAATAGAAAATAAATGGTGTCCCTATGCACCGCAATACAAGCCAATGATAAAATCCTAATACAAGCCTTCTAAAAAAATGGTACTAATAAAAATAAAAAGTGCAATACAAATGAATCACAAATAGGTAATCCTCGCAAGTGCTTCAAGCTCCAAAGATCGGCAACGGCGCCATTTGATAAAAAGTGCTTTTCATCTCCCCGGCAACGGCGCCATTTGATAAAAAGTAAAATTGCGTATATATAACTTGTCGTTGTTGCAACTTCTCTATCCATCAAAATTTCCCTTGAACCTACAAAATTATAACAAAACTAGTGTAGAGGTAAGTAAGGGAGTCAATCCATATCTAAGGGTGAAACACAAAATTGGAGAGGACATATATAGATTCATTTGAATTTTATTATTATTTATTTATTTTTTCTTTTTCTATTTTTTTATGATTTTTTCAAGGGAATATTTTAACTAACTAACTATACTAATTTTTATAACTACTAATTAAGATGGAAAAGCTAATAAAAATTAGGTAAATAAAATTGAGCTAAAAAGTAAACTAACTAAATTGGACTCATGAGGGCTTCAAAATTTCATCCCATAAATGGGAGATTAGCCCTCAATAATCATCATCCAAAAATATGAGATACATAATTGAAAGCATGTGAGGATTAAACTAAAAGTAAAAGAGAGGAATAGATCAAACCCATTTGAGCCTTGAATTGAAATAGAATCTTCATTTGCATCAACAATCTCTCAATTACACATTAAAAATCACTCAATCATAATCCCTCACTCATGTATTTATTGAATCTAAACTAAAAATTACAAACTAAAAAGTAAAAGGATAATGGATGAATTCATAATGGATAATTAAATAATAAAAGAGATTTGCTAAAAATGCAAATCCTAAAATTATAAAATTGTACATTAGAATTCACCCAAAGAAATAAATTCTAGATCATTAATTTATATTGAGATAATTGCTAAAAATGCAAAATCTCAACATAAATGAATGGGTTAGAATTTATCTCCCATAAGGGATAAATTTCACTACATCAATCTATTATGAAATAATTGCTAAAAATGCAAAAATCCATAATAGATGGGTGTAGTGAAATTCATCCTAGAGATAATTTTCAACACACACCTCTATATTGAGGTATTTGCTAAAAATGCAAATTCGTCCTCGTCCTTGTCTACCTCTACCTCCTTCTCATTTCCTTTTCCCTTGCCCTTGCCCTTGAAGGCGTATATCTCTAGGACCGTCGCCTCTAACCTTGATAGTTTCTCGTCATGGCCGTCCACCTTATGTGCCAACCCGTTATTGCTCGTCTCCATTCCGATGATCCTAGACTTCCCCACCCACGAGCTCACCCCCTAGACCTCCCCTTGCGATCCGGCCCGAGCACTTATTAAGTGCGTCTGAAGCCAAAGATGCTTTGTCGGTATCGGACTACGACTTATGCACTTTCTTAAGCTTTGCCTGAAAAGACAAAGAGTACATAATTAGTTAATTAAGTAAATAAAAAAATTATAACGTAATTAAAAAAATTAAGCATTTATAACTTACAATGGTGGCGGCGACGCTCGAGGCCACCTCCTTGTCCTTGCACTTTTTCGTCTGAATTGCCACATAGGCATCGAGCCTATGTGGCCTACCCCAAGGGCCACTCCCCGTGTCCTAAAATAAAATAATACAAAATTATTAAGTAACGCAAAGTAATGCTAAATTAGAATAACTAAAATTAAAGAAAAATAAAAACTCACTATCATGTGCTCCACCTCAGCGTAAGACGTCCGCCCAGAGTAGTGCACGTCCAACTTTTTCCTCTGATTGTCCCTTCCCGATTGGTGAGATGTCAATTGCCACTCATCGGTCTCATTGTCGATAAACTTTTGCCACTGTACCAATGAGATCAGCTCCTTCAGGGTGACGGTGTCACGAAGTCTCAGAATTGACTCTCGGGTCTTCCCAAAGTACCGTGCCCGTAAATTCTTATTCCACGTCTTATATTGATTCCTCAATTATTCCAACATGGAGTCGCGGAGTTGTGGGGTCAGGACGAATTGTTCCTGTCAAACAAATACAAGCCAAAAAGAAATGAAGTGTTAGTTTCTTATAACTATAAATACAAATATAAATATAAATACACTACCTATAGTGCCCCCAGATGTTCATCTTGAGGTCAATAGATGATAAGCACTCAAAAGTGTATAATTTATACCCCGAATATGTGCATTTTAGTCCCTTATTTTAATTAAAATTGGCCTTATGTTTGTATTGATTTATTTCTCAGGTCAATACGCAGTTGCGGTACAAATAGTGCTAAATCAAGTTAATTACGACACAATAGCGGTTAAAAGCAAGCATCGAACAAATCAAAGAGACCGTGAAGTCAGAGTCCATAATTGAGCCTGCTCGATGTGTTCTGATCTCCCGAACCGTGTCCCCAAACCCTAACCTAATCCTATACCGAGCCCATAGCCAACACCCGAGCCCGGTGTGTGTTGAGTTTGTACTTTTAGCATTTTTTAGATTTTTTATTTTGAGTCGTTTTATTTTTAGGAATTATTTTAGACTTAATTAGAATTTTCTAGGATTTATTTTCTATTTCTCTATTTCTTTATTTTGATTTTAATCTTTATTAGTTTTTAATTTTTAATCTTTATTTAATTTTATTTTTATTAGGATTAATTTTTAGGAATTTATTTTTTTTAGTTTTTTTTTAGATTTCATTTTATACATTTATTTATTTATTTTAGTTTTATTTTATTAGGATTATATTTTGTTAGTTTAATAGAGTTTTATTTTATTTCTTTTTATTTTCATTTTTTATTTAGTTTGAGATGTTAGTTTTTTTTAGCTTTATTAGATTTTAATTTTTTATTTTATTTAGTTTTAGTTTTATTTTTTTAGTTTGTGTTAATTTTAGGGGTACAAATTAAACACACGCAACCCACTTACACACAACCCACTCACACACAACCCACTCAAACACTAACTTATACAATCACACACACAAACACACCCAACTTTCCATACACACACACACACTCTAACCTACCCAACTTCATCTTCTTCACCCACTCTTTCTTCCCACCATTAACCACTAACAAAACCCACCAACAAAACCGGGAGGGTTGTTTCGTATTTTTGCTATCTAACGCCTTGTTTTTAATCTTAAGTCCTAATATTTTTAAATTATCGTCGTATTATCAAACCGGGAGTCCCGTGATCGCGAGGTCAATTCCTACGTGTTACATTAGTCCCGTGAGAGGTGTTGGTGCCATATTTTTAAGTTTAAGTCTAGACATTAGCAAGTTATCGTCGTATCCCGTACTCCTTCTAATTATCCCATACTCCTTCTAACATATTATCCAACAATAAGTCAACAACCAATAATTATCCAACAACCAAACCAAACAAAACCAATAATTATCTCGTACTCCTTCTATCATCTAATAGATTTAATAGATAATGCATATCAATTATATAACTAATTTAGTTAAAGTACATAGTACCTGGTGTGTAATGAAGAACTGGTATGTAATGAAGAAATGGTATCCAATTGGTTAGATATGCAATACGTAAACAATGTGTTATGAAGAACGGGACTCAAATGGACCGACACCCGAATTAGTGCCATTAGTATTGACTTTAACAGCCCCTGCACTTGGAAAACACCAAGAAATTAGTCGTTGCTCAATGCCCCCGAGTGTAGGTACACTTACTTAACTAAATATATAATTAAACAACTCAAACCAAATTAAATAAATGTACAATCATATAGGGGTACATAATACACCATAAATTGACACCAATGCACATTGTTACTCACTATAAAACTCGTGATACACCAATTCAACAACATCTTCTACGAAATAGCTGCACAAATCTGAAAATAAAGAATTCGAATCAATATAGTGTGAAGGAATCTAATTTACCCCGCAAACAACCGCATAGCAAATAGACAATAAAGAAAAAATTGATTCACACAGACAATAAAGAAAAAATTGATTCAAAGAACAAAATAAAGCCCGTGAAATAAGACTTATGTTATGCCAAATAAAATGCCATGTAAGAGACCCACGCATATCATGGCTTGTTCTCACAACACACTGATGTAAAGGGTTATATAAAACAAACAATAAAACCTAGATGATTAATAAACTGAGACATAGAAGTTCTCTATCAAAAGTGATACAAAAGAAGAATAATGAAGTCCGCATAAAATTTATTAAACAAAATTGGAACATACCTTTGCAAGGATAAAGTCCAAGATCTTAGTTTTTTTATCTTAATCACTATGTAATAGAGACAACAATAGTAAAAAACAACTGAGGAATAATGAAATAAACAAATACTTGTGAAAGAACATAGGAATATAATACCTTTGAAAGAAAGCATAACTTTTCACACCAACAATCTTGTTAATTCCTCAATGAAATATTCCCTATACAATAGGATAATTTTCAATAAGCCTAACAATAGTAAACAAAATACCAATAAATGGATTATATATTATTTTCCCATAAATCAACAACTTCTGCTTCGAGCACCTGCTGCGTGAAAAGGAGGAGGAGTTTTTACCGAAACCCTAACGACCCTCATTTTTAATATTTAATATTTTTTATCTCTTATATCTTGTCAACACAACTAAAATTAGATTATACTTAATGGATCAAAATGCGTACCTACCTTGTCATATAAGGAATATAAGGACTTACAGTACACTATTTTGGAAATTTGATAAAAAGATAGAAAAATCATTAACAAAAAGCAATCAATCTGAATGCCGACAAACATGTAAACATGATTTTATAAAAAAATGTAATAAAACCGACAACATGAACATTACATTAGATTGATGCAGTGAGTCCATAATAGTCTATCTTAACTTAATTTACTTCCATATCCTACATTCCTTATGTATATTGACTAATTAAAAGGTATGTCTCGAGTGAGCATCAAGGTTGTGCAAATGAGATTTCCCAATGTGACTAAGAAATGGGTTATGTAAATTTGATAATGTTGAAATCAATGTTTTCCCTTTTTTCTATACACATCATGAGATGGTTGTGTTAATGGAAAATCAGACTATAATAAAAAAAATGTTTGAAATAAAAAACATCAGCAAGCAACCTTGAACTAACCTTATGCAAAACCCGATCTCCATGACATTAACTCCAACCGATCACTAAATCCCCTGTCCCGGAGCTAAAACTTAGACCTCGATGGAAACCCCACCTTACCCGGGGTTTAGCTGACGCTCCAAATCCAAAACCCAGAGAGGGGATGCCGCCAGGGAGACGGAGGGAGGAGGCGAGCGAGAGAGAGAGGGAGAGATGAAGTCAGCGTATGGGGAGGGTTTCGTTGGGGGAAATGAACGAAACAAAGTAGCGGATGGGAGAAAATAGACAGCGATTTTTTTTTCATATTGAACCTGGTCACGGCTCTCAGCCGTGACCCACCAACAAAACCATTTAATGAAATCATACTAGCCTATTAATTTGTGTATGGTCACGGTCCATAGCCGTGACCCCTCCCAAGAAATGGTCACGGCCCTCAGTCGTGACCCTTAGTGTGTGTTTTCTACTTCGTCATGCCTATGGTCACGGCCCAAGTACGTGACCCATCCGCGACCAAGCTTGGAGGGAATTTTGGCGCGGATTAGGGGCCAAAATGGTCACGCCCTGGTCACGGCCCAAGTCCGTGACCCACAGTGGTCAAGGATTTGGTCCGTGACCACTTGAAAAGTATCCATGACTCAGTGTGCTAATGAATATGGTCACGCCAAATATTGAGTTGGTCACGGCCCAAGTCCGCGACCAGCTGGTCGCGGACTTGGACCGTGACCCACTGGGCGTGACCATTCGCAGGATTTGGTGTAGTGAACCCACTTACACACAACCCACTCACACACTAACTTATACCCTCACATACACAAACACACCCAACTTTCCATACACACACTCTAACCTACCCAACTTCATCTTCTTCACTCACTCTTTCTTCCCACCATTAACCACCAACAAAACCCACTAACAAAACCATTAAACCATTTCTCTATACCCACTTTCACTTCCTCTCTCATCTAAACCAACACACAACCCCAAACCCGGACTTGCTATGGTCCGGCCGGCACAAACTCGGTCCCAACTCGGACCCCCTAACTAACCCATCGTTGTCCCCTCACAGACCGAAAAACTAACCCCGGCACTGGACCTGCTACCTCTGCTCAACCCACTGCGCCGACGAATCCGCTCCCCTGGCCGGATGGACCACCTGCCTCGATGCCCAGCAGCCCCAGCTCCGGCGGCCTGCCCAGCTGACCTGCAATTCCACAACCTGAATCCCCTACCCCACCAGCCCAATCCGAAACCACAGCCCGAAACTCGAGTTTACCCAACTCTAATTTCAACAGCCCGCCAACCACCTCCATGAATCCAAATCAACATCCTTATCTCTTCCACAAAAGAATAGGAACAAAGTTCAACAAGCCAAATAAAAGAAATCCACGTGCCAATCACTTTTGACTTATCCAAAAGAAAATCCCAAAAATCTCTCCAACTAAAACCCAACTTCGTGGCTCATAAAAAAAAAAAGGAGAGTAAGGCAACTCAAAAGGAGGAGACTCTCAACAGGAAAAAAAAAAGACGCAAGAGAGAGACAAACTTTGTATATTATGTACAGTTTAGGGTCATGAAATTATTTTAAAAAAATACAAAAAAATAGTTTAGCTTTAGAATAATTTTTAGGTTTAGTTTTTAGTCTTTTTTTTTTGTAATCAAGTGCTGAAAATTATGAAGAAGTTGGACGCATGTCAAGGGGCATTTCAAGACAAATTTGTGGAAAAAAATTGCGTATTGTATTTCTACATTCTCTTTTCAATTTATTTCCTTCTTGACTGATTATTTATTGTTGTTTATGCTAACATGAGAATGTTTGGCTAAACACCCCTTCAAGGGGTGGGATGCACTGTGAATGATGTTAATTTAATTAATTGGTTTCTTTATTTTTATATTTCTAGGTAAATTAATTTTAATTGTCACCTATTAATTTATGTAACGAGAGTTAGTAAATTAATTGAACAAATTAATGTTTGAATTTAGAAATCGAACTAGAGATAGGTTTTTTCGATATTTGAATATTAATTCGGTATTAAAATTTGAGGATTGATATTGTTTTCGTTAAATTGATCCTAGCGGGTAATTTTCTGACAATAGTATGATTCTTAATTTTTCATTGTGTGATATTTTTTTAAATTAATTTTCTGAAAAAGATTTTATTAAATTTTTAATTTTAACGAGAGTTAGATTATCGATTTAATATTATCTCAAAATATTTCACATTAATAAATTGAGAGATTAAAATAATTGATTATGTAGTGTAATCCAATCTCTTGACCTTCTCACATTATTTCACACTCGGTTGCACATTCTTTTTCATTATTTGCTCATTTTATAATTTTAGCATTTAATTCGTTAATTTTTCCCTTCAAATTGTTATAAATAAAAAAAATTAAATATTTTAATAAAAAAAAATTGGAATTGCAAGTTTTCACATTAATTGTTTCACCTTGGAAGTTGGATTGATCAGTGTACCTCGGGCCAACGATTGCCTTCAGCAACTCTAGCACTCTAGCTAATAATGTCGTCTTATTCTCGATGACGGGCCCCAATTTGCCCTATTTTGGGGGCCTAAGGAGCCCTCGTCGCTTTCGCTAACGTGCCCGGATGAAGTTATTTTCTGCAAAAATTGTTATTATTAGTACAAACATGTATATGGACTTTGAATTAATGCTCAAATCCGATAATTACAATACATACCAATTTATACCAATACCAAATTCAATTTATAACAATTTATACCAATACCAAATTCAATTTACACACATGCACAATCCCCTCCCCCCCCCCCCCCCACCCCCCACCCCCCACCCGGCACACACACTCCCGGGTCATGGACTTTGAATTAATGCTTAAATTGATTAAAGTCTTAACTAAAATGATCAAATAAAAATGAATAAAAAACATTAAATTGTCGTCTGATAATAGTAAAGCACTAGAATAATACAGCCACTGGTCATTACAAATAATTTGAATACTTATTATAAATCTAAAAATTGTTTCAAATTCGGGTTATCATAAAAATAGATATTTGGTAGGTGCAGCCAAGTCATTGACACTACGGTTTAGACGCTTTGGTGCATATAGAACGATTGACCACGACTCGTTGTTGATATATTCCGAATAAAACACTTGCTTGGCCTTTTGAAAAGCACAAACAAACGGCTCATCACTCATGTGTTCGTTGCTCTTCTACTTGAACAAGTAAACCACGATCAAATTCGTACCAGGATCAACTTTACAAGCATTTTTATCCTCAACTCTTACCCAATCATAGTACAAACTCTTTGAAGTTTACATAGTCCAATTCAAATATATTTCGAATTACACCATAGTAAGTCATTTCAGCTTCAATGAGGTTTTTATCCTTCGCGCTCTCTCGAAAGAAAGTAAGAGTCGTATATGAAATGCCCGAGTTCTGTACGTTTGTATTTTTCTCATTCACCCTTGCACCGAATACGTAATCATTCAATCGATACTTTTTATACTCATGTGCCATGAACAAGGGTCCAGTGGCTAGACGAGCAAGCCTTGATGTGGCATCACCTGTCTTTAAGAGCTGAGAATATAGATAAATTAATTAGGTTAGTTGTAAAGCTTTCTTGCAATGTGACATTTAATAACAACTATTTTCATTATAATTATCTCATGTTACAATCACAACCTAAATTCATTGTCTGATTGTGCCATTATTTTTGTCTTTTATTGCTCTCACATGCTTCATATTTTCTGCATTGATCGTGACGAACGTATTACAAAATTAATCATGTAAAAATTAAAATAATGTAAAAGTTGAAATAATTTAAACTTACTTTTTCCAATATTTGACATCTTCATGCCTGTCAAATAGATAATGAGCTACTTGTTCATGTTGCAAACTCGTTAATTTCACTCACTTGCCCATCACATGACTACCCTCATCGACGAACTCATCATTGTCATCCACGCTGGTCGAGTTAAGCATATATTCACGAGTGTAGATTGATGACTCCACGGTGATATATTACTCTGCAATTGATCCTTCAATGTATCGTGTATTCTTGACGTAATCTTTGAAAACTTTCATCAATCTTTCAAACAAATACATCCACCTATCTAACTGGGCCGCAAAGAAGTGGCCCGTCGCATAAGTGTACCAATAAGTGAATTGTGATCTCGATTGACTACCTTCTCACATATAAGTGAGTAGCAGATAGTAATTTGCATACTATCCCTCCACAAATCCTTGTGCTTGGAGAAACGGTGCTTAAACAATAGAGGAACCAATTGCATGATCACATGTCAATCGTGGGACTTACACTTATGTAAATCATGGGTAGCATAATTCACAATCCTTTGCAAGTTAGACGAAAAATTGGATGGAACCTTCAAATTATATATTGTCTAAAAGCACCTTTCTTTCCTCACTCGTCAAAGTAAACGCACCAGGGGGAATTATTGTCCTTCCCCTACTATCTTCTTTCAACCATAGTTGTGGCTTAAGTTTCAACGCTTTAAGGTCTTTTCGTGCATTTTATCCATCCTTAGAATTACTCCCCCCAAGGCATGTGTCCACAATATGTTCAACGATGTTCTTCTTTGCGTGCATCACATCCAGTACATGGCGCACTGGGTTATTCTTCCAATAAGGCAAGTCAAATAAAATTGACCTTCTAGGCCATGCCTTTCTTGTCTCAGTTTCATTCCCAGTTGGGGTCTTCTTATATTTAACATTCTTAAATTTAGGATTCTTACCTGGCATATTAGGGCCACAATCAGAAGATTTACTTTCAATTTCTAAGCCTGAAAGTTTTCTCGATCGTAGCCTATGTCCAACCTCGCCCGATAAAAAATTGGAAACTTTTTCAAATCTAAAACTATGAGCGGGGGGTAAAAAACTCCTATAGCAATGGCATACATTTTTTGAGCTAGTGGGGAGACGAAAAGATTCAGTCTCACCCCAAATAACCATGTACTACACAACCGGGTAATGTCCCATAAGCTGGAAAATCGTGAATTGCCCACATCAACATAGCTTTCAGCGTAAACTCTTATTTTCTAGAAGAGTCAAATGCTTGCACACCCTCTTTCCACAACTCATTTAATTCTTCTACCAAAGGAGTCAAGCATACATCGATGTCTTCACTTGGTGCCTTTGGCCCAGGTATAAACAAAGACAACATCGAAAATTCAGGTCTCATACACTGTGAATGAGGGAGGTTGAGTGGGGCTAGGATCACTGGCCATACACTTTGATTGGCGGTTAGATTTTCAAATGGATTGAAACCATCTGTTGATATTGCCAAATGAATGTCACGTTGTTTTTTAGCAACATCGGGATACTCAAAACTCATCCTCTTCCAAGCTGTAGAATCAATACGATAACGCATGAGATTTTCCCCTACTTCTGCCCTAGCATACCAAGTCATTGCCTCCACTGTCCATGGTACTGTGAAAAATAGCTTTAATCTAGGCCCAACGGGAAAATATTTCAATACTTTTTAAGGCACTTTTGAGCTTGTGCCTTCTTTGCCAGTAGATTGGACATATCTAGGTTCATCGCATACCGGACACCAATCGAGATTTACATACTCCTTTTTGTATAGTATGCAGTCATACACACAAGAATGAATTGATTTATACTTTATTCCAAACCTTTTAAACTGTTTTTCATAGTAAAATAGTGTTTCGAAGTGTTGCTACTTAGGTAGCTAGCCCTTCACCCAATTCAAAATTCATGTCACGCTATTGCTAGATAAACCATATTAGGTCTTCAAACTATGCAAACCAACCAAGGCATATAAAGTTGTTTGATCTTTCTCACAACCATAGTAATGACTGGCTCTCCTTAAATTTTAACCTTTGGTAGTCATCGTCAAGGTTTATCCCGATATATTCACGAGCACCTGAACCTTGTACATCGTCAGTGACCTCATTCTCTTCCACTTCATGAACTTCATACGCGTCATCAAATAAATTCTCTAGCATATTATGATCTACATTGTCATCCTCACCTTGTACATCTGTCCTACTTGTTGAAGGTTGTTGTGAAGGTTGCTCGGGGACAAAAGGAACTTTCGGTTCCCTGTGAAAAAATCAAATTCGATAACTATCTTGCATGCCCCATCTTAACAAATGTGGTTAAACTGTTTTCCACTCAAACACCTTAACATTATTACACCTAGCACACGGACACAGAAACTCTTCATCATTATGATATCTCTTTGCGTAGTTCACAACTTCATTAGCACCTCTCTTAAACACGTCCCCTAATCTATTTATCTCACCCATCCACTCTTTGTATTTAGGATATTCCATCACAGCTACTACAAACAATCACCTATATTGGGTAAAAATCATATATTCGTGGATTAGCATAAACAAACGTGAATATTTAGTTCCCATTAGTATAAACAACCACCTATTGAATGCGTACGCATAACAACTAGAAGGCTAGTTTCTATGCGTAAATTTAATCCTGCATTCAAATTCAAATTCAATTTTAATTTAAAATTGAAATTAAAATTTATTTTATAATATTAATTCCTATTTCCTCCATCTCCTCTAAAGGGTGAGTGGTCCTATCCCATGCAAGATCGCATATTTCTGTAATATACTTAACAGCTCATACACATTATTCTAATTTGAGGAAAATTCGGCAGCATATCCCCATAGTTCTCCAGGTACACGACATATATTCGTAAGTGTGAGTGTTATTTCAATTTATTAATTGAAATAACACTTAACATCGCATCATCTAGTATGTACCCAGAGAACATTAAGATACGACTACAGAACTTCCCCCAAAAGTAACAAGTTTAAGCCACTAAGAATATTATTATACAGAAACTATGCAGTTCCAAACTGTCAAAACGGAACAATTTGAGAGATCTCATTACAGGGATAATGACTCTTGAACGAGTCTAAAGGCTATTGAATGTGTACGCATAAGAACTAGAATACTAGTATCTGTGCGCACTATAAGTTATTTAAAGTACATTTCATTTCATTATGTCTTATCACAATTCGAGAGATTTCATTTAATTATGTAATTTAAAGTATGTTTCATTTAATTTAAAGTACACGTAAGAACTATATAATGCTTTAATCCATTTCATAAGGAGCTAATGGGATGGTAACACTATGTGACTTCTCGTGAAATACGATACTACATTAAAATCATGTTAATTATATTAAAGGTTTGAGTTGTCACTCCTACCCATCACTAAACTTCGTGCATGGAATGTCTAACTGAAGTGAAATCCAAACAATGACCCCCCCAGGAGCGCGTGCACGATACCCTTTCATATATATAAGGTAGTTGTTAAGACGATTTTATTTAAATATCTAAGTGTGCAATTAATCCAACTTGTCCAACTCAATTCAATTCAATATAAAAATATCAATACCAATGCAATGCAATGCAATTCAATTCAATTCAATATCAATATCAATACCATTAATGCACACACACACACACATAATGGTTGGGATTAAATTTGGTGTATATGGTCTTTATCAACTCATGGTTGAGATTAATTCTTATCAAATTGAATCTAACGATACTGAATGCCTTGAAGTTGGGAAGATTATTTGGTAAAAAAGGTACACCTAATCTGCACCTTAACAGAGCACAAGGCTCTAGATAAATGCTCTCTCTCTTTTTGAACTCTGCATTTAAACTTAAAAGAGGAGAGTTATGCCATATCTCTCCATTACTCATTTTAACTCCCCTCTTATCACTTTTCTCATGTCTTTTTTTATGGCATTCTCATTTTCAGTTGCTTGCAGCAGGTTTTGAACAAATCATTAATAATTCCATGAATCCTGTTTTCCTCACATGTTAACCGTAGTTGTAACTTATCTTTTCTGTTTTTGTATATTTTTGTATGCGTGCTAGGACTGCTGTGGGTTTTCTAACTCCCCACTATTCTCTCTCTCTCTCTCTCTCTCTCTCTCTCTCTCTCAATTTTCTTGGATTTTTGAATATCTAATATGATTTTATGTTTGGTTTTGCAGATCTCATAACATAAGGTACACTCACTCTTAACATATTACTCTACTTTTTATCTTTTTCTTTTGTGGTTCAAATCATGGAATCAACACACCGTTTTGTTCTCTCTCCATATACTCACACCATTTTGTGGTTCAAGTCATGGAATTAACACACCATTGTAATACCCCGTATTTTTTATTGATTTTATTTTTAGGATTAATTGAATTAAACGGGATAAATAATTGAAAATTAATTCGGATTTAAATACTAGCGAGACGAGAGTTGGTATTTGATTATGATGATAATGTTGAATATTACTAAGTGAATATGGTAATTTATGATTAATGAGTTTATTAATATTATCGCGAGATATAAACACGGCAGTTTCGGAAATAAAGTTGGGGCGCGCGTGTCAGTCGTGTCAGGAACTAATTTAATGGATTTAAAAATAAATTATTTTTGTATCATCTGTATGGTCATTTGGAGTGCGCCAACACGTCCGGAAGGGTCGAGATAGTTAAAAAAACATTAGTCAGGGGTTTAATTTGAGTCCCGGGGCATTTTAGGCCTAACCAGCACCCCGGGAGGGTATTTTAGTCATTTCAACTTTTTGAGGAATAGTGACCCACAAATTTTAGACTGATTATATCAGCCAACACTTAAGTCCCTTAGGGTTTCACAACCAAAAATCATAAACGACCATTAGAGAGGAAGAGAAGGAAGTTCCCAAAGGAGAACCACCACTTAGAGGCTTTTGTACCACCGTCACCACCACCAGATAGATCGAAAAGAGAGGATCACTCCCATACCATCTGCTTCAAGGATCAGAATCTTTATTTTTCAGGCAAGTGATTTATCTTGAAATGATTTAAGTCATATGTTTTACATGATAGATTAGATTTTAAGACAAATTATAATTAATTGTAATGATATGAAATTGGAGACTAAATTATGGAACTTGGATAGGATTGCATGTAGTGTATCTTCTGGAAATATTAAATGAACGAATTTATAAATTAAGAGTTAGAAAATCACGAAATTAAATTGAGATTTATGATGATTTTTGAAGAGATATTGAAGAATTAGGGTTGTAGTATTATTCATGACTTTTCATCCAAGAAATTGATATTCTGTGATGTTTTGATGAATCTTGAACGTTAAAACTAGTGGTTTAATGTTTAGTATACTCATTTGGCATTTTGGGACGTTGTAATGGAGAATTGGAGGTGTAAAAATGTTAGAAACCGTAACTGTTAAAGAAATTCTGGGCAAATAATTACTTGATCGATCGATCCAAGAATATCAATCGATCGACCCATTTCTTCGATCGACCGATCGACCCCTCTGAAAAAGTGAATTATTTTCCTTTAAATAATTGAGTAACTTCCAACCTTTAAAACTCTTTAGTGATGATTGATTGAACATATTGGCATTTAGGGAAGACCAGTAGGGTTGTATTTGAAGTTCGAAAAATTATTAGATTTAATTGAAGTTAAGTGGTAAACTTACGAATATCTGACTAGTGAGATACGATTGGAAGTTGTGAGAACCAAAATATATTCTTTCCCAACTATAATTTGAGGTTAAAGACTGAAAAAGAGAATTTAATTACTGAGATAAACTTAGAGACTAGCGGGAGACTTTGTAACCTTTTTGGGATAGGGTATGTACTCGGAACTATATGACAAGAATTATAACGTTAAACCTATTGTGTAGAATAAATGGGATGATATTATTATGTATCTGAAACTTACAATATAGGACTAGAATATACCTATACTAATATGATGATTACCTAAGTTATGTGAATACTTAGTATATGGATGATTATGTGTATGACATACCTACCATACTTGCTATCACGGGAGGTTGATTTTCGAGAAAGGATCATCTTATCTTTGTGTGCCTTCGAGGGAATTTAGATTGGTACCTTAAGGACATAGGACTGTAAATGACTTATTTGTGAGTTGATAAGTCAGCTGACCATGGGAGCGTAGGTATGTGCGTGACCCATGGGTATGTGAACTATGTTCGCCTCCAATATGTGTGATTTGTGTTGAGACGATTCCCGAGCGATTCGGAACACGTGATCCTTATGTACGTGATGTAACGAGATTCGATAGCAGAGTATGCGTGCACCGCAGCTTAGGCTAGGGGTGCCATATATGTGTATATGTAATGAGAGTAACTTATATATGTACTTGTGACCGATTCACTATTACTTAGTAGATGCGAATGACTAAGAGATTTAAATGTGTTAAGAATATTGTGAACTTAACGAATACTTGAGCTAAGTATTTTGATTAATGAATGTGTGAGTTATGAATATAATTTATTTGAATAATGTCGGTGGCATCTAAAGTAAGAACTGTCTAGATGGGGGTAGAATAGACTAGTTAGGCAGTGGTATAACTAGGTGGAATTTAGAAGATGTGCTAGGCGTGCACAATAGTTGAGGGGTGAGGATCTCAAGTGAGGGCACGTGACTAACATGTTTAATATATGTGTTGTTTAATATTGTAATTTAAGCACTTGTTGTTTTTAAAATATTTTCACCACGGTTCTGGTCCGTTTGCTTTCAAATCTATTTCTTTTTGTAAAAACCTTTTAGGTGCCACAGGGACGCCGAGCTTAGGAGTTCCATTCCATTTACGTGTTGTAGCTGTTGTGGAAGTTATAGGATCTTATTACTAGACGCCTCCACATCTATCCTTGCTTCTTTTGGGAATCATTTATTCCAGTTAGGGACTGTTGCCCATTCTATTCAGAGACAGCAGTTTTAGACTTTCATTTTATTTCAGTCTTGGGATTTTATTTATTCAGACTATTGTACTTGGTTTATTTACATTGCTACTATTATTGGAGTGTTTACTCCAGACATCATTTATTTCATTCTATTGATTACCTTATGAGATTGTTCATATGATAGTTAGATGATGAATTAAATTATTTTGTTGATGGTTAATTTAAACATTAAAATTTGACATTCACTATTTTAAATATTAAGTGGTTAGTAATTAATTAAATATTTTCTACAGTGATTCTATGAACTAAACCAACTTGACATTTTGCATTGATTTAAATAAAGGAGTAGCTACCCGGTATTTAATTAATCGGGGTGTCACAGGTGGTATCAGAGCCAGGTTCTAGAGTCCTTAGGATTTGTACGGCTTGTTATGTTTTCGCGTAGCGTCCTTTGATATAGAGCCCTATATTTTAGGATTGTTGTACTCTTTTGTGTATCATACGTTCTTCAGCTATTTTGAGATGTTAACTGTGGGCTTACAATATTTCTTTCTCATTTCAGATGCCTCATTGACGTGCACAACGAGTTCTCAGGGGTGCCCAGCCCGAGCCTTAAACTGCACCAGTTCAGGGTTCTATGAATGCTACTGAAGTTGTCGTTATTGCAGCCTAGGCAGTAAATGCCGCATTAGCAGTTTTGCAGTAGGTACTGGTGGTAGCCCCAGTCCAGGCTCATGCATTCCCGCTTGCTTGGGAACTTGATCGTGATTCCTTTCAGAAGGCGCATCCTCTGGAGTTTACAGGGATCTCCAATGTCGTAGTGGCAAGCCAATGGAAGATGGAGATCCAAAGGCACTTGAGGATGTATGAGTGCACGGATGTACAGAGGCAGATACTGGTTACGTTTAAGCTGGTATTTGTTACGAGCAGCATTATAGTGGTGGGAGTCCATTACCACCATCGAGGAGAGAGATGTTCTTTCTATTTAGGAGTTCTGGGTGTGGTTCGATCGCAAATATTTCCCCTTAGTAGTTCAGACAGAGATGAGGCAGAAATTAATGAACCTTAAGCAGTAAGGGAGGACAGTGGCAGAGTACGAGGCCGAGTTCACCAATCTTCTGAACATAGTTCCCGATGAGATCCCAACTGAAGGGAAGAAGATCCAGAAGTTCATGGATGGGTTGACGTGGAGGATTCGCCAACACCTGCTAGGGAATATCTCGTTGTCCACCTATTAAGATAACGTTAACACAACGCTACTTCACTGCTAGGACCACCGCTTCATCTGTCAGAGGGTAAACGAGTAGGGGAGTCTAGCCAGTAGGGCAGGACAGGAGGTAATGCCACTGGGGCACAGCCAGCTCAGGGTCAGCATAGGCAGGGTGATCCGAGTTCCCAGCAGGGGGATTCTAAGAGATTCAGATCAGGAGATTTCTGACATAGCCAGGGAGGTTTTAGGCATGGCCAGCAGGGTCGGCACGGCCAGCAGCAGTTTCAGCAGGGCTAGCATGGCCAAGGTAGAGGTGGTAACGGTCATCAGGGTCGTGGGCAGCAGGGTTAGAGAGGGGGAAACTTCGTAGGGAAATGCTTTATATGTGGCAGGGTTAGCCACAAACACCAGGAGTATCCTAAGAGGGGTAGGGGCCCGCAGCAACAGCAACAGGGTGCTCGATAAGAGCCCCATAGATCGATATTTCCCATCGCCCTCCCAGTACCACCACAGATGTCACCACTGCCACCTATTCCCAGGCCATCCCTGCCACATATTCCCAGTTCAACAGGGGCATATCCAGTATGGCTGGGTTTATAACCTTCAGCAGGTCACAGGCCCGCAGAATCCACCCGTGATTGAAGGTATATTTTCTATTCAAGGGACTATGGGGTGTATTTTATTTGACACGGGAGTCACACACTGTTTTATTGCCACGAGATTCGCACGTGTTATGGGATTATTAGACACCGCGGATAGCATTGTTGTGTAAATTCGCCATTAAGTAGAGGTTTTGTGATTTCCTTTATATGTAAAGGCGTGGGTGTAGAGATTGGGAGATTTACTTTACCTACTGACATGTTAGTATTAGATATGTCCGAGTATGATGTGATTATCGGTATGGATTGGTTCGTTACATATAGAGACATGGTTGATTGTTTTAGTAGGAGTACTATTTTTTCCATACCCGGTCAGGATATGTTCCTAGTGGCGATGCCTCGTCCTGAGGGAGGATCGTCCACTCACTTGTACTATATAGAGGAGGAGACCTCTAAGGAGGTGTTGATACCACTTGATTCGATTCCAGTTGTTAGGAAGTTCACTGATGTGTTTCAGGATAGTATAGGATTACCTCTTAGTAAAGAGATAGACTTTGTTATAGATTTGGCGCCCGGCACTCAACCGATAGCCCGCGCACCTTACCATATGGCTCCAGCGGAGATGAGGGAGCTACGGGATCAGATAGAGAAACTTTTGGGTTAAAGTTTTATTCGTAGGATTTCTTCGCCGTGGGGTGCTCATGTGCTGTCTATTAAGAAGAGGGATGGATCCTAGAGGTTGTGTGTCAATTACCGGGAGTTGAATAAAGTCACCATATGGAATAAGTATTCGTTACCCCAAATCGATGACTTATTCAACCAGTTGAGAGGAATTACCTTCTTTTTAAAGATTGGCTTGAGATCGGGATACCATCAGTTGTGTATAAGGGAGCAGGATGTCTCGAAGACTACCTTCTTAACGAGATATGGTTCCTACGAGTTCAGTTGTATTTATGGACTAGATGAATAGGGTGTTCAGAGAGTTCTTGGACCAGTTCGTCATTGTCTTCATTGATGACATTTTGGTTTACTCACAGACTGAGGAGGAGCATGCCGAGCACTTGAAGCAGGTTTTACAGACACTGCGTCAGCACGAACTGTATACAAAATATGAGAAATACGGGTTTTGGCTGAAGGACGTTCAGTTTTTGGGGCACATCATTTCTGATATGGGGATATCTGTTGATCCGGGGAAGGTATCAGCGGTGAGGGAGTCAGTACAGCCCACGACACCGATGGAGATACGTAGTTTCTTAGGACTAGCAGGATATTACAGGAGGTTTATTTGAGGATTTTCGAAAATAGTCGGTCCATTGACACACCTGACTCGCAAAAGGGGTACTATTTATCTCGAGTTATGCCTGCCAATTGGCTTTTGATGAGTTTAAGGACAAACTGACCTCAGCACCAGTGGTAACATTGCCCAGGTCGGGAGTAGAGTATCTAATCTACACTGATGCGTCCTTACTAGGACTTGGGAGTGTACTGCAACACGAGAGTCAGGCTATATCATAATTTGAGAACCAGAAGATATTTTGCCCCAACTATAATTTGAGGTTAAAGACTGCAAAAGGCAACTTTAATTACTGGGATAACCTTAGAGACTAGTGGGAGACTTTGTAACCTTTTTGGGATAGGGTATGTACTCGAAACTATACGACAAGAATTATCGCACTAAACCTATTGTGTAGAATAAATGGGATGATATTATTATGTATTTGAGACTTACGATATAGGGATGGAATATACCTATACTAATATGATGATTACCTAAATTGTGTGAATACTTAGTATATGGATGATTATGTGTTTGACATACCTGCCATACTTGCTATCACGGGAGGTTGATTTTTGAGAAAGGACCATTTTATCTTTGTGTGCCTTCGAGGGGTTTTAGATTGGTACTTTAAGGACATAGGACTGTGAATGACTTATTTGTGAGTTGATAAGTCAGCTGACCATGGGAGCGTCGGTATGTGCGTGACCCATGGGTATGTGAACTATGTTCGCCTCCAATATGTGTGATTTGTGTTGAGATGGTTCCTGAGCGATTCGGAACATATGATCCTTATGTACGTGATGTACCGAGATTTGATAGCAGAGTATGCGTGCACCGCAGCTTAGCCTAGGGGTACCATATATGTATATATGGAATGAGAGTGACTTATATATGTACTTGTGACGGATTCACTATTACTTAGTAGATGCGAAAGACTAAGAGATTTAAATGGGTTAGGAATATTGTGAACTTAACGAATACTTGAGCTAAGTAATTTGATTAATGAATGTGTGAGTTATGAATATAATTTATTTGAATAATATGGGTGTCATCTAAAGTAAGAACCATCTGGATGGGGATAGAATAGACTAGTCAGACAATGGTATAACTAGGTGGAATTTAGAAGATGCGTTAGGCGTGCACAATAGTTGCGGGGTAAGGATCTCAAGTGAGGAAACGTGACTAACATGTTTAATATATGTGTTGTTTAATATTATGATTTAAACACTTGATGTTTTTAAAATATTTTCACAACCTGTTTGCGTTCAAATTTATTTCTTTTTGTAAAAATCTTCTAGGTGCCCATCCACAGGGACGCCAAGCTTAGGAGTTCCATCCCATTGACGTGTTGTAGCTGCCGTGGAAGTTACAAGATCTCGTTACTAGACACCTCCACATCTATCCTTGCTTATTTGGGGAGTCATTTATTCCAGTTAGGGCTTGTTGCCCATTTTATTCAGAGACAACAGTTTTAGACTTTCATTTTATTTCAGTCTAGGGATTTTATTTATTTAGACTATTATACTTGGTTTATTTACATTGCTACCATTATTGGAGTGTTTACTCCAGACATCGGTTATTTCATTCTGTTGATTACCTTATGAGATTGTTCATGTGATGGTTGGATGATGATTTAAATAATTTTGTTGATGGTTAATTTAAACATTAAAATTTGACACTTCACTATTTTAAATATTAGGTGGTTAGTAATTAATTAAATGTTTTCGATAGTGATGCTATGAACTCAACCAACTTGACATTTTGCATTAATTTAAATAAAAGAGTATCTACCCGATATTTAATTAGTCGGGGTGTCACAACCATGTGGATTAAGAGTCGGTTAATCAATATTACGAACACGGTCCCGAAACATATACGGGTTATTGTATATATAATATATATATATTCTAACATGTTATTATATATATATTAGAGGGGGCAATTTAGTGTTAGCTTGGAGATATGGAAGTATGATTGATGTCACTGTGCAGGAGTCAGAGATATGGAAGTATGATTAACCCCAGGCTTCAGATATGGGAAATTACAGAAATATGTGGGTGGGTCTCTCTCTCTCAATAAGCTCACAATCCCCCAAACATAGCTACATAAGCTCACAATATCCATAGCGAAGTGTTCAGACGAAATCGGTTCGAGATTCGGAGCCATACTCCTGTTACTCAGGTCATCAGATATTTTTTTTCTCCTTTTGTTCTTATTAATAATTTTTAGTTTTAAGGCTTACCATTATAAAGAAAATAAGAAAAAGCTAGCTAGTTTTAACTATGGGTTAACCACAAGCATACATTTTTTATATTGAGTCTGTGGTAGTATTTACGGGTTGTATGCTAATTCATAAGGTTTTTAACCATGGTTTGTATTGGTGGTTGTTATATTATTTGTTTGAGGGATAGAGAAAGGTTATGTAAATATGGATGTGTATACATTTTGCTTAAGTGGGTATTCATGATTGTGGGTTTCTCTGCAAGGTGTAACAGTTTATGACTTAGTTTTTGAATGTATTTAACATATTGACATGAAGGATTTTGGATATATTGATGGGCTTACACAAACAAATTTAAATAAACATATCAGATAAAGTGGGGTTTTGGAATTCGTTGAGAGTATGTATTTTTTATAAGGTATTACAGTCAGTTTGTTAATTTTTAACCTTATTAAAATTTTGAAAATATTTCTAACAAATGAGAATATGTTGTTAATTTATTATTATTTTTATTTTTATTTAATTGTTTTGCTCTTGAACATAATAAATGCAAGTCACTTGCAATAAGTGTGTTTTTTGTATAACAATTGTATGTACATGCAGTGAAAAAAACTTCCTCCTCGCATAATTTATAAAAAAAAAAAAGCAAATTGATTAAAAAAAAAGCAATGATGAGTTAAAAATGATTTGATCGTACATGTTCGGTAGTCTATAGGGAAATGGGAAATTTTTTGACAATGTTAATATGAGATTTCAAGATGTGTATTTATGCATAACAACAATTCAAAATCACCTCACAATGTAGTGTACACAGTTACGAGATTGACTTGATGAAAGCACCATTTTAAACAATTATGACCTAACATCAGTGTATACTTTATTCTAAGCCAATTAAAATTATAACCAATTAAAGTAAAAAAGATTGAGTTTTTAGAGTTTAACATTTCATAACATAAATTTTTACATCATATCTTTAATGCATATAAAAACAATTACAACCTGACAAAAGTGTGACATAATTTAACACGACACGAAATGTTTATGATTTATCTAACGCGAACACGATTCGAACGTAAAATAAAATTACATGAAATACTTTTATTTACCAAATATGAACGAGACCTAATAAACACGATATTTTTAAATAGCCCGAACACGCCCCAAACGAAATGGACACGACAAGACGTGACAAAAATTTCTAATTTTTTTACCGAACAAACACAACACAACCCAAATGCAGTATGACACATTTTTTTATCGAACACGAACATGATTATGACATATAATCATTATGAGAAACCTAAAGGGGTATTATAATCACAAACCTCCATCATGTCACAACTGAAAAGATTGGCGGAGCATTTGACCTTAACGTTGTTCGATCGGACTAATCTTCGGATTATGACTTCGTCTTGTCCTTTAAAAAATCGTGTTCCAGTTTCAACGCATTTCAACGATTAAATCTTCCTCTATTGTCAAAACACTATTACGAAATTAACTTTAATTAAGAATTTAGATTCCTCTTTATTATCCTAAAATTTCATTATGTCGTTTGTTAGTGTGTCTAAATAATGAAAAACTAGTGGCTTAATTATAGGCAGATACGGGATCAAAATCTCCAATGGTTACTTAATTTCAACCGTCCATCAAAGTAGATACCTAAGAGTCCTTTGGCTTTTGGTAATTGAAGTACAATTTCATTAACCATAGTGATTCTTAATATTAATATAATTATGGAGCACGTTATGAATAATTATTAGTTAAAATAATTCTAATATACTCTCATTTGGTCCATAATTATCGTAAGGAGCACAATAATCTGTGACACCCCGTCTAATTAAATACCGGGTGATCAATCCTTTATTAAATTAAAATCAAGGTGAACGGTTGGTTCATTCTAAGCATCACTGTCGCAAAATAAATATTTCCAATTTAAACACCCTAAATAATTAAGCTAAGTGTCAAAATAATTTAAAATCCTTATCAATTTACTTCCATTATAAAAATATTTTTAAACATAAACAAGTTGAATAATGCAAATGATAAATATATCAACCATCCAACGAACCATGCCAAAATAGATTACTCAAATCCAAATAAATAACTACAACCACTGAAAATGTAATTGATAAAACATTCCCAAACGAAAAGCCAAAATACTGAAATGATAGAAGTATATGAAATCCCTATCAAGTCTAAACACGAGTCTGGAAATGAGCGACACATGCCCTAACTAAAATAGCTAAACAGACGTCTGAGGAACCAAAAGAGGAAGCGTCTACTGCAATGACCTGCAACTCCCACACAAGCTGCAGCACGTCCAGACAAATGATTCTACACCTGACGCCCCTGTGGCTGAGCACACGTAATATATATACAAGAGAGAGAAAATGACAGAAAACGGGTCAGAGCCCGAGTGTAAAACAGTTTTAAAAATAGTTTAGCAATTATTTAAAATGCTTACCGGCTAATATAACCACCATGTTAGTACGCGACACTCTCTTGCGAATTCTAACCTCTCATCTAGTGTGCACACCTACCATACGACTAAATACCTCATAAGTCTATCTAACTTATCTCCCAATGATTTTATTTTGAGAAGTCACAAGACTATAATATTTAGTTTAGAGATTAATCTCTTAATGATTACTTTCGTTACTTAATAAATCTCAGTATCGTTATAAAGTTCCCGAATACTTATTATAAAGCTGGAGCATTAATTCATTACTTAACTACTTATACGTACAGTAGAAGGTTTCCTTATATATATATATATATATATATTGGTCACTCATATAATATATATACCATCGGCACCCCACATAAAATCTATGGTGTTGGCATACTCTGCTATCAAGTCCCCGTATCACTCGTACTAAGGGAAATACTAGTTGGGCATCACTCTTGAACTGTATTTACACAATACACACAAAATGGGGGCGAAGCATAGTTCGAAGTCACTAAGAAGTCAGCACATACCCCTCACGTCTCTTAGGACCGTCTGACTATCATTCTCAGATAGCATGTACCAAGGAATCCTATGTTCTAGGGCACAAGTCAATATCCCCCATAAAGGTCTCATCGAGATAAGATTGTCCTGGAGCGGCAACCTTAGTGATAGCAAGTAGCGCGCGTATGATTATACACAAGCATAATATAAATATATACACATGGACTCGGTCATATATATATATATATATATATATATATATTCTCATTTTCCAATTAGGTTCGCCCATGACCCATAATAATTATTATTAACCGTACTTAGTACAATTTTACCCGATTATCTCGCATAAAGGGTTCGTCTCGTTTATAATCATTTCATACTTCTCTTATCTTGAAGTATTCTCTTCCACTAAAGATAATTTCAGTAGATTCACCCTCTGTAACTTACTGGTATAAGTCATTTATAAACATTTCAATTCCGTAGCTAACGTGCGAACGATTTTCAATATGTAGTAACCCCCCCCCCCCCCCCCCCCCGTTAACCCTCGATTTCATCCCATATAATATTTCTTTCAACGGTATTCTACTTAGACCCTACTGGTCCTCTTCATGACCCACTATGCTCTTTAAATAATATTCAAGGGTTCCTACGCATTTTATCCGGATTAAACGAAAAGGGAAAAATCATGTTGTTTTCCAGGAGAGATCGATCGATCGAGGAAAGAGGGTCGATCGATCAAGCAGTTATTCACGGTTTCCCCAAAGAATTTCTCATCTATTGACAACAAAGAAAATATTTTCATTCTCATTCTCATTCTCATTCTCATTCTCAGCCTGAGGAAAGCGTGTTGGACGGTTTAGTATCCACCATACTCTCGCAGAATACTACTTATCTCAACTCTCAAAGGGCCTTTGCCTCTCTCAAGTCTGCTTTTCCCACTTGGGAACAAGTTCTTGCGGCTGAGTCGAAATGCATAGATAATGCCATAAGATGTGGAGGTTTAGTACCAACAAAGGCTTATTGTATTAAGAATATGTTGACTTCCTTATTTGAGAAAAAAGGTAAATTTTGCTTGGAGTACTTGCGAGACTTGTCCATTGATGATGTCAAGGCTGAGCTCTCCCATTTCAAAGGAACTGGGCCTAAAACGATGCATGTGTCTTGATGTTTAATCTTCACCTAAATGATTTCCCCGTGGACACACATGTTTTTCAAATTGCAAAGGCCATTGGTTGGGTTCCAGCAGTGTCTGGCAGGAAAAAGACATATCTTCATCTTAATCGGAGGATTCCCAATGAACTAAAATTTGACCTCAACTGTCTTTTGTTTAGCCATGGTAAGCTCTGTCAAAATTGCACCAACAAAGGTAGTAAGCATCCCAAAAAAGTTTCCATCGATGACTTATGCCCTTTGTTGAGTTACTGTAAAAACTCTAATTTACAATGAAATGATGAGATTAGTTAATGGATTTCAAAAAAAAAATCAAGCAGTTATTCTGAATTCTGCCATTGTTAGCTACGGGTTTTCTTCTCCAACCTCAACCAAAACTCCATTAATGATCCCCAAACTCCCAAACAACATTATTACTGGTCATATATACCTATCTACATGATTTACTACTTGAAACATGTACAAATTCATCATAGGTATTGAATTAATGGGGTAAATCATCATAGTTGTCAAAAACACTAATTTTTCATAAAACTTTCATTTTTCTAATTCTTTTCCATATTTCTTGCTTCTAAACCCATTTAATTTCATGGGTAATCCTCTACATGTGATTGAGATTTCCAGAATATATCTATTTCCTCTAAAACATGTGATTAAATTCTCTAAATCATTTAGTGTGAACACCTACCATACGACTAAATACCTCATAACTCTATCTAACTTATCTCCCAATGATTTTATTTCCAGAAGTCACAAGGCTATGATATTTAGTTTAGAGATTAATCTCTTCATGATTACTTACGTTACTTAATACATCTCAGTATCGTTATAAAGTTCCCGAATACTTATTATAAAGCTGGAGCATTAATTCATTACTAAACTACTTATACGCACAGTAGAAGGTTTCCTTATATATATATATATATTAGTCACTCATATAATATATATATTATCGGCACCCCACATAAAATCTATGGTGTTGGCATACTCTGCTATCAAGTCCCCGTATCACTCGTACTAAAGGAAATACTAGTTTGAAATCACTCTCGAACTGTATTAATAGAATACACACAAAATGGAGGCGAAGCATAGTTCCAAGTCACTAAGAGGTCAGCACATACGCCTCACGTATCTTAGTACCGTCTGACTATCATTCTCAGATAGCCCATACTAAGTAATCCTATGTTCTTAGGCACAAGTCAATATCCCCCATAAAGGTCCTATCGAGATAAGACTGTCCCGGCGCGGCAACCTCCGTGATAGCAAGTAGCGCATGTATGATTACACACAAGCATAATATAAATATATACGCATGCACTAGGTCATATATAAAAATATTCTCATTTTCCAATTAGGTTTGACCACGACCCATAATAATTATTATTAACCGTACTTAGTATAATTTTACCCGATTATCTCCCATAAAGGGTTCGTCTCGTTTATAATCATTTCATACTTACTTCTCGTCTCTCGAAGTATTCTCTTTCACTAAAGATAATTTCAGTAGGTTCACCCTCTCTAACGTACTGGTCTAAGTCATTTATAAACATCTCAATTTCGTAGCTAACGTGCGAACGATTTTCAATATGTAGTAAACCCCCCATGTTAACCCTCGATTTCATCCCATATAATATATCATTCAATGGTATTCTACTTAGACCCTACTGGTCCTCTTCATGACCCATTATGCTATTTATATAATATTCAAGGGTTCCTACACATTTATCCGAATTAAACGAAAAGGGGAAAATCATGTTGTTTTCTAGAAGGGATCGATCGATCGATCAAGCATTTATTCTGAATTCTGCCATTGTTAACTACGGGTTTTCTTCTCCAACCTCAACCAAAACTCCATTAACGATCCTCAAACTCCCAAACAACATTAATACCGGTCACATATACCTATCTACATGATTTCCTACGTGAAACATGTACAAATTCATCAAATGTTTTGAATTAATGCGGTAAATCATCATAGTGGTCAAAAACCCTAATTTTTCATAAACTTTCATTTTTCTAATTCTTTTCCAGATTTCTTGCTTCTAAACCCATATAATTTCGTGGGTAATCCTCTACATGTGATTGAGATTTCCAGAATATATCTATTTCCTCTAAAACATGTGATAAAATTCTCTAAATCATTTAATTCTTAAATGAAACATGTATTTAACAATCCTATTCTAACATGGGCGTAACATTAACTAAAAAAAAGTAAGATAGATACTTGCCTCAGATATGAAGGCCTGATTCTCAAGTATTGACGGGTATGATTACATCCCTCGTGTCCCGATCTACGCGTTGGTGGCGAAAGATGGCAACGGTGGTGTAGGTAGGGTGGTTCTCCCCTTTAGAGTCTTCTCCCTTCTCCTTTCTCCCTTCCTTAGCCTCTATGTAACTCTACCAATTCTAATCCTCGAAGACTCTAACTCCCATCAGATATATCCCTTTGATTTTTGTCCATACTTAAGCCTTAAAAAGGAAAATTACTAAAATGCCCTCTCGGGTTACCGGTTAGTCCTAAAAACGTCCCGAGACCCAAACAAAACCCCCAGGTACACTTTTCTGACTAACTCGACCCTTACGGATACATTGGCGCACTCAAAATGACTATACGGACGACTTATAATTTATTCACTTTTAACGATAATAATTTAGTTCCGACACGACACAGGCGCGTCTCGACTTAAATTTCCATAATTGCCATTTTATTCACTCGTGATAATTTTAATAAAATCAACCTTATATATTACTTTACTCATCTAGTAATATTCAACAAATTCCCAATAATTACTAACTCTCGTCTCACTAGTAAATATTTAAAATAAAATTTTGGATTAATATTAAATTAATAATCAAATTAAATTTAATAAATCCCTAATTCTAAAAGCCATAAAAATAGAGAGTATTACATACTTCCCCCCTAATAACGGAATTTCGTCCTGAAATTCGGAAAAATAAGGTTCACTTGGTAAAATAGATCTGGATACTTTATCAATGCTCAAAACTGACTTTAAGGTGATGCGAATTAGTATAGCCCCCGCCTCATAGTAAGCTTATTTAACACTCTTAATACTATCAGTTATAGAGTCACACCTTCATAACGGCACTTCACATTGTTCTCCAAACCGTTGCTATTCGAATAAGGCGGGCCTACACATCATTGGCCCCCATTGTCTCAATATTATTGGGAGGTCGCACCTCACTACGTAACAATTACTCGTATTTATCTAAACACAAAACTCCGTTTTTTAGAGAAACCACGCGAGTATTTGACCACTGTTGTCAGTTTTTTGAATCTCAATTTTTGGTGACGTAACTTTTACAACAGTCAAAAGTCACCTAAAACAGCCGTGGTAATTCCACCATAGTCATCAAACTCTAACTTGGTCGATCAAAAATTCTGATTATCCACTCACCTCTAAACATCCATAGGGAGAATAGTTAAGGTTATTCCACACAAAATTTTAATAAGCAGTTTGTCCACAATAAGCAGGTACGAGTGTTTACACACTACATTACTATTATGAAATATCTCCTCCCAATTATTGTTATAAGCTTCACTTACTAACTATAAATGTTTCGGATATGGAATGACCACAATGAGTCCAAAATTACACTCGCACCGCTCCACCAGTCGTTTATCACTTTTTGCCTACTCCTTGGGCTATAGGTGACACAACTTGCTCAAAACTAAACGCCATCCCCACTGCTTCCTGAAATCCTATTTTGAAGGTGGGGTTCAATGATCTCATTCTAGTTCAGAACAATACCAGGAAGGACCCCTTACCGGCATGATTCTTATTTTTAAAGAAAGATTGGGGCACACTGTCTAATAGCATATACCACCCAAAAGAATCATAATTACTTTCTTTTAGGTCAACTTGTTCCACACATTCTAAGGAACTCGTGACCTTATCTTGAGGTTGGCACCCCATCCAAGAAATTCACTAAATTATTTTCTTCCATTTTAGGAATCGTAGGCTTGCTATAAAATTCTCTGGTTGACCCTCTTGTTCCAACCGGTTTCTATCTATGAGCGGTGTCCGCGAAGACTACTCGTTATGTCTCTCTCAACATCGACTTCTACTTGTAATGACTCACATTAAGTGACACTTAATACTCCCCTTTTTTCCTTAGCGTGTGCCGAAAGTTCCGGCTCGTGCACTTTTCTCCACGATGGGCACAGTTGAGCCTTTTAACCTTACTAACATCATCTCTCCTTTTTCGTGAAGTCTCTTTTAACAGTTGACTAGTTACAACTCCTCTCCGAGTGTTCTCCATAATAGTTAAATTTTACCCTTCTCAAGGAATACCTCTAAATGTAGTATTCCTACTAAATTCGTGTGTGCTATTCTGATCGCACAGGTATATATGGATTATCGTCCTTCACACAACGCTTAATCCACACTACCAGTTCCACTTCGTTATGTTACTTTCACAAACATATATTCCACGCGTCTATTCCCACGTCCCTTTAACTCGGATGATTCAAGCTACAGCTAACCAGGATGCCCATACACCCTATAAACCGTGCATACTAGTGTAAGCATCATATACGCTTCATAGATAACACCCAATTCTTATTTCCCTTGTGCTAACAACGTGGTTACAACACTTGGGTACTCTCAATCACCCTAGAAATCATTTTTTTCTTTTTTAAGTCCTCCTTATCATTGTTTCACCCTTCCACTAATGGTGATAAAACAAAGCTTTTAATGTTTCCTTACCACACAATCGGCTCCACTGACCTTACATCATCACTTAACTCTAACTTACAGTCATAATTATCGGTTCCTATGACGACCGAGGTACCGGACTCATGGACTAATGACCAAACATCTCTCTACTTCCAACCTTATGTTAAGTTTCACGTGTGGGATGTCTCGCAAAGAGAAATCCAAATAAGGACCCCCCCGATACACTACTACCTAGCATTGTTGGTTATCAAAATCCGTTAGGCCCTCCGTCCATAACATGTACCCTTATATTCTGCCTCTTGACAAAAAAGCTACGTCTCCTCCCGCAATTGTACTAAAATAATGAACTTTTCACCAATTGCACTATTGCTCAGTATTGGTGGTAATCACATTCCATAAACCTCGTACGTATACAATCGGTACTCTTAAAATCCTGCCCCCAAACATAAGAAAATAAGTCTCAATTTCCACCTCTTTAAAGCATAGACATAACAATGCACTCTTCCTATTACCAAGTCCTGGGCGCTAAACATAATAATGAGTGTAATCTTTCCGCTCAACGGTAAGCCCAATACATACTGAATCATAACGACAAAGCCCTACACACACCAGGATCGAATTATCTTGAGACCACTATAACCTTCGAAGCCTCTATAATATTTAATATGAGTGCGAGCCCGACTCTCTCGCAGGTGAGGTCTCGCCAAAACAAAACACTGCCCACTATCGTTTTAACCATTACTGATAAAACCATAATCTGGATAATATCATACCCGTATAATGCATCACTAAGATGACTAATCTCAATAAAGTATATAACACTATTGATACACCCATTCATCCTCCGCGGATAACACTAAAGATAATCCCGCTACACTAGGGAAAAATATTCACATAATAATAACATTTATAGATATACGCACTAAACTCGTCTCACGTGCGAATCTAATAATAAATAAAATATATTGACTTGCTCGAGTCACATAAAACATGTCTCATCCTTCGAGGATGAAAATTCATACTTCTACCTTGCCAATCGCCTTGGTTGCTCAAATGGTCTTTGGACATAACACGCCTGTCCAAACTAAAATGAAAATTACTTTAATCTCCCCCCTTTACTGGGCACCATATTATTGTCCCCTTTACTCGCTTCAGAAAATTTTAACTCGTGTGATTTTACTCTCCACAGAATACCTCAACACATAACCCACTTATCTCCTGTCATACTGACCGTATTAGGGTTGCCCTTCTCTCGATTTTAAAAGTCTTGATCCTGATAGCTACCCCCGTCGTTCCCTTAGCTTTGTTGGTCCTAAAGACCGGCTACTGGCTTCAATATCCCTTATTAGCTTCACCATCGCTTAGTAAGGGTTCAACTATCTAAATCGTTTAAATGGCTTCCGTGATGGGTCTCCCCCTTGTGGTGTTTTACTAACACCATTTCGCCCAGTCCTATTCTCTTACTAAATTCTTTGATTCTTTTAGCCTCCCACACAAAGGCATTAACATCTCTATGAACCATATGTGACATTGTCACCATATGGATCAACTGTCCAGTAGAATTCTCAATAAGTATTGTCAGCTTTTCTTACTAGTCATTTACCTCTTGAGATTCTCTTCTCCATTTGTATCTACTTCTTCCGACATGGGACTCGCTAAATAATTAAATTCATTTTCACACACGGACCTCTGTCCGGCCCTTCGGTGATGAATCCAGAACAACGTTCCCATCTTATCCTAAACATCTGATGAAGGAACCTGCGGTTAAACTGTAATTTAGATCCTTCAATAGACATAGCATTCCACTTCTAAAAGTGGTGGCTGACTCCCACCATTATAACTTCGTTCCGATGAGTCAAGAAAAAATTTACCCTAAATTTTCACTTTCAGTTAGCCACACTCCGTCATATGCCCAAGCCTTTGGATATATTTTATTCGTTGGCTAACACACAAAATTTTTGCGTTTCTAGAATTTCCACCAACGGTTCTCCTAAATGCTTCGTTCGACTCTTTCTCAGTCATACCACATTAGGTGAGTCTGACTCAGCCTCACTTTCGACTACAAAAGAACTTGAAAATCGTAAACTGCGCCCTAGCCGTCTTTACAGTCCTGGCCTCTCGTGCCATAATAGGGGTGACCTCGACTATGGTCATTATCCTCGAATATGCTTCACAACCTCACTAAGCCATGCTTCCCGTTATCCGCCCAACGGTCCTCGCCTGCCATACTTCATTGTTCGAACACGTCCGAACACAAATAAGATTCACTAATATATAGATGATAGCAGGAGAACGAAATCTCACCAAGGAAATCAACAATCCTAAACATAGGGCTCTATATCAAAGAAAGCTACGCTCGAAGCATAATAAGCCGCACAGATCCTAAAGGACACTAGAACCTGATGTTTTGATACCACCGGTGACACCCCACTTAATTAAATACCGGGTGATCAGTCCTTTATTCAATTAAAATCAAAGTGAACGGTTAGTTCATTCTTAGCATCACTGTCGCAAAATAAATATTCCCAATTTAAACACCCTAAATAATTAAGCTAAGTGTCAAAACAATTTGAAATCCTTATTAATTTACTTTCGTTATAAAAATATTTTTAAACATAAATAAGTTAAATAATGCAAATGATAAAGATACCAATCATCCAATGAACCATGTCAAACTAGATTACTCAAATCCAAATAAATAACTACAGCCACTGACAATGTAATGGATAAAACATTCCCAAACGAAAAGCTAAATACTGAAATGATAGAAGTATATGCAGTCCTAATCAAGTCTAAACAAGAGTCTGGAAATGAGCGACACATGCCCTAACTAAAAGAGCTAAATAGAAGTCTGAGGAACCAAAAGAGGAAGCGTCTACTGCAATGACCTGCAACTCCCACACAAGCTGCAGCATGTCCAGACAAATGATTCTACACCCGAAGCCCCTGTGGCTGAGCACACGTATAATATATATATATATATATATATATATATATATATATATATTTATATACAAGAGAGAGAAAATGACAGAAAATGGGTCAGAGCCCGAGTGTAAAACAGTTTTAAAAATAGTTTAGTAAGTATTTAAAATGCTTGCCGGCTAATCTAACCACCACGTTAGTACGTGACACTCTTTTGAGAATTCTAACCTCTCATCTAGTGTGCACACCTACCGTACGACTAAATACCTCATAAGTCTATCTAACTTATCTCCCAATGATTTTATTTCGAGAAGTCGCAAGGTTATAATATTTAGTTTAGAGATTAATCTCTTCATAATTACTTACGTTCCTTAATACATCTCAGTATCGTTATAAAGTTCCCGAATACTTATTATAAAGCTGGAGCATTAATTCATTACTTAACTACTTATACGTACAGTAGAAGGTTTCCTTATATAAGTATATATATATATATATATATATATATATATATATATATATATATATATATATTAGTCACTTATATAATATATATGCTATCGGTACCCCACATAAAATCTATGGTGTTGGCATACTCTGCTATCAAGTCCCCGTATCACTCATACTAAGGGAAACACTAGTTCAGCATCACTCTCGAACTTTATTAACACAATACACACAAAATGGAGGCGAAGCATAGTTCTAAGTCACTAAGAGGTCAACACATACCCCTCACGTCTCTTAGGACCGTCTGACTATCATTCTCAGATAGTCTGTACCAAGGAATCCTATGTTCTAGGGCACAAGTCGATATCCCCCATAAAGGTCCCATCGAGATAAGACTGTCCCGGCGTGACAACCTCCGTGATAGCAAGTAGCGCAGGTATGTGTAACAACCCGAGACTTTAGAGACGATAATTTATTTATTTTGGGAGAAATAAATATTATTTTATTTGGCGAATTATTAAATTGACAATTGAGGTCAAAATTTGAAGTTGTTCGAAAGTGCTTCGAATGGCAATTCTGAAGGTGTAGTTATTTTCGAAAGGGTGGAGAAAGTCGAAATGACTGTACTTGGGGTCTATTTAGGTTCCGAAATAATTTAAGCTCGTTTGACTCGAATTAAAATTACCGAGTCATTTAAAGTGTGTATTATCATTTAAAGTTGTGTATCTTGTGAGATAAGGCTTAAAAGCCTACGGGAGATACATTCTCCAAATAGAGAAAGAGAAATAGAAAGAAAGAAATAAATAAATAAAGAGAGAGAGAAGAAGAAAGAAGAAGAAGAAGAGAAAGAAGAAGAAAAGAGAGTAAAAGAGGATTTCTGGCATTTACGCGATCTCGAGGACGAATCAGACCCTGCGAACCCGAGGCAAGTGATTAAACTTGCTAAATAATTGTTGTGTACCATTTATTGCATGATTTGTGGATTAAATTTATGGGTTTTAGGTTTAGTTTATCAAAACCTAACTTTTGGGTAAAATCTTAGATTTGATATGTAGATCTTGGATTTGATGATAGAAATTAGTTTATATGTGTTCTTGGATGAATATTAATGTTATTTATGTGATTGGGTTGAAGAGAAATGAAGAGAAATTGATTAAAATGAATTTTGGGGGTTTTTAGCTTACTAAAAAGTAGCCATTTTCGAACCTTCTGATAGGCCGAATCGATTCGGAAATATACAGTTGCCCAGGTCTGAGTGAACGAATTGATTCGAAACCCAGCCGAATCGATTCGGCCTGAGATAGAATCCCAGGTCTGATGACCCGAATCGATTCGCCTTGGAGGCCGAATCGATTCGCAGGGCCGAATCGATTCGGAATTGGCCCGAATCGATTCGAAAACAGGGCTTCTTAAGGGATAATTTTCTGAGGAGAATTTCATTCTGTTTTGTTCGAGGTTATCGATTGGGAACCTCTATAGGAGTTATGTGGAGTGTGTTTTGGATACTTTTAGAGAGTTTCCCTTATAAGAAAGTATTGGAGTCATTGTTGATGCAAAAATTCTCCATCTACGAGGACCAATCAGAAGAGGACACATGTCATCCTACGTGGAAATATTCGGCACCCGAGGAGAGTTGATCGACACCCAAGGTGAGTTGGTCGGTACCCGAGGAGAGTTAGTCGATACCCGAGGAGAGTTGTTCGGCACTCGAGGAGAGATAGTCGGCACCCGAGGAGAGTTTGTCGGCATACCAACCAGGAAGATCAACGGATAACTATGCATTTAATGTGCATTAAATGCATATGACAACGCTTTTAATGAACCTTAATGTACATTTCTACTGTATTAATAGATGACAACACATAGCATACCAAGCAATTCAAGGAGGATCAACCATCATAGAAGGCCAATAATTAGATTCATTGTATGTAGACATAAATGTCTGAATGTATAAAGACATTGTATCTCTTTATCTCCCATCACTATAAATACATGTATTCCCTTAGCCAAAAGGGGGAAGGAGAGAGGACTACGGACAACTAAGAAACACCGTACACAAGATACATATTCTTTCTCTCTCTACACCATATTGTGTTATTGTAAACCCCTGGGAATAAAATAACAGTGGACGTAGGCTTTATTCATAGCCGAACCACTTTAAAAACCTTTGTCTCTTATGTGTTTGATGTGATCACCATTTCATCTTTAATCATCATCTTCATACCTTCATTTTTATCTGTTGTTGATGCCGATAAGATAACATGGATGCTATTTCTAGTCATCAACAGATTGGTGTCGTCTGTGGGAAAGTGTTACAAGCATCGTTCTCCATCAAAAGCTAAGTTTTTATTTTCTCTACGTATAATCAATTATACATACATCTTTTGATTCAATCATGATTTTTATGTTTATATACATAAATTAATTGTCCAATTTTTATCTGCAAAATGTTACATATCATATTTTAAATCATAACTGTTAGACTAATTCTTATGGAGAAATCTGTAAAATGGTGGATTTCATAAATCATAACTTTTGACTTGATTCTCAAGTTTATATTATATATCATGGAATAAACATTTAGAATGATTACATTTACCAATATATATATATATATATATATATATATATATATATATATATATATATATATATATATATATATATATATATGTTTCTATTCAGTGTTATAGACAATTTTCACCATGAATTTTCGCTATGAATGTTATAGACAGTGTTGTGGGTAAACACATTTATATAATGAGTTACATTAGGGAAGGAGATTTCACATATGTTGATTCCCATATTTCACATCTTCTACAAGGGAGTAAAAATTCAAAACCATTCTTTTTCCTCTTGGATATTGATCATATTTTTTTTATAGATCTAATGATTTATATTTGTTGGTTATCTCTTAGATCTGATGATTTCTATTTGTTGGTTATCTCTTAGATCTAAGAATTCTGATTTGTTACGATTTATTAGTTCTGATGAAGATTGATTTATTGGTTCGATGATCGATTTTTTATATAAATTTCGTAATGATTTTTATCATCCACCGTATTTTTTATCTCCACAAATGGAAAATAGGAAGGAAACCCAAAATAACTTTCTCTCTCCTGAAAAACCTTTACCCACCTCCGTGAAAAAAGAAAAAATGGACAGATCCAATGGCAAATTTCATCACAATTGCTCAGATCATATATCATGAAGTTAAGAGAATTTATGATCTCATCGCCAGTTCCATAAGATTATTCTGGCCAATATCATATAAACTGATCAACGCCATACTAAAATCCTCATAGTACCCGACTTGATTGACAGAGGTGGGCATTTCCTCGACAAAATATTATGGGTTAGAAATCATATATTCTTAATTAATAGACTTCGGCATCGCTCATATTAGTCGGCAGCATAAGCGGTATTAGAATCAAAATTGACATAGGCTTGACGGGATCCCCAACCATTCAACAGTAATCGGCGACCTGAAATTTATGGGCAGAAAATAAATTATTTCAGCAAGAAATTTATTAACAGGTATAATACAGTTCGAAGGTTTCCGACCTCCTATTTTACTGATCGGCGAGATCTATTTTCACTCAGATGTATTTATTTTTGGTTGGCCATGGTCAGCAACAAGTCTTCTTGGTCGGAGAGACCATCCAGCGCTGGTCGGCACCATCTAAACAGTCGGCAACCATACTTGATCATTTATTTATTTTATTTTATTTTTTTGGTTCTGGGAGATATTTTGTTAATTAGTCTTGGTTGGAGAACCTGTTGTTGGTCGAACATAGATATTGCGATTAATTCGGCAATATCAATCTTGGTGTTTTTGTTGGTCGGCGATACCAGGTGCTAATGTATTGTTGGTTGGAGACCATCTTTATTGGTCGGTGATACCAGGTGTTGATTTATTGTTGGTCGGAGACCATTTTTGCTGGTCGGCGAAATTGCTCTGTGTGTCGGAGATCACAATAACGACGAAGGCAGAGGATAATAGCTGTTGGATTACTGGCGGGAGACCACATGAACAATATATATGTCAGAACATTTATTGGTCGGAGATAACTATTATACAGATTGAGTGATTCCCAACCTCCTCTTTGGTTGATCGGCGGCAAGGTTTCACAGGTTGAAAAGCTGGTCGGTAAATATTTCACAGGACGGGGAATCTCACAATTGCAAGTATGGATGAATGTTTATCGGAGAGCAGGAAAATTTAGAATAGAAAACTTCGCCTTACTCATCGACTACATCTGATTATTAGTCGGTGACCATTTAACATTCACTTCTGCTCGGAGATATATGGCATTGGTCGGCATGAATTTTGTGCTGGTCGGAGGCAGAAAATTCTATTTTCTACAACTCCCAGTAGGTCGGTGAATGGTTGACACCAAATGGGATGGCTCCTCACCCGTTTTCTCATATGGCGGACAAGGAGTTTCCTATTTTGACTTTTCTAAAATAAGCTATTGCAACTTGGATTATTACATCAGCTTTCCATAACCCAAAACCACTACTTTGTTGTCAAAGGACAAGATTATCCCCTTATTCTAATCCTTATCCTTTATTAATTCAAAACATGAAACTCCTAATTAAAAATTTGCATGGAGAAAGATTAAAATGCATTACTGATTATTTTCTGATCACAAAAACTTAATGTGAAAAATATTTCTAGACCAAAAAATTATATTTGAGCATTTATTGAATTTCAAATAATTCCTAAAGTGATAAATAATAATACCTCCTCATTATTCTTTCTTAAGAATCAAATAAATATTTTAAAAATCAATCTATACTTGGTCTTTTGCTTAAAATTAAAATTATTTTATAAAAAGTCCAAATTAAACCTTATGGCATTATATTTGATAAAAATTTGCTTAAGCTTCGCACATTTGGCACAAAACATTTTATTTCATATTTTCAAATTTGTATTGCCTTGTGTTGATACACATTACATATTGTTTGGATGAATAATTATTCTCATAACTAACTATCTAAACTAGTCTTAACAGGTGCTCGATCTACTTATTAAAATTCCATAGGGATGAGATTCAATCCTGACGAAAGCTCGGCCACGATTTTAAACTTCTAGAAAATATTATTCCTCGACATCAGGCAATGTTGCCTCGATCAACCAGACATATATTATTTCATATTTTGAAATTGATAATTTTTGCCTGAGCATATACATATCATATATATTGATTAGATGACTAAATTATTCTCATGACTAATTAATTCAGCCTACACACATGGTAGAGCAAGTTATTAATTTTTACAGGTACAATTTTTTAGTCTCGACTAAGTATTCGGCCGTGATTGTCTGGAAATCTTACTAATGATCCGATATATATATATATATATATATATATATATATATTCGATCAAGAACAAATAGCTACTCAGCCACAATCTTAAACTTCTAGAAAATATTATCATTGCTCGGCATTATGAAGTTTTATCTCAGCAAGGAACTATTCATTTTATTATTGCTCTGATATATGTTCAAGCACGAATTATTCTATATATCCGTTCGGATTCATATTCTATATTCATCTCATCATGGAGCTCGTCGAAATACTTATTATCATATTCAGCTCCAAGGAAAAGCTACGACAGTTATTATATTTCACCCCCAACGCATAATTGGTCGGGGAAATTCTTATTTATATTCAGGCCCAGATATCGGCTCAAGCACAAATTACTCTTTATATCCATTGGGATTCATATTCTTTATTCATCTCAACATGGAGCTTGCATGGAGCTCGGAGAATTTCTTCTCTCTCTATATATTCAGCTCCGAGGAGGTCTTCAGCATTTATTATCTCTTATTCCCAACAATCTGTTGGTTAGTTCCGAGAAAGTCTCCATCATTTATTATCAATTACCACTAACTACAGTTGGTCGGTAAATAAAATCCCCCAACTACAGTTGCTCGGTCCACCAACTACGGTTGGTCGCTAAACAAAAATCCACCAACTACGGTTGGTCGGTAAAATAAAATCCACCAACTACGATTGGTCGGACCACCAACTACGATTGATCGGTAAACAAAAATCCACCAACTACGGTTGGTCGGTCCACCAACTACGATTGGTCGGTAAAATAAAATTCCCCAACTACGGTTGGTTGGTAAAATAAAATCCACCAACTACGGTTGGTCGGTAAATAAATCTCTTCCAACTCCGGTTGGTTGGGAATAAATCTCTTCCAACTCCGGTTGGTCGGGAATCAATCTCCACCAACTCCGGTTAGTCGGCAAATCAATTTACAATCAACTCCGGTTGGTTAAACTAAGCAGGATCATGGGATGAAAGTTGTTTTATTACTTAGGCCCAAAGAGTGACAAGTCACTATAATTATACAGCAGGTGGAGCAAGTTTCATTGTTTATGCAAAACAGGACAATTTGTCTTTCTACATATATATATTGATCAGCAAACAACGAGGAAAGCATCTTACAAAGTATTTCCAAGAAAATAAAAATGCAAACATGCAAAGATCTCGGGGAGTCATTTCATGGAACATTTCCTTGACTTTATTTTTCTAGCAAGACGAACAGACTTCAAGGCCAAGAAAGCATTCAGAGTTCATATTCTACACTTGGGGGCTTCTATTACAAATTCAGTTGTTCATTCAATGGCACATTCTCATGCAGTCGAGCATCAAATTCAACTCCACAAACTTACATAGTCGGGGCCCCGACTTATTATCATTCAAAATTTATTTTTCTTGCTCAAGAATTAGTGTCGATATTGAAGTTCAAGAGGCATATTGAAGTTCAGGAGATGTATTCAGAAGTTCAGGAGGCATATTCAGGATATGCACATGCTATTGAAGTTCAGGAGTCAGATTCAACATCTACATCATTGAGATCTTTACTACTACTGTCCCGATCAATAATGAAGAAGAAGTTGTATGAAAATATTTCGAAGTCCACCACTAGCTTGGTACATTAAATAATTGGGTTCAAAAGCTAGACAAAGTATTTAGAGGAGCATAAATCAGAAAAATCAAGCACGTGAAGTTAGCACTCAATTGCTCGGCACAGGAGGCAGTTGGTCGTCTAACAAACCAATCAACATACTTGAAGATTATGACAAGCTACAAGCTGCATACTATGGCATGACTGCACCCAAATTCCTAGGGGTGATACATAGCACACGTTCATTTGACGAACGGAGTTCCTCAAAAGAGATAGTAGCAAACCATTGATCAGCCTGCATCATATGTCATCCAGGAGATAGTGCACTTTATGTTGAACAAATCAAGAAGGTAGATCAAGAATTTCACGAGCACCGAGCAACACTGCAGAATAAATACTCCATCCTTTCAGTGAACCATCAATCATGGAGCATTGGGGGCTTCTGTTGACGCAAAAATTCTCCATCTACGAGGACCAATCAGAAGATGACACATGTCATCCTACGTGGGCATCAACAGTCATTTTGAATTAAATTGAGGAATACCGATTTGAGATTTTGGTATAATCTAAGTGGGGAAGCCCACTACCCATGCAAGTTCTATTTGGAGATAATTATTAAATTTATATGAAAGAACGAGAACGAGTTAAGAGATATTGGATCTTAGGATCAAATCCCAAATGGGAAAACTTTAAAGGTTCATCCAGTTAACTGAACCAGATTATGGATTGAGAATAATGAATGCTAATAAATGTACATACGGATATAGAAATATCCTTAATGGTGATTGGTTTGGGAGATGTCTCACACAATGAGAAATGCAAATTGAGGTGTATTAGGATAAAGAATATCCTTAACTTAAATAGAATTGAGAGACAATTCATATATAAGCGACATGTGAGCTTCAAGCGAGAAATAGTATAGCGTATACTAAGTGGGGAAGATGTGTGATAATTGACAATTGGTATATCAAGAGAGAGAGATATAATACACAATAATAACATTTCAACTGCGCCTAAGTGCGTACTACGAATATATAAATAATGTGGTAGGTATACCTTATATGATGGTATATCCTTATATGATATGATGATGTATGTATGCCTTATGTGATGGTATATATATATATATATATATATATATATAGTGAAGCATACCCCCTCCTTGCTATCATTGGGAAGTTGTGTGCGATGAGGGTGAGCATCCTGGCTCGATGAGCAGGGTGTGGATATTCCCCAGGTCATAGTCGTCCATGTGATTATTATGTGATATATATACATTTATTATTTTTGGGGGTGAGAAGTCGTGGGTATGTGTCATTCTCACTTGCCGGTTAGGAGCTATGACCGCTTCCCGAGACGTTGTGTGCGTGAGCTGATCACGAGGTGGGTGCCGTTGAACCCCACCAGGTGGCCCCAGTTTGCTATGTGGATGGGCAACTGGAAGATGATAGCATGTGAGCCTGCATCCACGAGTTATAGCTCATTTGGATGGTTATTATATTATGGATGTGATTGGTACTTGGGTATAGAGGGCTTAATGGACCTTAACGACCAACATTGCCAATAAGTAGTGTATCAGGGGGGTTCCTTGTTTGGATTTCGATTTTTACGAGACGTCCCATGAACGAAGCTCAATGTAATGTTGGGAGTGAGGAGAAGTTAGTCCTTAATGCTTATATATATATATATATATATATATATATAGTATATACATCTCGACGATCGACAGTGCCAGAAGTAGTGTATCGGGGGGATTCCTTTTTTGGATTTTGCCTCGGCGAGACGTCCCATGCACGAACCGCAGTGCACTGTTGAGAATTGGGAATGATAAATTAATTAAATTGGAGTAATAAGAATTTGGGTTACATGCATTATGCATTGAGGGCATAATGAATCTCGAAAATCAATACTATCAGGAGTAGTGTAACGGGGGGGTTCCTTATTTGGATTTCACCTCGGCAAGACGTCCCACGAACGAAACGTAGTGTAGTATTGAGAATTGGGAGTAAGTTTAGTCCTTAGCACTTAGATGATAATAACTCATCTATATAATTGTATATTGTTGGCATAACATGAATATGAGAAATCCTAGTAAAGAAGATGTTTATGTTTATTATGTGATTAGATTGGAAAATTGGTATGTAAACCCTATATGTTAAGTAAGTGAACAAATGAATGAGAACCCTAACATTAAAAGTTAAAGTATATGATTTAGAAGAAATTCAGATAAGTGTAGAATTGGAGATAAGTTAAATGATTTCAATTGAATATTCATATTGGGATTTAGTTAGATTTATTTGCCTAATTAGAATTGGGAGATCACGTGCATACGCTTAGTTGCGTGCTTTAGTTGAGAGGCGAGTTGGATTATTATGGAGAGTGCGACTCCATTAAATCATGTAATAATGCATTTATAATTATTATGCATTTTAATGCACTTGCTATAAAATGTTTTCAACTCGGGCTCTGACCTGTTTATATTTTCTCCTCTTATGTATACATATTGTATTATTTTAGGTGTTCCTCCGCAAGGACGCCATTGATGTTTACCCATCCAGTATATTGGTGGAGTTGTGGCAGTAGCGGACTGTTGCGACACTTTGTTTTAGTCGATTCCTATCTTTTGTATATCTAGATTAGGATTCAGTTTTGTATATCGGGTTTATACCCAAGTGTTTTAGATTAACACTTTTATATTCTCTCCCTCTGATTATTGTATTGTCTGTGACCCGACAGCATATTCGGGTATTTCATTATAGAGATTTTATTGTACTCTTTTACATTATTGGAGTTTGCTCATATCACTCATCATAGTTAGATGTAAGTATTTTGTTTTATTGCTTGCATGGTTGGTTTTGATTCGTGTTAAATAAAAGTTTTAAATTTTTGGCAATCCGATTTCAATGATTTCGGGTAGTTAGCCTTATATTATTGTGTATTGTCCGTTGATGTTGAGACTATGCCATCTGAGATACCTGATTTAATGTAGTATAGGGTTGGCCACCCGTTATTATTTTGAGCGGGTTGTCACAGATGGTATCAGAGCATCAGGTTCTAGTGTCTTTAGGATATGTGTGGGTTACTACGATCTTCGGTAAGTGTTCTTGATATATAGCCTTATTATTAGGACGGTTGCATTCATACGTCCATATTTCTTCTGTGATTTGAAAACATTTGAAAGGCGTCATGATACAATTGTTCTTATTTCAGATGTCACCGAAGAGAGGTCGTTCAGTCAAGGCAAATAAAGGGGATGTGGAACCCCAAACGCCTCAAAGGAACATAACTACAGATGAAGTTTCCAATATTATGGCACAAGTAGTAACTGCTGCCATTTCTACGATGGCGCAGCAACCTGCCGTTCAAGCAGCCCAAACCCATTTAGGACCGTTCTTGTGGGAAAGAGTGAAGGAAGATTTTAGTAAGGGGCATCCTCCAGAGTTTGTAAGGGGAGTTGATGTAACGGCTGCAAGTCAATGGAAGAATAGTATGTAGAGGCACCTCCGTATGGTCGAGTGTAGTGAGGTGCAGAAACAGTTTTTAGCCACCTTTAAGTTATCGGGTGCAGCTCTTCAATGGTGGGAGTCTGTCACCACATCTGAACAGAGAGATACTTTGCCTATAACAGATTTTTGGGAACTTTCAGAAGGAAATGAGGAGGAACTTGATGGATGTGTTTCAAGGAAATAGGACAGGGGCAGAAGATGAAGAAGATTTTTCTAGATGGGAGAAATTAGTACCTGATGAGGTAAATACGGAAGAGAAGCGTATATCGAAGTTTATTCGAGGTTTAGATTGGAGAATTCGGCAACATTTGTTAGAGAGTCCTATGTTAGCGACTTTCGTCAAGGTAGTAAATGCGGCACTGTTAAAGTATCATGAATATCATCTTCGTTCGCAAGAGGGTAAGAACTTTGGAGATTCGAGTTCATCAAGTAAGTTTGGCGAAGAGAATGCCAGTAATGCGAGTGGGTATAAGTCGGACTATAGAGAGTCACAACGACGTTTTGTTCCCCAGGATGGGCAGAAAGGATTTGTGGGTAGATGTTTCTTTTGTAAAGAAATAGGTTATAAAAAGAGATATTGTCCTAAAAGAAGTAAAGGACCATTTTTTGATGAAGTTTTGGAAGTGCAACCCCTACAACAGATTCGAGGTCATTTTAGGCCAGGGGACTTTGTTTGGGAGCCCAATGATGAGAATGGGCAATCGGACTAGAGATGAATGATGTAAGTTAATTTTCCTTTGTGGATAGGATTATTATTGTTGATGTAAAAAATTAGATCGCTCTAATTATTCAATCACAGATAAATAAATAAGACAAAGAATTTTAAAGTGGTTCAGCCTTATAAGAATGGCCTACGTCCACTGTTATGTTATTGCTGAGTGTTTTGGGAATTATCGATTACAAGTTCTCTCAAGAAATTTCGGTCTCCTTTAATGAGGGTAATACAATGTATTTATAGCCTTGAGGCTATAATCTGAAAGGGTGATACATTAAATGATATACATATGAAAGGGTAACTCATTTAATGCTCTTCAAGCGTGTGCGTCAAGATGATAAGCAGTCAATGAATAGTTAAACTGTTGATTATCTGGCAATTAATGCTGTGATCGAGATGCAGCTCGAACCGCCTTAGTTGCTCGTCGTTCAGGAGTTCCTCGGAGAACTGGAGTTCCTCGGAGTGTTATAGTTCCTCGAAGTATTCTTGTTGCTCGGAGCGAACATAACTTGGTTGGGGAAATGAACTTCCTCGTTGCTATTGTGCCACGTAGATTGACACGTGTCTTCCCATTATTCGTCCACATCAGGATACTAATTTTGGTATCAACAGAAGCCCCCAATGTTTTATATTTCGAACTTTGAGGAGTATGGAACATTCTTTCTCGGTATATGGCAATATTAAATGACCTTCCTGGGTTTTAGGAGCATTTTCTTCGTATTTGAATTTCTTTCCAAATTCGCAGAATTCGCCTTTTTGAATTTTTAAGCGCTTCGATATTCGTGCACTTTTTGTCCTTTTAGCCGCCGGTGGCGTAATAGTTTCTTTTTTGTAATCATTTCTTTCGCCGTTTCCCAAGGTAAAGTATTTAAGCTTCTTAGGCAATCATACCGTCTTCTACCTTTTCCAATTTTCTGCTTTCGAGTTTTCCATAGCCTTTCTTTCTCTTGTGCGTTCATCCTTGTTTTCGTTCGTTGTCAACAGATCTCCTTTTTTCCCTGTAAGCTCTTCTTCCTTCTTCTTTTATTCATCATGGTTTATATTATTGAATCTCTTGAGAAATTCCGTTCTGATTTCTCTATTCCTTCTTGGGTAACCTTGGAGGATCTTTCTGAGCCTTCAAATTACTTTCGTTTGGCTGAGGGACATTGGTTCCCCAGCCTCTTTATTGCTGAATGTGGATTTTCTTTTCCACCAAACCCTTTGTGCTTAGAGTTCTGTCATCATTTTGATGTTGTTCCTGCAAAAATAGCCCCCAACACATGGGGAATAGTTAATGGGGTGCATAGTTAAATCAAACTCATGGAACTCGTATAGAAATTCCTAATATTATGTGTTGTTATAGATGGGCTATTCTAGATATGTTTATTATTTAAAAATTAGATTTTTGAATAGGGCTTTAGTAGTCAATCTCCCTGATGCAAATAGGGATTATTTTGAACATGGGGTAGTTGTAAAAAATTGGCAACATGCCCCTTTAGTTGGAGATGAAGTATATGAAGGTCCCAAATGCCCTCTATATGGCAATGGGATAGGTTATTTCCATTTTATTTCATTTCTGAAATTATGATTTCATTATGTTTGAATAAATGCATGATTGACATTTCAATATGTATTTGTTTGCAGTTGACAACAGGAGAAAAACTCCCAAAGAATCAGAAGTTAATATAAAGCATTTGAAACATATCTGGAGTTTGCATCAGAAAATTGCAGACGAGCACGTCAGGTCTGTTTCCTACTTGTTACAGTACAGGAGCTATACATCCTCCTTTACTGCTCATCATGTGGTCAGCATTAGCGAACCATTGCCAGCTTCTGAAGATTCTTCACCAGACTCTCACATTCCTATAAGCCATAGAATGGGCAAAAGAAGAGTTCCTGCTCTCTTTGAAGAGACTACTTCTGCTGGAGATGGGAAAAGAAACAAGGCTGATGTCCAGAAGGGGACAAAGAAAATAGATGCCACCCCTTCTGTTGCTCCTCAGAAGGCTGCCGAGAAGTCCCCAGTGGCTCCTGTGCAGAAGGATGCACCTGTGGAAGTAATCACCATCTCTCCAACCAAAAGTTCTTCTTTGGTTGAGGTTGTTGAAAAGACACCGAGGAGACTGAAGAAATCCTCCTCGGTCAGTTTTTCTGAAGCCATTCCCCAGCTCCAAGCTAGTGGAGCTGGAGTTCCAACCATTATTCCCCCGAGTTCTGCAATGAGCTCGGTAAAGACTTGGACCATTCCTGAAGTCCAAGGAATCGAGGAAAACATGTCTAGGGATATGCTGACATCCTTAGATACTCGTCACATTGCTTCAGTAAGTTTCTCTTATCCAGAATTCTTCTTTCTTTCTATCAATATATGTATCTCAGCACTGACTTATCATTACCTTCTTTTTCAGCTGGTGAGTTGCTTTAACACCATAGTGAAGAAAGATGAAGCAATTAAGTCTTCTAACTTCTCGTCTGGAGTAGAGGATGCTTTACAGGGCTTGGCTCAATCTTTGAAGGAGTCCCGTCAAAAGTGTGACGAGGATAAAGGTGAATGGGAGAAGAAATTGGTTGCGTCTGAAGCAGAGAAGGTACAGTTGGGAAATAAAGTGAAGGACTTGGAGAGAGAGAATAAAAAATATGCCGAGAAGCTCACAAGCTTTGGGGAGCTTGAGAATAAGTTGAAATCGGCCGAGGAAGAGCTGACCCTTCTGCGAGAAGTAAATCGCCAGAAGGAGGAGGTGGAGGCCAAGTTGAAAGCCTCTGAGGATCTTCTATCCGAGAAGCTCTCTTCGGAGAGAATGAAAAGAAAAATGGCAATAAAGAAGTCCTTCAACACAGGTTGGGACAAAGGGTGAAACAAGGGAGTAGCTGCCATGATGACTCAGGTGCAGTGTGGAAGTTTAAAATACTTCCGAGATGGCTGGGTTGCTGCTTTGCAAGAATTGAAAATTAATGAGGACTCAGAACTGTTTCAACAACATCTCCCTGGTCCTCCCCCAGCCATCGAGGATGAAGAAGAGGACGAAGCTGCCTCCGAAGAATCTTCAATGGTAGTGGGTGATCTCATCCTTACCCAGCCTGCTGACGAGGAGATTTCATCTCTGTCAGCTCCTCCAAAACAAGTTCCAGCTCCAGCCGCCCAACTCGTTATTCCCACCGAGCAACCGAGCTCCTCATCCCAGCCTCCCGAGAAAGTCTTGGGAGACAAGAAAAAGGTGTGACGTTGTTCGGTTTTCTCTTTCTATTTTGCTTCTTTTTCAAGTGTAATCAAGATCTTTGTAACTTCGCCTTATGATCTAATAAAATTTGAGTTCTTTTCTTCCATATGATTGTCTCTTTTCTTTCTGTACTCTGCCTTGATCTTCTTTTTGATGATTATTTTTTCCTTCTCTGTTAGTTTCTGGCCAGGATGGATCTGCTATCTGCTAACGATACAAAGTTGATGCAGCAATGCCACGAATATTATAAGGCTGGTCACACAGAACTAAGTGCATCAGAAGTTGCAGACATCCTTGGTCATGATGCTTCAGAGCAAGCACTTGAAGCTTATCAGTACCTGAAAGGCTTACTTGATCGAGCTGTGGCCAATAACGTGGCTTACTATGAAATGATTGAAGACCTGCAAGATACTCTTGATGAACTTCAGCAACAATATAAAGAATCAACTGCTCTGTTGCATGAGGGGTATGAGAAGAGGTATCAGCAGATTTCTGCCGAGAAGGGCTACGACAAACTCCTGGCTGGGTACGATGTCAGAGAGAGAACCCTAAAGGGTGAAGTTGAAGCTTGTAGACAGATTGCCGAGCTGCTAGAGCAAGAAAATAACAATTTGTAGAAAGAGCTGGCACAGTATAAGTCTGCAGCATCTTCTTCAACAGCTGTAATCCCAGTGACTGACGAGGGATTTTCCTTTTTAGAGGTTGAGAATGCCAAATTAAGGCAAGAGTTGGATACCTTGAGAAGGTCGGGTACTTCTACTGCTGCTCGGGGACGAGGAAGAGGTTCTCGTGGACAAGAAAGAGTTGCTCAGGATGTTGTTGAGGAACAAAGTACTCCACCTACTCGGGGTCGATCAAGAACTCTTCGTCTTAATGTTGAAGAAGCTCGTACTCAGTCAGCATTGGAAAATCAAGCATTCCAATTGATGGCAAAAAATGAAGCCTTGTCTGAACTGTCCAAAAAAGTGAGAGAACTGGAACAACAACTGTCTTCAAAGAAATCTATGTTGAAGAATAATGAACTTTTCATCCAGAGTCTTCACGAGAAGCTTGACAGGTTAACATTTTAATTCCATAAACAGCCTAGGGAATTCTGGATGGCTGGATACAACGAGGCACTATTCCATTTAGATGCTCGTATCCAGAATGCCAATAATGAGGGATACAAACAAGGCTGGTTGAATGCCTTATGTGTGTTGAAACTCGAGCAGGGACATTATTTGTGGGACTACTACGAGCCCGGATTGCTTGACTTGCCTGTGCCACCATTTAATTTGGACATGGAGTGGATCCCAGCTCGTGCCATTCCTCGGAGCTTACTTGCTAAATACCTTGGTGACTACAGTTTGCATTCTCAATTTGAGGTTTCTCGTCCCGAGCATATTCTAGACCGTCCTTCTGTGATGAACGTTAGGATGCTGAAGGACTTGAACTTCATTAACTCTTCTCAGACTTTAAATGATCTGCCTGCTGGCGAGGAACCTGTATCGAAGGCTGAGGGGAAAAACCAATAGAATAGGAAATTTTGATGTAATAGTTAGTACACAATTTAATATCAATGTAATAAACTTGTGTAATTTATTTTGAATTCAATGAAAGACTTTCATTTTTGTTTGCAAATCTGTATTGCTATTCTTTTGTACTTGTCAAACACTTTATATTTGTGTTTTCATAACAATATTGCGTGGTTCATCGACCAACTAGGTAATAAAAAAGTTACAAGTGTTGCTCGATCACTTAAAAAATTTTCCAACCAACCAAGGTTGTTAAATTGTGCTCGTCGACCAACTATAGTTGGTGAGAGTTTTTATCACCGACTAACTATACTTGGTAAATTTTTGTCTTTTTCATAAAATGCGTCTGACCAACCAAGGTCGATAAATTCTCCTCGTCGACCAACTACAGTTAGTGGGTTTTGATCCCCGACCAACCATACTTGGTTCAGTTTGGAATATTTTGTATTTTCTGGAATAGTTTTACCTTCCGACCAACATAAGTTGGCATATTTTAGGAATGTTGAAGTTGTTCTCGCTGTCCGACCAACCAAGGTCGATAAATTCTCCTCGTCGACCAACTACAGTTAGTGGGTTTTGATCCCCGACCAACCATACTCGGTTTAGTTTGGAATATTTTGTATTTTTTGGAATAGTTTTACCTTTTGACCAACATAAGTTGGCATATTTTAAGAATGTTGAAGTTGTTCTCGCTCTTTTACCAACCGAAGTTGGTCTGAGTTCGAACTATCATGTCCACTAGCTCTTTTACCAACCTGAGTTGGTCACGCTAGTGTACGCCTCCTAACCAAAGGAGTTTGTTCTCGCCCTTTTACCAACCGGAGTTGGTCGTGGGTTTGAACTATCAGTGTCCACTAGCTCTTTTACCAACCTGAGTCGGTCACGCTAGTGTACGCCTCCTAACCAAAGGAGTATAGTTTGTTCTCGCCCTTTTACCAACCGGAGTTGGTCGTGGGTTTGAACTATCAGTGTCCACTAGCTCTTTTACCAACCTGAGTCGGTCACGCTAGTGTACGTCTCCTAACCAAAGGAGTATAGTTTGTTCTCACCCTTTTACCAATCGGAGTTGGTCGTGGGTTTGAACTATCGTCTTCTTTTTGCTGTCGAGCAGCGTAGTGTTGTACACTAGTATTCCCCGAAAAACTTTCAAACAAAGGAGAGAAGATGGTGAAACATCATCGTTTTATTTATATTAATGGAACTGCTTTACATTTTACATCATTGATAATACTTGCGTAGGTGTTCAGCATTCCATGCATTCTTAAAATTCCTCTCCTTCTAGAGTTGCTATTCGGTAAGTTCCTGGTCGAACAACTTATGTAACTCGGTAAGGTCCGTGCCAGTTTGCTTCCAATCTATTGTGCTTCTGAATGACCTTCTTTAGCACATAATCTCCTTCTTTTAAGTCGCATTTCTTCACCCTCTTGTTGTAGAACAGAGTTGTTCGTTGTTGGTAAGCAGCATTCCTAATGGCTACCTCTTCTCTAACCTCCTCGAGCATATCCAAATCTAATCTTCTCATCAAGTCACAGACTGGGGAATTGAAATTCAGCACTCTGTGTGTTGGAAGACCCAACTCGGCAGGTATTACAGCCTCACTTCCAAATGCCAGCATATATGGTGATTCTCCAGTTGCTGCTCGGGGAGTTGTTCGATAAGCCCATAATACTGACTGTAGCTCATTAATCCAATTAGCTTTAGCCTCACTTAGCCTCTCCTTCAAACCATTTAGTAATGTTCTGTTCGTCACTTCAGTCTGCCCATTGCTTTGAGGATGGCCTGGTGCTGAATGAACCTTCAAAATGTTTGATTGATGACAATAGGCAGCAAACTCCTCGTTATCAAATTGTGTTCCATGGTCTGTGATGAAGGCATGAGGGAGACCATATCGGCAGATTATATTCTTCCAAACGAACTGGTATACCTTCTCGTACGTCATATCAATAAGTGGCTCAGCTTCTACCCACTTAGTAAAATAATCCACTGCCACGACGAGGTACTTGAATCTTCCTCGGGTCGTTGGCAGTGGTCCAACCAGATCAATTCACCATATGGCAAATGGCCAAGGGGAAGTTATGGGTGTCAATAATGCTTGTGGAGTACGTCGGATGGAAGAAAAATGTTGGCATTTATCACATCTTTTGGCGTAGGCTATACAATCAGCCCTCATCGTCGGCCAGTAGTATCCTTGCGTCATCACCCTTTGCAAAAATGTCCGACCTGCTACACGGGCTCCACAGGACCCTTCATGGTTCTCTTCAATCAATTCTTTCACGTCGGAGGGATGTACACATCTTTGCAAACCTGTCATAATTCCTCGTCTATACAAAACACCATTAATTAGTACATACCGAGCAGCTTTAAACTTCAATTTCTTTGCAGCGAGCTTATCCTCCGGCAATTCTCCCTCCTCAATATATGCCCTGATGGGATCCATCCAAGATGGTCCTAAATCAAGGGTAATAACATTCGTCGTCAGGTCTTCATCTATGCTCCGACTTTCTAATACTTCAATTGGTATTGTTCTTCGCAGCTCGGTACAAGTAGCTGATGCTAGTCGGGCCAGTGCGTCTGCTTGTGCATTTTCCATTCTTGGTATTCTGATCAACTGAATCGCATCAAATTATGCCAATAACTCCATCACCTTTGCATGATACTTGACCATTAATTCTCCTTTAACTGCATATGTTCCCATCATCTGATTCACAATTAATTGAGAATCACTGAATACCATCACTTGTTGCGCTTCCATAATCTTTGCTAAATTAAGACCTGCTATCATGGCCTCATACTCAGCCTCATTATTGGAGGATTTGAATTGGAATCGCAAGGAATATTCCATGTCAATCTCGTCTGGGGTGTTCAAAACAATCCCTGCTCCACAACCTGCTGTGCAAGATGACCCATCGACATATAATCTCCATATGGATAATCCTTCTTCAAATTTCTTATCTGACAGAGTTCCTCGGTGAAATATCTGATGTTTTCTTTCATCCTCCCCTGATAATTTTTGCTCCTCGTCGACCATCTCTTCTCGCCCTTTTACCAACCGGAGTTGGTCTGGGTTTGAATTTGATGATCTTTCCACATCCACAAGCCCTTTTACCAACCGGAGTTGGTCTGGACTTATGTTTGTTGATCCTGTAACATCCACAGGTTCAGCGAGCAACTTTTGTTCCTCGGGGGTATCAGGATAAGTAAATTCTGCTATGAAATTTGCTACAGCTTGCCCTTTTAATGATGATCTGGGTTCATATATAATATCATATTCACTGAGTTCTATTGCCCAGTACATCAGTCTCCCCGATTTTTCTGGCTTATGAAGGGCTTATCTCAATGGCATGTCGGTATACACGATGATGGTATGGGCCTGGAAATATGGCCTCATTCTTCTACTTGCTTCAATTAATGCCAATGCCAATTTTTCTAGTTTTGGGTACCTGATCTCTGCACCTCGAAAAGCCTTACTTGTGTAATAAATTGGCTTCTGGATTCCATCCTCCAATCTGATCAATGCCGAGCTGATTGCATTCTCTGATACTGCCAGGTATAAGTACAACTTTTCTCCCATTACGGGCCTGGACAACAGTGAAGGTGCTCCCAAATATTTCTTCAAGTCTTGAAAGGCTTTTTCACATTCATCATTCTATTCGAAAGTTTTTCGAAGTGTTTTGAAGAATGGAAGGCATCTATCCGTTGCTCGGGATACAAATCTGTTGAGCGTTGCAACTCGTCCTGTAAGACTTTGCACCTCTTTCTTCGTCGTTGGAGATCGCAACCCTAAAAGAGCTTTGATCTTTTCTGGATTTGCCTCAATGCCTCGCTGGTTGACGATGTACCCGAGGAACATTCCTTCTCGTACTCCAAATGTGCACTTCGTCGGGTTGAGCTTCATTTGGTATTTATCCAGTTGATCAAAGGTCTGAGCTAAGTCAACTAGATGATCCGCAGCTTTCTTGCTCTTTGTCAGCATATCATCGACATAGACTTCCATATTGCAACTGATTTGTTCGGCAAAAACCTTATTCATCAGCCGCTGGTATGTCGCTCCTGCATTTTTCAAACCAAAAGGCATAACATTATAGCAATAAGTTCCCCTAAGGGTAATAAAAGAAGTACTTTCCCTGACTCCAGAGTAAGCCAGAGTAAGCATCCATGAAGCTGAGAAGCTCGTGTACCGAGGTGGCGTGTACTAGTTGATCAATTCTGGGCAGTGGAAAATGGTCCTTTGGGCAGGCCTTGTTGAGATCGGTGAAATCAACACACATTCTCCATTTATTATTTTTCTTTTTTACCATCACCACGTTTGCTAACCAGTCTGGATATTTCACATCTTCAATGAATTGGGCTTTCTGGAGCTTCTCGACCTCTTCTTGTATAGCTTGATTCTTCTCGGGGGTAAATACCCTTCTTCTCTGCTTTACAGGCTTGATCTCCTTATTCACATTGAGCTCATGACATAAGAAATTTGGATCTATTCCTGGCATGTCTTCATGACTCCATGCAAAAGTTTTCTTCCTGTTTCTCAAGAAAGTTATCAACTCCTGTTTTGTTGAAGCATCCAACGTTGAACCTATCTGGGTTACTCGTTCAGGGTGCTCGTCGTCCAGAATAACATTTTCTGTAGATTCCACCACCTGTCCTTTTACAAATTGGGATTCATCTCTGGGATCAAGTGTTTCAATCTCTGTACCTTCATCCACCTGGTAGGTAGTAGTATTTTTCCTTGACTCTTCAAGTTCCTCTAGCTTGGCAGATGAATAATAGCATTCTCGAGCTACTTTTTGATCACCTTTCACAACTCCTACTCCGAAATTTGTTGGGAATTTTAAGCACTGATGTACTGTAGATGAAACTGCTTCGAACTTCTTCAAACCAACTCTTCCCATGATGATGTTGTAGGCTGACTGCACATTCTTATCCATCACAAAGAAGCGTATTCTCTCTGTTCGACAAGCAGGCCAAGTTCCAATGAATATATCCAACTTGATCGTCCCAAGTGGAAAAACTTTCTCGCCAGCAAAACCCAGAAGAGGTCTGTGATAAGGCTCCAATTGAGATAATTTTAAATTCAAGCTGTCAAAGCATGAGTAGTACATGATGTCTGCCGAACTACCATTATCTACCAGCACCCTTGAAATCACTACTTCTTTCATCCTCATTTTGATCACCAAAGGGTCGTCGTGAGGGTAAAGAACACCTGCCAGGTCGTTTTTTGAAAAGCCAATGACCAACTTATCTTTGTTTACCTTCCTCGGGCGATCCTCCTCAGCTAAATTTATTCGCTGAATATACGAGCAAGCTTGAGCCTCTCCGAGGTAAGCCTTTCTTTCTGCAGTAAGGTCTCCTCCTCCTGCATCTCCTCCTGTAAAAACATTACAATCAAATGACCCAAAACATATTGAAAATACCTCGCGTTCTGGTTGCCTTGGCCTTTTGGGAAGATCGGGGTCATCCTCTGCATCATCTTCATGATCTCTCTTCTTTTTCTCCTCTGCTCGACGAGGAGATCTAGATCTCTCTCTAGTTCGATCATTATTTCTTCTTTCCCATCCCCGATCAACATACTTTGCCAACTTTCCTCTTCGGATGAGTGTTTCAATCTCGTTTTGAAGAGCTATGCAATTTTTGGTCATATGACCATGATCTTTATGGAACTCGCAATATTTATCCCTATTCCTCATGTCAGGGTCTGACTTCAGTTTCTTCGACCATTTTACTTCCTCGCTATTCTTGATTTCTTCCAAGACATGATTAATACCCATTTTCAAAGGAGTATAATTATCGAATTTCTTTAGGACTTCCCATGACGTCTTATTATTCTTGGAATGCCTGTCACCGCCATTGCCCTTATGCTCTTTCTTCTTAAATTTGTCGACTTCCACCTTGGTTTCTTTATCCATATTCTTCTTCGCAGCCATAGCCTCCTCGGCATTCATGATTTTGGCCGCTTTTGCCATCAACTCTGACATAGTTGTAGGTGGATCTTTGGCCAAAGTGTAATACAACTCGTTAGGCAACAACCCACTCATCAAGGCGGTGATTGCTGTCTTTTCTTCATAATCTATGACTTCTAGCTTCTCGTTATTGAAACGAGTTATGTAATCTCTAGTACTCTCACCAGGTTTTTGTCTAACACTTAACAAGTGTGCTACTCGTTTTACTGGTTTTGCTCCAAAACAGAATTTTCCAATGAACAACTCGGCCAACTGAAAGAAAGTTGAAATCTTACCCCGAGGAAGATTGTTGTACCATATCTGGGCAAATCCAGTAAGAGTTCCTGAGAATGCTATGCATCTCATCTCGTCGGGGACAACATAGATGTCGGCAGCAGCTTGATATTGCTCTATGTGAAGAACATGATCCGTCTTTCCATCATATTTGGGGGTCACCACGGGTGCTTTAAATTTCGACGGTGTAGGGAAATCCACAATGGCATGTACAAAAGGTGTCCCTCGCACAAAAGTTCGTTGTAAGGGATTCCTTACCTTAGCCATTTCTCCCAATCTATCCTCTAACCGCTGAATGGAACCTTTCCACGCATCATTTCCCTCCTCGGGCCTATTAGTTCGAGCAATTGATTGTTCTGAAGTAGCTTCCTGAGATCTCTCTTGACGAGCGACTGGTCGTGATTGTGCTGATCCTTCTCTTAGATCTGATGGTTGTCGAAAACTCCTCGACATGGCTTTAGGTGGACTCTTATTCCTCCTCGGGCCTAATCGACTGAAAGGAGACGCCCTGCTCAGTCTTTCCAAGGCACTGGTCCTCTCTGGGGAGAGAGTAACACGTTGCTCAGTATCTGTGGCCCTTATCGATGAAGTTTGCCCAGGTTGATAAGAGAAATCATCAGATTCCTCATTACGATATGACTCAGTACGCCTGGATCGTGAAGAAAGTAAATAGGTTTGCCTCTGACCACTTCGCTGTCCTGAATGTGCAGGTGCGCCGCCATGAAGGGTTTGTATGAGTTGCCGCATTGTTTCCTGCATGGCGGTTTGTCCTTGAGCCAGATTCGTCATAATTCCAGCCAGATCTGGAGGTGCAGAGGGATTTGGAGGATTTCCAGCATTTCTAGCGTTTCGATTGCTAGATTCTGGGTTATCTGCCATTGATGATGAATGATTCTTGGTGAAAAACGATAATAACAATTGATTCCCACAGACGGCGCCAATATGTTGATGTAAAAAATTAGATCGCTCTAATTATTCAATCACAGATAAATAAATAAGACAAAGAATTTTAAAGTGGTTCAGCCTTATAAGAATGGCCTACGTCCACTGTTATGTTATTGCTGAGTGTTTTGGGAATTCTCGATTACAAGTTCTCTCAAGAAATTCCGGTCTCCTTGAATGAGGGTAATACAATGTATTTATAGCCTTGAGGCTATAATCTGAAAGGGTGATACATTAAATGATATACATATGAAAGGGTAACTCATTTAATGCTCTTCAAGCGTGTGCGTCAAGATGATAAGCAGTCAATGAATAGTTGAACTGTTGATTATCTGGCAATTAATGCTGTGATCGAGATGCAGCTCGAACCGCCTTAATTGCTCGTCGTTCAGGAGTTCCTCGGAGAACTGGAGTTCCTCGGAGCGTTGGAGTTCCTCGGAGTGTTGTAGTTCCTCGAAGTATTCTTGTTGCTTGGAGCGAACATAACTTGGTTGGGGAAATGAACTTCCTCGTTGCTATTGTGCCACGTAGATTGACACGTGTCTTCCCATTATTCGTCCACATCTGGATACTAATTTTGGTATCAACAATTATTATATGAAATTTTGGGAATATTGTATGGGAGATATTTATGAAAGGGTAGTTTTAAGACCCTATTATGTATGGAATGACCCAAGAAGGGAATTTTGAGCAAGTGAGGCTCTTATGTTATTACCTTTTGATAGAATAGATAATTGTGTGATGTGCTCAAAGGGAGCTATAATCTTATTATGAACGTAAGATATGTTTTGTGTGTTAAGTAGTAATGATAAAGCTACTTCTTTTTATATAGTCATGTTAGACTTATATAATTGTTGTATTCCAGATATGGACGAGCCTAATAAATGGCAATATGTTAATATGGTATAAGATATCATTACTGAAAAGAGTTCAGAATTTGTGGATTGTTGGGACGCAGGAAAGTTTAGCTCATAATTGTGCCAATTTTTGTGAGCTATATGTTATTGTGTGTATGATAATTGATAAGACCTTGTGCTATGGACATAAGGCACTTTATATAAATATCGTATGACATAAACTGTTTTTTTTAAAGATAAACTGTTTTCAAAATGAAAACTTTTATAGGCCTTTGGGCCATTTCAAAATGATTTACACCAAAATATTTTCAAACTCTAGTCCGGATTTAACAAACTCTCAATCCCCGACGTCGCCACATAGTAGTGTATTGGGAGGGTTCCTTGTTTGGATTTCGTGTTTGCGAGACGTCCCCCGCATGAAAGTGGTGAATGTCAAGAATTGAGAGGAGTTATTTTTTTTGGACCATTCAAAATTTTTACTCTATTAATATGCTAGTATAATTTATATATCTATGGAATTATGGAACTTTAGAGGCAAATGAAGCCTCATTATGATTGGTGCGAGTAAAGCTCGAATAAAGGGTGTATGGGCGCCCTAGTTGTTAAAATTGGTTTTATATACCTTAAAATAAGTTAAAATACATTCGTCGTGGGAAGTAAGAGGTTTGAGTATAGGATGAGTGTAGTAGGAACTAGTTGAGCTTTGGAGTATTAGGCTTAGCTAAATTTCGAGGACGAATTTTTTTTAAGTGGGGAAGTTTGTAACAACCCGAGACTTTAGAGACGATAATTTATTTATTTTGGGAGAAATAAATATTATTTTATTTGGTGAATTATTAAATTGGCAATTGAGGTCAAAATTTGAAGTTGTTAGAAAGTGCTTCGAATGGCAATTCTGAGGGTGTAGTTGTTTCCGGAAGGGTGGAGAAAGTCGAAATGGCTGTACTTGGGGTCTATTTAGGCTTCGAAATAATTTAAGCTCGTTTGACTCGAATTAAAGTTACCGTGTCATTTAAAGTGTGTATTATCATTTAAAGTTGTGTATCTTGAGAGATAAGGCTTAAAAGCCTACGGGAGATTTATTCTCTAAAGAGAAAAAGAGAAATAGAAAGAAATAAAGAAAGTGAGAAGAAGAAAGAAGAAGAAAAAGAAGGAGAAAAGAGAGAGAAAGAGGATTTTCGGCATTTACGTGATCTCGAGGACGAATCAGACCCTACGAACCCGAGGCAAGTGATTAAACTTGCTAAATAATTGTTGTGTATTATTTATTGCATGATTTGTGGATTAAATTTATGGGTTTTAGGTTTAGTTTATCAAAACTTAACTTTTGGGTAAAATCTTAGATTTGATATGTAGATCTTGGATTTGATGATAGAAATTAGTTTATATGTGTTCTTGGATGAATATTAATGTTATTTATGTGATTGGGTTGAAGAGAAATGAAGAGAAATTGATTAAAATGAATTTTGGGGGTTTTTAGCTTACTAAAAAGTAGCCATTTTCGAGCCTTCTGATAGGCCGAATCGATTCGAAAATATCCAGTTGCCCAGGTCTGAGTGACCGAATCGATTCGGACCCCAGCCGAATCGATTTGGCCTGAGACAGAATCCCAGGTCTAATGACCCGAATCGATTCGGAATTTGCTCGAATCGATTCGAAAACAGGGCTTCTTAAGGGATGATTTTCTGAGGAGAATTTCATTCCGTTTTGTTCGAGGTTATCGATTGGGAACCTCTATAGGAGTTATGTGGAGTGTGTTTGGGAGACTTTTAGAGAGTTTCCCTTATAAGAAAGTATTGGAGTCATATTGACCTAAATTGAGGAATACCGATTTGAGATTTTTGTATAATATAAGTGGGGAAGCCCACTACCCATGCAAGTTCTATTTGGAGATAATTATTAAATTTATATGAAAGAATGAGAACGAGTTAAGAGATATTGGATCTTAGGATCAAATCCCAAATGGGATAACTTTAAAGGTTCCTCCAGTTAACTGAACCAGATTATGGATTGAGAATAATGCATGCTAATAAACGTACCTACGGATATAGAAATATCCTTAATGGTGATTGGTTTAGGATATGTCTCACACAATGAGAAATGCAAATTGAGGTGTATTAGGATAAAGAATATCCTTAACTTAAATAGAATTGAGAGACAATTCATATAGAAGCGACATATGAGCTTCAAGCGAGAAATAGTATAGCGTATACTAAGTGGGGGAAGATGTGTGATAATTGACTATTGGTATATCAAGAGAGATAGATATACTAAACAATAATAACATTTCAACTACGCTTAAGTGCAGACTACGAATATATAAACAATGTGGTAGGTATACCTTATATGATGGTATATCTTTATATGATGTGATGATGTATATATGCCTTATGTGATGGTATATATATATATATATATATATATATATATATAGTGAAGCATACCCCCTCCTTGCTATCATTGGGAAGTTGCGTGCGATGAGGGTGAGCATCCTGGCTCGATGAGCAGGGTGTGAATATTCCCCAGGTCATAGTCGTCCATGTGATTATGATGTGATATATATACATTTATTATTTTTGGGGGTGAGAAGTCGTGGGTATGTGTCGTTCTCACTTGTCGGTTAAGAGCTATGACCGCTTCTCGGGACGTTGTGTGCGTGAGTTGATCACGAGGTGGGTGCCGTTGAACCCCACCAGGTGGCCCCAGTTTGCTACGTGGATGGGCAACGGGAAGATGATAGCATGTGAGCCTGCGTACACGAGTTATAGCTCGTTTGGATGGTTATTATATTATGGATGTGATTGGTACTTGGGTATCGGGGGCTTAATGGACCTTAACGACCAACATTGCCAATAAGTAGTGTATCGGGGGGGTTCCTTGTTTGGATTTCGATTTTTACGAGACGTCCCACGCACGAAGCTCAGTGTAATGTTGGGAGTGAGGAGAAGTTAGTCCTTAATGCTTATATATATATATATATATATATACATCTTGACGATCGACAGTGCCAGAAGTAGTGTATCGGGAGGTTCCTTGTTTGGATTTTGCCTCGACGAGTCATCCCACGCACGAATCGCAGTGCACTGTTGAGAATTGGGAATAATAAATTAATTAAATTGGAGTAATAAGAATTTGGGTTATATGCATCATGCATTGAGGGCATAATTAATCTCGAAAATCAATACTGTCAGGAGTAGTGTAACGGGAGGGTTCCTTGTTTGGATTTTGCCTCGGCGAGACGTCCCACGCACGAAACGTAGTGCAGTATTGAGAGTTGGGAGTAAGTTTAGTCCTTAGCACTTAGATGCTAATAACTCATCTATATAATTGTATATTGTTGGCATAACTAGAATAGGAGAAATCCTAGTAAAGAAGATGTTTATGTTTATTGTGTGATTGGATTGGAAAATGGGTATGTAAACCCTATATGTTAAGTAAGTGAACAAATAAATGAGAACCCTAACATTAAAAGTTAAAGTATATGATTTAGATGGAATTCAGATAAGTATAGAATTGGAGGTAAGTTAAATGATTTCAATTAAATATTCATATTGGGATTTAGTTAGATTTATTTGCCTAATTAGAATTGGGAGATCACGTGCATATTCTTAGTTGCGCGCTTTAGTTGAGAGGCGAGTTGGATTATTATGGAGAGTGCGATTCCATTAAATCATGTAATAATGCATTTATAATTATTTTTCATTTTAATGCACTTGCTATAAAATGTTTTCAACTCGGGCTCTGACCCGTTTATATTTTCTCCTCCTATGTATACATATTGTATTCTTTTTGGGGTTCCTCCGCAAGGACGCCATTGATGTTTACCCATCCAGTATATTCGTGGAGCTGTGGCAATAGCGAACTGTTGCGGTACTTTGTTTTAGTCGATTCTTATCTTTTGTATATCTAGATTAGGATTCAGTTTTGTATATCGGGTTTGTACCCAAGTGTTGTAGATTGACACTTTTATATTCTCTCCCTCTGATTATTGTATTGTCTGTGACCCGACAGCATATTCAGATATTTCATTGTAGAGATTTTATTGTACTCTTTTACATTATTGGAGTTTGCTCATATCACTCATCATAGTTAGATGTAAGTATTTTGTGTTATCGCTTGCATGGTTGGTTTTGATTCATGTTAAATAATTTTTTTAAATTTTTGTTAATCCGCTTTTAATGATTTAGGGTAGTTAGCCCTATATTATTGTGTATTGTCCGTTGATGTTGAGGTTGTGCCATCTGATTTAATGTAGTATAGGGCTGGCCAGCCGTTATTATTTTGAGCGGGTTGTCACAGTATGATTATACACAAGCATAATATAAATATATACACATGCACTCGGTCATATATATGTAAATATTCTCATTTTCCAATTAGGTTCACCCACGACCCATAATTATTATTATTAACCGTACTTAGTACAATTTTACCCGATTATCTCTCATAAAGGGTTCGTCTCATTTATAATCATTTTGTACTTACTTCTCGTCTGTCGAAGTTTTCTCTTTCACTAAAGATAATTTCAGTAGGTTCACCCTCTCTAACTTACTGGTGTAAGTCATTTATAAACATCTTAATTTCGTAGCTAACGTACGAATGATTTTCAATATGTAGTAACCCCCCCCCCCCCCCCGCGTTAACCCTCGGTTTCATCCCATATAATATTCCATTCAACGGTATTCTACTTAGATCCTACTAGTCCTCTGCATGACCCATTATGCTCTATTAATAATATTCAAGGGTTCCTATGCATTTTATCCGGATTAAACGAAAAGGGGAAAATCATGTTGTTTTCCAGGAGGGATCAATCGATCGAGGAAAGGGGGTCGATCGATCGATCGATCAAGCAGTTATTCTTAATTCTGCCATTGTTAACTATGGGTTTTCTTCTCCAACCTCAACCAAAACTCCATTAACGATCCCCAAACTCCCAAACAACATTACTACTGGTCAAATATACCTATCAACATGATTTCCTACGTGAAACATGTACAAATTCGTCAAAGGTATTGAATTAATGGGGTAAATCGTCATAGTTGTCAAGAACCTTAATTTTTTATAAAACTTTCATTTTTCTAATTCTTTTCTAGATTTCTTGCTTCTAAATCCATATAATTTCATGGGTAATCCTCTAAATGTGATTGAGATTTCCAGAATATATCTATTTCCTCTAAAACATGTGATTAAATTCTCTAAATCATTTAATTCTTCCATTAAACATGTATTTAACAATCCTATTCTAACATGGGCGTAACATTAACTGAAAGAAAAGCAAGATAGATACTTGCCTCAGATATGAAGATCTGATTCTCAAGTGTTGACGGGTATGGTTGCATCCCTCGTGTCCTGATCTACGCGTTAGTGGTGAAAGATGGCAACGGTGGTGTAGGTAGGGTGGTTCTCCCCTTTAGAGTCTTCTCCCTTCTCCCTTCCTTAGCCTCTCTGTAACTCTACCAATTATAATCCTTGAAGACTCTAACTCCCATCAGATATATCCCTTTAATTTTCGTCCATAATTAAGCCTTAAAAAGGAAAAATACTAAAATGCCCTCCCGGGTTACCGGTTAGCCCTAAAAACGTCCCGAGACCCAAACTAAACTCCCGGGTACACTTTGTTGACTAACTCGACCCTTCCGAACATGTTGACGCACTCAAAATGACTATATGAGCGACTTATAATTTATTCATTTTTAATAATAATAATAATAATTTAGTCCCGACACGACACAGGCGCGTCCCAACTTAAATTTTTATAATTGTCATTTTATTCACTCGTGACAATTTTAATAAAATCAACCTTATATATTATTTTACTCATCTAGTAATATTCAACAAATTCCCAATAATTACTAACTCTCGCCACACTAGTAAATATTTAAAATAAAATTTCGAATTAATATTAAATTAATAACTCAATTAAATTTAATAACTCTCTAATTTTAAAAGCCATAAAAATACGGGGTATTACATAATCTTTGAGTCATCCTTAGATAGTTTTTCATAAAAACCTCAATCAAACAAACCATTAATGTGACTCATGATGCTCACATGCTTATTTAAAAGCATGATCTCTTCCACGTACCACAATATTAACAACTCATCCAACAAGGTCTATAAATTGGGTTATTCAATAATGGTCCAATAATGTCTTATATAAAAGACTATTTCTGTCACATTCATCAATTCACATGCATATAAACTTATATTGCTAGACATAAATTGAAATGTTCAGAATACACTTTAATTGATTAAATATAGTGTCAAAAATTAAGCACCAAACAATCCACAATACTTATACGTAATTGGCGATACACAAAACCCTTATCTTAAGCATTCTTCATGAATGTCCTGTGGTGATAACCCATTTATTAGTGGATATGCTATTTTAACACTTGTACTAATGTGTTCAAATGGCACTTGTTGTTTCTGAACATTTTCATTCATATATAGGTAGTATATCCTAATGTACATAGGTTCTTTAAAATACCTATAAGTTATTTATAATGAAGATTACAGTGACATTATCATAATATTTCAGTGATTTTGTAGCAGTGTCGATAGCTCTAAGTCCCGAAATAAATTTTCACTACTATAATCCATAAATTGTAGCCTCAAAGCAGGCTACATATAGTATTTAATTATTTCTCACTCTTTCATAATATTGGCCACTAGGCCAAAACAAATATATTTAATCAAGAGCGAACAATTATCATAAGTGTGAGCATAAAATATTTTAGGCATCTCATTACTTCTACTATTAAAATATTTTATTTCTCTAATCTATCATTCATTACTAAGAGAAATCCAAGAAATATATAAATTTAGTCCCGCTGACTGTAAGGTATATATATACTAATCAAAATACATAAAGTGTTCTTAATATACCATTGATGGGAAATTAACATAAGTTTATATAGTGATTTCTCAACATATACAACTCTTTTTCATAAACTTTCATAAGTTTTTACACTAAATGTAACTCTTAATCAAAAGGAGCAACTAAATCCATAAGAATTTCACATTCTAAGATTTAGGTGAAAATATTTATTTACACCCATTTCTCCATTCATAATGAAAATTTTGACTAAAAGTCCAACTTTATGTCGTTGATTATCGCCAGGTCGTGTTTTAGTCTTAAAGACGCATTTAAACTCGACTCTAGTCTATCAATTAGGTAATTCAACGCGATCCCAAACTTCATTTTGGTTAAATAATGGAATTATAATTTTTAAAATTTGCAAAAACAAAATTAGAATATTTTTTTACTCCTCTATGAAATTCACATTCTTATGATAAATCTCACAATCATTCAGAATAACAAAACCATTTAAGAGCTTCTTAAAACTGTTCATATCCAATAACCAAAAGGATAATGACTTTGAATGTTAAGGGAATAACAAGAGTATCTTAACTTCTTTTATAACCACATTAGCTGATTTGATACTCCCACAAATTTCACCGTTCTCTAAAGAATTTGACATGTTCGGTTTCAATGGTAAATAGTGTACCCTGTTGAAAGTATAGACATAATTCTAAATTCCAATTCTTTTAGTGGATACTAAATCTATGCATGTACTAGATATTCCCAATCACGCGGGCGTGTAAAATTGGGTAAGTAAAGTGAAATTTATATAATACATTTAGAACCACACACACACACACACACACATATATATATATATATATATATATATATATATATATTCATTTTCGTGTGAAAATAAATCTTATGGCAATATCGACATTATAGCATTTTACATGTTGTTTTATAACGACATAATCTATGGAGGGCCACTAGGCCCACTGTCCAAGGACTATAATCTCCCACTTGGGCCACATAGATTATTCTAAAATTGTAAAATCTTAAGAGCTCAAACGTGAACGTGAGAGTCAAGATTCATAAGTGACAATCCAAAGACAATCTAGTCTATTAAATTATCAAAGTAAAAGAGTCTAATATTCAATTATTCCACAAGATTGCGAAGCTATTTTGAAATTCAACATTATGATATAAGATCATAATCATTTTTCTTGTGAAAGTTTTATCAAAAATATAATTGTACAAACCACTAATGAGAACACCATAATTAAGAAAATATATTTTCATATAAACTTAAAGATCTTTTATATACTCAACAAAAATAGCTCACAATAAAATTGACAAAAAATATTTTGAAAGGTCATAAAGGAGTATATGAAATGATTCTAATATAAAATAGGAAAAGGTATCGATAAGCATCTTCATATCGATTTAGAACTATTTTTTGTAGCACTATAGTTTTGAAAATTGAAAAAAATAATTATTTCATTCATAACGAATGACACATTATAATTTACACAATATAACTTAAAATATGTATGTTACATAATGGGTACTCATATTTTAATCTCTAACATTATGAAATTTTATATAACTTTTATGCTTAATCCGTTTAATAATTCTTTAAATTGTTAAAAGAGTTTCACACACTAATTCATTAGTAGTGGCTTCCTTAAGTAAAACTGAATTATAGTGATTAACAACATTAAGTGAAACTTAGATTCTTCATTTCATTATAAGAAGTCAGTCTCGAAAACATCAAAACGGATAAAACATGTAATTTTAGAGAAATAAAATGATATACAATTAATGAGATAAATATCTCACTACATTAATGTTATGAGATGACAACACGTACAATAATAATATTTTATAAATGTGGGCTTTCTTTCGTAATAACTTTGAATATTTATATATGAATTTATTAGTACTATGTTATGTAATTTAGATAGTCGTGTTATATAGGATAACCTTTCACCACGTAATTGCATAATTCTTTAATATTTATTTCGGTTACTCAAGACTTGTTTCTTATTTTTCTTCCACCCTTCATTTCATCCCATTTTATATCAATAGGGAGCTACGAGAAAGGCATCTATGCTCCGAAAAGAAAAGAAGTCAGCAGGTCCTTTTCTGCTTGATCACTAACTCATGAGCAAAGCCGCCTTTTGCCGCCCCTCATGCAGTCCAGCATATGAGTGGATATTCACTAAAAGCTGGTTCTATTGGCGGATGGATAACGCCCCTTACTATGGCATAAGAACAAAGAAATCCGCATCATTTCCTTGCAGCTTTACCGGTCGCCCTTTGGTGGTTTAGTAGGATGGATAGCAAATTCGCCTTCGTCCTTTCGCTTAGTAAACCCTTCTTCGAGCCTTTATTGAATTTTGCTCGCCCAAGTCCTTAATAGAATTAACAAAGTCAACCGAGCCTAACCAAAACGTCACAATAACATTCAAAGGTTGGCTTTGCTAATGGCACAAGCAAGGAGTTGACAAAGGGGACCCCCCCTTTGTTGATAGAGATCTTACTGCCCCACCCTTTATAATCGCGACTGTTATAATGGAAATAGATTTTGTTTTCTGTTAAAGAGCCATGCTTAACACATGCTATAGCATAAAGGCATTTGAGTCGCATCTAAACTACATTAAAGGTAAGGTCCCTCACTCTTTCTTTTGTGGATATGTTATCTCTTCCAGCTATGGTAGGGGTGAAGGTAAGTGAGATCTACCCATTGATTTGATATTATATGAGCAGACAAACTATGATAGCATGCTTCTGTTTTATGTTTTTAAGAGCGTTTTGACCAAATAAGGGATCAAGATACTCCTGGTTTTAGTCATTAATGGTTGGCTTAATTAGTACCCTTTTAGTATATGTTGCGAACACTTTCATTTTTATAGTCTCATCTTATTTAGAGAAACAAAACTCGAACGAATAAAACTGATGCTCCAACTACATAAATTTTTCTTTTTCATTATTTCCATGGTCGTGCCTTGTGGCGCGACAACACCCATACTATTGAAATGGTTCATCAGTAAAGATGTTCCCACAGGTACCCCTTATTCCAATGGTACTATAATTGTTATTCATATCCCTTCATTCCCTCTTTTGGTTTATCTACATTCTAGGAAATTTATACACTCTACGAACAGAGCAAAAAGTGGAGTCTTGGTCAGAGCAAGCCGCCCCATTCTATTACCATACATAATTGGGAGAAGCTCATCCGAGACTAAATCTAAAAACGCCTTATTTCATTTCGTTCCCATTCTTTATTTCCTTCTTCTCGAATCTAAGGTGGACTTCTCATATTTATAATCCTTTTGTGGTGTGCTATGTTTACTATTATTTCGTACTTTCTTCTATTTATCACGTAATAGGTCAGCAAAATGTGTGTGGACGCGAAGAAGGAAATGCTAAACACTTCAGCCTAACGGGAATGAGCAATGATAAATGACAATAGAGGTGCCCCAGGCACCCCCATTTAGAACGAAAAGTCAAAGGTTTTTGACCTGTAGCTTTCCTCATCCCCTCTTTGTCGGGCGGTGCTTATGTAGGGGGTGCGCCACCAGAAACCGAGCTTGAATCTCTCACCTTACCAACGAGTCGACAACTGATGATTATTGGTCACGACTACTACAAAAAGCTCCAATGAAGATGAATATTTCACATAGAGGAGTGTGCATCTTTATGTTGGGTGTTCTTCTGTTGTGCGACTCGACGACTTATGTGCGACTGGTGGCCCACGCCTCCTATTTGTTCAGGGCGAGCGATATGAACTCTGATTCGATTCGAGTATTCAATCACCCCCGCAGACATGACCAGTTGACTTTTTTTATTATTAAAAAAGGGTTGAAACTCCACTACTCATATAGAATTAAATACCCTGGAAAGGACTCGAAAAATTTTTTGTAAGGGGAAACCATCACTCTATCCCGCCCACAAAGAAATTCAAAGAAAGCACTACCAGCAGACAGAACCAAGAGCACGAACAAAATGCACTGAGAAAGATACTCTTTATGCCTCCTATCACAGTCAATTAAAGAATTCGCTTTGGGATTCTCATTACATTTCGCGTTGCGTTATTTGATTTGTTAGATCCCTATGAGTAGGATTCATTATACTCTTAAATGAATCGTTTACTGATACGGACCTTATTTTCTTTTAAATGGCAAACACTCGATGTAGTAGAGCATTATAGGTTAGAGACATATATGCTTAGCAGGAGCATCAACCACAACCGCAACATGCACCACCCATAACATCAGCAACATACTTAGAAGTTATTGTTACTCAAGCAGTCACCACGAAGATGACTATCATGTTACAACACTTCCATTTGCCACCACAGTCGCAGGCATAACTATAACAACAGGTGGTGGTACCAGTTCAACCACATGTAATTACATTTGTTTAATAGAGGGAAATAGTTTGAGGGGGGAATTATAAAGACATATGATTTTTCTTGGAGAATAAGGCACTTAAGATAAAAGATTGATGTGAAAATGAAATGAGGTTTAAACCAAAAGAGGGTTGAAGTTGATTACAAAACAAAAGGGCTGAAAACCTCTTAAAAGATCCAGCCCGCTATAGCGGCCACCTGGACCCGCTCCACCAATTGTCACCCCATTATAAGGGACCCAATCCCAAACTAGCGCCACATTTCATTTTTTATTTCCCTCCTAAATATACAAATAATGCTCTAAATGACCCTTATACCCTTGACCATATACCAAAAATCTCCCATATAACCAACCCATTAATTAACTCGTAATAGTTACCATATCAAACCAAAGCTTTTATATAATTCAACATTTAGCCCCAAACCTCATATAAGCAAAATCGTAAGTTCACTATACAAACCACCTATATGCGGGTTCCCCACTCTCTCCTAAACCTATTGTGAACGAAGGGCCTCTTTCGTATTATTGATCCCAACCAAATACCAATTCCATCATAAATAGATACATGTTGAATTTAAAACCCTCTAAATTCATCGTCCCTATCAACTGAAACTTGCGAATACAGACAATTTCGTGGCCAAACAATATCCTCTCAGATGTATTTCCCTATATAGTCCACCTTATTGGAGCTAGGGATTTCATGAGTTGTATTACATGATTATATAATATGTAAATGATTTATTTGTGAAAATTACATACACATGCTTCAATCTATTAGGCCAAGCATAAGTGGAAATGTTAACATAGGACCAAAATTTTGATTTAAGCTTGAAACTTGGTTAGTCGGACCTAGACTCAATTATATCATGTTCATAAATTTAGTTGGCCAAATGGGCGACACGCAGTCTTACTTTCTAATTGAGGTTTTTTAAAATATTGACATTCAAAATTGGATGTTTAATTTTTTATCATAATTTCCAGTCTAAATTTGTAGTTTGAAGTTTGAATCTAAATTCTCATATCGATTTGAAAATTATATTTAGATTTTATCATAATGGATATATACAGAGTGTTGAAAATTAGATAATTCTTAATGACACAATGTCTGTAAAATATATATTTTTTTGTTATGCCTCGAGTCTAAATAATTTTATGATTAAAGAAGAAAAAACAAAACAACACGCGGGTTATTTAAGGGTCATTTGACAAATAGTCCATCGATATTTTTTAATTAATGTTTAGTTCAATAATTGTTTTTCCAAAAAGTTCCTTTCCATATAAAACTTGATGAGGAAAAATAATCCCTTGGTCCCGAATGGGACAATCAATCGGTCGATCATATCAAAGACGAGGGCCCCAAAGGCCGAAGGCTATTAGTCACATCACGTGCTACAATAATAAATGAAACATGTCAACAAATATATCAACATGTGCTACTTAGACATCAAGTTACCTAATTAGTGGGTCATTCCAATTGAGGCCACTAACTTTAATGTTGTTAATGGTCTATATAAAGGCATGACATGGCAACAACAAACTCTCCCCTCACAAGAGCTTAATTGTAAACACTAAAGAGACTATAATGAATAGCAGGAATAACTCCCATCGTAGATATAAATCATTAGTGATCGAATCATGTAAAATTCCGATGTTCATGTGTTGTGATACTTTATTATTTTTTATACTTGTTGTACAATTTTCAGTATCAATCGCAGACAGTCTATCCTATCTTATGATAAACCCTAAATTCGAAATCATAAATTTTAAAACCTAACCCTAAACCTCCACAAAAACTAAATCCTAAACCCTAAACAAAAATCCCTTAATCTTAAACAACAACAACAAAAAACTCAACTCTAAAAGAACCTTAAACTCTAAATCATAATAAAATGAATCATAAATGAAGAGTGCCCAATATGTGTGTGTTTTCTTTCAAACCAATTTTTATCAAAAAATTATCCAACTTTTAATTATTCACCAAACCAAGTTGTGAAAACCCAATTCTTACTTTAAACCAGTTTTATCTTGATTAATCCTAAACATGCATCTAGTGATTAAATCAAGTAAAGTAAAGTAAAGAATACTCACAACGCCGGATGTACGAGGAAAAAACCCAAGACGGAAAAACAACCTCGGACGGCCCAAGCCAGACAATCACTATGAACAAAAGTTTTACAAAGACAGATTAGCCTTACACTAAGACTCGATCCCCACGGGTCTTTACGTTCATTCTGATCTTCAACCGTTCTTCAATAGTGCCCACGCAGAAATTTCATCTTCCACTATACTTGTCCACAACACACGCGTCCACGTATGTCTTGGTGTCCACCGATATGGCTTTGATTCGTCTACGATGTCGAACAAGAAGTCCTTCTCTTTTCTTCACCGCAAAACCCTTTGTGTTCAATGTGTAGAACAAACAACTTTGGTGCAGCAAGATCACGTAAGCATATAAGAATGATAACTCGAATCTTTGCAAAATTCTAAGGATGTGTTTATGCTTTGTAAACCTTAGAAAACATGCGCAAACAAGGTTCTGGTTCGTAAAATTATTTTCGAGAAAGCACACCTACGAAATTATGATGCACACACTGTTTAAATAGGATTTAAACACCGCCTCAAAAAATGTGTCATTCGAACGACTTGAGGAACTCGTTCGAGCGACATCCTATCTCGTTCGAACGAGATTGGATGTCATTTGAACGACAGCGCGAAAGTTTGACTTTCTGACTTTTTGTTTAAAACGTCTCTTCTAATTAGAGATCCAAAAATGTCAAACTCTTTTACGAGCTTATCATCATAAAACGTAGTTTAAACCTTTTAAAACACTATAAAACATTTTAAAACATTTTTCTTTATAAAAAATACATCCTTATCTTTTATAAAAATAATTCTGAGCACCATTAATTATACGCATTCATACCTGAGTGATCTCGGAATGTAATTAACTTTGAAAAGGAATAAACTTGCACCAATTTAAACTACGACATGATTAAATCTTTGAAGCTTTGCCGCAACGTCTTTAATTTCTTGAATACGTCATAGACCGAGTGAGACCGTGATAAAAAAGACATCCTATGACATATTACAAACACGTTTTGTTCACAAAATTAAGTCAAAACAATACAGGGACTCAATTGGAAATTTATTTCCTTACAAATCTCCACCTTTGACTATTCCGGGACAAAACTAAATCAGTGAAATACCTAACCGGGCCGTCAAGCCGTATGACGCCTAAATCCCATCCCATAAATCCAAAATAAAAAATTACAGGACACGGAATAAAATATGTAGCACCGACAAGCATGAACTATCTGAATGTGATGTAGACTTGAAATCTCGAATCGCTGAAGTATACCTACACACATGAAACAGATAAACAAATACCCAGTGAAGTATGGAGGAACAAATGAAACCAATACATTTATCCAAATGATACCAAACAATAATATATACCAATATGAATAATCTCTGAAAACACTCATTTGTTAAACAACTTGTGTAACAAAATGATACCAATTTGATGAGTGTGAAAATGATACCAATGTGATCTACCAACATCAATCATGGATACCAATTTGTAAAATATGAAATCAAAACATGCTCAAATCTCCCCCAACATCACATACATCTCCCCCCCTTTTGTCTCGAATAGACAACCCGGTGAAAAGATAAACCAATTAGAAATATCTAGCATGAGAATATAAACCAATTTAAATAAATTGGATACTAATTTGAAAAGTGAAAACGCTAGATAATCATGAAACAACCAGCTAAATATGATCATGTAATGACAGATCAGTAACTAGTAAACCAAAGAATCACACAAAGAATATAGCAAATTAATCAGGTGTGATACACAAACTTTATGCAAAATATCAATTTTGAAATAAAAGAACCTGCATATAAACCAGACAGTCCAAAAAAAACTTAAGCAGTACCAAAAAATATACCAATTTGAACCAGAGGAATGCAAACCAATCAGAAGCTATTTTTTCAGCCTGTCGTTCGAAGAGCCAGAGACATTGCTCAAACGAGATGAGGATGTCGCTCGAACGAAGTACATAATTCGTTCGTGCGAGATGAGTTGTCGTTTGAACAACTTCGCGCGACCTGCCAAAATTTCCTACTTTCCCATAAATATTATAAAATATTACCCAGTGAAAAATTTTTCACAAAAAAATTCCAAGAAGGGCCTGACAGATGCAAAACAGTGAAAAAACAGTAGGCTTTTAACACAAAACGCAAAACTCATAAAAACTTAAAATGCGAGTTACATGCAAACATGGTACCGATGTGCTCAAACATGGACATGGAATGAATGGGCGTGAATTTAAAACAAATGAGTCACAATTTCAACACATCGAAATGATCAAGAAACTCTAATTGATAGCGATAAATCATCAAACTTTATCATAGCCATATGACAATTAAAGAGTGAGCTTAATGAACTAAACATACTACATGCACACAAATCCAGAATTTTGACGATTCTACAAATAATAGCGTCAAATTGCAATGTTTCAACATTAAGATTAGTTGTGCAAACACGTTTAAATTTTTAATCCATCCAAATTCCCTCAATAATATCATATTTTCTTTGGAATGAACTAAACAAATTTGGCCCTTTTCTTAGCATATTGCATTTTCTTTTGGGGCTCTTTTAAACGGTGGCTTTCACGACGAGTTAATTTTGAACTCTCGCAGCCCTTTCCCGTGAATCACTCATCATTTTTTTAATTAGATCACTTCAAATTCTCACGGTAAACGGTTATTACATGCACACTTCTCCTTAAGTTTACTGATGTATAGATGACAAGATTTAGATAAGAACGCCTCACTAAATTCAAATATGCAAGAGAAGTCAAACATCCATATAAACTCGTGCATGTGTGCATGTTGGCATATATACAAAGTCGAATCAAAATGCATATCAACCTCGAAACAACCCCATATAAACAATGGTTAAGATCATTCTAAGCATCGATAATAATGACCAAATTTCCTAGTCACATAGATAATGAAACGATAGGGGGGGGGGGGGGTTCCAAGCACACCAATATGCCACATCAAACATATAAACTCAAAAACAAAAGCCGACAAGAAAACAAAACTATTTTCGTTTTTCCAAAATATTTCTCAAAAACAAAATCTTATTGTATTTTTCAAATAAGACTCAAATAAGTGAAAAATAAAATACAAAGAGATAAACATGTCATATCACTAGCAAATAATAAATCATGATGGAAGGGCTAGCGTATGACAAAACATGCAAGCTACTATCCATAAGAAATAACAAGAGATGAATCATGTGCATGCATGTGAGAATCAACCAACGAAGCATCTAGCATCTCCAAAATGGATTTCCTAACCCAAACAGGTGAATACTAACAAAACGAGTTTTGGGAACCAATGGGACACTACATTTAATCTTCCCAGGGTCTTTTCTAATATTAAAACAGAAACTCCTAAGGTGACCTTTCCTACCACAATGCGAACATGTGAAAACACGATGAGGAACGGGACCTTTAGGTTGACCTTTTCTAATACCCTCGGATGTGGTTGACGCTCTAAAACAAACTATAGTTTTGGCTTTTACAATCGAACCACTAGAACAAGATAAGCCGCTACCATCACTACTCGAGTCATTTAAATCATTTTTTAACTTCAAAACTTTCGACTCAAGCAAACGATTGGATTCCTCAAACTTTCGGGACTCCTTCTTTAAATTTTCAATTACCCCTAGAAGGTTATCTCGCTCCCCCTCAATGTGAGCAAACTTATCCCTAAGAGCCTTTTCTCGTGCCACAAAATCATTAATCGAATTATTTTGCTCAATGGCGCAAACTTTAGAATTTTTTAAATCCTCTAACTCCTTTTCTAAAACGAGGACTCTATCATCACTCTCCTTTTTGCCCAATTTTAAAATATTAAAAATTTTAAATAAGGAACTAAAGTTCTCACGACAAATATCTCTTTGAATTTGAAAATTTTGCAATTATTCAATCCTATTTTTGAAACCATAATTTTCTTTCTCCAAAACTTCAATACGTTTTGCAAACTTTAAATTCAAACGATCTAAATCATCAACGCTTAGAGAATCCATAGAGAGAAAAACAAACACAGGAGAGATAAACAAACACACGGGATCACAAAACAAATAAAATATGTTTTCTAGCTCTGATACCAATCCGAAGAGTGCCCAATATGTGTGTGTTTTCTTTCAAACCAATTTTTATCAAAAAATTATCCAACTTTTAATTAAGCACCAAACCAAGTTGTGAAAACCCAATTCTTACTTTAAACCAGTTTTATCTTGATTAATCCTAAACATGCATTTAGTGATTAAAGCAAGTAAAGTAAAGTAAAGTAAAGTAAAGAATACTCACAACGCCGAATGTACGAGAAAAAAATACAAAACGGGAAAACAACCTCGGACGACCCAAGCCAGACAATCACTATGAACAATGGTTTTACAAAGACAGATTAGCCTTATACTAAGACTCGATCCCCACGGGCCTTGGCGCTCCTTCTGATCTTCAATAGTTCCCACGCAAAAATTCCGTCTTCCACGATACCCGTCCACAACACACGCGTCCACGTATGTCTCGGTGTCCACCGATATGGCTTTGATTCGTCTACGATGTCGAACAAGAAGTCTTTCTCTTTTCTTCATCGGAAAACCCTTTGTGTTCAATGTGTAGAACAAACAACTTTAGTGCAACAAGATCACGTAAGCATATAGGAATGATAACTCGGATCTTTGCAAAATTCTAAGGATGTGTTTATGCTTTGTAAACATTAGAAAACATGCGCAAACAAGGTTCTGGTTCGTAAAACTATTTTCCAGAAAGCACACCTACGAAATTATGATGCACACACTGTTTAAATAGGATTTAAACGTCGCCTCGAAAAATGTGTTGTTCGAACGACTTGAGGAACTCGTTCGAGCGACATCCCATCTCGTTCGAACGAGATTGGATGTCTTTTGAACGACAGCGCGAAAGTTTGACTTTTTGTTTAAAACGTCTCTTCTAATTAGAAATCCAAAAATGTTTAACTCTTTTACGAGCTTATCATCATAAAACGTAGTTTAAACCTTTTAAAACACTATAAAATATTTTAAAACATTTTTCTTTATAAGAAATACATCCTTATCTTCATAAAAATAATTTCGAGCACCATTAATTATACGCATTCAAACCTGAGTGATCTCGGAATGTAATTAACTTTGAAGACGAATAAATTTGCACCAATGTAAACTACGACATGATTAAATCTTTGAAGCTTTGCCGCAACGTCTTCAATTTCTTCAATACGTCATAGACCAAGTGGAATCGTGATAAAAAAAACACCCTATGACATATTACAAATACGTTTTGTTCACGAAATTAAGTTAAAACAATACAGGGACTCAATTGAAAATTTATGTCCTTACAATAAAACCCCATCCCCAAAAGACTAAACTCAAAACCCCCAAAACAATTCCCCCCCAAAAAAGAAATTGGTAACAAAATAAATGAGAGAACTTTTGAAATATAAAAACTGAGGTGAACTACAAAATGAATTTATCTCCTAGCTCTAAACATTAATGGGACATTTAACAAAAAATCCACGATACATTATTTATGTAATTTTTAGTTTAACATATTTTTTAAAATAACTTTTAATCCCTAATAGGATAGTATCATAATATTAACATTACTTTACATGGAGATGTTTGAAAATATATTGTAGCGACTAAATATTAATATTAATTGACACAACATTTTAATTGCGTACAAAGCAGTAGGAAGTAGTGTTTTTTTCCCTAGTTGGCCGCAGTCTTTCATCTGTATCCGACGCAGCAATGGCTTCCATCCTCTGGAAGAAGCAAAAGAAGAGAGAGAATAAACATAAAGACAGCCTCTCAGAGCTGAAAAACCTAGGTCACCAACTTCTGTCTTCAAGAGCTCACATAAACAACCTCCCTCTCCTCCTGACTTTTATCACCCCTTCTTCTCCCCCACAATTCGCCCTTGAATCTCTCCTCTCTCTCCAGTCTTTCTTCACTCCACTTCTCCCTAAACTCCCTCCCTCAACTTCCTCTTCTAAGCCTTCCCAAGACGACCCCGAATTCATTTACCTTACGTGGCTTCGTTCTAAGTTCGATGACTTAGTCCACTCGCTCATCGACATCGCTATCTCTTCACAATCCGAACAAACTCTCAGAGTATGATATTTCATATGCTATGCGACTATGTTATTGTAATTGACATTGACATTGACATTGACATTGCGTTGTGTGGTCTAATATTATTTTATTTATTTGATTAGGAGGTGGTGCTGGATACAATATTGGAGTTTGTGAAGGTGGGGAAAGGGGGGAAGTTTCACTCTGCTATATACCACAAGCTCATCCATAGCCTTGTAAGATATGTGTAATTCATTCAGTTTTATTGATTTCTGTGAGGTCAGGGGATTTTGTTGTTGGATTTTAATTGTTGGCTTTCGTTTATGACTGTAGGTTCACTCCACATTGGAGGTTGATATTTTGTTGGATTTGCTGTCATCTAAGTATTTCAAGTATATTGATGTTCGGTATGATCACGTTATTACCTATACTTCTGTATATTTAAATTGAGCATCGGTTGTTGAGTCAAGATAACGTGTTATTATTTGCAAACCAGAAAATGAAGTATTATATTACATATTGAATATACATCCTGTTATGTCTACTATTTATAAATAACAATTGTACAGAATTATGAATTTAATATAATTACAGAATTAAAACAGAATTACATAAATGAAACACTTACTTGAATTTGCAGAAATAATAAAAGAATTAAAGATAAATCCGAGCCCTGTTATGAACAGTTTCCTTAAGACAATTTATTCCCTCCAATGTGCTCCGAGGTTGATGAATATTGTCTCCCAAGATAGAACGGATTTCCTCAATTAATTATGTAGCACAACAATAATTAATTTCAACGAACTCAAATTCTGTGTGGCCTTTACTCAACAACACTACAACATATGTTATGCAGGAGAAAGAAATTTCGGAACAGATATGACAGGAATTCTGGGACAGAAATGACAGCAATTCTGGAGGAGGGAAAATTTTTCATTGTTTAAAAACGGAGGGAGGCATCTGTATTTATAGCAAAGTAGGTGACGGTTGGCAAATAACTGCCAAAACAGTTAAACGAAATTAACTGTTGACTGTTGGCAATAACTGCCAACAGTTTATTAATTAATTAATTAATTTCGTAATTAATTAATAATTAAAGCCCAGAAAGTTAAATAAAATTCGGCCCAAAAAAGTAGGAGATTTTTATAAGCCCAAGCCCAAGCCCAAGCCCGAACCGAGCCGAGCTGAGCCGGCCGGACGGCCGGACGCGCGCGCGCGCGCGTGTGGACTTTTGACCGAAAGTCAACCCGTGCATAGCTTAGGTCATCTCCCCTTCAAAGAGTTGGGATACCCCCAAGGCATCCAAGCCTTAGTCCATACTTGGGGTGTTATTAACTCATCAAAATTCCACTACTCTTCCAATGTGGGACAAGAGTAAAAACACACCCAATTCATTAACTTTCATTGCTTTGTGAGTCACTTTGGGGACATAAATATCATTCATAACTTATTGAAATTGGACATATGAATATACTACGTTAATCTCCTTGCGGAGGTGAACGCGTTCGTATATGGTCCCACAATTTTCGTAGTGTGGGTCCCACCTAAATTTGAGCTCAAAGTTGCTCAAAATTCTGTCCAGAAAATTCTGGACAGCTTTCTTAAAACCCATTTAAGTCCAATTTTTCCAACAATCCCCCACATGAATGATATATCGCTATAAATAAAACAAAACAGATGCTAATGCAGATGCAGACACAAGTTGAGTAAAACTGAAGACTTATTGCATCAGGAGAAGTAGCCTAGTGGCCTTGAACTTTCCTTAGTGATATACTATCGGATTTACTTGGTTAATCAGTAGACTTCACGTCCTTGAACCGTCAACCGTTTTTGTAAACCTAGACAACAGTATTCACACAACAATTCTTCAACACAGTTGGTTCTCACGTTTGTGTTCATTTTGGCCGTGAACACCACTTGGTTCCGCAAGTATTTTAGAAAATATCCCTTTCATTATTCTCATAGAAGTAGCCCCCTTCTTACTCACGTAGGTGACTTCCATAAAGAGTATTCTGCAATACCCCACTTAGACGTACTAAGATATAGATGTCATTAAAAGCATAACTTATCCTAATTTCGCGGCAGATATGCACTGTCTCATCTTTGGAATGGATAGGATTAAATATCCTCCAGTGCTTACTGAATACAATGTAGTTCGGTTTGCCCATTGAACCTAGATCTTGGGATCTCCAGTCAGCTAGGTTGGGTTGCCACTATATTGATTCTTATTTATTTATAGGCTTTAGACCCATTCCTCTCGATGATCTTTCAACTTGCTCTCGGTTTAAACCTTTCGTTAGTGGATCCGATATATTATCTTTTGACTTTACATAGTCAATTGTGATAATTCCGTTTGAGAGAAGTTGTCTAACGGTATTGTGTCTACGACGAATATGTCGTGACTTTCCGTTATACATGTGATTTTGTGCCCTTCCAATCGCTGATTGGCTATCGCAATGTATACATATTGCGGGCACAGGTTTAGACCAATTTGGAACATCCTCTAAGAAATTTCGAAGCCATTCAGCTTCTTCTCCAGCTTTGTCTAGTGCAATGAATTCAGATTCCATTGTCGATCTAGCAATGCACGTTTGTTTTGAGGATTTCCAAGATAAGGCTGCACCTCCGAGGGTAAACACATACCCACTCGTAGACTTAGAGTCTTTTGTATCAGATATCCAATTTGCATCGCAATGTCCTTCAAGAACAGCTGGATATTTTGAGTAATGCAATCCATAGTTTTGAGTATATTTTAAATAACCCAAAACTCTCAATATTGCTTTCCAGTGATCTCTTCCTGGATTACTCGTAAATCGACTTAGCTTACTTATTGAGTATGCTATGTCCGGTCGCGTACAGTTCATGACATACATTAAACTGCCGATAATACGAGAATATTCTAGTTGAGATATGCTTTCACCATTATTTCTTGCTAGATGTAAATTTACATCTACAGGTGTCTTGGTAGGACTAATATCATACTTCTTGAATTTTTCAAGAACTTTCTCAATGTAATGAGATTGAGATAATATAAGTCCATCCGATGTTCTAGAAATTTTAATTCCTAATATAACATCGGCGATTCCCATATCTTTCATGTCAAATCTACTACTCAACATTTGTTTTGTAGTTTTGACAATTTCCAAGTTACTACCCATGATAAGCATATCATCAACATAGAGGCATACAATGACATATCCATTTTGAATGTATTTAAAGTAAACACATTTATCGCATTCATTAATTTTGAAACCATTTGATAACATTGCATTATCAAATTTTTCATGCCATTGCTTAGGTGCTTGTTTTAATCCATATAGTGATTTAACAAGCTTACATACTTTTCCTTCTTGTCCGGGAGCTTTGAACCCTTCAGGTTGCTCCATATAAATTTCCTCGTCTAGTTCACCGTTTAAGAATGCAGTTTTTACATCCATTTGATGTATTTCAAGTCCATTAATAGCAGCTATTGCTATTAACATCCGAATGGACGTTATTCTTGTTACCGGTGAATATGTGTCGAAGTAATCCAACCCTTCCTTTTGCCTATAGCCTTTAGCTACAAGTCTAGCTTTATATTTATCAATTGATCCATCGGTCTTCAATTTCTTTTTGAAGATCCATTTATAACCTAATGGTTTTGAACCTGGTGGAAGATCCACTAGTTCCCATGTATGATTTTGTAATATGGATTCAATTTCACTATTAATTGCTTCTTTCCAATTGGAAGCATCGGGTAAGGATATAGCTTCTTTATACGATTGAGGTTCATTTTCTAACAAATATGTTAGAAAATCCGGACCGAAAGAAGTCGAGGTTTTTTGCTCTTTTACTACGTCTTGGTTCATCCTCTATTGATTCAATAGGTTGATGAGTACCACTTGTAGTAGCTTGATTTGTCCTTTTAGAAGGACCAGATTCTCGGGTCATGTTATACGGGAATTCATTTTCAAAAAATGAAGCATCCCTCGATTCAATAACCGTATTTACATGAATGTCCGAAATCTCAGATTTACAAACTAGAAATCGATATGCACTGCTATTAGTAGCATAACCGATGAATACACAATCCACGGTTTTTGGCCCTATTCTTAGCTTTTTAGGTTTAGGAACCATCACTTTAGCTAAGCACCCCCACACTCGTAAATATTTATAGGAAGGTCTTCGACCTTTCCATAATTCATAAGGTGTCTTGTGAGTCTTTTTGTGAGGGTACTTTATTGAGAATGTAATTAGCAGAAAGTAAGGCTTCCCCCCACAAATTTTGTGGAGCTCCTGAACTTAATAACATTGAGTTCATCATTTCTTTCAAAGTACGGTTTTTGCGTTCAGCAACACCATTCGATTGAGGAGAATAAGGAGCGGTTGTTTGATGAATAATCCCATTTTCAGAACAAAATTCCTCAAATGGATATTCATATTCACCTCCTCTATCACTTCTAATAGCCTTTATCGTTTTGCTTAATTGATTCTCAACTTCATTCTTATATTGTTTAAATGCATTAATAGCCTCATCTTTACTATGTAACAAATATACATAGCAATATTTTGTGCAATCGTCAATAAAAGTAATAAAATACTTTTTCCCACCTCTAGTTTGAACAAATTTTAAATCACAAATATCGGTGTGAATTAAATCTAAAGGTTCAGTTATCCTTTCAATAGAATGGAAAGGTAATCTAGCTAATTTAGATTCCACACAAATTTCACATTTATGATTTTTATCAATATTGAATTTTGGCAAAAATTCCAAGTTAATTAATCTACGCAATGTATCAAAATTAACATGTCCCAATCTAGCATGCCAAATATTAGATGACTCAATCAAGTAAGAAGAACTAGCAACTTCATTCATTGAAACAGATGTTTTAGGGGTTACAGTAAGAACATTCAGTTTAAAGAGCCCCTCATTTAGGTAGCCCTTTCCTACATACATGTCATTTTTAGACAACATAAAGCGATCAGATACAAACACAAGCTTGAAACCATTCTTAGTAAGGAGAGATCCAGAAATCAGATTCTTTCGGATATCAGGCACGTGAAGAACATTGTTGAGAGTAAGTTCCTTTCCAGAAGTCATTTTCAAAGCAATCTTTCCTTGTCCCACCACTTTAGAAGTGGAAGAATTTCCCATAAAAAGGTTCTCCTCATTTTCCAAAGGCTTATAGGTGGAGAACATCCATTTGTTTGCACAAATGTGTCGTGTGGCTCCAGTGTCCACCCACCATTCCTTGGTATTTCCAACCAAGTTACATTCAGAGACAACGACAGAAAGATTCATATCAGCCAAATCATTGGTGATATTCTCACCCTCAGTCACATTTGCTTGAGAGTTATTTTTATTTTGCTTCTTAGGCTTACGACACTCACTTGAGCGGTGTCCCGGTTTACCACAATTGTAGCATTTGCCTTTGAACTTTTTCTTGTTATGTTTGGAAGTGCCTTCCCCATCATACTTTCGTTTGTTCTTTTTAGGACCTTCAACGACATGAACCTTTGTTTCCATCGGATTCTTCCCACTTTTCTTTTGAGATTCACGGTTGTCTTCTTCGATTCTTAGCCGGACCACCAACTCCTCCACATTCATCTCCTTACGCTTGTGCTTGAGATAGTTTTTGAACAAAGTCCAAGAAGGTGGCAACTTTTCAACAATTGCAGCAACTTGGAAAGTTTCACTGATTGACATTCCTTCAGCATGAATGTCGTGGAGGATCACTTGGAATTCTTGCACTTGCGAGATCACAGATTTAGAATCAACCATTTTGAAGTCCAGAAAACGCCCAACGATAAATTTCTTCATCCCAGCATCTTCAGTTTTATACTTCTTTTCCAAAGAATTCCATAATTCCTTGGAAGTTTTGATAGCGCAATAGACATGGTACAAAGTCTTGTCCAAGTAGGCCAAAATATAATTTCGGCATAGGTAGTCCGAGTGCTTCCAAGCATCGACAGCAGCAACCTTTTCAGCATCATCTCCCTCTTGAATAGAGGGGCAATCTTCATATACAAACCTGCCCAGTTGGCAGGTAGTGAGATAGAAGTACATTTGTCCTTGCCAACGTTTGAAGTCAGCCCCAATGAACTTTTCAGGTTTCTCCCCGTGTGGCATAGATACGGGTGCAGTCACATTTGTGTTGGTGACAATCAGTTTCGTAGGAGTAGTGTTCGTACTTTGCGATTCCATTTCTGTTACAAAAACAGAATTTTTATCAATGATAAAATTCATATATAATGAATTAATCAAAACAGAATACAAAATTCTGTGCAACAATTTCCTCCAAATATGATTCACAATAAATGAATTCCAAAAGAATTCAAATAATAATTCAGAATAAAAGTGAAATATAAACAGAATTCCGTACAAAACAGAATTAAATTATAAAATCTGTGTCACACTAATTTTTAATAATAAAAAAGAATTCCGTACAAAACAGAATTATAATTTAAGATTAAAATATATATCATAAACAGATTTTAACAAGAATACGCAAATAAAATTTTATTTTCTAAAACAGAATATAAAACCAGTATAGAAATTGATTTCTATATCAAAACTGTTTTACTAATTTCTACAATAAAGCAGTAAATTAATTCATTTTTTTTTCTGTCAAAACAGATTTATTTCCAACAAATAAATTTCTGTAATAATAAAAAAAATTCTGTACACTAAAAACAGTAGAAATATTAAATTGTCTTAAGATTGTTATGTCTACTATTTATAAATAACAATTGTACAGAATTATGAATTTAATATAATTACAGAATTAAAACAGAATTACATAAATGAAACACTTACTTGAATTTGCAGAAATAATAAAAGAATTAAAGATAAATCCGAGCCCTGTTATGAACAGTTTCCTTAAGACAATTTATTCCCTCCAATGTGCTCCGAGGTTGATGAATATTGTCTCCCAAGATAGAACGGATTTCCTCAATTAATTATGTAGCACAACAATAATTAATTTCAACGAACTCAAATTCTGTGTGGCCTTTACTCAACAACACTACAACATATGTTATGCAGGAGAAAGAAATTTCGGAACAGATATGACAGGAATTCTGGGACAGAAATGACAGCAATTCTGGAGGAGGGAAAATTTTTCATTGTTTAAAAACGGAGGGAGGCATCTGTATTTATAGCAAAGTAGGTGACGGTTGGCAAATAACTGCCAAAACAGTTAAACGAAATTAACTGTTGACTGTTGGCAATAACTGCCAACAGTTTATTAATTAATTAATTAATTTCGTAATTAATTAATAATTAAAGCCCAGAAAGTTAAATAAAATTCGGCCCAAAAAAGTAGGAGATTTTTATAAGCCCAAGCCCAAGCCCAAGCCCGAACCGAGCCGAGCTGAGCCGGCCGGACGGCCGGACGCGCGCGCGCGCGCGTGTGGACTTTTGACCGAAAGTCAACCCGTGCATAGCTTAGGTCATCTCCCCTTCAAAGAGTTGGGATACCCCCAAGGCATCCAAGCCTTAGTCCATACTTGGGGTGTTATTAACTCATCAAAATTCCACTACTCTTCCAATGTGGGACAAGAGTAAAAACACACCCAATTCATTAACTTTCATTGCTTTGTGAGTCACTTTGGGGACATAAATATCATTCATAACTTATTGAAATTGGACATATGAATATACTACGTTAATCTCCTTGCGGAGGTGAACGCGTTCGTATATGGTCCCACAATTTTCGTAGTGTGGGTCCCACCTAAATTTGAGCTCAAAGTTGCTCAAAATTCTGTCCAGAAAATTCTGGACAGCTTTCTTAAAACCCATTTAAGTCCAATTTTTCCAACACATCCGTAGGGGCCATCTCCCACAGGCCATAGTGTGTCCTAGGATTGGAGGGTCTAATACCTAAGATATCAAAAACAACTGTTAGACGGACATAAAAGAAATAAGAAAATATGTCGATCTAATAAGAGAGGAATACGCTGCGGGTAATAAGAGAGGAATAGATTGATTGAGAACTCTTTAGATAGACATGACTAAAAATGTCTGATGGTTTTTCAATGATGTTGGAAAGATGACCAGTTTTGGTGTTCAAAGTCGTCCCTTTGTTCAAGGCAGTGGTTAGAAAGATACTTCTCTTCAGCTGTCAGAGCAGTATCGACTCCCACAACTGTATTCGACTAAAAGGACTTAATTCTATATGCCATTTTGTTTCCAATTTCAGTGCGACACAAATATCAAAAAATGCTTAAAATAATTTCCATGATATATTTTACCGCAATGCAAAATCATCTTCCGGGGTTCATTCCTACTTGTTAGTACTTCATGTCCTTTCTTTTCCTTTGCTCGTGGAGCACCTCTGACGTAATTTTAATTTTTCCAATATTTGGGATTCTGGATGATATATAGCTCGCATTATTAACTTTTCTAGTGGTTGTGCTGCTTCTCTCATATAGTCTTGTTGGATCACAATTCTGCAGGCTTCTCTTAGGACTGTTAATCACATTTAGCAACCCAGTTTTTAAATATTGGAATTGTATGATGTGATTGTGAGTTAAAATTGGTTTGGTTGTTTTTCTTTTTAATCATTTGTATTTAATTAACGTATTTTATTTATCTGTCATGGTTAACGAACAAAACTCTGTTGTTACATGGCTTATTAAACTGATCACCATCTCCATGTGCAGTTATTTTACTTACATCAGCATGGAAAAACTAGCTCGAACTTTAGAGGTGACATCTGGTACTTCTCTGCTCCCTTTGCTCATTTCATTTCTAAACTTTTACGATGTAATAATTTACTTTCGCAACCTTCTTACCCTCTTCATTTTTCTTCCTGTGGGTTTACACCTTTTCTTGGATTAATGAATTGTTCGTCCATCAGATGACAAAGTTGCGAGTCTAGATGCGGACAATCAGAGTCTATCAAATGCTAGGTCAGTATATTTGTTTTCATTGTAAATTTCCTCATTGATCTCATATCTATTATCTCACATGCTTTGTGATGCAGTCGTGCATGGTGCCCTAAAATCTGACGAATCACATGAATAGTACTTTTGCTTTAATTGCATATGTCATCTCTTTCGCTGATCCCCCTTTTCCTGGAATTCATTTGCATGTATATACATCTATGGATATTTTGATAGTCTGGGATGTCTGATAATCACTTGACCGAGAACCATTGGCTCTTAATCACCCAGCCAGCCACTAGATTTTACAATGCCAATGCATGGAATGGTGTTTTTGCAAATGAGATGAAGAGAGACAATATATTGGAGATTTTGGATTTTTTTGGTAAGCTTCCGTGTTTTGAAGTTTGGTTGTTTAGTGGGAATTTGTATCGACAGGGAGAAATTCGAAAATATGGCTCATTTGGTGGGTTGTGAAAAAGGTATGTGGCCTCTTGTCTTATTTGGGAATGTTGTTAGGAGGAATTTAAGGAGAGCATTTTTGCGTAAGTCTCTTCTGAGTCATTAACTAATTCACCTTCTTTCTTGTATTCCCTTCGTGTCACACCTTGAGGCTCGAGCCCAACATGACTTAAAGCTCGGTACGAAAACACTTGGGCTCACGCGCTAAGTTAGAATCGGTCTAGCCTCAAGCTATGACCATAAATGTCCTAAACCTACAGATGTCATAATCACAAACTCCTCGAAGTTGCAGTGTTAACATCATTAAAAAGCTCCTTGGTATGTACATGGAAGGTAAGATCTCAAATACACAATGTAAAATATGATCTCTAATACATAGTGAACTCGACTAAATACATCATGTAAAATATCAGCCGATGCACGATACGTATCGGACGTTTCGTATCGTATCGAGGGTAAGATTTGCTGTATCGATGGATGTATCCTTTTTTGTAAGTATCGGCGATACATAGGTAAGTATAGGCCGATGCATACGTATCAGACGTATCGTATCGGCGATACATACTTTTTTGTTTTTCAACTAAACGACACAATTTTTCTTTAAAAGAATAAGAATAGGAAGAAGCAGAGGTCTGGAAGTTCGTAAAAGGGTTTTGGGATTTGGTTGAACAAGTTATGAAGGTTTCAAAAAATAAGGAGAAGAACTTACAAACCATAACAATTTTGCTAGGGTTTCTAATTATGAACCAGGTAACATACTCATCTCTAGTTCTTCTTCGATTTAGGTGAGGGTTGATTTTCTCTTGATTGCAACCTCCTCACTTGTCTTATTTACTATTTCTTTGTTTCTTACTATCTCTCTTACTATCTCCGCTTCCTCCGTTTTTTATTCCCAATAAATTTATTTTATATATGTGGCTTAGCGTCTTGTGCAAAGCCACCATTATAATTATAATATTTGTATATAATAAGTATATTTGGTCTTAGTGGCTATAATTATTGTATATATTATTGAATATCGTGTATTAGAATACATAGACCATAATGATTACCGAGTATCTTATTATATTTCAATTAGTGTGTTAAATTACTTAATCCTTGTTTTTTGTTTTAATGTCAATAAGAATGCTAATACAAAAAAATCAGGTGTATGATCATTGCACATGAGTTGGTGAACGGAAAACTAAAAGGCTGAGATTGCAATGTACTTATTGTGGTGGTTGTCATTGGGGAGGAACAGTTAGAAAATTCTTGATGTTATTATGCTGTGAAATATGATATCATGAACATTTGTTTATAGTTTGAATTGGTTGATGCTTTAGACATTATTTAATAATTTATATTGTATATAATTTGTGTTGATTTGTCTTTTATATTATTTTCAGATACCCCACACACATATTAAATGTATATAAAATTATTTATATAATTATTGAAAATCTGGTGTATGTTCATTGCACGCAAGTTGGTGAACGGAAAAATAAAAAGCTGAGATTGCAATGTACATTGCAATACTTATTGTGGTGGTTGTCATTGGGGAGGAACAATTAGAAAATTCTAGCTTTTGGAATAATGCTGTGAAATATGATATCATGAACGTTTGATCATATTGAATTGGTTGATGCTTTAGACATTATTTAATATGTAATATTGCATATAATTTGTGTTGATTTGTCTTTTAAATTATTTTAGATACTGCTCACACATATTTTAATGTATATAAAATTATTCATATAATTATTGAAAATCAAAGTGTAGGATACGATACGAATCACATTTTTTGAGAAAACGATACAGCTCCGATATGTATTTTGACAACCTTGCCCTCGGCTATGTTCCAAATTCTCAGTTTGGTCATGCCATGATCGGATCCTGCACACACCAAAGGTTTGCCTCCGCGGAGAGCCTTCAGTCGTTATCCCTATCCTGAGACCTAGTGCATGAGTCATGCCCAATGCCCAATGCCCAATGGCAGCCCCTCTTCCAAACCTTAGCACAAAGTAGCAGGTGAGTGAGGCCGACATGCCAACTATATTCGCTGACCTTAAGCACGAAGCATGAGGTCAGGTGGATGAGGATGTAGCGAAGTTTCATCATGACTTAGGCTGTCTGGCAAAGAAAAGTTTGGGCACAAGGAGAAACTGCTCTGGAACTCCATGGACAGTACGGAGGGTCCCATATCTCCGAGGTGGAAATAAGGGTTGTATAAAAATGATAGTTTTTATACAAACTTATATGTAAAACTAATAATAGGGATTTAACTCCCCAAAAATCTGAAAACTCAATACAGCAATGGATAGTATATTGACATCAGAGATAAATTCAACTATCAATTAATATTGTGCCTTTTTGTCTTAACTCACACTTTCTTATCCATAATTTGACATAACCCCCAACTTGCTAAATTCTTAGGCATAATCCCCAATTTTTTAGCATCGTGACAACTCTTGTTAAAAAATCCTTATATTTTTTCTTTTTCTAATTAAACTTAGCGACCAAAGATACCCTTATATTTAACTTAAAAAAATACACCCCTTTCACTTCATCTTTTCCCAAAATCAAAGCCCTAATTTTTCATCAAACCCTAAAATTTTCTCCTCCATTTCCTAGAAGTTCACATGCAACCTCGAATATATTAGTTGATATAATATTTAAAACCATAGTTGTCAGATCGTGAATCGAGTTGCAAATTGGAAACCATATGAATCATGAATCGGATCGTAGGAATCGGTATAAAATGTTGCAAATGTAGTAAATATAATATATAAATGCATAATGAACACATTAGAATTTGTAATAGAACATATATGACCCAAAACATATATGGTACTTTTTTTCTTAAACCATTTTGATGACCAAATATCAACAATAACAACACCTACATAAAAATTGAACACAAAAATATATTAACTCAAATGGTTACAAATGTAATACGTAAAGATTAAACACAACAGATATAATAACACAATATAAGTATGTCATATAATAATAAAAACTATACATTATAATAATACAATATAAAAATATGATAATAACCGAGCCACGCACAGGGTTTAGAACAAGATCGAAGAGGAGAGGAGAGGAGATCGAGCGGAGTGCAACGCTAAAAGTTAGGGTTTTCACTTTTAGAACACTTTTCTCTAAAATTCAGTTTTGTAAAGGTATCCTTTGTTGTTTTCGTTTATATTTGTTGTATTAAGGGAAAAAAAACACTAACCACGGTTCCCTATATTTCGTCGTTTTAAAAAAAAATCGGCATATAAAAATGAATCAGAACTAAATTGTAAATCGCTCGATTCATGATTCTCTTCCCCGAATCGCTGATTCGACCCGATTTTTTAACCCCAACCGATTATCAACTCGAGTTGAATCGTTTTATGAATCGAATTGAATTGGACGATTCAACTCGCGTATCGTACGATTTTGGCAACTCTGGTTTAGACATAAGTTGATGTGAATTTCGACAAATTAGACCGAAGGAAATGGAAAGAGGATGCATTACATATTTTATAATCCCGGATCAAAGAGAGGAAGTACAGAGATTTATCAACATTGCTGATGGAGAATAGATAAAATCATTATCCAGAGTTGTTTGGCATCAAATGAAAGCAGAAGAGATATTCGAGAGATGGAACATGCACAATTGAAATTGTTTAGTTGCACACTTACATGTTAAATTGCTAATAAGTGCAGTAAAGAAGATTAATTAGTGTATGACTTGCGTACTTCTGCGGACAATTTTTAGCACTTCCACAGAGCCAAGAATCAACAAGTCTAATACTATACATCAGACATTGCAATAAAGAACTGTTTCAGCTGAAAAGTCACTTCAATGGCGTAAACAAGTTTGTTGGCCTATTGATAGTTTTTTGGGTAAGAGAATGACGACACTTGCTCCCTAAGAACAACTAACTCCCTCCTCTCGTGTGGATTAAGACTTCGTTGTCTGGACAAGGCTTCAGACCTAATACTATCTGGCCACAGCTAAAGTAAGTACGAAGCCACTTCTCAACCTAAACTCCTCGCTCTAACAGATACTCACTGCGGCCTAGTATATAAAATAACTTGAACATCACCTTGGGGTATATAAGCTCAATATGATCTGATGTGTTAATAAAGCAGCAAAGCTAAAATTGATAACAAACCTTTGGGAATTTTAAGCAAAGACTCTTAATTTGGGATATAGGTAGAAAATATATGGTTTGTACTGGTGAAGATTACTGATTTTCTTGTGGACATTGACCTTCATGGCATTAAAGTTATTGGAAACAGAAAAGGGAAATTAAATAGCCTGTTCTACGACATTCTTTCATTTTTTAACTCAATTCATTATGTATCTGCATAGAAACCAGACTTTATATGTCATATTTTCTTTGGTTGTCTCTGAACATGCTTTGACATTGCCTGTGTAGATGTTAATTATATAAAAAAGATTAACTATGTCATATTTTTATTTATACTGATCATTATCATTTCAACATTTTTGATTTAGTGAAGTTATGGTGCAACATAAAACAGAATTTCTGCTCTTCTTTCGCAGTAGGGAACTTTCTATTCACAAGATGTGTCATATATTATCACATATCCCACCTCTGGAAGGAGTGGATGAAAAATCTGAGTATGAAATGTGGAATGGATCAGGTGATTCCTTTTGATTTTAACCTCTCTTCTTAGCATCTTATTCTTATTTTTTTCTTCTTAGTTTGTTAGTATTACTCTTTTAGTATTTATGATTTGATCACACCAATTCATCAATTTTAGCCTTTTAGTTTGTACTCGGAAAACATAGAAATCGAACCTGATCTGTACTTGGAAATCATAGATGTCATCGTTCTTTGTTTGGCCTGCCTGAATAAACACAAAGAAGACGTAAATGCTTCTTTTAATTGGCACGTAGTGTGTTCACAGTGATGATTACTCGAGCTACAGGACATTAAAGGTGAAATGACTTTTTCCTTTAAAAGTCCTCTAAAATGTGAAGGGATTTAATCTCCACCTAGGTGCTAGGCCCTGCTCTGTTGCCTTGCCTAGGCCTTGGGGTTTGGTGATCAGTACTTACCTAGACCCAATATATATACACAGTTTGCAAATATATATAGTACTTGCCTAGACCCAATATATATACAAAGTTTGCATATATATATATATATGTATATATGTGTGTGTGTGTGTGTGTGGAAAAAGGATCCTATGAGGTCCCAGTTTGAAGATCCTGAATGCGGACTATTTTTTTAAAATAGTAAAAAAAATATTTTTGGGCTGATTTTTTTTAAGGTTTTTAAACATTTCAGTAGGACCATAAAAAAAATCAGCCCAAAATGATTTTTTTTACTATTTAAAAAAAATCGGTTATCAAAAAAATACATTTTGAGCTGATTTGTTTTATGGTCCTATTGAAATGTTTAAAAACCATAAAAAAAAATCAGCCCAAAAATATATTTTTTACTATTTTATCAAAATTGATCCGCCCCAGCGGTCCTCAAACTGAGGTCCTCACTTGATTCGCTCTCTCTGTATGTGTGTATATATATGTGTGTGTATATATATATATATGTACTATCATTTATACGGTGATTTGACTACTACTTTGTGTTGAACCATGAAGCTTATGGTAGCAGGTGATTTTTAGAATATTACGTTTAAAGATAGAATGAAAACTCCGTAGCGCTAGTCAGCCTCTCACCTCCCTTTTTCCGCCTACCTTTTTTTCAACTGTAACGACACCTCTAATTTGAAATGGCACATCTATTTCGTTAGATCATGTTTATTTATCTTCTTGTCATAGTTATACATAATCAACTCCCATTTTATCTCTTTCAATTACTTCCCCCATTTTTAAATTACATGCATGACCCTATGGATTTAAATAAAATAATAAGATAAATAAGAAAACCGCGTAAGCTCCCGCCTAGCGCCTAACCTCCTAGGTGCTAGAAGGTCCATCAATTCCCAACTAGCACCTAGTGCCTTTAGAACACTGGCTAGATCTGCAGCAAATCCTACACGTGTAAATAAAAGTTGGCAGTATTTTTTTTTCTGAAGTGTTTGAAGAACGATAACAACCCTCGCATTCCCTCCCCCCCGCCCCAACTCTCGTGCAGTAGGTCTACCATCTGAGGACATGCATCCTAAAAATAAAATTTCTAGCACCAAAGCCCAAACGTGTAAATGGAACTTGGCAGTATTTTTTTTCCCCTGAAGTGTTTGAAGAAAAATAGCAACCCTCGTCCCGATCTTTACATTACATGCATGATCCTCTATGGATTTAAATAAAATAATAAGATAAATCCTAGGCTCCCGCATAGCGCCTAACCTCCTAGGTTCTAGAAGGTGCCTTTAGGACACTGGCTAGATCTGCACCAAATCCTACACATGTAAATAAAAGTTGGCAGTATTTTTTTTTTCCTGAATTGTTTGAAGAACAATAGAAACCCTCATTCCCCCCTCCCCCCCCCCCCACCAACTCTTGCCCATTAGTCCATCTCCTATGGTGGTTGTTTCTAGAAGCATTTCTATCCCAAGTGTGAAGGTACTTTTAGAAATTTTCTGTGACTCAGCACTTTTTTTGAATTTATAGAATAGTTAAAAATGAAGTATCTCCAATGGTGATATTTCTAATAGTCTTTCTGTCACACGTGTCTATAGTTGAGCATCTCTGAGAATGTGAGGGTCAAGTTATCTTATCCACGTTTCTATACCTTATCATGGCCACTTCATATAGGACTAGGGAGAGAATTCCTCATTGGAGATATCTTTTGTGTTTTACATTTCTGTTACAAAAATTTGACTAGATAGAAAGCACTGTTGGAGATGGCCTTAGGATCTAGGGGATTCTACCTTATGAAGACATGTATTTTCCCTAAAATAAATTTTCCACACTAGCTGGGATTACTTGAATATTATTTTTTTTTTCTAATTTATTTGTTGATCTTTTGTCGTATTCGTATATTTCTATGCAACTTAAACAACCTGCTAGATTTTTGGCTGCCTGCAATCTTATGGTTGTTTGTTTCCTTCTGGATTAGGCATTTTTGTTAAAGAAAACCACAAAGAGCACTCTGCGCTTCTGAAAGCTAAACATAAACAGCGGAAGACCGTAAATGCCGGCGATAATGTAAGTAATAAATATTCACTGGTATCAAAATTCTATTCCCTTGTTAGAATAAGTTTTTTATTTATAAAATGGCTATCCAATCGAAACCAGTTTCGTCATTCAACTACTCTCTCTCTCTCTCTCTCTCTCAATATAGACTTATTACTGTATTTGTATCCAATAGACATTCCTCTTTATTTTCAGGTTTTATAAGATCATAACATGCATCGAGTTTCTTGATTTTTTGTCTTTAGGTAATTTCTGCAGTCAGCATTGCCAAAAAAATGAAATTAAAGTTTACAAAAGCATGGATAGCGTTTCTGAGTTTGCCACTTCCTCTTGACGTGTACAAGGAGGTAAAAGCTCGCAGATACACTCATTGATCTCGTTTATTGTTCTTTTTAGTGATTGACTATTGTTGGTCGTATTATTATCATCGTGTCATTATATGAACCCCAGTAGGCCTCTAGATCGTAGTTTGAGTTTTGCCAATGCAGTGCAGATTTTGAGTATCTGGGCTGGTTATGGGGTGGGCTGCCCCGTCCCCGTCCCCAACCCTCACCCTCTTCTCACCACATGATCATTTTATTTTAAAAAATGGACTATCACATAAAAGCCATACAATGTACTGAAAAATTACCTTACATACCATAGTTTTTTTAAGGCGCACCAAGGCCTCAATGTCTCTCTAAAGCCTAGGCGCAAGGCACATGGGCCACATTGAAGTGAGACGCACATTTTGCATAACATTTAACAATTAGATTTGTTGTATATCTATAATAATGAAGTTATTTTATGATATAAAATTTGGAATGTGTAATATAAATTACGAATATACACATCTATACTAATATAAAAGCAACCCTACCTCCTACATTTTAGGAGCAGTTCTCACACCAATTTTTAAATGTTCCTTATTTGCCCTTGCTTTTATACATTTACCAACTCAAAAATAAACCGATCATACAAACACCTAATAACCGCTAAACTCCCTCGCAGGAAGTAAAGTAACACCCTCCGTCTTCACAACCAAAAAAGAGGGGTCAAAAGGACGTGTCGCATACGCGTACGTGTGCTACACCTCTAGTAGCTATGAAAAGACATATCGTAAGATCTTTTGTAACAAATCAAAATGAAAAATTTAAAGTAAGTTCAGATATCACAATTTTTTTGACATTTTAATTATAAAACAATCAACAAGAAAAAAATTCAAATATTTTCTTACACAACCCAATGTTTAAAAAGAAAATTCAAAATCAACATATTAATTGGTCCGAGCTGCTAAACCTTTGTTAGTTTTGGTTTCTTTTGCGGAGCTTGGAAAATAGGTTTTATTTACACAAGACATTCTGTAATTGACACCATCAAAACAAATTTTTATCAATAGGTCCTATTAAAAAACAAATTTTCCTCTATAGGCCCTATTATACCCATTTGCACATGCAATAAATATTTACAACCTATTTGTTATGCACAAGTAGTAAATATTTACAACCTATTTGTTATGCACAAGTAGTAAATATTTACAACCTATTTGTTATGCACAAGTAGTAAATATTTACTAGTGGAGAAAAAAGACCTAGTACCTATTTGACTACGTACTTAGCAAACAAGACTTATTTGTAATTTTCCTTTTTTTTGCCTCTTAAGATTATGGTAGTGCAGAGAGAGCTTCACTAGATCTTATAAGGTTTCTATGCTTCACTTTGTTGAGTTTGGGGCGGAGAATGATTTAACGCTCCATATTTCATAGGTTAATACATAGATTCAACATAATAAGTCGTCTACTTGGAAACTCTGGAGTTTAGTGTACTAAGTTTCCTACACGGGTGAATAAAACACGCGGAAATCACGGTCAAATTTAAGATTGCTTGTGAAACACCTCTTTGTTATGCTTAAAACCAAATTGTTGATCAAACTTTATCAGGCCCTAATTAAACTCAATTTCAGATTTAGCACTTCAAAATGATTTTCAAGGTGAGTTAGAGCAAAATTGCACTATTAAGGCACAGTTGAAGCTCTCTCAGGCAAATTAGAAAATCAATTTGATTCATGTTAAAAGTTTTCTGATAATAGAGATGTATCAGAATGTGATTACAAGCAAAAATGGTCGAATCAGAATTCACTTAGATGACTTAGGTCAATTTTTAAAATTTATGGTTATCAAGCGAGATTTGACCAATTTTGATCAATCAAAATGAGCTAAGTGAGATTTAAACATCTAACAACCTAATAAAGTAAAATATTTAATATTGTTGTGTGTGGGAAAGTAAACGCAAAGCTGAGATTACAACATCGAGATCTGCGAGGAAAACCCCATCACGGTGAAAAATCTTGGGACGCTACAACTAAATCCACTAGAGTTTCGGACATATACCTACCCGAGGTTTCCTTACAAGCTCCCAATGCTATAATCCTCTTCACTGCATCCATCTAGCGTCTCTTAACCGAATCTCCGTCGTATAGATTGGAGAGTCCCCTACAATTAGTCCCAAGCATGCAATCTCTATGCACCAGTTGAGATTTTCGCTCCAATTTTTCATATCCTCGTATCAACTTAAGATCTTGAATGGCGAAGAAGGTAAACATGTTTTTGTAGCTTGATTTGATGAAAATACTAAAAAATCCCTCAAAAAGGTTTGATCAAAGTGATAGCTAGAGTTTTTAGAGAGAAAAAGATGAGTGAACTGCTTGTTTCTTTTTTATGCGCGACAAGCAATGGTGCTTTTACTGATTCCCAACAAGGTGTGAGGACTTTGGCATGAAACCCTACCCGCTTATCAAATTAGGGGCAGTTTCTTATATCCTAAGAAGCACGGACATGGGTACTGTGTCTGACACTACACATGCAAATCTAAAAAAAATAAGGATACAGGGACAGGCCGATAAATAAATATATTTTCACTATTAACTTTACATAAAGAAAACAAGAACATGAAAGGGGGAGGTGGTGGGTGTGAGTGTGTGTGGGGGGAGGGGGGCATGTTTGAGAATTTATTAAAAAAAATGAATCAATATCTTAAAGTAGAAGGGGGAGATGTATGTTTACGAGATATAACTTTCGTGGAGAACTGTTGTAGTGTTAGTAGAGCCGGGAGAACGTTCGAGTGCTGTCGGGGCATATTCTTTTATAGATGATGCCCAGTATGAAGCCACCAACACGTCAGACACTTAGACACGTGAAATTAAGCGTCGGACACATTAATTTTATATTTAACTTATGGACACCTGAAAAGGAATGCCAGACATGTGTCCGAGAGTGTCGAAAGAGTTTCGGTGTCTAACATAAACACGTTGCCTTGTTAGAAGCATCCGTGTTTCTTAGCTTATATACCTATCCTTATTCTTCCTAGACATCCAGAGTTGAAAATCATCCTTGAAATAATCTTCTCTATTCTTTGGTTGTTCATTTTAAGATGCCCTTATTCTCCTCCCCTAGACACAGGGTATTACCATAATTTAAATCTTCTGATTCCATGATTTTATTAATGCCCTTACGGTCCATGCGTTTCTTGTTATGCTTATACTGTGGACAAGGCACTAGTTAATAAAAGTTGGGGATGGACAAGTCCTATTCCCATTCTGGTCACTGGCACTAGTTTTTCATTCTGGTTGCCATTGAATATTCTATCATACGGACACCAGCACAAGTTATTTGGTCCATGCTTTGTGATTTCTGACATATGCTTACCTTTTGATTCTCAGGTTCTTGTTAATCTTCACCAGGATGTCATTCCTCATCTGTCTAATCCCATTATGTTGTGGTAAATCACATTTTGTCGATAACATATTTTTTTATATGTTTCGTACATTTTACAATCACATCAATTTTTAATCATGACCTTTTTCCCACTAATATGCAGTGATTTTTTAACTCGATCATATGACATTGGGGGTGTTATCAGTGTTATGGCTCTCAGCAGCCTATTCATTCTTATGACACAACATGGTTTGGAATATCCGAACTTCTACGAAAAGTTATATGCGCTGTTGGAACCCTCTATTTTTATGGCAAAACATCGGGCAAAATTTTTCCAGGTACCCTTAGATTTTTAGTTCTAGCTGTGTCTTAATCAGCTTATATATGACTTTAACCCCTGAATATGGGACAAAGTCTTCTTTTATATAGTATCATCTTTTCAGATATGGAGTCAATGTTGAATGGTTGTGTACGAATGCGTTATAGTTTGAAGTGGGCTATTTCCCCCTTTTTTGAATGAGGAACAATTATATTGTATTTATATTAAAAGAAATTACAAAGGGCTGGAGTCTTATCCTAAAAAACACAGGGTTGGAGGACGGGCTGTCCACCTATATACACAGCAACACATAACGAGGGTATGGGATAACTTCAATATGGACGAGACTGGGTTGTCTTGCACATTTTATGGCTTGAACTTGTCCCCCCGCAAATCGAATGACTAAAGAACACATTAATTTAGAAATTACTTCTGAATTTGATCTTTCAACTATATAGTTTCTGAATGAGTGCAAGTATTGACAATTTGACTATTTCTCCATGTGAGAAGAATCTCACTGCTGCAATTTGACATGTGGGCACACATGAGCTCATAAGTCCGAGCCCTATGCTACTGTTGTTATAAAAAAAATTTAACACAAAAACTTTGTTCCAAGCAGCACGTACAATGGAGTGCATGTGCATCATTCAATGAAGCCCGAACACTCTCCCGGAAGCCATGAGTCGCGCATTGTGTCGAAGCACGTATATGTGCGCGCTCCGACACTTTACCGTGTGTTTGAATTTTGTGATGGTGATTTTGCCTTATTTATGATTTTTAATGTTAAAGTGTATTTGAATTTTATTTTGTATGGTCCATTTTTTTAATTTCATGTTAAGAATGCTCTAATAATATATTTTATGAAAAAATATGTTTCATTTCATTAAAATATATATTATATATTATACTTATCTTAGTGTGTCGTATTCTATTTTTTGAAAGAATCACGTGCCGCGTATCGCGTGTCAAGACGAGTATCGCGTGTCAAGACGCGTATTACGAGTCCGTGCTTCATAGGCATCATTATTATATTAGGATCCTTTTGGTTGTCCGTTTTTGCCTAGCAAATGTCAAAAAGTTGGCAAATATAAAAATTTGCCCACTTTTTGGCTGTTTGGTTGCACAATTTGCCATTACGAGTCCCTTTATGCATAAGTTGTTGGCAAACTTTGCTTACCTATTTGAGTGAGAAATATTTGCCAACAAATTTGCAAACTTCTTAAATGGTTTTAATATTTTAAAAAACAATTTAAAAACTGTTTTAAATAATTAAAAAACCCGTTATGAATATTTAAAAATTGTTTTGTATTATTTTAAAAACTGTTTTTAATATTATAAAAAATTGTTAAGAAAATGTTTTTCAATTTTTTTAAAAAATCGTGAAGTGATATAAAAATATTGTAAAAACTGTTTTTAACAGTTTTGAATATAATATAAAAACTGTTTTTAAATAAACTAATTGGATTGACTTTAATTTTGCCTAGTGGTTGTTTGATAGCCTCATGTGAAAAAACTAGGTAAAATTTGCCGTGCCATGCCCACTCTTTTGTCCATTGTCAACCAAACGGACCCTTAGATATTCTGCGTTGCGCAATATCCAGATGTAGCATGTGTGCATCGTCATTCAAGTAATGACTAGGTTCTCCCTATATGCATTAAAAAATTTTCACAATTGAAGTTTGGTTACTTCTGTCACTGGAATATATATATATATATATATATTTTTTTTTTTTTCAAATTAGAAGACTTGTGACAGGACAAGGTGAACTGAATTCATGGAAGTTTTCTAGGCGTTTTGATTTATTTTTATTGATGTTTTCAATGTTTTTTCCCCTTCATGTTTTCAATCGTTACTGATTTATTGCTTTTTCTAATGCACTACAGCCATGTAATTGCTTATTCAGCCATGGTGTAAAACCATATGCATTGACACAAAATGGGTCCTTAAGAAATCAGAAATCCCCTGTCTTGTAAAAGTTCCACATTTTGGGAAAAGTTAAGCATATGCTGTTTATCTTTCTTAACTAGTGTTGATTACTATTGATTCCAGTGTTTTATTTGCAGCTTCTGGATTCTTGCCTGAAATCACCACTCCTCCCTGCATATTTAGCTGCTGCTTTTGCTAAGAAATTGAGTAGACTGGCACTTTCCGTCCCTCCTTCAGGAGCATTGATCATTACAGCTTTAATTCACAATCTTTTACGCAGGCATCCTTCAATCAACTGTTTAGTGCACCGGGTAACATAATTTAATTTTTTGTGCCACTGTAGTTACAATGTTTCATATCGTGGCAAAATGGCCTTTACTTAGGATAGCTAGATGCATGCGAATGAAGTAAAATTACCGTGGTACTCCCTCCATCCCAAATTAATAGTCGTTTGAATAATTGGACGCCTACCCCTACCCTTCTCCTTTGTATCCCATGTCATCAATCTCCTAATGTGGTCCAGCGGTTTCGTCATTATTTTGCCCACCCTACTTTCTTTGTGGCTTTATTGCCACTGTAATACTATATATTCTCCCCCATTTATTTTTAACCCATGAACAAATTTTAGAAATCTATTCTGTTGAGAACCTAAATCCGGTTATTTAATTATTTATACAGGAAGAAGGTGATGGAACTGCTAGCACAGAAGACTCCAGTACTGGTGTAGATATGTCCAAAAACAAGCTGGGGATTGATCATTTTAACAATGAGGAGAGTGATCCTGTAAAATCAAATGCCATGAGTAAGTTTCTGCTACATGTTCGTGTTTGTGTTTCTATGATAATTACAAGAGACTTCAATTTTTTTATTTTTAAAACAAGGATAGATAAAACATGACGAAGCATAAGATAAAATTTGAAGTTTGTAGTTCTAGTTGACACATTACCTTTTGTGGTAAACAGGCAGCTTCCATCAAGTTTGGTATCCAATACATCATTTTTTATTTTTTATTTGTTTATATTTATCTTTTTCTGGTTTTGGAAAATTTTGAAATTTGCAGTACTTTGGGTGGGCGTCCAATAATGAGTTGAGACAATTGATTGGACGCCCGCCCTTCTACTTGAACAACTCTTTATGAGTTCCAAGTTTTATGTATTACTACAACACTTGGATGACAGGAAGTTCTCTTTGGGAGATTGATACCCTGCGACACCACTACTGCCCTCCTGTTTCAAGGTAAAATTCACACGAGCATGTTTTTGTATGCGTCTGTTATTATGTCGGTTTATATTATGCTGGTTTCATGTTCTCTTTCTTCTTTGATTAGATTTGTACTATCCCTCGAGAATGATTTGACAGTCAGAGCCAAAACCAGTGAAGTCGCTGTTAAAGATTTCAGTTCTGGTTCATATGCGACAATATTTGGAGCGGAGGTATGCAACTCTCCACAGAACATTGAACTGTACTTCGATTAACTTTGATGGATACCCCCACCCAATCCGCGCACAAAAAAAATTATATTTACAAAGATCATGGCGTGATGCATCTTTTTGTTTGCGACATTTAGTTTATTACCTCCATTTGCTTGAATAATTTTTTCCATGATGGAAGTAATATATTTGTTGGCTGCTATATATGAATGCCTGGTTAATCTTAAGTTCTAAATTGCAGATTAGACGGAGGGTTAAACAGGTTCCATTGGCATTCTACAAGATAACTCCCACCTCCTTGTTTTCGGCGTCTGATTTTGCTGGCTGGACCTTCAATATTAAAGACAATACCACCTATGATGATGGGAGCAAGATTGCGGATATATCAAAAGAACATGATCATAATTCTACAAAAAGACAGCGGATAGAGTCCTCCTGAAGAAAATTTGGCCAAATCAATGTTCCCAGTTGAAGTTTTGACCCGTTCTCTTACCATTTCCTTTTATCGTTTGCTAAATTCTTCCATTTAATTTAATGTAATCAACTACAACATAATTTGAAAAATTGATGCTCTGTTTTGGAAAGAGAGCTTTAAATGCATCTGTGAGAGTTTGGCCATTTTTCGTTACAATCAGATTGACCTTTGTTATACTCAATTGAAATTAAGTAGTTGGTAGACCCTATTGGGTCAAGTCCACGTGTGTGTATTGATAGAGGACTCTTACTGGCGTGTGTTGTCCGGCCTCGCCCGTACCTCGGTCTTGGGCTGAGGCTGACCGTGAAATTATTTTTTGGACAAAAAATGTTTGAAAAAGAAATCTGAACGAAAATTTTGAAACATGTTTTAATTGCACCAATTAGAATCAAGTCTAATACAATTTAGCACTAATTGTCTTCACTAAAAAATGTTTTCTGCTGTTCAAATTATTTTCTTATATACAAAGTTATGGCAATGGTTTAATACTTGAAATTTTTTATTCCACATAAATTTTTTCTCTGCAAACATTTTTCACACCAATTAACTTGATGATTCTGAGAAATATTATTATGAATGGGTGTCAGCATTCCGGGTTGTTGCTGTGCATAAATAATTCGAGACATGTTAAATTTGGGTTGGTTTATCATGGGGACGGCGTGCACTAATAATATAGACAGAACCCCAAAACGTCTGAATAACGACGTTTGTGGCTCGCATCAAGATCATTGGTCAAATTGTGATTTCTTAATCCTTTATTATTAATTACCAAAGAGGGAAATACGGTAAGAACCTTGTCGGGGATTCTTTTGGCTTTGATTCGGTATTCAAATTATGTGAGGGTTGTCTAGACCAATTTATGCCCTACTTACTTCGGATAGAAACATGTTGACAGAGTGTACACTTTAGTCACAACGAATTGACCACCCCTTTAACCGATATATACGACAACAATGATACTATAATAGTTAGTAGTACTATCATTTTGGGCTCATGAGTGATGTGGCCCTCAACAACGATATCTCATACGAGTTTTTTTGGGCTACTTGAAATGAAATACAAAATGGACGCAATTCTCTTTTCATAAATCAAACTTTTGTGGCAGAAGTAAATAGTGCTCATAAGAATAGATCCCCCTTAACATATTAAATACAACAAGTATTCATGACAGAATATCATATATTTAAAAAGCAAAAAACACTATAAACCCTAATGTTTGGTGTCATTTGCAATGTCTTCCCTAATGTTTTAATATTTTCAATTCAAACCGTGGGGGATTATTCAGCCACACATAAAGAAGAGACACATGTCCATTGATCCTATCATCGATCTCACATTAGGATGGTTGGAGTCGACCTATGAAAATCTTGAGATTAGATACAACCGATCAAATCGGCTAACTATTTAAAGTCACGGAGTTCTTCACGGCTCAACCTCTTTTCTTTTCTCTATAAATGTTACCCTTACCCTAGGAAAAAGGGGCATGTAATTTTGTTATAAAGAGACGATTAACAAAGAGAGAGTAATACCCCTTGAATGTAGACACATTGCCGAACCACATACCTACTGTTCTTGTGTGATTGGGCATTATTTCTTTCTCTCTTCGGCTTTGATTGTGTTGATTAATATTAGTAGAATTTTACCACCGACCATGTTCTTGTGCTGATTAATATTGGTAGGATTTTACCGTCTCTCGGAAACAACTTCCTTTTCTCAACCAAACAAAGCCAACAAGTAACCATGTCTAATTCATACAATCAACACCTTCCATCTCACGACAGTCAACAGAATAATCAGAACGACCTTGAGGATTCCAGAGTCAGGTTTGAAATCCAACCTAACATGAGCCCAACGCTCCTAGCTCACGTTATCGCCTATAAGAGGATCAAACCGTGGAGAGAAAGGAGCCGCCACGGTCCAACCAGATCTCGAGGCTCGTGTAAGCCTATGAACAAGAGGAAGCCACGCGACACCAACAAGAAGAGAACGCCCGCCTTTAACATCGCCTAGAAAGAATGGAGCAGGAGATCCATGGGGACAAACATAAATACCACGATCGTGTGCCTAACCCTTAAGAGAGTAAAACTCGCAACTGAGGAAGGAGTTCACGATGCGATCAGGATCATTCCAGCCGAAGGGGCTTACCAGATAGAAGATACCACGATAACAGTCGTCACAACAAGAAGGTTCTCCAAAACTTCATCCGAAGAGAGACGAACGAGCATACAACTCATTGAGGATATATGTCCAGGAGATCCCTCATCAGTCAAATGAAATCCCCTTTCTCGAGGTCGATTGAAAACTTTGAGCCTCCTAAGAAGTTCACGTTCCCCGATTTAATAAGTACGATGTGAAAACTGACTCAACCGACCATGTTCGTCAACATTAGCAAGCCATGACCTTCTGGAGTAATAATGAGGCCCTCATGTGCCACATATTTCCTTCTAGTTTGGAGGACATTGCATAAAAAAGATTTAAAAAATTACCACACCGGCCAATCTCTAGCTTTAACCAGCTCGCGGAGGCCTTTACTGCCAGATTCATCACTAGCAACACCCATCCAAAAAGGATGGAATCACTCCTCGTAATGAAGAAGAATCCCCAGGAAACCCCCATGAATATGCTCGGCGCTACTAAGAAACATACTACGAAGTGGAGGATTGCTTCGAGCAAGTAGTAGTGGCCTCATTCAAGACCGGCCTACCGAGTAGCTCCATGTTGCACCCATCCCTTTCAAAGAAAGAAGATACTACCATCGGCGACCTCATGTTCCAGATTAAGAAATACGCCAAGGTGGAAGACGTGGTAGTAGGCAGTCAACAGGATAATGGCCGGCTAAAGGCAAGAAATAATGGGGATAAAGGGAGTGCTCCCAAGAAGGGGGTAAAAAGAAGAATGGTTGATCTAAGGTTTATGAAAAGACAAATCCCGTCAAGGCCCACCACACCATCAAAACTATATTCAAATAGCCTATCTATAAAATCTTAAACAAGATTAAGGATCAATAATATTTTAAATGGTCGAAGAAGATGGCAGGAGACCCGTCGAAGATGAATACTGCCCCGAGATACTCATACCACAATGAGTATGGGAACATAATAAAAAACTATAAGACACTCAAGTCACACCTAGAGGAGTTCATCCAAGCAGGTCATCTAAACGACTACGTAGAGAAAATGATCTGAAAGGCCCCGGCGGAGCGCGATAAAAAGAGTGATAATGTCCTAGACAACGATGAGATGGGGCATGATTTTGCTGTTATCCATGGTGCCTCAAACCCAAATTAGATTCAAAGCCATGTCGTTATGATGGAGCTAAAGAAGGTTACCTAATTCATAGAAGCTTTCCAAATCGCGCCTGCTAAACCTTTGGCTGAAAATGTCGTCGACTAGAATATATTGACTATGCCAAGCATTTCGTCTTCATCGAGGAAGATTTAGTTGGAGTAAGAACTCCACATCATGATGTGCTAGTAATCATTCTCAGAATTGTCAACTGGGATGTTGACAAGCTACTAGTGGACCAAGGGAGATCTTCGGAAGTCATGTATTTAAATATGTTCAACAAACTCAAACTCAAGATGGAGGACCTGAAGGAAGTGACCATCCCTTTGGTTGGCTTCGCCGATAAAATGACGATGACCTTGGTAAAGGTAGTACCCTAGTACAAATTGGGAACATATCCAAGTTGATATAATTTATAGTAGTGGGTATTGAGTCGCCTTACAAAGCGATTCAACCATTGAGGAAGGATACTGTGATGACAAATATTTTCAACACAAATAGATAAGAGAAGCGCAATTACCAAGCAAAATAAAGAACGTAAAATGCCAATCACATAACAGGAGATGTACGTGGTTCAGCAAGAATGCCAACGTCCATGGTGGTGCAGTCGGTATTATTTTTATATACTCCGAGGAGTGATTACAGAGAATATAGTGCGTGCCTTTTGCTCCAGGCCTAGGGTTTATTATATACATGTCTATCTTCGGGGAGTGGGAGTGTTGGACTCCCCCACGTCCATCTTTCTCTCCTGGAATATCACTATACGAGATTCTAGGAAAAGACTAAGTCATAACTGAATTAAGTTAAGGTGCGAAGGGTTTGGACTTTGGGCCGTTTTAATTAGGCTATTCGTCCAGGCCCGTAATGCCAAATTCGGGTACCCACAATTGCCCTTAAATTTGTTGGGCCACAATTTGGGCTCAATAAATTTAAATGATTTGTCATAATGGCTCTTTTGCATATCGTGTAACTCTTCCCACAGTTTGAGGACTGATTTAGGCGGTAGTTACTTCGTGTCTTGTGCGCGATGATTAGTAACATTTAAAAGTCATTTTGAGCAGCGTTTCATAGTTGCCGTTTCAAGCTTCTTAGTGTTCCTCCATCTTCTGCGAGTTTTAGCAATTTGTGCCCTTTTCTCCAGGTCTTCATATTCTTCACTTTCGATCTTCCTCGTCATTTGGGCATGTGATCTTGCATCGTTCAAGTCAAAATTTCATCTCGTAAGTCTCCTTTGCTTTCTCTCTGTGCTTTCTTTGAATTTGTAGTTTAGGGTTTACAAATGGCAAAGATAGGTAATAGATCAAGGTCCGAGTTTAGGAAGTTTTACAATATCCCAGAGTGGATAGAGATTGAGTGCGCTTCTCTCCCTAAAAATGTTAGAGAGATAGAGGGCGCTCATTGGATTCACGTCTTGTTGCTTTCCCAAGGGGGGGATTAATTTTCCTCCAAACAATTTATTCTTGCATTTCTTTGGTTATTTCAACATTGTTCCTGCACAGTGTTCGCCCAATGTATGGAAGATAATCAATGGCGTCCATAAAATAAATCAACTTTATGGCACCAAATTAGGGCTCGCCGAAGTTTGTTTTTGCTACTCCTTTTCTCGAACTAGCTCTGGTATTCTTTATCTCAAGGCCAGGAGTCCTGATAGGGTATTGATAGTAAACTTACCTGATTCCCACAAGGACTACTGGCAAGATGGCTTTCTTGTTAGAAATTGGCAGTTCTTCCCCCAGACTGAGGGGCCGAGGTCTGATAGGTTTAGTGTTCCCTTTTATGGGGAAGAGTATATAGGTAGTCTTTGCTCTGTCCTTTCAATTTCTTTGTTAATATGTGATCTTTCTGACTCTTTCCTGTTTTCTTTTCAGCGAGGTCGAATAACTTGGAGCCTGCCCTTAGCGAGGTTCGACTTTCAGAGTTGGTTAAAACTTGGAATATCAGGGAGCCCTTGGCTGACGGTGAACATCCCCGGTCTACCGCTTTCCTGCTCGAGTACAAGAATATTGGGTCCAATTTTATTGCGAGGCCTGTGGGTAGTATTCCTAAATTTGATATCTCTGAAGAAGCTGTTGCCGATTCCATTTAGTTGGACAAGGAAGAGAGCAGTTTCGAGAGTAATACCAGAGGAGGTGCCGAAGGTGTTTTTGGTGAGCAGAGCTCCGGCAGTGACAATTCTTCTAGATCAGAAGAGGTTTCTGAAGCTCAAGAATCTTCGAGTTCATCTAGCAGTTCCAGCGAGGAAATGGTTCCCCCAAGAAAGAACTTGATTCGTGATGATGATGATGATGATGATGATGATGATGATGTGCTCCTTGCTCAAAGGTCGAAGAAGCAGAAGTCCAGCAGTGGGGCTATTGCTACTGGTTCTCGACCTGCTGCTCAGGAGCAGGAGAAAAAGAGAAAGGAAGAAAAGCAGGTGAGAGAGAGAGAGAGAAATAGGGAAGAAGAGAAGAAGAAGACTGAGGAGAGGAAGAAGGTCGAGGATAGGAGGAGGATAGAGAAGGATAAGGAAAAAGAGGAAGAGAGGAGAAAAATGGAGGCGAGGACAAAGGCTGGGCAGGCCTTAGTGCCTGTATTCGCGTTGCCAAAGGGGGCCTCGGTGGCCACTTCTCCTCAATTGGCCCCTGCGCTGCTCGAGAGAGCAGTTCTTCCTGCTGATCGCCAAAGGGAGATGGGGACTGACCAGTTAGCCCTGCAAGCGAGTCAGAGGCTAGCCTTGGTAAATCTATTTCTCTTCTCTAATGTTTGTCAAATTCTGTTTGTTTCCTTCTTCTAATATCTTCTTTTACTTGCAGTTTGTGACTGATTTTGTTGTGATCTCTCGCTCTCACAACGAGCTGATCAATAAGAATGGTGAGCTGGATAAGTAGAATACTGCTTTGAGAGTGAAGAGTGCCGAGCTCGATGCTAGCTTGAAGGCTGCTGATACTGCCCGGACATCCTCTGACCCGACCCTTATCAAAGCCAACCGAGAAAGGGAGGCAGTGGATAAAGAATTGGGCGAGCTGTGGCAGGCCTATGATTTGGTCTGCTCGAGCAAGATGGCAGTCGTGGAGGAGAACAAGGTGCTGATCGAGAAGCTGAAGGAGAAGGAGTCTGAGGCAGCCACCGTTAAGGAAGATTTATATAACTCCGGGTGGGCTGCCGCATATGAAGATGCTGAGGTTCAGATAGGCTACATCAGCCGTCTGAACTTCAAGAAAGGTTAGAACAAAGCCCTCTTGTCTGTTGGGGTGGACGTTGCCTCTCCCCTGTTCAATGAGCACGATTTAGGCCCAAAGCCAATTATGGATGAATCCCCTGCCCCATCTATCGAAGGTGTTGATTCTGCCTCCCAGTCGGTTCCTGCTGATGCCCTTCCTGTTCAGGCGACAGAGGTTATCCCTGCTGAGGGAGGTGCTCCTACTGATGCTGATAAGGGGAAGCGACCAACTTTTTCTGGGCAGCCCGAGGTCGCCAGATAATTTACCCTTAGGGTTCCTTTTGTATTTTTGTTTGTAATCTTCCTCGATGTACTCTGATCCTTTTGCATATTAATGAAATGAGAAGGTTTCTTCCCCCAGTGTTCTGATTTATTTTTTTCTTTACTGCTCTTTTATGGCCTGTAGTTGGTCGATGTGGATGACTATATACCAGACACTTCTCAATTGGGAAGAATGCTTGGTCCTGATATAAGTCATGAAGTTCGTCATACCTTCGTGAGAATTTGCAAATCGCTGCGATTAAGGAACAAGCGTTTCATAGAGCAGACTGAGCTCGTTGTTAAACTGAAAGACAGGTTCCAAGAGATGGAAGAGGTCGGTGCCTCAGTCCAAGAAGAGGTGAATACCCTGAGACCAAGGCTTCTAGATGCTTCTGAGATCAACCAGGTTGGAGAAATTCTTCAATAGGAGAATGAGGCTTTGAGGAGGGAAGTCTCGCGACTCAGGGAGCATGCGCCGAGCATTGCTCCTACAGTATTACGAGGTTCCTCCTCGTCACGAGCTAGAGCTGGACCGAGCGATGTTCCTCCGGTGTTGCGAGGTTCTACCCCGTCGACTGTTCTGCGAGCTGGTACAAATGCAAGAAATCCAGCTAGGGAAATGGAAGAGCTCCATGGTGATGTCCAACGAGCATACGTGATTTCTACTGGGCTTCAAAGGGATGTCACTCGGCTGAGGCATCTATTTAAGAGAGGACCTCGACGAGTATGGGCCGATGGTTCCGACCAAGGTTGGCTAGATGCTCCGATGAGGCTGACAGAGTTTGAAGAGCTCGCCTTTATCAGGGGATGGTTGAGTGCCCTGAGGGAGCTGTAAGTCCCAAGGAACTCAATGCTCTGGTATCGTTATGAGATCTCTCCTTCCACTCTAATGCCTAATCCCTTTCGGAGAGATGATCAGTGGATCCCTATCGATGCCATCCCTCGGCAGCTATTGGAGTCGGATGCGAATGAAGTCAAGGAGGAGCTAGTTCCCCATCCTGACGACGGTCGAAGATCTCAAGTGGCTGATTATCTCGTTCAGAGGCCTCGACCTCATTGAGATTTTTCCAGTAATAACTCTGTATACATATGTAATGAAGTAATGTAATGTTGATGTTTTGGGCGAGCTCGCCGACTAAACATGGGTTGTATTTATTGTAAATGTGATGAAGTAATATAAAATTTATGTTCTGGGCGAATTTGCCGATTAAACAAGTGTTTTATATTTTTCAGATCTTTTAGACTTTGCTCAATAATCTTGGGCCTCTCTTGGATGAATATATTTATAAGTTTGCATTGTCAAGTGAGTGTCCCTCCAGTTCAGTATGCTTATGAGATACCATTCTGCCCCACTTTACCTTTTAGGTCGTGTCGTCACACTCCCTTAGGCCTAAGTGTGGCAATTGGCGAGGACACACCTAGTGTTGGATGCTCTATCCGATCAGGATTTTATTAACCAAACATTGTTTGGCAACCAATTTTAACCTGGCCATATTGCCTAAGGATCTCCTGTAGGGCTTCATATATTTCCAGGGGCAATGCTAAGAGGTTTTTCGTGTTTCATAACGAAAACCCGAGGAGGGTGATTTCCCTGCTGTAGTGTAATGATTAGTGTGCCTGTCACTTGGAAAGGGCGTGTGAGTTATAAAGTTCATATACTAGTTAACTGACACTTCGTAGAATGCAACTGCTAAACAACTTTTATTAATGATAAGGAAATGAGCTTTCATTTTCATAAGTAAAGAACAAAAAAAGAATCTAGAAGTAGAATTTCTTAAGATTGGCTGCATTTCATGCTTGGGGTATCTCTCTGCCTTCCAGCGTTTCTAAGTGATAGGCTCCTCGCAGATCATCTCTTGTTATCTTGAATGGCCCTTCCCAGTTGGGCCCTAACTTGCCGTCTGATGGTTTTACTGCGCTGCCCAGGACTTTCCTTAGGACATAGTCCCCAACTCGGAATACCCTTGGATTGACCTTCTTGTTATAGTGCTTTGCGAGCTGTTACTGATAGCTCGCTAGTTTCACTAAGGCAAGCTCTCGGCGTTCGTCAGCTAGGTCAAGCTCAGCGAGCAATGCTGCATCATTCTGGCCCTGGTCGATAAGGGTGGACCTCATAGTGGCTAAGCCTGCTTCCAATGGGATGACTACTTCCATTCCATATGTTAGTGAGAATGGGATTTCTCCCATTGCTCGACGTGGGGTAGTACGGTAGGCCCACAGAATATGTGGTAGTTCATTCACCCATGCGCCTTTGGCTTGTTCTAATAGTTTCTTTAACCCATCGATCACCGTCTTGTTGGAAGCCTCGGCTTGGCCATTGCTCTGAGGATAGGCCATCGAGCTGAAATGGTGTCTGATTCCGTGCTCATTATAGAAACTCTGAAAGGAACCGCTCTCAAATTGCGTTCCATTATCAGTGATGATGGTCATAGGGATGCCAAAATGGGTGATTATATTTTTCCATATGAATCTTATCATATCTGTAACTCGGATGTTTGCCAGGGGTTCTGCCTCGATCCATTTGGTGAAGTAGTCAGTTGCGACCAACAGATACTTGCGATTGCCGACAGCGATAGGAAGAGGTCCTACGATGTCCATTCCCCATTGGGCGAATGGCCATGGGCTGGAAAGTGATCTTAGGTCGCTGGCAGGTTGATGGACCATAAGAGCATGAAGTTGGCATTTCTCGCATTTGCGAACATACACTGCAGAGTCTATTTGCATATATGGCCACCAATAGCCTTACTTCATTGCTCGAAAAGCCAATAACCTTCCTCTAATATGGCCTCCATAGATTCCCTCATAGAGTTCATGTAGAATTTGTTCGATATCCCTCAGGTGAACACATTGAAGGTAGGGACCGGAGAACGATCTCTTATACAGCTTGCCCTCAGGAGATATGTGAAAATGAGCAGCTTTGACTCTTATCTGATGAAAGGTCTTCTTATCATCTGGAAGTGCGCTATCCTTCAAATAGTCCCTTAAAGGATCGATCTAACTGGGTGCTGACTCAATTTGGAGCACATGCTTCACGCTTGGCAGCTCATTGTTACGGTTAATGCTCGGATGAGCGAGAAAATCGATGGGGATTGTTCTTTTTAAGTCAAAATCGATTGCTGAACTCAGGGCTGCTAGGGCATCAGCATGGCTATTCTGTCCTCTGGGAAACTACTGGACACTGACTTCCTCGAAGCTGGCCATTATCCTTTTTGCCAAGGCGAGGTAGGCTGCCATTCTTTCATCTTTTGCATTGTAGTCTCCATTTATCTGATTGGAGACTAATTGTGAGTCGTCGAACACCTGTAACTGCTTTGCCCCCCAAGTCTGTGCCTTCTGGAGGCCGACTATTAAAGCCTCATATTCGGCTTCGATGTTGGAGGCTTCAAATCCAAGTCTGATTCCTTATTCGAGGATTGTATCCTCTGGTGTGACAAGCATAATGCCTACTCCTGCCCCCTTTGAATTGGAGGCTCCATCAACAAACAATTTCCAGACTCCTTCTGTTGCATGATTCTCTCTTTGCTTCACGGGTTGAAGTTGGTTAAGAGGCTGCTCGCCTGTGAATTCGGCTATGAAATCAGCAAGGACCTGCCCTTTGATTGCGTTCCTAGGTTGAAATTGGATATCAAATCGTCTGAGCTCGATTGACCATTTAGACAGTCTGCCCGACAAATCCGCTTTCCTCAGGATTGCTTTAAGGGGGTGCGATGATAGTGTGAGCTTCAAAGTAGTGCTTCAACTTCCTTGAAGCCACTACTAGTGCAAATGTGAGCTTCTCTAGTGGTAGGTACCGCTGCTCGACCTCTAATAAAGTATTGCTCGCGTAATAAACGGGGTGCTGGATTCTTTCTTTTTCGCACATCAATGCAGAACTGACAGTGTGATTGGAAACGATGAGGTATAAGTATAAGGAGTCTGTTTCCTGGGGTATGACGAGCATGGTGGTAAGCTAAGGTAAGCCTTGAGCTCGTCCAATGACCACAAGCAATCTTGATTTCGTTCTACTGTTTTGTTTCCCTTTAGGAGCTGGAAGAACAGTTTTCACTTCTCAGAGGACTTTGAGATAAAACGGTTCAAGGCAGCGAGCATGCCGATGAGCTTCTGTATGTCCCGGATTGTACGAGGAGGTTGTACCCTATTTACTGCATCGATCTGGTCTGAATTAGCCTCGATGCCTCTCTTACTGATCAAGTACCTAAGAAATTTTCCTGACTGGACGTCAAAAGAACACTTGCTTGCGTTAAGTTTCATTCGGTACTTCTTGAGGGTTTTGAAGGCTCTTAATAGATCTGAGAGGTGGTCTTCTTTCTTCCTGCTTTTGACGAGCATATCGTCAATGTAGACTTCTATGGTGTCTCCCATTTGGTCTTTGAACATCTTGGTGACCAGCCGTTGGTAGGTTGCCCCTGCATTTTTGAGCCCGAAGGGCATGACCTTGTAACAGTATAATCCAACGGTGGTGATGCATACTGTCTTGTCCTAGTTTGAGGCGTACAGAGGGATATGATAATACCCCGAGTATGCGTCCAGAAAACTCATTCTCTCGTGAGTTGCTGTGGCGTCCACTAGTTGATCAATTTTTGGAAGAGGGAAACTGTCTTTAGGGAAGGCCCTGTTAAGGTCAGTGAAGTCGATGCAGACTCTCCATTTCCCGTTATTCTTTGGAACTACTACTGGGTTAGATAACCATTTGGGGAATTGGACCTCCCGTATGGATCCTGTATCCAGTATTTTTTCAACTTCTTCTTCCACGGCCTTTGCCTTCTCGGGTGCAGTTCGCCGTACCTTCTGGGCGATTAGTTTGAAAGTGGGGTCGACGTGTAGCAGATGACAAACCACACTAGGATCAATCCCAAGCAGCTCGTATGGTTCGTCTACATTGCTTCTTAGTAGAATCATCAACTCCTTCTGTTCCTGATATGTGAGAGAAGCTCCAATCAAGAAAACCCTGTTATCATTGCTACCTTCAGCTATAACTTCCTCCAGGTTCTCGACAACCCGTTCATAGGGGAGGAACCTGGTCTCCTCCACTCCGGGTCTTCCGTACTTTAACTGCTATTTTGAAGGTATCAGACCTTCTTGTTCCTCAACTTTCTCGCTGGGCCTGTTGGTCTTCTTCTCTGGTCTTGGGCGGATGGCCGCTATGAAGCACCTTCTTGCCATCGTTTGATCGCCATTACTCCTCGCTCGGTCACATATTTGAGCTTCTGATGGTAGGTCGAGGAGACTGCCTTCATCGCGTGCAGCCATCCTCTGTCGAGGATAGCTTGGTATGGCGAGTCAATATCAACCACTAGAAACTCAATCATCTTGGAGACATTTCCTGCCCTTACTGGTAGCATGATCTTTCCCAGGGGTATAGTCACTTTTCCAGCGAAGCCAACTAAAGGGACAATGGCTTCTTTTAGGTCGACGATGCTTAACTTCAATCTTCTGAACAGGTCAAGGTATATTACCTCGGATGAACTTCCTTGGTCGACGAGTAACTTGTCGATGTCATAGTTAGCTATCCTGAGAGTAATGATCAAAGCATCATGATGTGGGGTTCTCACTCCCACCAGATCCTCATCCGTGAATACGATATGCTTACTATAGTCGACGTTATCTGCTCACCGACACTTTCCTGATTGTGTTTTTACTGGATCGATCTGAAAAGCTTGCATCATCGCTGTAAGCTTTTTTACCTCCATTCGAGCTGAATTTCCTTGAATTTGCTTCACATCAGATGCCCCATGAATTACTGCGAATTCATGGCCAGCATCGTCTTCGAGCACATTGTCAGGCCTCGTTTCTCCATTGGCAGCAATTTTCTCTGCTTTCTTTTCCATAAATTCGTTCAGATGCCCAGACTGGTCCAGTTCTTCGAGGTGGGACTTAAGAGCCTTGCAATGCTCGGTTTTATGTCCTCCCTCTTTATGGAAAGCGCATCTTAGCGCGTTGTTCCTCTTTGAGGGATCTCTTCCTATCTTTTTGGGCCACTTAATAAATGGCTCGTCTTTGATCTTTATGAGAATCTTGTAAATCGGTTCTCTGAAGACAGTATTGACTGCTTAAAATGCTTTCGACACATCATTCTTGCCTACGTTCTTGGAGCCATTCTTGCCCCCATTCTTTCCTCCTTTCTTCTGGTTCTCAGTTCTGTCGCTGCCTTTCACAGCGAGCTTGGTTCGACCATTTTCTCCCGTGCTGAGGCGAGTGACATCCTCCACCTTAGCGTATTTCTCAATACGAGCCATTAGGTCGTCGATGGTCGTGGCCTCTTTATTCGTTAGGGACTGGTACAGAAGGGAAGAGCTGGGTAGCCCAATTTTGAAAGAGGCCATCGCTACCTGCTCCGAGCAGTCCTCGACTTCGTTGAATAACTCCCAGTACCTCTTCGCATAGTCTCAGAGGGTATCTTGAGGTGTCTTTTTCATTATTAGCAAGGCATCCATCCTTTTGGGATGGGAGCTACTAGTAATGAAGCGGGCCGTAAAGAGCTCGGCCAGGGAATCAAAGATTCTGATGGATCTGTGGGGGAGCCTTTCGAACCATTTTTGTGCCACGTCATGCAGGCTCGAGGGAAAAATTTGGCACATCAGTGCATCCCGATGGTTCCAGAGGGTCATGGCTTGCCTGTACAGCCTAACGTGATCAATGGGATCATTTTTACCATCATAAATCTTGAACCTTGGAATAACAAATTTCTTGGGGGCTTCCTTTTATTTTATTTCCCTTGAGAAAGGTGATTTCATCTGAGTTTTGAGGGCTCGCCTAGCGAGCTCTCGGGTCGATCTCGCATCGCGATGCGCAGGGTATTGGTCCATCTCCCTTCGGACCAAATTTTATATGTTCTTATTGCTTCGAGCTGGGCTCCTGTAATGGAGAGCTAGTCGTAGTTGCTCGAGAAGGTCGTCCTATGACTCGTCTCCCTCAACTTTTTGGGACCCGAGTCTAGGGCTCCTTCCTCGGCTGCGAGACTTGCTCGCCTGAGGGCTAGGAGTGCGGTACGAACGTCTCCTGGTGCCATTATGGAGCTCTCTCTCCATTCTTTCTAACCTTCTTTTGAGGCGAGCATTCTCAGCTTCGTGCTTGCGAGAAGACTCCCTATGCTCTTGGAGCCTCGCCTCATATGCATCAATCAACCTAGATATTTGTGTGGACCTCGCTGGTCCTTGGCTTTCTTCTGAGGCCGGCCTCTCTAGGCGAGCCCTCTGATCTGAACGCCGAACTTCAGATATTATCCTGCGAGGAGCAGGTTGTTCTTGGATATCTCCTGCCTGAGGAGCATTACTACTGTGACCAGACATTTCGAACTTCTTTGTTGGTGTGGGCTTTCTCAGGTAAGATAAACGTTCCCACAGACGACGCCAATTGTGGTGATAAATATTTTCAACACAAATAGATAAGAGAAGCGCAATCACCAAGCAAAATAAAGAACGTAAAATTCCAATCACACAACATGAGATGTACGTGGTTCAGCAAGAATGCCTACGTCCACGGTGGTGCAGTCGGTATTATTTCTATATACTCCGGGGAGTGATTACAGAGAATACAGTGCGTGCCTTTTGCCCCAGGCCTAGGGTTTATTATATACATGTCTATCTTCGGGAGTGGGGGTGTTAGACTCCCCCACGTCCATCTTTCTCTCCTGGAATATCTCTATACGAGATGCTAGGAAAAGACTAAGTCATAACTGAATTAAGTTAAGGTGCGAAGGGTTTGGACTTTGGGCCGTTTTAATTAGGCTATTCGTCCGGGCCCGTAATGCCAAATTCGGGTACCCACAATTGCCCTTAAATTTGTTGGGCCACAATTTGGGCTCAATAAATTTAAATGATTTGTCATAATGGCTCTTTTGTATATCGTGTAACTCTTCCCACAGTTTGAGGACTGATTTAGGCGGTAGTTACTTCGTGTCTTGTGCGCGATGATTAGTAACATTTAAAAGTCATTTTGAGCAGCGTTTCATAGTTGCCATTTCAATCTTCTTAGTGTTCCTCCATCTTCTGCGAGTTTTAGCAATTTGTTCCCTTTTCTCCAGGTCTTCATATTCTTCACTTTCGATCTTCCTCGTCATTTGGGCTTGTGATCTTGCATCGTCCAAGTCAAAATTTCATCTCGTAAGTCTCCTTTGCTTTCTCTCTGTGCTTTCTTTGAATTTGTAGTTTAGGGTTTACAAATGGCAAAGATAGGTAATAGATCAAGGTCCGAGTTTAGGAAGTTTTACAATATCCCAGAGTGGATAGAGATTGAGTGCGCTTCTCTCCCTAAAAATGTTAGAGAGATAGAGGGCGCTCATTGGATTCACGTCTTGTTGCTTTCCCAAGGGGGGATTACTTTTCCTCCAAATAATTTATTCTTGCATTTCTTTGGTTATTTCAACATTGTTCCTGCACAGTGTTCGCCCAATGTATGGAAGATAATCAATGGCGTCCATAAAATAAATCAACTTTATGGCACCAAATTAGGGCTCGCCGAAGTTTGTTTTTGCTACTCCTTTTCTCGAACTAGCTCTGGTATTATTTATCTCAAGGCCAGGAGTCCTGATAGGGTATTGGTAGTAAACTTACCTGATTCCCACAAGGACTACTGGCAAGATGGCTTTCTTGTTAGAAATTGGCAGTTCTTCCCCCAGACTGAGGGGCCGAGGTCTGATAGGTTTAGTGTTCCCTTTTATGGGGAAGAGTATATAGGTAGTCTTTGCTCTGTCCTTTCAATTTCTTTGTTAATATGTGATCTTTCTGACTCTTTCCTGTTTTCTTTTCAGCGAGGTCGAAGAAGAACTTGGAGCCTGCCCTCAGCGAGGTTCGACTTTCAGAGTTGGTTAAAACTTGGAATATCAGGGAGCCCTTGGCTGACGGTGAACATCCCCGGTCTACCGCTTTCTTGCTCGAGTACAAGAATATTGGGTCCAATTTTATTGCGAGGCCTGTGGATAGTATTCCTAAATTTGATATCTCTGAAGAAGCTGTTGCCGATCCCATTTAGTTGGACAAGGAAGAGAGCAGTTTCGAGAGTAATACCAGAGGAGGTGTCGAAGGTGTTTTTGGTGAGGAGAGCTCCGGCAGTGACAATTCTTCTAGATCAGAAGAGGTTTTTGAAGCTCAAGAATCTTCGAGTTCATCTAGCAGTTCCAGCGGGGAAATGGTTCCCCCAAGAAAGAACTTGATTCATGATGATGATGATGATGATGATGATGTGCTCCTTGCTCAAAGGTCGAAGAAGCAGAAGTCCAGCAGTGGGGCTATTGCTACTGGTTCTCGACCTGCTGCTCAGGAGCAGGAGAAAAAGAGAAAGGAAGAAGAGCAGGTGAGAGAGAGAGAGAGAAAGAGGGAAGAAGAGATATAGAATGAGGAATGCTCAAAGGCGCTCTAGGAAATCAATCTCTATCTAAGTTGACCTCCCTTACTCACGGTCCCAAATTCGGGCAATTCAGTCAACTTGTGTCTCTCGATGTCCGACCATATAGTCAGTTTGGCCTTGGTATATGAAAAAAAGAGGCAACAGGATGCGATCTATTATGTCAGCAAGACATTGCTGGATTCTAAGAAATATTATATCCCCTTGGAAAATATAGCTTATTCACTAGTGATCGGCTCACGTAAGTTAAAGCACACTCAATTATAGTCATAACTTCCTTTCCATTAAAGGAAGTCCTTAGAAAGGTTGACCTATATGGACGGATGTTTAAATGGTCGATGGAACTAGGGAAATTTGACATCCACTATCAACCCATAATTTTTGTGAATGGATAAGTTTTAGAAGACTCTGTCGTCGAATTTGTCAAAGGCTATCAACTCGATGAAGTGGAGCTCGTCGATCAAGCTATAAATAAAGAGCCTCACCTACGAGATAAGTTTACCCTATATGTGAATGTTTTATCTAATTCGAAAGGTTCAGGAGTAGTAATTATCTTGGCAACCCCATACTAGATCGTTTTCGAGCAAAGAATACAACTTGACTTCGAGGCGTCTAATAATGAAGCCGAATACGAGGCCCTTATAGGCAGGTTAAAGAAGGCTTTGTCCATTGGAGCTAGTTATCCCGAGTTCTATTATGATTCAAGGCTGGTATCCAACTAGATATCAATAGACTATAATTCCAGAGATGAACGCATGTCAGCATACCTCCAGATCTCCCAAGACTTGGTTGCTAAATTACAGCATTTCCGAGTCCAATAATTTCCTCGAGGAAATAACAACCATTCATATAACTTATCCACTTTGGCTTTAGATGCTGACTACGATCTCCAAAAAATAATCAAAAGTACAGTATCTGTCTATGACAAGCATTGTGAAGTAGAAGAATTCTAACTAAGTGTGCATCATCTAGAAGGCTCCCACCAGGATGGACCCAATCATTGTATACTTAAAAGAGGACACACTACCTGTCAACAAGCAGAAAAGTCACCAAATAAGATTCAAGGCCTCTCGATTTTATCTGTCCCCTGAAGGGAAGATCTATAGAAGATCATTCACGGGGACATATCTGCAATGTGTGCATCCTAGAGACGTCGACCAGTTTGTTTATAAACTGGATGAAGGGAGTTCTGTTATGCAGGTGGAAGATCTCTGGCATTCAGAGCCATAAAATAAGGATATTGGTGGACCTACATATAAAAGGACGTCTTCTCCTACATGAAAAAGTGAAAAAGTGCCAAGTGTTCTCGCTAATGCTCCATCATCCAGCAAACAACCTAAAGACCTTGACCAACCCATGGCCTTTTATGCCATAAGGGTTAAATATTGTGGGTCTATTGCCTACATCGCCTGGAAATTGAAACTATCTCCTGGTAGACTCATATTAGTTCACAAAGTGGATAGATGTGGAGCCTTTAGTGAACATAAGGGATAAGAACATGATCAGGTTCATTTAGAGGAACATTGTGACCCGTTTTAGTGTCCTAAGGACGCTTATCACCGATAATGTAACATAATTTGAGAGTGACCCATTCCAGGACTTCTGCAATAGCCATGACATAATATACTACTACAATTTGGTGGTCTATCCTCAGAGAAACTAACATACTGAGGCCTCCAATAAAACTATGCTCGAGAGAATGAATAAACAATTGGAAAAGAAAAAGTTGCTTGGGTGGACGAGTTTCCCACGTCCTCTGGGCATATCGAAAAATATGTAGAAGGTTGATTAGGGAAACACCCTTCACTTTAGCTTATAAACTAGAGGCTATTATATCACTAGAAGTTGGTCTGCCTACTATGAGAACAATGGTTGTTGATTAGAACATGATCGATGAAATCATTAGGACTGATCTCGACCTTACCGACGAAAGAAGGGAATAAGCCCTAATCAAATTGGCATCCTACCAACAACAGTTGTCAAAGCAGTAGAACAAAGGTATTAATCCTATGAAGTTCCAAGTTAGAGGTTATGTGCTGAGAAAGTTCATTGCCAGTGCAAAAAAGCCTTGAGACGGTAAATTAGGACCTAACTAGGATGTCCCATTCAAGGTCATCAAAAACGACCTCCAGGGAGCCTACCATTTGGAAACAATGGATAGTAGGGAGATACCTAGGGCTTGGAATGCAACCTACCTTAGTAAGTTTTATTTTTGAAATGTTATTTCTGAATTTTATACTTTAGTTTGTTATGTAAATTTTAGTTTGCCATTTCAAACTTATTGGATGTTTAAAGTCTAATTAATGCAATTAGCTTTCTGATTATTCTAAATAGCAGGCCGATAAGACTTCCAATTTTGGTCCGACCAAATTATAATTGTTATTTTGGTTCCTTATTATAATTACACCTAGTCATGTTTTAAGGTTAGATATTTTTTTTTATCAATAAAAATGAAAACATTAAGAAATAACCAGGCAAGATAAAGACCTACGGGGGATCCCTAGACACTAAGTAGTCTGATCAACCTTGGTCAATTAAAATCCTGAACGAGTGGATGGCTCAGCGACCAGGTGCATTCTTGACATAACTCGGTGCTAGGCCTAAGGAAGTGTGACGACTCGATCCTAAAAGGTAAGACCAAAAACATGTGCTTGGCATAACACAAAGTGGGAGAATGTGAACGAATGGAAAATAAGTTATATTTCATTCGAGATATTCATTACATACAATGTATAATGTGGTCGTCCAATAACAAAATAGATAACAAAAATTATATATGTTGTAGATGTAATCCTATTATATTTGGGGCCCACTTTCCTGGCCACAACTTTTAGATGACCAATTTCTGAATTGGGATGAAACTCATCATCATTGTCATGATTGGTAATATAGTCCTTCATGAGATAGATGGGAATCACATCAGGATGAATCCACGATTCCTCACTCCCATTTGGAGAAAGTTGAGCAAAGGGAGAGTCTACCAGTAGCAGAACTGAGAGTCTTCAGAGACTTTGCAAACCTCCAGGGAGTTTAACCAACTGTGATTGTAAGCCACCTGCCTGACCTCATCTAAGTGCAATGGTGCATCCATCCAATCTTCATCATAACCGCCTGCCCAAACTACATGACCCCCTTTATGAAAATAAACCCTAACCTCATGATCTTTTGGTGCAAGACATGTCTGCTCATCTTATTTTGATTGAAGGCCTATTTGACCTTAACGGGCTCCTCCTTTAGAGAAAAATTCTCAGTTTGTTATAACCCAACTATGTTTTTGAATTCTCCCAGCTCGACTTCAAGACTAATGACCACATTCTTCTAACTACCGTATGCACTTCTCATTCTCTATAATGCTTGGAAAATAACAATGTAGGCTGTCCAAGCTCACTTAGAATATTTACCTCTAAGAATGAATTCTAAATCTTCACTCTATTGGGAGACTGGAACAAAGGCCAAGTTATTATCAGACCACAAAAGTAAAACAAGTGCATTTAAAAATCTGAGATAATCAATAATGCAATCAGGTATAAAATAATAGTTTATCAAGAACAAAATGAAGTCAAAACTTATATATCATTTCATTCATAAAAAACTAGGACAATCCCTTACAACAAGAAGTACAAAAGAAGGAAAGAAACAAGACATTCAAGAAAATACAGAAGAGATCCCATGCTAATCTACTTAACAGGAGACTCCTTATTTGGAACCACCTTGTTTTAATCGTTTAACTCTTTGGATTGATTGACGACCACTTTTCCCATTATTATTCCTTTAAGTTTGTAGGGAAACTAGTAACATGGTGCATGAATAACTCAGACTCAGCGGGAACCCCAACCTTTTCCTAGGCTTCATCCTAGCCCTTATTAAATAAGGACATGTCGATGAATTCCATATGCTTCTGGGTAATAGTGAAGGCCTTATCCCATCCTTTGTCAATGGTAGTGGTATTGGCCCTCCAATGTCGTTGCCAATGACTGGGCAGATTACTCATTGGCCTTCTTTAACTGCTCAACCTTGGATCAAAGAGTGAGGATCTCATTATCCTTGGACTTCATTGTGGTATCGTAATCCTTGGCCTTTTGATGGACAACGTTTACGTCCTTATGTGCCTCCTACAGAGCCCCCCCCCCCCCCCCCCGAAATCAAATTTTTTCTTCTTCTGGTTAGCTTTCCTATCCAAAAGATTAATTAAGTTGACCACAGACTGCAAAGTAAAGATAAAATGAGACAAATCAGTACAACTATAAATCTACAAGAGTTCAAGTAAAAAAAAAAAGCACTTATGAGAGCCAGAGTCTGGGCACCTTATGAAACCAAACTGTTATAGGAAATGCTTCCAACCAAAGGCTGGTTGGTCGAGAGGTAAGCTTCTTTCAACAGGCTAGGAGTGAAGTCTGGTTGCTTTGCCACTAACCCTTTAGTAGGTCCCTTCCCTTATTATTCGGGCATCCACTATTTTCAGGGTGGGTAGATTGATCACAAGATTGGTATTAGTCTTGCTCTTCTTCGTAGGATGAGCTTATGTCTTGTCGGGGAAATACCCCAAGATCAAGGGGTCAAATTGACCCTCTACCTCCTTACTTTTAGAGGAATGGGAAGTTGGTGAACTAAGGGAAATGGCTCCCTCGATCAAGTTTAGTATTTTTCTCCTCGGCTCTATTCCTTCCTCCGAGGTTATGGGGGTGTCTGTTGGGATGGTGCAAATGTCAACGAACTCAAATGATTCTAAGATCTTCATCATCGGCGGATCTTTCTCGGCAAAACCTTTTAGGATTTCAAGTTCCCTATCCACCGGAAGATAAACATATGACTTTGAATGCTCGGCATATCTAAGAGGTTGTCTCAACGACCAGGCTTTCTTTAGGTCAATTAAATTGACGTCTCTGGGATTTGGTTATTTCTTCTCGATGTAATTTTCACAACAAAAAATCACAACATTAGGATAAGGCATTAAAATCAAAGGAAAATCCATTCAAATAAAGACATATCAAAGTGATATTAAAATTATTTCATAACTTCCCATGGGACACCTAGACCCCTTGTAGGGCTCACCACCCTTTAGGATTGGCAAGTGTTCCTAATCATTCACAACAAATTCTTGTGACCAGTACCCCTTATTGTAGTTCGGTACGTTTGATACGATAACTCTCTTGGAATTCCTCACCTTAAAATTGTAAATACCCTCGTTGTATTTCAACCACAAGTAACAATAACGAATTTTAGGGATCCCAAGCTTGGTCCTATATAACTCACTGATTATGAGGACACCATTAACAATTCTCTAGGTATTAGGAGAGTATTAGGTAGGGACTACATCAAAGAATTAGCAAAATTCGATAAATAATCATTTTTTTTGGGGGAGGGGGAAGGTATACAAATTGGGAAATAACAATTGGTCTCCTTCCATGTTGTAATAGTCCATGTGGCTCTCCCATAACTCAACCATTATCCACTCAGGGATGTAGCGACACCTGAAATCTCCTATTGTGTTTTTGTTTATAACATAAATCATATTTACAATAGCATAACAAAGAGCGTGGATGAAAGAATATATTATTTTGAAAGAAATTTGCAAGAAATGAAGAACAGAAGAGAGAGAAGCAAACTTACTATGAAAAGTGAAGCACAAATAACTCTGGTGCACTTGAAGATGAAAAGGAGGGAAATGAATAGAATTGATGGTCGAAGGGATGTTTGCGGGCTGGAACAAGTCTCGAGTCAAAATTCATCATTAGCTAGCACGCCCCTAAATTACGGCTTGTACACGCCACCGTTATTTGGGTCAACTACTAGACATTAATGATTGTTAGCTTGGAAATATATCGAAGAGGGGAGGGGGTGAATGGGGTATTTGGATTTAATGGCATATTTAAAACTTTCTTAACTTTGTGTAGATATTAATTGCAATATGATAAATATATTTATAACTAAGCGATTATTCAACAATAAATATATGAAGTTAAGAGAGAGGGATTAATAAACTTTACAAACCGATAATTTAATGAGTTCAGCCTCTGCCTATGTCCACACTAGAGATGGTACTCGAGAACTTTACTATCTTCGATTCACCTACGGTGGAACCAAAACCTCACAAGGAACTCTACCTTGTAAATCGCAACTAACAAGACGCTAAACTCGTCCTTGCCCAAGCAATACCCCATAATTTTGGTAATAATTAATTGATTTATTTATTAATTTAATTTGGAGAAAAATTAAATTAGAATTTAGTAAATATTAATTAGCGAGATAAATGTGTGATAAGTAGATAGATCGCGTATGAGTGATAACGATGGTTTAAATTGGTGATAGGTTGATAGGGTGTGGCATCAACATATCAATATAATACACGGGAGACTCGTAGGGCACATGTGTCGAACTCGATTAATGAAAAGTTAGTATAATTAGAGTTAGATGACTCGGATGACCTTATCGAGTGCACCGGTGATCTAAAAAGAGTCTAAATAATCTAGAACAGGTACCCAAATGTTGTGTTTGGTTTTTGAGGGATTTTTAGACATAAAAGGGCCCGTATAAGGGTAGGAAAGTCATTTTATATATATAATTACAGGAAAAAATGGGATTAGGCTTTTGGAAATTCTTATTAGGTCTTGGAAAGGTGGATCACAACCCAACTTTCACTTCTCAAACAAGAGGTTGAGAGAAGAACCCCAAAGAGGAGAAAAAAAGGCAAGAAGGAAGGATCTTAATGCGGAGATTCAACTTGGATAAAGAACATCGGATTTTTAATCCATTAAGGCAAGTAAATACTTGCTTTATATTGCATTTTTATTTGGTCGTTAATTACTTTCTTGATTCGTGTTAGAAATTGGGAATTTGATCATGAAAAATTGAAATTGATGATTGGATAAATATATCTATTGATAAAAATTTATTGATATTGAATAAAAGATAAATTATGAGTGGTTATACTTGTGAATAAAAATTAAATTCTGGATTTCTTAATGAAGGAGGATGAACTTATACGAAAGATAAGATCTTTGATTATTAACTTGGTATAAGAGTTTTAAATCTTTAATCTGTGATGATTTTTATGTTAAATTTACATATATAGCGATGGTATTGTGTTTTATGGATGATATATGAACTAAAATTATTAGAATTTGGGTATAAAGAACCTTAGAAATGAAGTTGGGAAGTTGGGGGTGAATACTACCTAAAAAAAGTGCTTCAGGTCCGTTCTCTAGAATATCCTTCGAACCTCGTTTGAATGACATTCGACCAAGGTACCCTTTTTCGTTCGAACGAGATTATTTTTTCGTTCGAACGACCTTTGGGTTTGGGTCAGTTTTGAATCAAAGAAATGTTTCGGGTATTTTTATGAACTCGAGTGAGTATGTGGGAGATTATCCATGTGAGTGAATATTTAATTAAAAATAGATTCGTGTCGCAACTTATTGGTGGGAATTTAATAATCAACTAGGGTGCTCGAATAAGGGTCTAGTTAAAATAAATAAATCGGGAAGTTGGGATGAACTTCGAGATTTGGATGAAACGTGCGTGGTGGGATATGTGTACGAGTTCGGTGATAATTATATATACATATTAGAGCGACGTCTCTCTTTCTCTCTCTCTCTCTCTCTCTCTCTCTCTCTCTCTCTCTCTCTATATATATATATATATATATATATATATATATATATATATATATATATATATATATATATATATATATATATATATATATGTTTTGTGTGTATGCTACTTGTTTATTCAAACATACCTACTCGGGGGTGCTATCGTAGGAGGTTACGCGTAGTGGGCAGCCTGCCCAGGCATTGACTAGTAGGTGTTGGGTTGATTACCTAGGTTATAGTACTGTTACATAACCACTATCCGTGCATGAGGATAAATATTGGTTTCGAGTCCAGTTGGGCATAATGTGGTATGGCTGCGACGCATAGATGTATGTCTATGATCGCCTCCATTGTATGTGTGTTCGTTTGGGATCGCTGGTGAGATTCTGACACGGTGGCTCGGTGTAAGGCATGATGCCTGGAGACAGATAACACATGAGGAATGTATCCACGAGGTTCCAAACGATTACACATACAATGGAGGCGATCATAGACATACATCCGTTCTTCGTAACCATACCACATTACGCCCAACCGGACTCTAAACCAACATTAATCTGTATGCACGGATAGTGGTCATGCAACAATACTATAACCTGAGAAATCAACCCAACATTTGTTGGTCAACGCCAGGGTGGGATGCCCACTACGCTCAACCTCCTATAATAAAACCCCAGAGCAGGCATGTTTGAATAAATAAGTAGCATACACATAAAACATATATATATATATATATACATATACACACACGTCTCTCAAATATGTATATATAATTATCACCGAACTCGTACGCATATTCCACTGTACACATTTCACCCGAATACTGAAGTTCATCCCAACTTCCCGATTTATTTATTTTAACTAGACCCCTGTTCGATCACCCTAGTTAATTATTAAATTCCGAACAGGTTGCGACACGAATCTATTTTTAATTAAATATCCACTCATTTGGATAACCTCCCACATGCTCGCTTGAGTTCATAAAAATACCCGGAGCATTTCCCCGATTCAAACCGAAACCAAACTCGTGGGTTGTTCAAACAAAAAACTAATCTTGTTCAAACGAAAAATGGTACCTCATTCGAACGAGGTTAGAATGAGATTCTAGAGAACGAACCTGAAGCACTTTTCATAGGCTAGATTAACCCCCAACTTCAAGCTTCATTCCTAAGATTCTATACACCCAAATTATCAAATTTTAGTTCGTGAATCATCTATAAAACACAATCCCATCGCTATATATATAAATCTAACATATAATTCATAATATATTCAAGATTTAAAACTCTTATACCAAGTTAATCACCAAAGATTTTATCTTTCATCTAAGTTCATCCTCCTTCATTAAGAAACCCAAAATTTTATCTTTATTGACAAGTATAATCACTCCTAATTTATCTTTTATTCAAGATCAATAAACTTTTATCAATAGAAACCTTTATCCAATCATCAATTTCAATTTTTCATGATCAAATTCGCAATTTCTAACATGCACCAAGAAATTAATTAACTACCAAATAAAAACACGATATAAAGAAAGTATTTACTTGCCTTTATGGATTACAAATCCGAAGTTCTTTAATTTGGGTTGAATCTCCTCTTCAAGATCCTCCCTCCTTACCTCTTTTCTTTTTTCTAAGGTTATTTTCTCTCAACCTCTTATTTTGAAAGTGAAAAGTGGGCTGTCATCCACCTTCCCAACACCTAATAAGCCTTCTCAAAAGCTTAATCCAATTTTTACTTTTAATTATAAATATTAATGACTTTCCTACGCTTATATGGGCCGTTCTATGTCTAAAATCCCCCGGAACCCAAACACAACACTCAGGTACCTATTTTGGACTATTTTGACCTTTTTGGATCACTGGTGCACTTGAAAAGGTCATTCGAGTCACCCAACTCCAAATTTTCTAACTTTTCATTAACTAGGTCAGACACATGTGTATCTTATGTGTCTCCCATAAATTATATTGATATGTCAATGTCACACCCTATCGGCCTATCACCAATTTAAACCGTCGCTATCATTCATACGCTACATATAATAAATCGTATAATTTTTTACTTATCCCACACTAGTAAATAATAATTCTAATAAATATTGATTCTTTATCTTGGTAATTAATATTTACTTAATTTGAATTTAATTTTTCTCCCAACTAACTTAATAAATAAATCAATTAATTATTACAAAAAATATGGGGTATTACATTCTCCCCCCCTAACAATGGAATTTCATCCTCAAAATTTGAACATACCTGCCACGAAGAGCTTCTGATACTTTTTTGGAATAACAACCTCATTCTCCCATGTCAACTCGACAGCATTGTGGTGTCCCCATTGTACACGCACTAACGGTACCACCTTCGATCGAAGCTTACGCTCGCTACGATCTATAATAGTAACATGTCTCTTCTCATATAAGACATCTGGTTGCAAGTCAATCTTCTCTAACAATACATACCACTAAGCTAAGTTTGCCCTGCGATACTTCTTTAATGACGACACATGAAACACGTCGTGAATCCTCTGTAAATGCTCTGGCAAGGCGAGCCTATAAGCAACCGATCCAATCCTCTCAATAATGGGAAAAGGCCCCATACACCTTGGTGTTAATTTCCCTTTCTTCCCGAACCACATCATCCCTTCATGGGAGATACTAGCAGTAACACCTGATCACCCACGTCAAGCTCAACAAATCTCTGATTCTCATTGGCGTAACTCTTCTACCTGTCCTGATCTACTCGAATGCTATTCGTAATTAACTCGATCTTCGTTGAGGTCTCCTGAATCAAATCTGGCTCGAGTACCTTATTGTCCCCCACCTCTAACCAACAAGAGGGCGAACGACATGATCTCCCATACAAAGTCTCAAACGGTGCTATGCCAATAGTGAACTGGTATGAGTTGTTTTATGTAAACTCTACCGAAGGCAAATACTGCTCCCATCTTCCTTTAGAATCCAGTATACACACCCTTTAACATCTGATTCACCCTTTCTGCCTGCCCATCAGTCTGGGGTGATAGTTCTTGCCCAAACATAACTCTATCCCGATCGCCTCCTAAAAGTTCTGCCAGAAATGGGAGGCATAGATCTTATCCCAATCTGAAATAATGTTGAGAGTTACCTCGTGCAATCTCACTATCTTCGCTATAAACAACTGCGCATACAGCCCCGTCGTGTAGTCCTTCACGAACTCAAGCCACCTATGTGAGTGTGATTGATTAATCTTGAAAGTAATACACTAAGGTTTTAAATGATATAAAATAATTATTTACTTGCAAAAATATTTTTTTACACTACAGGCTCTGACCCGTGTATTTTTGTCTTTTCTTATTTTTCTTTTTACACCCCAGGTGTGCAGCAGCAGCAACAGTCGAGACAGTAAGGATAGATCTATTTTTGCTGATAGTAGCTGTGGATACTTGCTTAGACGTTTCATTTATTTTCGCTCTAGATAGGATAAGTCATTCCATTTACTGTTGAGTGTGTTGCCGTTAGATGATTATATTTATCCTATTGCAGACTTTCATAGTTTGTCAGACTTGTACTTTCGTATTCAGTTATTTTTAATTTACATTGTTGATGTTATTTGGTAATTAATGGTTTATTTAGTTCACCCTTCTTATTTATTTATGCATGATGTTTAGTTCAGCTATTGTGGTTGTATGGATTATTCGTATTCTTTATGTTATCTTATTATTGCGACAGTGATGCCGAGGATGCTCCATACTGAGATTTCATGTTATACTTTAGTAGAGGATTGGACACCCGAGATTAAAATAGGTGGATTATCACACGGTACCCATGTAATAGCATAATGACTTTAAACGCCTTAACTACCCTCAACAACGACACTGCCGATCGAGAAGATACAATGAATTTAACGGTCAGTCACAACAATAAGATCCGTAATCGAAACTTAAAGTCAAGTAGCTTTACTAAAATTAATGAAGTGGGCTTGATTTCTCTTTCTAAAAAGTAATTAAACAATAATCAAAAGTATGATGCTTAAATGGGATTTTGGGTATTTCTTTAACACAAGTGAGTATTGGGTTTATAACTTTGCTAAAGCTGGGTCATAATTGAATCTTTTGGTTCAAGTGGGTTTTCTTGAAGCTTAAGCTCTAATGAAGTTTTGGGACTAGAACTCTCAAATGGGTTTTTGGGGATTTGGATACTCTCTCTAAGGTACTTTGGGATGTCGACACAAGCTAGGAAGATGGAACTTTACTCAAGGAGATGTTGTTGTATGCTTGTGTGTTTTGGAATGGAAGAGTGAGGCTATATTTATAGTGTTATAAGGCAGCCAAATGTTGGTAAAAGGTTGGTAATAAGTTTTGAAAGGGTTGGGGTATTAGGATGATTGGAAAGTTTACCAAAATTAATCTACAAAGTCTGGCACTTTTAGTTGATTAAAATTTAAGTTTAGTCTACTAAAACTCTTTCTGATTGTAGGTTGGCTTGTTTTAGTGGACTATCTCAAGAAATTTAGCTGACTAAACTACTTTTAGTGGACTAAAACTAAGGTTTGTTCTACTATACTTCCCAGGTTTTACGCAATAGGGGGTTGGGTTTAGGGCCATGCTCAAGGGAATGTTTAGGGAGATTTAGGGTAGGTTTATGTGATTGGCCTTTGAGAAAATAATAGTTAAAACATGTTATTTTACTTTTGTACAATAGTTATTAAAGTACAACAAGAAATAAAATAATGATCTTCTGTGTTTCTGAGCATTCTCTTGACATGTTTGAGTCAATCAATGTGGTCTTGTTTTATGATGCATGCTTGAGATTTATCACTATAGGTCGTGGGATGTTATAATGTGCTAACTTATTTAACATATTGATGTTAAACAACTATTTGAGGCTTGAGATATGATCTTTGAGTAGCTTGTTATCTTCATTATCTTTGGTTATGGTCTTCATTTGTCATGGTTAAGATCTTCATTGTATTGCATGGATATGATTGTATGGTTGAATGGATGATGTTTTCCCTATGACATATCTCATAATGTATTGAGTGCTTGTTTTAATCTCAAATACATTAGACATAAGATAGTGAAGCATGATATTATATCAATTACTTTAAGTACTATTGGTTTTACAAAAATCCTTTAAGTACTATTGGTTTTACAAAATCCCCCTTTTTTATGATGAAAATATATTTGATATAGTTTGAGAAAATGATTTAAATTCTTCCCCTTTTTGCGAGACTTGATTTTTTGAAAAATTATTTTTCTCTCCCATTGTTTTAGCATCTATTTTTCTTATCATATTTCTCCACTTTTGTCATTATAGAATATGATATAGTGTGGTGGGTGGGGTGGGGGTGGGGTGTTCGAGAGAGAATGCGTGCTTGAATTCGACATGTCATTGATAATATTAAAAATTACCAAGAGAATGGGGTGAACAAATATGAATATAGAGGGATAAAGGAGGAAACAAACTTCATAGGAAGAGATCCATAGGAAAAAGTGTTTTTAGTTTATTTCTTGAAGACTGGTTAGTCCAAGTTCACGACAGATGGTGCAAAAACGATATTCCGGAAGTGGTTTGATAAAAATATCCGCAAGTTATTTTTTGGAAGAAATAAATTATAGTTTCACATCACCTTTTTTAACACAATCTCATAAAAATTGATTTTTGATATCAATATATTCGGTTCTTTAATATTGAACAAGGTTTTTGGTGATGGAAATTTTATTTGTGTTATCACAAAGGATTGGTATTTTGGAAAATATAATTTGAAAGTCCCTAAATTATAGTTTAATGTACAAAATTTGAGCACAACAATAACCAGATGAAATGTATTCACATTCTACCATGGATAAAATAACTTACTATTGTCTCTTACTTGCCTAAGATACAAGGTAATGCCCGAGAAAGTGACATGATCCACTTGTACTTTTCTGACTTACTTGAGAACGAGCCTAGTCAGTGCCTGAGTAACTTAATGCATCAAGAAAAGTATGTTTAGGATACCAAATTCCTAAGTTATAGGTTCCTAGAAGCTAACATAAAATTCTTTTAACAACAATAAGATGAGTTTCTTTTGGTTGGTATTGAAATCTAGTGCATAGATAAACCTAAGGGGTTTTGTAAGATTAAGCCCAAATTTTTTGGCTAGATCTTTAATGTATCTTGATTGGTTTATGAAAATTCCTGTATTAGTTTGTTTGACTTGTAAACCTAAGAAAAAGGTGAGTTCACTAATTAGGCTCATTTCAAATTATTTGTGCATGCATAAGGTAAAATCTTCAGACATTTGATTATTCATGGATCGGAATATAATATCATCAAGGTTGACTTAAAGGAGGAGAATGCCAGGTTTTTGGGTATTAATAAACAAGGCAGTATCAACTAATCCTCTTGGGAAATCGTGTGAGATGAGGAACTTGCTTTGACGTTCGTACCATGCTCGTGGGGCTTTTTTTAAGCCATAAAGTCTTTTGTAAGTTGGAAGACATGGTTAGGGAGTTTTGGTTTTCAAAATCTGTGTTTGTGTGTTACCTAGACTTGTTCATCAATGTAACCGTTTGAAAAGGCACTTTTCACATTCATTTGAAATATTTTAATATCTTTAAAACTCTCAAAAGCAAGTGACATACGTATGACTTCTAGTCAGGCTACAGGGCAAAAGGTTTTTCATAATCAATATCTTTTTCTGATTTATGACCTTGAGAAACTAGACGTGCTTTGTTATGAATGATAGTACCGAATTCATCCCTTTTATTATTGAAAATCCATTTTGTGCCAATAATGGTGTGATTTTTAGGTGGGGGTACAAGTGTCTAGTCTTTATTTCATTCAAATTGAACTAATTCTTTTTGCATAGCTAGCACCATAATTCATCATGTTCTGATTCTGTTATAGTTTTAGCTTCTATTTATGAGATGAATGAATAGTTGTTGGAGGCATTTTTAAATTTAGAGCGAGTGACTATACTTTGGGAGGGTTCTTCAATGATTTGGTCTTTAGGGTTATTGGTGATGAATTTCCATGATTTTGGTAGATTGTGATGGGTTTCATTATTTGGACCAAAAGTGTCTTTTAAAGGAGCTTCAGGGGTGTCAATGGAAATAGTTTGTATCTTTTGTTGTCGAATGTTGTAGTTGTCTTTATAATCATCTATTTGGTGGGGTAGAAAGGGATTGATTTTGTCGAAAGTGACATGGATAGACTCTTGAATGACCACGGTTTGTTTATTAAAAATCACATGGCCTTTACTATTGACGACATATCCCAGAAAGATTCTTTTGTCAGAATTTGGATCAAATTTACTTAAGTTTTCCCAATCATTTAGAAATAAACATTTACATCCAAATACTTTGAAATACTCAATGTTAGGTTTGTTTCCCTTCCATATTTTATATGGGGTTTTATTGTTGATATTTCAGATAGATACTCTATTTCGTACATATCATGCAGTGTTAACAGCTTCAGCCCAAAAATATTCAGGTAGTTTGTGTTTGTTAAGCATAGTGCGAGAAATTTCTTGTAATGATTGATTATTTATTTCTACTACACCATTTTATTGAAGGTTCCTAGGGGATGATAAGTTATGTCTATATCCTTGATTAATGCAATAGTCTTCGATATCTTTGTTATTGAATTCTCTCCCCTCTATTACTCCGAATATGTTTGAGGGTTACACTTTTTCATTCTGAACTCTTCTACAAAACTTTATGAAAACATTGAAGGTTTCGATTTTGTTTGAAATAAAGAATACCAAAAAACATCTTGAAAATTATTCAGCAATGACTAATTCATATACCTTTTTATTTAAGCTGGCATCATATTTTATACCGAATTAGTCGAGGTGGATAAGGTCTAGGGAACTTGAGGAGGTAATATCCTTTTTCTTGTTAAAATAAGTTTTGTGTTGTTTTCCATATTGGCATGCATCACAAATTATATCTTTTACGTATTTAGATTTTGGGAGTCCTCTTACGAGATCTTTACTGTATAAGTTATGAATAAGTTCCATATTAGCATATATGAGTCTTCCATGCCATAACCAAGATCAATCGTCTATAATGGTGAGACATTTTAGTTTTTGATGGGTTAGGCCGTCTATATCTAATGTGTACACATTTGAGGTTATAGAAACTACAATGCATCTTTCATTATCTAAGGGTATTTTAACTAAGGAGTGTTTTGAGTTGAACATGACTTGGTATCCTTTATCACATAGTTGAATGATGCTAATTAAGTTTTGCCTATGACCATCCACATGTAAGACATTATTAATAAAGATGGAGGTTGATGTACTAATTTTTCCTTGATCGATGATTCTACCTTTTGAATTGTCACTGAAAGTTACTTTTCCTCCTTTACGAGGAACTAAATTAGTGAATTTTTATTTGTCACCGGTTATGTGACGAGAGCATCCGCTATCAAAATACCACTTTCCTACATTTGCAGATGCCCGTATGCATACGTAACATGAGTCAACAAAAGAGTTTTTCTTTGATCTCCTTAAAAATTTGGGTCTATATAGGTTAGTATGCCGTGATAAGAAACTAGTATCCTTAAGGAACAATTGATTAGAAGAGGGATTTAAGTATTCCATGGAAGGGGATCTTATATTGTGGTGTGGTTTGGATCTTTTCTTTTTATCGTAAACATGTTTAAGGCTCGTTTTATTTTTAGAAGAATATCCTCATCTTTCAAAAGGCGGGTTGAATTTTGAATTGATTGGAGAAGTCTTTAAAGATTTCACTTCCTCTTGTAGTTTCCTTGTTTCTTTTTTAAGAATAAATATCTTATGATCCTTTGTATTTTTAATGTGAATGATTTTCTTTTAAGCAATTCATTTTCTTTCTTCATTCTATTTATATATTTCAATGCCTTTTATATTTGAGAAAAGAGTTGTGATTTTGTTGTTCATATTTGTTTTTCATAGTTTTGTAATTTTCAAGAGTTTTGAAAAGGTTTGGATAATCATAATAATAATTTTGATACGAATGTATCTCATTGTCTAATCCCACAAGACATAGGTTTGCTTCGTCGGATCTGCTCGATTCACAACTTGAATGAGAATCGTCAGAGTTACTGCACGATGCTTTCATGGCTTTCTTTCCATGACACTCCATCTTTTCTTTTCTTCTTTCTGTTCTTATTTTTGGACAATGTGTAACGAAATGGACGTATTCATTGCACCCAAAACATTTGAGTTTTTCTTTAGGTTGATGCTCATCAGAGGGTTGTTTATTGTAGTTTGGTTTCTGTGACCATTGATAACTCTTTATTTGTATTCCTTCAGATATGGATTTGGAATGTCGCTGCGGTCAAACTTCGAGTATAAAAAATTTATGAAATTACCTACAAAACTTGTTAAAAATTTAGTATCATGGCAAATTCGGGTATCAATCCAATTTCTAGCGTTGAAACGATTATCGTGAAAACTTGCAATTCCAATTTTATTAAAAATCTTTTTGTGTTTTAAAAACTTTTTCAATATATTTTTTTTTATTTTAAAAACAAATTTCAGGGGAGGAAACGAAAATTTATGCAACTAAAATGACTATGAAAATTTAGAAAGTAATCTAGTTTAGAATTTATGAGAAGAAACAAGAGGTGTGATTACACTACGTAGTCAAATTAATTTTAAGTCCTAATCATTCAATTTAATAGTTCGAAATAATATTGAATTTAAAATTTAACTCTCGTTACAATCCTAAATTAAATTTTATCTTTTTCAGCAATTAAATTGGGAATAGTCACAACATAAAAAAATAAGATTCACACTCATTTCAACAAAATATCCGCTAAGATTAATTTATTAAAATTTGTACGAATCTTTGAATTGCATACACATAATTAATATTTAAATTTAAGAATAATACTTATCTCTAAGTGAAATTCCAAAATCAAATATTAATTTTTACCATTAATTTATGAACTCTAGTTACATAAATTAATGTGTGAGTTTTTCAAGTTTAATTAGCCTAGAACGCATCAACGAACCATTATTCAAATAAAAAATTTCAACATACGCGTTTCATCCCACCCTTTGAATGGGGTGTTTAGCCAGACATGATTAAAAATTCAGCACAAGCACTATTAACAAACAAGAAACTAAAGAGAAAGAGAAAGAAATACGATACGCAATAATTTCTTGTGTCAACTGTGTGCATGAACACGCGTCCCAAACTCGTCACAAAATCTGACTGGATTACAAAACTGAAAATGAAAAATGAACCTACAAATTTTTCTAACCCTAAAACTATATTTTTTTCTTTTTTTTGTGACTATTTTTCTACCCTCTTTTTTTCTTTTTCTATCTCTCACGTCCTCTCTCTGTTTCACTCTTCTTTTTTCTGATTGTGCTGAGAGAGTCCTCCTAAATGAGCTTATTCCCCTTTGTTTTATACGCCACGTATTGTTTTTTTTCCCTGAGTGATTTTGTGGGATTTAGAGATGGCTTAATCAAAGGTGGGTAAGGGTCCTATCTCGGGTCATGGGGTGTTTGCTGATAGGTTTGGGAGATATAAGGTGGGTGATGAGAGATGTGGTTTGGGGTTTGGGTTTGTTAATGGGATGGTTGGTAATGGAGGTGAGAGAGTGGATAGATGGGGATGATGATGAATAGTAGGTAGGGGGTACTTTGGTTTGGTGAGGGTGTAGGATAGGTGTGTGTGGGTGAGGGGTAGTTTAAGTGTGGTGTGTGTAGGATAGTTAGGTGTGAGTGGGTTTAGGTGTAGGGTAGTTTATGTGTGTGTTTTATTTGTGACCATTAAATAATAAAGACTCAACTAAAATTAACAAAACTAAAAACTAAAAAAAATAAAAATAGAAATAAAATCTAACTAAAAATAAAACAACTAAAAACAATAAGAATAAAAAATATTAAAACTAAAAATAAAATCTTAGGCTTATATAAAAACTAAAATAAAACAAAAGAAATAAAAACTTAAAATCTAACTGAAAACTAAAGTCCTAAAAAATATAAAATCTAATAAACTAAAAATAAACTCCTAAAAACTAATCCTAATAAAACTAAAAACTAATAAAAATCAAAATAAAATAAAATAAAATTATAAAAATAAAATAGAAAAATAGAAAATAAACCTAAGTAAATCTAAAATAAAACCTAAAAATAAAACGACTCAACTAAAAAATTTAAAAAAATATAAAAGGGCACAACCTAACATACACAGGGTTCGGGGTAGGTTTTGGGTCGGTTTAGGGTAGTTTAGGATTAAAGGACTGGTTCAGAACATCGAAACTCTTCTGGGCAAGCTCAATGTGGACTCAGACTTTACGGTCTCTTTTGATTTCTTCAATGCACGCTTTTAACCGCTTCTGTGTCGCAATTAACATGATTTAGCATTATTTAATACCGCAACTGCGTATTGACCTGCAAAGTGATAGAATACGAACATAAGGCCAATATTAATTAAAATGAGTGACTAAAATGCATCTATTCGGGGTATAAAATAGACACTTTTGTGTGCTTATCACACCACCCCCAAACAGAACATTGCTAGTCCTCTAGCAAAAATAGAGAGAAAACATAGATAAGTATCCAAAAGTGTGCCACTTTCGCAGGCACTGGCGATTGCACTTCGTATGTGCAACAAGCCGTTAAACCTATATATTGCCCTACAGGACGAGTGGTGTCTCGTGAGGATTTGCAGTGAATATACCCACAAAATTCGAAAGCTTATTTAAATGCAGTTTCTTATTTGACGATGAACTTCTATACAACCCAATTAAAAGGACGACAAGGAACACCGTACTCAACTATCAAAATGAGATATTAAATTTCTTAATACCAAAAGCGTAATCCTTCCTAAAACTCAGCATGTGTTGTGTGAAACAATTGTAAGTATCATTAGAGTAATTCTAAGATCGCCTTTATAGAATCAACGTTTTGACTTCAATTCTCACTGGATTTATCTCTTAGAATCGAACTCTCTGAGAATTGGGTAACTGTATCTCTCTAGTGTGTGAGAAGGTGAGTAAATATAAATAAGTTCAAACGTCTCACACACTTTATATAAAAAAAATGGATGCATAAAATTTTTTGACCTCATGAACGAATGCTAACCACTATGTTGAGAGTGTCGAATTATTCACCATATAATCTTTTCGTTTGCCTGAACACTTTACTAAGGGTGAAATTGGGGTTTATGTAAGGTATGAAGGAGATGAATGATATGATGGGTTGTTTTGAGAAGAGTGTGACACACTTTGAATAACTACTGTCTTCATCTTTTGACTTTATGATGGCATGCTTTCTTTTTCTTCTTTTCTCTATTATTATTATTATTAATTTTTTTTGCGATCCATTTTTCTTTTCATAACACAAATGAAAACAATTTACATGAGAATTTTTCAAACACTCTTTTTCTTAAAAAGTATGGTAGTGGTGGGAAATGATATGTGGATGGTATATGGGGCATATATGGGTAAGGGAAATATGGAGAATGGGTGAATGATAATGTGGTAAGTGTATGGGAAAATCGATTTAGTGCTTGGGACAAACTTCAAGACACATGTCTCTTACAACTCGAAAGTAATGTCATTCTCAGTGATTAAGCCAAATTTGAAAAAAACGATGAGACCATGCAACGACTAAATGTGGTACCCAAAGAAAGTTGAGTCAACTTGTGACTCGGAGATACGTAAAAACCCTCAAAAAAGTGAAAAGCTCAAATCTCACGGGTTTAAGTCGCCACTAGTGATCTTTTAAGGCTCTCTTGAGAATATATTTACTCTTGAACTTTTGATTGTAAACGTGATAGTGCAAATTTCTGAGTTTAAGAATTCATAGTGCAAGTACGCTTTTCAGAGGTATTAATTAATTTAAGGTTAAAAGCATAAGTTTAGGTTCGAACACGGGTATTTCGAGATTTCTAAAAGAGGGATGATAGACAAATCATGTCATAAAAATTTATTTTTATCTGCACAAAAAGTTTAAAGTCACTTGTTTCTGAAAATTTTCAAAAGAGGTACAATTTTGATAAATTTCCCACCCCCAAACAAAAGAGAACAGCGTCCTCGATGTTTAAAACCATATATAAAAATTTGAGAAGCACAAGAGAGTAAAAATATTACCATAATGAACCACGAATGAAAATGTACCGCATGATGGAGCAGAGATGAAACTTGAAGAATGGAGGCGATACAAAAATATGCACAAGTCTATAAAGCATGTGAAAATTATTGGGTAGTGTGAAACACCCCCCCCAAACAGGATAAGACTCATACTCAGAAATAATGAGCAATGGGCTGCCTCCAGGTAGTGCTAAGTTTAATGTCTTCTGCCAGACCGAACCAATCTCACCCTAAATATAAGATCTATGAAAGCACAGGGTGGCAGAAAAATCGGGTGATGAAACTCACCCCAAACAAGACTGAACAGTCAATCTTCATAAATGGGGTCAACAAGGTCAATTTCTTCAACGTGAGAGGGGCCGAGCTCTAAGAAAGGCTTCAATCGTTGACCGTTGACCTGAAATAGGCTACCATCCTTTGGATTTTGAACTGTGATGGCACCATAAGGAGTAACAGAGTCAAGAACAAAGGGTCCATACCAATGGGTTTTTACCTTCCCCGGAAAGAGATGAAGACGGGAGTTATATAACAACACTTTCTGACCAGGGTGGAATTCTTTGCGGAGGATGCTTTGGTCACGGATCCACTTCATTTTGTCCTTGTACTTTTTGGACAAATCATAGGCATCATTCCGTATCTCTTCTAATTCATTAAGTTGGAGCTTTCGATGAATGCCAGCCTCGTCGATATCAAAATTAAGGGCTTTAACAGCCCAATAAGCATGATGTTCAAGCTCGACATGTAAGTGACATGGTTTATCAAAGACCAAGAGATAAGGAGACATGCCAATCGAAGTCTTAAAAGGAGTACGATATGCCCATAAAGCATCATTCAAGCGTAAGGACCTGTCTTTCCTATTAGGATTAACTGTTTTTTCTAAGATTTTCTTGATTTCGCGGTTGGAAACTTCAACTTGACCACTAGTCTGAGGGTGGTAAGAGAGACCAACTTTGTGGGTAACACCATACTTTTTGGCGAGATGTTCAAAGACTCGATTACAGAAATGTTTACCCCCATCACTAATGATAGCTTTGGGAGTTCCAAAACGTGTGAAGACAAACTCCTTAAGAAATGTGACCACAATACGATGGTCATTGGTGCGGAAAGCTATGGCTTCAATCCATTTGGAAACATAATCAACTGCAACTAGAATATATTAGAAGCCATGAGATGAGGGAAAAGGATCCATGAAATCAATGCCCTATACATCGAAGATTTCAACGATGAGAATGGGTGTGAGGGGCATCATGTGACGATGAGAGATACGCCTAGATTGTTGGCATTTGGAACAAGCCTGGCAGTAGTTGTGGGCATCTAAAAAAAGAGTGGGCCAGTAGAAACCACTTTGCAAAATTTTGGTGGCAGTTTTCTTGGAGATAAAATGGCCACCACAGGCACCATCGTGACAAAAGGAGAGTATGCTTGACTGTTCATGGTCAGGAACACAGCGGCGAATGACTTGATCAGAGCAATACTTAAAAAGGAATGGATCATCCCAAGAGTAAAATTTCACCTGTGCCATGAACTTAGAACGCTCTTGTTTTGACCAATGATTGGGCAGTTGGTCGCTAACAAGGAAATTAACAATATCAGTATACCAAGGAGAAGTGGAGATAAAAAAAAGTTATTCATCGGGAAATGTTTTTGAAATAGGGATAGGATGAGATGTAGATGTAACAGTGAGGCGGGAGAGATGGTCTGTAACTAAATTTTTGCACCCTTTCTTATCGCGAATTTCGAGGTCAAATTCTTGAAGCAAGAGAATCCACCATATCAAACGTGGCTTAGAATCCTTCTTCTGAAGAAGGTGCCTGAGGGCGGCGTGGTCAGTGTAAATGATGATAGGTGAACCGATGAAATAAGATCGAAACTTACGAGTGAGAATACGACAACTAGCAACTCCTTTTCGGTGGTCATGTAATGAAGTTGAGCGTCATGGAGGGTTCTGCTAGCATAATAAATGACGTGCTGGCGCTTGTCAACCCGCTGACTAAGTACCGCACCTAGAGAAAAATTAGATGCGTCACACATAAGCTCAAAGGGTAAAGACCAATTAGGAGGTTGAATGATAGGAGCAAAAGTGAGCTTGGCTTTAAGGCGCTCAAAATAAGCAACACATGCGTCATCAACGACAAAGGGAACATCTTTGGATAAAAGGGTTGTTAAGGGTCGAGCGATTTTAGAAAAGTCCTTGATGAAACGATGATAGAAGCCCACATGTCCTAAGAAGGAGTGAACGCCCTTAACAGACTTAGGAATGGGAAGCGAGGAAATTAAGTCAACTTTTGCTTTGTCTACTTCAATACCGTCGCGAGAGACTACGTGACCTAAAACAATCCCCTTTTTGACCATGAAATGACATTTTTCCCAATTGAGGACCAATTTCTTTTCTTGACAACATTTGAGGACCATAGTGAGGTGAGAAAGGCATTGCTCGAAGGAGGAACCAAACACAGAAAAATCATCCATAAAGATTTTGAGAAAACATTCTACCATATCGCTAAAAATGCTAATCATACATCGTTGAAAAGTTGCAGGTGCATTGTAAAGGCCAAAGGGCATGCGAGAGTAGGCAAAAGTGACAAAGGGACAGGTGAAGGTAGTTTTCTCTTGGTCTTCAGGGGCAATTGGAATTTGGTTGTATCCTGAATAGCAGTCAAGGAAGCAGTAATACGCATGACCAGCTAAACGTTCGAGCGTTTGGTCGATATAGGGTAGAGGAAAATGGTCCTTACGAGTGATAGCATTTAGCTTGCGATAGTCAATGCAAATACGCCAGCTCGTTTGCATATGGGTGGGGATAAGCTCATTGTCACTATTTTTGATGACGGTAACACTAGACTTTTTCGGTACGACATGAATGGGACTGACCCACTGACTGTCTGAGATAGGGTAGATAATACCAGCATCGAGCAATTTTAAAATCTCAACGCGCACGACTTCTTTCATAGCAGGGTTGAGTCGACGTTGGGGTTCACGAGAAGTCTTGGCGTGCTCCTCTAAATGAATGCGATGACTACAAACATTGGGGTTCACACCGTGAATATTGGAAATGGTCCATCCTATAGCAGTGCTATGTTGAGTAAGGGTGTGGACTAATTGCTCTTCTTACGCAGGGGTCAAATCAGAAGTAATGATGACAGGGTGATGGTTGTTAGGGCCTAGGAAAGTTTATTTCAACTCGAGAGGTAAGGGCTTAAGCTCCAAACTAGTAGGTGGTGCAGGAGTAATATCGGGCTCAGAGGTAGAAATAGAATCCAGAGAGTTCTTGGTGCATAAAGTGGAGGAATCTGATGTGGCCGGGAGTTTAGAAGGTGGAACAAGGTGATCCAGAGAGTAAATAGTATCATCATAAAGGGGCTCGAAGGGAGGATCCCAAGAGGAAGTGTCCATCAGTGGAGTGGAATCTAACATGGCATTGAGTTTAGAGATGGAGGAATTAATGTCAAAGTCGGATCCAAAATGAGCCAAACATTGTTGGAGAGGATCGACAGGGTAAGTTTGGTCCAACATTTCATTAACTAAGGAGTCAATTACACACGCCTCATCAATAGAATCGACATCAGATGGTTTTTGCATAGGGTGGAATATATTGACTTCTATAGTCGTGTTGCCAAAAGAGATATTCATGGATCCGTCACGGCAATTGATGATGGAATTGGCAGTGGACAGAAAAGGGTGACCCAATATGATAGGAGTATTGGTTGGGTCGGGCGCAGGAGTGTCTAAGATGATGAAATCCACAGGATTATAAAAGTCTGAAACTTTCACCAAAACGTCTTCAACGATACCTTTAGGTACTTTCACGAAACGATCAGAAAGTTGAAGAGTAACTCGTGTGGGTTTCATGTTTTGTAAGCCTAACTTAAGGTAAAGGGAGTAAGGTAACAAATTAACACTATCCCCAAGATCAAGTAAAGCACTAGTAGTGAACTTGTCGCCAAATATGCAAGAGACGGTTGGACGACCAGGGTCTTTATACTTCACAACACCGTTATTATGGAGAAGGGACGTAGCTTTCTCAGTGAGGAAAGCATCACATGGAACATTGGTCCTACGCTTAACAGTGCACAAGTCCTTCAAAAATTTGGCATATGAGGGGACTTGTTGAATTGCGGTGAGGAAGGAAATGTTAATGTGAACATTCTGAAAGACTTTATTGATCTCATCAAATTACTGGGCTTTCTTAATGGAAGCCAACCGATGAGGGAAGGGTTCTTTGGGCATATAAACAGAGGTGGGCTCAGGAGGATTGGACTTAGTGTGAGATGGGGATTTAGATTGTGGGGTAACCTTAGAGATAGGCTCTAAAGGTGGGATGGTCGGGTGTGGGACATCAGTGGGAGCATGAACACCATTATCAACTTGTTTTCCTGAGCGAAGAGTAGACACACTTTCATATCCACTTGGTAATTTGGTGGATTGGAAGTGGAACCAACCTCGTAGGCCGAGTCTTTGCCATTCCCCTTAGGGTTAGCAATGGGTTGACCGGGAAAATGACTTTTCTCTCACTCAGACTCGAATTGGTTAAAACGCTGCTCAGGTCGTTGGAGGGCTTGAGTCTGAGTGGTCATAAACTGAGTGAGGAGATTCTCAAGAGAAGAGGGGGAGGAATTGGGCGGAGGGTCATAAGATGGTTGGGGAACCAACTCGCGCTGAGAATTAAGCGGTTGTGAATACTCATAGGAAGGAGGGGGAATCGAAACAAGTTGATTATTATTGTTTGAATGTCCGCCGTGGGGGACAAAGGAAGATGGAAAGTACGATTGATGGTAAGGAGCAGAATGATGCGGGACAGGAGGGCAAGGTTGCCGTTGTGGGTTATATGAAAACCCAGGGGGACCACCAACATGTTGTTATGGTTGGGCAGGAGCGGAGTTGTGGTCGTACTTATAAGAGAAATAGGGGTGATTCCTATCATTAGGATTGTAAGTAAATGAGGGGGGAACGGTTTTCCTAGTGGTATCAAAGGCACATGCTTGGGCCATAGTAGGTTCGGAATCATCTTACAAGAGGGGGCACAAATGAGCTAAATGATCTTGACTTAAGCAGACACTGCAAGATGAAGGACTAGAATCGTTGACAGTCATTGCTTGTTTAGAAAGTGTAACATTTTGTTGCATAGTACAACTGAGAGCGTCAACGGTTTTAGTCAAAGAGTGTAAGCTGTGTAGAAAAGTTTTAAAATTAGGATCATTTTTGACCTCAGAAGTGTTCCCTACACGTGGAGGATCGGATCTTGAAAACGCATTGGTACCCTCCCATTCTTGGGAGTCATCGCCTAATTCAAGGAGAAAATTATAGGCGGCAGTGGGAGTCAAATGCATGAACTTCCCTTTATGCATGGATTCAATCATGGTGCGAGAAGAAGGGATAAGACCATTGTAAAAACTATGGACTAAGTGACTTTTCTCGAGACCGTGATGTGGGCAACTATTAATATAGTCTTAAAAATGGCCCCATGCTTCATAAAACTATTCAGTAGGCTTTTGTCTAAAATCCTGTAGTGCTTGGCGCATTTCATTTGTTTTGCTCATGGGATAAAATTTAGACATGAACTTCTTGACAAGTTGTTCCCAAGTTTGGATAGAATTCGGGGGCAAGGAATGGAGCCACATGGATGCATTATCGTGAAGAGAAAAGGGAAACAATCGAAGACGAACATTCTCTTCGTCTAAGTTTTAATTTTTAAAAGTAGCGCACACAGTGAGATATTTCTGCAAGTGAGTATAAGGAGACTCGCGTTCAAGGCCATGAAAACTGGGCAACATAGAAATAGTCGTAGGGCGAATTTCAAATTGCATGGCCGGAGTGGGCGGAAGGACGATACATGAAGGCGGAGTGGCTGTGATCGGGGCAAAGTAGTCCCTTAAAGAGCGTTCGTCGGCCATAATGGGCGGGGTATAAGAACCAGGGGAAGTGGGAGAACTAGGCGTTTCTGATGAAGAAGAACACGGACCAGAAAAATGAGGAGGAAAGGCAACGATAGGAACACGATCACCTAAGAGGGAATTTAGAGATGGTGCACTAGGGAAACGTGTTAATCGATGATCAATGCGTTGCCAATGTGGCATAAAAGCAAGGAAAAATATTTTTGGGATTTTAGGTTGTTTGAAAAAGAAGAAAATCTTTTTGGATTTTTTGGAAAATAAGGAAGGAAAAATGAAAAATATTTTTGGAGTTTGTTTTGGGAGAAAAAATGAGGCGGAAAAAAGGAAAATATTTTTGTAGTTTTGGGTTTATTTAAAAAAAAATGCAGAAAAAACGGGAAAAAGGGCGATGAATTAACGGTGGAAAAACTGACAGTTGGAGCAAAAATTGGACTACCTAAAGGAACAACTTAGACACGTACACAAATGGAACAAGTTCGAAAGAGCACATAGCCAAATTATTATCTTCAAGTTAAGTGATTGGGTAGTCAATTTTAATCAGTCCGCGGGCGAGAAAATCACGGAATCTTAGGCCTCGCCGATAAAAGTGTGCTCTTACTTTCTTCCCGAGAGACAAGAGGCTTACTAGTTAAGGCTCACCACACTAGCTACTACAACACACAACTATCCGGTACCACGCTAGGGAAAGCACAAACCCGTTTTACTGGGTGGCCTCACTTAAAAACCAGTTTCCATAGACAAAAGTCTTAAGATAGTTGAAAGAAGATTTGCAGGTGTGGAAAGGACTCACTAGAGTATCCTACGAGGGTCTCATTCCGAAAGGGTCCTAATGAACACCGTTCCTACTTGGCTTGCTAGTTGATTGATTTTAATTTAAGTGAGAGCACAGGTAATAAGCAAATGGAGATGTGATTGAGTGGGTAATGAAATCCCAACTCGTTGCAATGACCGGGTATAGGTCTTAGGTAAATTTATTCATCAAACCATCCAATTTAAGTGCGATACAGAAAGAAAAAGCATATAGGAGCAAGTAGCACACAAAAATTGACTCGCTTGCAGGAGATTCGCGAGTGATAAAGAGTTTACCTCCCACGGTTTTTACACGCATGGGGTGAAGACCGAGTTGAGTCGACCGGGGGGAAGTACTCCTACTTTAGTCGTCCCCGGGAGTCCTACCGACCCAAAGTAGAGAGGCTTCTAAATGCTTGCCTTTGGACGCCCTCTCTCTACCTCGTCCGGTTTCCATTTTTACTTTCTTTTTGTTTTTGGAATAAATATTACAAAAATAAATCGGTGTCAAAATGCACCCAAATTAATTACAAGGCCTCAATAATTCTAAACAACCAGCCCAAGGAGGGAGAAGAAGGAATAACTACACTAAAAAAATAAAAAAAATAAAAAATAAAAAAATAAAAATTATAAATCTTCACGGGCTTGAATCTTCAAGAAATCGGCAACGACGCCATTTGATAACTCTTTATTTGTTTGTAATACCCCGCATTTTTATCGATATTTATTTATGGGATTAATTAAATTAAATGTGAATTAATTGAGAATTAATCCGGATAAAATACTAACGAGATGTGAGTTGGTATTTGATTATAATGTATATATATGGCAATATATGAATATTGAAAATATTGAATTTGTCGTGAGATAGAAATACGGCAATTTGGGAAATTTTGTTGGGACGCGCGTGACAGTCGCGTCAGGAATGTAATTATTTAAATTAAAAAGTGAATTTTATTTCTATCAACCGTATGGTCATTTTGAGTGCGCCAACGCGTTCGGAAGGGTTGAAATAGTCAGAAAACACTAGCCGGGGGTTCAGTTTGGGTCCCGGGGCATTTTTAGGCCATACCGACAACCCAAAAGGGTAGTTTTGTAATTTCGGAATTTTGGGAATTAAAACCCACGAAAATTAGAGGTTAAAATATGATTTAGTCTTTACCCACTAAACCCACTAACAACACTAAATGACTTAATGGGCTACGGGAGTTATTGGAAAAAGTTCTAAGAGTTTCCTAAGGCAACCTCCAAACCACCATTGTCATCTTGGAGAAAAACTAGTAGAGAGAGAGAGGAAGGAGAATTCTGCAAAGAGAGAGAGATAGATCAACCTTCATCAATTCAACATCAAATTCAGAGAAAGACCTAAGGCAAGTGGTTTAATTACGTTATTTACAACGAATGTTTCTTCCATGTTTAGACATTTATGAAAATTTCATTGTTTTGGGAGATTGATAAAAACCCATTGAATTGGAATTAAAAATTCATATTTTGATAAGGAGATTGCATGTAGAATCATGTTTGGGAAATTATTCTGATAGAAATACATCTTTTATATCACAAAAACGGATTTGATTATGCCTATTGATGACTTTATATTTTCTAGGGTTCATGTCCATGAGATTTGGGGAAAATTGGGAGATTTGTTAGTTGGGTGTTGTTTAGGATGAATTGACCCTATAAATATGTTAAAATATGACCTAAGTATGTTTAGGAATGATTAGAAACCTTAAACTATTGTTGGAATGATGTTTAGATGAGATTAGAGGTGAAGAGAATTGGGTAAAACGTAATAGGAAATTTCTGGGCTTGAAACTGTCACCTCGTTAGAAGACCTACCCAGGTCGTTCGAACGAGCTCGTTCGAACGAGCTTCTAACGAGTTGACAGTTTGCCTTCTAACGAGGGGGATGTTCGTTCGATGCCTTTCGTTCGAACGATATCTCGTTAGATGCCCACTTCGTTCGAACGACCTCGTTCGAACGAGACTTCTAACGAGTTGACAGTTTGGCCTTTTTGGCCTGGTTTGATTTCTAGTGTCCCGTAACCTTGTTTAATTGTAGAGATAACATTACCTTGATGACAAATTGAGATAGTTGGGATATTCGGGATATATTGGGGAGTAAAATATAGAAGAATGATTTGAACCAAATGGTAATTGTGGGTTAGGACGCGGATAACTAATTACGACGTGAGGATAATGGATGATGTGTATATATAAACCAGGGACACGTGTATTGGTATAAGAATGAGAAGTATACCACTAATAAATTATGGTAATTACTAAGATGTGTGCATGCTTAGTATATTTGTATATGATTTTTATGTGTATGACATACCTACCATACTTGCTATCACGGGAGGTTTACGTTCTCTTAGGGCCATCTAATCCTTGTGTGCCCGGATTTAGAGTGGTACCTAGAGGACATAGTTCAAGGGAATGACTTAATTGTGAGTTATTAAGTCAGCTGACTATGGAGCGTAGGTATGTACGTGACCATGGATATGTTGAATTATGTTCGCCTCCATTTTTGTGTGTGGTGTTTATTCTAACAATTCCTGAGAGATTCGGAATTTGTAATCCTTATGTACGTGATGTACCGGGATGGATAGCAGAGTATGTGTGCACCACAGCTTAGCCTCGGGGTGCTTGTATTGTATATTTATGATGTGAATAATATACGGTTCAATGAAAAGGAATTTGTTATGTTTAATTATGAGAATAATTTATAGTAACTCCTTGAGAAGATAAATACGGGGATAACCTCCAGTAAATGGTAATGCTGATAATTGAAAATCCGAGTTTAAGTAAAGCTATCTATTTAAGTGATAACATTGGGAATTCATATTGTGAATTGAGTAGGAAGGTTAGAACTTATGTCGGTTTAGCTAGATATGAGAAACACTTGTATGGGTACGGTATGTTAGGAGTGCACAAATAGCCGAGAGGTGAGTATTTCATGTGAGAGCACGTCCTAACATGTACTTTGCATTCATTGTTTTAATGTTATTAAAACACTTGCTGTTTTTAAAATACTCTCCACATTCGGGCTCTGACCCGTTTGCTTTCAAATCTATCTTTTTGTAAAAACCATTTTAGGTGCCCAGCCACAAGGACACCATGCATAGGAATTCTATACAGGTGACGAGCTGTAGCTGTTGTTGAAGTTACAGGGCCTTGACAGTAGACGCCTCCTTTTCTTGTCTTGATTCCATATTCAGATTCATCATTTGTAGGGCATGTCGCCCATTTCTTTTAGAGACACTTTACATTTCAGTTATTCAGACTTTGGTTTGTAATTAATTCAGGATACATGCTATAGTTCTTATTTCAGTTCCGTATTTGGATTGTTGTGAGGAGTATTTCCTCCAGACTTATTATTATTCGATGATTACTATAGTTGGACTTTATTGTGAATGGTTATGTTATTCTTTATATTTCACTTATTGCATGTTAATCACAGTTAACTTAAAATTTGGCAACTCACTTTTTAAATAGTAGGTGGGTAGTAATTATTAAAATGTTTTCGACAGTGATGCTATTAACTGAACCAACTTGGCATTTTGTATTAATTTAATAAAGGAGTAGCTACCCGGTATTTAATTAGTCGGGGTGTCACAGGTGGTATCAGAGCATCAGGTTCTTGTGTCCTTTAGGATCTGTACGGCTTATTATGTTTCCGTTGAGCTTTCTTTGATATAGAGCCCTAATACTAGGAATGTTGTGTTCATCTCTATACATTGGGAATTCGTACTTCCGCGATTTGTTTATTTGAATGATGAACTCATCCAAATTTACTTAAATTTTCAGATGGACCGTCAAGAAGAACTAGCTAAAACGGTTAAGGAAGTCAACGGGCAAGATCGACTCACACCTCAGGTATCCCCAGAGAGAATATCAACCGCCGAGTTAGCAGGTATCGTGGCACAAGCAGTTACCACTGTAGTTTTTCAATACCAAGAACGCAACATACAACTTAAAGGAGGCAAAAGACCTAGAGAGGTTAGCCAAATGCATGTGAATAAAGCTGAAAAATGTGCGAAGACCCCGAAATTGCGACAACAAACTACCCAAGACCGAGTCAGTTCTAGTCAACAACGTGGTAAAATGAAGCAGTTTCGAAAGGGGAATAAGGTCCCAAGTCAGCAAGGCCGACACCGTTAGCAGCAGGGTCAGAGGGGGAGTAACTTCAGAGGCCGATGTTTCGTGTGTGGCATGCGTGGCCATAAACGCCAGGATTGTCCTGATAAGGGCAGGGCCCCGCAGCAGCAGCAGCAGGGTGCCCGACAAGAGCCACAGAGGCCTATGTTTCCCGCCGCCTTCCCAGCACCAGCTCAAGTACTAGCCCTACCAACTTTTCCTGTAGCTCCAGTGCAGCAGGGGCAGTTACAGTACAGACATATCTATAATATCAACCAGGCAGCCGCCCCACAGGCACCACCCGCGATTTGGGGTATGTTTTCTATCCATGAGACTTTTGGGTCGAATTTTGTTTGTTACTGGGACAACGTAATTGTTTTATAGCTACATATTATGCGAAGACCTTAGGGTTATTAACCGCAACATTGAGCACTGTAACGTAGATAGACTCACTACTGGGGAATGGTTCATTTTTTTCTTTATATGCCGGGGAGTGGGGGGTAGAGATTGGTAGTTTGGTATTACCCGCGGATATGTTAGTGTTAGAGATGATCGAGTATGATGCCATTATTGGTATGGATTGTCTAGTTGTATACCGAACATGATTGACTATTTTAGTAGGAGTATTATCTTTGCCATTCCCGGGCAGGAGATATTTTTAGTGGCGATGCCTCGCCCTGAGGAAGGATCATCCACTCATTTGTACTACATAGAGGAGGAGACCTCTAAGGAAGTGGTGATACCACTTGATTCGATACCCGTTGTTAGTGAGTTCGCTGATGTATTTCAGGATATACCTGGACTACCTCCGAGTAGGGAAATAGATTTTGTGATTTATTTGACGCCGGGCACTCGGCCTATTGCCCGCGCACCTTACCGTATGGCTCCAGCTGAGATGAGAGAGTTACGGGATCAGATTGAACAGTTGTTGGGTCAGGGGTTTATACGGAGGAGTACTTCTCCGTGGGGTGCCCCTATGTTATTCATTAAGAAGAGGGATGGAACGTTGAGGTTGTGTGTGGATTACCGGGAATTGAATAAAGTCACGATATGGAATAAGTATCCATTACCCCGAATCGATGACTTATTAGACCAGCTGAGAGGAGCTTCTTTCTTCTCAAAGATTGATTTGCGATCAGGATACCATCAGTTGCGTATCAGGGAAGAGGACATCTCGAAGACTGCTTTCTTAACGAGATATGGTTCCTACGAGTTTCGGGTTATGCCTTTTGGTTTGACCAATTTTCCAGCCGTGTTTATGGACTTGATGAATAGGGTGTTCAGAGAGTTCTTAGATCAGTTTGTCATTGTCTTCATTGATGATATTCTGGTTTACTCCCAGACAGAGGAGGAGCACGCCGAGCACTTGAGGCAGGTTTTGCAGACGCTACGCCAGAACGAGCTGTATGCAAAGTATGAGAAGTGTGGGTTTTGGCTGAAAGAGGTTCAATTTTTGGGGCTTATTATTTCCGACCGGGGGATATCTGTTGATCCGGGGAAGGTATCCGCGGTAAGGGAGTGGGGACATCCCACGCCACCGACTGAGATCCGTAGTTTCTTGGGCCTAGAAGGATACTATAGGAGGCTCATTCGGGGTTTCTCAAAGATAGCGGGTCCTTTGACACATCTAACTCGTAAAGGTGTGCCGTTCATTTGGAGTGATGCCTGTCAGTTGGCATTCGATGAGTTGAAGGACAAGTTGACCTCAGCACCTGTGTTAGCATTGCCGAGACCGAGAGTTGAGTATCTAGTTTACACCGATGCGTCCTTACAAGGACTTGGAGGTGTATTGCAGCAGGAGAGTCAGGCCATAGCTTATGCTTCCCGTAAGCTTAAGCCTCATGAGAAGAATTACCCCACCCATGACTTGGAGTTAGCGGCAATGGTATTTGCCCTTCGGATTTGGAGATATTACCTTTTGGGGGAGAAGTTTCGATTGTTCACGGACCACAAGTCCCTACAGTACCTATTCACGCAGAAGGAGTTGAATATGCGGCAACGGAGGTGGCTTGAGTTTGTAAAGGACTATTAGTTTGATATCCAATATCACCCGGGGAAGGCTAACGTGGTAGCAGACGCGTTGAGTCGTAGGCCAGTAGATGAAGTGGAAGGGGTGTGGAAGGCAAAGTGGAAGGAGTTGGGACACCAGGATGCAGTGGCCCGATCATTGATGTCGGTGATGACTGTTACACCGCAGATTGTCACGAGAGTGGTAAAGGCACAAGCAGATGACTCGTTCTGTCAGGAACAGATAGTTCGATTATTAGCAGAGGGAGACGAGTCCTATACCGTTAGCTCAGATGGGGGATTACGCTTTAATGGGAGACTAGTAGTTTCGGAAGGGGAGGAATTGCAACACGAGGTGATGGCAGAGTCGCACGGTTCACGGTTCGCGGTACATCCCAGTGGGGACAAAATGTACCAAGACATGAGACGTCAGTATTGGTGGAGCGGGATGAAGAGAGATATTGCCGTGTTTATTTCTAAATGCGCCACTTGTCAGCTGGTAAAAGTGGATCATTAGAGACCGGCAGGACTTCTACATCCATTAGAGGTCCCGATGTGGATGTGGGAGAGCATCTCCATGGACTTTATCACGGGGTTGCCTACGTCACAGAGAGGTCACGACTCCATTTGGGTAATTGTGGACAGGTTGACCAAAGTCGCTCATTTTCTACCCGTAAGGACCGACTACACTACGGGACAGTATGCCCAACTTTTTATTGCAGAAATAGTGAGACTTCACGGTGTGCCCCTAAATATCGTGTCTGACCGAGACAAGATATTTGTTTCATGATTTTGGGAGAGTTTTCAGGAGGCCATGGGCACGGAATTGTGGTTGAGTACGGCTTATCAGCCGCAGACCGATGGGCAAACCGAGCGTACAAATCAGATGTTAGAAGATATGTTGCGTATGTGCATCATTGATTTCGGGGGTGGATGGGAGCAGTATCTTCCACTGGTGGAGTTTGCTTACAACAACTCCTACCAGTTCACTATTGGCATGGCTCCATTTGAGGCGCTATACGGTAGACCTTGTCGTTCCCCAGCATGTTGGTTGGAGGTGGGGGACAACAAACTACTTGGACCGGAAGTAATTCAGGATACTTCGGCGAGGATAGAATTGATACGGAGTCGCATTCGGGTAGCTCAAGATCGACAAAAGAGCTATGCTGATGCGAAGAGGTTCTTCAGGGAGTTCCAAGTGGGGGACCAGGTTTTACTCAGAGTATCTCCTATGAAGGGGATTATGCGATTTGGGAAGAAGGGGAAGTTGGCACCAAGATATGTGGGACCATTTCCTATCATCGAGCGGATTGGGTCTGTTGCGTATAGACTTGGGTTACCGGAGCATTTGCACAGGATTCATGATGTGTTTCATATTTCCTCGCTAAGGAAATATCTTAGAGATGATTTGGCTCATTCTCACATTGCTTTGGAGGACATCGATCTCCATCCCGATAGCTCCTACGAGGAGGGGCCGATTGCTATTTTGGACCGAAGTGAGCGGAAACTGCGGTCAAAGATAGTTCCGTTAGTGCGTGTTCAGTGGCGACATCACAATGTCGAGGAGTCCACATGGGAGCGCGAGGATGAGATGCGCGAACGTTATCCAGAGTTACTTTTACCAGGTACTTTTTAGTTCCGAATTTCGGGACGAAATTCTATTATTAGGGGGGAAGTATGTAATACCCCGCATTTTTATCGATATTTATTTATGGGATTAATTAAATTAAATGTGAATTAATTGAGAATTAATCCGGATAAAATACTAACGAGATGTGAGTTGGTATTTGATTATAATGTGTATATATGGCAATATATGAATATTGAAAATATTGAATTTGTCGTGAGATAGAAATACGGCAATTTGGGAAATTTTGTTGGGACGCGCGTGACAGTCGCGTCAGGAATGTAATTATTTAAATTAAAAAGTGAATTTTATTTCTATCAACCGTATGGTCATTTTGAGTGCGCCAACGCGTCCGGAAGGGTCGAAATAGTCAGAAAACACTAGCCGGGGGTTCAGTTTGGGTCCCGGGGCATTTTTAGGCCATACCGACAATCCAAAAGGGTAGTTTGGTAATTTCGGAATTTTGGGAATTAAAACCCACGAAAATTAGAGGTTAAAATCTGATTTAGTCTTTACCCACTAAACCCACTAACAACACTAAATGACTTAATGGGCTACGGGAGTTATTGGAAAAAGTTCTAAGAGTTTCCTAAGGCAACCTCCAAACCACCATTGTCATCTTGGAGAAAAACTAGTAGAGAGAGAGAGGAAGGAGAATTCTGCAAAGAGAGAGAGAGAGATCAACCTTCATCAATTCAACATCAAATTCAGAGAAAGACCTAAGGCAAGTGGTTTAATTACGTTATTTACAACGAATGTTTCTTCCATGTTTAGACATTTATGAAAATTTCATTGTTTTGGGAGATTGATAAAAACCCATTGAATTGGAATTAGAAATTCATATTTTGATAAGGAGATTGCATGTAGAATCATGTTTGGGAAATTATTCTGATAGAAATACATCTTTTATATCACAAAAACAGATTTGATTATGCCTATTGATGACTTTATATTTTCTAGGGTTCATGTCCATGAGATTTGGGGAAAATTGGGAGATTTGTTAGTTGGGTGTTGTTTAGGATGAATTGACCCTATAAATATGTTAAAATACGACCTAAGTATGTTTAGGAATGATTAGAAACCTTAAACTATTGTTGGAATGATGTTTAGATGAGATTAGAGGTGAAGAGAATTGGGAAAAACGTAATAGGAAATTTCTGGGCTTGAAACTGTCACCTCGTTAGAAGACCTACCCAGGTCGTTCGAACGAGCTCGTTCGAACGAGCTTCTAACGAGTTGAAAGTTTGCCTTCTAACGAGGGGGATGTTCGTTCGATGCCTTTCGTTCGAACGATATGTCGTTAGATGCCCACTTCGTTCGAACGACCTCTTGTTCGAACGAGACTTCTAACGAGTTGACAGTTTGGCCTTTTTGGCCTGGTTTGATTTCTAGTGTCCCGTAACCTTGTTTAATTGTAGAGATAACATGACCTTGATGACAAATTGAGATAGTTGGGATATTCGGGATATATTGGGGAGTAAAATATAGAAGAATGATTTGAACCAAATGGTAATTGTGGGTTAGGACGCGGATAACTAATTACGATGTGAGGATAATGGATGATGTGTATATATAAACCGGGGACACGTGTATTGGTATAAGAATGAGAAGTATACCACTAATAAATTATGGTAATTACTAAGATGTGTGCATGCTTAGTATATGTGTATATGATTTTTATGTGTATGACATACCTACCATACTTGCTATCACGGGAGGTTTACGTTCGCTTAGGGCCATCTAATCCTTGTGTGCCCGGATTTAGAGTGGTACCTAGAGGACATAGTTCAAGGGAATGACTTAATTGTGAGTTATTAAGTCAGCTGACTATGGAGCGTAGGTATGTACGTGACCATGGATATGTTGAATTATGTTCGCCTCCATTTTTGTGTGTGGTGTTTATTCTAACAATTCCTAAGAGATTCGGAATTTGTAATCCTTATGTACGTGATGTACCGGGATGGATAGCAGAGTATGTGTGCACCACAACTTAGCCTCGGGGTGCTTGTATTGTATATTTATGATGTGAATAATATACGGTTCAATGAAAAGGAATTTGTTATGTTTAATTATGAGAATAATTTATAGTAACTCCTTGAGAAGATAAATAAGGGGATAACCTCCAGTAAATGGTAATGCTGATAATTGAAAATCCGAGTTTAAGTAAAGCTATCTATTTAAGTGATAACATTGGGAATTCATATTGTGAATTGAGTAGGAAGGTTAGAACTTATGTCGGTTTAGCTAGATATGAGAAACACTTGTATGGGTACGGTACGTTAGGAGTGCACAAATAGCCGAGAGGTGAGTATTTCATGTGAGAGCACGTCCTAACATGTACTTTGCATTCATTGTTTTAATGTTATTAAAACACTTGCTGTTTTTAAAATACTCTCCACATTCGGGCTCTGACCCGTTTGCTTTCAAATCTATCTTTTTGTAAAAACCATTTTAGGTGCCCAGCCACAAGGACACCATGCATAGGAATTCTATACAGGTGACGAGCTGTAGCTGTTGTGGAAGTTACAGGGCCTTGACAGTAGACGCATCCTTTTCTTGTCTTGATTCCATATTCAGATTCATCATTTGTAGGGCATGTCGCCCATTTCTTTTAGAGACACTTTACATTTCAGTTATTCAGACTTTGGTTTGTAATTAATTCAGGATACATGCTATAGTTCTTATTTCAGTTCCGTATTTGGATTGTTGTGAGGAGTATTTCCTCCAGACTTATTATTATTCGATGATTACTATAGTTGGACTTTATTGTGAATGGTTATGTTATTATTTATATTTCACTTATTGCATGTTAATCATAGTTAACTTAAAATTTGGCAACTCACTTTTTAAATACTAGGTGGTTAGTAATTATTAAAATGTTTTCGACAGTGATGCTATTAACTGAACCAACTTGGCATTTTGTATTAATTTAATAAAGGAGTAGCTACCCGGTATTTAATTAGTCCGGGTGTCACATTGTTTTCCTTCAGATATGGATTTGGAATGTCGCTGCGGTCAAACGTCGAGTATAAAAATTTCCTGAAATTACCTTCAAAACTTGTTAAAAATTTAGTATCGTGGCAAATTCGGGTATCAATCCAATTTCTAGCGTTGAAATGATTATCGTGAAAACTTGCAATTCCAATTTTTATTAAAAATCTTTTTGTGTTTTTAAAACTTTTTAAATATATATTTTTTTAATTTTAAAAACAAATTTCAGGGGAGGAAACGAAAATTTATGCAACTAAAATGACTATGAAAATTTAGAAAGTAATATAGTTTATAATTTATGAGAAGAAACAAGAAGTGGGATTACACTGCGTAGTCAAATTAATTTAAAGTCCTAATCATTCAATTTAATAGTTCGAAATAATATTGAATTTAAAATTTAACTCTCGTTACAATCCTAAATTCAATTTTATCTTTTTCAGCAATTAAATCGGGAATAATCACAACATAAAAAAATAAGATTCACACTCATTTCAACAAAATATCCGCTAAGATTAATTTATTAAAATTTGTACGAATCTTTGAATTGCATACACAGAATTAATATTTAAATTTAAGAATAATACTTATCTCTAAGTGAAATTCCAAAATCAAATATTAATTTTTACCATTAATTTATGAACTCTCGTTACATAAATTAATGTGTGAGTTTTTCCAATTTAATTAGCCTAAAACGCATCAACGAACCATTGTTCAAATAAAAAATTTCAACATATGCGTTTCATCCCACCACTTGAATGGGGTGTTTAGCGAGACATGATTAAAAATTCAGCACAAGCACAATTAACAAACAAGAAACTAAAGAGAAAGAGAAAGAGAAAGAAATACGATACGCAATAATTTCTTGTGTCAACTGTGTGCATGGGTGAGGGGTAGTTTAGGTGTAGAGTGTGTAGGGTAGTTAGGTGTGAGTGGGTTTAGGTGTAGGTTAGTTTATGTGTGTGTTTTATTTGTGACCCTTAAATAATAAAGACTCAACTAAAATTAATAAAACTAAAAACTAAAAAAACTAAAATAAAAAATAAAATCTAACTAAAAATAAAACAACTAAAAACAATAAGAATAAAAAAATATTAAAACTAAAAATAAAATCTTTGGCTTATATAAAAACTAAAATAAAACAAAAGAAATAAAAACTTAAAATCTAAATGAAAACTAAAGTCCTAAAAAATATAAAATCTAATAAACTAAAAATAAACCCCTAAAAACTAATCCTAATAAAAAAAAAACTAATAAAAATCAAAATAAAATAAAATAAAATTACAAAAATAAAATAGAAAAATAGAAAATAAACCTAAGTAAATCTAAAATAAAACCTAAAAATAAAACGACTCAACTAAAAAATTTTAAAAAATATATAAGTTCACAACCTAACATACACAGGGTTCGAGGTTGGTTTAAGCTCGATTTAGGGTAGGCTAGGATTAAGGGACTGGTTCAGATCATCGTAACTCTTCTGGGCAAGCTCAATGTGGACTCGGATTTCACGGTCTCTTTTGATTTCTTTAGTGCACGCTTTTTACCGCTTTTGTGTTGCGATTAACAGGATTTAGCATTATTTAATATCGCAACTGCGTATTGACATGCAAAGTGATAGAATACGAACATAAGGCCAATATTAATTAAAATGAGTGACTAAAATGCATCTATTCGGGGTATAAAATAGACACTTTTGGGTGCTTATCAACCATCTTTTCATTGATATTTGAGGAAGTTTCGAAAGTTTTTTTAAAAAGGGCCATAATTTCATTTGTGGAATAATTTAATTTTTCTTGATTTCCAAGGAGAGGTATACTTTTTTTTATCATTTTTATCTCTCTTATCTCTCCTTGATCTCGTTTCATATGTGTGAGAGATACAATCAGTTATTCCAAAGACACGTCTCCCATTTTAATTTGAGATTGGAGAAATATGTTATTAGAATCCCACTTCTTTGGCATAGACTTATAGAGATTTATACTTTTTTCATTGTTAGAAAATTTTCTACCAAGGTTTGTTTATAATTGTACTAAATTTATCATACATTTCAATAATTGATTCTTTAACTTTTATTTGAAATAATTCATAACTATGTATAAGTATGCTAATTTTATCTTCTCTAACAATCAGTGTGCCTTTATATGTGATTTCAAGAGTATCCCACATATGTTTAGTGCATGTGGAACAAGAGACTTTATTATATTCGTTCATAGAAAGTGAGCATACAAGAGTGTTTACTGCTTTAGAATTAGCTCGAACTATTCTAAAATCATCTTTCGTGAATTCCATCTTATCTTTAGGGACAGAAACATTATATATAATTTTCATAGATATATATGTACCATTAACTAAAACTCTCCATGTCTCATTGACATGGGTTTGGAAAAACCATTACATTCTATTTTGCCAAAAACCATAGTTTCATAAAGAAATGGGGACATGTTTGTTGATTGTCCTTTCGTAATGGGGAGATTGGGTACAAATTCCATTTTTATATTTATACTAAAAAATATAGTTAAAAGGGTATCTAAGATCTAGTCTTTGATAACAATTGTTGGCCCGTAATTATACCCACGAAGGGGGGTGGGATGAATTGGGTAAATGGGTTTAATGGAAAATTTAAAACTTCCTTAACTTTTTGTAGAGATTAATTACAATATAATGAATCAATTTATAAGCATGCAATTATTCAACAATAAGCATAAGCATTTAATAGAGAGGGATTAATGAAACTTTACAAACTGAGATTTTAACGTGGTTCGGCCTTTGCCTACGTCCACGCTCGAGATGGTACTTGAAAACTTCACTATCTGTGATTCATTTACGGTGGAACCAAAACCTCACAAGGAAATCTACTTTGCAAACCACAACCAATAAGATGCTAAACTCATCCTTTCCTAAGTGATACCCACACAATAAACTAAAGAATTTAAATTCCTTGACTACGCATAACAATGACACTACTGATCGACAGGATACCATGAAGTTAACCGTAAGTCATAACAATAAGATTCGTAACCAAAATGTAAAGCCAAGTAGCTTTACTAAAAATGATGAACTGAGTTTATGTTATCTCTATAAAAAGTAAGTAAACAATAATAATAAGTATGATACTCACATGGGATTTCGGATATAGCTTTAACACAAGTGGATATTGGGTATATGACTTTGCTAAAGAGGGGTCGGAATGGAAGCTTTTGGTTCAAGTGGGTTTTCTTGAAGCTTGAGCTCTAATGGAGTTGTGGGACTAGAACTCTCAAATGGGTATTAGGATTTGGATTCTCTCTCTAAGGGACTTTGGGATATTGACACAATCTAAGAAGGTGGAACTTTACTCAAGGAGGTGTTATTGTATGCATGTGTGTCTTGGACTGGAAGAGTGAGCCTGTATTTATAGTGTTAGGAGGCAGAAAAATGTTGGTAAAAGGTTGGTAATAAGTTTGGTAAGGGTTGGAGTATTAGGATAAAATATTAGAAAGTTTTACCAAAATCAATTTAGAAAATCTGTCACTTTTAGTCGATTAAAAGTCAATTTTAGTTGACTAAAATTCTTTCTGGTTATAGGTTGGCTTATTTTAGTGGGTTGCCGCAAGAAGTTTAGTAGACTAAAACTACGTTTAGTCGACTAAACCTCCTAGGTTTTAGGCAATAGGGTGTTGTGTTTAGGACCATACTTAAGGGAATGTTTAGGGAGATCTAGGGTACGTTTAGATGATTGAGCTTTGAGAAAATACAAGTAAAAACATGTTACTTTAATTCTGTATAATAGTTCCTAGAGTATAATAAGAAAATAGAGAAATGATCTTCTGTTGAGTTATTCAGTGTGGTTTTATGATATGATGAATGCTTGAGCTTGATCACCACAGATTATGGGATGCGGTAATGTGCTGCTTGTTTAATGGGTTGATGTTGAACAACTCTTTGATGCTTGAGATGATCTTTTAGTATCTCGTGATCTTCATTGTCTTGGTTGAGCGTTGCATTATATTGCATGGATATGATTGGTCGAATGGATGATGTGTTCCATGTGACATATCTCATAATGTTTTGAGTGCTTGTTTTAATCTCAAGTACATTAGAGAGAATATAGTGAAGCATGATGATATATTAAGTATGTTTCCATAATACAAAATCATTTAAATACTTTTGATTTCACAAATTTTACAAGCGCACCCGTGAAACACGGGACAATTACTTTAATTCCCTTTGAAGATTAACTGGAAAATGGAAGAGTTTAAATTCCAACATAAGTGTCGACTAAATCCTCCGATAATAACATCTATGGACGACCAAGTGTTATCGACGATAATGATCTGGATAAAATTTGAAGGGAAATCAAACCTCTATACCCCTAAACAACTGGAAAAATTTGAGGTTCATTATGGGAGATTATTTAGATACACACAAAGAAGAGACACATGTCCATTGATACTATTATCGATATCACATTAGAAGATAAGGATGGTTGGAGCCAACCTATGGAAATCTAAGGACTATATACAACCGATTAGTTGGATAGCTATCTAAAGTCACGGAGTCCTTTATGACTCAACCTCTTTTCTTTTCTCTATAAATGTTACCCTTCCATAGGAAAAAGGGCCATGTAATTTTTCTTATCAATAGACTATTAATAAATAGAGAGTAAGAACCCATGGAGGTAGGCACATTGCCAAACCACGTATATACTGTTCTTGTGTGATTGAGATTTATTTATTTCTCTGTTAGACTTTGATTGTGTTGATTAACATCAGTCAGATTTTACCACCTACATAATTTTTTAACATAAGAAATCCTACTCTAGCCTACACAATTACAACTGGGTAGGGGATGCAACTACACTATTGACGAGACCCGAACCTTGGCGGTTCCTAAGGGTAGGTGTGTGTCCTACCACTGGGACAACCCACAAGATCAATTCAAAATGAAAATGCAAGTTTCGTGTGCAAAGTGGTCTAATTAAAATTTGTGAGGAAGTATATTATAGTTGTATAAAATGTTGCACAACCTTAAGAAAACATTAAAAAATATTTTTAAGTTAAGTTAGATCGTAATAAACTATTCGAGGCAAATCCAAACTTATTTAGGTAAATTTTCAAAGACTTACAAGGAGTGCCCCTAAGATGGAGAAAAGACCCCGAGATGCTACAACTAATCTACTAAAATAGGAATAATTTATAAAAGATCATGCATATGCACATAATCACTCCATAAGCCCCTGATTTATACAATATTCATATTTCAACCCTCTACCAAAGATCCATCATTGAAAGATAATAGTCCAGTCCTAAATAACATCTATCCATGCCATTGCGATATCCCAAATCGATTTTCAGATCATCCTTATTGACTCCTCAATTGAATTATTAGTGATTGACATTTAAAAAAAAATATGTTGCCCTAAGAACTTTGATTGATCACGATTAAAAAAGTAAGAAAAAACTACTGGATTCAAAGAATGAATTGAGGATTTGGAACATAATATGCTTGTAAATCACGTAGGAGATCTGAATGAGGAGAAATATTATATGAAGAGGATGGTATGGCTTATTTTCTTCCTCTTCCAAATACTTACTGTGGCCATCCAGTTCAAATTTCTTCGACACGGTCCTGGCCTTGAAGTCAGACGAGGGGAGAAGACAGAAAAGGGTCCCCCCTCTCTCCTTTTTTTCCATGCCCGTGTGGGTGATTCCAGGATATGGAGTCCTCTTTCCCCCACTCGTGTTGGCTTCTTTGCAGTCTTCCTTGGATATAAAATTTTTCGTCGTCAAATGGGGGTAACACAAAGATATGGAGTCGCTAGCCTATTTTTCTCAAAACATGCAAAAGAATGTCCCCCCTCAAGAGAACGTCATTAAGGTTATACTTATGCATACAAAGCCAAGTGATTCAAAAGTTTTGGGGACTAAGTTACGGAACAATAAGGTGTTAGTCACACATTCCGCCCTTTCGATATCTCATGGGCTTTGTTAATCTTCTTCATTTTTTTCTCCGTGATGTGTGTGTACATGTGTATAATATGAATAACGAGAGAATAAAATGATCCGACTCGCATCATGGAATGTATGAAGCATAATCATTTGTAGGAGTGTACCCATAAATAATAATAAACATATGATATAAGTGTTCATAGAATCACGAATTGCTATGAATGAGAGAATGTGCATGTCAGACGAGACACAAATATGTAGGAGTCCAAAACTCACAAAATAGATATAATAGAATATAAAAGACACGAAATGAAAATGGAGGACTCGAATCTTGGGATTGGCTCAAGACGCTTAGGTAGCCCAAGGGGCATCAAAGTCCACATAGTTCGAAAATAGCACAGGGGTGGGGTTCAGCCCATAAATTCAAATATAGGACTCCCCTTTGAGTGATTTTGGAGAGAAATGTGTTCAATTGTGAAAGTGTGGGAAAATAGTGAAGCTTTACTTTTGGAATTTATGAAAAAACCCTATTTTTGTCTTTTTGGGATTTTTATGAAAATAGGTTGTGTGCAATACTAATAATTAAAGTGAAGATTATTTGATGTGAGATAATGAAACAAAACTAAAAGATATCGCAAAATGAGAATAAAAATGAATAATAACACTTGAATGATTAAATTAGAAAAGGGATGAGGAATGGACCTCTATATAGATCTTTGTTGTTGAATTTAGAATGTATGTAGGATGGTTTTTTGCAGTGGTATGGAGGTAATATGATAGGGTGAGGTGGATGACTAAGTGTGGTAAGAAAGTGAGGTGGGGGAATGTTGGAAAATGGACTTTTTTGGTAATGAGAAGGATCTGATTTTCATAGAATGTATGTCGACTGTTGAAAGGGACTTGACTCGGGGTGAGGTCATGAACCCTTCATATAGTGCCATTTAGGGTTAGGAGATAACGATCGGCATAGTCTCTGGCCTACCTATTGGCACAATGACTGCCTTGTTGGGAAATGAAAGTACACATTACCGATAGGCAGGGGGTCTGGGTTGCCTATAGGCAGTTCGGAATGGACTTTTTTTTTAAAAAGGCATAAAATGCAAACCGTAAATACGAATCGTGCACGACTGGGATCGTTGAAAAGGGAATTCAGAGTCCTTAAAGAATACATTGAGACACTCTGGGGTTAGGGAGTTGACCAAGTCAATCAGGGCTCGAAAGCTCCTGATAGTCTTTAGACGGGGGGTTTCGAAGGAAAACGCATCGTTCGTGCGAATCGTGAGGTCGATTTGTGCACAACATGGACCATTGGAAAGGGAATTCATAGCCCTTTGATATTTCATTCATCTTTATTCGGTTAAAAAAGTTAACCAAGGTCAAACGGGGCCTGAGAGCACTCGGTGGCCTTTTGGAGTAAAATTGATCGTTAGTGGGAACCGTCAGACCGATTCATGCATGAGATGGACCGTTGAAAAGTAAATTCAAATCCCTTTGAGGTTGCATTGTGTTTCTCTCAGGTTAGAGAATTGAACAGAGTCAAATGGGTGCTCGAGAGCGCTCAGTGGCCTCTATTTTAGTTTCGGAGTAAAACGGAGCATTTGTACTAATCATGAGGATGATTTGTAAAAAAAATGGACTGTTAGAAAAGGAATTCAGAGTCTTTTAAGGTTTCATTGAGCTTCACTCAGGTTAGGGAGTTTATCAAAGTCAAATGGGGGCCCGAGATCTCTCGATGGACTTCATTCATGGAATATACTGTTGTAAATGGAATTTAGAGTGTTTCAAGGTTTCATGAGCTTCACTCAGGTTAAAGAGGTTATCGGGGTCAAACAGGGGCTCAGGAGCACCCGATGTCCTCCAGATCAGTACTCGAAGTATGACCTAGGGTTTATGGTGAGCGAATGAGTGTTAAGGGGCTGTTGCTCGGGCTTCAGCAATGCCTACAACAGATTAAGTCCCTACTCCGATTTTCATTTTAGTGGTGAAGATTCTAATTTTAGGCCATGACTATGGCTTTCCCTTAGAAGCTCACTTTTCGAGTGGTGCCTGTGATTGTGCTCCTGGATGAAAGGTAATCTTAATTTGGCGAGGCCCTGGAATAGTTTGTTCAATGTTTAGAGTGCGAGGTCGAGCAAGCGTCACTCTAAATGTTAGACCTAAGTAAGTGACTAGGGGGTACTAGGATGGGGTGTCTATAAATCCCCTTGACGGGCGACCTTGGAACAAGTTAAGGTCATTAAAAGATAGACACTTCGTCGATGTTGGAGAAGAGGATTTAGGTCAATTTTACGGACCTAGGGGACGAAGGTGAACGATTCAGAGGGTCGAAGTCAAATTACGGACCGAAGGAGAGTTGAGATCGATTTTGCAGACCTAAAGATGTAACGATTGATTCAGCGGGTCGAGCTTAATTCTGCAAACCTAAAGATGTAGCGATCGATTAAGCGGGTCGAGGTTAATTCTTTGGACCTAAAAAGGTTGATATCTATTCAGCGGGTCGATGTCAATTCTGTGGACCTAAAGATGTGATGGCCGATTCTACGGGTCAAATTCAATTCTGCGGACCTAAAGATATAGCCACCGATTCAATGGGTCGAGGTTAATTCTACGAACCTAAAGATGTGGCAACTGATTTAATGGGTCAAGGTCAATTCTGTAGACCTAAAGATGTAGCAAACGATTAAGAGGGTCAAGGTCAATTCTGTGGACCTAAAGAGTGGGGTGACCAATTTATCAAGTCGATGTCAATTCTGAGGACCTAAAAATGTAGTGACCGATTTAGCAGATCGAGGTTAATTCTGTGTACCAAAAGTGTGGGATGACCAATTCAACAGTTCGAGGTCAATTTTGAGGACCTAGGGGTAAGATGACCAGTTCTATGGGTCGAGGTCATGAGGATTTGAAGCCGTGATGACCGATTTAGTGGATCGAGATCAATTATGTGGACCTGAAGAGTAAGGTGACTGATTCTACGGGCCGAGGTCAATTCTGAGGACTTAAAGATGTGGGGACCGATTCAGAAGGTCGAGGTCAATTCTGAGGACCTAAAATTGGGAATACGAATTTAGCTAATGGAGGTCAATTATGCAGACCTAAAGTTTTAACGATCGATTCAGCGAGTCGAACTCGATTGACCTGAAGAGTGAGGTGACCAATTCTACGGGTCAAGGTCAATTCTGCAGACCTAAGGATGCAGTTTATGAGGAATGGCTTCGCTGGAGGAAGCGTAGTGTATTTTGGTCTGGCGCACCTTGGATTTTTAGTTTTTTTGGGGAGTATGTTAATGATGAGAGTGAGGGATGATGATCCTGCTTTGGATATATGTGACCTTCTACCCTTAGAGTCTTCCTTCGAGGGTCGCGAGGGCTACGGGTGTACACGCAGAGATGAGGTAGTTGTTGGCACACGAGTTTGGATACATTTGGTACCTTGGGAAGAGGGTGGTGTGTCTTATTATGAAGGGAGAGTTGGATATGATGGATATGATGGAGAATTTAACGTGTCATCGTCATCATGGAGGAAATATATCCTCCTGACAGTCGTGAATTTAATGTGTCGAAGGGATGTTTCTGAAAATGACTTTATTAGAGCTGTAGCCCTAGATCTGACTGTTAGGCTTGACCTAACGGCTGATCCTCATGTAGCCACGATAGTGGCGTGGTTTTCGTAATGTTGTAGTCCTATGGAGGTGGTGTTAGCGGAGACTTTGAAAGGCCAGGGTGCCTAGGAGGAAGGTCTGTTCGACTTTCTTTGGGGAGTTGTTGTCATGCTATTCACATGGCTTTCTTAGAGGCTGCGCCTGGCGGCCCCTCTTGAGTACCCTTTGTCGGGCGTTCCTAATTTCTTTACTAGACATTTCTTCAATTTTGATCCTTCGATGGATAACTTAGTTAACTAGCCTGTGGAGAACGGGGCCCGATGCCTTTTATTATTTATGCCATGGTGGGGTGACTTGTAGCTCATTTGGCAGTTAAGGGAATACCGATATGTGCAATTAGTTGGTCTTCACCTGACTTCCTTCTATTTTCTCTGGTGGCTTTTGCGCCAAGTGGGATGGGAGCAGAATGTGCCGCCTCGCAAAATTAATTTCTTTTCGGTGGAGGACTTGATCAAGTCCTTGAGGATGATACTGAGGACTTTATGGCAGTTCCACCAACTATCTACCCGTCCGCCATAATTCGTGGTAGAGGCTAGGTTTATATCTGGGGATTATTAGAAGTGGTTATCAAATAGGTGGTTGGGAATATTTTGAAGGAGAAGACTGGGCAAAGATGGCTTGTCACTTTTGATACCATGGGGGAAGGTGTTGTGGTTTAGTCAAAGCTTATCAAGGCATACAGTTGCATGGAGCATACTCGGAACACTAATCAAGAGTGGGATACTTGGGGGCTTTTAGGAGCAAGTAATGTTAATGAGGTGGGACCATTTGGTAGCTGAGGAGAGGGTCCTGTGAAGCTGGTTATGTTTGTGTTTTGTGGGGAATTTGTGTAGGTCTTTTGATAAGTGTTTATTATGTTTTTGGATTTTTGTGAAGCTAGTTATTGGTAGGTATTGATAATTTTTAATGATGGTTAGGAGGGGAGTGGTTTGTTTGACTCCCGTCACTGATATTTCGTGAAACAACCGTATTACTTGATTGAAATAAAAGTAATTTTAACATATTTTGTTGTGTCTTTTGATGAATTTTGTATTTGAACTGCCTATACCAATCACTAAGGCATACATAATCCTTTTATTCGTTTAAATGATGAGATGGACTGCCACTCTCGGGGGAAGAAAAGAATAAAATTTTGTGAAAGATAAAGGACCGTGACCACGTGTGTTGTATGGGCTGCCTATGTACCTCTGTGGATTTTAAAAATTTGTGAGCTTTATTTAGAAAAGTGTGTTATGAGAGGATCAGGTTCCATGTAGTTCTGGGTAGATGGAAATGAAGATATTATTGTAGAACATAAGGGGGTGAGAAGAGTCGTTGTGCGTCGAGATTTTGGATTAAGGATAGAATTTCTTGAGACGGTCCATATTAAATGGAAGTGCCATTTATTCTCCATCGAGATCTATGAGCATAGGGGTGTAGCCTGACAAAATTTTCCTCATAATGTAGGGGCCACTCCAATTAGGTTGAACTTCCCTATGGGGTCTCAGATTGGTTCTATAATTTCTTTGAGGGCAAGGTCTCCTTCTTAAAAATCACGGTCATTGACTTTTCTGTTAACTAATCACGTGATGATATCCTTGTATGTGGTATAGATATTTTAGTCTTTTTTCATCTAGGAGTGAGAGTTCATTTTAGGGACTCTGATGTTAGTCTTCCTCACTGACCTTGCTTTTGAGCATGACATGTAGAGAAGGCACTTCTAGTTCGATAGAGAGAACTGCCTCCAAGCCATATACCATAGAATAAGGGGTAGCCTCAAAGGGTGTCCTGATAGAGGTGAGGTATCCCAAGAGGGAATATGGGATTTAGTCATCCCAATCTCTACAGCTTTTAGTCATCTTGCTGATGATTGTTTTGAGGCTCTGGTTAGCGGCTTCGACAATGCCGTTGGTTTGGGGCCGGTAAGGAGAAGGCTAATGTATCTGGATTCCATACTCGTTGACTAATCGTGTGACGTTGACTTCAAAGTTGAGTTCATTTTCTAATATCAGGTCACGGGGAACCCCATAGCGTCATATGATATTCTTTCTAATAAACTTGGCCACGTTTTTCTCATTTCGTACCGTGTATGACTCAATATTGACTCATTCCGTGAAGTAGTCAATGGCGACCATGATAAATTCGTCCTTATTCTAATCTTTTGGAGTGACCTTCCTAATGATGTCTATGCCCCAAGTGGAGAAAGGTGAGGGAAAGGTCATGTTGTATATCTCTCAAGGAGGCAATTGTTGGAGGTTGGCAACCTATTGGCATTTGAGGCATATGCGAACATAGGCAGTGCAGTCTTAGATCATGGTGGTTATATATTACCCTTGACAGATGATTTTCTTGGCAAGAATATGACTGTTCATATGGGGCTTGCATTCCCCGTTGTAGATTTTCTACATCATTTTTTCAATTTCAGCCCCTGCTATGCAATGAAAACGTGTCCCATCAAAATTTATCTTAAAAATTTCTTTGTCGCAGATGATAAACTCGACAGTCTGTTGGCGAAGGGTCATACAATCTTTCTTGTCTGCATCTTGGGGATACCTACCATGATTGAGAAGGAACTAATTGTCACATCACCATAATCCCTCAATTTCAGAATCTTCTTCGGTGATGAGGTCGATGTGCTAATAATGAGTGGGTGCAGCTTGTTTCTGAACCAGGAAAGGGGTAATTTTTATTCGCTCAGGCATGTCGATCATGGAGGCTAAGGTTGTTAGTACATCGGCTAGGCTATTCTTCCAGTGGGGAAGGTAATGGATGGTGACATCTTTAAATTAGGAGGCAAGCTCTTCCAGGTTAGCATGGAAGGGTAGGACCTTCTCATCTTTTACTTTCCATTTCTTAAAAATTTGTCTGATAATGAGGGTAGAGTCCTCATAGACGTCTATACACTTGATTCCTCTATCAAGGGCGATATTGATCCTTACGGTGCACGACTTGTATTCTGTCATGCTGTTGGTGCAAGGTAAGTCTATCTTGATCACAATGGGGGTGTGAGAGTTATTGGGGGCGATCTAGAGTATCCTAATTCCATATCCACTCTTATTAGGAGCTCCGTCGAAGAAGATTTTCCATATGAGGTCCTCCTGAGAGGTGCTGAGGATGTCTTCATTAGGAAATTCAAAGACCCAGACTTTGGTTCATTCTATAGAATAATCGATAAGATAGTCGAAGATGTCCCTACCCGTGATGGCATTCTGAGTTATGTACACAATGTCAAAATTGGCTAGCAACATCAACTAACGGGCCATTTGGCTTGACAAAGAGAGTTTCTCTAATAACTATTTTATGGGATCCATTCGGAATACTAGTCTGATGGGAAATGTGAGCATGTAGTTCCATACTTTCTATGTGACCTAGACTAGGGTGACACACACTTTCTCCAACGCAGTGTAGTTAACTTCGTACCCGACTAGCTTTTGACTAGTGTAGTAGATGGTTCTTTCCTTACAGAACTCCTCAATGTATTGATCAACGAAGCCCCTACTGCGACATCAGTGATAGTCATGTATAAGAGGAGGGGAAGACCTGGTTGTGGAGGCATGAGTACTAGAGGTGTGGTGGGATCAAAGGCTTCTTAGCATGCCTCGTTCCAAACATTTTTGAGTTCTTCTGGAGAAGTTTGAAAATGGGCTCGTAGATAGAGGTTAGTTGCCTTGTGAATCGACCGATGTATTGCAGCTTACCCAAGAATCCTCATATTTCCTTCTCTGTTGGCATTTCGAGTATGGCTTTCAGTTTGGCGGGGTATGATTTAATTTTTTCTCACTAACCATGAATCCAAGTAGTTTTCCTTTAATGATGCCGAAGACACACTTCTGTGAGTTGAGCCGTATTTGGTACTGTCGCATTCGCTCGAAGAATTTTCTTAGGGTGGGATATGACCTTCCCAACTCTTGGAGTTAATGATAATGTCATCAACATAGACTTTGACCTCTTTATGGATGAGGTCTTGCAGGATGGTTGTAGCGGCCCTTGGTCGGTAGCCCCAACATTTTTGAGTTCAAACGGCATGACGGTGTAACAGAAGATTCCCCAAGGGGTGATGAAGGCAGTTTTCTCCTGGTTGTCAGAGTACATTTTAATCTGGTTGTAGCCGGTAAATCCATCAACAAATGACTTGAGGGCGTGGTTAGTTGTATTTCCACGATTATGGCAATATTGGGCAAAGAGTAATCATCATTGGGGATGCTATGTTCAGATCCCGATAGTCAACGCACATGCGAACTTTTTCTCCTGACTCTGGCATATGGACAATAACTATAAGCCATGTAGGGTATTCGACTACGCGAATGAAACCCACGTTCACCTGTTTGACTATTTCTTCTTGGACCTTGAGGGAACATTTTGCTTGGAGCTTCCTCGATTTCTGTTTGACAGGTTTGCTTTCTAGGAATGTGGGGATCTCGTGCTGAGCTGTTTCTGGGTCGTTGCTGGGCATGTCATCTTAAGATGTCTATAAACTCTTTCAGAAGCTCTTCAAATTACGCTCGTTGATGCTCAGGGTGGACACTATCCTAATCAAAAGCATATGGCTACTAGAATCGATATTAATAACAACAGTCTCATCATCATTGTTTGAACGCCGTTATATTGTTTATTTTTCCCTTATTGAGATCAGTTAAGAGTTGTTCATTTACAAAATCATCATCATGAAAAGTTTGATTAAAATCAATGCAATTAATGTAAGGAACAACAAGATACTCAAAATCTTTGTTTAATTCATTCTCAAGGAATATAACATTGAAAACCTCATCAAAAGAGGCCTCTTTTACATTGATATGAGAAATAGGAGAAATAGTAACAAGTTCAGGGGTTTCTTAAATGGGGGTGAATAATAAGATTTAACTGGGATTGGAAAGGCTGGACCGGAATGGCATGCCATTTAAGGAGAGGTGCTTTAGCAGTCACAATCTTCACAGATGGGTCTGACGGTGCAGCTTCCTAGTGAATCATGCAGAGACTCAGCCCCAATGTCTGTAGGTCGAATGACTCCTCGGTGTTGCGATCCTCAGTGTTTCAAGTGTTTTTAATGGTCTCATCAGTCAGGGACTTTACCTCGTGCTTCCATTCTTTGGACTTTACCTCGTGCTTCCATTCTTTGGACTTTACCTCGTTCTTCCATTCTTTGGGGTGTTGTCATATCAAAAGAATATCTTTATTACTATCTTTATGTTTTTATCAACGGGGTCATACCATGGTTACGAGAATCCACAAATGGGGAAGTCTTAGACCTCATATTCACCGTTTGAGCTTTCAAATTCATCACCCCAGCCAGTAATGATGACGTCCTCTTGCTAAGAGTAGTCGATGCACTCGATAACCTCAAAGACTTGATAATATAGGTCTTCCCACTCAACAGGGAAGTGCAGGAGTGAAAGGACCATCCGTCTTTGGAGTTTGAAGGTTGGGAGCAACTCAAGGATGCTGTATATTTCTCCTTTCTGGAAAAACATATCTGACATAGTCAGTATGGCATCATCCAGGTTGACTTCTTCTACGAGTATCACCCATTCGTCTGATTCTTGAGCCCACTTCCAGGATTTTATTAATAGGTCACTGAACTTCTCATAGTCGACAATTATCTTTGCGGGTAGTTTAAGCCCAAACCTTTAGAAGTTGATCTAGTACTACACACAGTTCCAAGCCTGCTCCTCAAATCAGGTGTGAATGATAATACATTCTCGTATGATGAGAGACAAAGCTTGATCAACAAAGTTTATGGGATGTAGGTTAAAGGATGGGAAAATTTTGATGGGTTTGGGTGAGATTATGGAGGTGTAGAGTATTTTGACAAGCATAATTTGGGTAAAAGGGTTAAATTCGGGGTTATTTTCCAGGAAGATGACATTTTCTCTAGTTCCATGTGATGGGAGTGGGTTATGAGTGGTGTTAGGTTTAGAGTTTGCTGGCGGAGTGATGATTCCTTGATTTATATGGCCTTGGATTACGTTTTTGAGGTGAAAGCATTGTTCATTGGTGTGGCCTGAGATTTGGTGAAAGTAGCAGTAAGCATCCTATTTGAAGTTTTTAGGGAGAGGATTTTTCAATGGTCGGGGTTCCAATGGTTTGATGAGGTTTTGAGCTATCAAGTCTTATTATACCTTCAATAGAGGAGCACCGAGTTTAGTGTATTATTTTCTGACAGGATTGGGACGACTTTCAAGTGCCCAAAAAGTGGTAAGTTGGGATATGTTGTTGATGGTTGAGACTGAGGCATTGGATTTCTTGTCAAACTTTTGTGGTATAAACTGTCTGGACAACTTTTTTAGTTCAGATTCTACTTTGGAAACCCCTTCTTTAATTTCCACACCCGCCTCCCAGAGTGCTCCAAAATGTGGGTAGTACTATCTTTCCACCAATGCTCGGATACGGGGAAAGAAGTTATTCTTCACTAGACTCACTTTTTCTTCCTCTGAGGGACTGTTGGTCATAGTGGCGACTTTTTCTCTCCACCTCCTGATGAAACTACTGACTGGTTCTCTAGGGTCTTGCTTGAGAAGCTTTAGGTCTCTACACGTGACTTCTATTTCTTTATTATATTTGTATTAGGACATAAATTCCATGGCTACATCCTCCTAACTGTGAATTTTGTATTCCTCGAGGGATAAGAACCATTGAAGAGTACTATTTTTCAAGGTTTGTTGAAACATATGGGCCATTAGTTTTTTTGGAGCCCCAAGAATGGTCATGGCTCAATGGTAGCTACATATATGCACAATTGGGGGCCCAATGTCCTTGAACTTCTCGATGTTTGGCATATTGAACTTTTTGGTAATCTAAACTCAGGATATGTAGACATGTGTGTGTAGTCCATGTAATTTCGGAGTAACTATCTTGGTTAAATTTATTTAACAGCAATATGAGGTTTTCCTTAACCTTGTTTAGTTCTTCTTCCTTGGGATCCACATGCACTGGCGATTAGCCCCTGGCTGGGCAATGTTTGAAATTGGTAGCTGTGCGGGTGGCAACCCATTTACAGGTTAGGCGTGTGGGGCTTGTTGATACTCCCATGGGACCCAAACTGGTTCCGGTTAGGTGGACCCATGGCACGAGGGAAGAGGATTTCAGGTTCATGAGCTTTGAGCCCGATGTAATTGCATCTCTTGGACATCAGCTTGAAGGTTGTCAATCTTGGCATTGATTTGGGCCCGGATGACCATTAGATCTGGTTAAACATTCGACGCTTGGTTTGCGTTCTCCATAAACAACTTGTGGAGGTGGATCTCGAATTTGGTTAAAGCAACAGAGGAAATAGTGGAGCTTTGGGGTGGTTTGCCGGAAGACCGAAGCCAATAGGGAGCCCGATCAAAGTCGGGTATGTGATTAACCTGTGAGGTAAAAGTGATTTTGATTTATTTTTGGAGGAAAAAGGGAGTATTTTTGGTATTTTGAAAAAGGGAAAAATATGTTTTTGATATTTTGTTTTTGAAAAGAGGGAAAGAAAAAGAAAATTCTCATCATGATTATTATTATTAGGTTTCACTTATATTATGTTTGCCTAAATGCAAGGAAAATATCGAGCAGGACCCGGGCCTGGGAAAAAGATAAGGTGTAAGATGTAAGACACAATTTGACTTGCTTTCAGTCTCATGGACAGAGTCCTATTTTAAAAATGAGCAAAATAGCGTAAAATTTTGGGCGGTATGGCGACCCGAAGTTTCGACAGAGTTTCGCATAGTAATCGACAAACTAGTATGAGTGTCCTAAGATTGATGCCTATATGAGGTTTATGCATTTGGTGGGTTAGTGGAAGGGTTCCCCCCTTTGACATGACTTCCACGATATACCTCTTGCCTATACGGGAAATAATTTATCGATACATGTGGAAAAGACATGTGATATACACAAGTGTACGTGAATTACCTCACGAGATACCTCACGGGGTTGGTACGTGTGAGAGAGAATTCGATATAGTCTATGTACGTGAATGAGTTTCCTTCTATATACCTCCCATCGTGAGTTCGTCAAGCGGTACAAAGCGGGGGAACCTTTCAATACACGTCGAAGGTACGAGGCCAATGGAAGGTAGGAATCATATCGCTTAGGTTAACCGCACCCCGCAGGACCGTCACCCGTCATGAGATAAAATTTTGGTCAATATTGCCATGCTCAGGTGCTGTAGTGTGAAAAAATGCATGATTTTTGATTAGTATCTTATGGAGATTTTTTTGTATGCTAAGTAAGGGGAGTACTACCACTATGAGGAAGAATATACAAATAACTTGAGATAAAAGGGATAATCATGGAATGTAAAGCTAGCATGGAGCATGGAGATTATATAAGGCATAGTGATAGAGTGTGAAGCATGTGAATATACAAGTGGGTGAGATGTGTAAATGAACATGGAGATATATACAAGTGAGAAAAAATGAGGGTGTGTGCTAGTGAAGCTAAGCATGGATAAGCTACAAGTGGTGTGTGGAGCATGTAAGTAAAAGTGAGACTATATACAAGTGCGAGTGTGTGGAGTGAGCATGAAGAATATATACAAATGGGTGTAAAGTGAAGTATGGTGAGCATGTACATGTAAGAGAAGAGTGATATATGAGGAAAGAGAATGGTGGAGATCGGCATGAGATAAATATACAAAAGAAGTAAGCATAGGAGTAAGGAGAACACACAAGTGGAGGTATATGTACACATGTAGAAAAGTAGGAGACTAAAAAAGTAACACCCATGTGAAAATAGAGTCTAGTCCTCTAGAAAATTCCCAGCAGAGTCAATACTATGGCCATCCGGGTAGGATTCCTCTGGCGCGGGCCCAACCCCAAAGTCGGAACGTGGGGAAAAGGCAGAAAAGGGTCCCCATCTCTCTTCTTTTTTTCAAGCGCGTGTGGGTGATATGAGGATAAGTAGGTCATCTTTCATCCACTGGTGTCGGCGTATTCACGGTCTGCCTCAGATATAAAATTTTCTGTCGTCAAATGGGGTAACACGAAGAGATAGAGTCGCTAGCCTATTTTGCTCAAAACAGGAAAAAGAATGTTGCCGCCTCGAGAGAATAACGTCAAGGTCATACTGATGCGTACGAACTAAGTGATTCAAAAGGGTTTGGGGACTAAGTTACGGAATGTGAAGTATTAGGTACCCATTCCACCTTTTCAGTATCTCATGGGCCATGTTAATCTTCTCATTTTTTTCTTCGTGATGTGTGTGTACATGTGTATAATATGAATAATAAGAGAATGAAATTACCCAACTTTCATCATGGAATGGACGGAGCGGACTCATCCATTGGAGTGTACCCGAAAATAATAATAAACATATGATATAAGTGTTCGTCGAATCACGAATCGCTATGAAAGAGAGAATGAGAATGTCGGACGAAACACAAATATGTAGGAGTCCAAGACTCACCAAATAGATATAATAGAATATAAAATACATAAAATAAAAAGGGAGGAATCGAATATCGAGATTGGCCTAAGACCCCTACATAGCCCAATAACATAGGGTTGGGTTCAACCCATAAATCCAAATGTAGGACTCCTCTTTGAGTGTTTTTGGAGAGAAATGTTTTAAAGTGTGAAAGTGTGGGAAAATAGTGAAGTCATACTTTTGGAATTTATAAATAAACCCTATTTTTGTCTTTTTTGAGTTTTTTACGAAAATAAGTTGTGTGCAATACTAATAATAAAAGTGAAGATTATTTGATGTGAGATAATGAAACAAAACTAGAAGATATCACAAAATGAGAACAAAGTGAATAATAACATTTAAATGATTAAACTAGTAATGGGATGAGGAATGGACCTCCTTATAGATCTTTGTTGATGAATTTAGAATTTTTGTAGGCTAATTTTTGTAGTGGTACGAAGGTAATATGACTGGGTGAGGTGGATGACTAAATGTGGTAAGAAAGTGAGGTGGGGGAATGTTGGAAAATGGACTTTTTGGTAATAAGAAGGCTCTGATTTCAACAAAATGTTTGTAGACTGCTGAAACGGACCTCCGCTAGGGGTGAGTTCATGAGCCCTTTATATAGTGCCATTTAGGGTTTGTGTGTGTGTGTGTGGGGGGGGTACTGATCGGCATAGATCTTGGCCTACTTATCGGCATAGTGCCTGCCTTGCTGGGCATGGAAAGTACACCCTATAGTTAGGCACGGGGTCTGGGGTGACTATAGGCAGTCCGGTATGGAATTTTTTGGAAAAATGAGCATAAAATGAAAATCGTAAGTCCAAATTGTGCAAGGCCGGGACCATTGGAAAGAGAATTTAGAGACCTTTAAACATACATTGAGCTACTCCTAATTCTAGAGTTGGCCAAAGTCAAACGGAGCTCAGAAGTGCCCTATGATCTCTTGATGTGGGTTTTCGAAGGAAAATAGGTCGTTCAACCGAACTGTAAGGCTGATTCGTGCTCGGTATGGACCGTTGGAAAGGGAATCGTAGTCCTTAGATATTTTATTGAGCTTCACTCAGTTCAGAAAGTTGACCATGGTCAAACAGGGTTTGAGAGTGCCCAGTGGCCTCAAGAGTTAAATGGATCATTCGAGCAAACCATAAGTCCTATTCATGCATGGGATGGACCGTTGGAAAGGAAATTAAGATCCCTTAGAGGTTCCATTGAGCATTTCCCAGGTTGGAGAGCTGATTAGAGCCAAACAGGGGCTCGGGAGCACTCAATGACCTATAGATCAGTATTCAAAGTAAAACGGATCATTGTAAGGCCGATTCATTCATGAAATGAAACTTTGGAAATGAAATTTATAGTCTTTCAAGGTTTCATTGAGCTTATCTTAGGTTGAAGCATTTATCGGACTCAAACGAGGGCCCGAGAGTTCCTGTGGCCTCAAGATCGGTACTCAGAGTAAAATCGATCGTTCGTACGAACCGTGATGCCAATTCGTGCATGGGATGGATCGTTGGAAAGAGAATTCAGATCCCTTCAATGTTTTATTGAGATTCACTCAGGTTGGAGATTTGACAGGAGTCAAACGGGGTCCCAATAATTTTTGGTGGACTCTAGATCAATACTCAAAGTATGACCTAGGGTTTATGGTGAGTGGATGAGTCTTAGGAACCTAAGGAAGTGCTTAGGGGAGGTCCTAGGATGGGGTGTCTACACTTACTAGAGTGTATTAAATGACTTAAATCTTATAGTATATCCCCTCAAAATAATCCTTGCGTGAGGGCACTTGGGGAGATGAAAAGTTTGTGAAATATGAGAGAAATCGCTTTCGCTATCCTCACCCTTTCAAAAAATGTGAATAATATTTTCCCTCTCCCCTTCTAACCCTAGAGAATGTCACATGAAGCTTAAATCCCCTCTCTTAACCTATATAAATAGGTACATGAATTGGGCTTGAGCCAATTAGGGTTTCTAAGGAGTTTGAACCTACTACTTGGGCAATGGACTATATTATGGACCCAAGACTAATAATTAAATTGGTTTCCAAACGAAAATATGAAATTCCCGTATCACATCCCACAATATATTTTCTTTCTTGTTTAATTATAATCAATTTCACTAAATAATTATAATTTCACTCCAATTTAATTATCTCGAAATAACTCAAATAATGAGATCTTGTGTATTCCTTAATCTCGAAATAATGAGATCTTGAAATAACTCAATACATGCTTGGTGAAATTCACTGACATCCTATGTAGTCCTTGATCTTAAACTTAACTTATTTGATACTCTACTGGAGTATAAATTCTACCGACCAGGTTTACTGGTAGAATAAAAGATTATAAGTTTATCAAGGGGTCACAATCGAAGATATTTTTGAGATGCAGATTATTTCGGAATATGATCTCAGGCATTTACACACAATGATTGCCCAATTTGTAGATATCTAGATCGAAGAAATTTTATCGCATCCATAAAAATACAAGCAATAATTGTATGCACGTTCCAATCCTCATAGTCCCCGGGATTAATAATCTATGCACCCTTTACAAACATTGTGAGATTGTGCAAGTCTATTATAGTTAGCACTTAGACTTCAATCTTACTCGTTGTCCTGTTAAATACAATCATGATGTACTGGTACGATACTCTTTGAATTATACGACAAGTTTTGAACCATCATATAGGTTCCCGTAGTCAAGATAAACTACTAAGATCATACTCTTAGCTTTACCAATAGGATGTCAACTCCTTATCTAGGTTGTGACCTATTCAATTGAACTACAACTGATATTTCGATCTTGCGTGATTAGGCCGAACCCAACTCACCAGAATTTCTACTAAGGTTAATTAACCAACATATATATATATATATATATATATATATATATATATGTGGCATTTTCATAAACATTATTCTTATTTCAAAATGAACCTAACACACTTTTATTAAAAAATAAATGTTATACATGGTTTTAAGGTTAAAATCCTAACAAAGCTCTTCAACCAACTGGTAGGAAGGAATGTTTTCGGTTTACTGTTATGAAAACACATAATGAAAATGTTTGATCAATTAAGGAAGACAAAATCTAAATTAGGGTCAGTTTATTGTTATGAAAACACATAATGAAAATGTTTAATCCATTACGGAACACAAAATCTAAATTAGGGATTTTGGAGAGATAAATTAAAAAACTGAAAAGTTCTCAATTCCAAAAAATGTGCAAGTTAAAATGAGAGAGACGTTAGGAAAGAGATCATGGGGTGCTTTTACACTATTATATAAATTATTATAATCATGTGCATGCGGGTAACACAATGTCTTGTTTACTCTTCAAAATTATTTTATTCTTTTGACATGTAGCATAAATGACCATAAGGCAACCATGCGCCAGAAGGCTTGTATGGGTCGTGCGCACTACTTTTCCTTTTTTGCAAAAACATACACACACACACACTTAAGCCAATAAAAAATGGTTCTATAAAGACCTCATTACACATGTTAAAGAATACAATATTTTTTTGATAAAAAAACATGTACACAAGATATGTTAATTCTAAGGTATCTTCTAAGTTAATAACATACGACCTAATTTTTCTAACCAAAGCTCCTTATTCTGTTGACACTTTATTTGTGGAAAAGGATGTGGCTAATATTTTTAACATCCATTGCTGAATTACATGTAAAAAAAAAAAATCTTTTTATATAAATATTAGCCCTAAATCAATTACCCTAGAATATAGTGACCAAACAAACTTTACTCATGGCTAGTCCTGACAAGGATCGTGTCGAGTCGAGTTAGTATACAATTAGATAATGTTCATATCTTACTCTGTTCATAATCTAAATGAGTGAATATTTATCTAGTGAAAAAACTATATTTAAACGCAATACATTATTTTAATGGGTTATGTCGTGTTCACCCGTTATTATCCATTAAGATAATGGATAATTTTGAATTGTATAGATGTTGGTATATTAACCTATTAATAAACCAATTAGACCACAAATTAATTAACATTAGAAACTTTCATTTAGTAAAATTTCCAAGGATCAAATTAACACTAAACCACTTAAAATCCCCGCAATCTCAACATTTAATCGTCAGTATTGCTAATTATTGCAATGATAATTTACGAAAAACTATGGAAGGATAATTCATTTCTCTAGGCAATTAAGAAATGGGTTTCTTAGAAATAAATAATCCTTAATAATACAACATTAGAACATTTATTAATTACCAGTTGTGAAGAACATTTTACTCGCGTCTGTAATCAAAGAAAACAGACTCAAACTTAAAAAAGAAATTAAAAATGGAGTCCCGTTGGGTATAAAATCTAGTTCACAACATATATTTATACTTAAAATCATGAAATTGGTGGACTTCGTTGAATAACCAAAACTCTTGGAATTACTTTCTTATTTACTTAAATTAACTAATACTTAATGGGTCTTTACGATTTTTAACGGGTAAAATGGGTTAGTACAAAACTCGTTTATTAGCTATATTGTCTTATCGACTTGATATTAATATGATCCAAAACATGAAAATGTAATCATTTATATAGTTGGATATTGGCTACTCCCATATCAAACTTTTTAGTCATGCATTAATAGTGTACATATCTCGATTCCATACAGTGATAATATGTGTAGGTTCTTCAATCCTATGATGAACTTTAGACCTCAAAATCAACATCAAGTTTATAAGATTGACCGATCTACATAGTCTTAAAGAAGTTTTGTATCCTTTTTTGGTTTGATGAATGAAAAAAATATTTTATCTAACCAAGCGTGGAGCTGCCTTTTTTGATTAGACCAAAACCTATGTTTGACTTTGTATTTTTGGGCACACAAGCGTTCATACAATGCCAAAATACAACTGTGCCCGCGATTGCTGAATATACTCTGACACGTGGAAATCTCATTTCCAATCAAATCTATAGATTGTGCATGGTGACATATTTCACCCATCCTCACGGTGCCCTTTTTGCAAAAAATCATATAAATATCCAATATTGGTTCCAAATTCGTAAGAATCACATCTAACTTCAATTTTGAGAAAAATCAAAACTACTAATTTTTGAGTGAAAAACTCTTTTCCTATTTATATTTCATCTTAAACGTAGATAAAATTTTATTTATGGATCAATTTCATAGGGATTTTTATAAGATCGAAATTACATAATGACCTATCATTCATACTCATCATATAAAAACATTGTGTTATCCTGGTTTGAATTGAAATTAAAGTTGGGAGTTGTTTAAATATGTTGGAGGATTTATTCCATGGATTGTGATGATTGGTAGAATTGAGGTCTTATCGATCGTGGTGGAGTTTTGTGCTTTTATTCTCATATTGTGGCCATCCTGACCCCTCTTAGTGGCGTGCGCTCAACGACGATGCTCTTGCATGGTGGTAAGGGACATAAGAGGCAATGACTAGTGATGTGAGGTATTTGACTGTGTGGAGATAGGATTCATCATCCTATTTTGAACAAAATAGGAAAATTAAAGAGATGCCTCAAAAGCGATAGATAAAAGATAACTAGTACATGCGAAACCAAATAAAATATGGGCTCGGAGACAACATTATGGAGTGGGAAGGTGTTAGGAATTCACTTCATCCTTTCGATCACTCTTAGGCTCTACAAGATGTTCTCCTTCTCCTAAATTTATGAATAGTTAGTAAATGTGTCGTGTGTGCAAACTAAACAAAGTGGAATAATAATGAATATACACATGTATATGTAAGTGTTATGTGTGTGAGAGGAGTAGAGTCATCATATCCACATCATGGGAAAAATGGGTATGAATCCTCCTAAGGAGATTGAATATGAATGAAATCCCAAAAGTGTAACTTCACTATAGGAAAAGTGAATTCACATATACGAGACCTCTTGAAGAAGATCAAACTAACTAATGATGAGTAATATGACAAAAGAGATGTATAATATAACCATCAATGTGAGCGACACCCCAAAATTATAGTCTTATTATGGGAAAGTGGGTACATCTATTTATGACATAGAAAAGGATACTAACCGTAATAAAACTATCTACATGGGTATCATATACTAACTACATAAGTGGGATGATAAAATATGAAAATTAACTAAATGTGATGGGTAAAAACAGGCTTGAATCCAAAAATAGCTTTGGGATGCCTACCTAGCCCGCCCAAAAGGCATCAAAGTCCATGTAGTTCGTATAATGAATAAGGTTGGGATCTAACTCATAATATGAATCTAGGGAGTCTCTTTTGATTTATGAAAAGAATGTAAAATGTGGTGAAAGTGTGAAATTGTGTGGGAACACTCTAAATTAGGAATTATAATTTAGACCTTTTTTGGGTTTTTGGTTTATGACAATAGACTTGAGGACAAACATGATAGTAAAAAGGTAATATTAAATCTAGAAATAGAATATAAAAAGTATAAATGGGAATAAGACATTAAAATATGCAAAATGGCATATATGGGAATAGTAAAATGTAAAAAGATTTGGATCTTCAATCACTTTTAAAGTTTTTCTTGAGAATTTTGTTTGTTGATTTTTCGTGTATAAATTATGGTGGTGGAGTGGTGGTTAAAGGAGGGGTAGGATGATTCAAGATAATATATGAGAGAATATTGGGAAAATGATGTATGCTAAATTCAAAATGGCTGTCGCATTTAAATCGAGGTTCTCTACAAATGAGGTCATAGTTTCCTTTTATAGGAAAACCATGAAATGAAAAATGACAAGACTTTTCTTATGGGTTTGCCAGTCGACAGGGCCCCTAGACTTCTTACCGATTGTCTTGCCAGACTTGCATGATAAGAAATCCTATAGACAAGTCTTACATGATTGGGTTTGGGGCCATAAATTTCTATTCGGAAGTAAAATTTGTGCACGATCGGGACCTTTGGAAAGGGGGTTCAGAAATATATGATTTTGTGATTGAAGGACTCTCGGGATTAAAAGTTGACCAAAGTCAAATGGGCCTGAAAAGAGTGTTGTTATTCTCCGAAAGGATTTTAAGATTGACCAGGAGTTCGTGATTAAAAGGACTTTGTTTGATCCCTATGGAAGAGTGTGGGGGTGCCAGGATAAGGTGTATGCACATACAAATGGAGGAGATGTTAGGTGTTGATAACAACCGCCTTGTAAAGTACTATAGATTGACTCGATTAGAAATTTTCCCTTACAAAATCCATAATAAAAAAAATTGTTTGTTTATTTTTGATTTAATCTCAATCAAAACCTTGAAATTCAATAGATATATCTTGTTAAGTGAGAAATTTTTGGTTAATTGATCTTCATGTGATTTTTTGTTTTGTATGTAGAAAATCATCTTAATGAAATTCAGTTAGTGCTAGTGTCCTCGGGATATTTATCTTGTATGTCACTAACACCACACTATCACATACATTTTGCTAGTTTGTTGAAATTTGTCAAGCCTGGAATTAATATAACTATTGTCATTAAGTGAATTGCTTGTAAAAAAGTTGGTTTACTTATGTGAGAGAGAAATTTTTGGGTGGGTGGGTGGGTGGGGGTGGGGGGATGTTTCATATATAAATTCAAAAATAAGATCTACCATTGGAGAGTTAACTACTAATTTAAATTTAAGTATCATTAGGAAAAATGTATCTTCCAAATAGCGTGTAAAAGGCCAATTGTTAGAAAAAGCATATATGTTGAGAAAAATTCAATAACCAAGTACTTAAAAAATTAAAAGGAAATAAATATGAATTGTCACGTAGCTTGGCCTAAGTAATATAAAAAACATTTGTCGTGTATTTTACGAAAGTGGATATAAAATTCCTTTCTTAATTCATAATATAATGTTAAGTTTTAAAACATATAATCTAATTTGATAACATCAAATTCTTTATCAAATACATGGGGTTATTTTGTTTATCTTAGTGCCTACCATCTTTATTGTTTATCATGTCATGTTAAGGTTGAAACATTGATTAAATTTCGATTGTTGAGTGAGTCATCATTGAATTTTTCCAGTAAACTCAATTTGATAAACTCTTGAACTTGTATCATGCTTATAAGTCAAAATCGATTTGTTTCAATTGAGATCATATCTATATTAAATAACTAAACGGTACATATTTTGTTTTTAAGATGCTTTGTGAGGTGACATCACTTATTGTATCATATTTCTTTTGGAGTAATGCCTAAGTAAGGGAAATGTGCATGAACAATTGGTTCTTGTTGTTTGCATTTTGCAGCTCATAGCCTATTGGATTTGAATCAGATTAGTCTTGGATTTGAAAGAGCTTCATGCATATCTTGGTGACCTTTTCTTTTGCTCTAACTTGTCATACACTTGGGTTTAGTGTGTGATTGATTATGAATTTATGTATTTTGGGTTTTGATTTTTCAGTGAAATTGAAAAACAGAGAGATAAAAAATGTAAACATTTATATAGTTGGATATTAGGTAGTTATGTCTCAAACTTATGAGTCATGCATCAATCGTGTACAAAACTCGATTTCATATAGTGATAGGGTGTGTAGGTCCTTGAATCCTACTATGTGCTTCAAGTTTATAAGAATGATTAAACATCAACTTGAAAAGTTCCTAAATTTTATGGTTTGATGAATGTAAATGTATGTTTTCACACGTGAACAAATTTCTTTTAACATTGAAGGAAAAATGTTTTAATAAATGGTGGAGCTGACTTTTTTTATTGGATCAAAACCTATACTTGGGTTTGTACTTTTTAAAGTGGTTTTACACAAGCGTACGCACGACACCAAAAGACAACCATGCAATAATTGTTGAATATGCTCTGAATCTTATGTAGCAAGCGACAAGCTCAGGTCTAATAATATTTGTAGTATATGCATAGTGACATATCTCACCCATGCACATGGTGCCCTCTTTTTGCCAAAATGATATAATATAGATATCTTGGATTCTCAAAAACCATTTTCTATAGGTAGAGGATATGTTCAATATATACGTAACTCAATTTTGTCTCGACCATCACTTAATGGTCAACAATCGAGTGATGATGATGAGTTTAGTTTTTCTTTTAGTAAATTGTCCAAAGATTCCTTGAAGCTAAAAACTAGAAAATTACATTGACTACAAGGTTTAATTTCTCTAAGAAGAAAAATCTTTGAACAAAGTAAATCTTAAACTTGTTAGGGAAACTTAATGTCCTTCAATGATTGAAGAGAACAATTCTCTTGAAATGAGAAGGCTAAATAATTGGAAGTTATTGAGGAATACAAAAGGAAACCTGAAATTTGAAAAAGAGAAAACTAAGTGTAAAATCAAATTTAAGATTTTGATGATGGATGTTAGGAAAGCAAAAGGAAGTCGAACTTGAATTAAAAGAGATCAAAGATATCCAATAAGATCACTTTTGAAAGTGTTAAGTAAAAAATGACAAGAAAGGATTTGACTTTAATGAGTTTGACAATGCATCTAGGGGAGTCACACCTTTTTTTAAATGAACTCCCACATCTCGTGATAAAGATGGAAATTCTCAATCCTAAATGAATCATGCTCAACCAATTAAAGTTGCAAGAAATAAAGTTGAGAAAAATAACTTGATTAAGAGAGATGAGCATCAAACGACTTGAATATGAATGTATTTAAAAAGGATTCAATGGTTTTTAACAAGGGTCAAAGACCTCAAGTACATCACCAAAGGAAAAAAATATCATAACAATACTAAATACCTTTATGAGATGAGGTGTTATGGTCAAATGAAATTTCAACCATTCAAGTGTACTTGTTGTCACAAGAAAGGCCATTAAGAATTTATGTTTTAAACTTCAAGAAAGAGATGCGACATTCCTTAAGAATTCATACAAGAGAAAATTAATTCAAATGGACACAACCCATCTTGAACATAAGATATAGACACTAATTGAAAAATACAAAGACATGGTGAATGTGATGAAAAGGATGCCTAGTCCTAAATTTAGCTATGTGAGGAAGAGGGATCATCGTTGCCTTGTGATGCCCATATATCTTAAGCCCATTAACTCTTAACATTGGTCATTTCATAGGTATTGTTCCTGATATATTACTGAATGTAAGAATTTTTCTGCTTATGAATATCATAATGGTGGTAAAATAATTTTTGGTGTAATAATTATCGAGAGGTAAATGGTTTGTAAGATTTTAAATTTAACAAAAATGTGTTAGATGTATATGGTCTCAAAGAAAACATAACAAGTATAAGCCAATCATATTATGAGGAATACCATGTGAATTTGTCTAAGGGAGGTTGTCAAGAGTGAGGTTGATAACAGCATCTTAAAGGGAAGGAAAAGTGAAAATGTTAAGGTCTAATGAATGACATGACTTTGTCATGAAAGTATATAGATAAATTCTTTAGAATTGTAGCACGTAAGGTTGGGTCACATAAACAATAGAGACTTTGCTAGTTTGCAGGGGCATGTCAAAGGGCAAAACTCAAGATTCAGCATAAAAAGCTCAAATGTATCACTACCGCTCAAGCCTTAGAGCATATGTACATTGATTTAATGGGTTCAACAAGAACCGACACATCTTAAGAAAGATGTGCATTTTTCTTTTGGTTGAAAACATATCTTGTTTTTCATTTGTTGGCTTTGTGAGGGATAATAAGGAAATTTTTTCTATTTGATTGTTTAATTTTTCAAAGAGATCCAAAATAAATAAGATCTTCTCATTATTATAATGAGAAATGGTGGTCTTACTCCTCACCCCCCACGTAAAGAGATTGATATGACCAAAGATAATCTGGGGGTGAACCCAAAAGGGAAAACAGAGTCCAAGGATGAGGCAACCAAGACTCTTGAAGACTTTTATGCATTTTAGGCATGAGAGAGAACATAAAAATTTGTTAAAGTCTAAACTAAGTTGGGGTTTGGCCTCAAACGAGAATGGATAACTTCCACCAATTCAGGATCTACTCATTAACCTTGGTGGATGATCTACTTTATACCAAACCCTCCCTAGGAAAATTATATATCTCTGAACCTCTATCCTTGAACTTGAGTACCAAACTTTATTTCCTAGGCCTAAAAGAGGTAACTATTATCCATTAGTCTTCTCCACCTTTTTTAGAATGACAACATCAAGAGGCTTCCTTAGTATCATATCTAAAGGAAAAAGAAAATTCAGAGTGAATCGATTTTTAAAAATTTCACAAAAAGATAAGAGGACAAAGAAAATGACATTGTATACCTTGTTTGGGTGGTTTAAAATACAAAATTGGCTCACTAAACTTGTCTAATACCCCTTGAATGTAAAACCTCGTGGCATCCTCTACAACATAGTTGAAGATTACATGGAGAAGCTTAGAATGATCTAAGAAACTGTAACACCCCACTCGTCCACCACCAATATTGTCCCAACTTTAACCACCACACCAGCGATATGGGTTTTTTATTAGCTCCTTATCCAAAAATTGGTATCAATGGGGCTCGAACCCCTGACATGTGCATCATCAATCACATGCCTTACCAGTGGAGCTAAAAGGCCTCGATGTTAGAAGAGTGAAAATTTACATATATGAACCATTACTTTTCCTCACCCAGGCGATGTGGGATATAATTATATGGCTACCAAATCAACCAGGGCCCAGTTGGTTACAATTCACCCCCTTAGGGAGCCCAATGTCCACGTTGGGATGGAATCAACCATCACCCAATATGTTGGCACACTTATTCCGGCTGGGTACTGGCTCTGATACCATTCTGTAACACCCCGCTCTTCCACCACCAATATTGTCCCCACTTTAACCACCGTACCCAGTGGTATGGGAATTTTATTAGCTCCGTATCCATATACTGTTATCAGTGGGGTTTGATTCCCTGACATGTGCATCATCAATCACATGCCTTACCAGTGGAGCTAAAAGGCCTCGGTGTTAGAAGAGTGCAAATTTACATATATGAACCATTACTTTCCCTCACCCAAGCGATGTGGGATGTAACTCTCTGGCTACCAAATCAACCATGGCCCAGTTGGTTACAATGTTCGATCGATCGACGGTCCAAAAATTATGGCAGGATGACCAGTTTGATTATATAGGGGGAATTTATTTAAGAATTAAATTCCAAAGTATTTATTTAGGGAAAAATAAATATAAGGACAAATTTTCCTAACAATTATGGGGAATATAATTGGATTAGGGTGTGCGATGTGAGTGACACATTGTGGATAAATTTTGGGTTAATAATTCCTAAGTATTAATTTCGGATCGAGGGAAAATGTCCGAGTAATGTAGTTGAGTGACACTACTTTAAGATAATTAATTAAAGTGAAACTAATTAATTGTCAGACCATAGACTCGGGATTTTTGGACTAGTGCTACGGTATCTGTACACGGTAAATTCGGGAATTAATTGATATATATATATATATATATATATATATATATATTGTGTGTGTGTGCGCGCGCTTATAAATATAAGTGATTAAATATTTATTTAATTTAAATACTCTAGTGCTGTTGGGGGAGGTTGCGCGATGTGGATGAATCCCCTAGCTTGAGGAGTAGGGTGAGTATATCCCCAGGTCATAGCGTCCAATTTTAGAGATGGGGCGTTGAGATGATGTCCTCATACTCGGGGGAATATGACAGCCTCCATTACATTTTTACTTAGGTTCCGATTCGACGGACCATAGTTGTCTCAGAAATCCAGGTGGCACTGAGTAGCCTGGGTTGATAGCACTTTAGAGAATACATCCGGTGAGTTATTACTCGGGAGGATGGGCTATTATATATTCAACATATGTGTGAATGTTGTAATATGGTTTTATTCAGTTATCCACAAACTGAATATCAACATTTATTTTTCTATTCCTAGTGTAGGGATTCTTATCAGTTTATCTTGAGCATGTCGCTCACGGTTTTATTCAGTTATTTCATTTCAGATTGTATGGGATTTATTACTCTCTGTTAATTTAATTTTGGTTGATTTTGGATTTTTAGCCGATGGTTTATTCGGCAAGACTTTGTTTTAGTTATTTGATGAGATGATTTGACTATATCAGTATGTGAAATTTATTTTGTTCTGCATTATATTATGTCTTGGTTAATAGAAAGATCAAAATTTTGACATCAAATTTTTGAATACTAGGTGGTTAGTAAGTTTTAAAATGTTTTCGACAGTGATGCCAAGAATGATCCAATATGAGATTCCTATTTAATTTGATATAGGACTGATCACCCAGTATTTTATTGGGCGGGGTGTCATAGAAACTAATGTTGCTATTAACTATAATATTATAAATAAAAAGGAATAAAGTTAAGTTCTCACCACTATGCTTGACCATTCATTGGAGACGTACTCTTACTAGGTAACTGGGATAGTGGTTTGACAAACCTTCACCCCTAGTTATAAAAATGAATCTATTTACACCTTATTCTTAGTGGGGGAACCAAAATAACTTTATTTCCTTATTGATATAAATGTTCATAGGTGATATACTTGGGCATATGACATAACTTGAACTTAGGTAAGTTGAGATACCGACTAAAGATCTGGGTCGATAGTGATATTCACCCCATTATCTACCTCTTGTCCCAGAGCTATCCTGAAGAAATAAATAAGTTCACTAGCGACTGGGTGAAAGGGAATGCGAAAACCACTCTAAAAGGCATCAATATTAAAAAAAAAATCGACGGGGGTCGTACGTACATGCATACTGCGAAGAAACCATAAGAGTTTACTTGTCAGGTGTTCGAAAGTGTAGTCCAAACTCCCTTCATAAATAATTTTAATTCCACTAAGAAACCACAAGGAACCTCCACTATTGGGGACTCAATATCATTTTAAGAGTGTGAAAATATTTTTCCTTAAAATTAGAAGCCTCAAGAACCTCCCTCGTGGTGGATTATTGAACCCTTGGATCTTAACAAGCGATAAAGGAATATGAACTCTTGTCTATAGGGATGTTAGGTGCTTGATTCAGACAATATTCAGGAGTCCTTGAATGAATATCCTTATTTAAGAAGCCATCAAATCCCGATAAGGAGGAAGGAAAAAACATGATAAGGGGAAGTAATCCTAGGTAGGGGAAAATAAGTATGTATGAGTATAAAAAATATTAAAACTATGATGATTAATGTTCTCCAATAACCTTTTTCAGAAACCTAAACTAAGGCTAGATCTCAAATTAAAAAAATCATAAACCGGATAGAAAAGACTTTCGAGATGAAGAGAAAGACGTTGAAAAAATAAATAGGTCGAGTAAGGACTCACCAAGGGATGAATAAAAAGCAAGTGATAAAAAATCCTAGACTAAATGGGATAGTTAAATCAATATTTCCATTCTCTCTAATTTGGTATATCAAGGAGTCATGGAAAATAAATGAAAGGGAATCAAGAAGAATAAGACTTACTTTTTAAAGGGGTGTAGAAGGGATCTTAACCATCCATATTATAAACCATAAAATGATCCAGTACTTGAGGATTATCCATCAAGCAGGGTCTAATAGGTTACAAAATTATGCCTATGAAGATATACTAAAGTATGAAAAAGCGTCAGCATAATTCCCACCACTCTCTTAGTTTTAAAGATGTTACAAATGTCTCTGCTCACTTGCAACCATTACTTATCATACGTGAAAGGAATCTCTTAGTCTTCACAATATATCCATTTATTCCTAAAGACCAATACTTCACCATATCTATTGTAGTCTTGCAATGGGGGGCACTAGTGGACCTAGACCCCGACCCAATAATCCCAAAATAGCTTCCTAGTGATCTCATAGGGGACACAAGATGCAGGGATAATGAATATATGATTATTGAAGAATTATATCCACATTTGAGTTATGATGGAGGATACGCCAAGGTATTGGAGTCCAAATTGTGTGGGTTCTTGCCTCCAAAGATAAAGGTTATCTTTCAGAAATTCAAGATCAAGCAACAACCTTAGGGGATGATATAAATTCCATACCAAAATCTCTAAATGAATATTCTATATAATTAAATCCATACACCTCTTATAATCACGCTTTATATACATACACTAATACTATAGTCACCTTATCACTGATAGTTCTCGTCTTGTGAGTTCATCGATGCCAGTCTCGCTGATCGTTGTATACTTATTATGATGTGGAAATATCCATTCCCAAAGTGAACATAGTCCTTTATAGGGATAAGCACTATAATTACTGTATTTTGTTGTTGTTGTTGTTGTTGTTGTTGTTGTTGTTGTTGTTGTTGTTGTTGTTATTATTATTATTTTTATGTTCTTTATCAAAATTGCGCATCATCAAGAAGTGATAATAAACTATACTTTATATACTCTAAGTTCTATATTGCAACACAGTGGGACCTATACATGAGTTTTTAGCTATCGATACTCCTCAATAAAATTGAGTTATTGAGAGTTAGAACACGGTGTATGCTAGAAGGTAAAAGATTACCAAAACCAATTTGTGCTGAAGCATTAATACCAAGTGTCATATTTCTATATTTGTTTTTGTACATTTATGAAGAAAACTCCATATGGTTTTAGGAAACATAGTAAACCCACTCTCGAGTATGTTTTGGTTTGTGGGGGAAAGTGATATGTTTTGAGATATCGAGATTACTTAAGGAGATTTTATTTGAGAAGTAAAAAGGGAATTTTCCTTGGCTATTACCCCCAATAATCATGTCTATTGTGTCTACAATCCAAAAAATAACGAGGTCATGGAATAAAATGAAAGGGGGAATTTCCACTTGGGTTTAAAAAGATCACACACCCTCAAATATCATTTAGTATCTTAGAGAGTTGGGTTAAAATTAGGAACGAACTTTTAAATGAATCTAAATTTCATTGCTTTAACTCCAAAATTCAACATAAGAATGTGAAAGGGGACCTCCTTAATGAGAATTGTATTCTTGCAATGTAAGAGGAGCTCATTTAATCCAAGATATTGAAGGTTCTGGTAACTTGTGCCTCGACCAAGTGAACAAAATGTCACAGAAACTATATGAGTTATAAGAATAAAATAGTTAAAAATGTAATTATTGTTATAAAAAAGTATATGTTTGTATCCCAAGGCTTTATAAAACTTTAAGGCATACACTTTGATGAGACATTTTCCTCGCTTCCATGGTCAAATAGTAAGGGTTATATTTAAAACTACATATTTTATGAATTAAATTTTTTCCAAATGGATGTAAAAATGTTAACTTTTAAATTTTTTTGTTGCAATAAGATATCTATGTATAAAAAAGAAAGGGTTTGAAGACCCTAAAGGTTGAAAACAAATATTTTCATAAAAAACTTTATGGTTAGAAACAATCATGGAGCTTCGTATGATAGGCTCACCTCTCATTTAATTAAGATTGAGTTTAGGAGAGAAAGGGTTAAAGAACCTTATATATGAGGGCAGAAGAAAAAAAATCTTATTTTCTCAAATTTACGTGGACGATATCGTTTTTGGAACAACTTATGATACTTTCACTAAAGTCTTCTCGGGTGAGATAAAATTGAGTTTAAAATGAGTATAGCAAGTGAATTAACATTATTATTATGCATGAATGAATCAAAAGACCGATGTCAAACCAAGTGTGCAGGAGAGATAGAGAATGAATTTTGAATGGAGTCAGCCATTCGTGTGAGAAACCTTATGGGTATCGACACAAGGATCACTAAAAATTTGAAAGGAAAGACATGAATAAAATTTTTATCTTAGTATGATAGGTTCTCTTCTCTATGTTATGGAATGTAGTAGGTGTATCTAGTATATGCAGGAGATTGAGCGGGTTCCAAGTAACTCTAAAGGAGTCACATTTCTTAGATTTAAAAAAATCACTAGATATGTCAATGGAACACTTAATTTAAGGTTATGGTATTTGTTGAGACCAATGATTCACTTCTTGCTTACTCTGATTCATATTGTCCCATAGACGTGGTTGCTATGAATAACACATCTAGTGGGTGTTTCTTCTTCAATATATATATCGTTTTATGGTTGTCCAAGAAATAAAAATTGATCTAATTGTCTACATCCTAAGTCAATTATATAGGAGTCCGTAGTTATTTTACACAACTACTTTTAGATAAGGGAAATGGTCAGCCACTATGGTATCAATCAAGATTCTATGAACGTTTAGAAAATATAAGTTACACTGTCATCACAAAGAACCATATAAAACACTCAAGGACTAAGCATTGAGCTTAGATACCATATTGTAAGGGATCTCATGGAGGAAAAATATAATGGCCATTAGTCATGTTCCCATTGAGCGTCAACTTGAAAATATTTTCACTAAATCTTTATGATCCCATAAGTTTGAGTACCTTAGGATGAGTTTATGACATTGTGGCATTGAGTGGTGTTTTTTAGAGAGTATTCATCTTGATTACATGGTCGTCTTACATATCTCTTTGCCTGTCTGTATATTATTTATATATTTTTTAATGTGTGCTTTACTATTTGAAAAGACCAAAAAATTTATTTTCTATTTATTTTTGATTGAGTTTGAATATATTTTTTTTTGTCAAATCAAGAAGTTTATTAAACTATGGGAAACTTACAAGTAATGTTACAAATTGCATATCGTACTATCGTGATATTACACACATCACGAACCCATACCGGAAATAAAAAACGTGGGATCTGAACATACACTGTATAAAAAAATAACTTAGAGACCGAGTGAGTAGCAAGAATATCAACACATGCATTAGCTTCCCTGAAACATAAGCATAAGGTAACATGGTGAAATCAATGGAAGTCGTCACGTATAGCCTGGATCAAATTCAGGTGATCTGGATTCTGGGCGTTGTTCTTTTGAATCACGTGGAAGACAATTTGACTATTATTTTTCAACTCGATACATGTAATACCCTGAGTAAAGGTAAGTCCAAACCAATTTTAATGGCCAAAATTTTCGCTAGAACTGAGGATGCAAACCCTATATTTTCGAAAAAAACACATACGAGCGCCCTTTGAGAATTTCAAATAATCTCACCAATTACAGCATGACTAGTAGTATGCGATTTTTCTCCATCTGTATTACATTTGAAGAATGAAGGCGCAGGTTTGAAACAAGCAATAGAAAAAGAAAAAAAGGGGGGGTATACTGGGTTATATCAATTGATGAGCCCGGTAGTAGTTTCGAATGCGATGAGACAAGGTGGACTCGAAAGAGGACAAAGTTATGGGTGTATGTTGAAAAATTGCCTCATTGCGCGTGAGCCAAAATAACCAAAGAAGAAAAAAATGCTTGGAGCTGATTGACTGCGACCCGAGCCGTAGACTGTATGTGGGAGAGTTGAGTAAAGATGAATGTAGGGCTAAGGTCAAATAGATGCTTTGAGTGTCGGAGTTGGAAAAAGCAAGACAGTCAGAGTAAATATGTGTTTACAGTCCTCCAACTCTCAAAGAGTGCACAGAGGAGTCGATAATTTATGGTAATGAAAGAGTAAGTCCGCCGTTGGTAAAGCCCTATGCATTAGAAACCACAGGAAAAATTGTAATTTAGTGGGCAAAGCGCTTTTCCATAAATACCTCCAAGGAAGCGCGGGAAGGTGTTGGGAATATAGGTGGACTTGAAGCCAATGATAAGTCGATTTAAGATTAAAAGTTCCAGTAGAACTAGGACACCAATACGGATCATCAGATGAGTTTTGGGATGGGACATACAGTGCAAAATATGGTAAATAACATCCAACGGCAGCCACTGAGCTAAAGTCGGTATGTCCCACTTCCCATGAGATATGAAAGTGTTAGGGGGCATCTAAAATATGAGGTGGAATATGCGGGTAAATGTGCTGGAAAGACTCCTACAGGATCCAAATGTGATTTCCAAAGGAAATAGAAGCAGAACCAAGTCGCCATTTAATCCCAGTGGCGAAGGAAGGGATTAAAGCGGATACTTTTCTGAGTTTGAACATCATTGATATCAAATGAAATATCTTGTTATGTAAAAGGGATTAATCACTTGATTTTCATGAAGTTCATAATCTACTAGTATATAATGTGCTTAGTAACAAACTGATAATGATGTCGGTGTGCATTTCGGTTTCATCACACACTCACATCTATTTCATAATTATTTGAGAGGAATTTATGTTTGACCATGCATGATTTTCCTTATTATTATTATTATTATTATTATTATTATTATGGAAAAAAAATCTTAAGTTTCTATGGTCCATCTTTGAGCCTCGATTATTAAACAACTCATGGGGTTAAAAAAAGGACCATTTACATATGGAATTCTAAGGGCCACCATTAGAGAAATAACATCAAGTGTCCTTATATATTCTTGAATAGGTGTGTGTGAAATCCATTGGAGAATGTCACATGCCTCCTTGGACTTAGTACATGTAGAGATTGGGTGGAACTCTTCTTAGGTGACACCACAAAAAAAGGAATTAAGCCCCCTACTGTTATAATTGGCTATCCTATGTTCATCCTCAGACCATGATTCTTCATGTTTAAGGACAAGAATATCATATACTCCAAATCATATACTCCAAATTATATTTATCTGGTGAGTAACAGTGAAAAAAAATCAAACCAACTACATAAGCACACAAGGGATTTAGAGTGAAAACCCTTACGGGAAACCACTCTCGCCTAATCCACTTACAGGTCCACTAGTACCATATGTTATGATTACAGGACTTAATAAGGATTCAAACACAATTTATATGTATGACAATGATAACATGGCATTATGCTCTTATGCTCTTCTGTCTCTGTCCGTACTAGCAGTAGTTGCTCTAGTCCAGGAAAAAATTGCATAGCCTCCAAGGCCTTGGTATCCACTTATCTTAGTTGTAAATGATCAACCCACACGTAATCCAATGTTTTACCTTCGTCATTGTAGAAGATCTCATGGGATTTGTAACCTATAGTCAACTTTACTTGCATGGAGTTGACATACTCTCAGAAATAAAAGGAATATAGCAAAATTAAATTAGGATTTTAGAAAAAAAAGTGCTTCTTTAATTGGAATACGCATTTAAAGGTGTTTAAATAGTTTAGTGGTGAAGAGATCCAAATAAATACGCTTTGTAAGACAAATGTTCTCATTTGAACTAGGTACCGTTGTTCGAATGAGAGCTCTCAATCGAGGCGTTCGCAATCAATAAAACTTTTGGTCAAGGGCCATTTTTGAAAAATATTGTGCCCTCATTCGAAAAAAACTTTGATCGAGGAATCCTCGTTTGAAGTTTTCTTTCGATCGAGGTCCACAACCTCAAAAAATAGGCTCTCGTTCTAAGACTTCTACAATTGAGGGTGACCTCTTTTGAATAAGGTCACTTAAGATTGACCATTGCTAAAATTTTGTAAAAAACTTGTTAAAACCCTTTTCCAAACTTATTTTCATCAAAGTCCTGTCTTGTTACTTCCAAGTAATAAATTTCATTAAAAGGAAATACAAAATTTTAAAATAAATTACCTATACCAAACCTCTAATGTGTTTTGAATACGTCCAATTCTATGCGGTGAGCTCAGTCACAGTGCTTTGTCTTTTTGTCTTCACTTGATGTAGCATTATAACTTAATAGACTCAATAAAAAAAATACTCCGACTCAAAGATCTGTTCCTGAATTAAGACATCACAATTAAAACCTAAGGGAACGTAAAACAGGTCCTTACAGAATACGACAATCCAATTTCCAAGGGTACATGAGTATACAAATAATCTTATAAAAAATAAAGCATTGGACCTATGGGTTGGATGACCCATCGGGTCAAGTTTGAAAGTGTTCGGGCATGATTTTGGGGAGAATAAGGTGGAGATAACTTAATATTTAAGGGGAGTTATGAATTTAGTAAAATAGAAACATAAGTTATAGTAGGTTAAGACTCTTATTACAATCGTAAAGAAAATCATAAAACTAAAACTAAGAGCTAGAGAGAGGCAACTTGTGGAGGCTATTTGAAAAAATATTGGAGAGGAAAGGTTTGAGGACTAAGTAAATCTAACTTGAATCCATAACAAAGTATTAACATATACACCAAATTAAGTATTTTCATAACTACTAATCAAGGAAAGAACTTCATGAAACATCCTAAATAATTTACTCCTAAGTTTGCATTGAGTTTATACTATTTAGAGTTTCAATTAATTTGAAATTTGGGCAAAATTATTTTTAGTTGAGAATCACTCTCTGGTACATCATCAAGAGATGCTCAAAGAAGACCAATCACAGTCCACGAAGGGTAAGATGATAAGTTCAACCAACAAATAGGTTGAACACACTTAAAGTACATTCATATATTTTTCTCATATTTTTTCTCATTTTTCTGATCTATTATGGCACTTCTGATATTAATATGGAATATTTGTATTTATTAAAGATACCTTTATAAGTGCAAAAAATATGGAAAATAATTTGTCATATTTTTCCAGGATTTTGAATATTTTCCTAATTTTTAATTGAATTTCAGAACATTATTTGAATTATATTTCTTTATTATAAATTCATTTAATCATTTTTTGAAAGTTGACAAATTGGGTGTATGTTTCTGATTGGCTGAATTATGTGTTGTCATCATCCTGTTGGTTCATCTCGCGACTGATTTTTTATAATGTCTACACATGTGAGTGTGTTTGTATACACTCGCCGTTAGAGAATTAGTTTTATTACCGTTGATCTCTTTTAAGGGACGGATGAGATGAGTTGTATATGTGAGATTTGAATCGTTAACTTGGTCTACCCTTAGCTTGAGGTTAGCTTATTTCTTATGCTACTTTTTTAACCATTGGATTTATTCTCATACGATTGAATTGATCACAAATGTGGAGATGGGGATTTGTTTACCAAAAGTTTAGATCCTTCCACCCCTTGCTATATAAAGCTTCCCTCGTTAGACTTGAGAAGATTTTTTTGTGAATTCTAGAGAGAAGAAAAATCAGAGATAGAGAGAGAGACCCTAGTTTGTAAAAGAAAAGGGGAGAAAGGGTGGTTTGGAGATGAAGGCGGTGGTTTGAGAGGTTGAAAGAAATAAAGTAACCCTAGAACTCCTAGGAAACTTTTCTCTGAATAGAAACCATAAGTAACTCAAGTTTTACTTTGGTGTTCATTGATACAGCTTGAGTGAATCATTTTTTAGTTATACATTTTCACTCATTCACATAGTTAGTATTTTTGCTCTAAGTAAAATTTTTGAAACGTGATTGTTCTGAAACTGTTTTATCTTGCAAAACATTTTAAAATATTTATTTTCTTGAATCTCATATTGTATGTGATTATTTCTTGGATCTAAGCTCTCGGAGTTGAATCAGAATTGGTTAAAAGGGTTTTTCTGTTTTAGATCTTGTATATATCTTCTTAGAAACGATTTCAAGTCTTTTGAAATCATTGTAAAACAATAAAATTGTTTAGATTTGAAATACTAGTTATATATATCTTTCCTTCAAATTTACAAACTGAAAGTTATTTTTGCGAGATTCTTATTTAACACCTTTGTAATACATATTACATGTGCTAAATATCTTGTAATTTGTTTAGGAATTTATTTGTATCTTAAGTGTGAGTGAGTATTGTGCATTTACATGTAGACTATTTTCACTTACACTACACATTTCACACACATAAATCACTTAGAAAACTGTTTGTTGATATTTGGAGAGAGGTTTCTTCAGTTGACTTTATGGATTTCCTGTTACAACATCAAAAGATCATAAAATTCTTACCTAGAGTTGGTTTCTCATTTAAGTAACTTTTTTTTTTCCTTTGATCTTTATTTGTATGTAATATGTAACAACATCATTTGATTTTTGTGATTAATTTTGGTTGTCCCATTAAGGGGGCCATGGAGGTTTCTCTATTACGCTAGAGTTTTACCGTGTTAAAATTTTACGTATTGTGCCTATTGCTTTAAATTTCCTTAATTGCCTTAGTTTTATAACACTAGCTAAATACTTGTTTTAAATTATTATATATCCTAGAAGTGTTTCCATATAAAACTTAATCAAGAATTTCATAACTAAAACTTGATTTAGGTTTTTAGAAAAGTTGTCAAAATATCTCGTGTTCATACCTAGTTTGTTTTATACTCAAAAGGAGTTTTCTCAAGAAAGTTAATCGGATTATACACTAGATATTTTTAACTTAGTTAAAACGCCAAGTGTGATTTTCTAGTGGTATCAGATCTTCAAAATTATTTTAGATCGTGATCTTTTTGAAACTACTTGTGAAAAGAAATGAAAGAAAAACTAGAAAAATAAGAAATCTAGATAGACCCCAGTCTTTTATGGGAGTAATTTCTCTAACTGGAAAGTGAAGATGGTTACTTTCATCCATAGCACTTTAGATGATGATGTCTGGGAGATGATTGAATCTAGATATTTTATTCCGACTAAACCAACTAATGAAGGAAGCACTGAGAGAGTTAAGAAATTTTGAATGAATTCACTAAAGAAGAAAAATAGCAGTCTCAGTACAATAATAAGAGTAGAAATTGTATCTTTACGTCAGTTAATGAACACGATTTTAAACGTACATCTTTATGTTCCACTTCCAAAGAAGCTTGGAATACGTTAGTCACTGCCCATGAAGGTAACTTGCGTGTTAAGGCTGGGAAGACCCAAATGATGATACAATAGTATAACACTATAATGATGAATGAGACTGAGACCTTCGATGACTTATATATTAAGTTGACTGATAGCATAACAAAACTGCATGCAAATGGTGTAGTTTATGATAAAAGAGAAATTGTAATGAAAATTTTTAGATCTCTCCCTGCTAAGTCAACCCAAAAGATATCAAATTTAAGAGATGGTCGATCTAGACTTAACCCCTAAACTATTAGGTAGTATTTTAGGACTATTGAAATGGAAATAAAATATAAGAAACATATGTCTTCATCTTCTAAGAAAATCCCTGGGTCAAACCTTCTTTTTATTTTTTTTATAGAAGAGGGATTGATCCCCCACACTTGATATTAATAAATAGAGATAATATCTCCAAGTAATACAAGCTCAAGGAAAAAAAGCTAATGGGGAGCCAGTTACCAAAAGCTAGCGAAAATAAATGTGGGGTTTTATTAGAACCCCATTACAGTTTAGAAAGAAAATAAAAAAACATTATAAAGATACTGATCTAAGGTAGTAGCAACTCATTTTGTCCAGCTTGTAAGCACGTCTAACCATCATTGTAAGATCCTTCACATTATCAAAAATTTGAACCCCATTCACATTAACTCCAAAATTGGCCAGACTATCAGCAACCATATTTGATTCCCTGTAGCAATGCGATAAAGAATAATTGATCCCATTCAAGATTGACTTAATATCTCTAGTAATGGAGATTAATCTCCAAGGTGGAGAAAAGTCTTTATTGATCAGATTAACCACAAATAAAGAATCAGTCTGAATGTCAATTTCATTTAAATTCCTTTGCAGACAAAGATTGATACCAAGAATTAAGCTTTTAAGCTCCATCAGAGAATTAGATGCCAATTTTTCATTTTGAGCAAACGCAAAAATCAATTCCCCTTTGTCATTCCTTACAATACCACCCATACCTCCTTTTCCAGAATTTCCTTTGCAGGCCCCATCTATATTCAGCTTAACTCTACCACCATGAGGGAATTTCCATTTGATAGGATAAGAAATGATTGATTTTATTTTGAATTGCAGATCAAACACCTCAATAATAACTTCAGAAAAGGGAGAACCTCTTTTATCAAAACATTGGCATTTGCAAATATCAGATATTAAGGAGATAACATTATTTTTAATAATCTAAAAGTTACAAATGATGCCTTCAAACAAGGAATTATTCCCGACCTTCCAGATCTCCCACACAATAGCTAAAGGAATTGATTTGCTCAGGAATTGTTCATAGTTCGACTTCGCAGCTTGAATCCACCAACTAATAATCAGAAATGAAAGATTGTTCATGTCTAATTTTATTCCAATCAACTTAGAGAATAAGTCCCATAACGACGAAGCTAACGGACATTTAATAAACAAATGAGCAGAGGTTTCTTCACTAGCATTGCAGACATAGCATCGAGAACCCATTCTAATCCCAATATTTTTCAAATTTTCATCAATGGGAATGCAAGAATTAATTACCCTCCACATGTTTATAGATATTTTCTTTGGAATTTTGGGATCCCAAATAATGTTGTGAACTATAGAAGATGAACAGGTAATCTTTAAGCAACTATAAGCTGAAGATAAGGAAAAACAACCTGATATTTCTGGAACCCACACCTTTTTATCTTCCACGACTTCCATATATTTTAGGCACTCTTCTTTCATTTGCTGGATATGTTTCCAAGTATGAGATCCCCCTAAAGAATAATTATTCCAGTGCTTATACCTATTAGACATGAATTTTGCCCACAATGAATCTTCAGTTTTCAATTTCCAGAACATCTTCATGCTGGAAGCTTTTACAAGCAGGCCAAAGTTAACAAAACCCATTCCTCCTTCTCTTTAATCTTTGCATAACGTGTCCCAACTCTTCCATTGATACTTCCATCCTTGATCTTCATTTCCTCCCCAAAAAAATTTGTTCAGCATAACATGTATTCTTTTGATCACCAACTTGGGAGGTTGGATAGATGCTAGAAGATAACTTGGAATTAAAGATAAAACATGTTTTATGAAAGTGAATCTACCACCAATTGAAAGTAATTTAGCCTTCCATCCTGTAATTTTACATCTCAACGAAGCAATTAGAGAATCATAATATTTAACCTTATTTCTACCTTTAAAAATATGACATACCAAATATTTGATGGGAAGCTCTTTGTAGTTCACCCCTGTGGTTTCAGCAACTTTATTTTTGAATCCGGAGGACACCTTATCATCAACCGTAAAAGAGCTCTTTGAAAAGTTAATTTTTTGGCCTGATGTTCTAGCGTACTTTGATAGGAATCCCATCACATTCTTCAAGCTTCTTTTATCTCCTCTATTGAAAATCACAACATCATCTGCAAACGCCAAATGGGATATTAGAGGACTTCCACTAGCCATATAGAAAGGCTTAATAAGACCTTTGTGCATCATCAAATCCAATCCCCTGCTCAAATACTCAGAAGCTAATATGAATAGGCTTGGGGATATTGGATCCCCTTGCCTTAGACCTCTGGTCGATTTAAAGAACTCGTAAGGCTGGCCGTTGATCACTATTGAGAACTAATTATTTGAGATACATCGCCAAACCAAATCAATCCACCTTTCCCCAAAGCCAAGACATCTAAGCACTTTGATTAAAAAACCCCAGTGTAACCTATCATAAGATTTCTCCATGTCTAGCTTGATAATCACATTTCCTCCATGGATCTTCTTCCCAAGATTATGAACCATCTCTTTAGCAAGCAATACATTATCTTGGGTTGATCTTCCTTTTGTGAAGCCACTTTAGTTTGGAAGATAATATGTGGTAAAATCTTAGCAAGTCTAGTACATAAAATATTGGAAATGATTTTATAACTAAAATTGCAAAGACTTATAGGTATAAAATCCCCACAAGTTTTGGGGCACTTCACTTTTGGAATCAGAACTATCGATGTACTACTCCACGACTTTGGCAACTCATAACCTGCCAAACAACAATTAATTGCACATATTAAATCTTATTTTATAATACTCCAACATGATTTATAAAAGTGCCCTCCAAACCCATCAGGTCCTGGAGATGAATCTGCACTCAGATCTTGGATAACTGAGAATAACTCTTCTTCATTAGTAAAATCTTCCAATCTGGAATTGGATGCATTTGATATAATCTTGGGGATAAAATCTTCATTAAAGTCCTCAACCAAAGGCTGCACTGCTGTTAGATGCTCTTCAAAAAAATTAGCTATATGAGATTTGATTCCTTGTTGATCCTCAATATAACTTCCATTCCCATCATTAATCCCATGAATAGAAAGTTTATTGTGTTTGGCTTTAGCAGTAGCATGGAAAATTTTTGTATTGGAATCTCCCAAATTCAACCATTTAACTGATGATTTCTGTTTCCAGTACATTTCTTCAATCCTCAATGAATTTTGGAGTTTAGCCCTTCCATTATTTAAAGTAATTCTATTTGAATTAGATTTCACTAATTCATAATTACTCTCTAGTTGCACAATCTCATCCTCCATATAAATTACTGCTTGGTTAACATTATTGAATTTCTCCTTTACTCCAGGTTTTAAGGACTGCTTTAAGCCTTTTAAGATTTATAGAGAAGTTCCACATACCTACTGAATTTGTTGCTTCCACACAAGAGTCAGCTACAGTTTGAAGAAAATCAGGATGGGATCTCCAGAAGTTAAGAAACTTGAAACTTTTCTGAACTTCATCTAAATCGATTTTGACAGAGAGAAGCAAGGGAGAGTGGTCAGAAGCAGTTTTATTAAGGTGTTTTAAAGAAGTTTGAGGGTAGGCAATCTCCCATTGCAGATTATGAAGACCCCTATCAAGCCTGGCCATAATGAGATCATCAACTGCTCTATTATTACACCAAGTGTACCTAGTGCCTTGATATCCCAAATCCTTGAGACCACTGTCTTCTATAGCCTGATAAAAGTCCCCCATAGCAATATAATCAACCTCATTTCCTCCACTTTTTTCCTCCTGAGCAGAAACAACATTAAAATCCCCCATCATTATATGAGGGATGGAAGCCACATCATTTGATACTTCTCTCATTTGATACCAAAGTTCCCTTCTTTCTTCTTAGGAACACTTAGCATACACTACTGACACACATATAGTTAATTAGGCCTAAATTCTTCACATTTATCCCCTTAATTTCAGTATTTTTATGATCCCGTGCGGTGTAAATAGCTTGGATTTGTCTCATATTTACGCTACTAACCCTTTCTAGCAATTATTTCATATTTTGTGTATTTCTTATGTGTTTTACAGGTATTTCACGCAAGAAATATGGAAAAGAGAACTCAAAACAGTGAAAGAAAAGCAAGAAACGGGGAGTTAAAGGGCATTTTCATAATTTTTAAGACTTAGTACGGAGGTGGAGCCAACTGCAAAGTTGAAGAGCTTTCAATTACAAGAACACTGGAAAAAACGGTACCTCAATCCGAGCTACAGTGAATAAGTTATGCCCATTTGAAGTTCAGAAAGAAATCCAAGAAGAAACTGTTAAAGATGGAACCGAACCGAAGCTGAGCAAAAAAAGAACGGTTCGCCCATTTGTCACGCACAAGATCCGTTATAAAATTGGTCACGCTTTCTAACTGTGACAAATAGCCAGATACATGATTTTTATTTTGTACTTATCTTTTAGCCAAAAGAGTTTTATGTTTTGGGGACTCTTCGAAACGACCTCTAGCCTATATATTTAGTCATTAGGACTCTTTTTATTCAGCTTTCAATCATGTAAAAACTCCATAACAAGTAGAAACATCTAGGAGAAGAATTTACATACTTTGCACCATTAATTCAAGAGTTTCCAATTTTTCTTCAATCTTTGATTTCTTCTTACATGTTCTTGTTCTTCAATCTTGGTAACTTTTATTTTCAGCACTTTTATTATTATTTCTCATATTTCATCTCTCTTTCCCAGCAATTATGAGTTCATGCAACGTAGATGATGATGCCTAGATTTAACACCACCAGATAAGTGATGATGAGCTCAAACGACAGTAATCATGGCAGCCATAGAGATGCAAGTGTATAAGTGTATAGAAGGAGATGAGTATAAGAGGAACAAGACAATGATGTATAGTGGTTCAGCTAATTAGGCCTACATCCACTGTGAGTGTGCGATCCACTAAGTATGGGAACTAATGTCCTTGGATACAATGCACATAAGTTCACTTTCTCTCTCTACTGTGTGTACAAGTAGAGTTTCAGCTAGGGTTAGAATTCTCGATCAATCTCCCTTGTAGGGTTGTAGGTGACAAGTATATATAGGTCTTGGGGGGTGTATTGCACCCCCCAAGTGTGCATGGTGCATGTGAATGATAATCTAGCCAATATCCTGTTGACACCTGTAGATTCCAAATGATGACATAATATTCCCTCACGTGAGAGGGTGATTCTGTTATAACGGTCTTCCACGTGCCCTGTGAGCCTCACGCGCACTGTTCCACGCGTCTCCCAAGCCATGCGCCGTGATGATGTCACCCTCGGCCTGTGATATGAGGCCGAGGGCAAAGTTCCCTCCGGTAGTGAGTCTGGCCCAATTAGGGCCTCGTACTATCGTACCCTCGGAGGGTCGTCCGAGCCTGATGAGGGGTCGTCCCCTTGGAGGGTCGTTTGGGCCTGATGAGCGGTCGGCCCCTTAGAGGGTCGTCTGGGAGTGATGAGGGGTCGGCCCCTCGGAGGGTCGTTCGGGCCATGATCATAGGTCGGCTGATATATATTGAGGGGTCAGTACCCTGGAGGGTTGTCTAGGCCTCATCCTGTGGCAGGGTTCCCTCGGCCTGGCCGAGGGTACTTATGGGTACATCAATCACCCCCCAGCCCTTAGCCATTGATGCCGTTGAGATGGCTGAGGGATAGTGTTTCCTTTGAGATGAGTGTTTGGTCAGTTAGATGAATGACACCTGTCAAGTTGGTGTGACACCTGTCAAATTTTTATTCATTATCGTTCTAGTTTTCCAGGCGTGGCGACTGCATACTGTTTGGGACTTTGTGCCCTAATGATGCCCCCTAGTGGGCTGTGCTCTGCATTGGTGAGTGGGCCCACTCATTGGCAAGGTACTTAAATAATTTTTTGAAGTTTCTCTTTCTTCTTCTTCTTCTTCTTCTTCTTCTTCTTCTTCTTCGCGCCTGAACTCTCTCTCTCTAGCTTCCAGCTTTCTAGCCATTTTTGCAACTTCGACGTTTCGAGTTTGGCAGTTCTACTATTTCTTCTCAGGTAACTCCTTTGCCCTAGTGCCGTCTTTATCTTCATTTTTGTTTGCTTTCTTAGTTTAGGGTCATAGGGTTGGATTTCCCTTAGGTTGTTTCATAATTTTTTCGGCGTCTTCTCCAGCGATTGGTTCTTGAGTGTTCTTGATCAAAACCTTTGATTTCTTTGGTTTTGATCTAAAAGTCCAACCTGGTCAACTGTGGGATCATTTCTAGTTGGCAAAGCCAAATACTTCTAAGTGGAGGGTCTCCCCCTTAATGCTTAGGAGGCTTTATAGTTTAGCTGAAGAATTCCCTTCCCTGAGAGAGAAATTATTTGTTGAGATCAGACGAATAGAGGAAGAGGACGAGAGAAGACGAGGGGCCGACCCTAATTGGGTACGACCCATCTTCCCCATTCCTCTAGCCACAATTAGACCATCTGAGTCTTGTGGGTCGTCATGTCGTCCAGTCGAGAGTTATTCAGAAGAGATAGATGAGAGAGAGTCATCGCCAACTAGCGCTGGACCTTCCAGGAGAAGTGAGACGTATGATCTAAGCCCAGCCCGACAGGCCGAGGGTATGGTTACTTCCGAGGCTGTCCCTGTGACAACTCTATCCCCACATGCTTTCCAGATGGATTTTCCTCAGGGGCCTCTGACAGGTGATGAGGCCGAGGGAGAGGGGACTGAGGATCGTGAGGACTCAGATGTTGACCCAGTTGACATATCTCATGCCTCGTCCTATATTTCCTCGGTCGGGGATCGTGACCTACTTCTGTGGCAGCATGCATATGGTGTCCCCCCTAACATATCCATGAGGGTTCCCTCTGAGTGTGAGAGGGTCTTTGAGGGTGAAGAGGGATAGATAGCGGTATACGAATAAATGTTTAAGGTCGGTGTCAGACTCCCTCTAAATCCTGCCGTCGTAGATATCTTGTCATCCCTCAGTGTTTCCCCCTCTCAGCTTCCTCCCAATTCCTGGAGGACGATCCTCGGCTACATCTCCCTATGGAAAAATGCCTTTACTGACGATCCTTCCTCCAACGTGTTCTTGGCTTGCTATAATATCACTTCCTCGTCCAAACAGCCTGGGTACTATCACCTGGGGGCGAGGAGGTCTGATAAAAAACTTTTCCACGTGGCACAAACCTCCAATCACGACTGGAAGAAGAGATTTTTCTTCATTTCTGGAGAGTGGGAATTTTTCGCCGAGGCGCAACATTTGGACGATGGTTCGAGGGTTCCCAGAAGATGGTCTAATCCCTCAATGAAGGCCAGGTCAGATCCCAGACTGAGTCTGGATGAGAAAGACATAGTCGAATATCTGAGGGAACGAGGGAAAGGGGGTGAAATTGCAAAGTTTGAAGATCTGAGGACCCCTAAGTTCCTCAAGGAAGTTGGCCTGAGGGTCGGTCCCCTGACAGAGCTATGTGAGTTATATTATTTTTTTCCCATTCTTTACTTTTTTTTCAAGTGTTTCATCTTTTCCTCTGCATTTTTCTAACGTGTCATCCTCCTTTCAGGTCGTCCTTCTGGTATATCTGATCAACTTTGGGAAATGACTGCCCCAGTTTGCTATCAGGCTTGGGCAAGAAGAAGGGAAAGGAGCCTCAGCAAGCTCCGAGGAAGACGTAGACCATGGGGCCGACACCTGCTGAGCAGACCTTCGACAGACAAAAGAGGAAAGAGCCTAAAGTCCCTGTCGACCCTTGGCCAGATTCATGGACGAGGGCAAGGGTTGAGGCGTCTGAGGGGACCGCCTCTTCTTCCAGCATGGGGGCCTTCTGGTCCCAGAACTTGGAATTTCTGAAGGCCGAGCCATCTTCTCTGATCGCGAACCTGAGGGCGGCCAAGGTGTCTCTATTTTTTGCCCCCTTGGCTGCTGACTATGAGTTTTTGTCCAAAATGCCCCCGACGAAGGTGTATGACTATGGTCTGCACACCCTAGCCCAGGTATTTGTTCTTACTTCATTCCCTTAACTGCATTCTTTCACAAACTATTTCCTCGGCCTCTTAACGAGTTTATTTTTCTTATGCAGTATGTCTGTGCTTTTACCTCGGCCACTAAGTGGATGGCTGAGAACCAAGCAAAATTCCATGAAGCTGAGAGGGCTATTCAACACAAGGCTGATCTTCAGTCAGAGCTTGAGACTACAAGGGCGGAGTTACAGAGCGCCAGGACTGAGCATGCGAGGATCCTGGACGAGCTGACGAGGCAGCATGATGCAGGTATGTCAGCTAAGGACTTGCTTATAAAGGAGAAGGACGAGGCCTTGACCAACTTGGGGGTTCAGCACAAGGCTGATCTTGAGCCGGCTGTCAAGAAAGCCGAGGCCGATGCTGTGGAGGCCTACAAACTCTCGGATGAGTTTCAGGGTTTCGGCCTTGAATACTTGGAGAGGGGAATTAGGACGGCCTGTCGGTGGGTCATCCTTAAGTTTGCCGATGCAGTATCTTCTGTCCGCCCCTCCATCGAAGCAGTCCAACTGGACGACCCCTTTGATTGTTGAGGCCTTAGCCCAGGTGGAATCTCAAGTGCATGTTGAGGGTACTGGCACGTCTGAAGATCAGCCTGTCCTGGTCGTTGAGGAGACTTCTCTCATCGATGTTGAGGCCCTGCCATCTGATGCTGCTCAATAGGATGGCTTTCTGTAGCCAATACCCTCTTTTTGTACCCCATTTTTGTACTTTATTTTTGTAGAACAATCATCATTTTGTAATACTTTATTTATAATATCATCTGTCTTGTTATCTTTCATACTCGTCTTTTTGCATTGTGAACTTTTTATATCAACCCCTCCCTCGTCTTTCTTGAGGGTGAATGAGGGGTCGTCCCCAACGTTCACCCTCATTATAGCCGAGGGTTGTAATTACCAAACTAAATGGTTTCAGTCATCCCTCGTCTTTCTTGAGGGATATGGTGGGGTCGTCCCCACCATTGACCCTCATTATAGCCGAGGGTTATTTCTACCAAATTAATGGTTTTTAACAAAGTATTCCCTCGTGTTTCTTGAGGGCAAGGGTGGGGTCGTCCCCACCATTGACCCTCATTATAGCCGAGGGTTATTTCTAACAAATTAATGTTTTTTAACAAAGTATTCCCTCGTCTTTCTTGAGGGCAAGGGTGGGGTCGTCCCCACCATTGACCCTCATTATAGTCGAGGGTTATTTCAACCAAATTAATGGTTTTTAACGAAGTATTCCCTCGTTTTTCTTGAGGGCAAGGGTGGGGTCGTCCCCACCATTGACCCTCATCATAGCCGAGGGTTTCTTCTACCAAATTAATGGTTTTTGATAAAGTAATCCCTCGTCTTTCTTGAGGGCAAGGGTGGGGTCGTCCCCACCATTGACCCTCATCATAGCCGAGAGTTGCTTCTACCAAATTAATGGTTTTTGATAAAGTATTCTCTCGTCTTTCTTTAGGGCAAGGGTGGGGTTGTCCCCACCATTGACCCTCATTATAGCCGAGGGTTATTTCTACCAAATTAATGGTTTTTAACGAAGTATTCCCTCGTCCTTCTTGAGGGAAAGGGTGGGGTTGTCCCCACCATTGACCCTCATTATAGCCGAGGGTTGCTCCCTCAAGATGATCCCAGACATACTAGAAGTGACAAATACAAGATGAGACATAACACTGATATTTCTTATTTAATATTCCAAGTGTTCTGTTGGAGCGACACCCATTCAACTGTCGTCCAATAGGACTTTACAAAATTAATGATAGTATTTCTTCAAATGATCTGCATTCCAGGGGTTGGAAAAGGGCTCCCCTTCTAGGTTTTCTACTCTATAGGTCCCAAGGACAACTTCATCGATGACCCTATATGGGCCATGCCAATTCGGGTAGAGCTTGTTGGGCTTCTGCCAAGTCTTTTTGAGGATCAAGTCCCCCACTGCAATTGGTCTCTGTCTCACCCTCTGATTGTAAAACCTTGCAGTCCTCTACTGGTAGGCGGCTTGCCTTATCTCGGCGTCTTCCCTCCTTTCCTCAATTAGGTCTAAGTCAAGTCTCCTCTCTTCCGTATTTCTCTGGGGGTCATACATTTGGACCCTATGAGTAGGAAACCCAATCTCAGTGGGGATGACGGCTTTCGAGCCATAAGCTAGCATGAATGGGGTCTCTCCCGTAGAGGTCTTTGTCGTCGTCCTGTAGGCCCACAGTACATCATATAAATCTTCAACCCATATTCCTTTTGCCTCCTCAAGTCTCTTCTTGATCCCGTCTAGGATCGTCCTGTTTGTAACTTCTGTTTGCCCATTAGCCTGAGGTCAGCCTGGGGTAGAGAAGAATTATTTGATACTCACCCTTTCACAGTACTTCTGTAGAGATGTATTCTTGAATTGAGTCCCGTTATCCGAGATGAGGGTGTTTGGGAGACCATATCTGCATATAATGTTTTTCCATATAAACTGGAAGGTCTTCTGCTCTGTGATCGTTACCATCGGCTCTGCCTCCACCCATTTTGAAAAATAGTCAATGGCCACGATGAGGAACCGATAGTTATTGATGGCCCCGGGTAAGGGTCCTATTAGGTCGATCCCTCATACTGCAAACATCCACGGGGATGTAATGGAAGTAAGAGGCTGATGGGGTTGGTGAGGGATGGTGGAAAATCTTTGGCATTTGTCACACTTTTTTACATATGCCGTGGCATCTTTCCCCAAGGTAGGCCACCAGTACCCTTGGGTGATCACCCTCTTCGCTAAGGACCTGCCCCCGATGTGGCTTGAACATGACCCCTCATGCACGTCTTGCAAAACGCGTGGGACTTCGGATGGATGTACACACCTAAGTAAGGGGAGCAAATACCCCTTTTTGTACAAGGTGTCCCCAATGACAGTGAACTTTGCAGCTCTGTGCCTCAACTTCTTTATTTCTTGCCCTGCTTCTGTTATCTCCCCCTCTTTAATGTATCTGATCAGAGGGTCCATCCATGAAGTTTCTTTAGAAATATTCAGGCAAGTGCTAAGTGTTCCCTCAGCATCTTCGATAGCTGGTCGAAGTAAAATTTCCACTGGGACTGTCCTCCTGATATCTGTCCTAGTCGTCGAGGCCAACCTAGCAAGGGCATCAGCACGGCCATTATCGAGCCTAGGTATCCTCTTCAATTTCACTTCTCTGAAGCTCTTCAGTAATGATCTCACCTTCTCGAGGTACTTGGCCATTCGCTCATCCTTGGCCTCGTAGGCCCCTAGTATTTGATTCACTACTAGCCTTGAATCACTATGGACCAAAATCTGGCCGACACTAAGGGACTTGGCCAAGGAGAGCCCTGCTATCAGGGCCTCATATTTGGACTCATTATTGGAGGCTTTGAAGTTGAACCTCAGTGCGTACTCAATGTCTGTGCCATCGGGTGCTGACACTATAAGTCCAGCTCCACTCTCGCTGTCGCAGGAGGACCCATCCACGAAGAGACTCCACACAGTATCTTCTAAAAAATTTCCCTCCGTGAGGGACCCCTGTCTAAAGAGATATCTTCCCTCTTCATTTTTGGCCACTTTCTCTCTAGCGGTGCTTGTTTCAGCCTTATTTGCGGGTGTGTCGGCGAGTCTTCCCTGTAGGGTATCTGTCTTCTCGAGGCTCTCATCTTCAGTTTCATCGTCTTCACAAGTAAATTCAGCCACAAAATCTGCCAATGCTTGCCCCTTGATGGCCTTCATAGGTTGATACACAATGTCAAACTCCCCCAACTCTATGGCCCAGGCCATTAACCTCCCTGACTTTTCTGGCTTGTGCAAGACCTGCCTAAGAGGAGAGTCGGTGAGTATAACCATTGTATAGGACTGGAAGTATGGCTTCATCTTTCTCGATGCATGGATCAATAGGCTAAATTCTCCATCCTTGGGTATCTTTGCTCTGCCCCTTGGAGTGCCTTGCTGTTGAAATATATGGGCTTCTGTACCCCGTCTTCATCTATCACAATGGCTGCGCTGATGGACGATTCTGAGATAGCTAAGTACACATGTAGTTGTTCACCCTGTACTGGTCGGGACAACAGCAAGGGAGACCCTAGGTACTACTTTAACTTCTTGAAAGCCTCATCACACTCTCCACTCCATTCGAAGTCCTTTTTGAGAATTTTGAAGAATGGTAAACACTTGTCTGTGGCTCTGGACACAAACCTATTCAAAGCAGCCACTCACCCCGTGAGCCTCTGAACATCTTTAATGGTCTTGGGGGTCTTCATCTCTAGGAGGGCCTTTATTTTCTCAGGGTTGGCCTCAAATGCCTCTTTGATTCACGATAAACCCCAAGAATTTCCCTGCCCCAACCCCGAAGACACACTTAGCCGGGTTGAGCTTCATCCGTTATTTGTCCATCGTGTTAAAATTCCTCTCAAGGTCAGCCACATGATCCTCTGCCTTCAAACTCTTAGTCAGCATGTCATCTACATAGACCTCCATAGACTTCCCAATTTGGTCTTCAAACATTTTGTTTACAAGGCGCTGATACGTTGCCCTCGCATTCTTCAGGCCAAAGGGATGACCCTATAACAGTATGTCCCCTTGTCGGTAATGAAGGCTATTTTCTCTAAGTCTTCAGGGTCCATGAAGATCTGGTTATACCCTGAATAGGCATCCATGAAGCTCATGAGCTCATGGCCTGCGGTAGCGTCTACCATCTGGTCAATGCGGGGGAGGGGTTGTTGAGGTCGGTGAAGTCCGCACACATTCTCCACTTCCCATTGGCCTTAGGGACAATGACTGCGTTGGATAGCCATTCAGGGTAGATAACCTCTCTGATAAACTGAGCATCTTCTAATTTTTTAACCTCATCCCTTATGACCTCGTACTTTTCTCTAGAGTAAATTATCCTCTTCTTCTTTACCGGCTTTGCACCCTCTACCACATTGAGCTTGTGGCACATGATCTCGGGGTCGATCCCCGGCATATCTACATGACTCCACGTAAAGACGCTCTATCTTCTCCTCAACAGTTTAATGAGGTCTTCCTTGATTTTTGGCTTCAGAGACTTGCCGACTTGGACGGTTTTTTCTGGGTCATCCTCATTGAGGATGATGGATTCTACCTCTTCCACAGCCTCTCCTTTTTTCAGCTTCGTCTCATCTCTGGGGTCTAGGGTATCAATATTGTAAGTGGCTGTTGCCCTCTTGTGTGCCTCTCTTTCTTCTGCGGAGTTGTAATAACATTCTCGTGCTGTCATCTGGTCTCCCTGAACTTCCCCCACCCCGTAAGGGGTCAGAAATATAATCATCTGATGGACCGTAGACGGCACAACTTCGAACCCCTTGAGGGTTACCCGCCCCAGTATAATATTGTAGGCTAAAAAGACATGTTCATCCATCACAAAGAAGCTGACCTTCTTGGTAAGCCATCTCGGACACTCGTCCCCCATCCTGACATCGGCCTCATATACTCCAAGGGGATGAACCTTTTCCCCACTGAACCCAATCAACGGGTGGTGGTATGGGACGAGTCTAGCACGGTTGAGACCCAAGGCTTTGAAACACGGCCAAAACATCACATCTGCAGAGCTACCCCCATCTACCAGGATCCTCGGTACTTCATACCCGTGCACCCTGGTAGTGATGACGAGAGGGTCATCATGTGGGGCTAAGAGGACTTTGAAGTCCATTCTTGAGAATCCCACTATCAGAGTATCCATATAGACCTTCTTCCTCTTTTCTGACTTCGCCTCTAGAGAGGTTGAGTGTACTGTCTTCGTCACTGCCTTGGCTTCAGCTACGTGGGTCTTCCTATTTGCGACCTCTGACCCTCCTCCTTCCAGTCCTCCGGAGATCATCCCCACGCCAAGAGAGATCATATTAAGTCTCTTGACAGGGCCGTGGTCATCTCTTGGAGGGAGGTCAGGGTCGTCCTCTTCATCAGAAGGGTTGTCCCCTCTTTTTGGAGGGTCTTCTCGGCATGCATCACCTCGCTTTTTTCTGGGGTCGTCCCCTCGGCTCCTCTTGAAGGCACTCTTGTCAACGTACTTCCTCAGCTTCCCTTCTTTTAACATTTTTTCAATCTCATATTTCAGAGCAAAGTATTTGTCTGTTATGTGGCCATGGTCTTGGTGAAACTCGCACCATAGCTTTTTATTCCTCTTGTTGGGGGCTTCCCTCAACTTCTCAGGCCATTTCAGGCACCGATTACTCTTTATCTCATTGAGGATATGTTCACAGCTGACCGTTAGAGGGGTATAATCAGCGAACTTGTCATCCGTAGACCTCTTCTTCCCCTCTTTGTTCTTCTTATGGTACTTACCCCCACTGGTGCCCCCTTTTTCATCTCCGCCTTTGGCAGCCATCGCCTCTTCGGCGTTCATCACCTTCCCTGCTATCGACAGCAATTCAGCCATTGTCCTCGGAGGGTCTTCAGCAAGCTTCCATAGCAGCTTCCCCTTCTGGAGTCCTCCAATGAGGGCGGTCATGGCTATGCTCTCCTCATAGTCTTCAACCTCTAACTTTTCTTTGTTGAATCTGGCTATGTAGTCTCTTAGACTCTCATTCTTCCCCTGCTTAACATAGAGCAGGTGTGTGGTCTTCTTCTGTGGCCTCACCCCAAAGCAAAACTTGTGGATGAATCGGTCTGCCAGCTGCTTAAAGTTTTCAATGGAATTTTTTGGAAGAGACATATACCAGACATGTGCAGCCCCAGTCAGAGTACCAGAGAAGGAATGACACCTCATCTCATCTAAGATAGAGTATATGTCTGTAGTTGATTGATACATCTCAATATGGTGGACAGGGTTGGTACTACCGTCATATCTTGGGGTGATCGTAGGTGGCTTGAACTTTGATAGCGTAGGGAAGTTGACTATCTTCGCCACAAAGGGTGAGCCTATGGAGTATCCTCTCTGAAGAGGGTCCCGGCTCTTCAGTATATCACCGATCTTATCCTCTAGTCGCTAGATCGAGTCATTCTAGGGCCTTGTAGGGTCGGCTTGGCCGATGTTATCCCCTGCCGCCTCTTTAAGGTGGACGGAGGGTTCTGCTACGGCAGACCTGTGTCGGCTGTTTACTTCCCCCTGGCCGTCGTCCCGTCCTTGGGGTCGGTCCCCGTGGAGTCAGCCATCTGTTGCCTCCCTTCTGGACCTCGCAGCATTACTTGATCTGGACAATTTTTCTCGCATGTCATTTACTGGGCCCAGCCTCTCAAAGGCCGACCCCCTGCTCAGGCGATCGAAAGCAGAGCCTCTCGAGCGATCGTCAGGGTTTTGCCTTCCGTACTTCCCTCTGCTCTCCTGGAGGGGTCGTACAGTATTGTTGGAGACCTCATACGGTTCCCAGCATTCTATGGGGGACTCCTCCCCCTCCAGATCATCATACTTGTCCTCAGGGCAAGGGTTTCCTTGCCTCTCCAGGCGTAGACGCCGGGGGTCAGCAACATCCCTACGCCGCTGAGGGGGTGGCAGGTCTTTGCGTGGTGCCTGGGGTGGTCCCCTAGCTTCATGTTTCCCTGGAGCCGCTGCCGAAGTAATCATCTCAGGTGAGACCCCTGGTGGTCTTAGTACGTCTGGCTTAGAGCTGTGAACTGCTCCTGCATGATCCGCTGGCTTGCTGCCAGAGACTTCAAGACTGCCGCCACATCAGCCATCTCAGACTGAGGTGGTGGCTGACTGGAACTGGGTCATACTCCACTATCCGGTGGAGGGAGTGGTGGTGGTGGCATCTCTGGTGCCATGTGTTTGAGCTGTGAATAACTGAACTTGGAAAAAAAACTGGTGAGCTTGAGGACCTTAATGGGTCTCTTTCAATGGTGAAACATCTCCTCTCAGGGGGAGAGTGGTTCACCACCAGAGTGCCCAGTGAGGTCAAGTTGTACAAAGGAAGAGATATCTTCTCGTTCCCACAGACGGCGCCAAACTAATGATGCCTAGATTTAGCACCACCAGATAAGTGATTATGATCTCAAACGGCAGTAATCATGGCAGCCATAGAGATGCAAGTTTATAAGTGTATATAAGGAGATGAGTATAAGAGGAACAAGACAATGATGTATAGTGGTTCAGCTAATTAGGCCTACATCCACTGTGAGTGTGCGATTCACTAAGTATGGGAACTAATGTCCTTGGATACAATGCACATAAGTTCACTTTCTCTCTCTACTATGTGTACAAGTAGAGTTTCAGCTAGGGTTAGAATTCTCGATCCATCTCCCTTGTAGGGTTGTAGGTGACAAGTATATATAGGTCTTGGGGGGTGTATTTCACCCCCCAAGTATGCATGGTGCATGTGAATGATAATTTAGCCAATCTCCTGTTGACACCTGTAGATGCAAAATGATGACATAATATTCCCTCACGTGAGGGGGTGATTCTGTTATAACGATCTTCCACGTGTCTTGTGAGCCTCACGCGCACTGTTCCACGTATCTCCCAAGCCACGCGCTGTGATGATGTCACCCTCGGCCTGTGATATGAGGCCGAGGGCAAAGTTCCCTCCGGTAGTGAGTCTGGCCTAATTAGGGCCTCGTACTGTCGTACCCTCGGAGGGTCGTCCGAGCCTGATGAGGGGTCGGCCCCTTGGAGGGTCGGCTGGGCCTGATGAGGGGGTGGTTCTGATATTCCCTCATGTGAGGGGGTGATTCTATTATAACGGTCTTCCACGTGCCCTGTGAGCCTCACGCGCACTGTTCCACGCGTCTCCCAAGCCATGCGCTGTGATGATGTCACCCTCGACCTGTGATATGAGGCCGAGGGCAAAGTTCCCTCCGGTAGTGACTCTGGACCAATTAGGGCCTCGTACTTTCGTACCCTCGGAGGGTCGTCCGAGCCTGATGAGGGGTCGGCCCCTTGGAGGGTCGTCTGGGACTGATGAGGGGTCGGCCCCTCGGAGGGTCGTCCGGGCCATGATCAGAGGTCGACTGATATATGTTGAGGGGTTGGTCCCCTAGAGGGTTGTCTGGGCCTCATCCTGTGGCAGGGTTCCCTCGGCCTGGCCGAGGGTACTTATGGGTACATTAGTAGATAGCCTCATTTTCATTAATTTCACCTTGTTAGGCTAGGTTTTTAAAGGTTAGGATGCATGAACCCAACCCGATGTGGTAGTTGCATGCGTATAAAATTAGTCCTCTAAATTTAATAATTGATTACAACCATATTGCATAGAAATACGACAATTGTAGATCTTTGGATCTCGTTTGCTTCAGGGTAACCAGGATGCTTCAGAATGCAATTCGAGTGTAACTATCGCAATACCGATTTACTCGTCCTCTGATTATGTATGGTGTGGGCTTGAACCTCATATATGTAATGCTTGGGAGTACTAAAGTCTAGGTCTAATTAATCACTTAAATTTATGATTAGTTTTATACCATCAATACTGTAGGGTTGGGGGACTGTGTCCCTACCTTAATTTTCCAATTAGTTTTAGTTAACTTCTTTATTTTTCCCTTTTTCCTTTCTCACCCAATCAATATCTTTTACACTTTATTTTTTGAAGTAATAAATCAATTAAAATCTATCAAACATTCCCCGTGGATTCGAAACCCAGACTCGCCACTATACTCCACAAGAGAGTAGTTAAAGTTTAGTTTTTTTTTTGTAATCCAATGATGACTTTTCTTCCGAGGTCATAGAGCCAAGGAATCCTACTTTGGAAATGATTTTTATAATAAAACAAGTACTCTATTTTCTTTCCTCCCAAAGCATGATGGATACTGGTCTTGTTACGAAAATGATCTCACTTTGCGATGAGGTGTGTTCTATTTTTGAAAAACGAAGAGGAGGTTGAGACTTGTGTGTCACCTCAAATTTTTGAAGAACATCTCATTGAAAGTGAGTCGTGCTCCCTTGAAATTCAATCTCCAAGGGATGACGAATCACTTGAGATTGAGTTTATTTCATCACCATTTTCGTTCACCGTTATTGAACCATTAGAAGTACCGCTAGATTCCTACGAGTCGGTTGAAAATTCAGAAATGTTTACACCTTTTACCGACAAAGACACTTTGCTAGAATTTTTTTCTAATATGAACTCTTCCTTTTTGTGTGCCTCTCTCCCCATACTGCTTGAAAAATCTTTGGGAGGTGATTATATTTTTCTTGGATCTCAATTGTACTTGTGCCACCTAGCATCCAAACCCCCCATCATCCCGCTAAATTTTTTAATTGGTGATGGCTCATTTTTTCCATCTCACACATGCCTTCCGTTGCTCAAACGGAATCCTTATATTTCGGGAGGCATGCATCCTAGTGAGGGTACACCATTAATCCCTTAAAGTCATATTGTATTTTGGGTGGACCCTCAAATTTTTTGACTTCTAGTGTAAAACTTATTAGAATTTGAAAATCGTAGGTCGTACAATAGTTAGCTTATTTTTTTAGTTTAGAGTTTTTGTTATTCTTTTTGCTATGCTTGGTTCTAACATGTTTTGTAGATTCAATGGACTCGTACTTTTCGGGGATCGCTCCATTTTGGGTAATATCTTTCTTTTCCTCTCTTTATGTTGTGTTCTTGATTCCCATTGAGGACAATGCAACATTTAAGTTAGGGGGTGTGGGATATTCTTCCCGTTTATTATTTCGATTCAATGATTCGATCACATGATCTTTCCAAGAGTGTTTTTTTTTGGAAAAAGCCAAAAATATTTTTCATCAAAATAAATAAAGATTGGAATTTAAAATCTTCAAAAATGTCACAAATATTTTGTCTCAAGTTGTAAAAATCAAATGAACAAAGCCAAAATTGACCAAAGATGGAGATTGAAAGAAAATTGATGACTTTACGAATAAGTGCGGAGATTGACAAACTCGGTGAAATTTCGAGCCTATATTTTTTGATCGGTTATGGGAAATGAAATGTTTCCACAAAAAGCGCGCTACAAATCTCTAATTTAAATTAATCTCGAGACGCACATGGTAAATTAATAAGTAATTCGGACAATGAAGTATGCCATAGTTTGTTACCCCAAAACATTATCCATAAAAAGATGTGAAAAATTATGCCTTTGATAAACCAATTAAGCCGAATAAAATTATTCCTTTTCGTTTGGTAACCTGAAAAACACAAGTAGCTCGGAATTGCAAAAATGGAATATTCATTAAAGTTCGAAAAGTGCATAAGAAGGGGAAACAAAAAGAATAGAAATGCTCAACAAAAATAGTAGGAAAAGAAAAGAAGTGAAAAACAGAAAAAAATAGAGAAAATGAATTGAAAATGAGCAAAAGACCGAAAGAAGAACTAAGGGACATAATAAGAAAAAATTTCCAATTCCGAATTTCCAGACCATTTCCATGGTACCCAATACACCTATAGCCCGAAAAAGTCCTAACCGAGTTTGGATTGATAAATTAATTATCGCGTGGAGAGATAAGACACCAAAAGATAATAAAAGAGATTAAATGTGTAAAAAAGAGGCGATGTTCCCATTTTCCAATGACCGTATTCCGATGATGAGATCTATTCACCATATATTTTTTTCTTTCAATTTGTGTGCGTGTCTTTGCGTCCATTATATTTACTCTTTATATCCCGCACACTGAGAGAATAGCCACAATTCGACAGATTCGTTTGAGAGAGCATCCCGTGAGCATTTGATTCAAAACAAACTTTCGAAAAGTAACGTAATGATCAATCGGTGGAAGTTAGTGGTTCAATTTTTGGCTTCGCACTCACACACACTATGACTTGAGACTTGTAAATATGACTTTAAGGTGACTGTTTTTGGGGAGTTTAAATTGTACAATTTTTAAGTATTTTGATTTTTCTTTGAGTCAATAAAGAATTTTGTGGGTATATTCACTGCAAACCCTCACGAGACACCACTCGTCCTACTAGGGTAACCTAGGGGTTTAACGGTTTCTTGCACACGCTAAATGCAATCGCTTGCCTGCAAAAAAGGTATTCTATCCCAATAAAATTTTGGAAGGGTACTTAACTCATACTCTCATTCTTTTTCATTGCTCGGGACGCGCAAAGTTCTAAGTTAGGGGGTTTTGATTAGGCATAAATTCTTCACATTTATCCCCTTAATTTCGGTATTTTTATGATCCCGTGCGGTGTAAATAGCTTGAATTTGTCTCATATTTATGCTACTAACCCTTTCTGGCAAGTATTTTGTATTATGTGTATCTCTTATGTGTTTTACAGTTATTTCATGCAAGAAAGATGGAAAAGAGAACTCAAAACCCTGAAAGGAAACTAAGAAACGGGGAGTTAAAGGGCATTTTTGTAATTTTTTAGCCATTGTCTGGTGGTGAGGCCAATTGGAAAGTTGAAGATCTTTCAATTACAAGAACACTGGAAAAAACATCACCTCAATCCGAGCTACGGTGAATAAGTTATGCCCATTTGAAGTTCAGAAAGAAATCCATGATGAAATTGTAAAAGATGGAACCGAACCGAAGCTAAGGAAAAAAGAACCGCTTCGCCCTTTTGTCATGCACCAGATCCGTTACAAAATTAGTCACGCTTTCTAAGTGTGACAAATAGCCAAATACGAGATTTTTATTTTGTGCTTATCTTTTAGCCAAAAGAGTTTTATATTTTAGGGACTCTTCTAAACGACCTCTAGCCTATATATTTTGTCATTAGGACTCTTTTTATTCAGATTTCATTCATGTGAAAAGTCCATAACAAGTAGGAACATCTAGAAGAAGAATTTACATACTTTGCACCATTAATTCACGAGCTTTTCCAGTTTTTCTTCAATCTTTGATTTCTTCTTGCTTGTTCTTGTTCTTCAATCTTGGTAACTTTTATTTCCAGCACTTTTATTATTATTTCTCATATTTAATCTCTCTTTCCAAGCAATTATGAGTTCATGCAACGTAGATAACGTAATTTTCATTAATTTCACCATGTTAGGCTAGGTTTTTAAAGGTTGGGATGCATGAACCCAACCCGATGTGGTAGTTGCATGTGTATAAAATTAGTCCTCTAAATTTAATAATTTATTACAACCGTATTGCGTAGAAATATGATAATTGTAGATCTTTGGATCTCGTTTGCTTCAGGGTAATCGGGATGCTTCAGAATGCCATTCTAGTGTAACTATCGCAATACCGATTTACTCGTCCTCTGATTATGTATGGTGCGGCCTTGAACCTCATATATGTAATGCTTAGGAGTACTTAAGTCTGGGTTTTATTAATCACTTAAATTTATGATTAGTTTTATACCACTAATACTGTAGGGTTGGGGGCTTGTGTCCCTACCATAATTTTCCAATTAGTTTTATGTAACTTCTTTATTTTTCCCTTTTTCCTTTCTCACTTAATCATCATCTTTTACACTTTATTTTTTGAAGTAATAAAACAATTAAAATCTATCAAACATTCCCCGTAGATTCGATACCCAGACTCGCCACTATACTCCACAAGAGTGTAGTTAAAGTTTAGTTTTTTTTTTGTAATCCAATGACAACTTTTCTTCCGAGGTCATAGAGCCAAGGAATCCTACTTTGGAAGGAAGAATGCTTTTTTTAATCAAACAAGTACTCGATTTTCTTTCCACCCAAAGCATGAAGTATACTGGACTTGTTACGAAAATGATCTCACTTTGCGATGAGGTGCGTTCTACTTTGAAAAACAAAGAGGAGGTTGAGACTTGTGTGTCACCTCAAATTTTGGAAGAAAATCTCATTGAAAGTGAGACGTGCTCCCTTGAAATTCAATCTCCAAGTGATGAAGAATCACTTGAGATTGAGTTTATTTCATCACCATTTTCGTTCACCGTTATTGAACCATTAGAAGTACTGCTAGATTCCGATGAGTCGGTTGAAAATTTTGAAACGTTTACACCTTTTATCGACAAAGACACTGTGCTAGAATTGTTTTCTAATATGAACTCTTCCTTTTTGTGTGCCCCTCTCCCCATACTGCTTGAAAAATCTTTGGGAGGTGATTATATTTTTCTTAGATCTCAATTCTACTTGTCCCACCTAGCATCCAAACCCCCCATCATCCCGCTAAATTTTTTAATTGGTGATGGTTCATTTTTTTCATCTCACACATGCCTTCCATTGTTCAAACGGAATCCTTATATTTCGGGAGGCATGCATCCTAGTGAGGGTACACCATTAATCCCTCAAAGTCATATTGTATTTTGGGTGGACCCTCAAATTTTTCGACTTCTAGTGTATAACTTATTAGAATTTGAAAATCGTAGGTTGTACAATAGTTAGCTTATTTTTTTTTTTAGTTTAGAGTTTTTGTTATTCTTTTTGCTATGCTTAGTTCTAACAAGTTTTGTAGATTCAATGGACACGTACTTTTCGGGGATCGCTCCAATTTGGGTAATATCTTTCTTTTACTCTCTTTATGTTGTATTCTTGATTCGCATTGAGGACAATGCAACATTTAAGTTAGGGGGTGTGGGATTTTCTTCCCGTTTATTATTTCGATTCATTGATTCGATCACATGCTCTTTCCAAGTGTGTTTTTTTTAGAAAATTTCAAAATTTTCAAAAAAGTCAATTTTTTTTTTGAAAAAAGCCAAAAATATTTTTCTTCAAATTAAATAAAGATTGGAATTTAAAATCTTCAAAAATGTCACAAATATTTTGTGTTAAGTTGTAAAAATACAATGCACAAAGCCAAAATTGACCAAAGATGGGAATTTAAAGAAAATTGACGACTTTACGAATAAGTGCGGAGATTGACAAACCCGGTGAGATTTCGAGCCTATAATTTTTTTTCGAGCATTTTAAATCAATCCGAGTTAATGATTAACTCAAAGTTCATTTCAGCGTTTGAAAAAGTCGTTCATGATCTCTATTTTATTGTTTTGATCGATTATGGGAAATGGAATGTTGCCTCGAAAAGCGCGCTACAAATCTCTAAATTAAATTAATCTCGAGACGCATATGGTAAATTAATAAGTAATTCGGACAATGAAGTATGCCATAGTTTGTTACCCAAAAACATTAGCCATAAAAAGATGTGAAAAATTATGCCTTTGATAAACCAATTAAGCCGAATAAAATTATTCCTTTTCGTTTGGTAACCTGAAAAACACAAGTAGCCCGGAATTGCAAAAATGGAATATTCATTAAAGTCCGGAAAGTGCATAAGAAGGGGCAACAAAAAGAATAGAAATGCTCAACAAAAATAGCAGGAAAAGAAAAGAAGTGAAAAACAGAAAAAATAGGGAAAAGGAATAGAAAATGAGCAAAAACCCGAAAAAGAACTAAGGGACATCATAAGAAAATTTTTCCAATCCCGAATTTTCCAACCATTTCCATGTTACCCAATACACCGATAGCCCGAAAAAGTCCTAACCGAGTCCGGATTGATAAATTAATTATCGCGTGGAGAGCTAAGACACCAAAAGATAATAAAAGAGATTAAATGTGTGAAAAAGAGGCGATGTTCCCGTTTCCAAATGACCATATTTCGATGATGAGATCTATTCACCATATATTTTCGTCATTCAATTTGTGTGCGTGACTTTGCGTCCATTATATTTACTCTTTATATCCCGTACACCTAGAAAATAGCCACAATCCGAGAGATTCGTTTGAGAGAGTATCACGTGAGCATTTGAATCAAAATGAATTTTCGGAAAGTAACGTAATGATCAATCGGTGGAAGTTAGCGGTTCAATTTTTGGCATCGCACACACACACTATGACTTGAGACTTGTAAATATGACTTTAAGGTGACTGTTTTTGGGGAGTATAAATTGAACAATTTTTAAGTATTTTGATTTTTCTATAAGTCAATAAAGAATTTTGTGGGTATATTCACTGCAAAACCTCACGAGACACCACCCGTCCTACTAAGGTAACCTAGGGGTTTAACGACTTGTTGCATATGCTAAATACAATCGCTTGGCCGCGAAAAAGTTATTCTATCCCAATAAAGTTTTTGAAGGGTCCTTAACTCATACTCTCATTCTTTTATATTGCGCAGGACGTGCAAAGTTCTAAGTTAAGGGGGTTTGATTAGGCATAAATTCTTCACATTTATCCCCTTAATTGCGGTATTTTATGATCCCGTGCAGTGTAAATAGCTTGGATTTGTCTCATATTTATGCTACTAACCCTTTCTGGCAAGTATTTCATATTTTGTGTATCTCTTATGTGTTTTACAGGTATTTCATGCAAGAAAGATGGAAAAGAGAACTCAAAACAGTGATAGAAAACCAAGAAATGGGGAGTTAAAGGTCATTTCCATATTTTTGCACCCTTAGTCAAAAGCTGGGTCCAACTCGAAAGTTGAAGAGCTTTCAATTACAAGAACACTAGAAAAAACGGCACCTCAATTCGAGCTACGGTGAATAAGTTATGGGCATTTAAAGTTCAGAAAGAAATCCAAGAAGAAACCTGTAGGAAAAAAGAACCGGTTCGCCCATTTGTCACGCACCAAATCCGTTACAAAATTAGTCACACTTTCTAAGTGTGACAAATTACCAGATACGGGATTTTTGTTTTGTGCTTATCTTTTAGCCAAAAGAGTTTTATATTTTGGGGACTCATCTAAACGACCTATAGCATATATATTTAGTCATTAGGACTCTTGTTATTCTGATTTCATTCATGTAAAATCTCCATAACAAGTAGGAACATTTAGGAGAAGAATTTACATACTTTGCACCATTAATTCAAGAGCTTTTCCAGTTTTTCTTCAATCTTTGATTTCTTCTTACATGTTCTTGTTCTTCAATCTTGGTAACTTTTATTTCCAGCACTTTTATTATTATTTCTCATATTTCATCTCTCTTTCCAAGCAATTATGAGTTCATTCACCGTAGATAACATAATTTTCATTAATTTCACCATGTTAAGCTAGGTTTTTAAAGGTTGGGATGCATGAACCCAACCCGATGTGGTAGTTGCATGTGTATAAAATTAGTCCTCTAAATTTAATGATTGATTACGACCGTATTGCGTAGAAATACGACAATTGTAGATCTTTGGATCTCGTTTGCTTCAGAATAATCGGGATGCTTCAAAATGCAATTCGAGTGTAACTATCGCAATACCGATTTACTCATCCTCTGATTATGTATGGTGCGGCCTTGAACCTCATATATGTAATGCTTGGGAGTACTAAAGTCTGGGTTTAATTAATCACTTAAATTTATGCTTAGTTTTATACCACTAATACTATAGGGTTGGGGGATTGTGTCCCTACCTTAATTTTCCAATTGGTTTAGTTAGCTTCTTTATTTTCCCCTTTTGCCTTTCTCACTCAATCATCATCTTTTACCCTTTATTTTTTGAAGTAATAAATCAATTAAAATCTATCAAACATTCCTTGTGGATTCGATACCCAGACTCTCCACTATACTCCACAACAGTGTAGTTAAAGTTTAGTTTTTTTTTTGTAATTCAATGACGACTTTTCTTCCGAGGTCATAGAGCCAAGGAATCCTACTTTGGAAGAAAGAACGCTTTTTCTAATCAAATAAGTACTCGATTTTCTTTCCACCCAAAGCGTGATGGTTACTGGTCTTGTTACGAAAATGATTTCACTTTGCGATGAGGTGGGTTCTATTTTGAAAAACAAAGAGGAGGTTGAGACTTGTGTGTCACCTTAAATTTTTGAAGAACATCTCATTGAAAGTGAGTCGTTCTCCCTTGAAATTCAATCTCCAAGTGATGATGAATCACTTGAGATTGAGTTTATTTCATCACCATTTTCGTTCACCGTTATTGAACCATTACAATTACCGCTAGATTCCTATGAGTCGGTTGATAATTCTGAAATGTTTACACTTTTTACCGACAAAGACACTTTGCTAGAATTGTTTTCTAATATGAACTCTTCCTTTTTGTGTGACCCTCTCCCCATACTGCTTGAAAAATCTTTGGGAGGTGATTATGTTTTTCTTGGATCTCAATTGTACTTGTCCCACCTAGCATCCCAACTCCCAATCATCCTGCTAAATTTTTCAATTGGTGATGGTTCATTTTTTTCATCTCACGCATACCTTCCGTTGTTCAAACGGAATCCTTATATTTCGGGAGGCATGCATCCTACTGAGGGTACACCATTAATCTCTCAAAGTGATATTGTATTTTGGGTGGACCCTCAAATTTTTCGACTTCTAGTGTATAACTTATTTGAATTTGAAAATCGCAGGTTGTACAATAGTTAGCTTATTTTTTTTTTAGTTTAGAGTTTTTGTTATTATTTTTGCTATGCTTGGTTCTAACATGTTTTGTAGATTCAATGGACTCGTACTTTTCAGGAATCGCTCCATTTTGGGTTATATCTTTCTTTTCCTCTCTTTATGTTGTGTTCTTGATTCGCATTGAGGACAATGCAACATTTAAGTTAGGGGGTGTGGGATATTCTTCCCGTTTATTATTTTGATTCATTGATTCGATCACATGCTCTTTCCAAGTGTGTTTTGTTTTAGAAAAATTCAAAATTTTCAAAAAGAATTAAAAAAAGCCAAAAATATTTTTCTTCAAAATAAATAAAGATTGGAATTTAAAATCTTCAAAAATGTCACAAATATTTTGTCTCAAGTTGTAAATATCAAATGCACAAAGCCAAAATTGACCAAAGATGGAAATTGAAAGAAAATTGACGACTTTACGAATAAGTGCGGAGATTGGCAAACCCGGTGAGATTTCGAGCCTATATTTTTTTGAGAGAATTTTAAATCAATCCGAGTTAATGATTAACTCAAAGTTCATTTCAGCGTTTTAAAAAGTCGTTGATGATCTCTATTTTATTATTTTGATCGGTTATGGGAAATGGAATATTGTCTCGAAAAGCGCGCTACTAATCTCTAAATTAAATTAATCTCGAGACGCATATGGTAAATTAATAAGTAATTCGGACAATGAAGTAGGTCATCGTTTGTTACCCAAAAACATTAGCCATAAAAAGATGTGAAAAATTATGCCTTTGATAAACCAATTAAGCCGAATAAAATTATTCCTTTTCGTTTGGTAACCTGAAAAACACAAGTATCCCGGAATTGCGAAAATGGAATATTCATTAAAGTCCGGAAAATGCATAAGAAGGGGCAAGAAAAAGAATAGAAATGCTCAACAAAAATAGCAGGAAAAAAGAAGAAGTGAAAAATGACAAAACAATAGAGAAAAGGAATAAAAAAATGAGCAAAAGCCCGAAAAAAGAACTAAGGGACATCATAAGAAAAAATTTCCAATTTCGAATATTCCAACCATTTCTATGTTACCCAATACACATATAACCCGAAAAAGTCCTAACCGAGTCCGAATTGATAATTTAATTATCGCATGGAGAGCTAAGACACCAAAAGATAATAAAAGAGATTAAATTTTTAAAAAAGAGGCGATGTTCTCATTTCCAAATGACCGTATTCCGATGATGAGATATATTCACCATATATTTTTGTCTTTCAATTTGTGTGCGTGACTTTGCGTCCCTTAGATTTACTCTTTATATCCTGCACACCGAGAGAATAGCCACAATCCAAGAGATTCGTTTGAAAGAGCATCACGTGAGCATTTGAATCAGAACAAATTTTCGAAAAGTAACATAATGATCAATCAGTGGAAGTTAGCGGTTCGATTTTTGGCTTTGCACACACACACTATGACTTGAGACTTGTAAATAAGACTTTAAGGTGACTGTTTTGGGGGAGTTTAAATTGTACAATTTTTAAGTATTTTGATTTTTCTTTGAGTCAATAAAGAATTTTGTGGGTATATTCACTGCAAACCCTCACAAGACACCACTCGTCCTACTAGGGTAACCTAGGGGTTTAACGGCTTGTTGCATACGCTAAATGCAATCGCTTGCCCTCAAAAAATGTATCCTATCCCAATAAAGTTTTTGAAGGCTCCTTAACTTATACTCTCATTCTTTTACATTGCTCGGGACGCGCAAAGTTCTAAGTTAGGGGGTTTGATTAGGCATAAATTCTTCACATTTATCCCCTTAATTTCGGTATTTTTATGATCTCATGTGGTGTAAATAACTTGGATTTGTCTCATATTTATGAGACTAACACTTTCTCTCAAATATTTCGTATTTTGTGTATCTCTTATGTGTTTTACAGGTATCTCATGCAAGAAAGATGGAAAAGAGAACTCAAAACAGTGAAAGAAAACCAAGAAATGGGGAGTTAAAGGGCATTTTCATAATTTTTCAGCCTTATTCCGGAGGTGGCGCCAACTGGAAAGTTGAAGAGATTTCAATTATAAGAACACTGGAAAAAAGACACCTCAATCCGAGCTACGATGAATAAGTTATGCCCATTTGAAGTTCAGAAAGAAATCCAAGAAGAAACTGTTAAAGATGGAATCGAACCGAAGGTGAGGAAAAAATAACCGGTTAGCCCATTTGTCATGCACCAGATCCGTTACAAAATTAGTCACCCTTTCTAAGTGTGACAAATAGCCAGATACGGGATTTTTATCTTGTGCTTATCTTTTATCCAAAAGAGTTTTATGTTTTGGGGACACTTCTAAATGACCTCTAGCCTACATATTTAGTCATTATGACTCTTTTTATTCATACTTCATTCATGTAAATGCTCCATAACAAGTAGGAACATCTAGGAGAAGCATTTACATACTTTGCACCATTAACTCAAGAGCTTTTCCAGTTTTTCTTCAATCTTTGGATCTCGTTTGCTTCAGGGTAATCGGGATGCTTCAAAATGCAATTCAAGTGTAACTATCGCAATATCGATTTACTCGTCCTCTGATTATGTATGGTGCGGCCTTGAACCTCATATATATAATGCTTGGGAGTACTAAAGTCTGGGTTTAATTAATCACTTAAATTTATGATTAGTTTTATACCATCAATACTGTAGGGTTGGGGGATTGTGTCCTTACCTTAATTTTCCAATTAGTTTTAGTTATCTTCTTTATTTTTCCCTTTTTCCTTTCTCACTCAATCATCATCTTTTACACTTTATTTTTTGAAGTAATAAATCAATTAAATCTATCAAACATTACCTGTGGATTCGATACCTAGACTCGCCACTATACTCCACAAGAGTGTAGTTAAAGTTTAGTTTTTTTTTAATCCAATGACGACTTTTCTTCCAAGGTCATAGAGCCAAGGAATCCTACTTTGGAAGATAGAATGCTTTTTTCTAATCAAATAAGTACTCGATTTTCTTTCCACCCAAAGCGTGATGGATACTGGTCTAGTTACGAAAATGATCTCACTTTGCGATGAGGTGGGTTCTATTTTGAAAAACAAAGAGGAGGTTGAGACTTGTGTGTCACCTCAAATTTTTGAATAACATCTCATTGAAAGTGAGTCGTGCTCCCTTGAAATTCAGTCTCCAAGTGATGATGAATCACTTGAGATTCAGTTTATTTCATCACCATTTTCGTTCACCATTATTGAATTATTAGAAGTACCGCTAGATTCCTATGAGTCGGTTGAAAATTCTGAAATGTTTACACCTTTTACCGACAAAGACACTTTGCTAGAATTATTTTCTAATATGAACTCTTCCTTTTTGTGTGCCCCTGTCCCCATACTGCTTGAAAAATCTTTGGGAGGTGATTATATTTTTCTTGGATCTCAATTGTACTTGTCCCACCTAGCATCCAATCCCGCTAAAATTTTTAATTGGTGATGGTTCATTTTTTCCATCTCACACATGCCTTCAGTTGTTCAACAGAATCCTTATATTTCGGGAGGCATGCATCTTAGTGAGGGTACACCATTAATCCCTCAAAGTCATATTGTATTTTGGGTGGACCCTCAAATTTTTCGACTTCTAGTGTATAACTTATTAGAATTTGAAAATAGTAGGTCGTACAATAGTTAGCTTATTTTTTTCAGTTTAGAGTTTTTGTTATTCTTTTTGCTATGCTTGGTTCTAACATGTTTTGTAGATTCAATGGACTCGTACTTTTCGGGGATCGCTCCATTTTGGGTAATATCTTTCTTTTCCTCTCTTTATGTTGTGTTCTTGATTCGCATTGAGGATAATGCAACATTTAAGTTTGGGGTGTGGGATATTCTTCCCGTTTATTATTTCGATTCATTGATTCGATCACATGCTCTTTCCAAGTGTGTTTTTTTTAAAATTTCAAAATTTTCAAAAAAATTAATTTTTTTTGAAAAAAGCCAAAAATATTTTTCTTCAAAATAAATAAAGATTGAAATTTAAAATCTTCAAAAATGTCACAAATATTTTGTCTCAAGTTGTAAAAATCAAATGCACAAAGTCAAAATTGATCAAAGATGGAAAATTGAAAGAAAATTTATGACTTTACGAATAAGTGCGGAGATTGACAAACCCGGTGAGATTTCGAGTCTATATTTTTTTTAGAGCATTTTAAATCAATCCGAGTTAATGATTAACTCAAAGTTCATTTCATAGTTTTAAAAAGTCGTTGATGATCTCTATTTCATTGTATTTATCGGTTATGGGAAATGGAATTGCCTCAAAAAGAGCGCTACAAATCTCTAAATTAAATTATTCTCGAGACGCATATGGTAAATTAATAAGTAATTCAGACAATAAAGTAGGCCATCGTTTGTTACCCAAAAATATTAGCCATAAAAAGATGTGAAAAATTATCCCTTTGATAACCCAATTAAGCCGAATAAAATTTATCCTTTTCGTTTGGTATCCCGAAAAACCCAAGTAGCCCGGAATTGCGAAAATGGAATATTCATTAAAGTCCGACAAGTGCATAAGAAGGGGTAAGGAAAAGAATAGAAATGCCCAACAAAAATAGAAGGAAAAAATAAGAAGTAAAAAACAGAAAAAAAAAATAGAGAAAAGGAATAGAAAATGAGCCAAAGACCGAAAAAAGAAATAAGGGACATCATAAGAAAAATTTTCCAATTCCGAATTTCCTGACCATTTCCATGTTACCCAATACACCTATAGCCCGAAAAAGTCCTAACCGAGTTTGGATTGATAAATTAATTATCGCGTAGAGAGCTAAGACACCAAAAGATAATAAAAGAGATTAAATGTGTAAAAAAGAGGCGATGTTCCCATTTTCCAATGACCGTATTCCGATGATGAGATCTATTCACCATATATTTTTATCTTTAAATTTGTGTGCGTGTCTTTGCGTCCATTATATTTACTCTTTATATCCCGCACACCGAGAGAATAGCCACAATTCGACATATTCGTTTGAGAGAGCATCCCGTGAGCATTTGATTCAAAACTAACTTTCGGAAAGTAACGTAATGATCAATCGGTGGAAGTTAGTGGTTCAATTTTTGGCTTCGCACTCACACACACTATGACTTGAGACTTGTAAATATGACTTTAAGGTGACTGTTTTTGGGGAGTTTAAATTGTACAATTTTTAAGTATTTTGATTTTTCTTTGAGTCAATAAAGAATTTTGTGGGTATATTCATTGCAAACCCTTACGAGACACCACTCGTCCTACTAGGGTAACCTAGGGGTTTAACGGTTTGTTGCACACGCTAAATACAATCGCTTGCCTGCAAAAAAGGTATTCTATCCCAATAAAATTTTGGAAGGGTCCTTAACTCATTCTCTCATTCTTTTTCATTGCTCGGGACGCGCAAAGTTCTAAGTTAGGGGGGTTTGATTAGGCATAAATTCTTCACATTTATCCCCTTAATTTCGGTATTTTTATGATCCCGTGCGGTGTAAATAGCTTGGATTTGTCTCATATTTATGCTACTAACCCTTTCTGGCAAGTATTTTGTGTATCTCTTATGTGTTTTACAGTTATTTCATGCAAGAAAGATGGAAAAGAGAACTCAAAACCCTGAAAGAAAACTAAGAAATGGGGAGTTAAAGGGCATTTTCATAATTTTGTAGCCATTGTCCGGTGGTGAGGCCAACTGGAAAGTTGAAGATCTTTCAATTACAAGAACACTGGAAAAAACGTCACCTCAATCCGAGCTACGGTGAATAAGTTATGCCCATTTGAAGTTCAGAAAGAAATCCAAGAAGAAACTGTAAAAGATGGAACCGAACCGAAGCTAAGGAAAAAAGAACCGCTTCGCCCATTTGTCACGCACTAGATCCGCTACAAAATTAGTCACGCTTTCTAAGTGTGACAAATAGCAAGATACGGGATTTTTATTTTGTGCTTATCTTTTAGCCAAAAGAGTTTTATGCTTTGGGGACTCTTACAAACGACCTCTAGCCTACATATTTAGTCATTAGGACTCTTTTTATTCAGATTTCATTAATGTAAAAGCTCCATAACAAGTAGGAACATCTAGGTGAAGCATTTACATACTTTGCACCATTAATTTAAGAGCTTTTCCTGTTTTTCTTCAATCTTTTATTTCTTCTTGAATGTTCTTGTTCTTCAATCTTGGTAATTTTTATTTCCAGCACTTTTATTATTATTTCTCATATTTCATCTCTCTTTTCAAGAAATTATGAGTTCATGAAATGTAGATAACGTAATTTTCATTAATTTCACCTCGTTAGGCTAGGTTTTTAAGGGTTGGGTTGCATGAACCCAACCCGATGTGGTAGTTGCATGTGTATAAAATTAGTCCTCTAAATTTAATGATGGATTACGATCGTATTGCGTAGAAAATACGACAATTGTAGATCTTTGGATCTCGTTTGCTTCAGGGTAACTGGGATGTTTTAGAATGCAATTCGAGTGTAACTATCGCAATACCGATTTACTCGTCCTCTGATTATGTATGGTGCGGGCTTGAACCTCATATATGTAATGCTTGGGAGTACTAAAGTCTGAGTCTAATTAATCACTTAAATTTATGATTAGTTTTATACCATCAATACTGTAAGGTTGGGGGATTGTGTCCTTACCTTAATTTTTTAATTAGTTTTGTTAACTTCTTTATTTTCCCTTTTTCCTTTCTCACTCAATCATCATCTTTTACACTTTATTTTTTGAAGTAATAAATCAATTAAAATCTATCAAACATTCCATGTGGATTTGATACCCATACTCGCCACTATACTCCATAAGAGTGTAGTTAAAGTTTAGGATTTTTTTGTATTGTGGTCGGAAGCCGATAACAACGACTAACATATTTACACGGACACTCGGTTTCCACCTCGATCATTTACCTCTCAACTGAATAAGTTAAACTTTCCAGACTTAGACTTAGATCTAGGTGATGACACAAACCTTACACTTTAACGAGTAAATAATTTAAGAAAATTGTCAAGTTTATCAATGTTATAATTTCTAAACAAGGACAATCCGGTAATTAAAATCTTTAAGGGTCTAGGCCCCATAATAGAAACTTTGTCAAACCCGATGGTTCAAAAGATTATCAAAGATCTAAGAAGGACTTATTTAAAGTTCAATGCCAAGATTTTGGATTTGCATCCTAATAGGAAACCGAACGAAGGATAACTGCTATATAGTTAGTTACTCATAGTTATGAGTCTTGTAAATTGACAAGACTTGATAATTCTGACCTATGGAAAAAATATCTTGGCTATATAAATTTTAAAAACCTAAGAAGATTGAGAGAACTCCAGAGCTTATTCGGGATTTATCTAAAATAAAAAATTCTCCTAACATTGTTTGTTGGGCTTGCCAAGTGGGAAAGATAATAAAGGCACCTCATAAGAAGATAAAGGATATTCTGATTTCAAAACCCCTTGGCCTTAATCTCATCCGGATGAACTTAATGGGTCCTCTCGCACTGTCAGCCTTTGTGGTAACTAGTATATATTAGTCATTGTGGATGATTACACTCGTTTTACTTGGGTAGATTTTATGAAAAAAATAAGTCTCAAACTTTCAAAGAGTTTTTAAAATTATTCTGAAAATTAAAAATGAGAAGGACAATGTGACACACCCCGCTTATTAAAATAATGGGTGGCCAGCCCTCTACTAAAATAAACAGGAATCTCATTTGACTCATTCTTAGCATCACCATCAAAAATTAATTAATTACTAACCACCTATTATTTAATTAAGTCGTGTGTCAATTTTTTACTCATTCACATGTCGTAAATCAAATCATAAATAAGTCATTCACTATAATTTATCCACATAAATAAAGAAATCCACAATCACATATCTGAATACTGAAATCTAATACATGCCAATTAACCAAATAAACCATCGGTATAAAAATCCACTACAATAATCCCAATAAATTGAAATAAAATAATTGGCATAAAATTGTCTTTGGGCGACATGCTCGGATAGTAACTGAATGGATCCTATCTAGAGTAACAAAGATAAAAATTATCTACAGCAATCCCGGTAAGCACTCCATAGCTGCTGCAGCTCCTACAACCTAGAATATATACTCATGCTTGGCGTCCCTGTGGCTGAATACCTAAAAGATTTTGAAAATATTTTGCTATGGGTCAGAGCCCATCTCCTTTTGAAAATATTTTGCAACTAATTAAAATGCATAATAAATATGATTACATTCTTCCATATTTAAATTGGTGTCGCACTCACATGAGATAATACTCGCCCCTAAACTATAGTGCGCACCTAACGTATGCATCTTAACTCCTATTTTTCAATATCCTTAAGCCCATATGCTACCTTGTGTCATGCATATTTTATGAAATTAGTTATCACATCCGTTTAGCCTGTTTGGTTCTCTATTATGAAAACTCGATTTAAACACTATTTTTAAATACAGTTTTAAAATTCAATTTTTTTGTGTTTATAACTATTGGTTTGCGTTTGGTAAACTAGTTTTTAATACAGTTTTTTAAAAATTTGACAAAATTGGCAAACATGTATATTTATATTATACATATATGTGTATATTTATAAACACATACATAAAACTTTCAAACATACATGATACATGAATGTATACATACATACATACATACATACATACATACATACATACATACATACATTATAAATTATATACATGTACATATAATATCATGTATTTTTATGTATATTTAATGTGATATGTTGGGGAGTTTAACTACACACACACACACACACGCACACACACACACACACATATATATATATATATATATATGTGTGTGTGTGTGCGTGCGTGCGTGTGTGTGTGTGTCTATATAATGATATTGCATGTATACTTCATAATAACATTTTATACATATATGAATTGATAATATTTTTTAATACATATGTAGTATATGTATATTTTATATTATTCAATACATGTATAAAACTATATATAAGTATTATCTATCTACTCATATTATTATTTAACATATGGATCTTAGCATATTATATAATTTAATAATATAAATATACATAATTTTATGTACGTGTACATATATATTTTTTATTTATAAGAATTGCACATATATTAATGTATTATGTATGTTTATTATATATTAAGGTATAAATGCATGAATAATTCTGAGTTCAAATAAAACACCATTTTCCTGTTTTCTGAAAAACTTGATTATAACACAGAAATATTATAATTTAATGTTTAAAAACAGTTTGCCAAACACAAATTTTTAGCAGAATTGTATTTAAACACAGAAAACTGAATTATAGTTGCAAACCAAACAGACCCTTAATAATTATAATTCTCAATTATAATTAATCAATTCATTTCAGATAACTTTCAACAATTATAATTCTTAATTATAATTTATCGATTCATTCCAAATAACTTTCAATAGTTATTAATTCAATGTCCGTACATAAGTGGCATATACCCGTATATATTTTTCTTCACGTATATATACGTATTTTCATGTCATATCAAGTACACAATATATCACTCGCTAAATACGTATAATCGCAATCCCCAGAGCATTACCTTGTGGATGCGAATCTGTAAAATGCTATCATGCTCCAAGGCACACATCATCCTAGGCTATGGGGTCGAAATCTCACATTGAACCCGACAAATAGTCAACGTGTTGGAGGCGATCATAGTCCTAAGATAGTGAGTCATAACCATATCAAAATTATCTCACTTCGACTTCAACCTCACAAGGGAATGCTTGCGCTATGACCTGGGGCCGATACTTAGCCAGTTGATATTCGCCAGGGAAGATCACCCACATCATGCAACCTCCACTGATAGCACTAGAGTGGTATGTTCAAATAATTATATCATACACACAGAAATAATAACACATATTTACTGCCTTTATACCCGTATATATTTCCAATAAATTTGGCTAACCGTGCCTATCCCTCGTAGCACCAGCCTAATAATCTCGAGTATCATTTTCGTGCTCAATTATTTAAATATTCACTTATTTAACCAATTGATTTTCAAAATATTAATTCTGGCCACATCCTACTTTCAATCAACTCATATCCCCGCTTTTCTAAATTTAATCTCAAATTCATTAATAAATTCTCGAGTATAATTCATCTCAAATACTCTCATTTTCACCCCGGATAAAGTTCCAAATAAATCGGGGCCATGATAATAATTCATTTAAATTTTCAAATGTCCTAAATTATTCTTGGACTTCATAAATTAGTCGCCAAAATTAAATCACGAACATATTTCATCAAATAACCCACACTGGCTGTAACAGGCCAACTAAACCGGTTTGAATTGAGGGCGAAGCAGTTCGCCCCTACTGACGTCAACAATTCATTCCCAAATCGATTTTCAGTAAGGTTTAATCCTAATTAATTAATCCCAAATTATATTTTCTTAATAATTATCAATTCTCATGAATCCTAAATATGAAATAGATCCACTTTAATATAAACTCATCTACACATGATCACTACATGGGATTTAAACTTAATATCTAAATATTATGAAATTCTCACCATACTACAATAGTTCATAATTTCTCAATCGTCTAAGTCAATAATTCATGTATCCACATGAGATTCAAATTTTCAGATTTCAATCTATATAAATCACACAATTTTATTATGAATTCATTTCTCCAAAAACCATTTCCCAATTATGATATGAAATGAAATATACACATAATTATTTATCAAGATAGTCAATTGCCTTAATAATTATAGGGTCTAAATTTTGATTGAAGATCCGCCTTTGATGATGATTCTTAGCAACTTCTTTCCAATTTATCCTCCTTTGAATTCCTTTAGCCTCCTCTTAGATTTTTTTTTGTTTTCTTCTCTTTTATCTTCAAGTTCCCTCTAACTCTTGGTATAACATTAAGAAAACCTTTTGATATTGTGGGAGGACTATTCACATAACCCTAACCTTCCAATATATATGTTAAATCCCAACATATTTTTAAAATGACTAAAATGCCCTTATACGGGTCCTGATTAGTCTAAAAAGCCCTCAAAACCCAATCACTACATCGGGGTACTTAATTTTGACTATTTTGACCTATTCCAGATCAACCTTGCACTCGAAATCATCATACGAGTCTCCCATCATCAATTTACCATCTTATTCCCGATACAATCCCACACGTGCGTCTCGAATAAGATACTATTAACCGTTCGCTTTTACTCTTGACGTAATATAAAATAATGCAATTTCATTTACTTATCACACAGATAAATATAATAACACATAAATATTAATCTATTTCTCTTTGATTAATATTTATTTAAATTCATTATATTTTTATAATTTAATTCAATTACTGCGATATGTGTAATTTAAGTATTCCTGAAATTACGGGGTATTACAGACACCCAAGTATTACGAAGGAGTGATAGGGGCGGTGAGTTCAAAGAGATTGTTTTTTTATAGAATATTGTGCTCTAAATAGATATCACCATGAATTTAGTGCACTTAAAACACCTCAACATAACGCTATAGCAAAACGAATTAATCGAACAATCCAAGATATGGCTAGGGTCATGATACATGATAAGGACTTGCCAAAATATTTTTGGGTTGAGGTTGTCCAAAGTACATGCCATATTACAAACAATGTCTATCTCTGCAATTCTAAAGAAACACCTTATGAACTTTGGTATAATAAAAAATCCAACATTAAATACTTTAGAATCTTCGGGACTATTTGTTACGTCTGTAAAGACTGTAAAAATATTTCTAAATTTTACTCTCATGGTAATAAAGCTATTTTTCTTGGATACTCTTAAAATTTTAGAGCCTACCAAATATATAATTTACATACCAAGTCCATGATGGAGTCGATAAATGTGATTGTAAATGACACTGCACCATATGCTATTAGTAACTATCCTATCCAAATCCTGAGTCTGGAAATATTTGTAAACCTACTTAACTCAGGAGTTTGACTCATTGTCGACGGAATACCTTGCGGTAACAACATGTTTTTTTAAGGATCACCCCACTGACAAAATAGTTGCTAACCTAATAGAGCTCGTAGAACAAGATCCCAACTATGTTAGTTTGATAATTTTGCATGCTTTGTTTCTTTGGTGGAACCAAAGACTGTAAATGATTCCTTAAACAATTATGACTAGATCAACGTTATGCAAGAAGAGTTAGTGCAATTCAAAATTCAAGACGTCTAGTATTTTATTCCACGACCTTCTAATACTAAAGTAATCGGTAAAAAATGAATTTTTAAAAACAAAAGCAGTGAAACGGGAGTGATAAATAGAAATAAGGCTAAGTTAGTACCCCCAAGGCTATAATCAAATCAAATGAATGGATGTCGCTAAGACTTTTACACCAGTTACTCAGTTATAGTATGCCCATCTTCTCCTCGTTGTACCATGTAAGTTACAATTCAAAATTTATCAAATGGGAGTTACCGCTTTTTAAATGAGATTCTAATGGAGGAAGTCTATATTGAATAACCCAAAGGCTTTATTGACTTTAAACATCCTAACCATGTCTTTCGGTTTAAGAAAGATTTATACGGCTTAAAGTAAGCCCCCTGGGCCTATTACGACCGTCTATCGACCTTTTTAGTCAATAAAGGGTTCGAACGCGAAGGAAGTGGACAAACATAATTTGTCCGCAATATTAAATCAAAGGTCCTAATCGCATAAATTTACGTGGACGATATAATTTTTGGACCTCCTAGCAAGAAGTAAATGACTTTTTAAAAATCATGCATGGGGAGTTCCATATGTCTCTTATGGGGGAGATACAATATTTCCTTAGTCTCTAAGTTAAATAATTATATGTTGTCTTATTCATTTCACAATCAAAATATGCTAAAGACTTGATTAAGAAAGTCGAGTTAGATAATTCCAAAATTATGCATACACCTATGAGCACTACCACTAAAATGTCTTAGGAAGAAATTGGTAAAAATATAAACCCAACCTTATACAGAAGTATGATCAATAGCTTATTATACTTAACTGCTTCTAGGACCAATATCATGATCGTTGTTTGTGTTTGTACTCGGTATCAATCTTTGCCCAAAGAGAGTCACCTAACGTGTGTTAAATGAATAATTAAATACATAAAAGGTACTATAGATTATGGTATTTGGTATACTAAAGACGAATTCGGTACCATAGTAGGCTACAATAAAGATGATTGGGTTAGATGTTCCGACGATGGTAAAAGCATCTTTGATGGGTGTTATTGTGTTGGAAATAACTTGTTTTGTTGGAGATATAAAAAGCAAAATTGCATATCCCTTTCAACTACCGAAGCAAAATATATTGCCCTGGTAGTTGTTGCGTTCACTTAATCTGGATTAAACAAATATTCTGTGATTATAAAAAAATCGAAAATCAAGTAACTTTATTATTTTATAATCAGAGTGCCATAAACATATCAAAAAATCATGTTCAACACTCTAGAACTAAGCATATCAAAATTCGTCATAATTTTATAAGAGACTTAGTTAAATCGAAGGAACTGTTGATTGAGTATCTAAACACAAAAAATAGTTAGCAGATTTCTTCATAGAACCTCTAGACAATATTCGTTTTTAATCTTTAAGAAAATCTATAGGAATTATTGTTCTTGAATGAATGCTACTATATATTTGTCATATATGCCTATTATTATCTTGGTTAAGATATATCGCCCTAAGGATTTAGGGCATGGATGTTTGATAAATAACAAAAGACACCTCCTAAATCAAGTCAATGTAGGAGATGACACTTGATGTGAACCGTTTATACTACTGATTTGTCTATTTAATTCTCTCATATTTGATTTATTTTCACTTGTTGTCTATTAGAAACAAAACGTGTGTGTGTGGGTGGACGGGGGGAGTACATCCTATAGACATCTTGAAAATAATTTTTTTTAACATATATTGTTTAACTTGGTCTTGCGAGATTGATATTTTGCAAATGTGTAGATCTTTAGGGTGATTGTGATCTTCCCAGAATCCTTTAGGGTAATTTTGTAAATAGTTGAGTTATATAATAATTTCTTTTCCTAGGATTGGGATGTGTAGATAAAAATTCTTGCATAGGGATTAGGATTTCTATTTTTTCTTAAGAGTACCCATGATGTACTCGTAGGGTTTTGTAACAAATATCTATATGACAATATTGAAACACCCTAAATAGTTAACACTTACGTTTGCATTTAGTCTATACTATATAGAGTTTCAACTAGTTTGTAATTTGTGAAAAATATATTTTCAGTTGAGAACCACTTTATGGTACATCATCAAGAGTTTCTCAAAGAAGACCAATCATAGTCCAAGAAGGGTAAGATAGTAAGTTTCACTAACAAATAGGTTGCACACACTTCACATATACTGATATATTTTTCTCGTAAGTTTTTGCATTTTTCCATATATTATGGCACTTTTTGCTATTGATATGGAATATTTGGATTTATTAAACGTACCCTTTTAAGTGCTAAAAATATGAAAAAATTAAATTTTGTGTAAAATAATGAGAAAATATTGTCATATTTTTCCAGAATTTTAAATATTTTTCCTGATTTTTAACTGAATTTTAGAACATTATTTAAATTATATTTGTTTATTACAAATTCATTTAATCATTTTCTGAAAATTGAAAAACAGCGTGCATGTTTCTCATTTGGCAGAATTATGAGTTGTCATCATCCTGTTAGTTCATCTCGTGGCTGATTTTCATAATGTCTACACGTGTGAGTGTGCTTGTTAACTATCACATTTGTAGAATTAGTTTTGCGATCGCTGATCTCTTTTAAGGGACATATGAAATGAGTTGTATATGTGAGGTTTGTATCATTAACTGGGTTTACCTTTAGCTTCAAATTAGCTTATTTCTTAAGCTCATTTTTTAACAATTGGATTTATTTTAACTTGATTGAATTGATGACAACCATTGAGACGGGGAGATGTTTACCGAAAGTCTATATCCTTCCATCCCTTACTATATAAAGCCTTCTCTAGTCAGATTACGGAAGATTATTTTTACGAAGTCTAAAGAGAGAGGAAAAATGAGAGGGGAGAGAGAGAGAGAGAGAGAGAGGTTTGGAGATGAAGTGATGGTTTGAGAGATGAAAGAAAGAGAGTAGCCCTAGAACTCCTAGGAAACTTTTATCCAAACAGAAACCACAAGTAGCTTATGTTCTACTCTGGTTTTCATTGATAAAGATTGAGTGAATAATCTTTGAGTTATACATTTTCACTCATTCACATAGTTAGGGTTTTTTTCTCAAAATAAAGATTTTGAAATGTGATTGTTTTGAAACTATGTTATCTTAAAAAATATTTTCTTGGATCTCATATTATAAATGATTATTTCTTGGATCCAAGCTCTCCGAGTTGAATCAGAATTGCTTAAAAAAGTTTTCAATTTTAGATCTTATATATATCTTCTTTAAAAGGATTTTAAGTATTTTGAAATCATTTTCAAACAATAAAATTGTTTAAATCTGAAATATTTGTTAGATATGACTTTCTCCGTTCATATTTGTTTAGATCTACAAACTGAAAATTATTTTTGCAAGGTTATAATTTAACACCTTTGTAATAAATATTGCATGGTCAGATATCTTGTAATTTGATTAGGAATTTATTTGTATGTTAAGTGTGTGTGAGTTTTATGCATATGCATGCAGAGTAATTTCACTTACACTACACATTTTGTACATATAAATCACTTAGAAAATTGTTAATTGATATTTGGAGAGAGGTTTCTTCAATTGACTTTGTGGATTTATTATTACAACATCAGAAGATCTTCCTATAGTTAGTTTTTCATTTATGTAACTTTTCTTTCTTGCTTTGATCTTTATTTGTATGTAATTTTTAGCAACACCATTTGATTTTAGTGATTGTTTTTTATTTTCCCGTAGAGGGGGCATGGAAATTTCTCTAGTACACTAAAGTTTTACCATGTAAAAATTTTGTGTGTTGTGCCTATTGCTTTAAATCTCCCTAACTGCCTTAGTATTCACAACATTAGTTTAATACTTATTTCGAATTTTTGTATATCTTAGGTGTTTTTCTATATGAAACTTAATTAAGAATTTCATAATTTAAGCCTGACTTAGGTTTTTAAAAAAGTAATCAAGCAAATCTTGTGTTTATACCTAGTCTGTTTTATACTCAAAACAAAGTTTTCTCGATAAAGTTATTCGGGTTATGTACTAAAAAATTTTAACTTGGTTAAAAGGTCAAGTGTGATTTTCACTTCAATTAAACAATTTCCCTTTGGTTTGGTTCATATGATAGTGGTAGAACTTATATTTAGAAATCTAAAATAATCGAGGTGTGCTTTTAATTATCTAATAGATGTATTGGAATGCTAATCTAAGTGAAAACCTAAATTTGATAATAATCTAAATCTCATCTTGAGTAATTTTCTGAAAACTATAATTTAAAATTGAGAATTGACATATGAAAACTATTTTGAATAATAATTAGGGTTCATGTTAGAATTTTATTGATTGAAGAAATTTTATTACCATCTTCTATGAAAATAGGAAATTAATATCAAAATATGAAGTAGATAAGTTAATAATGTTAGTTATTATGTTGATAATCAAAATTCATGTTGAAACATGCTAGTTATATGAATTATATAATAAAATAATTCATGTTTTAGAACTTGGTTCTTACAATGCTAGGTTGTTAAATGGGGTTATAAATCATGTTGAGATTCCTAAATTCATGAATTGAATGTTAAAATATTGGGTTTTCTACCCCTAAATGTAAATAAATTCATTGGAAACTAATCTAATACATTTAGGATTAAGATTAAATGATTTTTTATAAAATAATATGAAATAAAATTAGGATAAAATTTATGGGTTACGTAACTTGGATCGAGTTGGGTTTGGAATCGGATCAAGTTGGCTAGGGAACCGGATATAGTTGTCCCCTAGGTTTTGTTATTGTGAGGTTTTGGGTGGTTGTGGTTTGTTTCCTTGAATTGGTTTGGTTAGGGATGATTGTTTGGATCATTTTGATAATAATTCCACACGAGTAGGTGGGTTCACAAGGGTATAAGATACCTATAACCTTACAATAAGTTGTTCTAGTTTTGAAAAATTAATTAACAGTTGAGAACCGAAGTCCAATTTGATAGTTTATAACATGTAGGTTATGTGTACCTATTTAGACGAGTTTTATGTGCGTGAACATACCAGAGGTGGGTGTGTAGGCTCGTGGTGAATTTACTAGTTGGGGATTTGATGGGACACATTCGTTGGGGTCGTGTATTGCACCTTAGGTTGATGACATCAGTTTACATTGGTCTATATTATCACGATACTACGTGTTAAGGTCGTCATCTATAATGTTGGGACAATGGGCCTCGATCCATCCTTGTAAAAATTGGTATGTAGTTATTTGGTTGGGTAATAGGGTAGATATTTTCCCTATTATGTATTTTGGGACTTTAGGAGTCAGTACCTTCTTTAGTCGATACAAGTAGAGGAACACGATATCGTTTCATGAGATGTTTTATGTGAGGGTCCTATTCTTTATGGTCAGTAGTCAAGAGTACTTATGGTGATTAATTTTATATTTGCATTGTTTTCCAATATTGTCGGCAATGATTATTTGATTAACATTGGTAGCAGACTAGCAGTAGCTTTATCTTTATTCTGCTAAGCTCATGATAGATGGTAATGGTATATTGATGACATGTTATGGAGGGTTAGTTTGTTTACATGTATTTATATTACGGGGTGGGATATTCATATGTTTACCTTATGCCATGACTAAATTATTGTTATGTATTTTCTATGGGATCATGTAGAAAGTTCTTGTTAAGGGTGTGACCCTCTTGCGTTGAAAATATTTTAAAGTTTCTAGGCAGTTTTAACAACCCATATATTTTAACCTTAAGGTTGATCAATTATTGACATTAAAATATACAAATTATATAAACAATTTAAATGACATTCTTAACATGAAAGAAACAAATGAGACATGTGAATGCGATATAAAAGTCCTCCAATATAAAACTCGTAAAGATCAAAATCATAATATATATATATATATATATATATATATATATAGAGAGAGAGAGAGAGAGAGAGAGAGAGAGAGAGGTCTACAACTAAACATCAACTCCCAAATATAGATGACAATGTTGAATCTCAGTGATAAAAGCCAAATCTTGCTATCCAATATACATTCCATATAAACCCAAAAGTATAACTCACACGACTGAAAATGTAAATGATAGTTTATAAAGAGATGGGCCTATATCGATCTCTGAAGCTAGAAATCTTAAGAGAGGGTAATGGAGAATGCGTGCTAGTCGGAGAAGAGAAACTCGAAGCGGGAGGACCATCTCTAGCAATTAGAAAGTCACCACGAATAAAATGGGTCAAATCCCTAGCAAGTCACTAAGCCACACAACTTAAATTTTATATATATATAATAAATTCACAGTTTATGTAACGATGACCCAACGTATATCACGAAACCTCACAATGCATTTAATCACCTCAGTAGCTTCAACAATCAATTAACCTATTAATTAATTACAACGTAACTGACAGGCGCTCGTTCTTCTCGACCATCTCAAGAAACATGTGATACGTCCATAAAGAACTATCACATAACTCGTAGCCACCTGCTTCATAGTGCCGAAAAACCTCTTGTCACCTTCTACGCAGTATCGAAACTCCACAACACCGTGTGGTATCAAACCGTACTCCTCAATTATGCCAACATAAGAGTGTTCCTTATCGGCACATCCCCAAAAGTCACGTTCATTAATTAATTCATTAATAACATTACAAGTATCAATCGTAACTTATCACTCATCGCTACATCGATATTATCTAATTACCCCATCCCTCAGGTCATTTTAAATAAAGAGCGAAAACAAGCGTTAAGTGATTTCATTAAGGACTAAAGGTATGATATGTCTAACATGGAACTACTCATAAATCGAAGCATTAAAATAAAGCGTTATATTGATTAACTTAAGGTTATTGATTCACCACTTCTACTCGTCTCTAAACTCCATGCGTGGGACATCTCATAAAAATTAAATCCAAACAAGGAACCCCCTGATACTTATGTTTAGATAGGGTAATTGTTAAGACAATTAATTAGTTAAAAGTTTTTTAAGATGAATTTAATTAAGAGATTAAGTGAATTTAACATCCAACTTTCAAACCAAACCGTAATCCGTTCAACACAAGCTATTACAACCATAACCTAATAAGCCAACAAATTTATTACGTACTCCTTCTAATTCGTCTACTTGATTAATTCATTATCAACAACATAATTAAAGTATTTGAAGTCTTACATTGGGTTCTTAAATAAATTAGTCATGTCCCAATCCAAGAGTGTAATTAAACATAAAGACTTCTATTCATATTTCAAGGGTTTCAACATAGTCTGATCACAAATAATAAATCCTCATAATTTTCTAGACCATAAATAAAAATCATCGTACTTAAATCTCATCAATTAGGTAATTATTACCAAATGTACTACTCTTAATGATTCAGAAAGTAATTTAGAGAAAATTCAATAATTTCTACAATTGATATGTTATGCTAAACTATAGTTGAGAAATTAAAGTATGGTGATTTCATAACATATAAAGAACGTTGTTTTATTCGTAGAGATTTTAATGCAAAAATTTGGGATAAATCCCTAAAATTTAAGGGAATAGCTATTCCCACACCCTCTTTGTCTCCCCCCAGACCCTTTGGGTAGTAAATGACAATTGTGCCCTTAGGTTTTTAAAATCTAGATGTTCAATTTTTTCACCTCCAACTAAAACAAATACATTTGATAAAAAAAATTATATTTTCGATAAAAACTATTTTTAATAAATTTAAAAAAATACTATTTATAAAACGTAAAATCTTATTTACTTATTTTTTTTTATTAAAAAACTGTTTATAAAACATAAAATTTATATTCTTAAGAAACTATTTTCTTAAAAAAGTGCCTTTTTTCTTTAAAATAATATTTTTGGTTAAAAACTGTATTTTTTACTATTTTAAAAATAATCTTTTTACTATTTAAAAAAAATATGGTTCGCAGTAGCGGTATGTATAGGCGGTCCGACCTCCTATACACATCGCCGGCGCGGATCATTTTTTCTAACTTGTTGATCCACGCCAGCGGTATGTATACATGGTCGGACTGCCTATACATACCGCTAGCGCGAACCATTTTTTTAAATAGTAAAAAGATTATTTCTAAAATAGTAAGAGAAACACTTTTAACTAAAAAAATAAATAACGAAACAATTTTTTTAAATAAATAACAAAATAGTTTTTTTAAATAAATTAAAGAAAGAGTTTTGTAATTAAAGATAGTAAAAAGAACATCATTTTTTTAAATAAATAATGAAACATTTTTTTATTAACGTCCATTTAAATAAAAAATAATAAGTTTTTTTTATAAACAACATAATGTTTTTTAAATAAAATAAACTTTTATAATTTTTATATTTTCAGAATATTAAAATTTTAATTTATCCAGAATATTAGAAAAAATGGTTCGCGCCTGCGGTATATATAGGTGGTCGGACCGCCTATACTTCTCGCTGCTGTTGATCATATTTTTTTAAAATAGTAAAAAGATTATTTTTAAAATAGTACAAAAAAATAGTTTTTAACCAAAATTTGTAAAGAAAAAAAAAGTTTTTTAAGAAAACAATTTCTTTAGAAACAAATTTTACGTTTTATATACAGTTTTTTAATAAACAAAATAATAGATAAGATTTTACATTTTATAAACAGTTTTTTTATTTATAAAAAAAGTTTTTTTATTGAAAATATAAATTTTTATTTTTTATCAAATGTATTTGTTTTAGTTAGAGGTGAAAAAAATTAGATATTTAGATTTTATAAACCTAAGGGCACAATTGTCATTTACTATCCAAAGAGTGTGAGGGGAGACATAGAGGATGTGGGAATAGCTATTCCCAAATTTAATAAACACGTTTTTGGGTGTGAAGCCTAAAGTTTTAAAAATGAATAAAACCTAGATTTTTATAAAATATATGAACTTTTGGGGGAGAATCCTTAGATTTTATAAATGAATTTATAAGTGAAAAGCCTATTTTTTATACATAACAAATTGATTAGCTTTTCTCTTGGGGACATGCGAAAATAAAAAAAAAAAGTTAATTGTAAGTGTGGGAGCCCATTTTTGCAAGTTCATGAGAGTAGCCGACCAAGATAACTTGAGTTATTTGGCCCGGCCCAAATCATAACTTAATTTCTACACGGGAAGTTTAGTTAAAAGAGGATACTCTCAGATGTGGTCAAATCAGATGCCAATAATCTCGATCGAGATATTCAAGCACCTCATGGCCAATCCATGTACATGATGGAGTTCCTTAAACAACTCTAACTCTGTACCAAACACATCTATAAATTGTTCTCCCTGACCAGGGGCAAAGGGATGAAACATTGTAATCGTTGACAGACACTTAATAAGAACAAGTAACCTCTTCGTGGACGTAGGCAAGTTGCCGAACCACTTACATCGTTATTATGTGTGATTCCATTTACTTTTCGCGCTTTGTGATTGTTTTCGTAGATCCTTTATTGTGAATTTTTCTCCACTCACAATTGGCGCCGTTTGTGGGAATCGACTTTTATTCCTACGAAAGCATTCAATACCGGAAATCCAACAATGTCTCACCATAGCAGCAACATTCCACAAGTTGGTGATGTTTAGGAAGAGCCAGCCCCCCCAAGGTTAGGTCTGAAATTCGCCAACATACAAACCCAAGGTTTTACCAAGAAAGACAACCTTCAGAAGAAAGCCATGGACCTCCAAGGTCCACTCAGATTTCTAGGCTCGTCGATGCCTATGAAGACCAACTTCGAGAACAGGAAGAGGCAACTCGCCGCCAAGAAGAAGAAAATGCTCGCCTTAAGAGGCCACTTGAAAGAATGGAGAGAGATGTAACAACCCAACCTGTTGAGTGACTATTTTATATTATTTTGCCTGATGGGCTAATTTTATAAAATGGAGGAAGTTGGGTTGAATATTATTTCCTGTGATATTAAGGGATAATATTTACTATGTTTTGTCTATTTACCGTCATGAGAAGGTAAATAGCATTATATTGTGGTTTATTGCGTCGTTATATGTAAAACGACGGTTATGACTCATATATAGATTGGAGTTAGGGCTGTAAACGAATATTCGAAAATCCGCATCCGTCCGATAATCGAATCCGAATTTGCGGATATTTATCCGAAAATATGGCAACGGATACGAATATGGATACTCTTTAAAAATATCCGAGAAAATGGATACGGATGCGGATAGTACTAGTATCTGACACGGATAATCCGTATCTGATGCGGAGTATCCATTTTATCGGATATCCGTTTTACCGGATATCCGTATCCGTCAAACATATGTTTAAAATATTACTAATAATATTAGTATTAGTATTACTAATAAAATAATATTTAAAAAAATCTTAATCGTTTATTCCCAAAACAAAATAAACACATACTCCACTCAAAACAAAAACACCATAAGGTTATTGTTTTATTGGGTATATTATAAAATGTCATGTATTATTATATTATTGGGTATATTATCATGGAGTTACACTAAAGTTACAATACACCTTATCACACACAACATACACTGACTAAAGAGCATATACTCCACTAAAAAAACTAACTTCGTTTCATTTCTCCTTCGTACAAAATAAGAGAAAAGAAACTCACATGTGGTTGTTCATTAGTTTCCTTAATTATAAATAAATGTAAGAGAGAAATAAAAAAGAATGTAAGAGAGAAACATAAAAGTAAAGATATGTTTTGATTGTAATGAGAACTGAAGTTAACAATATGTATATTATATACAAAATAAAAATGTATACTTATTAAATTTAAAATATCAGTATATTTTGAAGACAAAAGGTCCATGAGGTTATCATTCTCAATAAATTTAATTAATCTAAAAGGTGCATATTTATTTCTACTGTTATGGAATGCGACTGTTATTTATTTTTTGATGGCTTTAAGCTTATATGGTTGTAAAGTATGGATGACTTTAAGCCATATTATCATTATGGAATCCATAATTGTTGATGTTAGGAGGCATAATTTTGTTACATATTTATTTGGATTGGATTGGATTTCATTGGATTGGATATTATAATTGTTATTTTTTGCGATGGCTAAATAATGCAAATGGATACGAATATTATCCGAATCCGAGGTATCCGAGCGGATACGAATATGGATAGTTATTTTAACTATCCGGCGGATACGGATACGGATATGGATAGTACATTCAGATAGCGGATACGGATATGAAAAATATGGTATCCGATCCGTATCCGTCCGTTTACCACCCCTAATTGGAGTATAATTAATGGAAATGAAATGAATTTGGAACACAAAAATAGTTCACGTTACTCCGAATGCCAAAATATGGGGTGCGGTTATTTTTAGAATAGTCGAAATAAGTGCCAAGTTGTATTTTTGAGTTTCGGACACTTTTGACGGATTATGACTCAATTATGTGGTTATGAGTCATTTTAATGGTGTATTAACATTTAAAAGAGGGAAATTATGTTTTAAGACCCGTATAAGTCTTCCCAACCCTTTTATTTTCTCATTCTTATGTTATAAGCCAAGAGAGAGAGAGAGAGAGAGAAGAGAGAGCTTGGGAGAAATGGCGAAAAGAGAGAGAAATGGAGATTTGGAGCTGGAATCCGTTGCAATCGGAAGAGAATCCGAGACTACAAACTTGAGGCAAGTTTCTTACTTGCTAGATATTGATTTAATGTGATAATTTGCATGTATAATTAGTTTTTGGGAGATTTAAACCATTTATGGGTTTTGGGTGTTTTTGGTGTATAACCCTTAAATCTTTGTTTTAGTTGATTTGAGGAGAAAATATAAGTTAGTTGTAGTATAGAAATGATGTAGTATAATTATTTTTTGTTGATGTTGGAAGAATTGAAGGATTTGAGGGTTTAGGAATTTTAGGGTTCTTCAACCCGTAGCACTAACTGGGCAATTCTGCAGGGCTGAATCGATTCGGCCTTAGGGCGAATCGATTCGGATAAGGGGAAGGTTACAGGTCTGGGAGACCGAATCGATTCGGGCTAAGGATGAATCGATTCGGACAGATGCATGAAGTTGGTTTTACTCACCGAATCAATTCGGCTTTGGGCAAATCGATTCGCAATCAGGGGCGAATCGATTCAGCCCTATGGCGAATCGATTCGGATGCCCTGTTTTTTTGAGAGTTTTCTAGTTTTGTTTTGGGTCCTTTTTTTTTGGGTCCGAGGGTTAGGACCCTTCCTTTAGGAAGTAATGAGGAGTCCTAGGGGGTTGTGTTGGGTAGACAAATGTTCTAGCCTAGCATGGGGACATTGGGCTTGTCCCAAGGGTTAGCTTATGTAGGTTAATGTCCGAATGATATAGGAAGTTAACCTAAAATTGATAGAAGATAAAATGATTATGTTTGGGACTTTTGGGAGACTGTGATTGAGGGAGACTCACTTTGATGATTTAAGGTATTGTGTTGGACTCTTGGAGACAAGTGAGAGGATGTTGGCACTTCGGGTCTTAGGTCATTAATAAAATATGACTTAAGAATAAGAAATACATATTCTAAAATTGGTATTTAATCATTGAGAATAAATGATTTTTGAGAATGAAAAATATGAATGTTTTCAAATGGAAAGAGAAATGATTTCCATAAATGTTAATTTATGATTACACACCTCTCTAAATCGCTATCATAAGGGAAGTTGCGCGCGTTAAGGTGAAGTCTCCTGACTAATGAATGCAGGGTGAATATAGTCATTTGGCCATATGACCGGTTATTATATATTTGTTCTGCGCTAGTGAGGTAATTCTGGGTGTGGTTATGACTCACTCGCAGGGGTATGGCCGCTTCTCGACGTTTCGGTAGGATCCCAGGTTGTCTTGTTTGATAGGCCCTGGAAGATGATAGCCATTTAGGGGCGCGTCCAGTGGGGAAACCCGGAGGGACGGTCTTAGAATCATTATATGTATGTGAATATAACTATTCTTAATAATGTGGGACATTATTGATGTTAAATCATTTTATGATAATAAAATGGCTTTACTTACATTTCCCGGATGGAAGAAGGGAAATGGGGAAGTTAAATACATTTTCCGGATGGGAGAAGGAAAATGGGAAGATATGAAATGAAAGAAAAAGCATTTTTATGATAATAAAACTTGCTTTAAATACATTTCCTGGATGGAAGAAAGGAAATGGGATGTTATGAAACAGAAAAGCATTTTTATGATAATAAAACTTGCTTTCTATATATATGTTTTCCTGGATGGAAGAAAGGAAATAAAATGGGTAAAGAAAGTTTTGAAATGAAATTGAATTAGTAAATATTTGATAAAATGAATTGCCATATATGTTTTCCTAATGAGAATAGGAATTGTGCCCTTATGTTGTGGGTAGATGATTTAATGTATCCTTGAGTAGTTGTAGATGAGTTCTCCCATGTTTATATGATCATTGAGCATCATCATGGATATTGCGCTAGGTTGTGCTTTTAGAATGAGAGGTGAGAACCTTTATAATTTATATTACGAGAGAATTACGCAATTAACTGTCATGCATTTTGGTCACATGGTAATCATATCAAATCGGGTCCTAACCCGTCTATATTTCTTGTTTTGCATGCAACTCTTTGTCCGTTCAAGTGCTCTACCGCAAGGACACCCATCTTGATCTTTCCATTCCAGTTATCATGGAGCTATAGCATTTTCCAGATGTTGTAGGATATTCGTCTTAAACGCTTCTATCCTTTGTACTCTAGTTATGTTCAGTTTATTATCCGGGTGTGTTGCTCATGCATTGTATTCATTCATATAATGTGATATTTAAATTGTAATACTCGGTGTAACTATTGTATTGGTCTGTTAATCGACAACTTATTCGGTTATTAATTATTATATTGTCATCCTTTATCCGTTGATTTTTGGTATCCACCATTTTTACAAATGGGATTGTCTAAGTGTTTTTCTTTTACTTGCAAATTTTAAATTTGACAGTCCGTTTTCTAAAATAATGGCTATCTCGTACTATTATTTTAATCAACAGTGATGCTGAGGATGGACCATTTATGATTCCTGTGATTAACAGAGTATTGGGCTGGCCACCTATTATTTTAGTAGGCGGGTTGTCACAAGATATCTCCCTACAAACATAAGCCGACGTCGAGGCAGAATTCTTAGCCATCAGGGGGGAGATTCCCCCAGTTGAGGAAGGAGTACTAGGCATGACCAGGAGAGGACTGAACGTGACAGATCAATGCGAGCACGATCAGAGCGTGGCCACTAAAAGAGGCACCACAGGAACAATGATCGACCAAGTGAGGATTTGAGGATTCTAGTTCAGAGCCAGATTGACCAGAGAGCTTGCCAAAAGATCTCTAAACTCTCAGATGAAGACCCCATTTTTAATGGACATTGAACGAGACGAGCCCCCTAAGAAATTCGTTGTCCTCAGGTTTAAGGTCTACGACGGGAAAATAGATCCCATAAACCATGTCAGGCAATATCGATCGGCGATGACCTTATGGAGCCACAACGACACACTAATGTGCAGGATATTCCCTTCTAGCCTGCACGATGTAGCACAAAAGTGGTTTAAGAGGCTTCCCCATAGGTCGATCAAGAATTTTGCAACACTGACAGAGGCTTTCACGGAACGATTCATAAAGAGCAACTCCCATCCCAGGCGGATGGATACAATACTTACTATGATGAAAAATCCTCAGGAGGGCCTCAGAGATTATGCCAAAAGATATTGGGAGATCTTTAATGAGATCGAGGACTGCTCGGAGCAAATTGTCATAACAACCTTCAAAATTGGCTCGCCGATCACCTCTCTGCTGCACCAGTCTCTCACCAAGAAGGAAGCCATAAACATCAATGATCTTATGGCCCGTATCGAGAAGTACGCCAAGGTCGAACATGTGGTTCATCCTAATGGGGGAGACAATGGTCGACCGAAGGTGAATAAAGGGACGAAGAATAATGACACCCAAAAGAAGGGAAGTAAGAACGAGGGCAAGAATGAATCCATAGGTGAAAGTAAGAATGCCGTCTTTAAGGCAATCCAGGTTGTTAACACAGTCTTCAAGGAACCCATTTACAAGATTCTCAGCAAGATCAAGGATGATCCCTTCATAAAATGGCCCAAGAAGATTGGCGGCAATCTAACCAAGAGGGACAACGCACTGAGGTGCGCATTCCATAAGGAGGGTGATCATCAAAATGAAAATTACAAAGCTCTGAAGTCACATTTGGAATAGCTAGTTCAGGTAGGGCACCTTAGCGAGTACGTTGATAAGAAAACAGAGAAGGTCGCAGCCAATGGCAAGCAGAAGCCGAATAATGTCCTCGATGATGATACAGAACACGAGTTTGCAGTAATTCATAGGGAGTCAGACCTCAGACAGATTTAGGGCGATGTCGTTAGAATGGAACTCAAGAAGGTGACTGCCGTGATGAAAGATTTTCAGATCGATCCAGCCAAGACTTGGGATGGAAAGCGTCGGCGACCAGAAGATGTTGATTACATGAATCACATTGTGTTCACCAAAGAAGACTTGGTTGGGGTAAGGATACCACATCGTGATGCATTAGTAATCACACTCAGAATTACTAACTGGGATGTTGATAAGCTATTGGTAGACCAGGGGAGTTCATCTGAAGTGATGTATCTGGACCTGTTCCATAAGCTGAAACTGAATGTCGCCGACCTCAAATAAGTCACTATTACCCTGCCATTGGGAAATATCACCTTGCCAGTCAGGGTCGGGAACATCTCGAAGTTAATCAATTTCTTAGTTGTGGACATTGAGTTCCCATACCATGCTATTTTGGGCAGAGGTTGGATCCACACCATGAAGGTGGTTCCACCCACTTATCATCAAAAGCTAAAATGCATTACAGATCGTGGAGTGGTCGAAATTTATGGCGACCAGGCTACAACCCAAAAATGTTTTATCGCAGCCATTCGCCCGAAGAAAGAGAAAAAGAAGGATCCCGAGAATGCCCAGGAAAAATCCCTGGAAGGGGGTGTTCTCTCTAAATAGAAACTAAAGTATGGTCGACTAGGGGTGGAAGAGACCAAGGTCCACCCCGTAAATAGGGTCGTTGAAATCCTGGAAGAAGTTATAGCCGATGACAACTTGATAGAAAGGAAGTTTTTTTATTGGATCTGGTTTTACCAATCAGGAGAAAAGGGAACAGGTTGCACTCCTGAAAAGCAATATAGATGTTTTTGCATGGGGCCTTATGAGTTGCCTGGGATTGACCCCAGCTTGGTGTGCCACCGCCTACACGTCGATCCTACTTTTAAGCCCATCACTCAAAAGGCTCGTCAAATATCTCCCGAAAAGGCCAAGGTAGTAGAGAAAGAGGTAGGGAAGTTACTGGATGAAGGATCCATCGGGGAAGTTCAATTCCCTGTATGGTTATCCAACCCAGTGGTAGTACCCAAAAGCAATGGCAGTTGGAGGGCGTGCATCAATTTTACCAACCTCAATCGAGCATGTCCTAAGGATATCTTCCATATCTCGAATATAGATCAACTGGTTGATGCCACATTAACTCGCGAAAGGATTAGCTTTCCTTGACGCTTACTTAGGATATCATCAGATCCCCCTATACGAGCACGACCAATATAAGACCTCCTTTATAACCTCAATTAGTTTGTACTGCTATAAGGTCATGCCTTTTGACCTGAAAAACATAGGGGCAACTTAACAAAGATTGGTAACCAAGATGTTTAGCAAATAAATGGGAGAGATGATGGAAGTGTACATCAACGACATGATTGCCAAAATCAAGAACGAGGTTGATCACCTCTCAGACCTAGCAGCAACTTTCAAAATCCTCAGGAAGTACCAAATGAAGCTTAATGCAAGTAAATGTTCATTCGGGGTCTAGTGAGGAAAATTCTTAGGCTACCTAGTGAGTAAAAGTGGAATTGAGGCCAACCCATATCAAATTGATGCTATCACCAAGGTCCAGTCTCCTCAGACACTAAGAGATGTTCAAAAGCTTACTGGAATGCTCACTGTGCTCAATTGCTTCATCTCAAAGTCTTCGGAGCGCTGTCGACCATTCTTCCAGCTCTTAAAAAAAGGCAAAGGCCTAGTATGGAATGAGGACTACTCGCAAGCTTTGGAAGAGGTCAAGTTTTACCTCAGTAAGCCCATACTATTAGTAATTCCAGATGATGGAGACAAATGTACCTTTACCTGGCAGTATCAAACCATGATGTAAGCTACGCCTTAGTTTGTGAAAAGGAGGGAGAACAGTATTCGGTTTACAACGCCAGCAATATGCTACTAGATATTGAACAACGATACTTGCCTCTAAAAAAGATTGCCTATGCCCTAGTGATCGCTTTAAGGAAGTTGAAACACTACATTGAAGCTCATTCCATAACAGTAATCACCTCTTACCCACTCAAGGACGTTCTACAAAAATTTGACCTCTCTGGGCATCTTTGGAAGGGATCGATCGAGCTTGAAAGATTTGACATCCACTTTCAGCCTAGAAAGGTGATCAAGGGACAGATCCTAGCAAATTTTATTGCTCATTTCACGGGAGATCATCCAGTAGATCAGCTGAACGAAGAGCAATTGGTCACATGTGATGCAACGTCCAAAGATTAGACACTATATGTTGATCGAGCCTCAAATTCCAAGGGGGCATGAGTAAGGATTATTCTTGTTACCCCTGAAGACAAAATAATCGAGCAGGGAATTAGGTTGGGATTTGAAGCCTCTAATAACGAAGCTGCGTATGAAGCGTTGATCGCCGGTTTACGAAAGTCCAAACTAATGGGGGCAAGATGCCTCAACGTATTTGGTGATTTCAAACTTGTCTCCAAGAAGGTAAATGGAGACTTTAATGCCAAAGACGATCGAATGGCAGCATACCTCGACGTAGTAAAAGGACTCATGGGAGATTTTGAGCAGGTGGAGATTCAACAGTTCCACAGTCATGTTGATGCCTTAGCAGCACTAAGCTTAGAAATTGACTTTGACCTGAAAAGAACAAAACAGAATGAGTTCCTCACACAGCCTAGTATCAATTATACTGTCGTAGCCGATCAAGTCCTCCTCACAGATAAAGCCCCAAATTAGATGGACACCATCATTAATTATCTACAGAAGGACGTACTGCCATATGACAAGAGGTTAAGCCAAGGCTACTCATTTCTGGCTTAATACAAACTCTATAAGAAGTCATTCACCGACCCCTACCTCCAGTGCATTCACCCACAAGATGCCGAGAAAGTACTTGGCAAACTTCAGGAAGTCATATGCGAAAGTCACGCATGCGGAAGATCGCCAACCTTTCGAGCGATCAAGGAAGGATATTAGAGACCTCACATGCAGAAAGACGCTGGTACATATGTTCATAAATGTGAAAAGTGCCAAAAGCACTCACCCATGGTTCACCAGCTCACCAGCGACCTAAAGTCACTTACCAGTCCATGTCCATTCGCCCAGTGGGAATTAGACATCATGGGACCGCTACCTATTGCATCTGGAAATCGCAAGTACCTGATGGTTGCCATTGATTACTTCACTAAATGGGTTAAGGTAGAACCATTGGAGATTATCCGAGACTCTAACATGAACAGGTTCATATGGAGAAACATCATAACTCTCTTTGGGACACCAAAAACCATTATCACTGGTAATGGTACATAATTCAAAAGTGGTTTCTTCCAAGCTTTCTGCAACGAGCACGGCATCAAGCACCACTTCAGTTCTGTAGCGTATCCCCAAAGCAATTGGCAAGCAGAGGCTTTCAACAAAACCTTGATGATGGGATAAAAAATGATTAGAAAAATCTAAGGACGCTTGGGTGGATGAACTCCCTCATGTTCTATGGGCCTATTGCACAACGCCTAAGAGACCAACTGGGGAAACACATTTACCCTCGCTTACGGCATAGAGGTTGTCATCCCTCTAGGAGCGGGCTCTCTACTATGAGAACCACACTGGTCGACCAAGGCCTCAATGATAAAGCCTTACGCACTGAACTTGACCTAGCAGATGAGTGAAGAGATCTAGCCTTGATCAAGTTGGCCTCCTACCAACAGTAACTAGCCAAGCAGTACAACAAAAGGGTCAATACGATGAAGTTTTCAATAGGAGACTATGTCCTGCGAAAAGTCATCGGTAGTGCTGTAAAACAATCAGATGGAAAACTGGGATCAAATTGGGAAGGACCATTCAGAGTGATCAGAGATGATCTTCTGGGAGTATATCGTTTGGAAACACTAGAGGGCATGGAGATACCAAGAGCATAGAACGCAACTAACCTCAAGAAGTTCTAATTTTAGATCTTCTTTTTTATCTTTTAAGTTAGCATAAATTTTAGTTTTTTGTTGCTTGATAAAGACAATTTGCATGAATAAAGGCCAGATTGACCCATCTATCTCAAAGTTTACATCGCCTGCTTAACTCATCTTGATTATATCTCATTAATTTGCACCTTTTTCAATGATAACTCCTTTCTGCATGACTAGAATGTTTGAAAACGGGGTTAGCAAGTTAAATACAAACACTTCGAATTACCCTCAGGCCCTTGTTATTAACACAAGAGACCTCATGAGTTTTCCCGGCAACAACAAAAGCCCTACTGGGGATCCTTAGGCAATAAATCTAACTTTGGTCGGTCATCAACATCTGTTGGTCGTAAAAAACCCTGCTCGGGTTGATTTCCCAATAACCAGGTACATTCTCGTCATCATCTCACTTAAGCTTAAGGAAGTATGACGACACGACCTAAAAGGTAAAGTGAATGGAATTATATTGCTCAGGCATATTGGACTGGGAGAATGTCCACACATATAAAAGGCAGAATGCCAACACTTAAAACTCATTTAGTTGGTTATAAAAAGGCCAAAATGATTCAAACTAAGTATGAGTCTACCTAAAGCCTATAATCGGTCAATCGGTATCATTTTGGTCAATAAAAGTGTTAAGTAACCTACGAGCATGTAAATTCAAAATATGTTTAGTCAGCACACACTTAAAACATAAGAAAGTTTTTTATTCAGAATTCAAGGTTACAATCATAAGACCAAAAAGAGATACATAAAAGTCTAAGAGGGGCTAGGGCGTCGAGCAAGATATTCTGCTACAGTTGCCCTCTGGCTATCGTCTGGCTTTGGAGAAAATTCTTCTACATCTTCGTCAAGATCCTGATCCAAGAGTTAGGGAGGAATAGCATCGTCCGGAATCCATTCATCATCTCTCGAGAAAGGGTTATGGTAATATGCAGGACATTCAACCTGGTACTTATACTAGAGCTTGGATTATTTTGGAGTTCTAGCCTCTTTAAGAGCACTCAGCCATCCTCAAGAAAAAGTAATACTTTCAGTCTCTTTGACTTTTGTTGGGGCATCTGTCCAACTAGTAGTATAACCTTCTCCATACACCTCTCCAAGTCCCACTTTAAATGAGTATCTCAGCTTCTTGACATTATATTTTAGCAACCCTATAAAAGATTTCAAGCTCGCCACCTCTTTTTGCAGAGCATCATTTTTGGACTGTAGGACCTCGCCCACCTGGTTGACCTCAATCCTCTCCAGTAATTGGGCCCTCATGGAATTAACTTCCTCCTGAACAGAGGCCTCTATCTCCTCCATCTCCTGGAGGTCATCCTTCAGTTTTGCAATCACTTCAGTCTGGTTTTTGAATTATTTGTTCCTAGATCTTAATGACTTACAAATTTTCATGAAGGCTTTACGAGCTTACAGGCTGGTATCAGGTCCAAGAATTCTCCCCAATTGAGAATTAGGAGAAATATAGCGATCTAAATTAGCAGACTACAAATGATACACATCAAACCAGAAGTAAGTATAATAAAATAGATAAACACATGAACAAAAGGGGGAATTTCATTATCACACAAAATAAAGAGAAGGCCAATAGCCAATACATGAAGTTCTCAAAACGAGGGTACAAACCAACAAGAATAAAATTATACAAGGAAAATGAAAACTCTTAGTGTATAGGAGCCCTAGTTTTTCACTTGGTCTCCCCCAACTATGGTTTTTCCCTTGTCGAGCACTTGCTATTATTGGCCAGCACCAGCACTCCCACCGATCGCATTAGGAACAATCTGAGTGTTGCTAACAGCCTGGTCTCCACCTTCTCCCTCTTCTTCCTTAATATAAGGGTCAGGGCCAGGAGAGTGAAGGCCAAAAATTTCAAAATCTGTAGGTGTTCCAGTAGCCTTCAAACCCTTGTTCCATTCCTTCTTGAAGGAGACCTTGCAAGCGTAAGCCATCTGGCGTTCAGCATCCTCGTAAGATTTATAAAAACCTTCACGATAGCTGTCATCCTTGGCTTGAGAAAGGTCACCCTCTAACTTGGCCACCTTGCTAGTCAACTCTTTGTTGACCTCCATTAATTCAGACTTCTCAATAATCATTACCTTGTGAGCAGACCCCAGCGCATCATGGGACTTAGAAATCTCACTCTTCTCACGTTCCCATGCCTGGAGAGCATTGACAAGGGACACCATCTCAGCCTCCAGGGCTTTCTTTAGCTCCTCCTCCCTTCTAAAGTCTTCAGATAGATTATCCATAAGGGTAGTGAAATCAGAGAACATCTGCAAAAAGAAGAAGAACAACAGAGAATTAGAATAGAAACGAGAAAGAGTAAAGGAAAAGAAACATATAGGGAAGACTTACCACAGCCATTCGTTGTAAGGGCAAGTTGAGTTGGTCCCAGCCTCGAGGAATGCTCGTGATCAGTAACGAGCACCGACCTCTTCAGGAGGTTAGGGGCCAAAAAGGGGGAATCACCCGCACTAGCCCCCTCAAGATTAGGGACAGTGGGCACTCCAGCAGATTGCAAGGCTAACTACTCTTTAGCCTTACCCTTATCTCTCTCTTTCCACTTTTCCTTTTCTTTATTTCTCTCTATATTTTCTTCTTTTCTTCTCTCTTTTTCTCTCTCTCCTTCTCTTCCTCTCTTCTTTTATCAGATGGGCCAAAACCACTGTCCTTGGAAGAGTCTGTTATAGAAACCTTTAAAGCAAGAATCCTATTAGAAAGTACCTCATGATCGTTATCATCATCAGGAATCCTCAACATCCTATTCTTAACTAGAGGAGCCATGTCCTCCTCTTCCTCTTCTTCTTCTTCTTCTTCTTCTTCTTCCTCCTCTTATCCTCCTACTTCTACTCCTCCTCTTCTCTTTTCTTCGCTCTCTTCCTCTTCTTCTTAAGAACTTTCCTCCTCAAAAAGAACTGGATCAGAAGGACCTACCTATGGAGCCCTTAAAATTGGGACCTGGTCGACTGGACGAGCAATGAAGCTGGTACCTGTGTTCTTGTATTCTAAAAGAAAGTTTGTCGACCTGGGATGATCACCTTCTGCCAATCTCTCCCTTATGCTCTAGGACTTCACTATCTCTTCAGTATTAATTTTGGCTCCTGGCTCTTAACACGATAAAAAAGAGGAATATCAGCCACATGAATGATAAGAATTCACAAGAAGTTAGCAAAAAGAAAATAATAGGAAGCGACCTATTTCGGCCTCTCCATAGTAAAAAATGGGAAGGTCACGTGGTCTCTCCCCCTCCAACAATGGAGGGTGATGCCAGTTCCTTGCAATGAACCCACTTTCCCAGTAGTCTTTGTGGGAATCCGAAAGATTTACCATCAAAACTCGCTCGATTTTTTTGGTTTTCAAATACAACAAACCCTCTTTGGTCTTAGAGAACACATAACAGTAACATATCTCAGCAAGACCCAACTTTGTTCCATAAAGAGTATTTATCCTATGGACATCGTTTACTGTCTTCTATAAGTTAGGGGCACATTGAGCAGGAGCAATGGCAAAGAACCTAAAAAATCTAAGGAACAACTCATTTTGGGGAAATGTTAAACCCCCTTGAGTTATCAATAGGGTGTGAATCCAGTTCCCACCATCAACTCTACGAACATTACGAGGAGGGGGGCATAGTCGATAATCATCAAGTTAGGGATGTTATACTTCCGTCTAAACTCTTCTACAAGTTCACCATCTAACATCGCCATTACTGAATTAGAAGAAACCCTAACTATAGTAACTAGCTAATACAGGGAAAAATAACTAAGAAAGGGCAAAGACCATAACTCACAGGTGGTAACGAAGCTTTGAGAAAGCACAGAAGGAGGGAAACTTCAACTTTTAAAGCAAAAGGGGAGCTTAGGAACGGAGTATGCGCAAGAACTACCAGAAACGGTGAACAAACGCTTGAGTAAGCAACAACTGATGACCTAAACACTCAAACGATGAGTTTTGATTTCCTAGGAAGATTTTGGCACTTCGGTTTCACTTTTAAGACAACAGTGCACTTGTTGCAAGCCTTGTTATTACAAAGATGCTACCATGGACTCTCATTACATTTTTAGGCCTTGGATCTTTGACTTAATTGAAATCTTTTGGCCCATGGTTATTAGCCCAAATATTTCAGGGGAAATTGTGGAAGCCCACATTTTATAATTTCATGAGAGTAGCAAACCAAGATAACTTGAGTTATTTGGCCCGGCCCAAATCATAACTTAATTTCTACACGGGCATTTTAGTTAAAGGAGACTCGCAGATGTGGTCAAACCAAGTGCCAAGAATCTCGTTCGAGATATTCAACCACCTCATGGCTAATCCACATACATGATGGAGTTCCTTAAACCACTCAAACTCTATAACAAACACATCTATAAATTGTACTCCCTGACCCGAGATAAAGGGACGAAGCATTGTAATCATTGAGAGACACTTAATAAGAGCAAGTAACATCTCCGTGGATGTAGGCAAGTTGCCGAACCACTTACATCGTTGTTGTGTGTAATTCCATTTACTTTCTGCCCTTTGTGATTATTTTCGTAGATCATTTATTGTGAATTTTTCTGCACTCACAATAAGTATTTAAAATTTAAGAAAATTTATATTCAAATATGAATCGGCTAGGAGATAAACCATTTTGGTGATTTTGATGAGCCTTCAGAGTGTGACGCCCGAGTTATTCGTATGCTTGGAATTATTTAATGTTTAGCAATGATGGCGGGGAAAATTTATAAATAAGAATAATCTTATAATTGACAATAGCGTAAACGTTTGAGATGCATACGGTTAGTGTTACAACTTGATACCTTGGTTGCTTGTGAGGACAGTCTAGGGACTTCAAGTTGTTAGCCCGAGTATGTGATAATCATGAGTGTATGGGTAAACCATTGCGATATAGAATGGGTAGTTGTTGTTGGGTAGTCTAAACCTCGTGAACTTGCTAAAATGGACCTTATATGATAAAATTTAATTTATAGTAAGGGAAAGCCTATGTATTGAATATTGTTCAAAAAAAGAAATATTAATGATGAATTATGTGAGTACGCGTGGGATTACAGAGAATCTTAAGGCTTTCTCATTGTGATGGATATAGTTAATCTATTACCTAGATTCCTTTGAGTGTAAATCTATCCTAGAGGATTTGCATATTGAGTTTGAGTGTGATGATCCTAGTTGACTAGGTTGGTGTAGCTTATGTTATGTGAGGGTATTAGGCATAATTGTGTGGTATGTGATATATGATACAAACCTTGTGATCTTACATGTATGCGTTACGTAATTTGTCTATGCATGTGTGTAGAATGTGTGTAGAATCTATGATGTGAGGGTTTTGGCACTGATTACTGTGTGTGTAGAATGTGTGTAGAATCTGAGTGATGATTCTCTAGTACTAGCTGGCTACTGTGGTTTGTTACTATAAAATAAAGATACATACACCAACTGTTAGTATCAACACAATACAAAATGTGTTTTAAATGCATTGTACCAAAGTATGAGTACCACTATGGTACAATGCATTTAAAGCACATTTGGTACTGGTTTGGTACTAACAATTGATGTTTGTAGCACTACTCGTTGCTATATTATGTGACATTATATTGTGACTCGGATAATATCGATACTACTAGTGGAATGTGTGGACCTACAACTATTGTGTACTATGGCCAATTAATGAGCGGTGGGCATAGGTCAATGATTGCGTACTATAGACTGTTATGAGTGGCATGCACATGGCATACTACCCAAGACTAGTAGATACCTGGGGGAGAGATGATATGTAATTTAAATTATAAGTCAAACGAGTACCTAAAATGTGATTATCTGATGAGCATGCGTGAGTCTACGATATACGAGGATGAGCATGCATGGGCCTACAATATATGATGATGGGTATGTGAGATCCTATGATATATAATATGTGATGTGAGTCCAATGTTATGTGATACCTAATTATGTTTTTAATGGGTCTCATGATAGAAGGGTATTGTGGTGGGATATGAGATAGTTTAGCTAGCTTAGTTATGTGGTATGTGTCGTGTGTGAGACCCCAATGTTATTTGTTATACACGATACTGTGTGTTTATATCCAGTGAAAGATGATAATATATGTGACGTGTTATAGACCACCGTGTAATACCCCGTATTTTTATGACTTTTAATTTTGGGGATTTATTAAATTTAATTAGAGATATTAATTTAATATTAATCCGAAAAATCATTTAAATACTTACTAGCGTGACGAGAGTTAGTAACTATTGGAATTTTGATGTAAGTTACTTTATGAGTAAAGGAAGAGGTGTATTTAAATTTAGTAAAATTGTCACGAGAATTTAAATTGATAATTTTAGAAATTTATCGGGACGCGCTTGTGTCGTGTCGGGATTAAATTCGGACTATTAAAAGTGAATAAATTATATGTCACCTGTATGGTCATTTTGAGTGCGTCAATGTGTCCGGAAGGGTCGAGATAGTCAAAATAATGTACCCAAGGTTTAGTTTGGGTCTCGGGGCATTTTTAGGCCTAATTAACATCCCGGGAGGGCGTTTTGGACATTTTACATTTTTGGGCATGAAAACCCACGAAATTTCTAAGAGTATATCAGATGATAGGAGTCATCTTCTAGGGTTAGAACATCCATAAACTAAAGACGGCCATTGGAGAGGAAGAGGAGAAGTTTTCCAAGGAGTTCTAGGCCAAGAACTCCGTCGTTTGCACCGCCGTCGCCGCCAAACTTTAGATCGCGCAACGAGGATCAAAACCACACCAATCTCTCCAGAAATCTGAACCAAGAATTCCCAAGGAAGTATCTATCTTGCTCTATTTCAGTTAATGCTTCAATAATATTAGCCTAGGATTGTTTAGGACTAGTTTTTGTGAAAGAAAAACCTATTTTGGAGACTTGAATTGCATGATATATGGGTAATAGATGTATTCTGGAAATCAAACTCACATGTAGAGATTGAACCATGAAAATTACAGTAAATTAGGAGTATGAAATCTGGTAAAAGAATGGGAAGAAACTAAACAAAGAAAATATTAGGGTTCTTGATATTTTTATAGATTATTCCCCATTTAATTCGTTATTCATGATGAAAATTCGCATGTCTTACGTAGAATACCATTTATTTGAGAATATAACACTGGTAGTATAAATTGTTGGGAGTTTGGAAGTCAAATATATTGTTTTGGATGATTTTGGAAGAGGAAGCCCGTAACTGGAAATTCTGCAGATTCGCCATACCTGCTTGATCGATCGATCGAACCAGGAGTATCGATCGATCGACGCATCGATCGATCGAGCACCTGCCATCGATCGATCGACCCCTCCTGGAAAACTCAAATTTCTTTTTTAAATAGGTGGTCCCAACTTAAATGAATGGAAATTCTTGGACATTATTGTTAGAATATTTTGGGAGGTAAAGAAGACCAGTAAGACTTTATAAAAAAATGGAACCCTTAATCTAAGACGAGATTTAATCCTTAACAAAGGTATTTTACACTTAAGAAACAATGGGAACGTGTGTTTAAAGGGTGAGACTCGTGAGGAAGTTACGTTGTAAAATAAATGAGTACCTACTGAAATTACACTTGGGGAGATAGGAATTCACGAATGTTACGTAGTAAGTTGGAATAATCCCATAAATAAGAATAAAAGAGACAAACCGTTATACAGGATAATCTAGTAATGTACAATGAGAATAATTATCAAAAGTATGGGTTGTGGGTGTACCTAAATTTGAAATGGGAATAGTAGTATACATATATAATTGTGTTTGTGTATATACTATATACGTGTAAAAATCATGCCCGCGCTACTTGTTATCCCTGAGGTTACCGCGCTGGGACAGTCTTATCTCAATGAGACCTTTATAGGGGATATTGATTCGTACCCTAGAACATAGGAATCCTTGGTACAGACTATCGGATCGATAGTCAGACAATCCTAAAAGACGTGAGGGTATGTGCTGACCTCTTAGTGACTTGGAACTATGTTTCGCCTCAATTTGTATGTGTTTTGTGTTAATACAGTTCAAGAGTGATTCCGAACTAGTATTTCCCTTAATACGAGTGATATGGGGTCCGGATAGTAGAGTATGACCGCACCATAAATTTTATGTGGGGTGCCGTAGAATATATATATATATATATATATATATAAACTTGGAATTTGGGGACTATCTACTGTGACAATGGTAAGTAAGAAATGAATAATTATTTCAACTTGGGAATAAGTGTTTGAAAAGTATGATACGTTACTGGGAAACTTTATAATCAAATGAGGGTTATGTGAGAACTTTGCTTTTAAATAAAATTAACTTTCTTAACATTAGAAATTGTCGGCATGAAACCTTATGAGTAACTTAAGATAAGTTAAACTGTTTGGAGTATTAGTGCGATAGGTGTGCACGTTAGAAGAGATGTGCGAATTTCTCAAGGGAGTGTCGCACTAATATGATTGTTGCATTAGCCGGTAAGCATTTTAAATACTTGCTAAACTGAATTTTAAACTGTTTTACAATCGGGCTCTTACCCGTTTCCTATTTTCTCTTCTCTCTTGTATATATATGTATATATTACAGGTGCCCAGACATAGGGGCGACTTGCATAGGGTCCTTTGGATGGAACGTGCTGCAACTTAGGTGAGAGTTGCAGGCCTCTTGTTTAGACGACCTCGTTATTGATTCCACTTCTCGCTCTATTTTATCCAGTTGGGCATGTGTCGCCCTTTTCCATTATTCAGTTGTTTTTATCAGAGATTGTTATTTGTTTAGTTCCAGTATTTACATTTTGGAATGGTTATTGTCAGGATGTTTTTCCTTTAAGTTTTAATGTTGGACTTACTTAGTTGAATGTTTAAATTGCTTGGATTATACTTTCCAGTCAGATTGTTGTGTGATTTTTAAACCATGGATTATGTAAGGTTTTAAATATTGGTTTTAAATTAAATTTGGAAATTGAAGTTTAAAAATGGTTTTGTCACTTAGCTTAATTATTTAGGGTGTTTAATTGGAAAAGTTATTTTTGCGACAGTGATGCTAAGAATGAACCAACCGTTCACCTTGGTTATAATTTAATAAATGACTGATCACCCGGTATTTAATTAGGCGGGGTGTCACACACCGTTAGATCTAGAGGGACGTGTGATGTTGTTTTGCAGTTTTCTTTGTGTTACGTTATAATGGCATGAGGTTTTGAGAACAAGTAGATTAATGCTAGTCTTGGGACGTATAGGGATTATAGTGTGGGTGGTTGTAGTTAATCATCATATGCTTAACAACTTTTGAGTTTTAACTTTAATTGAATATTTGTTCACGTAAAGATTCTTTTGTAGTGATCGGGTTCCGAGCACCAGAATAATAAGCATTGTTGTGGTTCAATCCTCAGAATTCAGTTGCAGTCGTTGTTTGGTAGTTGTAGGTTCTTTATAGTATTTCAAACTTTTGCATCAACAATTTTATTTTATTTTATTTTTGGGTTCTTCGTTTATGGGATTTTAAAATTGTAGTCACAACATTTTGATTCAATTTATTTGAAATTTATATTTATTTGTCCATTTACATGCTCAGAATGAAAATAATGGTATACCTCTAATTTAAGTATTTAGAATGAAAATAATTGTACACCTTTATTTGTCATTTCAAAATTAGGGATTGTTAGTGTCAGATTTGTGTTTTACAGGGTCTATCCAATAGAGTTTGTTGTTGTTTAGGGAGGGGGTGAAGTGTGGGTGGAAGGGGTGAGGTTGCAGTAAGTAGGCAGATCACTACTTTAGTTTTTACTCTTTCTGGTGGTGGTGATGTGTTACTTGAGAGTTAAAATAAAAATTAATTTGTGTTTAAAAATGACTAATCAATGGCAAACTCACTCTTATTTTTTTTCCACAAACCACCAACTATATTAAAAAAGCAGTATTTTACAAGCGATGCTGCGAGGGGCAGTCCTGATTACACCAAACAAACTCTGATCAAACAGTAAACTAGAAAGTAAACAAACTCTGATCAAATGGTAATGTAATTAATTAAAAGTAAACAACACACTTGACAACTTTAGTTGGCTACTTCAGAAATTTATCCATAATTTGCCAAATTAGGTGCCAACACGGATTACTGCTAGCTCTATTAAGAGTAGTTAATAGTTGGATAGCCCATTGGCAAACTCAAGGCTTCATAGTCAAACTGCAAGTTTAAAGTGCAAAGATTTAAACATTGAGGAAGACATTGCAATTGACCCGAACTATGAGGGTTTTATGCTACATTTTTCCCTTTAAATAAGATCATTTTTCTCTCTTCCAACTCGTTTTTTCTAAGTTGTATTAAATAGTTGAGTTCCTAATACGGCAGCAGTTTAGCGTCTTGTTCTCAGAGCTGCCCAGCAGAAAGACCAGAAAGGTAAAACATTTACCAGAAAAGGTACTCAGTTTAGCGCCTTGTTCTCTGCATTGTACAACCCGTGTATTGAAAATTGCATACATCTCACAATCACATCTCAAGTTCATTTACTACAAGAAAAGGTGCTCAGTTGGCCTGTTTATCCAATGTCGGTCTGAAGATACCATCAGTCAATAGAGTTGTTACATATGCTTAGTTTAAAAACACCAAAGCAAAAATGTAATTACTCTCTCTTACTTATATATGCAATTGCACGCGAGTTTTTACATATCACTGGAGAAAGACAAACTGAGTACAAAGATTTGGTAACCAATGCGTAAATGTGGTGGTTATTCATGTGATAAATAGGGAGCCTGTACTAAAGAGTTCAAAATTTTCAGATAAATATCTTGAGCGGATGCTATGATCAGTGTATGACTGCTCTCTGTGCTTCAACCCAGATTAAGAACTACTGTTGCTTCAAAACTGTCGACAAAAAGGAAGAGACATTCACCATTATTAAAACCTTTCGGCTAACAAGATGCATGCCAATTTTGTTATAATTCTAGGGACAGATGATGACGGTGCATAGTTGCAACAAAAAGGCATGTGGTCACTAACCTCATTTGATATCAATTAAGCGTGTTGAATTCCGAGCTGTTGGAGAGAATCTGGACCCACGAGGAATACACGCCTTGGGGTTTGGTACCGGAAAACAACCACTCCTTTATATGCAGCCCTTGGCACACCATCCTGCAAAAAGAAGGAAATATAGAAAATGTGAAATGATGATTTAAGGAGGAAATGTAAATTTTTAGGCAATGTCTACTGCCAGCAGAGCAGGCCTGTACGCATGACTTTGAAAGAGTTGAACAGATGTAACAAGTAAAACCAAATTATGCAGAATGCACATTCTCTGTCCGTAAATTATGCAATGAATAGGTGGTGAGAGAGAGAGAGAAAGTACTGCTTTAAAATGCAGGAGAATGGCTAAATCAACATGTATGGTGAAAGGACCAAAGCCCCTCAACCCTCAACAAAATGGCATTACTTTTGAACATCGTCATTACAAGCATTTAAATGAAATATGAGCCACAGGCCATATTAAAGAACCGGGAAAAAAGAGGTATCTTGAATATTTAATCAAAAAATCAATAGAAAGAATCTTCTGTTTCAAATGATGAAGGAAATATGGCTCCTATGGGTCAGGTCCGAATATAAAGAGTCCAAACTGTATTTGTTCTTCTATTTTAAAGAGTCTTAACTGATTCAGGGTTCTCGCCGCCACTGTAGGGGTGGCAATTCGTGTTTTGGGGTCGGATTTCGGGCCGACACGACATGATAAGGATTTTTTTGGACACGAACATAACAGTGTTTTTTTACCTCACACGAACACGACCCGTACTGAACACGACATGACTAACACAATTTCTCAAATTTATGTCAATTAGGCAAAAATAGGCACGATAATCAGAATAAAAATATGATTGACACGACAAGACACGATAACACGACTGACACAACACGACTTATAATTTTGACAGGTCAGGTCAATTTAGTGTTGTGTATTCATGTCGTTTCAAAAATTAGCACCCCTGCCGCCCTAATGCCATCCTGACCCAGTAATACATTCCCATTCCCCCACCTCTGCCCCGTGAAGGAACCCCGCGCGAATGCGCCCCTCATGCCTCAAAATAATACAAAAATTTATTGTCCAAAAAAAAACAGCAAAATTGACGAATGATGAAGTTAATCTCATAAAGTTCAACAATTCAAATCAACAGTCTTTTTTCAATTATTTGGGGTCGGCTAATTGAATCATCTCTTTACCATTTGCGTTTGTTTAACACAATATTTTCGATTAAACCACATGATATCACGACTTTTTTTACAATATCTCATCAAGTCAATTTAGGCATACATCTACCCCTAGCATAAATGCCAATACTACGCCACTCTTCCTTACAAGGGCACTTCTTGGTCTAATTTATCGTATCCAAACCATCTAAGTCAATTTTCTCTCAATTTATCTAGGAGCTACTTCTAAGTTGGGAGAAACGTCCCGCGTATGCCTTATGCGTGGTAAAAGGCGCTCAACGTGCCTGTAAGGCATGGTCAACATAATGCCTTATGCGACAGAATGCCTTGAGCTCTATGCGGTCAACGCGCACCCCGTCTTTACTATTAGTATTGCTTTACTTTTGGGGACCCTCCCATAATGCCTTATGCGGCGTCTTTTTCGAAGTTTTTTTTTTCTTTTTTAAAAACTGGACCAATATCTCTCCCTCCATCCAAAACCCAAACATAAACTAAACCTGCAACAAAAACTAAACCCACGCTCAGACCTCTCCCTCTTCAGTCCCAAAGAAAAAGGGGGGGGGTTACTTAACCCCCTCTTTTTAATATGATATTTGACTTGACCCCCACTTTGTTAATCTCTTTAATATACCCCCTGCACGAGGGGGTATCTCAATAAATTGAATAAAAATTGGGGGTTAAGTCTAAAGATTTATTTGACTTTACCCCCTCTTTATAATGTGAAATTAGACTTAACTCCATATGTTGAGAGCAAAGTCAAAAGATTATGAAAACGAAAGGTTAAATCAAATTAGGCATTAATATTTGGGGGTTAAGTCAAAATGACGCAAAAAAAACTAGCATTTACGCTCAGACCTCTCCCTCTCCAACCAACCAACCACTCTCACCCTCCGACTGGCCAAGCTCCACTTAGCCTCTAACCGAGTTCCGACTCCAACCCTCATTGTTTTTTCCGATATTTCTCTCTTCTCATTTTTTGCACCTTCATAATTTTCTTTGGTTTCCTATTTTCAACCCTAAGTAACTCCAAAATGTGTTTTTGATATTATTTTTTACTGTTATTGAATTATTATATATTTCTTTTGTTATGATTCTACTTCTGCAAGCAGTGGGCTGCTGGTCTATAATTGTTTCACTATTGTTGCTTTTGTTTCATTGATTTTGTAATCTTATAAATTGTTTCAATACTGCTGTTGATACCAAAAATTATCCACCTACGTGAACCAATCAGAAGTGAACACTTGTCATGTTACGTGGACAAAATTCTAATCAGCAGATAGTAGCTCGGTAGGCATGCCGACCAACATAAATAATGCCGACTATCAAGACCAATGAAGAATCACCATACCAAGGGTCTTATCGCACATGGTTCATATAACCAATCATCACATTCATTATGTACGGGTGTAAATGCTTAAATGTATATAGGCATTCCATCCCTTGACATTCCAACCCTTAACCTTTGGGTCACTATAAATACATTGTATCCCTTTCATCAAGGGCAAGATAGAACAAATTCTAGAATATTCTTATTTACAAGAATACCTAGTTTTCTGTAATCTCTGAAATCAATACCATAACAGTGGACGTAGGTTTTCTTATATAGCCAAACCACTTTAAAACCTTGTGTCACTCTTTTAACTATTTCATTACAACTCTATATTTTATCTGTGATTCTAAAATTGGACAAAGTCCATTTTTTGACATCAACATATTGGCATTGTCTGTAACGTGTTTTTTTATTCTCGTTCTCAATTTCATCCTTGACTAAGGAAAAATGAATGATCCAGAGCCTAGTGCCAGAAATGAAGGCAACCCGCCTGTTCCATCTGCTCCGCCTACAGCAGCTGCTTTTAGGGGTGTGCACGGTTCGATTCGGTTCGATTTTGGACCGCAATTCAAACCGAACCGATCGGTTCAGTTTTGGAAAAAGTCAGACCGAAACCGAACCGATGATGGAAAAAACCGCCGATTTCGATTCACATCGGTTTTGTTTCGGTTCGGTTTTGACCGATTTTCAATTTTGGGCAGGTTTTTTACGCAGATTTTCAATTTTGGTCAGTTTTTAAGATCGGTTAATGGTTTTTGGATATCAAAATATAAATTATTTAAGAGTTTTTAATATAAATATTAATGTCGGTTCGGTTCAGTTTAAATCGATTTTTTTAGGTCTAAAACGCAAACCGAACCGACATGGTCGATTTTTTAAATCCTTAACCCGCAGACCGAACCGGGCTAAAAAAAACCGTCGGTTTCAGTTCGGTTCGATTTTCGGATTGATCGATTTTTATGCACACCCCTCGCTGATTTAAATGGGATTCTGGCCAATTTTGCTAGGGGTCAAGACGCTATGCAAGAGTCAATGAGACAATTGGCTCAGTCGCTTAAAGCTAGATCTCTAGCCCTATCCAGACAACAAGCAGTTTTATCCCCACAGAGAGAAATGTCCCCCCACCCACCTCCGAGGCATAACCGACGCAGCTATTCCAATTCATCTCATGATAGGACTTATCACCTAGGAATCAGTTCCTCAATCAGAGCCTCAGAGTCTTATGATGACCATTCTTTCTCTCCTGAAAGGCCCAGCGTCTTGGAGAGATTGAGCCGAGCTTCGCCTTTCAATCGATTAGGACCCTGAGCAAACAAAAACCTTCCTAGAACGTTATCAAGGAGCACTCAACATCCAGCCGACCAGCGTGAAGCCACGATCAGATCAAGATCAAGCGTCCGACAATCTGTACGCACCGAGTAGACTTCTCAAGAAGAGAGTTCAGCGCATACACAGTCGGGGAAGCCGAGCTGTTTCGCATAAATCTAATGCAAGCAATCCATCGTGGAAAGGATCAATTCAGCGATTGCAAGATCGGCTATGGGAAATGGCGAAAGCGAAGAATCCTTTACAGTGAAGTTTTGTTAAAGGATCCCCCCTTATTCAAGCAACTGTGGATAATCTAAGTTTAAAGCTCATGTGGTTACCCCTAAATATGATGGGAAAACTGATCCAGTTCTGCACATCGAACAATATAAAGTTGCCGCTGACATTTATTCAGTCCCTGATGAGATAAGATGTAGAGCGTTCTCAAGCACCATTACAGGATCTGCTCTGATATGGTACAATAACTTGCCCCAAGGACAAATTTCCAACTTCAACCAGCTTGTCGAGTTGTTTATTAGCAACTTTTGTTTCGGGCCAAGCCAGTAAAGAGAGTAGCCCATCTCTTGAGCATAAGGCAACAAGTAGGGGAAACAACCAGGGAGTACATCACTTGTTTCAATAACGAGAAATTGGAGGTAGTAGATTACGAGGAAAAAACAGCCATCACTGCTCTCATGAGTGGATTACTTCCCGAGAAACTATACAATACTCTGGTCAAAGATCCACCTAAAACCATGACCGAGCCCATGGCTAAGGCAAGAAAAATAATGAACGCCGAGGATGCAATGGATGCAAAGCAACGTCCAGACACAAAGACCGAGAAGAAAGATCAGAAGGAGCAGAAGCCGAAAAAAGAGGATAAGCTAAAAAAATATGGAACCTACACTCCATTGAGTGTTAGCTTTCACCATATCCCCGAGAAAATTAAAAACAATAAGGATTTGCGATGGTCTGAAAGGTTGAAAGCACCCCCTAATAAGAGGGACATATCTAAATATTGTGAATTCCACAAGGATCATGGTCATACAACAGATAACTGCATTGCTTCGAAAAATGAGGTAGAATCCCTCATTCGCCGAGGAAAACTGAATAAGTTTGTTGATTGGCGAGAAGGCAGAGAAGCAAGAGGAAGGTCAAATTCTCCATGCAAGCCCAGAGATGACAGGAAGAGAAATCATGAAGATGATTATGAGGATGACCCGACCTGCCGAAGAAGCACAAGCAGCCAGAATGTGAGGTAGCTATGATCAGTTTTGGTTCATTTGATTATCGTGTAATTACAGGTGGTGATGCAAGACGAGGCGATCACATTGTTGAAAGAAAAGCTTACTTGAATGAGGCCCAGGCTTACTCTTATATCCAGAGAATTAATCTGAACGAAGATGATCAGCCCAGGAAGGTCAACAAAGACAAACTGGTGATCAATTTTTCAAAAAATGATCTCTCTAGGGTACTTTATCCCCATGACGATCCATTGGTTGTCAAATTCAAGATCCAGGATACTGTCATCGCTAGAGATTTGATTGACAATGGGAGCTCAGCAGATATTATGTTTTATCCTTGCTCTCAGAGTTTGGATTTGAAACTCAGTCAGCTGGAACCCTACCACAGGCCATTAATAGGTTTTTCTGGTGAAAAAGTTTACCCTCTTGGAATAGTCAAGTTAGAAGTATTGTTCGGCACCTGACCGACAAGTCGTACGGAGAAGATACGCTTCTTCGTAATGGATAAAAACGTTCAATCTGCCTATAACGTGATCCTCGACAGGGTAGGATTGAAGAAGTTTGAAATTCTACCGTCAACAGTTCATCAATGCTTGAAGTTTCCAATTCATTTTGGTGTAGGTGTTGTGAAAGGCGACCAAAAGGTGGCCAGAGAGTGTTACTACTCCTCAGCCGAACAAGAGGATTTGATCGAATTGAAGAAAAAGACTACCACATATCAGGTGGATATCACTGAGCCTAATAGTGAATTTGAATTTGAAACTTTAGATCCATGATATGACACAAAATTAGTCAAATGACAAATTGTGGAAGCAACTAAAAGCATTATCCTGGATGACGACAAACCAGAAAGAACTACGCAGATCGGTTCAACACTGGATCCAATCCTTAAACAAGAATTGATTATGCTATTGAGTCAACGGAGAAATGTATTTGCTTGGAGCCATGAGGATATGCCTGGGATTCATCCCAATTTCCTTTGTCACGCGCTCAATATCAATAAGGTGTAACATCCCGTATTTTTAATGACTTTTAAAATGGGATTAATTAGAATTAATTATGTGATAATTGAAAATTGACCCGGATTTAAATATTACTCGTGAGTAAAGTAATATGTGATTTATGTTGAATATTACTTGGTGATTAAAAGTAATATATATGATTATGACTTTACATATGATTATGATTTTATAAAATTGTCGCGAGTGATGAATACGACAATTTATGGAAAATAAGTCGGGACGCACATGTCAGTCGTGTCGGGACTAAATTAATTCTAAGTCGCCTGTATGGTCATTTCGAGTGCGCAAATGTGTCCGGAAGGGTCGATATAGTCAGAAAAGTGTACCCGGAGGTTTAGTTTGGGTCTCGAGACGATTTTAGGCCTAATCGGCAATCCGGGAGGGCATTTTGGTAATTTTCGTTTTAGGACCTTAATTAATTATGAAATTATTAAGGCTATATCAGATGGTGTGTTAAGGAAGTTAGGGTTATCAGAATCAAAAAGTGAGGGAAACCATAGGAAGAAGAAGGAGAGAGCTTTCCAAGGTGTTTAAGGCCACGAACCACCCACTTTGCACCTCCACCACCACCAAGGCATAGATCGGAAGATAAGGATCGTTCCTATACCACTCAAATTCGTCGAATCAAACCTGCAACTTTGAGGCAAGTATCTATCTTGCTAAATCTTGTGCTGATACAACATCCATGCTAGAATAGGAGAAATAATTATATGTTTTTACGGTCATTTAATGTATTTGGAAGACTAAGACTCACATGTTTGAGCAGAAACCACGCTAGGTTGATATCCTGATTACATGTAGAACATCAATCACGAATTTTAATGATTCTTAGAGGAAGAAATCTGGAAATATTATATAGTTCTTGAAAGAATATGGTAGAGTAGGGTTTGAGACAAAATCATGAATTGTACTAATTTAATAATGATTCCTTAAGGATTTAATCAAGATTCTACGTTAGAAATTGTTCATACATGTTACTATAACGTTTGTGATGTTTGGTTGGGAGTTTGGGATGAATTAATAGAGGTTTTGATGTTAAAGTTAATGAAACCCATAGGCAAAGAATTGCAGAAACTGGGCCAATATCGATCGACTCAAGAATGTCGATCGAGGCCAATATCGATCGACTCAAGAATGTCGATCGATCGACTATTCCCATCGATCGATCGACTCCTCCTAGAAATTGAAACTTATTTCCTTTTAAATGTTTAATCCAACCCCAATTTACAAGAACCCTTAGACATAATTGAAATACCATAATGGGACTTGGGAAGGACAAGTAGGGTTGTGGTTAGGGTTCGGGTAGTACGACCTTATGTGAGAATTAACAGTAGGGTCACGAGGGTATAAAGTGGGTTATGATTGTGTGTGTAATAAATGGATGTTGTGCAAGTTAATGACGACTTAGGACAGTGGGATATAGAGAGTACATTAACTGGTATTATACATGTCAAAATGATACACTTCGAGGGTCGAAAAGTACTTGGGAACTTGCGGTAAATGAGAAAAAGGATGAACTAATTATACGTAGGATTCGGGTGTTACGTGTCATGTATAATAAGAACATGTTATGGGCTGTGGGTGTATCTGTCTGAATAATGTAAAAATATATGAGTGTATATATATTTATTATATGAATATTTGTGGTGAATCATAACCGCGCTACTTGATATCACAGAGGTTTCCGCGCCTGGACAGTCATATTCTGTGTGCCCATTTGGGGAATATTGACTTGTACCCTAGAACATAGAATCCTTAGTATAGGCTATCTGAGAATGATAGCACAGACGGTCCTAAGAGACGTGAGGGTATGTGCTCACCTCTTAGTGACTTGGAACTATGCTTCACCTCCAACATGTGTATTTTGTGTTAGTACACTTCCGAGAGTGGATCCGAACTAGTATTTCCCTTATTTGTACGAGAGGTACAGGGACTTGATAGCAGAGTATGCTTGTACCATAATTTAGTTTGGGGTGCCCCTTATTAGTATATATATCCTTAGTGATAAATATATATACCAAGGATTCATCTACGGTGTTTATAAGAAGAAAGAAGTTGAATAATGATATTTAATGACTTAAGTGTTTGAGAACTTAAGGTCGTATATATATATATATATATATATATATATATATGCCTGACTTGTTAAATTCAGAAATTTGATTATGTATAAATTATAATTATGCGAAAACGTGAATAAGGGTTGATGAGAGGAGACTGGGTGTAGAATAGTTAACTGTGTTAACATTAACTAGAATAGTTAGTAGTGCGTTAGGCGTGCACACTAGTTGAGAGGCGAGAATTCCCAAGTGAGGGTAACGCAACTAACATGTATGGAGTATCTTCTAGTAAGCATTTAAATACTTGCTAAACTGCTTTTAAAATTATAACTATCGGGCTCTGACTTCTCTCCCTCTTGTATATATATATTTTATCAGGTGTCCAGCCATAGGGACACCAAGATTAGATCGTTGGACTGCTTGACGTGCTGCAGCTGGAGTGGGAGTTGCAGGTCCTCGCATTTAGACGCTTCATCTTGATCATCTCAGTCTCATTCTCAATCACTTCATATAGGGCACGTGTCGCCCATTTCCATCTTTTATTTTATTCAAAGAGATTGTACTCTTTTGGTTTCAGCATTTAGTTTGAATTGGGTTTGTGATTATTATTTATTCTTGGTTTGAGACATTTTTACTAGAATGTTTACTCCAGTTTATTTAATTCAGTTGGATGGTTAGCACATATTAATATTGTGTTCTTTAGAATGGTGAATGTTTTTATCTAGTATGATCGTTGGAATTTAATTAATAAAATTATATATTTTGACACTTAACTTAATTATTTATTAGGTGATAAGTAAAGAAATTGTTTTTCGACAGTGATGTTAAGAATGAACCAACTGGATACGTTGCTTTAATTTAATAAAGGACTGATCACCAGTATTTAATTAGGCGGGGTGTCACAGGTGGTATCAGAGCATCAGGTCCTAGTGTCCTTAGGATCTATACGGCTTTCTACGTTTCAGCGTAGCATTCTTTGATGTACAACCCTATTATTAGGATGTTGTATTCCTCTGCATATTACGACTAACGTGCTTCTGCCAAGAAATATAAGTGATGTAATTCTTATTCGAGCTCGGTCGGGCATTGATTACTAGCGAGGGTCGTTAGAAGAACAACAGGAGGTGGACTCGGCCAAAGATATAGAGTGGCTTGGGAAAATGGTGATTGAGATAGAACTCACCAAAATTGTTGTTCAGGCCGAGTACAATAAAGGCGTCGCTTGGGAGTTGTAGTTTCTCAAACACTGTCGTAGATGACGTTTGTGCCGTTCCAAACACACCCGGCTCTGTCAGTGAAGGGTGAGGGAGTCGGAAGGATTTTTTTTGTGAAGGAAGAAATCCAAAGGCCATTATGAAAGGTGAAGTGTAGTAACACCCAGGGCTTGAAAATTTTGGACGAAATTTTTGCTCATAGGAGCAATCTAAAGTGATGAGAGTAAGACATCTCATATAAAGAAGTATGTGCAAAGCTAAATGAGAAATTTGGGTATGGTTCGATCGTGAAATCGTCCATTTAATCGGGTTATGAAGGGTATTTCGAAACACATTTCTTATGGGCAAGAAAGAAAGCCCAAAGCGAGAGAGCAGTCAACTTGCTTAACGAACTCCTTACCCAGCGACTAATGGGTATATGGAAGATAAGAAGAGTTCATTGTTATGAAAGGACTCATGAGTTAAATACTCAAATGTGGGTGACATATCTGACGAAGACGACTTGGGTCAATGTCGTCAAGGAATTTGTAACCGCTTTCAAAATAAGGGAAGCTCGGAGGGTTGGGAAAACCTAGTTGAAGGACATGATCGAATTCAATGATGATAGTGAAACATTACCGGAAGGTATACCCAGTAAGGGGAACCTATTTAAGTCCTTATTAAGCAACGATGAATTCAGCCAAGACCAGCGGGGTAGACAACATGTTCCATGGGACCAGTGGAGCCAATGGAACGACGAAAATAGCAATTGGGAGCTAAGACTAACAAGTCCGAGGGAAGGACATTCCAAAATGGTCAGAAGGACCAGTGACGGGGAAATGGCTTGGAAAATTTCCTTACGTGTAGGGAGTGGGACTACCAGTATTGAATGTGTCCACGTTGATAAGTGAAACTGATAAGTTTGACAATGGTAAACCATGGCAGTTAGGCATAATAACTGGAGGACTGAAATTTCGAGCGAAGGAATTGGGTCAAGAAAGTTGGGCCAGGAATTTACAAACCGAGAGTAGTGGGTTTAGGCAGGACCAGTGGAGTCCTCGGTAATAGTAGCATACCGTATTTCAGGCTCGACGGCCCAGGAAGTAAAAAGGAGGTCAGTAAGGTCGTAATTGAGACATAGAGATTTTGAGCCAACATTTCAGTGATGGGCGTGTAAGCCGCATAGCAGAATAATTTGCCCACTACGAGGAAGGGGCAACTATTGGATGGAATCCTAGATGCATAACGATTGCAGATGCTCATGGGTCGGGTTGACAGCTACGTGCTGGGACCCTTCGATTAGGTGAAGACTGGTGAAGTTTTGTTTCATACTTGTGAGTAAAGGATTAAACCTAGTGGCATGGGGATGTCACAATTTGTATAAGAACTGTTAACACTAAAATTTGCGTGCGAGTCGAGTTTGGTGGGTACGTCAATGTTAACAGTCTGGTTACAAACGTATTTCTCGTTGATAACGGGACTTCTTAATGTCACCGTGAGTGAACCAGGTAGGCCCTAGGAGCATATTTTGTTGTTACAATTTACTACGGTTAGCAAAGTAAGGTTTATTATGGTAATGTGTAGTGACTAATTACCGAATGTTTGAACGATGGCAGATTGAGTGATAAGACTATTGTGTTGAATACTCCGAGTGAGAAATTTTACTTTTGAAAGGTGCCAGCTGAAATAGGGTTGGGCCTATACATATATATTTATATGAAAACTTCGTGATATCGTAGAATTCAGTGAGTATGTTGTCTAGTTATATGTGATCCCGATGCGTAGGGATTTATTTACTAATGTGACTCGGGATACATTGTGTTACATATATATAGCGCCAAGAACTTGGGATAGTGAGAGCGCCATGTTTCATATTATTTTTATTTTATTTTTTTTGGACACGAGTGGACGAGTAGACTTTTATGTCAACATACGCAGATGGTAGGAAGGTATATATTATGGACTGAGGGCCTAATGGATCTTGACAACCGACTAAGTTGGGTAGTAGTGTATCGGTGGGGTTCCTTGTTTGGATTTCGCTTTGCGAGACACCCCACACATGAAACTAGCGAACGTCGGGGGTTAGAGAGGAGTTTGGATAATAGTACATGGGTTTCGTAACGTGGTTAATGTACATAATGAGAATATAATTAGAGTTAGTAATTCTATTATGACTTAAGGCCAGTAGAGTCACCTAATCCTGACGTGAAGATTGATTTAAGAGGATTATATTTGATTTGTGCATTAATGCGCGAGACATAGGGTGTATGGGCGCCCTAGGTGACTAAATCTTGATTTTGTCCACATCTGGAAATTATGGGATAAGGTAAATATAGAGGTTGAGAAATGAATATTGATATAATGCTTGAGTTATGCATTTGATTTGTATATGCGATTCGTATTGTTGCGATTTATTCATCGTGTTAATTATTTGTGAACGTCTATTCCTGTCATATTGTGTACTTTCCCGTATTTTCTTTTAGTGACAGGTTAGCGTGGATTGGGACGTTATGGACTATTTTGGAGAATTGTTTTAGAGCATGGATTTGGAAGTTATTTTGATGTATAATTTAGTGGTGTAATTTTAGTTGGAGAATTTTGTTTTTGAGAGAAACTTTATTGTAATCATTATTGTGGAAATAGAAGGATCATGGACTTGTTGCATTTAAATTGTGGAAATTAGATGCTCTATACTCATTATTGACGGTTTGAGTTTAGTTTTTATCGTAGTAGCACGTCGCGTGTCTCTTTTCGTTAGTTGGGACCATCATTCCCCAAATGTCCACGAGGATGGTTTTGTATCAGGCAGTAGATGATAATTGTCGTGTGAATTCGACAACATTTAGCTAAGGAAGTTAAAGCTTATTCCGTAAGATTTGTAAGAGGCTTATGTTTCACGAGAAACTATTTTAGAGCAAGGGGAAGAATCTGTGACACGAGGTGAGGCAAAGTCACGTGGATCAAGGTTTGAGGTACATTTGAGAGAATAGAAGATGTATCATGATATAAATGACAGTGGTCATGGGATTTAATGAAGAGAAATATTGCTAAATTCGTTTTACAATGGGTCACCTATCTATTGGTAAAGGGTGGACCATCCAAAACCAGCTGGGGTTTCTTCAAACATTAGGGATTCCTAAGTAGTAATGGGAAAGAATTCCCAAGGATTTTATCGCGAAGGGGGTCACGATACTATATGGTGATAGTGGATCGGTTGACCAAAGTAGCTCACGTTATGGCAGTTAGGACTGATCATACTACGGACAGTATGCGAGATCTTTATAACCGAGATAGTAAGGTTTTATAGGGTACCGTTTAATATTGTGTCCGATTGAGACAAGATCTTTGTCTTTTGATTTTGGAAGAGTGTTCGCGAGGCCATTGGACCGAGTTGTGATTGAGTACGGCCTATTATCCGCAGACGAATGGGCAGAACAAGCGGACTAATCAGATATTGGGAAAATCAATTTTGTGTAGTACCCTTGAATCTTAGGGGAAGGCGAGAGCAATCCCTTCCACGAGTTGAGTTTGTGTACAATAACTCATATAAGTTCACTTTTGGGCATAGTGTCAGTTAAGGTATGGCATGGTAAGCCTCGTTGTTTTCCTGCTTGTTAGCTAAATGTGGGGGACCAAGTTCTATTGCGAAAATCAGAGATAGGTTGATACTTAAGAGTATATAATGTGTGTATATATACTGCACAAATAACCTACTTCTGTGCAATTGCCGCGAGACGAGATTGTATGTATCTAAAGAACGATTAATTTACCAAGGTGCGAATAGTAGAAGGCTAGATAGTGAATAACCAAATAAGTTTAAGTAGTGAAACTTAAACGATAAGGCTTGGACAAGAACCTACATGGCAGGGTAACCTGGAATTTAAAACGAACATACGTGAGGTGTTTATTATTAAGGGTACTTGATAGTGTAATGTATGGGCGGTACAAAGTAGTTTACTCGTGAGCGCGAGGATACGATGCTCAACATATAGCCGGAGTTCTTATCTGGTATACTTTTTCCGAATTTCGGGACGAAATTCCGTTGTAAGGGGGGAAGTATGTAACACCCCGTATTTTTAATGACTTTTAAAATGGGATTAATTATTAATTATGAGATAATTGAAAATTAATCCAGATTTAAATATTACTCGTGAGTAAAGTAATATGTGATTTATATTGAATATTACTTGGTGATTAAAAGTAATATATATGATTATGACTTTACAAATGATTATGATTTTATAAAATTGTCGCGAGTGATGAATACGATAATTTATGAAAATTAAGTCGGGACGCGCATGTCAGTCGTGTAGGGCTAATTTAATAGAATAAAAAGTAAATTAATTCTAAGTCGCCCGTATGGTCATTTCGAGTGCGCAAATATGTCCGGAAGGATCGAGATAGTCAAAAATGTGTACCCGAGGGTTTAATTTGGGTCTCGGGACGATTTTAGGCCAAACCGACAACCCGAGAGGGCAGTTTGGTAATTTTCGTTTTAGGACCTTAATTAATTACGAAATTATTAAGTCTATATCAGATGGTGTTTTGAGGAAGTTAGGATTATCATAATCAAAAAGTGAGGGAAACTATAGGAAGAAGAAGGAGAGAGCTTTCCAAGGTGTTTAAGGCCAAGAACCATCCACTTTGCACCTCCACCACCAGCAAAGCATAGATCGAAAGATGAGGATCGTTCCTATACCCCTCAAATTCATCGGATCAAACCTGCAACTTTGAGGCAAGTATCTATCTTGCTAAATCTTTTGTTGATACAACATCCATGTTAGAATAGGAGAAATAATTATATGTTTTTATGGTGATTTAATGTATATCCTGATTACGTGTAGAACATCAATCACGAATTTTAATGATTCTTAGAGGAAGAAATCTGGAAATATTATATAGTTCTTGAAAGAATATGGTAGACTAGGGTTTGAGACAAAATCATGAATTGTACCCATTTAATGATGATTCCTCAAGGATTTTATCAAGATTATACGTTATAAATTGTTCATACTTGTTACTATAACGTTTGTGATGTTTGGTTGGGAGTTTGGGATGAATTAATAGAGGTTTTGAGGGTTAAAGTTGATGAAATACATAGGTAACGAGTTGCAGAAACTGTGCCAATATCGATCGACTCAAGAATGTCGATCGATCGACTATTCCCATCGATGATCGACTCCTCCTGAAAAGTGAAACTTATTTCCTTTTAAATGTTTAATCCAACCCCAATTTACAAGAACCATTAGACATAATCTAAATACCATAATGGGACTTGGGTAGGACCAGTAGGGTTGTGGTTAGGGTTCGGGTAGTACGACCTTATGTGAGAATTAATGGTAGGGTCGCGAGGGTATAAAGTGGATTATGATTGTGTGTGTAATAAATTGGATGTTGTGCAAGTTAATGACGACTTAGGACAGTGGGATATAGAGTACATCTACCGGTATTATACATATTAAAATGATACACTTTGAGGGTCGAGAAGTAGTTGGGAACTTGCGGTAAATGAGAAAAAGGATGAACTAATTATACGTAGGATTCGGGTGTTACGTGCCATGTATGATTAGAATATGTTATGGGTCGTGGGTGTACCAATCTGAATAATGTAAATATATATGAGTGTATGTATATTTATTATATGAATATTTGTGTTGAATCATACATGCGCTACTTGCTATCACGGAGGTTTCCGCGTCGGGAAAGTCTTATTCTGTGTGCACATTGGGGAATATTGACTTGTACCCTAGAACATAGAATTCTTGGTACAGGCAATCTGAGAATGATAGTACAAACGGTCCTAAGAGGCGTAAGGGTATGTGCTGACCTCTTAGTGACTTGGAACTATGCTTCGCTTCCAACATGTGTATTTTGTGTTAGTACAGTTCGAGAGTGGATCCGAACTAGTATTTTCCTTATTTGTACGAGAGGTACAGAGACTTGATAGCAGAGTATGCTTGTACCATAATTTAGTTTGGGGTGCCCCTTATTAGTATATATATCCTTAGTGATATATACCCAGGATTCATCTACGGTGTTTGTAAGAAGAAAGAAGTTGAATAATGATATTTAATGACTTAAGTGTTTGAGAACTTAAGGTCGTATATATATATATATATAGACTTGTTAAATTCAGAAATTTGATTATGTATAAATTATAATTATGCGAAAACGTGAATAAGGGTTGATGAGAAGAGACTGGGTGTAGAATAGTTAACTGTGTTAACTAGAATCGTTAGTAGTGCGTTAGGCGTGCACACTGGTTGAGAGGTGAGAATTCTCAAGTGAGGGTAGCGCAACTAACATGTATGGAGTATCTTCTAGTAAGCATTTAAATACTTGCTAAACTGCTTTTAAAATTATAACTATCGGGCTCTGACCCGTTTATTGTCATCTCTTCTCTCCCTCTTGTATATATATATTTTATCAGGTGTCCAGCCATAGGGACACCAAGATTAGATCGTTGGACTGCTTGACGTGCTGTAGCTGGAGTGGGAGTTGCAGGTCCTCGCATTTAGACACTTCATCTTGATCATCTCAGTCTCATTTCAGTCACTTCATATAGGGCACGTGTCGCCCATTTCCATCTTTTATTTTATTCAAAGAGATATTGTACTCTTTTGGCTTCAGCATTTAGTTTGAATTGGGTTTGTGATTATTATTTATTCTTGGTTTGAGACATTTTTACCGGAATGTTTACTCCAGTTTATTTAATTCAGTTGGATGGTTAGCACCTATTACTATTGTGTTCTTTAGAATGGTGAATGTTTTTATCTAGTATGATCGTTGGAATTTAATTAATAAAATTAAATATTTTGACACTTAACTTAATTATTTATTAGGGGATAAATAAAGAAATTGTTTTTCGACGGTGATGCTAAGAATGAACCAACCGGATACTTTGCTTTAATTTAATAAAGGACTGATCACCCGGTATTTAATAAGGCGGGGTGTCACATAAGGATGCCAAGCCGATTAAGCAGAGACGAGGAGTCTTCAGTCCGAAGAAGAATCAAGCTATCCACGAAGAGATCGAGAAACTTCAAAAAGCCCGATTTATTGAAGATGTGAAGTATCCAGCCTGGTTGGCCAAAGTTGTGATGGTCAAGAAGAAGAATGATAAATGGAGGATGTGCGTGGATTTCACCGATTTAAATAAAGTTTGCTCAAAAGATCAATTTTCCTTGCCTAGAATTGATCAATTGGTGGATGCTACATCAGGACATGAACTTTAAAGCTTCATGGGTACCTATTCTGGGTATAACCAGATTAAGATGAAACCAGAAGATAGGGAAAGCACAGCTTTTATCACCAACCGAGGAACTTATTGCTACAACGTAATGCCCTTTGGGCTCAAAAATGCTGGAGCGACGTATGAAAAGGTTGGTGAACAAGGTCTTTAAAGAACAAATAGGCAAGAACATGGAGGTTTATGTGGACGATATGTTAACAAAAAGCAAGAAAGGTTCAAATCATATCAGCGATCTTAGTCAAACGTTTGACCAACTAGAAAAGCATCAGATGAAGCTGAATCCGACCAAGTGTGTTCGGGGTCCAAGAAGGAATGTTCAATCAAAGTGGCATTGAAGCTAATCCAGCAAAGATAAAAGTTTTTATCGAAATGCAGTCGCCAGCTTGCAAGAAAGATGTACAAAGGCTCATTGGAAGAGTGGCAGCTTTAAACAGATTTGTATCTAGGGCAACAGACAGGTTTTTGCCATTTTTCAAGGTGTTGAGAAAGACGTTCAAGTGGAATGCAGAATGTGAAGAAGCTTTTCAAGAATTGAAGAAGTACCTAGGATCACCTTCTTTGTTATCCCGACCAGTCTTAGGAGAGAAACTATACTTATACCTAGTTATTTCTGAATCTGCGGTTAGCTCGGCTTTGGTTAGATCGGACAATGGGATCCAAAGACCAATTTATTACACTAGCAAAGCGTTCAGGGGAGCCAGGATTAGGTATCGACGCTTGGAAAAGTTGGCTTTAGCACTTATTGAAGCTTCTAGGCGTATGAAACCTTATTTCCAAGCACATACTATAGTTGTGTATACTGATCTACCTCTTCGGCAAGCACTCCACAAGCCTGAGAAGTCAATAAGACTAATGTACTGGGTGGTAGAGCTGGGAGAATATGACATTGTCTACAAACCACGATCTTCATTAAAACGTCAAGCTTTAGCGAATTTTATTGTTTAATTCACCTATCCAGAGGTTCCCGACCGACAAAATTTACCTGTCGAGCAAACTTCTAAAGAAGATAGCTCAACTTAAAAGCAAGCTGAAATTATTATCGATCAACCTGAATCATCCAGGACTCGGGAGCTGGCCCAGAAATATACAGAGGAGAGCAGGAAAATATTCCATCATGGAGTTTTGTCTGAAGAACGCTTCAATAATGATATCCCGTTGTGGATTTTATACGTCGATGGTTCTTCATATGCAACTGGAAGTGGAGCGGGTTTAATACCTCAATACTCCTGATGATATTGATGCTGAATATGCACTTAGGTTTCAATTCAAAGCATCAAACAATGAGGCAGAATACGAAGCTTTAATAGTTGAACTAGATTTGGCCCTTTAATTAGGCACCGAGCAAGTAATGGCGCACAGCGATTCACAGTTAGTGGTCAACCAAGAGCTTCATTTATCGAGTCAAGGGATAGTTGATGACTAGATACTTTGCCAAAACCATGGAAGTCATTTCCATTTTCCAGCCGTGCAAATGAATAGGATTCCAAAATAGCCAACGCCCGAGCAGATGCACTTGCTCAGCTAGCTTCAGCAACCAGAATTGAACTCAGGCGCACCATCCCAATAAGGACCCTAGCTAATCGGAGCATTGACGAGGACTTAATGGTTAATTTCATTGCCGTAGATTTGGGACCTTCCTGGATGGACCCAATAAAAGCCTATATTGAGGATGGCATCCTGCCACCTGATCCCAAAGAGGCCAAGAAGCTCCGATATAAAGCAGCGAGATATGTGTTAGACAAAGGAGTTTTATACAGAAGGGGATTGGCGATCTCCTTGTTGCGTTGTGTTCATCCAAAGGAGGTGGAAGATTTGATCAAAGAAGTGCACGAAGGTTCCTGTGGAGCTCATTCCGATGGTCGATCATTGCTCCAACGAATCAACACTCAGGGATACTACTGGCCGACTATGAGGGCAAATTGTACAGCCTTTCCAAGAAAGTGTGACAAGTGCCAGAAGTTCTCTACAATTCGTAAAACGGCCAATGCTGCTTTAGCATCCATAACCTCACCTTGGCCATTCGCTATTTGGGGAATTGACCTAGTCGGCCCACTACCGACCACTAGAGGCAAGTTCAAATATTTGGTCGTTGTTGTTGATTACTTCACCAAATGGGTGGAGGCAAACCATTGGTAAACATGCCCTATGAGAAGGTGTATCAATTCATTTGGAAGAATATTATATGCAGATATGGGTTACCATATGCCTTCATTACGAACCATAGCACTCAATTTGATAACGATGAGTTTGAAGCATTGTGTTCAGTCTAAAAGAAACTCCATTCTGCACCAGGCAGGCCATCCTCAAAGTAATGGTCAAACAGAAGTAACAAATAGGACTTTGCTCAACGGATTAAAGAAGAGGCTTGATACTGCAAAGGGCAACTGGATTAATGAGTTGCATTCTGTTCTTTGGGCTTACAGAACAACGCCAAGAACAGCAACTGAAGAGACACCTTACATGCTTGCATTTGGGACTGAGTCCATTTTACCAGCCGAGATAGGCCTACTACACAGTGTACTGAATTTTGATTCTCCAACTAGTGACTTGATACGATGATTAGATCTAGATATGTTGGAGGAAGTCCGAGAAGAAGCTGCCCTGAGAAACGTTCCATACCAACACAAAACTGCTCGCTTCTATAATAAAAGGGTTAAGCCAACGAACCTTAAAGAAGGTGACTATGTTCTTAAGAAGGTCATCCAGAAGAACAACAACCTTGAGGCTAATTGGCATGGCCCATATTGCATTTCCACTGTCATCCAATCAGGAACTTATCGAATTGAGACTTTGGAAGGGGAAGAATTCAAAAACCCCTAAAATGTCGAGCACCTCCGAAAGTATTATCAATGATTCAAGGGATTGTTACTATTGTATTTCTTTTACTTTATATTTTACATGACTATGATTCAAGTTTCAATAAAATATTGATTTCAATTTTTTCAATTTTTTTCGGACTATAGCGATATACATCACACAAAAACAACAAGAATGTCTTTTGGTCTCCAGCTCTTGTCGATCAGCGAACCATACTTAATCGGGTTGAATTTATCAAATTCAAGATGCACCAACAGCTTGAGGTATAATTGTTTCTCGCTCAAATGCAAACTTCATGTATGACTTCGTACATACAAGTCACGAATAAGAAGTAAGTATTACTTCATGTATGGCTTTGTATAAACAAGTCACGAACAAGAAATATTATCTGACTAAGTTCAAGAACAATTTACTTCATGTATGACTTTGTCATTGTCATTGACAAGTCAAGAACAAGAAGGCTGTAAAACTTCATATACAACTAAAAAAGTTACAAATAAGTTTTACCCGACTAAGTTAAAAGCAGGAAGACATGTAAACATTCCTAAATACTGGAATACAAACATATATTCCTCATACACTTGGTCACCGATGATAACTAATGTTAAATTTGGATTAATGTATCTAAGTGCATTAGTAGAATCTAGGGCATTACAATCACAAGTTGACTGATTGGTTAAAATAATCATAAGTTAACAAAACAAACATATGGATTTTCATTCATATAAAATGTATTACATTCAAATGAATAACAAAATACATAAAATTTATTCAACGGGATATTTTGCTTGACCTTTGGAAATCGGCTGAGATGGTTGCACTCTTTCCATTCCAGCAGGAGGATCATCCAAAGTATACGGAGAATTATTAAAGTTAAAATCCCTTAACATTCTTTTGTTGCTGCAGCTCGACACATTAATCAGGTGAGGAAGACAGACTATCTCATGAACATCAACAGGGATCCACAAAGTATCTAACTTGAAGGGGGGATTATCACAATCTAACAAACCAAGCTCATTCCAATACCACAACTGGCTATTACAATCATGCTTCAACAAAGTCAAGCAATTGATCCAACCCCATTTATAGCCTTCACGATGGGTCTAAGTAAGGTGATCCTCTACATGGCCTAAGGCTTCATTGTAGCCTTCCATCCACACATCTCTGGGTTGTTTGTGAAATTGAAAGGTTAACCTTTCAACTTGTTGTTGAAGTTTCTTCAAAACATTATCCTTCACCTTCAACTGAACGGATTGGACAGCAATGACCTTGTCCTTAGCTTCCAGCTTTGTAGACAAGTCGGCAATAGCTTGATTCTTTGCTTTCAGCTAGGCAACCTGGTCAGCTAAGGTTTTCTTAGTCCTAGTTTCTTTCACAGTTGGTCGGCTCGTGCTTTGTTGTCTGGAAGATTGCACAGGTTTGGATGTCTTCAAAGTTTCCAGTTCCTCCATCAACCTGGCATTCTCATTCTCCAAAAAGGAGGCACCTTCATCGGCACCACTGACAGAAGATTGTTTTAAAGTCTCCAACTCATTCTGGAGTTTATTATTCTCCTCCTCCAATAGCTTGGCGATCTCTCTGGATTCATCAAGTTCACGATTCAACAAGAACTCTTTTTTCCTGTATGAAGAAGCATATTTTTCCAGTTTCTTCTCAAAACCCCAGTCTTCGCTCAATGCCTTGTACTTGACTTCATAGTCGGCATGCAGTAACGCTTTGGTTTCATTATGGTCTGCCTGCAAGTCTTCAATCATCTCAGAGTATGCAATATTGTTGGCCACAACCCGATCAAGAAGGAATTTGTGATAAGTGTATGCATATTTTGCCTGATCAGAAGCGTCTGTGCCGAGCAAATCTGTTAATTCTTCATAAATCAAATCCAAGTGATTAGCCTTAAACAGATTGTTGCAGCGTTTTGGTAGGTTGGAACCAGTGGAAGCAATTTGTTTCATCTTGGCAATGAACTAGAAAGATAAAGCAACAATTGATCAACAATAAAAGGAGACAGAACAATAGCTAAGCATCAAAAAGTGACAAGTTAATTGAAGAAAAAGTTCTTTCATTAATAGATGGCAACATTACAAAAAGGTACATCAGAACAAGACAAAAAGAAGGCAAAAGAAAGGTGCAAAATGCAAAGATTAGAAGCCAAACACGTCTACACCTTCTTCTTATCCTTCTCTACCTCATGATTTATCTCCTGGTGGGCAAGAGGGGAACAGGAGCATTATCTTGATCGGTTGGAGGAACAATTGACTCAATGGCCATAGAGCCCTCCCCCCCCCTCCCCCCGGAACCTACATCATCATCAATTTCTTCATCAAGGTTGGGGGGAGCCTGGATTGTGCCTTAGAAATAGCTCTGAATCTTCAGCAGTGCCAACTTCCCTCAAAGTTGCCGACCAACCGTCCTTGGCCTTATCCCAGGCCTTGTTAAAGGATGCTTCTCTGATTTTCTTTCTTTTGGCCTTCTCAACAGAAAGGTCGGCAGACAGTTTGACTACCTTCTCTTCAGCAACCTTTGCCCTGCGCTCAGCTTGAGCAGAGGCCAAGGTAGCCCCAGTCAGAGTTTCATCAGTTTTCTGTCGCGCTTCTTTGGCAGCCTTGATCTTTTCCACCTAAGTCTTCTGCTTTGTCTCCAAAGCAAGTCTGGACTCCTCCAAAGATTTCTTGAGACCCCCAAAGGCCTCCTCTACTTCTCCCAAAGAAGAACGTAAATGATCGTCCTTCTCCAACATTTGGTTGTAATCAACCAGGAACTGCAAGAAAAGATCCAAGTCAGCACAAATCAAGGAAGACATGAATAATATCCGACCAACTTCAAATATGAAAACTTACCAAGACTAAACTTTGAGTAGCCTTTCCTATAGTTTTGATCGGAACATGAAGGCAACAGCAGCTCTATAATCTGGGAGGGTACCAGCCTTGATCAACTTCCTAGCCAAGCTTGGACTAAAGGCTACAAACGAGCCAGCAACAGATGGGACCTTACCAGCCAATCCTTGTTGATCGGCATCAACAACCTTCTCAACCTGCTTATCAGCAGGACCTCTCCTTAGTCTTTTAAGAGGAGACTCATCACCTTTGTTGGCTGGGAGCTTATTGCCAATCTCAACCTTCTTCTTTTGGACACTAGTATCAACTAGTTTCTTATCACCAGCGGTGGAGTCCTCCAGAAGATTGGGAATTTTCCTTTTTCCCATGCTGATAGAAATGGGAAGATCAGAGTCAAAAGAAGAACTGCCACCATAAGCAACTTCAGCACAAGCATCAACACTAAGTAGCAGAGGAAGTAGACACTGGATCCCTCTCCAAATCAATTACAATTGAAGGCACAACAGTTGTTGGCCGAGTTACAAAAGAGGTTATGGAACTTTTATACTCTAGCAATATAAAAGTTGATCGTGGATGATCTTCTCCTGTCCTTTGATTAAGACCTCACAAGAATTTGAGTACTTCCAAATTTACTTCACCCGGTTTGGGGCACTCTCTCTTACGTTCTTCTGCAACAAAGCAATAAGCAGTAGTAGCTAGCATACATCAGAAAAGAAATCAGTAAAGAAAGGCGAGAATTGAAATAACAACCTATCTCATTCCCTGACTGAGGGCATCTGGGACCATGGTAGGCCATTCCATTCCCAAGTGAAGCATGTTGCCAATTCTTAACTATTAAAGCATGATCCCAATAATCCTTATTGGAATCAGGAAAATTCAATACTAAAGCCCTATTTGATTGTCTGGTTTTCTAGTAATTTGTGCTCTCCCCTGCAATAGACCATTTATAACATAACATAATTTCTGGAATCCCAATATGGGTTCCATAGATTTCATTCAATCTATTCACACCATTGATAACCCTCCAGGTGTTGGGGGCTACTCTTGCTGGAACGATGTCAAAATATTGGCAGAAATGAAGAAAAAAAGGGTTTGGTGGAAATGTGAAACCACACTCGGCTATAAACAAGATTGGGATCCAATGAGCCTCAACCGAAGAATATACATCTATAGGGTCATGGGGTATTTCTAAATCAACCCAAGATGGGATTTTCCTTTCTTCCCTAAATTCCTCTAAAGAATCATCATCAATTATGTGAACCGTGACTCATAATGAAAGGAAATGAAGAAAAACTGAGAGAGAATTCTTATAGAAGATTAAGGATTCAGCAATAACTATGGAAGGAAAGGATGAACGGCGGTAAACGATCGCATAAAAGCTCATAAATAGCTGCTACCGTTCGAAGATTTGGGGTAAGGTAAAATCTAGTAAAGCCTCCCACCTTTTATAGCTTGTCTCGAAAACAGCGAAAGTAATGATTAAATGTACAAACGATTAACATTCTTACGGCAGACTATTTCAAAAAAGGAAAATACAGATTTGCCCTTTGGGCGGTCCTTCAAAATTCAAATTATTTATAAAAATGTCATCTTCAATCAGTATCGGTAAAATTTTACAAGTGTGAGAGGTCGGTTACCGACCAGGCACCATGAAAATACTCAGAGCTACTTCCAAGATCGAATGTTCCATACTTTCATGCAAGCATTAAGCATAAAGCATTGGGGGCTTCTGTTGATACCAAAAATTATCCACCTACGTGGACCAATCAGAAGTGAACACTTGTCCTCTTACGTGGACAAAATTCTAATCAGCAAATAGTAGAGCGACAAGCATACCGACCAACATAAAGAATGCCGACTATCAAGACCAATGAAGAATCACCATACCAAGGGTCTTATCGCACATGGTTCATACAACCAATCATCACATTCATTATGTACGGGTGTAAATGCTTAAATGTATAAAGGCATTCCATCCCTTGACATTCCAACCCTTAACCATTGGGTCACTATAAATACATTGTATCTCTTTCATCAAGGGCAAGATAGAACAGATCCTAGAATATTCTTATTTACAAGAATACCTAATTTTTTGTAATCTCTTAAATCAATACCATAACAGTGGACGTAGGTTTTCTTACATAGCCAAACCACTTTAAAATCTTGTGTCACTCTTTTAACTATTTCATTACAACTCTATATTTTATCTGTGATTCTAAAATTGGCCCAAGTCCATTTTTTGACATCAACAATTGCTATTTTTGTTTATGAAAACTACATTGATTATTCATTATTCATTTTGTATTTAGTATTGATTATTGGCTATTGGCTACCAAACATACGATTTTTTTTCAAATTTCAAGGTATGTAGTATTTTATTGTTAACTAGCCTTAGTATAATTAAAAAATAATAAAAAAAGAAAAACGCCTTTTTACGCCTAGACTTTGCCTAAGCACACCTAGGCTCTTAAGGCTTAAGGCCTTACCTCTAACACCTAAACCACGCCTCGTGCCTTTTAGAACCTTCTTTTTACTATTTCACGAATATGTTTATTTCTAACTTTATCCTTTCTAATTTTATCATACATCAATCTTAACATTCGCATCTCCACCACGCTCACTTTCTGCACATTGTTTCTTGGTTGCCCAACACTTCATCTCATATAACATGGCGGTTCTTTCAGAGTTGACTGACAGCGGTCTAGTCAGTCCATCTCCCTCTTTGACAGACATCCTTCGGTTCTCGATCTCGCCCGATATCGCACTCTATACATTGAACAAACTATTCCATGACCTCGCCAAATAAAAATTACCTTTCGTCCCGGATTAGATGGATAACCCTCATGCCAATTCACTCGTTCAATGGCAGTAAGCAAATTGAGTTTAGGCCTAACGGTTTCCCTCATCAACAAGCGAAGTCAATCAAGGATCACTTTTTTTAAGTTCAAAAGTATACGATAACGACATAATATGCCGATAACACTTATCCACTTAACCAAACGTGCCTTAATCCTATTGGTAACATCATCACTTATACCTTTTTGGAAATGATCACTTTTAGTATCTCTTGACCTTCAAGTTTTATCACAACCCCATTTCTCCTCCAACTATTACTAAAATTGTACTCCATATGCTTTCTTTTAATCATACTTATTTTGAACCCTCTTATTGTTAGGGTTCCCCTCTACACTCCCAATCTAGCATTGATCCGTGTTTTAGTTTTATTCACTAAAACAATATCATTTGCAAATGACATGCACAACGACACCTCATCTTGTATTTTTCCAATCAGTTCATCCATAATAAGAGGAAAATGATAAAATACTTGGTGCCAAATATTGGTGCAAACCTACAATAATCGGGCATCCTTTTAGTCATAATAATTTTATTGACCAGAGCTAAGACACTCATTTCTCCCTTCGGAACTTCGAAACCTCAATAGGAATATCATTGGATCTTAAAGCCCTTCCTATTTGCATCTTTTTAAAGTAATCCTAACCACCATTAACCTAATTTTGTAAAAAGAAAAAAGTATTTTCCTGAATCTCTCTGAGTTCCTCCATATCCAATCTACTCCCATTATCTTCATTTAATAATATCTTCATATACTCTTTCCATCTTTCCTTAATCTCTTCATCCGAATCATCACTTTAAATATACTTAACGTTATTAAAATCTTAGTTTTACTATCCGTACGTTCCTAATTTTGTATAAAGATTACCATACGCCTTAGCATTTCTTACCACTTTCTTAACTTCTTTCTTAGCACGTTTATATTTCTCAAATTTTCTTCGTTTCTACTTGTTTATCATGTTTTAAATCACTACATTTTTATTTTTACTATATTTTTGTACTTTTTTTTCCACCACCATGTTTCTTTAGATTGTGGCGCCTTACATTTTCATTCTCCAATAATCTCTTTCGATATTCTTCTAATGCATGTAGCCATCTTACTCCACTTTATGTTAAGTCTCCTCTTTGACAATCCAAGTCATTTTTAATATTGTGTCATTGAATAATTCTAATTTCTCGCCTTTTAAGTTTCACCTCCTAATTCTCCTTGCGACTAGACTCTCTCCCGGAATAATCTTACAGTCTTTACATGTTAGTCAATCTCCCTTCCTAGTAATGAAAAAGTCTTCACACGTTAGTTAATCTCCCTTCCTAGTAATGAAAAAGTCTAGTTGGCTCTTATTTGTTCCATTTTTAAAAGTTATCAAATGTTAAAACCACCTTATGAAATATATATTTATAAGTACAAGGTTATAAACAATCGAAAATTTAAGATAGACTCTCGTTCCTATCTCCAAAATCATATTCTCCACGGGCCATCTCATACTCTACATGATCTACACGGCCATTAAAATCTCCCTCTATATAGGTTTTCTCACCTAGGAGTATTTCTTGAATTAGTTTATCCATTTGCTCCCAAAATTGTACATTTTATGTTCATCTAATCCTAAATGCAATTTTAATAAAAAAAAATACATATAAATTTAGCTAAAGATAAATGACGGCAATAAAATTAATTTTGACTATACAAATGCTACATGTTTTGGGAAATTCAACACTGATTGTATTTGGAAAGATGCAACACAGATTATATTTGTCCATCTCAAATATAAGACTTGTAGTTATAGTACTTCTTGAGCTTCAAGATTGGAAGCTATTATCAACTGAAAACGTGAACAATATGCGAATTTATGCTCACTAGAAATCAAAACGCACAAAAACCACATTGCTAAAGAAGATTGCTGCATATAAACACAACAAACATATACAGATAAAATCATACAACTGATGAACAGATAAGAAAGAAAAATGATTGTTGTTGAAAGGAGAAGAAAAAAAAATGATGAAAGGAGCTCTAGCTATTTGAATCATCATTTTTGGTGGTCTATGAATCAGATTAGGTCTTCCATTAATGTAATTTGTCATCAAATTTTCCCAATAACAATCAGTAATTAATTAAAGAAAACAACAATAAAATTTTACTCAAGACAAACTGATGAACATAGCTCTAGGTGTTTGAATCTTTTTTATACAAACGTAAGACAAACTGATGAACATAGCTCTAGGTATTTGAATCTTTTTTATACAAACGTAAAAAAAAAATATATATATATATATATACCAAACGACAATGCAAAAAAAGGTTTTTTTTATATATAACGACACTGAAAACAAAGGATCTATAGAGTTCAATAGGGAGAAGGGAGAGCATACGATGTCGTTGAGTTGGACGACAGCGGTGGCCGTTAAACGACGGGACCAGTGAACGGTGGGATGAAACGATGATGAACAGTGAGGAACGGCAAGACGACAACGAGGAAATGGAAACTCTCCAGAAATGCAAGAATTGAATATTGTAGGACATAATCCCAAAATTAAAGCTATATATTATATATACTATAGTGGCAATTAGATAATATTGAGTCCTGAACAGGTCGGGGGGGTATATATACACTAAACCCTCCCCCTCCCCGAATCCGATTTTTCATTTTTATTTTCTTTTAAATTTAACCCCAAATCCACCCTTGGGGCGGAGAGGGTACTTGTCAAAACCCGCTCCATTCCCCTTCCTATAGGGGATATTCATTACGAATATTCATTAGGGCTAATTGAGTCCTTTTGTTTTTACTTAATCCAAATCCCCGAAACCTATTTTGAAAGTCTTTTTGGCTTCAAAACTGTATAACTCCTACACTTCACTTATTTTGTGTCAAATTTTGAGTCTTGCATACAATCGGGATTCTTTTGACTTCATATTAATCGAGGCGCCTAGATGCTTGAGTGTCTATTTTATTATTGGATTTGCGTACTTTTTTATCTACTCGACTTCTTGTTGACATCTGGAACACCCCGTATTTTTTAGCTTTTAGAATTTAATTAATGCGGGCATTTTAATTACATGTATGTAATAATTAAATTAAATAAAATATTGTGTTTACTGAATATTAACCGAGAGAGAGATTATGATTAATATTTATGGAATAAATTTACTAAGTGTGTAGTAAATAACAAGTGATAATTATTATACGTCGTAGTGAGTAATATCGACGGGACTATGTTATATCTCAATCGGGAGTCATGTGTAGGTTATGTTAAGGTCGAGATAGGGAATTTATGTAGAGTGACTTGAATGGCGATTTTGATGTCACGGTTGATTCCGAATGGGCGGAAATAGGCAAAATAGAGTACCCGGGTTATATTGGTTGGGGAACTTAAGTAATGTTTAAATTGGTTGGAGTTTAATCTTGTTCAATGAGAATTTTATGATGATTTGAGAGTATTCTCACGTTAGAAACTGTGTAAACATTCCTATATGAACTCTGGTTAAATTGGTTGGGTGTTTGGATGAGTCTCATGGAGGTCTGATTATGGGAAAATAGGAGAAAAATGTTTTCGGAGATGAATCTGTCTAGGATCGATCGATCGAGGGATGTCGATCGATCGAGCCATTTTGTCGATCGATCGACAGTGCTTAAAAGGGAGCCTTTGTTTATTTACGTAGTTTTCTTTCTCGTTAATTATGGGGAACTTAAGTAATGTTTTATTAACTATATGAGGACTTGGAAAATATCAGTAGACATTTGGTTAAAGCTCGACTTAGTTTTAATGTGGGTAAAATTGGGATTAGGACCGACGAAACGAAACGATTGTGTTAAATATCGAGAATCAAAAATCGGGTTACGGGAAGCGTAGATGATAACCCAAGATTGATACCAGTAGGTTAGTGATGTATTAACTATTAAGGGATAAATAGGACCATTCGGGTAATGAGGGATACTCGGGAAAATAAGAAAAGAATATTAAGTGTGAATCGTTAGTACGTTGGTATTCGAGAGATATATACTACGTACTCGATGTACTTATAGGTTGTGTGTATATATATGCCAGATATAATTATAGGTTGTGTGTATACCTATTATATGTGTGAAGCATACCTACGCTGCCTGATATCAAGGGAAATTCCGGGCAAGTTCCGGACAGTAGGCGATCCCACCTTGGCGATGCCAGCGAGGTCTAGATGTGTGCCCCAGAACATAGAACTTAGGGATGATCACTATCTGAGTGTACGATAGTGTGGCCAGTCATTTGGGTGCGTTAGGTACGTGCGTAGCCCAAAGGGAGATTTTCGAACCGGTATTTCTTAATGTGGTATGTGAGGTACATGGACTCGATAGCAAAGTATACATGCATCGCGGTTCTCACTCCAAGGACTGTAGTTGTATATATATAGATAGCATGATATATATATATATAGATATGTATATATATATACATGCACGTGTGATTTGTTCTACTCGTGTGGTAGTAAAAGAGATAGATAGTGTGTATCCAAAGTTACTTAAGTATGAGAAACTTAATTAATGGTTCAAACATAATATTCGGCAAATATTGATTACTGTTTTACGGTAGCGTATCGTATGGGCGGTACGGGTGAGTTGAGCATATTAGTGGTTAATAGATACTTTGGGATTAGTTAGGTAGGGTAGCATAACTAGGTGGGTAAAAGAGGAGACGTTAGGTGTGCACTATAGTTGAGAGGTGAGGAACTCAAACGAGTGCGCGCAAAACTAACATGTGTATAATAACTGGTCTTCTTGCGTTTTAAATACTTGCTAATTATTTTTCAAAGGTTTTGGGCTCTGACCCGTATCAAATCTATTTTCAAAACCAGACATGATGATTCATTCCAGGGATTCGTAGCTGCAGCACTTGTGGAGGCATGCGGGACTTGAGTAGACGCTTCAGTTATTTCATTTCTAGTTTAGGATTCATTTTCAATTATTTCAGTTGGGCATGTTGCCCGTTCAGTTTAGACCTTTATTTGGATTTAATTCTTTCAGTATCAGACTCTGTATTTAGATTCATTTAATTTCAGTTAGATTTATGATTTGGACGTTGGATTTGGAGCTGATGGTTTATTCGGCATTTACTTATTTATTGGTCCTGTGATATTCTAGACTTCAGTTGTGTGAATGGTGCATTATATTTTCTGTATGTTACTGAAAATTTGGCACCAGCTTATTTTAACTTAGGTGGTTAGGAATTTAAAAAGTTTTCGACAGTGATGCTAAGAATGAACCAAATGAGATTCCTGTTTATTTTAGTAAAGGATTAATTACCCGTGATTAAAATAGGTGGGGTGTCACATCATGGCGTGGCTACCGATTGTTAATCCTCTAGGGTTTTAGGTATATGACACCTTAGATACAAATCACATATGCACATTTAAAATTAATTTTACAAATTAGTAAAATTTTTCTTTTAGGTATTTTTTTTCAATCCTCGAGCATTTGCATGCTTTCTGTATGTTAATGAAAGATAAAATTTGGCACCGGCTTATTTTAACTTAGGTGGTTAGTAATTTAAAAAGTTTCCAACAGTAATGCTAAAGAATGAACCAAACGAGATTCCTGTTTATTTTAGTAAAGGACTAATTACCCGTGATTAAAATAGGTGGGGTGTCACAACATCATGGCGAGGCTACCGATTGTTAATCCTCTAGGGTTTTAGGTATATGACACCTTAGATAGAAATCACATATGCACATTTAAAATTAATTTTAAAAATTAGTAAAATTTGCTTTTAGGTATTTTTTTTTCAATCCTCAAGCATTTGCATGCTTTTGCATGGCAAAAATGAGAAGTGCAACACAACCGTGCGCATGGTCCATCTCAGCCTTTGCACAGCTTAAGTGACCCTATGTACACGTGTCACAATATAGCTTGCCAGATTATGGCAACATGCGCATAACATCAGGATTGCTCTGTCCGCATGGTGCCTTGTTATCAGTTACACTATATAAACGAGTTTTTGGCTAAAAAAATCTATAACATATCTCACAATTTTCAAATCTCAGATCGTTTTGAGAGCATTCTAGAGCTTCTTCTACAATTATCTCTCTCTAAGCTGTAAAGCCCTAGATCATTTTTTCATAAATACAGCCAATTGTGAGAGTTGTTTTGTGAGATTGCACACACAAAGCCTAGATCAAAATTTTTGAGGATCTCAATTGGAGTGCGAGATCAAATATAAAATGGAGGAGATTCTTCATTTGGAGTGAAGAATTGTGGATGTGGATGTGGATGTGGATGTGGATGTGGATGTGGATGTGGATGCTTGGACTCTCCTCGATGGAGTTTCATGGAGGATTCTCTAGATTGGAGGGAGTATTGATGGTTGAGGCAGAAAAGCTTGTAAAGGTATCTCAGGTTTAGGTTTGCCTTCAACATCTTGTAAAACTCTAATTCTAGTAGATCTTGCATGCAATCGAGGTTTTTTAATTGTATTGTGGATTTCCCTCCTAATCCGGTCTAATGGTGGGAATCATGTTACAAACTATACTATATATTAAGCGAGAGCAGGATTTGTAACCAATTTTTGATCCACACCTATAATTACTAAAATATCCCCAATTGTTTAGAGGAAGAGTGTAACCACCCATAACTATTTCAATTAACTTCTAATTAAATATTCCAAAAAGAAAAATATTGATAAGATCATATTATTTTTTTTAAATATAAATTAAATTTTACATTTTAATTTTTGTTGCACATGCATTACATGTGCCCTGAATGCTTGTCTAAACTATTTCGCACTCCATTACACTTTAGTTGATCAGATCTGAAACTTAGATTTCTTTGAATTAGGTTAACTGGGTTGAATTGGAATTTAACATAATTAATTGTGCTTTAATCAAGTTAAATACCTAGTTAACTAGGTTTTGCATTTTTTTAATGTGATTTGAGTGAGTTAAATGGACTAAAATGAAATTGAATTGATCTGATTACCTAATCACTCAAATGTTATTAATTAAACTCAATTTAAATTAAAATTTGCAGTGTTTGTGATATGCCAAAATTAAATTTCTGAGCACACACTATTGCTTCCGATTACACTATTTAAAAAAATACACTCAAGTCCTACCCCCCCCCCCTGGACTTGTAAACACACTCACTACACAGTCTCCCCATTTTTTCCTCACGTTGAGTGAGGATTCTTCTTAGTATTTTCAACTGCGTTTATCAAACACGACATCCAAATAAGACCAACTCTCTCTTAAAAAATAATAGTCCATTAATTGACAAAACAACAGGTCCAACCCTGCTTCCGCCAAACAAAAAAATAAAATCTTGCATCCAGTTCTGGTGTGATAGAAACATACAAATGAGAGCTAAATTACCTTCCATTCTTCAAATATGCCAAATTGATTTGCAATGCCTTCAAAATCTCTCTGGTCATGGTACTGAATACGCACATCACCATCAATATTGTAAGCCTTGAGAACAGCATCAGTTCCACTTACAGGTTTTGCATTTTTAACCATCTCAGCAAAGTGCTTCACGTACTTGTCCTAAGATGAGTGATACCATCAGTTGACCACAAATGTGGAGAAATATAGAATTTCTCAAGAGATCGTGTTAAGATATGTTTTTGTTCTTTTTTTCCTTTTTCTTTCCATAAGATGTACTTCTTCTTTTAAATGTATGTTATACCTCCATCAAATAGCTCAAATTCATTGACTTCCAATCAACCTGTCAGCAGGAAACAAAAATCATTGATGATAATTGTAAGAAATGCAGAACCAGGGGCACACCGCAAAAAAAAAAAAAAAAGCTAAGAGGAAAATTGTTACATGCCTGGACATCATTCAGCTTAATAGGCGCAAGATATTGACTAAAAAACTGTCCCAAACTAGAACCCTGCAAGGAAATCAATAAGACTCGGAGAAACAAAATTTACAAGAACAATTATACAGAATTTCCCTCCCAGCAGATCAATATGAGAATAGAAAATATACTTGGCGGATGAGTGGTAAACAAGGGATACAGAAGATTGGGGTTTATATTTTGAAAAGACTGAAATAAGAAAGAATAAACAAGGTAGAAAGTTGTTATTGTTGTTGTTGTGTGTGTGTGTGGTGGGCGGGGGGGGTGGGGGGGTGGGGGGGGGGGAAGAGAGAGAGAGAGATTCCTAGCACAGTGTAAACTAACATCACATCACAGCAGTAAAGATGACATAAATCTTCATTAAGAAGAATCCATATTACTGGAATTGCATTTGACATAAATTTGATGGATTTTTTCCCGAGGCTTTCAAAAGCCTCTTTACAAATTCTCTAAAAGTTCCGAACCTTTCCTGATATATTTCTCCTACGACTTCTAGAAAGTTTTTTTGTTTGCTCTAACATAGGTTTTTAGGGAAGCACAGGTATCACCCAAAATTTAGATAAGTAACTATGATTAAAAATTATTGCAATCAAAAGTTGTACTCAAGGGCCATGAAGACAGCGATTGAGTGTCATTTTGAGGATCAATTGCTACCACAACTATTGAGTACGTTTGCTGTATAAAGAAGGAAAAAAAGAAACATTTCTTAATGATATTAACATCAGAGAAATCCAATTCTGAGACTCTGACTATACATACATGCTCGCCAAAATTATATGTTCTGCACACTTCTGGGCGAATGAATTGTCGTCCTTTGTGATTCTCCTTTAGTCTCAACCAATCATCCCAGTAAGTATATATTTTGTCAAGGAAATTTCTTAAAATTAGATAAGAAAAAATCTAGCTTAAACCGCAAATTTAATGCATCGGTCCAAAAGGATATGCCTTAGGCCACTTTGGAGAAAGTTCATCCCATGTAGATTTAGAGAGCATCCATCCAAGACCAGGAAAAAAATCTGAGCGATAAAGTATATCTGCAGAGTGTATCATTCATCATATCAGAGAATGGCTTTCATAGAGAAAAGTCAAAAACAACGTCCAACCTTTACTGCAGTAATTGTGTGAATCATATCTCCAGTGTATACTTTCAAATCACAAATGGAAGACTAGTTAAAATAGATGGTAAAATACAAAGAGGACTACCAAAACTAAGATGGATGGAATTCATAAGGAAAGGTCATGAGAAATTAGATTTAAAAGAAAATAGTGCTTATAATAGAAATATGAAAAAATAAATTATGCAAACGGCCTCATTTGATTTAAATTAGGTAAGGTTGATGATGATACTATTCCCTAGTGTGTATATTAATCTCCGTAATATAAGGCTGCATATACTCAGATGCATATCTTGTAAAATCCAAGAAACATAACAGAAATGGAGACAGAAATATACAAATGGACACCATTTTACAGGTTTAGCTAAGTTTTGGACAAAACAAAATATCACATACAGAGTCAAAGAAACTTACAAGGATCATGCACGAACTGCTTCTGTCCATTGTCATTCCATGAGGAAATGGCCATAATGGACCTATCATGATTTCACCCAAAAAATATTGGATAAACACAGAGAGTTTGTGAAACATTAATATTGAACTTTCACTTAATTAAATGTAGCTAATTCAGTTTGACTTCTAACACAATGCTTACTTATCATTATCAAGGAGGGAGGCCCCAGCCTCAAAATAGTCAAAAAAATCGGGGGCAAGTTCCATGTCATCTGCATTCCATGAAAATCTATTCTCAGAACATTGTTTCAGAGATCTAATGAAAACAAGAGAGAAAAACAGCGATTTTTTTTTCAGAAGGAAAATGATCTGCACCTTCAAGTATAATGACTTTGGTAAAATTATGTTTGTAGAACAATTGATCCAATGCCCATTTGTAATGTCCTAGAAAATACCAGTGCTTAAATAATGACGGTCAGAGAACAAACATCATTTGACTAAAACAAGAAGGTAAAAAAAAAAGTCAAGCAATTTTTACGTGCAATCTTGTAATATGCAATTAACTCCCCAGGTCTTTCAGTATGCACAGGTTCATAATCCAAGTGCTGCAAAAAACAAAAGTTAGTCTTTAATGTAGCGCAGATTGAAACTTTTAGGAGCATTCTTCAATTTAAAATACGTGAAGATTTTTTTCTTCTAAAAGACAAATAAGCCAATGATTATTCTCTACTCTTTTACTTGTATTTTATCTATTTATTAATACTCCCTCCGTCCCAATCTAAGAGTCCACTATTCCTTTTTGGGTCAAATTAATAGTCCACTTTCCCTTTTTAGACATAATCAACAAACCAAATTCCGCAATAGTGAACAAGTGTTGATCTTCTCCTCTGATTGAATGTATCTTTAATGTATACAAAAAAGAATAGGGCCTTCTTAATTTGGGATGAAAGGAATAATTATCTTATGTGAATCCAAGAAAGGTATAATATTTATGTATACGCTTTAAAATATATGCATTATCTCAAGGAAAACTAAATGCTTAAATTTGTCTGTTCCCAAACAGTAACACTTGGTGAATTCTCTGATGTCGCACACTTCACAATCATTTGGATGCTTAATCAAACAGCACCTGGATCCAAATATCTCACTACCAATCCAAGAGAGATTCTCAGTCCTTCAATGATTACATCCACTAGATATCGTGTCAAGTATTTACACCTGCTTCATTTACTTCTAGAATGTCCAAAAAATAATGATAATATGCACTTAACACGAGTCTAGAAAATGTTTGATAATTTCTTCTTTATTTCATAATCTATGATGCATTACTGCCCATGGACACATCTAAAATCTCTTCTGCTGCAGCTTTTATGTTCATTTGAACCATCAAATCCAACTGTTTTGCACAAACATAAATTCATGTATGCATCACATTCACGCAAAGATGCATGGACATATATGTTTCATAGAGTCCATTGATAATAACAAACATATACGCATGTCCTCAATCGGTCTACAAGTTAGACCATCGCCATATTAAGCATGAGATACGTGACGGCATTCATGTAAGTATTAAAATGTATAGGTATGATGAGAAGTGCTAACAGAAAAGGAATATATATATATATATATATATATATATATATATATATATATATATATAGAGAGAGAGAGAGAGAGAGAGACAGGCTCCTTAGTTGGTGGAGCGACTTGTTGGTTAATTCTATTAACGAACGAGACCTCAGCTGCTAACTAGCTATGTGGAGGTATCCCTTCACGGTCAGCTTCTTAGAGGGACTATGCATTTCAAGCCACGGAAGTTTGAGGCAATAACAGGTCTCTGATGCCCTTAGATGTTCTGGGCCGCACGCGCGCTACACTGATGTATTCAACGAGTGTATAGCCTTGGCCGACAGCCCAGACGCTCCTGTGCACATTAAGTTTGCACATCATTTTTTTTAAATAGCAAAAAAAAAATTGAGCTGATTTTTTTCTGTGATATTCAAATATTTCAAGGGACCCATATAAAAAAAATCAGCTCAAAAAAACGTTTTTTGCTATTTCAAAAAAATAAGTCAAACTTTCGATGCTTTAAAGCACTTTAAAAGCTGCGAAAATTTGACTGATTTTTTCTAAATAGCAAAATAAGAACTGATTTTTTTTATATAGATCCCTTGAAATGTTTAAATATCACATAAAAATAATCAACTCAAAAATATTTTTTTTAATATTTAAAAAAAATAGGTGTGCGCCAGCACGTGTGCAAATTTAGTGTGCACAGGAGTTTGCCCCTCTCTCCCCCCCCCCCCTATATATATATATATATTGAGAGAGAGAGAGAGAGAGAGAGAGGAACTCAAAAGTACATTACCATAGTTTTTGTGTATTTTCATTATTTTAATTATAATTAGTGTTTTTTTCTTTTTCTTTCTTTTCTTTTCTTTTCTTTTTTTTTTGTTGTGTGTGTGTGTGGGGGGGGGGGGGGGGGGGGGGGGGCTAAGGTTACCTCAGCAATAACGCAGACATTCGTGATAACCCAGCTGCAGTCCAATGCACCAATAGTTGAGTGGAACTTGCGACCACGCACACATTATTGGTAACATGAGTTGGTTTTGATACTGACAACCAAATGCGTATTACTGTACAATTTGAGGGACAATACCAAGTACATATGCAGCAACACCTAGAGCCACAATGGAAAGACAATACCAAGTACACATGCAGCAACACCTAGAGCCGCGATGAAAAGACAAATGGAAAATGGTATTGAAATTGATGTGCATAGGAGCTTAACCTTATGTTTATTTTATTGTTTCATCTCTATTTAAAATTAGAGATTTGAGTCCACATTTGCTCTTTGTGGGTATGTGGGTACGCTTCAGCTAATCTATGTCAAATTAGTATCAAAGATTGGTTCGCTATTGAATGTTTCGTTTGTGTATTCCGAAAATTTTCATGATTAACGATGTTTGGGATGTTAGGTGAATCAATCTGAGGGGAGGGAAGGCAGGCACTGCACCTCGTGGCAACACCTCTAAACGCGACCAAACTGAGAGTCGGAACACCGCAACCCAACAGAGCACCAGCCTGGCAGCCTCCACAAATCCAGTCCAAGATGTTCAGCGTCTGAAAATCTAGCCTGAGTAGCCCAACTGATGCAGGAGCATAGGGATATAGTCGTCTTTTTAGCATTTAATATTATTTTTACCCTTTTGTACCTTTTAGTATAAATAGCCCAAAAGCTCCTAATGGTATGACTTTTGCCTATTTGATATTAAGAGGCTAAAGAGAGAAATAAGAAACCCTTGTGAATTTTACTTTGTTTTTGTTGTTGTTGTGGTTGTGGTGGTGGTGGTGATTAGATTTCTTTTACGCTTCCGCACCCAAATTTACATCAAATTGGCATCAGAGCTCGGTTTGTTCTTGGAAATCAAATATGTTTATTGAAGATTGGGATTCGGGTTGGGTTCATCTGAGTGATACGCGACCTTTCAACGAGGCCCTAGATTATAATCTTGATAAAGAAAGACGATCAATTGTTGCTACCACCCCAATCGAAACCCTCCCGGCCAATCACAGCCATGCGCAACCTTCGACCACCGGCATGGGGTCGGCATACCAGCCAGCTGTCGGTGTCGCCCAAAACCAGACGGAAAACAGGGCTGAAGCCACTCCCGGACCTGCCAAGAGATCCACTGGCGCTAACGAGGCCGGGCGCCAACAAACTGCCTCAGAACATCACCAGAACTTGTCTGTTTCCATTGTCGGCACCTCCAAACCATCGACCCATGTGGGTCAACCTTCGAACGATCCGATTTCGATTATAGTGCAAATTGAAGAGTCCAACGCAGAAGATCAACCCAAGAACCACTCCCGGACGACTCTAAGACCCACCGGAATTTCAAGAAAGTGTCATCAATGATCAAGAACCATTGTCTTCCACTTCCAATCAATCCAAAAATCATCCTAATACAAACCTTACTCCAAACCCTATTTACCTCAACTTCAAGAACCCTAATATCCAACCCTCAAAAAACCCTAATCCTTTATTCAAAGGGTGCGCCCCTTTGGTCATCCTCCCCATCCCTATCGATGTACCCTTATCTACCGCCCAATCCATTTGCCGACGCCGTGACTCTTTTACCATACTCAAGCAAGACTTAACGATATTTCTACCGCCTACAAGGCTACACACATACTGTTATGATCATGACTTCATTGGACCTCTAGGCACCTCCTCCTAGTAATGATACTTGGATCTGCACGAGTATCTTCTTTACTCGTACCGCGAGAGGGAGGCTTTGTACGGTGATCATTGACAACGGAGCTAGCGACAACTTGGTGGCGCAAGAAATGGTAGACAAATTGAAGCTTTCTACAGAGTCATTAACCTCCCCGTGTCGAATTGGGTGGTTGAGTAATGGTACCGCTATTACCCCAAGTCGACAATGTCGAGTAGCTTTCTCTATATGAGACTACCATGATGTGGTGGTATGTATCGTGGTGGATATGAGGGTGTGCCACTTACTTTTGGGGAGAGACCTTGGCAGTATGATCATCGTAGTGTGCATGATGAACGAGCTAACACCTACTCATTCAAACACAAGGAGAAGAATGTCCTCCTCCGCCCTATGAGGGCCCAATCCTATGGCACGACCTTCTGCATTGTTAGTCTCACATGAGGAGTAAGCTACGGAGACCACGGAGACGGACCTATGCTCCATTCTTATCAGCCCTATTTCTACACCGGAGGCACCTATTCCTCCGCTTGTCCAGGCTCGTTAGACTCGTACGTGGATGAATGTATGCCTCCTGACGACCTTCCACCTCTTCGTAACATATAGCATGCAATAACCTTGTGCCCGGGGTGCAGCTCCCCAATTTACCCCATTATCGCATGTCACCTATGGAGCACGCCGAGTTACAGAGGCAAGTCACCGAGTTGTGTGACAAGGGTTATATTAGGGAGAGCAAGTCTCCTTGTGTGGTACCAGCATTATTAGCACTCAAGATATATGGGAGTTGGCGTATGTGCGTGGACAGTCGCGCCATCAACAAAATCACCTAGAAGTATAGGTTTCCTATCCGCAGGCTAGAGGATATGTTAGACAAGCTCCATTGTGCGACGATCTTTTCCAAGCTTGATTTGATGAGTGGCTACCATCAGATACGCATGAGGCCAGGGGATGAGTGGAAGATGGCGTTTAAGACGAAAGACAGGCTTTATGAATGGACAGTGATGCCGTTCGGCCTCTCCAACGCTCGCTCCACATTTATGAGAGTAATGACCCAGATTTTGCGCCCTTTCTTGGGCAAGTTCGTAGTGGTCTACTTTGACAACATTTTGATTTATAGCCGGTCCGAATAGGAGCATCTTGAACATGTGACTCGGGTTTTGAAAGTTTTGAGGGTCGAGCGTTTTTTCCTCACATTGAAAAAGTGCGCCTTCATGATCCCATCGGTGACTTTCTTGGGACACGTGGTTTCTGGAGACGGTGTCAAAGTGGACGACGCCAAGATTCAAGCGATAGTAGACTGGCCTACCCCCACTTCCGTGTCCCAGGTCCGCGGCTTCCACAGGCTCGTCAGTTTTTATCGACGATTCATAGCGGGTTTCAGCACCGTTATGGCTCCTATCACATACTTGATGAACACCTCTACGAGCGCTGAGTTCAAGTGGACTGTGGAGGCCGAGCGAGCCTTTACGCGTATCAAGAAGTTGATGACGATTGCACCTATCCTTTCATTACCCGATTTTGACCAGCTTTTTGAGCTGTCTTGCGATGTTTGCAAGACAGGGGTGAGGGTCGTGTTGAGTCAGAACGGGAAACCCATCGCATTTTTCAGTCAGATACTGACAAGAGCGGCACTGCACAATTCTACATATGACTTCTATGCAGTTGTGATGGCGGTGAAATTTTGGACATCTTACCTCCTCCATAGGGAGTTTGTTATCAAGTCCGACCATGAGGCATTGCGATTTCTTCATAGCCAGCGGCATGTTAGTGACAAATACGTCAAATGGATCGCCTATCTTCAGCGCTACACTTTCTGCCTCTAGTACAAGCCCGACAAGGAGAATCTGGTCGTGGATGCTCTTAACCGGCGAGCTCATGCTTTGGTGACTATGAGGAGTCAGGTATTTGGGTTTGATGTACCTGACTGACGTGGAGTTGGGCCCGATATTCGCCGCATGCCAGCAGGGCAATGGCGCATCGGGCAAGTACCTCTTACAGGATGGATTCTTACATCGGGGGACGGTTCTATGTATTCCTTCTTCGTTACGGGAGAAGATCATACCCAAGGTTCACAAGGGTGGATTAGCAGGTCACTTGGGGCAGGCACGCACACATGCGATGTTTCGAGACCGTTTTTATTGGCCAACTATGAGGCGAGATGCTAACACCTTCATTAGGCATTGCTATACTTATCAGACGGTCAAGGGGAGGCATTCCAATGCCAGCTTGTACACTACACTACCGATACTCGAGCGCCTGTGGCAAGATGTCTCCATGGATTTCATTATTGGGCTCCCACGTACTTCCAGCGGACATGACTCCATCTTGGTAGTTGTAGACCGATTTTCCAAGATGTCTCATTTCATCCCGTGTACTCGTAAGACAGATGTTTCTCCTGTCGCGTCCTTGTACCTCCGCGAGGTTGTCCTTTTACATAGGGTGCCCCCAGCTTTGTGGGACATTTTTGGAGGACACTATGGCGCTTATTACGAGCAAAGCTTCAGTTTTCGATTGCCTTTTACCCCCTCAACAGGAGTGTGGGGGACCTCTTGCGGTATTTGACATCAGAGGATTCCTGTAAGTGGGATATAGTTATTGCACAGGCCGAGTTTGCTTTCAACAACGCCGTCAACTGTTTTACGGGCCTCTCCCTTTTAGATTGTGTTGGGTTAGCATCCCACTATGCCCATTGATCTAGCCGAGCTGCCACCGACGGTTACTATGTGTCCCTCCGTGGAGGAGTTTGCAGCACACATGACTTCCATTAAGGCCGACATCCGCGCTCGCCTCCAGACCACCTATGCCTCTTACGAAAAGGTTGCGGTGAGCATCGTCGTTTTGTTTCCTTCCAGCCCCGTGATTTGGTTACGGAGTACCTTCAGAAGGCGCGATGATTAGGCAAAGGCAACAAGCTCCTTATGCGCCGATTTGGCCCTTTTCCTATTAGTTGAGCTTGTAGGCCGAATGCCTATGAGGTCGATATTCCTCCTGAGCTTCGCATGCACCGCACGTTTAACGTGGCGGACCTTTCCCCATTCCGACGTACCCACCCCCCACCCATTCCCCTTCCTCCTCGACCCACCCGGTCCGTTCACATGTTGATCGTATTGAGGGTATCCTTGATTCGGCATTTGTCTCTTCCTCATTAGGAAACTACACCCGCTACTTGGTCTGTTGGGTTGGACGCCCCGAGGCGGAGGATTCTTAGATTACCGAGGCCACCTTACAGCATGTTGATCCCGATTTCTTTCGGCAGTACTCGGCATTTATGAATTCCTCTCAAGGGGAGCGAATGATGCAGGAGCATAGGGATATATTCATCTTTTTAACATTTATTATTATTATTTTTACCCTTTTGTACCTTTTAGTATAAATAGCCCGAAGGCTCCTAATGGTATGACTTTTGCCTATTTGATATTGAGAGACTAGAGAGAAATAAAAAACCCTTGTGAATTCTACTTTGTTGTTGTTCTTCTTGTTGTTGTTGTGTAAATTAGACTTCTTTTATGCTTCCGCACCCAAATTGACATCACAAACAATCTTCGACAAAGATGTCGAATAAATCCCCAATAAAGTACCCAGGGGAAGCCTTAGCAACTGGCAACTCCTCCGAAATGTCGATTGAATTGGAGCCAAAAGTGGAGGGAGGTAGATATGTAATTTTTTTAAAAGGGGTGGTCTTCAAAAGTGGAGGCCCCGCCTCTGTAATTTTGGAACAAATAGAAGGGTCAGAGGGAGCACACATCAGTGGGGCCATCACAGGTGGTTGTCGAGGCCGGAGGTAGGGTGGCAGGAAGACTGACCGCCTTCCCTTGACGACAATAAGGGATGTTGGTCATCACCAAAGGGCCCTAGGGGTTAGCAAGGTCAAAGGGTGTTCCGATCAAGGTTTTCGAACTCTTCTAGCCTCAACTGTTCAACAATTGAGAGTTGCTTGCAAGGCGTTGATAGGTCTCTCCGATGGTCAGTGTAGGTCGTGGAATGGCGAAAAGCATACCAGTTTGTGACAAGATTGTTGGGTTTGTCCTAAAGAAGTAATGGTTTGCAAAGCATGTCGATCATTGAGGTTCTAGGAGGTAACGGTGACGGCTCCAGGATGGTTCGTCAGCACTCACAATCGTTGGCAAAGTCGCCTGATGCCGGCGAAGGCCGAGGGCAGCCAAATCTAGCGGTTGGGAGGATTCTAGGCAATAGAACTACGGTTCGGTATGTATAGTGATGTGAGCAGAGGTGGGGCTGAATCCAGCAAGCAGTAGTACAGAGGTGGTGTCGCTTGGCCGCGGGAAATAGGGGCACTGGTTTGGAGGAGTGGTCCTCTGGTTCCTCCGAGCGACTCCTACAACAAAAATGTCAGCGACCACATCAGGAGCGAACACGGCGCTAATACTAATTTGATGTAAGGGCAACACAAATAAGTCACCACAAAAACACATTTTAGGAATTAGAGTTTTCTCTCAATTCATTTTTATCCATTCGTGTTCAAAACTAAAGTGATTATAATGGTTCGCTATAAGTTATCTTGATTGCCAAGATAAAAAGATTAAAAGGGCCCCTAAGTTTATTCCAGGGAAATGTTACCCCTTATCAAGAATACTAATAAAAGGGGAACAAAAATAAAAGTGTACAATTAAACATACTACAATTAGACCCTCGGATTGGCCTTCATACACTTATACACATCAACTTCACCTACGGCTTAGTGTAGATGCTTCCTCGATCACACCCAAACAATGAGGGTTTTTTTACATGACTTGTGGCAAGGTAACTGCTTAAGAGTCTTGTTTCTTGAGTTACCATGCCTCATTTGCTATGGGTGTAGAGTGGTGGACTATGTGTGTGGTGCAGGAGGTTGTCGATTTTACATCCTAGTTTCAGATGGCAGTTTCACAATTGGGAACTTGAAGTAGTGGATGAATTTGTAAGTACCCTTGACGAGATTGACCATCTTGATTGTGAAAAGGATTCTTTGCGTCGGTCAGGTAACGTGCATGCCAAGTTGTGTTAATTCTTTTTATTTCATTCTGCAAGTATATTTCATCTCGAAATTTCTTGGAAATTAATTTGGAGGATGAAGGATTCGCACAGGTGTCAATTTTTTGGTTGAACCGTGAGAAAGAGCGTTATTTTAACTACCAATATTTCGAGCGGTAAATTGTGGTTATCGATGTCAACTTCATAAGAAGACTACAGAGTTTGCGGGTCATCTTATCCTTCATTGAGAGATAGCGTGGGATACAGTTCTTGACTTTTATCGGCGTGCATTGGGTGATGTTGACGTAAACTACACATCAATGGCCAAAAATCAAAACAAATATGATTTCTAGAGAGAGAAACAAAGAATTTCTTATATTTCAAAATGGAAGCTATCCTCAAATGAGGAGTACATGAGGTATTTAAGGGGGAAAGTAGCTTAGGCTCTAAGCTATGATTCTAATTACAAAAATACCCTTAAAAATCTTTGCTACTTCTTTCCCTAAATACCAAGCAAACAAATACTAAAAAAAAAGAAATACAACCAAATAAAGAAAATAACAACAATGCCATGGAATCCTAAAAATACTAAAAATTGCCCATAAACTTCTAATTCCCACCAGATGTTGAAATTGATAATCAGCGGAAAATGCTATTGCGAAAACAGCAATGGTTTTGTCAAAGTAAATGGTCTTTAATACACTCTTGTTTTTTCAATAAAATTAGCCAAAATCAATTTCATGTTCCCAACCAATCTCCGCTATAAATCCCAAGAGCACCCTATACAAAAGCGGCTCAGCCGCAAGGAAGTAAGAACACATCACAGCAACCTGCTGCTCCATATGGACCATTAAAGGCCACGACTTAAGCCTTTATCAACAAACACTACATGCAAAGACATCTGAAGAGAAATTAAGGGAAATGAAGTCGACCTGGCTCACAAAGCAGGACTCGTGGCATTCAATACCCAAAATACCCTAGGTTAAGTCGGCTAACCCAAGGAATCTGTCAACACATACGGAGAAACGCAAAGCAAGAGTAGCTCAACCATTTTGGAGATGATCAACTCAGAAAGAGGCTGAATACAATTAAACTCATTCTCCAAGTGATAACGATTAGATAGGATTCTGGAATTGTATAAATAAGACCCCACACTATAAAGAGGGCGATGGTTGTTAACAATCTTCGAACACCCATAACTTGTACCCTCTGCTTGGACTCTCAGCTAGCGTTTTCTAGCACTCCAAGTCGTCTCTCTCTCTCTGGTTCTAGTAAAACAATACCCCCTTTCCCCATGGACATAAGCTGATCTCGGCTGAACCACGTATATTATGTGTTATTTAGTTTATTGCATAGCACTCTAGGCCAATTCAAATCATTTGCATTATTGTAGGCATGATTTCTTTACAGCATCCATCCTATAAACACCACATAATTTATCATAAAAGATAACGGATGGAGTATCCCACAGGAAATCACATTCCTCAAAACCACCTCATGTGAAGACCAAAAACTCAGCAACTCTGGGTGGATTCGATCTGAACACAACTTCTCTCCTATAGGAGTCTTCTTTGCTGCCTTTATCTTTCTCTAGCTATCTTCTTCACTGGATTCGAACCATGCACCACAACTAAAAGGTGATCGATGAAGTAGTTGTCAAGGCAGTCTAAATCCATGTCGTGAAGTTAACCGAAAGACGTATCATGGTACGGTTTTGCGTTGGTTTGGTTAGTTGGCAAAATAATGTGCGACCCAGCTGAGATTTAACTGTCAGTAGGGGCTGAAACATTTGCTGCTTTGTCCGAAATCAAGCAAGAGTAGCCCCATTTATGAACCAAGATTCAGACTATGCATACTATATTAAAATTTTAATGATTATAATGTACAAGTCAATTTTTCGCAATTGAGATAAAGAAGCAACTCCATACAACATGCACCTAATGAGAGAAATTGCACATTTGTGCAAAATGAAAGTGATGCCTTATATACAAGTAGTCATTTGATTCTCAGAAACAGAAGATGTTTCTTGCTGCAAGGAATACAAAAACAAAAGGCGATGTACCAAAAGTCCATCAACAAATGAACGAGTTCATAAAAATAGGCCAAACGGGAGGCCTAATTATCAGTAAGCTACAACAGGAATTTGAAAGAGAAAATGGTATTACCTGCATGTAAGTTAGCTGATCATAACTCAAAGCCTTACTCCTAACATCAGGATTCGATCCATCCTGTGGGGGTGGGAGGGTGGGGGGCAAAGAAAAGATTTAGCTAGCCTTCTTTCTCAATTCTTCTAATGAGTAATGGCTATAGAAACGAGACAACCTAAACTCATGTTGCAACAATGATTTCTATCAGTAAATACCTGGGATACAAAAAGAGGATATTTTGACGCAACAGACTTTTGATATCTGGATAATTTGAAGAATTGTGCCACAGTGGGTCAGGTGAATATGCGTAACCGAAAAAATAGCACTAGAAAATTGCTTAAAGCATACTTTAGAATAGATTTGATAGTCCTTTCCAGATAATCAGCACGATTACAGGCCATGACCACAACAGCTGCCACTGGTACCTAATAAATAAAAGTCCATCCATGGAATGATTAAGAGTGGCATGGTCTAATTGACGACATTTAAAATTGAAATCCCTTCAGCTCATCGTAACCTGTACTTCACCAATCAATTTTCTGAGGCCTTTCCCTGAAACACGAAATATAACAACAATTAGAGGCCTATAATCGAGATGCGGCATCTTGCGGATCCATTTATGAAGCAGTTAATCGGAGTTAATCAGATTCGGATCCTGATCTCTTACGAATCTATAATGTGGGATCTAGAACGATCGGGTCAGGTCGGATCGGGGTCCAGATATATCAGTTTATTTTTAATTTTATTTGATCATCTTTCTTTAATTCTTATATTTGGATTAAAATATATTTTAATGTATAATATATATATATATAGCCAACCCCAAATAATTGGGAAAAGGCTTTGTTGAGTTCAGTATTATATATATATATATATATATATTCATTTATTTTACAGGCATAAATATACATTAATTTATAGTATATATTATACTTAATAGGATCGGGTAATTAAGTTAGGTTGATCCATCGTCGTAAGTGGATTTCAAAATAGGGTTTACTTTACAGTATGAGATAATTGCATATTTAGACTTGCACCCTAGAAGTTAAAAAATTAGACTTACCCCCTACTGTTAACAGATATCCAACTCCATTAGATGGGTGTAAAATTTATTTTTTGATTTTACCCCCGGTACTTTTAAAGACAAAAATACCCTTCATTATGATGTAAACAGCAAGGACTTTTGGAGGCAGCCATGAGGAAGGGGATGGCATCACCTCCCATGGCGATGAGGTCACAGAAAGTGAGGAATAGCAAGGGGTACCGCAGACCTCCGATCTAATTCCGGTGACCGTCCATGACACTCGCCGATTCATAGACCTCGGCGCCATTTGGCAAGCCTCACAAAACCTTCACCCCTACCGCCAGAAGTCGTTCAAACCCTCTTGTAGGTAAATCAACTCGGGGCAAGTGCAGCTCAAAGAAAGAGGTTGTCTCGAGCAACACGATTTCGATGCTTCCATCATGGCCGACACGACCTGAAAAACCACAATTTCCATTGACGATTCGGATTGCAAAGAGAAAGGTCAAAAAGGTGAATATATGTGTCGTTGATGACAAGATTTGAGGGGCGACCACGGTTCGTGGCCACGAACCGTGGATGGAGTTCAATGGAAATAGAGGGAACAATCCAGTTGAAACTGTTGATCGCAGTAACTAGAGGTTGGGGCACAAAGAGGTGAAGTCGTCAGAGAATCCCTGTTTCGGCTGTGAAACTGAAGGCGATGGTCCATGGAAATTCGACGGACTGGAGGAGCTTCTTGGCGTATTGTTGGGGTCAAACAATTTGTTTGGAGCAACTGTGCGATAGCGAACTTCTGTGTTTGCCTAATGAATGATGCGAATGGTGGAGTGTCGCCACTTGAAATGGGATTCAATTAATAACTTGTGCTTTTATTTATTATTTTCAATGTTTTATTGGTATTGAATTCAAAGAATATACTCTAGGAATATTATCTACACTAGTTAGCATAGTTGTCAAAATCGTAAAATTCGATTCAATCACATACTAATCGATGTGATTCAGGAATAGAATCGGAGGGATTCCAAAAATCGGATGAATCGGCCGATTCAGGGGTTGAATCGTGATCACACCGATTCACGATTCGGATGCAATTCATGTTTCTAGAAGGATGTTGGTTTCTTTTCACCTAGACTTCGAAAACCGCGTGCTCGTTTTTTCCCCTTTTAAAATAACCCTAAAACATAATGTTTTTCTTAATAAAACATAAAAAGGAAGTCAATACAAAAAAAACTATCTCTTACGAAAGCAGGGAACTAAATCACATATTAGAACAAACCTAACTTGCGATCACTTTTCTTCTCCTCTTCAAACCTGTTCGAAGCTGGGATTTCCTCTATTCTCTTTTCTTAGTGTTGCCATCCCTTTTCTTCTCTTTTAACATGTTCAGAGTTATGAGAGAGAGAGAGAGAGAGAGAGAGAGAGAGGCAACTTTTTGTTTGATTGAAGCCAACAAAGTTTTCTGTGAGGTGGCTTTCTTTTCTACATAGTATATTGTATTATTTTATATTGTCGTGTTTAATCTTTATTTATTATTTGGTGTTATTATATTGTTTGTGTTAAAATTTGGACATTGTAGGCGGCGTTGATGTTAGTATTTGGGCAATTGGGACATTGTACAATATGCTTAATGGTTACTTTTTTCGGTATATTATAATTTGTTTATGATGTTTTGGAATTGTAAACATTTAAAGACAAATCTTTGTCTTAGTAATGATAGTGGAAGTTCATTTTGTTAGTTATATTTCAATGAAATCAAGTCTTAAAATTGGTTTTAGGTCATAATATGTTTAAATGTTTTATTACATACTCTAATGTGCGTCTATGCATCTATATAATATTTACTACATTTTTTTATGTTTTATATTGATTCTTATGATTCGATTCACGATTTGCGATTCATACGGTTCCGATTCATGATTCGATTCACGATTTGACAACTACACTACTTAGGGATAATTCGGTCCCTCTTGTTATTTGGGTTATTTAGCCACCAGGTACTCTAAAGTCTATATAAAGGCCTGTAACCCTCATTTTGGGATATTGAATAATATTAGAGAGAATTATCCATTTATAATTGCGTTGTGATTATTGTCGGTGTGTTTTGTTTACATTAAATTGGTATCCGAGCATGTTCGCTCATCGTTGTCGTTGTTGCTGTTGTGCAGCTATCTTTGTAATCAACCATGTCGTCCGAAAAGTGGTGACAAATTAAAATGGGTAAATCATTCAAGAATCAACCAATAGATTGGTATTGTAAAATCCTCTTTAGGGTTGATGGTGAAATAAAATGATGGAAGGATGAACATTCCCGTTGTAGCAACACGTTTTTTGGCTTCTATAAAGATCGAATCTCACGGTTCAAGCTGAGTATTGTGAAAAAAAGATGGAACAATGCAAGAAGATGATCAAGAGGTCAAAGTCAAGGTTCCACCCAGAAGGTAATGGGTTACTCCTACAGCACGTCCTTGTACAATGCTTATGATATTTGGTATAATTACCAAAATTATTTATCTACGGTGTCACCACCCCATCTCTATGAAGGTTTTGACCCAAACCCCTTTTATGGTTCGAACACCCAAGCTGCCCCAGCCTCGGGAGTTTTCTCTGACAAGGTAAAACCCAATTTTAATGCCTATGTCGAAGAAGAAAACGAGTTCGGAGAAAGCTGTCGGCAAAGAGGCTTGCGTACACGACACTGGAGGTGACCTGATTTTAAGGCAAGAAAGAAACAAGGGTGGTTGGAGTGAATCCCGTGCTTTGCACCCACCAGAACCCTTTTTGTTCCTACTCGCTCCATCCAGCATTCCAAGCGAAAGAGATGAAACGTCATTCTGGAGCCAAGTTGCCATATTTGGTAGTGTTAACAGTGTTGAGAAAAACATGGGTTGTGGTTTTTAACATTGGGCTAGACCATAAAATAACCCATTCACAAGAGCCCAGATATTGTTCTGAACACGACCCACCACATAGTTATTACTCAAGCCCCTTTCCAAAATTACGCCCTTAACCCCCCGATGATACAAGCCCTTTACAAACCCAACTCCAAACCCTTTAAACATCCCACCAACTTCCCAAAAATCAAAATCAGCACCTGATATTTTCCCAATCAAAGGTTGGACTGATTTTTGGGATTCAGAGCCATTTAAATATGGGGCTTTAATTATGGATTTTCTTGACTTAGAAGATTTTAGGTTTATCCAAAATTTTCAACGGGTTGCAAATTTTAATTTTGGGCCAATTAAACATCAATATGGTCTGAAATTAAAATGCCAAAAATACGCAAAATATTTATTTTGGTGGCATGAGCTTGTCCAATTCACCCCTAAAGCTCAGGGACGAGAGTGATACAAATGATGAAGTGTCGTAATGAGCAATGAGGTCCAATTAATAACTATATTTTTATTTGTTTATTTGCAATGCTTTATTGGTGTTGAATTCAAAGAATATTCTCTACACTAGTTAGGGGTAATTCGGTCCTTTTTGCTATTGGGGTTACTTTCTCACTAAGTACTCTAAAATCTATAGAAATGCTTGTAGCCCTCATTTTTGGGATATTGAATGACATTAGAGAGAGTACTCCATTTTCGTTGTGTTGTGATTATTGATGGTGTGTATTCACATCAGATTGGTGGCAATGATCAGAAATGCTCCTCTAGGAAGGCTACTTAGATAATAGAGGGGTAAGTCTAATTTTTCAATTTTGTAAACCTAGATATGCAATTATCTCTGGGGTAAAGTAAAAAAAATAATAACAATATTCTGGAATTTTATTTTTTATTTTTTTTCGGGGGGGGTGTGTGTGTGTGTGTGTGTGTGTGTGTGTGTGTGTGGAGGGGGGGGGGAGGCTGCTTTTCTACAGTTTTGTTGAAAACAGCAACAAACATATAACTTGTCCAAGGAGAAGAAACTGTTCTGGAAAAATAAAAACAAGGTCAAGTAGGTATTGATAGTAAGAACTTACTTTCAAGATCTTGAACAAGAGTCCTCAATTGCCTGCACTCTGCGTCTTGACGCCTCCTTTCTTCTGTAATAGCAGTGTCTTAGTTGTACAAGGCCACAAAACTACTTGGTATCTCTTTCAGTAATTAAACAAAGCACATTTGAAATCTACAATCAAAGACTGCATTAAATGCGCTTTGCCTTGGCTACTGCTATCCATTATCCAGGGAAAAAAATATAAAGAACGATGAAAATAAAAGGAAAGAAAATGAAGCCAGTGACTATAGATAAGAGATACAGTTCCCTATTCACTGTTGAGATAAGATAACATAGAAGAGATTCCCTTTTCATTTTCTAATACATACAGTGTGTACATCATCTAAAATAATCACTGCCCCACCTGAGAATGCAAGTTATGTGAATAAAATTGTGTGAGAATTGCTGTTTAAGAAAATTTGCAGTTAGAATTTTATGCACAGTTTCAATTTTGCAAATTTTCTTCTTGGTGCATTTTGCACATGTTTTGCAGTCCGAATGTTTTTCAGAATAGAATTAGTATGGTCTTGATAATGTGTCCCCTAAGAACCTAATAATAGAAGGGTCAAGTCCCAACTCATGACGACTGTTGTCCCTTCTATTATTGGGTTCTTAACATGTACCTGAGGGTACATGTTATCGTAATCCATATAAAATATCTCTGACTATGTAATAGATTAATTCAATAGTAGAAACGAACATTTAATTTTTGGAACTAAGTGAAAAAAACTTAAGCTATGTGCCCGGGGGGGAGGGGATCACTGTTCTCGGTTTACTGTTCACACAGTCCTTGAAAAGACTCTCTCTCAGCTTCAGAACTCTATTATATCAATTCCTAATCAGCCTAACATTTTCCCTATATAATAGGCCCTAATCATTTTCCTATATTTTAGTCGCTTTCCTAGCACGTAAACACTGTTCTAAAAATCCCAGCCTAGGCATTAGGCCATGCTCCACCGCCTCGCCTAGGCCTTAGGCAGTGAACAATGGTCTCGCCTAGACCCAAATATATATGTATACATACATACATATATATATGTTTACATATAAATAGAGAGTCTTTTTTATGTATATACTATTATTTATACATTGATTTGACCACAGACTTTGTGTTGAACCGTAAGTTTATAGTAATAGTTGATTTTTAGAACATTACATTGAGTGATAAAATTAAAAACTGCCTAGCCGCTAGTCAGCCTCCCATCGCCCTTTTTCTGCCTACCATCTTTTAAACATTGCAAATTTCAGTCTTGTCCACATTTCAGCCTTGCTTTAAATTCTTGTGTTGGCTTGTCATTATTTAAATTGAGATGACACTTCTATTTTTTTTTACTTGTCTATTTATCTTCTTGTGATAGTTATACATAAACAGCTTCTGTTTTATCATTTTCTGATACTCGCCCCATTTTTACATTCATGAACTTTTATCTCTTGTGAATTCTATGAAATGTTTACTTGGAAAGTTGTTAAAAATATTTAATAAGACGTATGGCTTCCGAATACAGCCTAGTCCCTCACCTAGGCACTAAAAGTTCCCTCGCCGCCCAACTAGCACCTAGCGATTTTTAGAACACTGCACCAAGCCCCTTAAACTGTCTCTCCCCCCACCCGACACAAAGAAAAAACAAGCAGGCTTTCATAAATTTTGCAATCACACTCTTCTAAAAGCGATCCAAGTTTAGCTCTTTTCCATCCACACACTCTCTAACTCTTCTTCGACCTAATAAAATCCTAACCCCAAAAGCTTCCATTAACCCAAACCCATGCGAAAATACATCGTAGGGAGCTTTATTCATTCCCAAGGATGCAAATTTGAATCTCAGTCTATGAAGCACGGACACTTCGCCCGAGACCCCGTATATGTGTTCGACACCCTGGGGACACGAACACGCGTACCACATGCCTTGAATACATGTCCGACTTGCCACGTAATGTGTCAGACATTCGATACTAAAAAAAAGGCGGGACACAGGGGGAACACGGCAGGGACACACAGGGGACACGGCAGGGACACAGCTTGGCAAAAAAAAGAAATAACTTTCCAAATAATGGGAGCCAATTTGAGAAATTAATTTTTTCATGTTTTACTAAGATTTGACATAGTAAAAACTTTTAACCGTTATTCACCTATACGAGCTCTGTCACCTCCTCCCAAAGCCTAGGGTTTCCTTGATACTCATCACCCCCTCTCAAAAACTAGGTTTTCCTCATATGTTGTCACCCCATCAAAACAGAACTAAATCATTGTTTGTTTGAACAGATGTAATCAACCTTCAGAAATAATTTATTTTTTGTTAGAACCGATTTTATTTTATTATTTCCAGCTCCTATTATTATTATTTTTTGAAGGAATCATGTTTAAAATAAATTTAAGACTCTAATGGATTACACATTTATATAAAATGTAAGATCATCTTAGTTTAGAACTTTAGGTAAGCTAATTCTACTACTGTTTTACTGTGTTGAAAATATATGGAATTATATATGAAAAATAATTTTTTTTAAATATATATTTGGGTATCGTGCCTTAATTTTTTTAGATTTTCTGTCTCAGTGTATCCGTGTCGTGTCCAACACGACACTCGTGTCTGAGTCCGTGCTTCATAGATCTCAGTGTTTATTATACTTCATCAAACATCATTATAAAACTCGAGGCAAGATGTGAATGCGGAGCACACTGTAGACATTTCTTAAGTTCAGAATTTAAATGAACCTTGGATTATGCTCATTTAAGATTAATGTGCTGGCCAGAATATTCTTCTGTTAGAATACTACAGCTAAGAATATTGATGTAATTTCAATACTTTTTGGAGAAGAGCATGAGATGTGCTCCAGTGGTAAGATGGGGCTATACAATCCTCGTAAAGTGTAGGTCAAGTGTTTGAATCTCCACGGGCATGTATAACTTAACGGTTAGTTTAAGGCCTTATTTGATACTTTTGAGAGTTCAAGGGCTAGTCAAATGAGTAATTTACTCTTAGTTATAAATGATAGTTTACAATTACTATATACTTTTGCTAGTGAACTATCATTGTCAACAACTTGTGTGGGTGTATGCTATTGCTACAATTGTAATATTTCTTAAAAGAATAAATATATATATATATAAAGAGAGAGAGAGAGAGAGAGAGAGAGAGACAGAGACAGGAAGGCTCTCCTACATCATACTCTATACATCACACTTAGTTTTAGGCCCTAAGAAACCTTTTTTCCAAATTCTTTATTTTTCTTTTGAAATTAACCTTTCAATCAATACGTGTTCAAACAAATTAGGTCAAAATACATTTTCTAGCTACTTTTAAAAAATTCAAAAAATTCTGCTGGCGCAGACCCTTATAAATAAGGTATTTTCAACAATTTTTTTGTTGGATTTTTGAAAAATAGCTAGCAATTGTATTTTGACCTAATTTTTTGAACATGTGTTGATTGGAAGGTTAGCTCTATGGATAAAATAAAAAAATAAAAAATAAAAAAATTTAGGATCTAGAACTAGGTGTGATGCATGGGTGATGTAGGAAGAATGATGTATAGGAGTCTCTCTCTCTCTCTCTCTCTCTCTATCTATCTATCTATCTATCTATATATATATATATATATATATATATATATATATATATATATATATATATTATTCGCGTATCCTTGCCATATTCAATCTCTATTTTTTTAGATTTGCCATATCGCCGTATCAAACCGATCCGAACTCGTACTGCATATCTATAACCGTGCAAAGTTCAAAAGTACCATCCAACTCCTTATAACATGACTGAACGGTAAACCTCGGATCAACTTCATCATTAAGTCTCCCCATCTCCTCTTCTAGAGCTATCCACTATATACATGATTTCTAGAAAAACAAGCACAGCCCTCCAATCACGAACTAACATTCTATATCTAACGTCCAAAACAGTTCCTCTGCAAAGTGTTTACCATGGTTCAAAGTATCGGCCGAGTTGACTCGGTACGGCCAAGTCAACTCGGAATCGGAGAATACCAATACGATACCGAGAGGCATTTCAAAAAAAACACTGAATCGTATTGTCTCGCCGAGATATCGGCCGAGACAACCGATTCCGAGACGCTTTGCCGCGATATCGGCCGAGACAACTTATTCAAACGATACATTTTTTTAACCCTTTTGACATTTTTTTGGGTACGCAAAAAACATTTTTCTCCAAAACATTTTTTTATTTTGTTTGTAAAAAGATGTCAAAAATACTTTTTGTAAGACATTTCTTTGTACATTTTTTTACAAAACATTTATTTGTACAAAAAAAATGTATACATTTTGTACGACATTTCTTTGTAATTTTTTTTACAAAACATTTATTTCTACAAAAAAAATGTAAGCGTTTTGCAAGACATTTATTTGTACATTTTTTTACAAAACATTTATTTGTACAAAAAAAATGTTGATAATTTTTCTGAGTAATATGGAAAAAAAATTGCATCATTATTTGAACATTGTCATATTTTCTTTTATTTTTTGATAGAATTTTAATCTTTTACCATATTTCTTCGTTGTTGAAAATATATTGTAACATTTACGGAAACACAACCTATATAATTTTGTCCACATAACATATACATGCAAAATAATTTTACATACTAAGATTAAATTAAACAATTGCAATAAAATTAAAATGTCACTAATATAAAACTAATGACATTCACCATACATAAAAATGTGTGAACTTGGAACAAAATATCCTATCAAAATATAAGGTCACATAATAATGTCCAAAAATGGAAGAGACAATGATTGGAGGAAAAAAGAGTCCCCATAAGTCTAGTCTCGTCCATGAATATCAAACATCCTCCTACATAAATTAAAATCAACAATAAGTAACTAATACGTAATTATTTAGAGATTTTAAATAATTAAAAATAAAAATAATATTAGTACGTTAGCAATATGCTACGTCGCCGCACTTCAGAATAACTAATCGTACAATGTAATGCATATTAAATAATTGTTTGAACATATCTGATTGGAACATATTGTTAATCCTATTTTTTTAAATTTTTATATATTTTTTCCGAAATTTTTCGTGCCCTAAATAGCATATCTTTGCTTATCGCCTGATACTACGACCGAGTTGAAAATCGAGTGTCCGATACTGGGACCGATACCGAGACTTTGAACCATGGTATTTACAATAGTCCGCACCAACACATCCGAAGCTCTAAGAATGTATCCTTGCCATATATCATTTCCTAAGCTCATTCTAATCCTTTCCCCACTTCAAAAAGAAATTTTTGAGAAACTCATTCCACCCAATGATACTTGACAAATTGACTTCATAAAGAACATTCGCCTCCAGGGTAGTCCTATACTCTTATCGTCCCCATATTGCATGATCACACCTCTACTCCAGGGATTGCCCCTCTCAAATGTGCAAACATTCACTATCCTTTTCCTAAATACACTTGACTGGTTGAACTACGTATTGTGATGGCCAAACATATCAGTCTATATCTATTAAATGATATAAAGTTCTCAAAAAATCTACCAAAAATAATAATTCTTTGACATTAAAATTATTCCAGCCACTTCGTGCCTCTTAACTACTGATCAAAGTTAGCAACCTTTCCTCGGATACATACTATCTTTCCACCCTGAAAGACCCCTGGCAAATTCAATACAACAAGTATGTTTGATTAAACTAAAAATTAAGAACTGAATACAAAAGTAATTTTTTGCGATAACTCATCGATTTGAGCTTAAGAATAAGAAACTTTCCATTAATTTTTTTTATTTTTAATAAGAAACAAGGATAAGTCAAGTCATCCTGGTTTTAGTTTAGATATTCGTCTTTTTAAGTGATATTTATTATCCAATATCAGGCACACTCATTTTGATAAGTAGTCACTGATTTCAGTTATATGTGATTATCAAACAATTCTATTAGTCTCAAAATGCTTTTGCTTTAAGAGAGGTCCCAATAAAAAAAACAATTAGAACAAGGAAATGCCTAGTCCGCAATTCAAAACACGGCCAGAGGATGAGAAGCATTCATCTCTCCAAACAGAATAAGCTTTCTATTCCCGTATCCACTTTGTCATGATACTGCTTCAGAGAACCACAGCACACACTCAACTATCTGGGTCTTCTTTTTCTTCTCTTTCTGTCAGTAATTACCGTTCATGTATCCATTTAGAATTGACATAATACATTCTGATTGAGGACAGATTTATATTGACTCTTTACAAAAGCTCGTTTGTAGACTGTGATAATCAGATACAATATCATAAAAATGCAGACTGCACTGAGAAGCATACCACACCTTCTAAGGACACAATTCGACCCTGTTGCGTGCTTATCTGATCGATTAGCAATCTCATTTGACTCGTACAATGGTTTTCCGCTTCCACCTATTATAATCCAATAATCACTGTCAAGTACTACATAACAAGAACTAAGGTTTTACACCTATCAAGTAAACAGTTTGTTATGTTAAAAATTATTCGATATTCTATTTTTTTTCTTTCAACGTGAGACAATTCAAAAGATATTGTAGAGAGGAGGGGGGCTTATTCGAATTTAACATATGCTTAAAAACCAACTAAACTCGGCACTACTAAATTCTATATATAATTGGATAAAATATAACATATAAACAGAGGCGGCCCAAGGAAAATAGGAGGCGCTGGGCAAAAGTCCAAATATGGGCCCCTTTAATGATTATATATGTTCACCAAATAGACAATTTATAAATGGATAAATTCATGATGAGGATAATTTTTTTATTAAGTTTTAAGTTTTTTTTAGGCTTATATTGACTTAATTCTACTTTTATGCCCATTTGGAGTTGCACCACCAGATTTTTTTTTTAAAATGAAGCACAGAAAACCCCCAAAAAAGGTATCTTAAAATCTATCAAAGTGCCAAATGTCTAAAATCCTAATGGGGTGTGTTGCAACTTATTTTAATGAGAGGTTTATCTCAGAACAAGTCATAAGAGTGAAGTTAAACTCAAGATGACCATAATTTTATTATCTTGCTTTTATGATGTATGGTCTATAGAAAATATAAATCTATTCATTATTTTTTAAGACATCCAAAGTGGTTTTTTAGTCTTAATTTCAAGTAAAACCACGTTAATATTTTTCTCGTATACATTTGTATGTTAATAAATCACAGATAGAAATATTCATACAAAAAATATATCTACTTAGATTTTGAAATCAAAAAGAGATCGAAAGTGATGTATATGGGTGGCCCGGGAAAATAATTGTATTTTTTTCTTATTTTATTTTCATATCTAGTTTAGTAATTTTCCCTCTTAGGTAGTATAGGTAGTTGAGGGTAATATTCCCTTGAAATGTTCTAGTGTGCCCTCTCTAGTCATCTCTCGTCATTTTACCTTTTAGAGTTATCTTGACTAGCATGCTAAGTTAGCTTATTTATAAGGCCGTTGACCTCTTTTTGCAATCACCACTATTACTTTTGAGATGTATTAGAGAGAGATTGGTCCATTGGTCACTTAACATTATGTTGATGTCGTTGTTGTTGTCGTTGTTGAGTGTAGATTAAATCGTTTTCAATCCCAACTACGGATCAAATTGGTATCAGATGCTCGTTTGTTCGTTCATTCCTGATGTGGTCGTCGTAGTTATTGTTGTAGAGCCATGGGTAGGGGCTCAGAGGGACCGACGATCCACTCCTCCAAACTACATCCCTGATGCTAGCAGTCAAGCTCCCCTCCATCACCATACCCTCAAAACCCTAGATTTGAAACCCCTAATTTCAAATTTGTTGCAAACCCCCGTCCCAACTATCCCGGCAGATTTTACCCTTCATCGGCCATCCACACGCCTCATTGGAGCTGCGCCACCACCACCATGATGGAATCTAAATACCGCCACTCCCTAGCAGCAAGCAAAGGCTCCAAACCCCAGATCTGAATCAGTGTCCATTTGCCCTGCTCCTCACGAAGAGTTTTCAACTCCGGCACGCTTCAATGAACATCGCCGACCTCAAACAACCATGGTATGGGCTTCGGCCTCCTCTGTCCAACCCTCCACTGCCAAATCTCTACATTTTCAAGACACAACGGCGATAAGGATGGTCGAAACTCAGATGCGCAAAGGCAACATCTCCGACCCTCCGTTACCCTTTGTCGGCCACCTAAGAAGTTCCCCGACGTCGGTCGAATGTAATTCGACTGTCAGAGCAGCCACCGTTCATACTCTCTCTAGTTGCAGCTTCTAGGGCAAAATCTAGTAAGGCACCTCGTCTTTTGGGCCTAAATTCCCCCGATACCCATGGGCCAAACCCTAAATTTCCCCGATGGCTTAAATTTCTAACCTCATTCCCCTATGATGAAAATCCCTTTTTCGCCCCTCAAAATTCTTGCCAACTTCAAGCAAATTCCAAATCACCCCCCAAGAATGACATTTCAGTCCTGGAACTTTCTAAATTTCCAAATTTGTCCCAAAAATTTTTGAAAAATATATTTCAGCCCCCCAATCTTTTGAAAATCAAGATTCAGCCCCTGCTTTTTACCTAAACCCCCAACGCTTATTCCAACTTTACTCCCCGACATCTATTCCCATTTCGATATGTTGTGGAACAAAGGCAGTGATGTTGATTATGAAAATGATATGTAGGTTTGTACCGAATTTGAGCGGTCTCGTCATTAGAGAACTCCAAGATCACATCCACCGATTAAACTGGTTAGGTGACACTCTACATAGGGAGCTTCGGTGCTTTCAATTCAGTGTCATTTCCATCGGCGAGTATGAGGAGCGTCAAAGCCTCTTAAATTAATGTCGCAGTGAGTTTCTAGAGGTGGAAGCAGCGCCTAATCAATGGTTGAGCGAGCGGGTGAGGCATTTGGTCCGATATTTTTGTTTTTGCTGGTGTGACATCCCTTTCGGTCGACATCGTTCCCATGCACGACGATGATGCCCACTTTTCCACTACCCATGCATGATGAGGACTTCACTGAGAATGGTGCAAACTCATCAGAGGATAGAGGATGGTTTGAATCAGTGTTCTAAAAGGCGCGCATAGGCGGCGCCAATGCACACCTATGCGTGATGCTTTTTAGAAATGCAACGCATAAGGGGGATGCGTGGTCAACGATTTATTAAGGCGGTCAACAGAGGTGAGGCGCGCATATGCGTGCAATGCGCGCATTAAGTGTTTGTTTTTTTTGTGCTAAACGACGTCGTTTGACCTGTTTTTTTTTTTTTTTTTTTTTTAAAATTCTCAAGTACTAAGTTGATTAAACAAATACAAAAATAAAAAAAAAAGAGCCATATTTTAACAAACTTTATAAACAATCTCTACTTTTTAGCACACGTTAAAAAAAACTTATAACAAAAAATCAAACCTAAACAACAAAACTTCCCCTACCTCGTTCCACCGAAAACCCAAAAACTCGAGAAAGGAAACCCTCCTGCCGAAAACCTTAAAACCCTACCTTCGGCATTTCGGGCCGGTCTTTACCCGAAAACATTAAAACCCTACCTTCCAGGCGGCCTTTACTCGAAAACCAAGTTTTCTGATTTCTTTACCGCCGAAAAACCCTATCTCCGGCCTCTGTTACAAGTTTTCTTGCCTTTTGATTTCTTTCTTTACCTCTGTTGTACTTAAGTGTACGAAATGTTTATACGAAACCTCTATTGTAAGTTTATATGATTTTATAAATTTTACCTCTGTTTATACGAAATGTTTCTGTCTTTACCTCTGTTTTCTATTTTGGTTTACTGTACGAAATCGAAATGTTTATGAAATGAGCCATTTTTTATGTAATGTTTACGGTATGAAATGTGTTTGTAATGTCACTTAAGATTTGCTGCACGAAAATGTAAGAAATGTTTATAATGTTTTCAAGAAATATTTATGAAAATTTAAGAAATGTCAGTGTATAATTTTAAGATATTATACACTCAACTAAAGGCTGTGTGTTCTCTCCATTACTAATGAACTGAAGGCAAAATATAATTTTAAGTAATTTTTATTATTTTACAAGCCTGGGTATAACTAAAATATATTAAGAATAGGCAAACCGCTTTTTCACGCATAGACTTCGCATAGGCGTGCCTATGCCCCTAATGCTTGATGCTTGACCTCCACATATCGATCACTCATCGCACCTTTTAGAACATTGGTTTGGATAGTCCTTTCCTTGTGATTTCTTTCGGATTTTTAGGAGGACGGGTGGATTACTCATACCCGGTTTCGAGATTTGAAGATTTTTGAGATCGGGGACTTCATCCCCATCTTCGGGGGAGAAAAGGTTGGGTTGTGCATTAAAGATTTCTTTAATATCTTTGTTGAGAATGGTTGGATAACCCAAATTATGGTTGATTTCTTCTCACTCTTTAGGTATGACGATGACTTTGATAATGTAAGTTCGCCTATTATTTCTTCCGAGGATGACGTGTTGCATTGGGTGGACAAGATCGATTAAGGATATGTGGACCCATTTCGGGAAGCATTTAAGGTGCGTTCAGTGGTTGAGTTAAAGCGCCTAACGTCACGATTGGCTCATCATGGGGGACTCGGACCGCATTTGGCATCGTTGGCCATCCCCATAGCATTGGAGTGTTAATTTCTATGAAGCACAAATGTCGTGTCCAACACGACACGGACACGTCGACATGGAAAATTTAAAAAATTGGACATGACACGTCGGGGATACGAATACACATAAATATTTTTTTTAATAATATTTTATGTATACTTCGATCCATTTGCACTAAAAAAAATAGTCAAACTAATTATCTAATTATCTAAAATAACATGGTCAAATATGTTATAAAAACATTTAAACCATAAGTCAATAGTTATACATCCACATTAAGTCTTGTAGCACAACTACCTCCATTGCTAGCAAAATAACAATCAATGTACAAAAAGAACCCATTTGAAACAAAAATATTAATAATTTCAATGGACTAAGTAAGTGCTTTAATGCTCCTCATTTATCACCATCTCCGGCTAGACCAAAAATTTTATCATCACTCCTATAAGTGACCTAAAAGTGTCTAGGGAGTGTCACAACAGTGTTCAACTTTTTTTAAATGCCAAATCAGTTCGACAAGCCACGTGGCGTGTCGGACACGTGTCAGAGGAGTGTCGTATCCACGCAAGTGTTTGACACGGGTGCGTCACCTCCGACGAAGTGTCCGTGCTTCATAGGTTAATTTTTATTGTAACAAAGTTCGGGGTCGCTTTCTTGATTGCCGATCGTAGTTGGATTTCATGAATCCTCTATATTACCCTTTTGTTAGTTGATACTCGGGTCGTTTCCAAGGACCGCTTCCCTCTCAAGTGGGGGGACTCCATTGAAAATTGTTTTCCTCCCTTACCGTCGAGGGGATGAACTTTTTCAAGTGAGGGAGAATGATGTCTATGGGTGGCGCGGGAAGAGGTGCCCTCTTTAGTCATTTTATCTTTTAGAGTTATTTTGACTAGCAAGATAACTTAGCCTATAAATAAGGCCATTGGCCTCCTTTTGTAACTTTTGCTTTTACTTTTGAGGAGAATTAGCGAGAGAAATGGGGTCCTTGGCCACTAAACATGTTGTGGTGGTGGTGGTGGTGGTGGTGGTGTACTATAAATTAAATCGTTTCATCTCCCACCAACCTATGAAGCACGGATTCTTCAAAAGGCCTGAAGAATCCGAATCGCACGCAAGTCGGGTGCGGGTGCGATTCGGCCCCGATTCGCACCCAAAGAAGAATCAAATATTAATTAAATAAATTAATTTTGGATTCGGGAAGGACTCGGCTGGTTTTGATGGGATTCGTAAAGAATCCAAAAAAAACACAATTATGATTTTTTTTTCATTTTTCAACTCTCTCTCTCTCTCTCTCTCTATCTATCTATCTATCTCTCCCTCTTTCTCATTTTCTTCTTACTCTCTTTCAACATATACGAAGTTGACTGGGTTTCTTAACAATTTCCTGTGTTTGATTTTAGTTTAATGTTTTAATGTTAAATGGATTTTGTGACCCAAGTTAAGTGCTTGTCATTATATATTATATTGGATTCCACTTTTATAGTTTAATGATTTGTGGGTGATTATTATAATATATGCAAAGACTGATAATTCAGTTTCTTAACAACTTTCTATATTTGTTTTTGGTTTGATGTTAAAAAGGTTTTGTGGCCCAAATTAACTGCTTCTTATTACATTATATTGGATTCTATTTTTATAAAAAAAATGGTTAGTGGATTTTAGTGGATTATTATAATATATGTGAAAGTTAATAGATAAGTAGGTTTCTTAATGACTTCGAATGTTTGTTTTTAGTTTAATGTTAAATGGGTTTTGTGAAGTTAACTATTTTTTATTATATTATATTGAATTCTACTTTTATAGTTTAATGGTTAATGGGTTTTAGTAGATTATTATAATATATGTGACATTGATGGTAGAGTCCCCTGTTTTAATATTGTCAATGTATTAAAAAATAACAAACACCCTTGTCATAAATTTTTTAGAATCATAATAATGATGGAACTTATTTGTGTCACTTAAAAATAACATAATATAATTTATATTATATCTCGCCGCACCCGTATCCTAATTTTTTGAGAATTTTCGAATCGCCGTACCCGCACTGTGTCGCACCCCGTACCCGCATCCGTGCTTCATAGCCACCAGCACATCTGAAAGTGATGTCACTTGGTTACTTCAAAACATGAATGGTCAACCCAATTGTTTGCCTTCAATTTTTCACATTGATCATAAATATTTTTACTTGTACTTATCCAAAGAAGAGAGGTCAGACTTGGTGCGCTTGCCTATCCAAAGCGATCCCTTTTCTGCCCACAAAGTGTTTTTAAGTTATAAACATTGGTGAGTGGCCCTCAAGGTCACTCACAAGTTTTCAAAAACTTTGTTTACTAAGTAACCGTTTAAAAATATCTACAAAATCGTACTTTTTGGTACTATACCCAACATATTTGTTTTTTGACTTTGGGTTGCACCAGATGTCGTCTGTCAGAGTGGACACACGACAAACAGTAAAATAGGGAAAAAAAATACCACTCAGATATTGTCGCAAAGAATATGCTTTTGGTGCGCACATGCCACATCAGCCCTAGTATTTACCTATAAATGGAGCATTTTGGCAAAGTCAAACGAGAACATAATTCCAGCAGTATTACTCTGCACAAATTTACTCTCCCTGCTCTCTCCTTGGTACTTGAAGTGCTTGTCTCTTCACTCCCAAGAAGAATCATCACTTCCAAGTGATCCCTTTTCTCATTTGTTCTTACTAAAAGCTCATAGTTATTCATTGTTTTCCTCATTCAACAATCATAAAATCGCCATTTTACCAGAAAAGTTAGTTTTTAACCACCTGTTCCTCTTAAAGTTTTGAATACCTTGAAGGCACCTTCCATTAGAGTGGGTCACGCCTCAACAGATTCAGTACATTCATAGACCCAGTACCACTACCCTCATACAACTTCAAAACATGAATGGTCAATTGTATTCAATTTTTGCACATTGATCATAAATATTTTTTACTTAAACTTATCCAAAGAAGAGAGGTCAAACTTGGTGCGCTTGCATGTCCAAAGCGATATGTCGCGGGTTCAAATCTTGGAAGCAGCCTCACCAATAAATGGAGGTAAGGCTTGGAAGCAGCCTCTCCCAGACCATGCTAAAATGGGAGCCTTGTCCACTAGGTAGGACTTTTTTATCCAAAGAAGAACACTTCTTTTATACAATAAGTTCTGAAGGGAATATGAATTGAAAGAGGGGGTGGAAGTGGAAGAAATAGGATAGAGATATTTAGGGAAAGAGTGAGATTTAATGAGAGGGATTTATACAGTACTCATTTCTTCTTGGAGTTTACAATATAACATAATTTAAATTAGGAACAGGAGAGAGAGAACTGTACTTGGCAAAGGGTGAATGAGTATAGTTATATAACATTGAGAATTGTAATGAACGAGAGTTATATTTCTTTGTGCACAAGTAAATAACACAGATGACAATATATACATGGGGGGGAGGGGACCAACATCATGAGGCCCTAGGCAGCAGCCTTTGCTGCCTAGTCTTGGGCCGGATCTACCTATATCATATATCCAAACATTCCAAAATAAAAACTTGTCAGTACAAAAAATTTAAATCCCAATGCCGAAAAGTCCAATTGGACATGTAAAAAACTACAACCTATAAGACGAATGCGGTACATAATTTTAGTGATATGGGTCCCTATATTGACAAGAAACATAAAAATAATAATGCATTCAAAACGACATCCGTATAATTACATAAAAATATTGACACATGGGAGGGTGAAATGAAATTAGACATACTGCGGCAGCAAGATGATCAGCATATTCTGATTGTGTGGCAAAAAGCCGCATCTGAGGTAAAAAGAAACAAAAATAAATCAAAGAAAACATAGCATCGACATTAATAACAGGTAATTCATATAAGGCATGAAATTTGAGAGAACTACTAGTTTCTTTCTACACTAACTCTTCTCTATTTTCCTTGAGATTTAAAGTGCCTTCTCAAAAAAGTAATCAGAAATGGTTTCCATCTATTTATGCTACCGTCATGCACGAATTATGGAATCTGAAATTCAGTTTTCAAGAAGGAGCACAGTGGACTATGAACTCAAGAACCTCAGGTAACTGCACCTACCATCTATATTCAGAAAGGATCGATGATGATATGATCAACAAAAGAGTTTTGAACTTGAGAACCTCTGTTTTTAGGATTCATCTCTATTTGTCTTTTTGTACTTTTTAGCAATTGTATCCCATAATATTAACTTCCGCAATCTTGACCAAAAAAATTTCAAACGAAATTGGCAATGCAAAAATATAGAACAATCATCACCCTTTCCATTGTTCTTCTATTGGCAGTTTGGCACCCATTGCCAATAAAAACACCCCGCCAAAAGTATATGATATAAGAAGTGAATTGTTCTATACATAAATAGTGAAATTATATTGCACGGAAACTAATTTGAACATCCATATATACAGAGAGAGAGGTTAGGGTTTGAGGCAATTTAAATGAAAAGAATGGAAGCAGCGAAAATGAAGTGACCTGGATATAGATGAATGCAACTGCGGCTATGAGCAGAAGATATCGGAAATCGCAGGACCATCTCGTCATTTCCTTACCAAAACATCAACTTCCACGCCGAATTGGAGAAAATGGGAATCTGCGACCAATATTTACTCTGATCAGCTGCTTCACAAATTTAATTCATTGTTTGGGCTATTGATCTATTCGTCAAGGTAAACTTGTTGGAAGGTAGCTATAAATTTAATTTCGAAGAACTAGTAGTAGAGAGTAAAGATTGAAATCCAATGCCCGTCGTCCAAGATGATCAACTTGACCCAAGGTGCCACTACCGTGGTCAATCTCTCTTATTTAGGTTCCAAAAGTTGGTGGTGGATTGTTTCCAAGTTTGTGTTTTTCGATTATCTTTTTTTTAAATTAAAATTTTCAATATACTAACTAACTCCCAAACTCAACAATCTAAGGTAATTTTAACATCTAATTTAATTTAATCTAATGTAATATAAAAATATAAAAATAGTGTTTGTTAAAGTAATTTCGTCACCTAATTTATTCAATTTACTCTCTCACTAATTATTTAAAATTTAAGATTCAATTTAAGAGAGAAGTAAAAAGTATGTTTATATATTAGATATATTAAATATATTAGATTGAAAACATTTTTTTTTTAAGAATTTGCATTGTTTCTAAACTAAGATGGCAAAAAACTTCGCCATGTATTATAATCGATTTGTCTAATTATTTTTATTTGTTTCGTTCCAGAACTTGGAAACAATATCAAGAACAAAAATAGATGTGTGATTAAAAACTCTAAGATGCATTCTTTTAGTTTTCTTTTGAAGGATTTGTCATATATATATATATACACAAAGAGGCAGGCTCCTGTGCACACTAAGTTTGCACACGTGCTGGCGCACACCAATTTTTTTTAAATATTAAAAAAAAAAATTTGAGTTGATTTTTTTATATAATATTTAAACATTTCAACGGATCCATATAAAAAATTCAACTCAAAAAAAAAAATCTATTTTTAAAAAAATCGGTCAAACTTTTGCAGCTTTTTAAGTGCTTAAAAGCATCGAAAGTTTGACCAATTTTTTAAAAATAGTAAAAAAAAGTTTTTTTGAGTTGAATTTTTTTACATGCGTTCTTTGACATGTTTAAATATCACACAAAAAAAATCCGCTCAAAAATATATTTTTTACTATTTTTAAAAAATGATGTGCAAACTTAGTGTGCACAGGACCCTGACTCTTTATATATATACCACATGTACTTATCACATATGCAGATCATTTTTTTTAATATTAAAAAAATATTTTTGAATTCATTATTTCAGTGTGGTATTTTAACATTTCACGAAACCTAAAAAAACAAAATTAGCTTAAAACCATTTCTTTTGCTATTTTAAAAAATCGATCAAATTATATCAATATTTAACAGCTTAAAAACTCATATAGTGTAACTGATTTTTTTTAAATAACAAAAAAAAATTATTTTGAACTGATTTTTTTATGGAGTTCCCTTGACATGTTTAAACACCATACAAAAAAATCAACTCAAAAATATTTTTTACTATTTTATGTCGTTGCTGCAGTGACAAATATTTTTTATGACCCCCTAAATCGTGATGGTGAATAGCAATGACAAAGATCTTTTGCACTGCTAATAGTAGTGACAAATCCCCTATTTTGGTGAAGTGGTAATTGGTCATACTCACAGGGGAAAAAATAATAAAATTATTGGATGACGCAATAGTTTATTTGTAGCCAAGAAGTATGTGAGCTTCTCTCCAATAAAAAGCTACTGTGTTGGGAAAGATCGATTAGAAACTTCAAAGTTATGTCAACAAGAATTGAGTGAATGAAGTACCAGGAGATCCCTCATCCACGGGTACAAGAAGACATGTATAGCTCTTACCATATAGTCGTCAAAAAAAGACCAATCCATATCCCGTGTGTGTCTTTTTAAGGATATGGGAGCCATGTAATGAAATTACGAGACTTGTCCCTAGCTTGAAAGTGGTAAGTATTAGACCTAGGTGAAGTTCGAAGGGCATACTAATTTGCTTTATTGTTACTGTACCCATTACAAATGAAAAATACTTTCGTTTGACTGAACATATAAAATACTGTAAAATGGAGTACCTCTACCAGTAATGGGTGGAGGGGGAACGAACCTCCCTTTTATGATTGCAACTGTTATATATGCAATCTAACCATAAGGGAGGTCATAAACGTCCTCCTCATTAGGTGAGGTTCTGATTTTGACATTGCTAGGTTTGTTGTACCTAGTACCAAATGCCTTAAAATCAGTCTAAAAAGTAACATTATACTCCCTAAGACGCCTAAACATAGCGTATTAGTAGAGTATATGTGGAAATTTTGAAAAAGATGAAGGTTTTTGCAAAAATAAGGAAGAGATGTTACTTTGCAACTGAAAATGGAAGAAATGGAGAAATTATAGAAGAAATGTACCTTTGGTTTCAAGTAAGAAGTTAAAGTTTTTTTGAAACCCCTTATAACTCTTACCGTCAAAAGAGCATGTGAAGTGATGACTCTCTTAAAAATAGAGTCACGTTGTCACGCCCCTCATGCCACGCACTTCACGCATAATGATTGTCCGGTCAGAACCCAAACAAAGGCGCATGTAACCCAAGATGTAGGGGTTACGTGCCAATATGCCCATAATTGCCTTCCCATTAAGTATAAGTGGGACACGTGACAATTAATGAGAAAGTCCATGTCACACGTTGATGATAAACATGATCAGAACCAGGTCCACCAGGCCTAAAGACCAATCATCCTATTTCTGGGGGTAATTGAAAGGATTATGAGTCGAGCAACCCACTTGTCACTACATGTGGCATTCAAAAAGATTAATGTTACCTTGGTCCCTAGTCCCCCGTCGATTATGGACCGAATAAAGACGGCCTTATAAACGATAATAACGAAGATGACTAAATACAATCCTATTACAACTCAACATTAAGGTTGAAGACAGAGGCTGACCCTATCAGAAATGCTTAAGGCAATAATTTATTTAAACAAGATTCTTATATCTATAGATAAGACCCCCTGTTATGTGGAAAATGGTGTAGAAAAAAATTATACCCACGACTTGGACTCTTAGCTAGCATTATGTAGGACTCCAAGTTGTTCTTCTCCCTGATTAATAAAACCATTCCTCTCTCCCTCCCCGTGAACATAAGCAAAACTGATCTGCCAAACCACGTATATTCATATGGTCTTTCTTTTACTCCATTCATACTGGTGGATAATTTTGGTATTTAGTATTATTATAGATTTAACCCCTGACACTACTTATTGACACATCATTGTCAGTACCACCAACAATCATTAACCTTTGTGATAAAATCACTTCATTTTTAAAATATATTCAACCAAAAAATAAAATTTAGGAGAAATTACACTAAACCCTCTTAACTATAGATGTCTTACCATCCACCCAAAATGTTAAAAAAAAATAGTTGATGAAAACTTGTTATTATGCATTATTATTTTTTTACATTTTAATTGGATGATAAGACATCTATAGTGCAAGGGAGTTTAATGTAATTACCCAAAACATTTAATCAAGGACCTTTTGTAAAGCAACATGAAAAGAGTACTGATAGGCTTACCGGGTACTAGCACCAAGCTAGTCCCAGGTTCTTTGTTAACATTTTTTCATTGGCTGTTTTTTTTTTTTTTGAAAAAATATGGTATAGTTTTTAATAAGGTTACTTAACTTTTTTTTTATTTAGAAAAAACTCTTTTATAAAAAAAGAATTTTTTTTATAAATTAGAAAAATTGTATTGTTAAAAAACACTATTTTAATATATATATATTTTTTTAAAACTGTTTGAAAAAAATAAAAGTTAGTTTAATATAAAAAAACTTTTTCTTTACAATTTTAAACTGTTTTAAATTTTAAAAAATTAAGTTTAAAAATAAGGGGTGTCGCTGGCGCGGACCTTTAAAAACAAGAAAATATTGGGTAAATGGGTGTTTGAGGGACTAAATAAGCTGAAAATAATTAAAAACATAATTTTTTATTATATTAGTTTTTTAATGCAAAAATACAAAAATTATTTTAAATGTTGTAAAATTAAAAAAAGAAGTTTAAAAATAACGAGTGCCACTGGCGCGGACCTTTAAAAATAAGAGAATATTGGGTAAATGGGTGTTTGAGGGACTAAATAAGTTGAAAATAATTAAAAACATAATTTTTTATTAGATTAGTTTTTTAATGCAAAAATACAAAAATTATTTTAAATGTTGTAAAATAAATAAAAAAAAGTTTAAAAATAACGAGTGCCGCTGGCGCGGATCTTTAAAAATAAGAGAATATTGTGTAAATGGGTGTTTGAGGGACTAAATGAGATAAAAAAAAATTATTAGATTAGTTTTTTAATACAGAAATACAAAAATTATTTCAAATGTTGTAAAATAAAAAAAAAGTTTAAAAATAACGAGTGCCGTTAGCGCAGACCTTTAAAAATAAGAGAATATTGGGTAAATGGGTGTTTGAGGGACTAAATGAGATAAAAAAAAATTATTAGATTAGTTTTTTAATACAAAAATACAAAAAATATTTCAAATGTTGTAAAATAAAAAAAAAGTTTAAAAATAACCGGTGCCGTTAGCGCAAACCTTTAAAAATAAAAGAATATTGAGTAAATGGGTGTTTGAGGGATAAAATGAGTTTAAAAAAAATAATTGAAAAAAACAAATAAACTATTCTAATAAAAAATTATTTTTTATAATTGTTTTTAATTCATTTTACATGAGAAATCAAAAAAAAAAAAAAAAAAAAAAAAGGGCATCCCTGTGCTAGCATTATTCACATGAAAAACATATTCACATGAAAAACATATTTACAATCCTTAATACCTCCGTGTGCGGATACACCTCATGGTATATTTTCTCACACCACTACCGATGAAACAGTAGTACACAACTCACAACTGCTTCTTTCATTTTTTTCGTTTTCTGTTTGGTGAAGATCAAACGAATAATCTCAAAGTCACCAAGCTTATCTATAACCAGATTAGGAAATTTGAAACCCATTCCCATCTTTGTTTGTATCATCATGTCGTCCACTAAGAAAGCTAATTCATCTCTCAACACCCTCCAAGCTCCCCCAAGAGAGGACACCCCTCTCATCCCCCGATCCGATTCTCTGTCCTCCCAACCCCAAACATTCGCCAACGTTTTCATCTCCGTCATAGGCGCTGGTGTTCTCGGCCTCCCTTACACCTTCATGAGAACCGGTTGGATCACCAGCCTCATCACCATCTTAGCCGTAGCCTCTTTAACCTACCATTGCATGATGCTCCTTATCAAAACCCGAAGAAAACTCCAATCCCCTAACAACTTCATAACGATCTCCTCATTTGGCGATCTGGGTTTCGCCGTTTGTGGTCCCACTGGCAGGTTCGTTGTTGATACCATGGTGGTACTTTCCCAAACCGGTTTTTGCGTGGGATACCTCATTTTCATAGGTAATACATTCGCTCATCTCTTTAACTCTTCATCGATCTCCAATATTAACGTTTTGGGTGTCTCGCCAAAAAGCTTGTACATATGGGGTTGTTTACCTTTCCAGTTAGGGTTAAATGCTATTCCAACACTTACTCTTTTGGCTCCTTTGAGTATTTTTGCTGACATTGTTGATGTAGGAGCAATGGGTGTAGTGTTGGTTGAGGATGTTGTGATTTTCGTTAAACATTGGCCGGTTGTTAATGCTTTTGGGAGTCTGTCTATGTTTTTTTACGATTTGGGTGTAGCTGTTTACTCGTTTGAAGGGATTGGGATGGCTATACCTTTGGAATCAGAGATGCAAGACAAGAGTAAGTTTGGGAAAATATTGGGATTCACTATGTTGTTCATTGGTGTGTTGTATGGGGTCATTTAGAGCTCTGGGTTATTTCGCGTTTGGTGAACATACAAAGGATATTATCACAGCTAACTTAGGGAAAGGGTTGGTGAGCACTTTGGTACAGTTGGGTTTGTGTGTGAATTTGTTCTTTACACTTCCCTTGATGATGCACCCAGTTTATGAGGTAGTTGAGAGGAGGTTTTGGGATGGGTGTTACTGCTTGTGGTTAAGAGCGGTGCTGGTTTTTCTGATGAGTTTGGTTGCTCTGATGGTACCTAGTTTTGCAGATTTTTTGTCATTGGTGGAGAGTAGCATTTGCTGTACATTGGGGTTTGTGTTGCCTTCCTTGTTTCATTATATAACATTTAAGGAAGAGATGGGCCAAAAAGGAATTATTTTGGATGTGGGAATTATAGTCTTGGGTGTTTTTCTTGGGATTTCAGGAACATGGTATTCTCTGGTGGAAATTTTTTCTAAAAAGGTATGATCTTAGTATCAAACATGAATTGTGATTTTTTAGGGTCAACTGTGGACTGTTCTTTAATAATATCAATTTTCGGTTAATAAAATGAATGGCAGTTTATTGCTAGTAAAAAAGTTCCTAATAGTAAATCACAGTGTGTTGTGGTTTATATTTTGATCATATCACTTTTGTGATTCGATAAAGGGAATGTTGATCTTCTTTATAAAATATTCTTGGTGAAAGTTTCCAGTTTTAAAAGAAAATACAAGAAAATGAAAGCTGGGAGAAGATTTTGTTATTAATCTTTTGGATTGAGCTCCTCTTGTAAAATAACTCTATAGGGTAGAGAGACAATCCTAGTCATTTATTTAACATGAATGATGAAGATTAAGTCATAAAATATAAAAATAAATTTTTAAGTATTGATGTATTTTCAAATAATTATTTGGCGTGGTATAATTAAGGGCACTTGATTTATACGAGTCCACTTAGTTATTTTACAACTCTAGAGGAGGTCAATCCCTCTCAAGCTAGCTTGAAAGTTGTCTTATCTAAGGTTAACCTAGAATAAAAATCAATGATTTGTCTAGCCAGAGCTTTTATGTTGATTCGAAGATGCTTGTGTCCTAAGTCAAATAAGATAAATACCATAATACACTGAATTAATATGACAATTGATGATGATAATTTTTACCAACTCCTCAAAGGAACCACTCAATTGTGTTGTCCCACTTGTAATTTTTTTCAGAATATAAATGGTTATTAATTTTATGTAAGTAGATTTTTATTTTAAGTCTTGTTGTAAGGAGAGAACTTGAGAAAACAACCTAATTATGATGACTCAGTTTGCACTAAGAAGTAATACTTTAATTACTTCCTCCCATTTCGAAGATGAGTCAGTGCACAAACTGTCGCGTGTATAAGGATAAACTATGTTTTTAATGATTTCTATATCTTGAATGTATAGGTCAAGTGGGGTATTAGTTCGATACTCTTTATAGAAATCACCTATGTGAGTGAGAAGGGGTCGCTTCTATGAGAATAACGAAGGCTATTTCTCTAGCACACTCATGAAACCAGAAGGTGCCCAAGGCCAAAATGGACACAACGATGAGAACCAATAAGGTTAGAAAGACATTGTGTGAATACTATTGTCTCAGTTTACACAAATGGTCGATCAATTCAAGACATCAAGTTCATTGATTGACCAGTAAGCTCGATAGTATCTCACTAGGAAAGATTCAAAGTCACAAGCTATCTTTTTCGATGCAATGTTTTTTCCTAGAAAAACTCTCTATTTGAATCTATATTCGTTTGATTCTTCCAAATTCTATTCACGTTGGGGATTGTTGTATATTTTATTAAATGACAGCTTATTTGGTCAAACTTTAGAGTCAATTTTAATTAAGACACATATGTTAAAAGTGACGTGGCTTAGTAACAATGTGTTCCTTGTAGCAAGGAGATTAATTTGGTATACTCACTTATTCAAAATAGTGAAGTAATGAATGCAAAATTTGGACTTAAAGTGACCCCTTTGAGTTTAAGCTAGATGGTATAACATAGTTAAGTGGGTTTGTCCCACATTTGAAAAGTGGTAGAAATGCTTGGAGTTAATATACCCAAGTTATGGGACTAAGGCTTGGATGCCTTGGACTATCCCAACTATTTGAAGGGGAGATGGCCTACACTATGCATGTGTTAGGCTTGGGCCAAAAGCCAACACGCGAACGCGCCGCCGCCGCCCGTCCGGTAAACGCTGTCGTTTTTTATTATTTAAAAAAAAACGCTGTCGTTTTTTAATTGATTAATTAAAACGTTAAGTTGCTTTATTAGAGAGATACGACTGTACAAACAGTCACATCTTTTCTGGAAAAAGTCATGAGTTGCAGCCCTTCACCACTTATAAAAAGGACCATATGCAGTCTATTTAAAAGATTAGAAAATCTACCTGAATTCCCTACTACTGTCCTTGTTCCCTTCTTACTGCTTGAGAGATATTCGTCATTATTGGTTTGTGGGACTGTTGCACTGAAGTGCTTCTTGTAACAGTCGTTGACCGTTTCATCCTGGGAGGCAGACGCTTGTTGAATTTACCGTCAGCACCGTAACGGGGGCGTATTCTGTCTTAAGGAGAGATAGTTCAACTTTCGACTCGGTCAAAATTCTATAAGTGATTGTTTCAATCACAAATTGTATGTTCTTCTTATCTCTCTTTACTGTTCTGTTTTTATAGAGTAATTAATTAATTAATTTTAGTTACTGTTTATTTATTTAGTGATATATATTATTTTTTTCGTAATCCGGTAAACAACAATGAGTGTAACACAAAATGGATGTAGTTTCTAAAGTTCCATATATAAAATTTACTAAAAAGTGAAATGATATATAACAAAAAGGACGAAAGATGATTATTTTTCTTACATTCAAAGACGCTATGATATGATGCTTTGCACACCAATCACTACACGTGGAGTGTAATTATGTGACATGTGATTTGGCAACTTAGGGCGAATTTGGCACTATGATGGCACACTTGACTCGTATTCATGACCAGCCACCAAAATGACTATTAAAAAAGTTTCAAACCTCTCTTTTGGATACCAAAAATTATTGTGTTTTCCTCTCATTGTCCTATCTTTTGGCATTATTCGGTTAACATTTTAAAGTGTTTTTTATTTGATCAATTGGTTCATAGTTTGTACCTGCAAACAAGTAATATCAGTGCATTGCATTGTATCTTGAAGACCGTTAGTAGTTTCTAAAACTTGCCTGATTGTAATTTGAATTAATTTTTTTCTATAATCCTTTCACAAAATTCAATCATAACACTCTTCGATAATGGTGTCTGTCCACTCAAAAGTTCTAACTACCCTAGGTTCGGCGGCATAATGATGACAGGTTCTCCAGCAGGGATCAATGATCTCGTCATTACACTCCCCAGATTGAAGATCGTGCTTTCTTAGAACAATAAAGCAAACAACTCTTAGCCCATGCATGACAAGGAAGTCTCATTGTCACGTTCATAACGGACACCTTGGCTCGGTCAGAATTGAATAGTTCATATCTTGATCTGAATACCGTTTCAGTCTCTATTCTCATGAGACTATTTAATCCTTATTTATTAAGAACGAACAATATTCTCTTGTCCAGTAACTATTGTCATAAAAAATCACCAGGAATATAAGAATTCACATCCCTTATTAAATCTTGCATCCAGAGATACATACATCCCCACTTTTATCACATCCTAGCTCATCTCAAGCCAGTAAATGGCAGTTTTTCCCAATGATGTCATACCACTACAGTAAAATTCAACGCAGAGATCTCAACATGCAATTTCATAGAGCAAGACTACACTATTGCTTATATATTCATTAACTATTGCTCTTTGCCGTCGTTAAGTCTTTTCAAGAATTTATCAATTCAATCTTTGGCGACCATTGATTCTCTTGTCGTAATTAAAAACCAAAATTTCCATATATCCCTTTATATTTTAGCACATCAATGAATTGTTTTCATAAAAATGAAGATATTGTGAATCGAAAGATTATCCCCAATGTCATATGGTGTGTTTTAATGATAACAAGACACTAGCGTGTATGTTTAATATAAAAAGTGGTGATTACATTCATCCATGGTTCCTTATTTTCTTGATGAATTTAAAGAAGATTCGTCTGTACAACTTGGGTAATTTGACTCTGTTCACTTTGAATTCTTTTAAGCCTTGTTTGCGAGTTCTATTTTGGAAAGAAAATAAATGAAATGAAGGGAAAAAATGTGTCTGCGTTCCTTCGTTTGAGAGTTTAAGTAGGAAATAACTGGTATTTCTCTCGTTTGAGAGTTTAAAAGGAGAGAAAATAAAGGAAATTTTTTAAAAAACTTTCCTTTCATTTCTCTGCAGAACTTTATTTCCAAATTGGAAAGAAAGGAAAGTTTTTTAATGAATTGTGCCTTCTTCCCCCCCTTAAAAAAATTATTTTCCTCCCAAACACAAGAAATAAGTTGTTATTTTTTCTCTCCCAAACTCCTTTCTCTTCTCTTATTTTCTTTTCTCTCTTATTAACTTTCCATTCTTTTCTTTTCTCGCCTAATAAAATTTTCCTTTCCATTCTTCTCTCTCCAAAACTCCCAAACGAGCCTTTAGTTAGTGCTTTCAGTAAAATTTTACAAGAACTTCATACTTTCTAGAGGCATGCTTGCATTTTGTTTTTGCATGCCCAAGTTACTTGTTTTAGTTTATTCTTGTCGATATGCTCATGACTATGCGACAATTGGAGCAAGGACGAGTTTGATCCATTTAAAGGATGAGGAGTTGGACTCGTTTCATCGTGCAGAAAAGTGAAGGGTGGAGAACTGCACATCGAATGCGTCCCTGACTTATGCTTAGGATCTAGGGGAATTCGACCACCTAACGGTTAAGCATGTATACATCCAAGACTTTTGCATTGATGTTATTATTTATTTTCTTTAAATTGGTTTTATCGATGATGAAGCTTTGTTATGCATGCATGTGCATGGAGACGTGGGTCATCTAAACACCATTTTATTGTATGCGAGGATGCGTTGCTTGCTAGTTTGGGTGGACGGAGCTACGTGGGAATGAGTGGGGGCTTGTGTCCCCACAGTTTTTTAAAAAAGAAAATTAGGTATCTAAAAATATTTGGGGTAAAAGTTAAATTAGAAAAGTCTTTTGTGAGCATTTTTATAAATACACAATTCTAACTTTTTCTTTAAAACCATACATGTTAACAACAAAGGAAAATAGAACCACCTGCCAACTAAAAATAAAAAATGGGAGAAGAAAGAATAACCCACCCACCCACCCACGACTTGAGTCACCCCGTTGCTCTCTGGCATAACCCATTGCTCTCCGACCGGCGCAAGTCACTATCCACAATTCTTCTCCGGTGCTAGTTCTTTTCCACAATAGGTAAAACTGAAAACACAAATTAATTTTTCTTTTTTAGACTCTTTCTCTAATTATTTGTTTTGTTTGGTTGTTTGTTTTTGTATATGTTAAATTTGTTTGATTTCTTGTATTTGTTTGTCTGGCATTAGATATTCTAATTATATATTTTTCTTGAGGTTTTAAATTTGAATTTAGTTATGGTTTCTAATTTTAGGGGTATTAGAGTTACAATTAGGGTTTAGGATTAAATTGTGATTTACTTTAGGGATATTGTAGATATAAATTTGGGGTGAATGTTGGTTTAATTTTAGAAAAAAATATTTTTATTTTCATTAGATTAAATAAATATTTTAGCAATTATTTGATAAATACTAAAAAATAACCTTAAAGAAATTTGGTTCGGGGGATCCCGCCCCCGAACCCTTGAAAATTATGATTAAATTAGCCCCCACTCTCGATAAATCCTTACTACGTCACTGGGTATAATTATTACCTAGGCACGAGGGTGGGTTTCCAAATAATATGGGATGAGTGCGTAGTTCCTCTAGCGGCTCATCCTTGTAGCATAAAGGGATCCTAAGAGTTTGTTAACCTACTCCGATTATGTGGAGATAATCGACAACATGATCTACATGAATTTTGTTCAGGAATGGTTGATGGCGTTACGAATTCAGATGTTGCTGCGATCGTTGTTATTGTCGTTGTTGGTGATAAGGGTGTAAGATTTGGGCCACAACAATGTTGACTTGGCTGTTAGGGAGTGCAACTACTAGGGAGAGTTATTGGTATTCTTGGTTCGTTGCTTGGATCATTTATTTTAGGCGAACCTTTTTCGACTTTCCATGGCGCTCAGTGAGATAGAAAAACTAGGAGAAAGTTATCCTACCACTCATGAGACGATTGAGTATTTAAATGAAGGTTTGAATGTCCTTCTAAGTGATATCTAGCAATGATGAATATCATCTTACGTCCTTTTGTAGCCTCTGACCTAGGGGTGTAAGCAGTACAGTTTGGTCGGTAAATAGTAGATACCAATACCAATACCAAAACCAAACTCTGGATGGTAAAACCAAACCGTACCAGTTTACCACCTGGTACACCAAAATCAATACCAAAACCAAACCGGTCGGTATTTCGGTTTTTTCAGTAATTTTGGTTTTTTCTGATTTCGGTAAATTCTGGTTTCTTCTGGTATCGATAAATTCTGGTTTTTTATGGTTTCTGATTTCAATTTTTCCTGGTTTCGGTAAACAGCACTAAAATCCCCAAAAAACCAAAAACAAAACCAACCAATTTTTTTAAATAATAAAACCAAAACCAAAACCAACTTTTTTTTGGTTTCGGTAAATTGGTACGGTAATTTTGGTACGATTTTTTCTGGTTTCGATAAATTCGGTACGGTACGGTAATTTCGGTACGATTTTTTATGGTTTCGATAAATTCGGTACGGTAATTTCGGTAAATTGATTTTTTAAATATTAAAACCAAAACCAACTAACTTTTTTGCGATAATTTCAGTTTCGGTAAGACCGGTTTCTGGTATTTTAATATATGAAACTGAAACCAATTTTTTTCGGGTCAAAACGGTACAGTACAGTAGAAACCCGTACCGCTTCCACCCCTACTCTGACCTATCTGGTGAGTATTTGATGGGTTTATGGAGGGATGTTTAGGTTATGGTTTGTTCGCATGGCATGAGAAATAAATGGTTATTGAGTATAAGGATTGTCGAGTATGAAACGATAGTTAAGTTAAGGGTTCTTAGGGAATATCGATTAGTTGAAAGGAGAAGGCGAGTTATTCAAGAGGCTGACTATTGGTTTGCTAAAGGCAATGGGGGTGATTATGATGGTGAGGGTCCATCGGATCCCACAGATGATTATATGTATACTTATATATAGTTGATAAGTGTTTGTGGACTAATACGTGATTAGGTTTATAGGTAATGGTATGGTTTAATGTAGGTAAGGGCATAGTTTGGTGTGAATTGTTAATAAGCACACAAAATTGTGTTATTTATACCCTATGTATTCGCATCTTAAATGTTAGATCTCATTAATATTGGCCTTATATGTGTATTTGTTGAATTTGTAGGCAATATGCAGTTGTGGCTTCAAAATGCTTAAATCAAATCAATTGCGACAAATTTACAGTCAAAAGCATCAATTCAAAATTTTACCATAGCCTGAGAAACCAAATACCCCACAAACCCCTTTCAAACCATTTTCCAACCTTGTCCTATTTTTACCTCCAATTTCCTATGTGCATGAGTGTGTGTGTGTGTGTGTGTGTGTGTGTGTTATTTTATATAAATATAAATATGTGTGTTACATGTGTGATTACGTATCTGTGTTTGTTATAATAATAATAATAATAATAATAATAATAATAATAATAATAATAATAATAATAATAATAATAATTATTATTATTATTATTATTATTATTATTATTATGTTGTTGTTGTTGTTGTTGTTGTTGTTGTGTGAGAATTTATTATTATTATGTGAGTGTATTTGTGCGTTAATTTTTAAGTATTTATATGTTAATATGTGTTTATTAACATTATATGCATGTGTGTATTTATTAAATGTGAATTTGGATGTGTTTTATGTGTCATTACAATACATATATACATATATATATATATATATATATATATATATATATATATATATATATATGTGTGTGTGTGTGTGTGTGTGTGTGTGTGTGTGTGTGTGTGTGTTTAGTTTTTTAGTGTATACACCCACACAAACACCTCACCCCCCCTTATCTCTCATTTTCTCACTCGCCTAACCTCTGCTGCCACGCAATAGGTGCCACCCACATCTCATTATCCCTCATATTTCACTTGTCTCTCTCTCTAACCCTCACCTTGGTAGGTACAACCCCTACAAATCCTCTCCTTACAGTGTTTCCTTAACTACGTTATCAATCCTAGTAACCCAAATCCCCCACGCTCTTCACTTATCAAACTTTCACGCATCAAGAAATCCCTTACCGCCTAAACCAAACACTCTTACCTCTTGTTAGTCTCTCCTTATTCTCCCTTTCCTCTCTCTCACCTACACTATCATCCTTACATCCACATTACCTCATTAATACACACACAAATATATATGTGTGTGTGTGGTGTAACTCATTAAACCCATTACATCCCATACAAAAAATCAACAATAAATAACCCCATAAAACTCTCTCTCTCTCTCTCTCTCTCTCTCTCTCTCTCTCTCTCTCTCTCTCTTATAAGAGGTAACCCTCCATACATCCCCACTACCTCCTCCATTTTGGTCTCCTTTCAAATTTTAAAATCCTTCAAAACCCACCAAACCTTAACCTCCATTAACCTATATATACAAAAGGTGAAGCAACATTTCAAGAGGATTCCACACAACATTCAAAGCTCACTTTGTAGTATATTTTCACGAGTAGTTTTGTAGGGTAATTTTATGACTAGTTTAGTGTTGTTTTTAGTTCTTCTTTCATTTTTTTAGTAAGTTGAGTGTGAGACAAAAATATTATTGTGAGTGATAAATATTGAGTTTAGTGTATAATTTCATAATAAAGTGTGAGATTAGTAGTATTCTTCTTCATCATATTTCCTATTGTAAAACTCATATTTGTGACGTATTATTCATGTTCAAGCTTGGGAGTTCAATAAAAATGCAAGGAGACTTGGCTTCATATTATCTCTCTCTATTTTATTATCTTTAAGCCTGTTATAATGTTATTATGACATTTTTTAGGGGGGCTTGAAGATAATCTTTAAATTAGAGAGAGCCTACCCAATTAACATAAGAGACTCAAAAGAAGGAAGCATCATAAAGGCAATGAGACAGCTCAACGAGACAACTCAGCACGGCATCTCAGCGAGGCAGCTCAACGTGGTAGCCCAGGGACACAACCCAGCGAAGAGATTGGCCGAGAGAGCTCATCCTTTATCTTCCTTTTCTTACTTAGTTAAATTGTACCTTTAATAGGGATTGTAATGATGTAATGATTGTAGTATTCAGTATAAGGCCAAACGGTACTTGCGAGAGACCAGGCCTGGCAGGGACTAGGAGAGCTTACATGCTTTATCCAATGACCTGGCCGTGGGAACTTTAGAGGGACTTGGTTTGGAGGATTGAGAAGTGAGGAAACATTAGGGCTTGTCCTGACCATCTTAGATACACCTGGTAAAACACCGAGAAACCTTTCACCGTGGAAGCTTGTGCGGAGTAGTCTTGAGTTCCATTGTATGTTAAGTTTCGAACCAAACAACCATCTACCTAATGTCACATCTACTTTAGGTGATGTCACTAGCCAGCTAAACATTGCCCAATCCGTACTTGAGTAAACCATCGTGGTATTTGGGGCTATCAAACAGTTGGTGAGCCACCTATGTGGTGACAGTCCTCTGACGCACAGTGATTAGGCAAAAGGCATGTCTTGACATTTAATGTTTATGACGTAGGACAGGCTGTCCCATTATGCATTTAATGTTTGTGACGTAAAGTGTTATGATGAGGTTTTTCACATTAATGAAGATTGAGGCATCTCTAGAGTGGTGTGGGGGTTATTCATTGGCCTCAACCACTTCTGAGAGAGGGAGTTCTTTCTAGAGATTATTGCTAAAAAAAGAATATACATATCAGAGAGAAGTTATTGCAAACTAGAGCTCTTACCCACCCACCATTGTCATTTATTACGAAGCTTTTAATAGCTAACCAGAGATCTTTCAGAGGTTATTGGTGTGATGGTTGCCTGTCAAGGTGTATCTAGGGTGCTTACTTCTCTCTCCCTTTGAATAAGTCACTTCTGAGTTTTCTTTATTATTGTTTGAGTTATACCCGAGTGTATTGTGAGTTCAATCTGAGTGTTGATCATATAATATTGTGTGTTCACTTGTATCTATTAAAGAGTTCTTGGGTTATAGTTTATTACCATACCTATAGGGGTTACACCTTAACTAGTATTACCATACTCCCAAGATATAAGAGGACTACCCTCTTACACATTTTATACATAATAATACCCAAATGAGAGGCTAAATGATACGACGCAAATATTGCATATTTCACCCGTTAACGTACGCGTTATTAGCCCCTTCGGGTATCTTAATCCCTATATTTATACTCGTTAACCAGACAACCTTGAATTTGTATAGATATATGTTTTGCAGGGGTTAATTGAGGTTTTGTAGATATTTCGATGCTTAGTATGAAGTTTGGACTCATTCCGGACAAGTTTCGTACCATTCCGCACGCGCAAGTGCAATTTGGTCATTTCATAGTTTGGGCATATGGTCCAACATCTTCAAAAAAGTTGTATCCCTCCTTACAAGCTTCGTGTGGCCATAAACGGTGCGCGATTCTAAGTCCGAACGAAGAAGTTACGAGGCTTTTCGCGGAAGAGAATTACAAAGAAATCAAAGCAGGGGAGTTTGCTTACCTGATGGATCGATCGATCAACAAAAGGGGTCAATCGATCGACTCCTCAAATTTTGCCTTACTTCGAAGACAGTGGGCTTTTTCCTGAACCATCGATCGATCGACTGTCAGGGTCGGTCGATCGATCCCCTGTATTTTTGACAGCTTTCTTCCTTTTCTTTTCTTTCTTCTTTATTTCTTTTCCAACTTACTATATATAGGATTTTTGTTGTAATAAAAAATATACTTAGTTTTAAGAGAGATCTTAGGATAAGGTTTCGGTTTTGAGAGCTCATCTTCATTTCTCTTTGGGGTGACATCCATTTGGGTTTGTAAGTTGTATTATTCATCATCCTCTCCATTAACATAGTTGTTTTTCTTTCATTTCTTGCTTTTTAGTTTAATTTCACGCCTTGTTAATTAGTTGTAGTTATTTATTTATTGCTTTAATTAGTGTAATTTAGTTTATTTCCATGTTGTGCCCCTAGATAAAAAGGGTCGAGGTTGCATTCCGCCATTTACGGGTTTGGACCTCCAAAGTTAGGGTTTCATGTAAAATTGCATTTAATTGAAACTTCGCGTATTAAAAGCTGATTGTTATGCGTTTATCTTCCTTTGTCATGCAACGTTAGAGTTTAAAGCAACAATCTGAATTTAATCCGCATGTGACCAATTTTTATTAAATGTTTTATCAAATATATTTGGGTTTAAATCCCTTCATGCGTGATGTTTATGCTTAATCAAAATGCTCAGTTAAATTTCTTTCGATCCGGAATCATGATTAGTAGTTGTTTCGATCCGTGTGCTGCGATGCGATTCCAATCCTTGTTTTACTTTTGTGTAGCATAATTTATTCTTTTCTTTTGTCATAATTCCCAATCATCACCTTTTCTTTTATTTATTTTACACTTTTATTCTTGAAATAATTAAACAATTAAAATCTAAAATTCAATCACTCCCTGTGGATTTCTTACGATACCCGACTTACCGTTGTGCTTGCTTGTCAAGTGTAGTTGTAGCTTAGGAGCGGGAGCCGAAATCAACGATAATGTCCCTACACGAACACTCGGTTTCCCTCGCATCAAAATGGCATCGTTACCGGGGAGTGTGTTTTAGATTGTAATTGTTTTATGATTTCGTAGTATTTTTTTCCTTTCCTATTTGTATTCTTTGTTTTAACCTTTTTTTGCAGGATTTGCATACTTGAGCGCTTAGAAACGTTGATTCTCGGTCGCTCACCTTTTCATCAGATTCTCTATCTACATATAATTTGGTAATCATGTCTATCTTTTAAAGTTATTACGGTCATTCTAATGATTCTTACTTTGGGGATAGTTTTCAAGTTTTCCATTTTGAATATTTTCTTGGGATTGAAAGACTTGAAAACAATTATCGGAATGCAAATTATTATTGGGAGCTTGAGTTGGATTCATTATTCGAATCCAATAACGATTCTCATTCCGATGAATGTGAAGAAGAATTTCAACCAAATGAGGAATCTGAGGAACTAGAGCCGATGAAGCTTACTTTGGAAGAAAGTTTTCTTCTTTACTCCCAAGGTTTGGAAAGCCTAAATAGTGTTGGATCGAGACTTGGAGCACTTTGCGATGAGATGAATTGTTATGCACAAAACAACGAGGAGGTGGAAACTTGTGTTTCACCTAAATTTTTCGAAGAATTTCTCATCGAGTGTTCATCTTTCTCCCCCGAAATTCAATATCCTTCCGACGATGAGTCGATCGAGATTGAATTTGTTTCATCACTATATTCATTTTCCGTGATCGAACCATTAGAATTGTCGGTTGATTCCTCTGAGTCGGGTAGAAATTATTGAAACTTGTGAACCTTTTGTCGATGAGGACTCTTTGTCGGACTTGTTTTCGATGGATGTTATCCCCGTGTGTGCACCATCTCCCATTACTATTGAAAAGCCTTTGAGAGATGAGTCGATTTTTCTTGGTCCTCTAGTGTACCTTTCCCCCTTGTTATCCAAATCCCCCATTGTCCGCCCAAAATTTCAAATTGAAGATGGTTCACTTTTTCCACCACCCGCATGGGTTCCGTTGTTCAAACGGAATGCTCATTTTTCGGGAGGCATGCATGTTAGGGAGGGTCCATTATTGATCCTTCAAATTCAAATTGTATTTTGGATGGACCCTCAAATATTTAGACTTTTAGTATATAGTTAATTAGAAGTCCAAAATGTAGGTTGTACATAATTAGCTTTTTCCTTTCTTTAAGTTTTTATTTCTTTTTAATGTTGTCTAGTGTAATTAGTTAAGTTGTTGTTATATCTTTCCGATATGCTTAGTTCTAACATTTTTTGTAGGTTCAACGAACTTGAATTTGCAGAGATTGTGTGTCACGGACATGCGGTTGTAACAATAACTGAAAAATGAGTTTACTCACAAAAAGATTTTCTTCATTTTGCACACACTCATACTCACTTAGTTGCATTTGTTTATTTTTGTTATTTTAGTTTATTTTAGTTTTGTTTGTGTATGTGTGTGTGTCGCTCATTGTAAATTTCGCACATATAGTTTTATTGTTGTGTATATATTGTTTATTTTTGTTTTGTATGTACATATATGTATAATTATTATTTTTTATATATTATTTTTATTATGGGTATACATATTTATATATCCTAATTATACATATACATATACATACATATATATATATATATATATATATATATATATATACATATACATACATATATATATATATATATATATATATATATATATATATATATATATATATATATATATATATATACACTAGCGGAATGCCCGTGCCTGAAGGCACGGCGAAAAATTTCCAAGTACAAAATTGCAAAACGGCAAAAATATCGCTCCCCCAACAAAACAAAGTGTTAAGTCGAATATAATGTAAGTTATAAAGTTTTATATATAATACATATAATGTTAGACAATTTAAAATTTTTGGAGAGTTTTCTTTGTTTATAAAACTACCCACCCTATTTAAGAAAGAAAAAAATACAACAATAATACTAATAATCCGTCCTAAACATCGTATAAACAAAATCATCAATTCAAGCCAATTCATGAGAACACCACCAATACTTAAGTCAGGCATATTTATGATATAACATAAATAATTGTAAAAAAAAAATCAAAAATTGGGCAGAGTTTCCTCTATTTATAGGACTAACCACCCTGTTTAAGAAATAAAAAAATAACCCAACAACAATATTCAAAGAGACAATTTATCAATCAAAATCAAAATGGGATACATGTCGATACTCCCGCAACCATTAAATCATCAGTGCCCCGTCACATCATCCTGACAACCAAATCCTACAAAACCAAAAGATTGTACAACAATGAAAATTTAAACAAAAATCGTTGAGTTCTCATACAAATTCACTAAATGAGCATACAAAATTTTAATTACTCCAATTGAATGAGCATACAAAATTTCAATTGGAGTATATTTCAGTGGTAAAAAACTGACGAATACAGTCACTTTTTATCAGCGAATCAAAATTTTCAGTTGGAGTATACAATATTTCAGTTTTTATCAGTGGTAAAAAACCGATGAATACTAAATGAGCATACAATCGGCTGGAGTATGATTTTGAAATTGTAATGGAGTATGATTTAACTTTATCAGTGGTAAAAAACCGATGAATACTAAATGAGCACACAACCAATTGGGAGTATGATTTCAAAAGGACACCTATTAAAAAAAATTAATAACAGGAGCATACAACTTTGTTAACAATAAACTGAAATATATTATAATCATAACCAACTAACATTTAGCATACATCTATTACTATTGGGGCTCACATTAGTTACAGCATCACCCATTGTAGATGGATATCCGATTGGAACCCGATTAGGTGACCTACTTTTAGGAGGTAATTTCAAGTAGTTCCGAGAACTTCCATCGCACGGGGTTTCGGAAAACTTTGGAGAGCAATAAGCATTTACAATGTTGTCCATCTCTTCATATAAAGTTGTTGCCATTTTTTTCAGTTCTAGAGACTGAGGTAGTGAGGAAGGAGAGCAACATCACAACAGTTCAACAATGCAAACCCACAACAGAAAGAAAAATATATAAAGAAAGTACCTTCGTATCAAGAAAGTAATGCATACCTTCGTATAAAAAAAATGGAAGTGTCTGCCAAAGGAAAATAAACCACATTAAAGTAATGCATACCAAGTTGTAACATTGGTGTCAACAATGAATCTGGAGAGAGAAGAATATAATACGAAGCAAAAAGATGTGGGTTAATGCTACAATATTCACAAAAACATCGAACAAATAATATAGTAATGTAAAGCATCAAATTAGCAAGAACTGACATATGCTCTGCTATATGAGGAATTGTACATGCTGAGTAAATGTTGTGTGAATAAACTCGCATAATGTAGAGAATCAGATTAGAAAGAACTCATTATGGATCCGAATTTTGAATATTGGCGATGGATTTGTAAAAGACGGCACTACCAGTTTAGCCTACCAGTAATGGAAACGCTGGCAATGAAAAAGATAGCACTACCAGTAATGGAGCATTATACAGAGGAGACAAATGGATCTTTTACAGATCAGAAAGGAAGTGCTCTAGTGTAGCATCATTAGGAAGCCACCCTGATTTTGGGTCATGGAAGGCCAAAGAGCTTCTTGATCATCTCTACAAAGTGCTTACGAATGAGCCTGTGGTTGTTAAAAGAGGCCGACACATTGCTGAAGTGATACCACATGGTGCACTCAAAGGAGTGATGGTGCAAAGTCTTATAGTCAGCATGTAGAATATTAGTGAGAAACTGCCAAATTTTGTGTTGTGCATAGGGCATCCCCTATGCATAATTTGAGAGCATTGTGAGCTCAGTTTCGAACTCGTCAGCGCATGCCATAGCCGAGGTATTCACGTGCATCGTAGGAAAAAAATTTGATATCTAGACGACACGGTGGAAGTCATAAAGATAATCCAAGGGCTTTCAGTAGCAGCATCTCAGATTCCAAAACCTACACAATTTCAAATCTCATTTAAAGGCTCTCTTTGATAAACCTGCACAGTTTCAACATCATAGCAGCATCATTATTTTCAAATCAAGTAAAACTTTCATGTTTATACTCACTTTTGATGTGTATAATAGGCGAATAAGAGAATATGAGCTCTTTGTTTTGCCTAGAATCTTAACAGGAAGATGTTTACTTTGATATTCCTTTAGTGATGACACGCCCAGTATATGTCTTCTCTTGAAATTATCTCATAATTTGTATGCTTTGAAAGATTAGTCCCATCATATTCCCCCTTCATTATTTTGTAGTTGTAATTGACACACACCATAGAAGGGAGTGGCATGTTGCCCCTTCAAAAATAGAGGGTGTGGCATGGAAGAATTCAATTGAGATTGACTTACAGTCAAATTGCGTAATGTGGAACCTGAAGGTGTTTCTGGTGGCCTAGCTCTTAGGTGCAAAGATAATCTGATGTTTTCCATTCACGAAACATTTAAGAGTATAGTTACTTGGCTATTTGTTCCTCTACTAATTTGAGAATGCAAAAATAAAATAAAAAGTAACGGACACAATTCCCTTAAAATAAGATAAATATGAAAAAAATAATTGAGCTCGAAAGAGTATAGTTCCAACACTTATTGCTTTGGCCCATTCTACAAAATGAATTTTCAATATAAGAATAGAAATAGTTCGAAAAATGATGTTGGGAATATTAAGAAAAAAGGAAAAAAATATAGAATTTGAATTTGTTACCGTAGGTGTTAACTGGTAAATGATGTCGGGAAAATAGAAATAGTTGAAACAATACAAAGTTGGCTTGTGAGCAAGTATATTAAGTACAAAAATACATTAATTAGCCACATAGGAAATTAGAAAAGCAATGTGCAAGTACATTTGTAATCATTCATTTTATTTAGGGGGAAAATTACTGCGATCACAACCCACGAATTGGAAATACAATGTTGCTATAGGAAAAATAAAAAAATTTGAAATCAAAAATAAGAGAAATTAGTAGAGGTCATATGATGTACCTTCCTGATTTATTTCTTTTAGAAGCCCGTCATGTTTTCATGTCAGAGATGTCCTTGCTTTCCTTTGAGTAAGAAAGTGATTGAAACTAAGTACCTCTGAAAAGGATTGAAACTGACAGAGTATTAAAGAATAATACAACTCATCGAAAACAAATATTCTGGGTCAATTAACCTGACAACTCGTTCACCTGTGGCTTCTATCGCATGGGAACCAATGCTTACTGGTTAGCAATCTGCTTTGCAAATTTTTTAAATTATTAAAACAGTCACAATGCCATACATATATATACTTATCTATGAATATCCTTCATCTTAGGCAATGCATCGTGATATCCAAAAGTAATATATTGAAAAGGTTATAAATTTTTAAAGTTAACCACAAATCTAGTTAACTGAAATACAGAAACCCATAAATCTCAACTGAAATACAAATTAGAATTAATGTATATCTCACTGGTTCATATGCTTAACTTTTATTCTATATGAATGATGGTCCCATGCCCATGATTAAACATGAAGAGTCACAGCACCAAGGCTTAAAATGCGAATTCCAAATTGACTGAACAGAGTAGTAAAAACAAATGAGTCTCCAACCAACAAATGAATATAGAAATAAAGGAAACTGTTAGGCAGATTTAAAAATCAACAATGGTAACCTCAAATCAGCACACACTTTCCCGAAACTTGTCTTGGCTGACTTCATGACTGCGTACGCCATGATTGATATTTTGCTCTGAGGTTGAGTGAGTGACTGCAGCATCTTCAGCCAAGAACAAAAGCATGTCATGACATTTCTTGTTATAAGTGCACTTGAGTTTGATGTAAATACATGCCTACAACATGTTTATTGTTAAGGAGATATGTGGATATGACTAAAAAGCAAACAATTATGTATACGTGTAGTACCTTGAATTTTAAGAAAACGCAAGGTGAAAATCAAAGGCTAAAAGTATGGACTATGACATATCACTCGAGCACAACACTTAAGAATCAATCATACTTGGTAACATAATAAAAAATAAAAAGAAAAAGCCACTTATGTTGGTGTATTTCTTATTTCAACATATAAAAGTTTTGATATATTTATAACCTACTCCTTATTCAAACTTAATCTAAAAGTTTTGATAAATTTATAACCTAGCCTTTTTATCACCAGGTATTATGCAAACCAAGAATAGTAATTTTCTTTCAGAATATCAGTAAATCCTTTACTTTAGCTTCAACGTTTGATGTTGAAATATTATTTATCAAGAATAGTATCTTATCTTGAATATCTGATTCCGGTGGTTGCGTCCAGAAAGTAAATATAAAAGCATTGTACAAACAGACCAAAGAGCAAGGATTATGAAATGCCGATAAACTATAGTACAGAGCTCAATAAGCATAGCATCTTAAACAATAACAAAGTCAATTATTCAACAAAAAATGTAAAATAAGATAACTACATATACTGGAAGCTTAATTAAAATTACCATAGGGAATAATATGGTCACTATAGAGGATGAAAACCTGCAAAATGTAGGACTGGTTTTAAATGTAAAACGGATAATAGCAACTAAAACGAACAAATGTTGATTTTACTCACCACATAGTTTTCATTAACATAAAAATGAAGTCCCAGTTTGCTTGGTATTGGATCAACACCTGAAATGAAGAAGATATTGATGTTAAATAATGCAAAACATTGCCGCTAAAGTTAAATAATGCAAAACAATTGGCATAAATTTAGTAAAAACCCCGAGAAGTCATTATTATTAATTTTAATGAACCGATTGCACGTTGTGAAAAATTCATTAAAATAATTTAAAAAGCCACAATGATCTTAAATCCCACACATAATACCGGATGGCTACATTTCATAAAGCCATGGAAGACAAATATGAAAAATGTTTTTATTAGGATTATGATATGAAAGAACACCTATGACATTTTATATGACTCGTAAAACAATAGTAGAGAACTGAAAAAGCAACACAGGGGATTATCTGATCCTCTGCCTACCATGAGCAATTTATATCAGTAAAAGTGAGGCAGACAACTATTTAAAGAACTAAAAAAAAGTGGCGCAGATAACATAGGGAATTGGTCTGATCCCCTGCCTACAATGAGTAATAGTAGAGAACTGAAAAAAGATGTGTTGTTTTACTGAACAAATCCCCTGCCTATCTCTGTAATCTATTTTAATTGAAAGAAAATTCTATCAATTTATCTGATCACCTACTGTTTTAAGTAGTTCACGATTTGGAATATAAAAATAAAATGATTAAATTTTTTCACATGTCTTCTCATAAATAATTAGAAATAAGTTAAACAAATGAGATGGTCAGATGTGTTTAATGATTTTGAACAAAATGAAACAAAACAGATGAGTATCAAATGTTCAATCTAGTCAGCGAAGTTAATGAATTTATAATCGTACCATTTGTAAGAGTACATCCAGTAAAATGTGTAAGCGTAATTACTGGATGTTTTGTTTTAGTACACAGTGTAAGAGTCTGCAAAATGGCCATCCTTCCCACATAAAACATCCAATGGATGCTTAAGAAGCACTTCAGAGCCCATATGATCATTATCCCCAAACTGTAAAAGTTAGACAAAGGTCACTGGAGCTCGAATGGATTAAATTAATAGTTGTATTAAACCAAGCATTGAATATGAATTTTATGTTAACTTCTTCATAATGTGAAGACGGGACAATATTCCAAATATAAAAATGTATTCTTAATGGAAACATAAACACCTTAAATAAATTGTCTAAGAAAATTGGATCACCGTCAGCTACTAATTTCGATCCTCTTATTTTCAGGTTAAGTGCTTTAATGGAGCTACTCTCGCTATCAGCGATATATGCCTCCTGCAAATCTAAAAACAACAACCAAAAAGTCAATGAAAAATTCAAGATGGCGTTTGAAAGACGAAATCAAAAAAATTATTCCAACCCAATATTCAAGGTGGCATTTGAAAGAAGAAATTCCAGAAGGTTGTGCAAACGATGTGTTTTTCAAAAGTACATCCAGTAAAATGTGTAAGCATAATTACTAAAACAAAATATTTAATCACAAAAACTTAAAAGATTCAATCAAATATGCACTAAACAAAACAATGATTACTTGAAAAAAGAATTAGAAAAACTCAAAGCATAAGATAGGTTTAATGAATAATAATAAAAAAAGAGGGACCTGGAGAGTTTAGCATGTTTTGAATAGTCCGAGAAATCATGGCGGCCTTCTTATCGATGATGAATTCGAATCCCTCTGCGCTTATCAGCTTCACTGTCTCTTTGAGGCCCCCAAACATGAACAGTCACAACACCGCAACAGTCCCATCCATGGTGTTCACCTATGACCGAGAAAGATACCCTATGGTAGATCAGAACGCCTTAATAACGAACAAAGCAGGCAAATGAGTTTCATCCTTCTCTTCTTCCTGTTTATATTAACATGCCAAATCAATCATTATCACTGCACAATAAGTCCTTTAGAGATACATGAAATACTCAAGCTTGCGACGCTCAAAACATAGGTTATTAAGAGATAGATTTTCATATAAATCAAATCAATAAAAAAATATCCATTGAGCACAACCCAAATATACACACAGAATATTTAATCAATGAGATAAAAGTAATCAAATTCTTGATATACCTGAATCCATCTATAAATACACAAATATACACAAAAAATTTAATCAATGTATATAATGCATGGTTAAACATCAAAGTACTCTTTACCCTTAACGGTATTCTTCAGCAGGTGCAAAAAGCATAACAACACATAAGAGAAGAAGCTATCCAAAGGTTTTGGATTTAGGGGCTGAATTTGACATGTCTAATATGGGTCCAAAGCTATTCCACATTGTGAACCTGAGGCATGAGTAATTTAAAATAACTAATAGTAGAATATTGAGAATACCTGCGTTTATGAGATGTCAATCACCACAATACATGTTCAACACATAAAAATCACTATAAAACCTAAAGGAAAAAACATAGAAGCAAATAAATATAGAAACAAAAATACCTGTTGAACACCTACAAATTTGAGGAGATATGCATCACCACAGTGCTCATCAGACTCAACATTCAATATGCACAATCATATTCATAGATCTGAAAAAAAATCACAGATTAATAGAACGAAAAGGCTACAGGGGAAACCAAATATTTATCTTTAACCCCAAATCGTAAAAACCCTAATAATAACCCCAATAATCTAGACACGCGGATTCAAAACCCCAAATCGTAAAAACATATATGAATTCAAGACCTCAGGGCACACATACCATATTTTAAGATCAACATACCTAAGAATCATACCAAATCGTACACACACGCGGTTGCCAAGAGAGAGAGAGCATGAAGATCGTGTGGGTGAATCCTGAAGGTAAGGGTGAGTCTGAGCGAGTAGGTATGACCGTATGTCTGACTGATTAGAGGGTATTTTACAATAACACCCTCGTATTTGAATTAAAGTAGAAATTAAAATGAAAAAGGGGAGAAAACCACCACAACCATTGGATTCAATTTTGCCCCATTCAATCCTAGCCTCGAATTAAGTTGTCAACTTATTGAATAGTGCCAACTATTCTACTCCTTATTTTTTATATATATATATATTGTGTTGATTATTTGTCATGTTTCCACCATTTAAGCATGTTTTGACAGATTTTGGGTTTTTGTCGAGTTTTCTCCAATTGTATTGTTCCAACAATTGTTTGTGCTTGAATGTCGAATTTTATCCATTCATGAACACTTATTATTGATTGCTTAATGTTTTTGTTCCTGAATGGGGCTTGTTTGTTGGTTCAATGGTACTCACGAACCCTTATTCCACATTATGCATGCCAAGTGTTCGCTAAAATGCCTAAACCAATTTTTCAATCCATTTTTAGCGCACACTTGGGTGGTTTTAACTCGTTGTCGCACTTCGACACTTTTGGTCACAATGTGTGATATTTTCACATGGATTCACGCACTTACACACACCATTTCAAATAGTTCACTCACTAACCTTTAGTTGCGCTTTACAATTCTATTTGTTTTGCCTAATTATTATTTTGCAGGTTGTAATGGCCGAGATTAGGAAATGCGATTCTACCAAGTGCGTGCCCACCCGGGGCTTTGATGGTTTCCGTTACGAATAGGAACATGATTGGTTCTAAGCGTACTTTCAGACACCACATATGTCATTGGCCTACCACTATGCTTGGAAGCTAGAGGATTTTCCTGAGGATGCGCGTGTTATCCTGCGCCGACACAATTGGGAGCCCTTTCTTGCTACAAATGGGTGCATTAATGAGTAGGGATGGCAATGGGGCGGGTATGGAGCGGGTTTCTCAAAACTCAAACCCGCCCCACGAAAAACAATGTTAATGTAAGGAAACAAATTTCTAATTGAGTCTTTTGTAGTTTTGGCTCAATTCCGGACAAAAACATTTGAGTCATAGGATAGAGTTAATTGATCATCCTTCAAGCCTATGACGTGTTTGTTGAAGACGTAGCGACCAAGAGTATAAAGCTTCATCAAATTGCCGAGTTTAAAGTGCCTCGTTTCTACGTCATCAACTTGGTTCCATTGCTCCTAAGGTATGAATGCATTTTAATATATATATATAGGAGCTTGGAACATGTTATATTGGGTGAACTTATATTTTAAACTGTTGTTTATTTTCAAAAAGATTTAATTAAAACTTTAAAATAAAGTATATAAAGTTTCTGGGCTAAAAATAAAAATTTTCAAACTTTCTGGAAGTTCGTTCGAAATGTCGTTCGAACGAGTTTATCGTTCGAACGGTAATGTCGTTCGAACGAGTTTGCCAATGAGTTCCCCAAAAGGCCACTGAAAAGTCGTTCAAAGTGTCGTTCAAACGAACTTGATGTTCGAACGATATTTCCAACAAGATTTCTAATGAGTTCACACTGGAACTTCGTTAGAAGCCTCGTTCGAATGAGACTTCGTTCAAACGAAAATCTCGTTAGAACGAGTTTTGGCGGTAATAGTTTTTTGGCAGTTTTGAGCAGTTTTTTCCCTCATTTTCACTACTTTTTCCACTAACTATTTTCCTGAATATCTAACTACGGGAATCATGTTTTCTAACTTAACTTTTTCACCATCCTACATCTCCTAGAGAGAGTTTTGAGAGTTCATCTTTCCTAAGAAAAAGTTCAAGTTTAAGTGTTCATTTTTCTAAGTAAAATCCTTTAAACACTTTGTTTACACCCATATTATTTATTCCAAGTCTTCTTTATATATATACATACATTGCTTGGAGTTTGGCACCGGTTTCTCATCTCTACCGTTTGAAGAGAAGTTTGAGTTTGCTTCTACATGCCACAAAGAAGAAGAAGTTTGCGTTGATTTACCCACTTAAAGAAAGGCTCCTAGTTTGGGTGACGGTGACCATATAAAGTCCGATCGGTGGATACCGAGACCGCGGTGGAGCTCTGTGGTTATTCGCTAGGCAGAGGTGTATATAAGAAGGAGCGTCGAGGCTTGAGAGGGATCGAGTCGAGTGTTGTAAGTCTTTCTGTCTTGTATTTGTAAAACCATACTTAGTGGATTTGAGGCTAGGGCGTCCGAGGTTTTTTTTCCGTTGTGGGTTTTTTCTCGTACATCGCGGCATAATGATCTGTTATTTAATTTTATCTTGCTATATCACCTAGAACGCATGCTTAGGTAAAAAGATAAAATTTGGTTTATATCACTACTTAATTTAATTTGGTGCTAAATTAAATATTGGGTATTGTTTAGTTAATTGAAGTCATCAATTTAATTTGTTAAAATTGGTTTGGCCTAACTTGTTAAAATTGAAAAATATGACTTAGGCAAATTTCTAGGACTTAGATTAATTTGGTTTAAGTGAAATTCAAATTGTGTGTGTTTTAAATTTAATTTCATGTTATTTAATTTTAATTTGAGAAAAATTAAAATTTGTTAAGTTGTTTTAATTTGAGCCTCCATCCTACGCTTCCGCATATCTAAAAAGGAAATTATCTTTTTGAAGTATAAAAAGAATTTTGTTAGTAAAAATTGGGGGACTACCGCACTTTTCAAATTGGTATCAGAGCCGGACCGCTAATTTATCGCGTCAAATATCCGTTTTTCGGCTTTTATAATATTTGTGCTCCTTGCAATTTTAGGTGGTTCAATTTTTACTCACTCTCATTTTTTTTGTATCTCTCGATGGGACGCCTTAATGATAATTTGTCCATATCTAATGATAATGAAGTTTTTGCTATTCGAGAGGAATTTAATGGGCTTAATATGTGTAACGAAAAATTAAGAGAATTAAATTTGAGATTTGCAGAAAGAATAAAATTTCTTGAAAATGAAAATTCTTGTTTTAAAGCTAAAATTGAATTTTTGCAAACCTCCCTATCTCAAAAAGATATTTTTCCTGAAAAGCTCATGGACATAAATCACAATTATAATATTTTAGAAATGTCCAAGAAATAGAGTGATAATCGAGAAAAGACTTTTAGGAACAAGTTTGCTCATATTGAGAGGGAGCGTGACAACCTTCTAGGTGTAATTGAAAATTTAAAGAAGGAGTCCCGTAAAATTGAGGAGTCTAATTTATTACTTGAGTCCAAAATTTTAAATATGAAAAATGATTTACAAGACTCCAGTAGTTGTAGTAATGGTTCTAGCACATCTTGTTCAAATGCTTCCGTTGCTAAAGCTAAAACCATTGTTTATTTTAGAGGGTCAACTTTATCCAAGGACTTTCGAAAAGGTCACACCTTAGGTAACATTTCTCGTGTTTTCACATGCTTGCATTGTGTTATGAAAGGTCACCTTAAGTTATTTTATTTTGATCTTAAAAGAAGTCCTTGGAAGTCTATGTCTAGCATTTCATTAGTTCCCAAATTCCATCATTTTAAATATACATCTATATGGGTTAGGAAATCATTTTTAGATGCGCTAGATATTAGATTTGTTGATTCTCATTTGCTTTCACATGAAACCTGCCTTGCTAAATTTAAAGGTTGAATGTGTTAGTTTTGTTTGCATACTCTAGCATTTTGTGCTTCATATTATATATCATTGCTAGGTGTATGCATGTTTAGTCATTTTCTAGTCATTTCTTTATTTCATATCTCATGCTAGAAATCATGACTTGTTTATCTTTTGCATTTTATTCTTTCATTTTAGTTTGCATTAAATGAAAAATACAAAAAGATTTTTGGTTTATCATTTGCAATTTAGCTTTTTAGCAATTTAAGATTAACGAAAAATTACAAATGATTTTTGTTTGTCTTTGGAGTAAATATTTTTTATTTTTGGTTAAATATTGTCAAAAACTCAAAAAGATTTTCTTTGTGTGTATTTTCGTTTGACACACTTTATGTGGCATACACTTGTGTTAGAATCCCATCTTTTTCGCTCCCATGTGGCTAGAACTTTTGGTTTAGATTGTCAATCCTCATTATGTTCTTTACCATGCTTACATGGAGTAGTTAGATTTTGTGTTGATTAAATGGATTCTATTTTTATATGCCTCTATTCACACATGCACGAGCTCTTTTGAATTTAATCATGACATGTTATATTTGAGTTTTGTGAGATATTCTCCTACCAATCTAGTCATCTATATATTTGTGACCTAGGAGGACTAGTGCATGTCAAAATCCGTTGCACGTGAGATTTGTGTGATATAAAAATGATAGATATAAATGTGCAGGGGGAAGGGCTCCGAAAGGATTTATTATCCTTTGCGAATAGTAAGCCACCGTTTTTTTGGACCTAAAAGAAATACGTGGTCCAAATGCCTAAAAGAAAATATGGCACTAAAAATAACATATTTGCCAAGGCCTATGTTTGATTGATATATTCATTCAAAATTAATATATGCTTATTGAGGGAGATTGGATGGTATATCAACGGTTTGCACAATGTCCGTTTATCCTAGTTGTACTTTCAATGTCATGACTCTATTGGTTTGTAGAATCATCAACATGCTAGGCTTGTATGCATTGTGTATGTTTGTTCATTGAGTTCAATCTATATTGTCACATGAGGTTATATTCAAATGCGATGAAGTTTGCAATCAAATGAGAACTCCTTTAACATGTTTTAAGTGATTGGGTCTAAATTTAATTATTACTAGTTCACACCCTAACACTTCCATTTCCATATGACACATTTTTGCCATACGAATGTGAAAAGCTTATCTTATTTTTGTGTCATTTCTGTGTTTATATCTATATATGTGTACTTGAGTCTATTAGGTATATATTATGTATATATATATTTGATATTTTTGTTCAGTCTTTGCCTTGCTTTCTAGTCCATATATGCTTTAATTCATAATTGGTCTCCATCTTGTTGAAGTCTTTGTTGATATCACATACTTAATACTTATATATCATATTGGTATCTGTTTCTTGCATCCTAGTTGGTATCCGATATTATTTTTTGAATTAGTTGAATTTTTATTGCCCATGTGCTTTAATGTTCTCATCACTTTATGCGCTATTGCATCTTTAGCTTGTTATCCCGTTCTATTTATCCCTTGCTTATTTTAGAGGAGGTATATGATTTAATTGGGGGAGAAAAGTTAATGTTTTAATTCTATTCCTGAACAAAAAGGGTGAGAAATGGTATCTAAATCTATTATAATCGTATCTTAGTTTGGGGGAGATTTATCTTAGGGGGAGACGTCTTTATAAGTTGATCATAGTTGATAAAGGGAGAGAATTAATTTAGGGGGAGTACTTACTTTACTTGCATTAAATATTTTGATATTCCCTATGCGTGTAATGTGTTTGCTTAAGAGTGCAAGAATTACATTATAAGTGGCAACTTTCACCGGCAAAGATTGTGATCCTTGGATTGTTTGAGTTAAGCATTGTATTTTTATTTTGGGTGGGACTTTTTGTTAGTCTAGTAGAGCTTGACGGCCCTTTAGGATTTTTGTTTGGTTTTTGTCCCGGAATAGCCAAAGGGGGAGATTTGTAAGGACACAAATTTTCAATTGAGTCCTTTGTAGTTTTTGCTCAATTCCGGACAAAACAATTTGAGTCATAGGATAGAGTTAATTGATCATCCTTCAAGCCTATGACGTGTTTGTTGAAGAAATAGCATCCAGGAGTATAAAGCTTCATCAAATTGTCGAGTTTAAAGTGCCTCGTTTCTACGTCATCAACTTGGTTCCATTGCTCCTAAGGTATGAATGCATTTTAATATACATATAAGAGCTTGGAACATTTTATATTGGGTGAACTTATATTTTAATTTGTTGTTTATTTTCAGAAAGATTTAATTAAAACTTTAAAATAAAATATATAAAGTTTCTGGGCTAAAAATAGAAATTTTCAAACTTTCTGGAAGTTCGTTCGAAATGTCGTTCGAACGAGTTTGTTGTTCGAACAGTAATGTCGTTCGAACGAGTTTGCCAACGAATTCCCCAAAAGGCCACTGGAAAGTCGTTCGAAGTGTCGTTCGAACGAACTTGATGTTTAAACGAGATTTTCAACGAGTTCACACTGGAACTTCGTTAGAAGCCTTGTTCGAACGAGACTTTGTTCGAACGAAAATCTCGTTCGAACGAGTTTTGGCGGGAACAGTTTTTTGGCATTTTGAGCAGTTTTTTCCTCATTCCTACTACTTTTTCCACTAACTCTTTTCCTGAATATCTAAGTACGAGAATCATGTTTTCTAACTTAACTTTTTCACCATCCTACATCTCCTAGAGAGAGTTTTGAGAGTTCATCTTTCCTAAGAAAAAGTTCAAGTTTAAGTATTCATTTTTCCAAGAAAAATCCTTTAAACACTTTGTTTACACTCATATTGTTTATTCCAAGTCTTCTTTATATATATACATACATTGCTTGGAGTTTGGTACCGGTTTCTCATCTCTACCGTTTGAAGAGAAGTTTGGGTTTGCTTCTACATCTCACAAAGAAGAAGAAGTTTGCGTTGATTTACCCACTTGGAGAAAGGCTCCTAGTTTGGGTGACGGTGACCATATAAAGTCCGATCGGTGGATACTGAGATCGCGGTGGAGCTCCATGGTTATTCGCTAGGCGGAGCTATATACAAGAAGGAGCGTCGGGGCTTGAGAGGTATCGAGTCGAGTGTTGTAAATCTTTCTGTCTTGTATTTGTAAAACCATACTTAGTGGATTTGAGGCTAGGGTCGTCCGAGATTTTTTCCCGTTGTGGGTTTTTCCTCGTACATCGCGGCGTAGTGATCCATTGTTTAATTTTATCTTGCTATATCACCTAGAACGCGTGCTTAGGTAAAAAGATAAAATTTGGTTTATATCATTACTTAATTTAATTTGGTGCTAAATTAAATATTGGGTAATGTGTAGTTAATTCAAGTCATCAATTTAATTTGTTAAAATTGGTTTGGCCTAACTTGTTAAAATTGAAAAATATGACTTAGGCAAATTTCTAGGACTTGGATTAATTTGATTTAAGTGAAATTCAAATTGTGTGTGTTTTAAATTTAATTTCATATTATTTAATTTTAATTTGAGAAAAATTAAAATTTGTTAAGTTGCTTTAATTTGAACCATCATCCTACGCTTCCGCATATCTAAAAAGGAAATTATCTTTTTGAAGTATAAAAAGAATTTTGTTTGTAAAAATTGGGGGCCTACCGCACTTTTCAGTTAACCCGCCCCACGATTCGTGACGGGTTAAGATTTTAAACCCCGAACCCGTTTAAGTATAAATTCTTCAAACCTGTCCCCGCCATGCTTGCATTACACGGGGTAGAACCCTCCCCGCCCCACGGAGTAAAATTCGATTTTTTTTAAATAAATTTTATTATATAAAAACAAAATGTATCAACGAATAACGATGCCTCAACATCAATTTTCAAGTATAAAACTTCAACATCAACTTAAAAGTCTCAAAATAATTAAAATGTCTCAAATAACACAATTTAAAATGCCAAACTTTTAAGTCTCAAAGAACAACAACTATTACAAAATAAGTCCCAAATAACATCAACTACCACAAAATAAATTTCAAATAACATCAACTACCACAAAATAAATTTCAAATAACATCAACTACAGCAAATGTTACACAAAAGTCCCGAATAAAGCAAATATTACACAAAAGTCTCCAATATAGCAAATGTTACACAAAAGTCCCCAATATAGCAAATGTTACACAAAAGTCTCATCTCCTCCTCATCATTGATTCATCATCATCTTTTTGCAATCTCCTCTCCTCCTCATCATCAACTCAAACCTGAAAAAAAAAAGATTAATAGTGGAGTCCGTTTTAGAATCTATGATGTGAAACAAAACCAACAAATATGTGAACAACAATATATATTCAAGAATATGTGATGTTAACATTGGAGTCCATTTATATTCTTTTTCCCTAAATCAATATAAATTCAAAACAAACAATGAATCTGTGATGTTATTCAAAACAAACAACCAATTATTCCTAAATCAAAACAAACAACGTTTAAAAACACAAACCATTTCAGACAAACGAACCATATGTTAACCATTAAATGGGTACAAAAAAAATGAAGAAACGAAGAGCACTGGTTTGTGGCCCTTAAAAACACGAAGAGCACTGGTGTGTGTCCCTTAAAAACACGAAGAGCACTGGTACAAACCCATTATGGGTCCGCTGTGTGAACCCTTAAAAAATGAAGAAATTGTGTGACACCCCGCCTAATTAAATACCGGGAGATCAATCCCTTATTAAATTAAAATCAAGGTGAACAGTTGGTTCATTCTTAGCATCACTGTCGCAAAGTAAAATATACCAATTTAAACACCCTAAATAATTAAGCTAAGTGTCAAAACAATTTAAGACTTTATTTCCATTTTATTAAATCCAAATATGTAAGCCTTTTTAACAACCAATAGTTTAAGAATCACATAAATACTAAGGATGGAAATAACCCACAAGAATTAAAACTATCTAGATAAACCAAACTAGTTTAAAACTATAAATGAAACCATCCTGACAGTAGTTAACTCCCAAGGAGTACTGAATATTGAAAATACAAATAAACATAGATCTCTGGTATATCCAAATTGAATAAGGAAAAGGGTGACACATGCCCTAACTATGAAGAACTAAAACAAGAACTGAATCAATGAAGAGGTAGTCTAAAACAAAGGCCTGCAACTCCCACATAAGCTGCAGCGCGTCCAATCCGAGGAACCTATGGATGCCTCCCCTATGGCTGGGCACCTATAATACATATACATATATATACAAGAGAGAGAAAAAGACAGGAAACGGGTCAGAGCCCGAGTGTAAAACAGTTTTAAAATAGTTTAGCAAGTATTTAAAATGCTTACCTGCTAATGCAACAACCATTTTAGAATGCGACACTCTCTTGAGAATTCTCACCTCTCGTCTAGTGTGCACGCCTACCGTACTACTAAACCTCATAAGTCTATCTCACTTATTCTCCATAAATTTTTATCTCGAGAAATAACAAGGTTAGGATATTTAGTTTAGAAAATTAATCTCTTCAAGATTTCTTACGCTATTTAGAACAAATCAGTACCGTTATGAAGTTCCCAAACACTTATAAGAAAGTTGAAACATTTATTCATTACTTAACTACTTATACGCACAGTAGAAAGTTCCCATGTAAATATACATATATATATTAGTCCCACATATAATATATATACTAACGGCACCCCACATAAAATCTATGGTGCTGGCATACTCTGCTATCAAGTTCCCGTATCACTCGTACTTAGGGAAATAGTAGTTCGGAATCACTCTCGGACTGTATTAACACAAAACACATACAATTGGAGGCAAAGTATAGTTCCAAGTCACTAAGAGGTCAGCACATACCCTCGCGTCTCTTAGGACCATCTGCCTATCACTCAAATAGCCTGTATCAAGGATACTATCTTCTAGGGTACAAGTCGTTATCCCCTATAAAGGCCCAATCAAGATAAGACTGTCCCGGCGCGAAAACCCCCGTGATAGCAAGTAGCCCGGGTATGATTTTTACACATATATATAATATATGCACAATCACATAATTATATATATATAAATATTCACATTTCTAAATTAGGTGCGCCCACGACCCATAATTATAATTATCCGTTCTTAGCACATTTTACTCGATTATCTCGCATAACGAACTCGTCACTTTTAGTCTCATATATAAGTTACTCCATACGTACTTCTCATCTCTCGAAGTATTCTATCTCCCTAAGTATAATTTCAGTAGGTATACCCTCACTTACCTTCTGGTCTAACTCCCTCACGGGTCTCGATCTTTTATTAAATGTACGCATGATTTCTTATGTGTGAATAACTCCCCGTTAATCCATAATTTCATTCTACATTAAATTTCACTCAACGGGGTCTACCTCGACCCTACTGGTCCTCTTTATAATTCATCATGCTCTATCAACGATGATCAAGGGTTCCTACGCATTTTAACCGGATTAAACTTAAAGAAGAAAAATACGCAGTTTTATAGGAGGAATCGATCGATCGAGGAAAGGGGGTCGATCGATTGATACCGTCGATTGATCGATGCTCTTGATCGATCGATCGATCAAGCAGTTATGACGAATTCTGCCATTGTCCAGTTACGGGTTTACCTCTCTAACCTCAACCAAATCTCCATTAACGATCCTCAAACTCCCAAACAAAATTACTACAAGTACTATATACCTAACTACATGATTTTCTACATAAAATATGTCCGATTTCATCAAGTATAATGATTTAATGGAGTAAAATTAACATAAACTGCAAGAACCCTAATTTTTCCTTTAATTTCCATTCTTTCAATTCTTTTCCAGATTACTTGCTTCTAAATCCATACAAATTCGTGGCTTATCCTCTACATGTGATTTAGATGTCCAGAATATGTCTACTTCCTCTACAACATATGATTTTAAGTCTCAAAAATATTAATTTCTTCCATAAAACATGTTCTAAACAACCCTAGACTAATATGATTGAAACATTAACTAAAATAAAGCAAGATAGATACTTACCTTAAGGTTCTGATTTGTGGATGAAAAAGGCATGGTTGCGTTCCTCGTCGTGCGATCTACGTTTTAGTGGTGGTGGCGGTGCAAACAAATAAGTTCTTGGCCTTGGATTGCTTGGAAAGCTTTCTATCTTCTCCTCTAATGGTCGTTCGAAGGTTCTGTGTTTGTTAACCCTGAAAGGAAACTCCCAATGGCTGATATAACTTTTGGAAATTCGTGGGTTTATTTACCCAAAAATATAGAATGTCTAATATACCCTCCCGGGATGTCAATTAGGCCTAAAAATACCCCGAGACACAAACTAAACCCCTAGGTACACTTTTCTGACTATCTCGAACCTTCCAGACACATTGGTGCACTCGAAATAACCATACCGGCGATTTATAATTTATTCACTTTTAATAATAATAATAATCTAGTCCTGACATGACACAAGCGCGTCCTGACTTAAATTTCCATAATTGCCATTTTATTCACTCGTGAAAATTTTAATAAAATCAATCTTATATATTACTTTACTCAGTTAGTAATATTCAACAAATTCCTAATAATTACTAACTCTCGCCAGGCTAGTATACATTTTGAATAAATTTCCGGATAAATGTTAATTTAATATCTCAATTTAAATTTAATAAATTCCCAAATTTAAAAGCCATAAAAATACGGGGTATTACAAATTGGTACAAAAAAACTAACCTCGAAACGAAGAGCACTCGTGTGGGGCCGCTGTTGTGGCCGCCGTGTAGCCACTGCTGTGTGGCCGGCAGCATTGCCTTGAGTGTGAGACGCAAAGAGCACTCTGATTTTCTATGCGGCTTGAAACGAAGAGAGATAGGGAGTGAGACGCGCGAGAGAAGATGACTTTAGAGTGAGAGAGAAGAGATAAATGGCTTTGAGGAGTAGCGGTTGGTTTTTGAGAAAGGGGTTTGTGTTAGGGTTTCTTTCTTTAAGTTTATTTATATATGTGTTAGGAATGTTTTTAACCTAGTATAATTAGGATATAATAGTAAATTTACTAAACGGGGCGGGTCGAGTATATTATGATAAAATCTGAACTCGCCCCATTTACTAAACAGTTTTTTTAAAACCCAAACCCGCCCCTATTATCTTAAACGGGGTTTTAACCCGTCCCATTAGGGCCGGGTCGGGTCGAAAACCCTACAGGTCGGGTTAAATTACCATCCCTATTAATGAGGAGTTAGTTCATATATTTTATGCGACATTTGTAGTTGTGAAAAGGAGGCCGTCTACTTATGAGGCCATGGTTCGGGGGGTTCAGGTTTAGCTCTGCCGCTCGGATTTAACGAGATATATGGGTGTTTCAGACCCCGAGCAGTCAGTTAATTTCTCGGATGCGAAGATGTTTGGGCTCACCACATTGATCCAGGCACTTGCACCTGGGGAGGTATGGAATAATAAAAAAGCTTTTCGCTCGATCGCAATGGATGATTTGCCGAGATTACTTCATTACCTCAATGTGCACTCTTTTATGGTTACAAGCAACCGGTCAGAGGTGCGCCATAAGCACGCTGCATTTGTCTACGCGCTGGTTAACAACTTAGGCAAAATTCATTTGCCCAACATTTTTTTAGACATGATGTATGCCTCTGCAAAGGAGTGGACCGACACTTTTTCCCTCCCATTTTCTTCCCTCATCACACAGATATATCTAGCGCACGGTTGACCTGAATTTGATTCTGACTGAAATCATATCCCACTAAAGCTTCTAAATAAGGATTACATATCGAAGATGTTGGTCCACCCTTGAGGGAAGCCGGGTGTCAAGAGGCAGAGGACAGAGGCTACTGATTAGGCTGAGGAGGAGGCTGAGATCCGAGAGATGGAGCAGGGGCAGGGTTTGCAGGTGCCACCCACATATTCTGACGCCCGCTTTGAGGCGTATGCGGCATTGCAGGACCAGAGATGGGAGGAGACCCAGCTTAGGTGGGCTACTTTTGAGTCCCGCCTAGGCCAGCTGTAGGCCAAGCAACAATAGGACAGAGCCGAGCAGAGACAAGATAGGGTAGAGCGTTGGTAGGAGTTCTGCATGATGCAGACCATGATGATAGATTTATATTTGTAGCAGCATGGCCCGGACGCGACGCTCCCACCTCATTTTCAGGGTCCTTATGATCCTAGTGGTTTCGGCCACTAGGCTGCTGTTGTGGGGTCATTTTTGTATTTTTGGGATGGTTATTATATTGTATTTTTTTTCTTTTTCTTTTATTTCTTGTATTAAGTTGTTTTGTATTGAACTTATGAAATGAGAAATGGTAATGTAGTTATGGTTGTTTATTGGATTTTGATGTGTGTGACCTTCCATTTTTATAAAATCAAATGTTCACCATCAATTTATCTAATATTTGCACTTCAACCCCTCTATATTGTTGTGACTTACGACGTGATTTCTTTTAACCTAATATTTGGTAAATATTTTTGCTTTGCTTAGTACTAACTTGTTTTGTAGACTCGTTTGGACTTGTGCTTATCGGAGATCGCTCCAATTTTGGGCAATATCATTCTTTTCCTCTCTTTGTGTTGTGTTCTTAATGCGCATTGAGGACAATGCAACATTTAAGTTAGGGGGTGTGGGATATTTTATCCATTTCATGTTTAGTCTATGGATTTGATCATAGTTTAGTTACTAAGCATGCTTTTTGTTAAAAATTAAAAAATTTCAAAAAAATAATTTTTTTTTCTCTTTTATCTTTTGTTGGGCATTTTGCCTTGTTTACGATGATAAATTTCAATAATTGCCCGATCCATTAGACATTCAACAACGCATGTTCTCAATTTTAGGTCCTCAAATCATTGATATTATGATTAACTTCATGAATTAAACTTTATCCCATGAGCACATGCGCTTTCTTGTTTTATTAATTTCGTTTAAGATTTTTAGAACTCAGCATTCTCTTGTTGCATTGTATATACCTACACCGAGTGAGATTAGAGACTTACCTTCATTTGTGAGTACATACACTATTCTTTCCTCTTTGAAAACATTGAATTTTTCGATAATCTCTTTATTATTTCATTTAATCGTTCGTTAATTGAGTTCATTTATAAAATGTGTTACTTGAACATGATTTTCAAAATTTATTTGGACTCGATAATTGCGTAAACTTTATGAACTGATCATAGCCATCTTTGTTATATCGCCTATATTAGCCTTGACCTCACCTTTTATATTTCCCCTCGTTAACCCCTTTGAGCCTAAATATAGCCTTTCATTTCATCACCCAAATTACCATACCCAACTCCACATTGGAGTTTTAAACCATACATATTGCCTTCCATACCTTTGTTTGTATGTTACTCGGGATTGAATGATGTTATTATCGCGTGGTTGCAATTTAAGCACGAAAAGAGTGAGAAAAAAAGAAAGTGTAGTGAAAAAGAAAAGAAAAAGAAAAAAGCAAAAGAAAACAAAAGAAAAGATTAGAAAAAGAAGAAAATAAAAAGAAAGAGAAAGTTTGTATATGTGTATATAACGTTCAATAATCCTTGTTACTCTCCTATTTCATATTTAATGCTTATAATGAGAGTTATTTTCCAATTTTGATATTGCCCACTATTTACCATTATCCCTAGTTTTCATCCCCGAACACTTTGAATCCGTACATATACCTTTCGTTTCGTACCCTAGCCTAGCCTACATTACAACCCTATCAAGTCCTATGTGATCTTATAGTGAGTTTAATTTAAAAGTTTAAATAGTTTTGATAATCTGTGAAAATACATCTCTTTCTCAAACTCTCTCTCTTCAAAAACTCCCCCCCCCCACAAAATATCTCTCTCTCTCTCTCTAATGGAGGACTCTCTCTCTCTCTCTCAAAGACTCTCCTAAATCCCTCTCTAGCGTAATTTTCCTAGTTACTAAACCTTTATTTTTATTTTTCATTTTAAAGGACTCAACATATAACTCGGCTTACGAGCGCTACAGGTCACTCTCTCTCTCACTTACTGCATCCTCACCCTCGCTCACGTCGTTCTCACTGTCGAGGTGCGCTTGTGAAGTAGCTTCCTCATCGTCGTGAGGTGCACTAAACGTACTCACATGACTAGCCATGAATGCGGTGAAGTTACATTCAATCGGTGATTCTTCTCCTGAATCCACTGACTCGACCTCATTATTTTCACTAAGGGTGGCATTTAAGGCAGCTTAGCCCTTGCCTTGACACTTTAACCTAGTTGGAAACTCATATGATTTGTGACCTCTCCCATCACACTCATAACACCTCTCTTCCTCTCTCTTTGGGGCATCCTTTTTATCTTTTCAAATTTCTTCCCACTTTTGTTTTTCTCAAAACTATTTTTGTCTTTAGATGTGCCATTATTTTTAAGTTCGAGAAATTTCTTAAATTTTTTAGCAAAAAGGGCTAAATCATCTAAATCAAAGTCGTACTCAGAATCGGACGACACCTCCTCTCTCTTTCTGGACGTCTCCTCACTCTTTCTAAACTGCGCCCTAAGTGCAATCCCTTTCTCTTTTGGTTTTGTGTTTTAGGAAACATGTTGATTTCGTAAGTTTGAAGGTCTCGTATGAGTTCTTCTAACCTCAGGGAATCTAACATTCCTAAAGAATTAAGCACAGTGACAATGATCTTAAAATCTTTTTAACTACTCTTGTGTCAGGAATTTTTCACCAAGATTAAAATATGAATTAACAATATCCGACATGATAGCATAAAATTCATCAAAGCTATCGGATTCAAGCATGGTTATAGTTTTAAACAGATTAGTTAAAATTTTACAATTTAGATGCCTTAACAACATTTGTGCCCTCATGTGTAAGCTGCAGGATATCCCATGCCTCTTTTGACGTGTCGCATGTCATAATACGTCGAAACTCTTCGGGTGTGATGGTTCCGAAAATAGCACTAAGGCCACATGAATTAAAGCTACTCCATTTAAATTCTTCTTCAGTCCATGAATTTAAAGGTTTAGGGTTAATATCATTACTAATAACCATAGTGGGTGGCGTCCACCTTCTTTCACATGTAATCTAAACTCGTTCATTAACAGCCTTCAAAGTGGATCTCATTCTAGCCTTCCAATAGGCATAATTAGATCCATCAAAAGTTGGCATTCTATTATATAAGTTATCCATTTTAACTAAGCTTTTTCAAAAATCAATTTTAAAAAAAATTTATATTAAGAATTTTTTTGTAGAAAAATCAATTACACGGTAAAGTTATGTAAATGGCTCTGATACTAATTTCAGAGTGCACTACAGTTCAATTGTCAAACTTATTTAATTAATTGGTAATTTTAACCAGTTTTAAACCCTAATTCATGCAACTAAGTGATTGAAAGCGGTAAATCAATATAACATGCAACCAAAGATTCAAGACAACCAATTTCAGGAAAAATCCCCGAAAGGGGAAAAACCTTTTCTTTTATTTCACTATTGTATGTAAATCACAACTTACATATACATAAACAAATACAAACGTTTGACAGACAAAAAATCCCTTAGTCTTTGGTTCGTCTTCTTCAGCAGTAGTTCCCACGAGAACTACAAGTCAAGAAGTGGAGTCACCTTATCCATAAGAGCAACTCCAAGAATGGAATAAGTATTTTTGAGGGTTTTGTAGAGATTCACAAAACATAATATGGTATGTATGTGTGAATCAAAAGGGTTTTTGGCCTTTCAAAAGAAAGATTTTTGTGCAGCAGCTCTACAGAAGGTTAGGTTTAAAAAGTCTTACGAAATACCTAAAGGAAGTAGGTTTTTATAGGCAAACACAATTTTTGAGGCGACGTTAAGTCGTTCGAACGAAACCTGGATGTCGTTCGAACGAGATCAAAATCTCGTTAGAAGCACCCTTCAAGCGACCATCAAATGACCTAATAAAAACCAAAATAATACGGGTTCGTTTGTTCCATATGAGAAGAAGGGCTTCAAACGACCATATCAAATGATATGGAAATGTCGTTTCAAAGACATGTCTAAGTCCTTTGAGCGACTCTAAGCGAAAAATATTTTATTTAAAAATCCAGCCTCGTTTTTGATAAAATAAAATCAAGTTAAATTGAATAAAAATTCTCCCAGATATAATTGCGAAAAACTAGGAACTCCAAATAAAGAGTATACCATAAAGATGTGGAGTTGTGGAGAACAGTTGAAGTTGAAAGTGACGCACGTTGAAGATGAGTGGTGCATGTTAATGATGCACATTACTAATGATTCAGATTGTGGACAGCGTGGATGATCGTGTAGACGTGCCAATGTAATAGGATACGCCATGTCTTATGTGATCTAGGACAATACAAACAATACCTAGATTCTAGCGGACAAATGACAGAAAATGTCCTTACAATAGTGATTATCCCTTTGGAGATTTATTTATGGTTATAGGTATGGGACATCCTATAACTATGCTTAGTACATGATAATGATCCCCGAAGGTGGTAGGATAGGACTTCGTTATGTGCGAGATTGAGAGGGGTACTTGTATGAGGTACGAGTTTTGGACCGTACCTGTATTATGTGGATATAGATGTAGCGAATACTTTCATTGAGATATTATACAATTGAGATGTATAAGATGATTAAGTAGCGAGTAATTCTATTAAGACATAATACAATTGAGATCTATAAGATGATTTAAAATTAAAATCTATAAGTATAAGACTGTTAAGATTAATAAGACTTAATAACTGGAAAATATGGACTTGGGATTAGACGCATGTGATATGTAGGGTTGTTATAACTTAATTGAAAGTAAAATATGAATGCATAGTTTATTGTAACCCAAACTTCGTTATATTCTTATACTTCGTAGGCTTTCTGTTAACATCAATGTTGACTTAACTTTTCTGGACATAGGCAATTATGTCGCCTCCACCTTGAGATCATTTAAGTAGTTACTTGATAAGCACCCAAACGTGTATATTTTATACCCCGAATAGACCATTTTTAATTGCTAATTCTCGATAAAATGGGTCTTATGCGCTGAAATGTTTATTTTGTAGTTCAAATGCATGTTGCAGAGTTCAAATGCTCAAATCAAGGAAATTGCAAACAAAAATAGATCTAAGCCAGTATACCATGTCCCTAACCCTAACCTAAGTCTATCCCGAGCCGTGTGTGTTTGTTTTGTCCCATTTTATTTTATTTTTCCAGATTTTTATTTATGTCGTTTATAATTTTTATAATTTATTTCATATTATATTTATTTGATTCATGTATATATTTTTAGGATTTATTTTTACACTTTATTTTTGTGTGTCGTGTTTTTATTTTTATTTTTTTTAAAGGTGTGCATTTAAGTTTTATTAAATTTTTATTTTTATTTTTAGTTTAGTTTAGTTTTTTTTATCTTACATATTTTTAATTTTAATTTTAATTTAATTTTTATTTTATATTGTGTCTTAGTTTATTTTTTTTAAGGTCACAAATTAAACACACACACATAACTTAACACACACTCACATACACCAAAACTAATACCCCACTCACAACTTTACTACCCTACACCCTCACCACACCCAATCCTTCCTACTTCATCTTCCCCACCAAACCCATCTTCTCTCTCTCTCTCCTCTCACCAATAAACCCACTACCCAACCTCCATTAACAAAAACTCCACCACCAAACCCAATACCCACACCAGCCTTATACCTCCTTAAACCTACCTTATAACCCCGCCGGACCTAACCCCATTTCGGCTAATAACTCGCCGGAGAGCCTTACCCCTACCAAACCCCCGTACACATGGTGGCCCTGCTCCGATGAGAACCTGGTGACCCATCTCAGGTGACTTGAGACCCGCCTACCCGCTGCCAGAGCCACACTCCTAAACCAAGTCGGAACCACAATTTGGTCGGAATCTTTGAACCTCCTGCGGACCTGCCTAGCCAATAACCCGAACCACCTTATAACTCCACCAAATCCTCCATAACCCAGACATGTCTCGTCCACTCTAAAAACCTCCATACCTGGATACCTGCGACATAACCCGGAGCCAAGTCCAAACTCGTTAACCCTTCACCCGAACCCGGTCACCCTTATTCCCATTAACCCATTGTCCAAAAACCCAAATCGATTTTTCTACCTGCATAAAAAAAATTCCAAACAAACCAAACTCAAAAATAAAGACCAAAACCAATAACAAATAACCCCCCATGTGCCTTACACGATTTTCCTCTTCTGTCAAAGACCCCAAACCAAACCAAAGACCAAATAAAAATGTCACATGTGTTTAATGCTTTTTTGTCCCCATTACCCATAATGCCCCTCACACCTCATAACCCACATGCACTTTTGTGATTCCCTAAATTACCCCCACCTAAATTTCAAAACTTCTTTCCATTTTATCCTACACCATTAGCCTTCCAATTATGCCCCTTGACCTAATGTACCCATTATAAAAGCGAAGAGAAGGCCCATTTGGAGAGGAGTTATATTTTTTAGAGAGATAGTTAGAGTAGAAAAATACCATAGTGAGAGAAACACCTTGTAAATATTTTTTTTATCTTCTTTTATTTTTTCAGAGATTAGTGAGAAATCAAATTGTTGAGAGATTCAATTGAGTGTATTTATTGAATTAAAATATTTGGATGCTCATATTGGAAGGATGTTGCTCAAGTTCAATGAAGGTTTAGAGTTCAATTTTGCAAATTAAGGATACTTGTTTGAAGATTTGTTCTCTTATCTCTAACTTTTTTATTTCTTGCTTTGTTTATTGATAATATTGCATTTATGTATTTTATCATCATGTTAGGCTAGAAACCCCTTTCAAGGGGTAGGGTGATCCCATTATTTGATGTTAATCCCATTTTAATTAGTTTATTTAAATTAAATGTCCATTTGATAATTAATTATGCACTCTTACGTTTTGATTTACGCCTCGAGAGAGGGTAAATGAGAGAAAATCAAGATTCTAATCTTAGTTTCCATTTTAGAATCAAACTAGAGATATGTTTTTCTAAAATGTGAAATTATTTCTTTGAATTTCAACTCTAGACTTATTTTTATGATTTAAACTAATTTAGTAAATCGATCCTAGCGGGTGGTTTGTCAAATAATGTTTGAATCTACTTTTTAAGAGTTGTAGGAGTGTTGAATTTAATTTTCTAAAATATTATTATTAAAATTACTTTTGCAATGAGAGTTGATTTGTGATTTTGATACTAACTTGGGATAATTATTTTTAGTGAATGAATTAATTTTGATTAACTAGAATATTTGGTGTAATCCTATCCCTTATTAATCCTCACTTTTATTTCCTCACTCATCTCATATTTTACATTTTATTTAGATACTTTTCACTTATTTTTCATCACACTTTTTAGTTTGTCTTTAGATCTTTGATTTTAGTTTAGTTATTTCTCCATTTTCAAAAATTGTTTTAATATTGAAAAAGCTAAAAAAAATAGAAAATGCAAAAAGTCCAAAAAGAAATTAAATAAAAAAAATGAATTACATATTTCCTCTCTTGCATGTTTCATCCTTAGATTTGGATTGACACTCTTACCTACCCTATGCATATTTTGAGTTTATTTGTAGGTTCAAAGGAATTTTGATGGAAAATGAATTGCAACAACAACAGAAATAGAGACGCAATTTTTTCTATCTATCAAATGGCGTCGTTGCCGATCTTTGGAGCTTGAAGATTTGGAGAGGATTTCCTATTTTGTGATTCATTTGTATTGCATTTTTTCATTTTTGTACCATTTTTCATTTTCTTAGAAGTTTTGTATTAGGATATTGAGGCCATGTACATTTATTCGTGGTGCTTTGGACACAAATTATTTGTAATAATTAATAAAAAAAAGCAAAAGGTAAACCGGACAAGGTAGAGAGAGGGCGTCCAAAGGGGAGGAAAAGAAGCCTCTCTACCTTGGGTCGCTAGGACTCCCGGGGCCGACTGAAATAGGCGTGATCTCCCTCGGTCGACTCAAATTGTTCATCCCTCCACGGTGTAAAAATCGTGGGAAGTACATTTCTAAAACCCTCGCGCCTCTCCTGTCAGCGAGTCAATTTTTGTGTGTGACTGCATGCTCTTATTTGATTTTAATTATCACATTTATTTTTGAATGTGGGTGATGAATTAATCAATTAAGACCTACACCCGGTCATTCACGAGAAGGGATTTCATCACCCGACTCACTCACTTACCAATTGTATGCTACCCTAGCCACCACTAAATTTAAAATCTATCAACTAGGTATCCCAACAGGAGAACATTTTTGAAAAGGCGATCACTAAGATAAAGTCCGTGTTTTTATCGCCAGCGGACTGAATTAAAATTTGACTACCCTTTCACTAATTTTGAAGATAAAAATTGGCTATGTGCTAGTTAGGATTTATCCTTGACGTGTGTGTGTCCAATTCGATTTTTGGGTAATCGATTTTAGTGAGTTCGTCACAATTCAAAGAGTCCAAATATTTTTCCCACTCCTTTCTTTAAAAAAAAAATCCAAAAATAATTTCTTCCTTTATTTTTCAAAAAAAAAAAATCCAAAAACATTTTCTTCCTTTATTTTTTAGAAAATCAAAAATATTTTCTTTCTTTCATTTTCAGAAAAATCCAATTTTTTTTCTTTCCTTTTGAAAAAATTTAAAAAACCCAAAAAAATATCTCTCTCCACATGGCCGAAGAACGTCCCTTAGAGGACTACTTTGGTCATTTTTCATTATTACACGGCATGTGTGAGAGTGATACCGAGCCGTCTCTTTATGATATCCTTAGTGGCCTCACCTCTCTTAGGAGTACCGTTGATATTCGTGCACCATCTATGCACGCACCTCCTATACCAGCACCATCCGTGTCAAGTGTCGACGTGTCGCATACTTTGTCGTGCATCCATTGTTCTTATGTTCATCACTTGTCCCATGAGTGCCTGTCCTTTTAATATCCCTATGAACCCACAATGGAACATGTATATCCATATGACACTGTTTCGGAACCCACTCCGGCTTATTATCATGATATATCCAATCCCGAGTTATGTGAGTACCCTAGCTATTCGTGGAGGCCTGATCACCCTTTCACGCAATACGAATCCCAACCCGATGTTGCAGATCCTCACGTGTTCCAATAGTCATCATGGCAACCTTGTGCACCCTATCCCAATCAGTTCTCTCACTATGCACCCACTAATTATCATCCTTTTGTCTCTCACAGAGATTCTTCTCCCATGTATGACACACTTGACCCTGCTCTCCACACTTCATATGAGTATTCTCCATTTTCACATGTCAATAGCGAGTTGTGTCCACCTCAACCACCACCGCCACCCACCGACACTTCACCACCACCATCCACATCCGCTCTCGAGGCACTCTTGCAACTGTTCATCATCGAGCAAGAGCAAGCCACTCAAATTCAAACTCAAGCTCTCCAAAGGCTTGAACAACGCCTTAATGAATTTGAGTATGCGAGCGAGTCATATTTCACCTCAAGTCAACCCCTTGTTGCACCCACATGGAGTGATGATGAGTCATCTTGTGACATGAATTTTGAGTGTGACCAACCCTATCCTCCCGAGAATCTCTCGATGTTGAGACCATTTCGTGGTCCGAGCCTCAGGTTGACAACTGTGTTGATTTATCCCAAGATCGTGAGCCTGATCACATCCCACCATGTCCAAATGAACCCATATTTGAGGTTCACACACCCGTTATATCCAAAAATATGCCCGGGTTTATACTTGTTGCACCCATTGAGTGTGTCCTCGAGATGCCCATTCCTTATAAGTTAGCTCCGGCTACGAGTGCCCCCCAATGCACCGGGATTAAATCGGAGTTGGTTGCCACCTCCCTTTCTATGGATCCTCTCCAGAGATGTTTGGCTCACTTAGTCTGATATTGATGTTAATTCATATATCTCGGATCTTAATGCCTCGTTATACCATTTCACCATTACGGATGGTGACACATTGGTGAAGAAGTTGACCACTCCATTTTTCAATACTACGATCCTTTATGAGTATTCCTTTACTCCTCCTCATGAGTGTGTGTCCCCTACTCTTGAGTTGGATCATCTTCCTCCGCTATTTATCCCACCCGACCCACCCAATGTCCCATCCACCCCACCACCTGGTTTAGATCTTGATTTTACACCTTTCATGTTTCTATCTATATTTTTATATCCTCACCTGAAACCATCCCCCACCCACGAGAATATTTATGGTGATACTCTCCACTTCCGTGACACCGAGCTTGTTACTCTATACCCTCCACTCTCTTGTGGTGTTGATTTTTCCCATCGACAACTCCCTGGCATGTCACAGCACAACCATTATCATCGTCCATTTATAGAAAGACCGTGTGCTTTCTATGAGCCCCACCCCATCACTATTGCCAAACCATTTTGCCTCCCAATTCAACTAGAGTACCCTTTTTATAGGGCACTCATTGCCCTCACCTTCCGGCTCAATAAGGCCCGCGATCGATACCTCTTCACCCTTACCCTTTCCTTTCTTACCCTTACCTTTCTTACCCTTACCTTAATACCCACTCGCCTATGGTCGACCGATGCTTTGCATCGTGTGATGCACTTTTCCATACAAGTGCATTGAACCTTTTAGCCTTTATCCAACAAAGCTGATGCTTTAGTCTTATTTGGGGGTGATTTTCATCACCCTATTTTTCTGTCGCCCCGCGCTTTCATAAATTTTATCTTTAGGGCGAGATCCCTTCGGTCTGGCTGAAGACATTAAACTTAGCGCTACCAGGAGGTATCCCGTTGTTCTTGTATGAGTCTCATCCTGTTTGGGGGTGGTGTTTCACACCACCCAATTCTTTTTATGTTTATAGACTTGTACAAATTTTTTCTCTTTTTCTCTTATCATTTATTCAGGTTTCATCCCTTCGTTCTGGCTGAAGACATTAAACTTAACGCTACCGGGAGGTAGCCCGTTATTCTTGTATGAGTCTCATCCTGTTTGGGGGTGGTGTTTCACACCACCCAATGCTTTACATGTTTATAGACTTGTACACATTTTTTTCTCTTTTTCTGTTATCATTTTTTATTCAGGTTTCATTTTGGCTACATCTGTCCACTTCATTAGCGGTTGATTCTGGTAATATCTTTCCTCCCTTCTGCTCTCAATTTTAAAATCATTTTACTTAACATCGAGGACGATGTTCCTTTTTGTTTGGGGGTGGGGAGTTTTATCAAAATCGTACCTCTTTTGAAAAAAAAATGATTTCAAAACCTGATTTTTAAAATTTTCGTGTTGTTTCTTTTATCTCACTCATTGACGTGAATTTTCTATCATCCATTTTTTATGTCTAGGAATCAAGCTAGAGGATTTATTCTTTTTATAAATAGCTTATGTAATTCGTTTCAAGGCATTTTGCACCATGAATTTATAGACTTAACAAAATTAGTGCACTTATCACGTCACTGCGGTTTAAAGTTGAAGAGTACTATAATTTTGAAGAAAACCTTAAGGATCACTAGTAGAGACTTTAACTTGTGAGATTTGTGCCTTTCAGCTTTCAGAGTGTTTTATGCATTCTCCGAGTCACAAGTTGATTCAACTCCGTTTGGGTCAGCAATTTAATTCATTGTATGATCTTATTATTTTCCACTAAATTTCTGGCTTGATCACTAAGAAGGACACCACTTTCGAGTTGTAAGAAACTCGTGTCTTGAAATTTGTCCCGATCACTAGATTTTCTTCCATATCGCATTCCCATTCATTTTACCCATTACTTTCCCATATTATTCCATATTCACATATATTTCCCTCACCATCCATATACATTCCCCACTCCATTCATATATCATCCTTCATTTTTGAGAAAAAGAGTGTTTTCCCAATTGTAAAATGTCTTCCATGTTGAGAGTATAAAAGAAAAAAAATGAAAAAATAGAAAAAAGAAGAAAAAAAAAATAAAAAAAAAGAGAGAGAGAGAAAAAAAGAGTTTATAGTTAGTAGTTAGTTTTTATGTAATAAAGACATTTGTTCTTCATGTGAACACTCTTCTCACACATCCATCACTCATCATTCATACCACCCATCCATTCCATCCTTACCTCATCATATCCTTCTCATCTCATATAATTTCCCCCTTACCCATAATCAGTCATGTTCCCCTAGGTGTTCGGGCAAATGATGGTCAATGTGGTGAATAACTCAACGTTCTCACTATAGTGATTAGCATTATTTCATTAGATCATTTTTCTTTCTATATATTCGTTCTTTCTTATACGTGTGTGAGACATTTGAACTTGTTTAAATTTACTCACCTCCTCACACACAAGAGCGATATACTTACCCTAATCTCGTGATTTCATTTGAGAGAGCTATATCCACTGAGATTTTAAAGTTGAAGCATTGATTCCGAAAAGGCAAACTAGGAATTACTCTTATGATACTCGACCCGTTTTGACTGATTCACACCATACACGTTGAGTTCTAGGAATGATGTACCTTGAGTATTTACTTAGCTAAACATTTTTTATGCACTTCTAGCGTGTATTTCCCAAAATATTTCTCATGTGATGGATTGTGCGATTATTCTACGTCTAATAAGATATTGACCGCTATTGCAAATAAAGAATTTCGTGGGTAAATTCCCTGCAAACCCTACCGAGACACAACTCGTCCTGTAGGGCAACCTATAGGTTTAAAGGCTTGTTGCACATGCTAAGTGCAATCGCAAGTGCCCGCAAAATTGGTACACTTTTGGTTTCTTATCTTTCTTTTTCTCTCTATCTTATTTATCGAGGACTAACAATGTTCTGTTTGGGGGTGGTGTGATAAGCACCCAAAAGTGTACATTTTATACTCCGAATAAACCGTTTTTAATTGCTAACTCTCGATAAAATAAGTCCTATGCGCTGAAATGTTTATTTTGTAGGTCAAATGCATGTTGCAGAGTTCAAATGCTCAAATCAAGGAAATTGCAACGAAAATGGAGCTAAGCCAGTATACCTTGTCCCGTAACCCTAATCTAAGCCTATCCCGAGCTCAGTGTGTTTGTTTTGTCCCATTTTATTTTATTTTATTTTATTTTTCAAGATATTTATTTGTTTCGTTTATGATTTTTAGAATTTATTTTATATTATATTTTTTGAGTCATGTATATATTTTTAGGATTTATTTTTGTGTGTCGTGTGTGTTTTTTATTATTTTTATTTTTATATTTTTAAAGGTGCGCGTTTAAGTTATATTTAATTTTTTAGTTTTAGTTTAGTTTATTTATTTTTTATCTCACATGTTTTTAATTTTAATTTTATTTTATTTTGTGTCTTAATTTATTTTTTTACGCTCACAAATTAAACACACACACATCACCTAACACACACTCACATACACCAAAACTAACCCCCACTCACAACTTTACTACCCTACACCCTCACCACACCCAATCCTTCCTACTTCATCTTCCCCACCAAACCCATCTTCTCTCTCTCTCCTCTCACCAGTAAACCCACTACCCAACCTCCATTAACAAAAACTCCACCACCAAACCCAACACCCACACCAGCCTTATACCTCCTTAAACCTACCTTATAACCCCGCCGGACCTAATCCCATTCCGGCTAATAGCTCGCCGAAGAGCCATACCCCTACCAAACCCCCGAACCCATGGCGGCTCTGCTCCGACGAGAACCTGGCGATCCATCCCCGACGACTTGAGACCAGCCTACCCGCTGCCTGAGACACATTCCTTAACCCGATCGGAACCTCAACCTGGCCGGAATCCTCTAACCTCCTGCGAATCTGCCTACCAATAACCCGAACCACCTTATAGCTCCACCAAATTCGTCATAACCCGAACCTGTCTCGTCCATTCCAAAAACCTCCATACCCGGATACTTGCGACACAACCCGGAGCCAACTCCAGACTCGTTAAACCTCCACCCATACCCGGTCACCCTTATTCCCATTAACCCATTGTCGAAAAACCCAAATCGATTTTTCTACCTGCATAAAACAAATTCCAAACAAACCAAACTCAAAAATAAATACAAAAACCAATAACAAATAACCCCCCATGTGACTTACCCGATTTTCCTCTTCTGTCAAAGACCCTAAACCAAACCAAAGACTAAATAAAAATGTCACACGTGTTTAATTCATTTTTTTATCCCCATTACCGATAATACCCCTCACACCTCATAACCCACATGCACTTTTGTGCTTCCCTAAATTACGCCCACCTAAATTCCAAAACCTCTCCTCATTTTATCTTACACCATTAGCCTTCCAATTATTCCCCTTGCCCTAATTTGCCCATTATAAAAGTAAAGAGAAGACCCATTTAGAGAGGAGTTGTTTTTTTTGTAGAGAGATAGTTAGAGTAGAAAAATACCATAGAGAGAGAGAAACACCTTTTAAATATTTTTTTTATCTTCTTTTATTTTTTTCGAGATTAATGAGAAATCAAATTGTTGAAAGATTCAATTGAGTGTATTTATTGAATTAAAAATATTGCGATGCTCATATTGGATGGATGTTGCTCAAGTTCAATGAAGATTTAGAGTTCAATTTTGCAAATCAAGGATACTTGTTTGAAGATTTGTTCTCTTATCTCTACTTTTTTTTATTTCTTGCTTTGTTTGTTGATAATATTGCACTTGTGTATTTTATCATCATGTTAGGCTGAAAACCCCTTTCAAGGGGTGGGGTGATACCATTATTTGATGTTAATCCCATTTTAATTAGTTTATTTAAATTAACTGTCCCTTTGATGATTAATTATGCACTCTTACATTTCGATTTACGCCTCGAGAGAGGGTAAATGATTTTCGAGAGAAAATCGAGATTCTAGTCTTAGTTTCCATTTTCGAATCAAACTAGAGATATTTTTTTCTAAAATGTGAAATTATTTCTTTGAATTTCAACTCTAGGCTTATTTTTATGATTTAAACTAATTTATTAAATCGATCATAGCGGGTGGTTCGTCAAATGATGTTAGAATCTACTTTTCTAGAGTTGTTGGAGTGTTGAATTTAATTTTTTAAAATGTTATTATTAAAATTATATGCAAAGAGAGTTGATTTGTGATTTTGATACTAACTTGGGATAATTATTTTTAATGAATTAATTAATTTTGATTAACTAGAATATTTGGTGTCATTTTATCCCTTGTTAATCCTCACTTTTATTTCCTCACTCATCTCATATTTTACATTTTATTTAGATACATTTCACTTATTTTTCATCATACTTTTTAGTTAGTCTTTAGATCTTTGATTTTAGTTTAGTTATTTCTCCATTCTCAAAAATTGTTTTAATATTGAAAAAGTAAAAAAAAAAAATAGAAAATACAAAAAGTCCAAAAAGAAATTAAATAAAAAAATGAATTACATCTTTCCTCTCTTGCATGTTTCACCCTTAAATTTGGATTGACACCCTTACCTACCTTATGCATATTTTGAGTTTATTTGTAGGTTCAAAGGAATTTTGATGGAAAATGAATTGCAACAACGACAAAAATACACATTAGAGACGCAATTTTTTCTATCTATCATTACTGATATAGTTTTAGTTACGCGATGGTACTAGTCATGTTGGCTGGTTTGGTATCAGAGTTATATGGTTCAGCTATGGTATGTTTCAGTTACTTATTTTATGTATTGAGTTTTTGTTACATTCATGCTTAGAATGATATTCAATTTTTGAATCCCGTAAGTTTGTATTATACCTGCTCAATATATTATTCAATTTTATGGGGTGTCACAATTGATATCAGAGCATTCCAGGTTCTAGTGTCCTAAGGATCTTACCGTCGCTCTTTCACGATGTGTTCTCTGATTAGTTTACTTATACTCTATAACAACGACCGCATAGGGAGTTTCATGCCATTGTTCCAAATGAAAAATTCGAATAAGACCGAGTGTGTCGATAAGGTTCCTTGTTTGGATTTCCAGTGTGAGACATCCCATGCATGAGATTGATATTGGTCGAGAGTTGTGAACTTTTGGGCGTGAGACCTTTGCAAGTACTTAGCCTATGGATCGATTGGAAATGATTTTGATCACCATTCATAATTGTAATATAAATATGGTTTTGAAGATCTCATCTGTGCGATGGTGTAGTAGCTGGTATGAGTAGGAATTCAACTATCTTTCTCTTTTTGCGTCGAGAGAGATTGATACGGAGGCAAAGAAGGATGTTCGCGTTATTCGCTTCAGTGCGAGAATTTTTTTTGAGTTTCCATATACCTTAAGAGGAGGGTTTGATAAGTTTTATCAAAAAATAGTTAATCTCCACCTACGTTCAGATATTGGGAGTTACCTTCCTACATTAGTAGGACCGCCAAAACTATCTATATGATAGAGTTACTAAGACTGAGAAGATCGAGGCCAAAGTAGGACCAATAACTGGATACTATAGGTAGGGAAGACCACACTCGTAAAAGGAACCATATAGGGGAGAAGACCCATAGAGGTTCCAAGATTAGACAATACAAACTATTACGGGGCCTGTAGAGATAAATAAATTTTCACTAGTGTGGTCACGACCAATGAGAATAGGACCAACGAGATAAGTTTTAGAAGAAATGACTGTAGAGGCAAGGTCAAAAGGACTGCCAGTAAGGCCTCCATTTCGATAATTTACTATAAAGGGAAGTATTACACTTGTGTCGAATATTGCCATTTAGTAAGAAGATGCCTTAGGGAAACTCGTATGATTATGGATACCATCGGGGGATGAGTATTATTATATTTATAGTTCACGCACATGAGTCTAACTTAGACACCGATGAGTGATAATTATTTATTAGTAGTGTGTTTAATACGATTATGAGATATATAAATGTTATCACCAAGATTTATTTCTACGTGGATTCCCTAGTGGGTGGGGGCTAGTTTACATCGTGACTGTAGAGACATGGTAGTTTGTTGGTCAACTTGGGTGTTTACATGCTTTATTGATTTAGACATGTGGTCTTATGATTTATATTTTTTATCTTTAGGTAGTAGCTATATGTATTATGATTATATCGACTACCAGGGGTAGGTTTCTACAATTGTCATTTTTGGGCTAGGGATGTTTCTTAGCGCTATACCTGGGCCCCAATGAGGGATTTGTATTACATAGATAAGACTTCGTCTACGGAGGTCACCATATTTTTAGAATCAATAACTATTGTATAAGAGTCTACAAACGTATATGACGAGGTAACAAGACTACCACTAGTTTGATAGGTAGACTTTTATATAGATTGGGTGTTAGGTACCATTCCCGTTATAAGGTTATCGTACCGTATGACATTGTTAGAATTGCGAGAGCCGAGTGAGTCGATTTATTAGTTTTTGAGCTAAGGGTTCATATAGACGAGGACATCTTCATGGTAAGCTCTAGTTTTATTTGTGAAGAAGAAGGACAGTTTGCTCCGATTATGTGGTAACTCTCGGGAGTTGAAGAAGGTTACAATACGGAACAAGTATTCGTTATCGCTTGTCGATAACCTATTTGACTAGTTAAGGGGTGAGTCGTTCTTCTCCAAGATTGAATTGCACTCAGGGTGTCACCAGTTATATATTCAGGAGGAGGACATTCCGAAGATGAATTTTCTTATGCAATATGGATCATATGAGTTTTAAGTCATGCCGTTTGGGCTGACCAAAGCGCCAACAGTATTCATGGACAGGATGAATTAGATATTTTGAACATTTCTAGATTTTTCATCATTGTGTTTGTCTGAAACATCTTAGTGTATTTCGGTCAAATAAGGAGCATGTGGATCAATTGCGATGGATTTTACATACACTACAAGAACATATGTTACACGCTAAGTTCTTTAAGTATGAGTTTTAGCTTTGAGAGGTAGAATTCTTATATCATGTCATATAGGATTTCGACAAATCCTAATAAGGTATCTACAGTTATGAATTGGGGATGCCTCGCGACACTTATACAGAGGGTAGGAGTTCCTGGGGTTTAACGGGGTACTATAGGAGGTTGATTTAGGGGTTCTTGAAGATAGTTGGGACACTGACTCACCTCACCCGAAATGGGGTACCATTTTTCATAACGCAATTATAAGAGAGAGGTTGTGGAACTCAAGGATAATCTCACCATCGCACCAATCATTAAGTTACCATGAGGCAGCGTGGACAAGGTCGCGATACGCAACAAGTGATCATTACCCCGTGTCAATGGCCTATTGAATAATTTAAAGAGAAATTTCTCATTGTGATGAGTTCATCGTTGGTTTAAACGGTGACATTTGGATGAAGCGAAAGAGTTTTTAGTAGTGGTAATCGTTGCACCCAATTTATGAGTCAAGGTTGGTTCAGAAATCCTATATATATATAATTGCATTCATACCTTGGGAGCATGGAACTATGATTGATGACGTAGAAACGAGGCACACAAACCGGCATTTTGATGAAGCTTTATACTCTTTGCCGCTACGTCTTCAACATACACTTCATAGGCTTGAGAGTATTACAATAACATACTATCCTATGAATAAATGTTTTTGTCCGGAATTGAGCCAAAACTACATATGGACTCAATTGGAAATTTGTGTCCTTACAAAACTATTTTTATTTAAAATTATTACTAAAATTTTACATAATATTCTTAAATGATCCCTCAAAATAACGAGGTATTACTGGTTTTTAGGCAAAATTATTTCCCCTAATGATGTTTTCTGTCCAAAATTTGCAAAAACGCACAAGAGCACACAACTTTCAAAATGAGAAGGGTACCTAGGATGACGATATATTATGTTTTCTTTTAACGCTTATAGAATGGTTAATTGTTGATAGAAACATGTTTACTCGCTCAAATATGCCCTTAACACTCGAAAATCCCTTTAACCTAATGACTGGGTGTGGAAATCATATTTCGGATAGATTTGGGCTATATTCTTCTATTTTTACGTATAATGACTTCAGGGTCCGCGACCTTTCAGTTAGCATGAATTAGCCGTGACCTAGTTGTCACAGTTAAAGCTGAAACCTCTAGTTTTGGCATATTGATCCTTTTTAATAAGAAATAGTTTTCCCAATAGACTTCGAATGTCTTAGAAATCTTAAAGAATCCCATAAAAATTTTATGATTTCCTAGGAAAGTTAAAGTGCAAAAGACTAGGTCCAATGATTTATAACCGATGATTCCGTTGGTAAAAACCCAAAAAGTATTTGACCTTGGGGGATGGTAAAATCATCCGGGATAGGTTAGAATGTTGTATAACATTGCAACTCTCGAATTATTTTTTCGCCCAAGGGTGTGTGTGGATCAAAGTTCCTAGAAGATGGAGTCACCCTCCAAGAAAACTGTTGTAAAATGAGTTTTATGGGGTGGTCTGGTTATATGTAAAAATAATAGATTAGGTCACACACAAGACAAATTCATTAAGTCCATTTTTACCTTGATTAATTAGGTGAACCTAAACACACAAGATATTTAATCTAAATTGATTTTAACAAACCATAAGACAAGAGATGAGAAAAAAATTCTTTTGGGGAAAACCCTTTTATTTTTCATCACTGTTACAACTAGGCATTATAGAATGACATAGACAGACAAACTTAGAGACTTTGACACCACTAAGTATTAAAGTTATATCTTCCTTCCTTATTGTTGATAAAAAGCGATGCATATCCAGAAATGCCCTACACAGTAAGCTCCACTTGCTTCGGTGTCTACCAATTATCCTCAGGAAACTCATTTTATATCTTCAGTAGTGAAGAATTAACTCCATATGGATTAGAACATATGATGTGTTCTTCAGGGTTTGATAAAGTGATAACAAAATATCCAAGGAGTTTGAATTTGTAAAAATAAAGTGTTTGATCACAAAATGATGTCTAAAAGGCTTGATAGAAATTTCAATCTTGTATCTTTATATATAGGGAGAAAGAACAATCTCCAAGAGATAGACTTGAAAGATTTAATTTAAAATTAGGTAAATAACAAATTTTTGCCAGCTCGTTCGAATGAGGTACATCTCATTCGAATGAAGTACATGATCTAATTCGAAACTGGAACATCTCGTTCGAACGAAGTACCTAATTTCATTCGAACCACTTATAGAGACTTATCCAGTGAGATTCCTGAACGACCTAAAAGTTTCTAAAATGGATCTCATTCGAAGTTCGCTCGAAAGTGTTCTAACGAGGTATGTGTACTCATTAAAAAGACATCCAATGCCGTTCTAACGACTTTGTGAAATTTTCAAAAGTATTTCAAAATATTTTACGTTTTCAAAAAATTTCAAAACACCCTTGATTAAACTGATTACAAAGAATCAACCTCATATAATTTCTCCATATAATTGTCGTTATGATCTCATCTCTTCGATTTTCGATTGTTGCATTTGGTCACTAACTTATCTTCACTTGAAGCTATTGAGAATGTTCATGATGATGTAGAGGTATAACAAAATATTCCAAACTTAAAAACATAATGAGCATTATAAATCTTTCTCTTACAAATCTTCCCCTTTGGATATTCCGGTACAAAATACAAAACTAAGACAAGTTCACTAATGTCCCTTCCAAACCCTAAAAGGAAAAGACTCTTGTAAAATTATCTATGCAAAAAATCTTCATCGTGTAGTCCTTGATATCATTAATGCAGAAAAAGACCTACACACATGTAACAAAGGAAATACCGTGATGCATGGAGTTTGAAATAAAGAAAACTCCCACTCAATATATTCTCCCCTTTTTTTGTCCAAAATAGACAAAGGGTTAGAAGCTAAACTCGAAAATTTAGCATCACATGAGTTCAAATTGAAATATCATCACAAAGAATAGGCAATTAATCATATGGGATGAACATTTAATATATCAACAAATATTTTTGAAACATTTGAGTACATAAATATACTTATAAGTACAAATACAAACTGTCACACCATGGAATAGCACAAAAATATCTGAATCGTGAACATAAAATGAAATTGTGTGGACTCAATGTATGGGAATGTCAATATAGGCATACAAAGTGATGGTGCACGAAGTCAAAAAGACACTCCTAAAGAAATAAATCAATTCAACCTTTGGTGTAAAAAAAGTGAACAAAGTGAAATTGACTTAACTCATACAAAATGTCTTAAATTTCAATACTTCTCAAATCAGTAACGCCAAACTATTTAATGTTTTTGAAGGAATTTTATTATGTAAACCCATTGATCATCAACTCATAACACCCTCAAAATCTCACATTTTAAGCATTAACTCTCAAAAAGTTTTGAAGGAATCATATTGCTCATTTTTAATGAATAATCAATAAAAAACATTGTCCTTGAAGATTTTGTTTTATGTGTCGAAATCATTTTTTAAGATCTTGTCAATGTTGGCCTTTAAAACAAAGACGACTGCTTCTTTTGTAGCCCTTTACATTTCTTAAACATAAACAAATTTTTCGATACAAAATTCAGGCAATGGTTTTTATATGCACAATTAGTTCCTCGTGCATTTGGTTCATTATTAAGCATGATTGAGATGAAAACAACCTATTCAACATATGACAAGCAAGTGCAATGTTAGAAAAGTTCATGCATGTTTGCAATCAAGGCGGTATAATGAGTCTAGCATGAAGGTAGTAATCAACAATGAACGTCGTAGTGCTAAACATTCACAATTAAGCATACAAAAAATATATCCAAGTCAAATAACACCATGATTAAGTCACATGAATGGATATAATGAAATCGTGATTTGAACATCTTAAATGCACACCCATATATGGTGTAAAAAAATGCAATTTTTTTTGAGTTTATGAAATTTTTTATCACAAAATAAAATATATTTGAAAGTTTTTCTAAAAGAAAAGAAAATCTTTAATTTAAGATACACACATAAGAATGCAATCTAGTTGTAGAGATAAATGATAACAACATGAAAATCACCCTAAACTAGAAATAATACCTGGACTCAATCAATGTAATAAATACCTAAGATCATCAAATCTAATTGCATCTAAAGTTTTTGTGAAAATGTTAGCCAATTGATGTTCGGTACTCACGAAGTGAAAGGATACAATCTTCTCCTCAACAAGATTATGAATAAAATGCTCATGAATCCTAATGTACTTCATACGATACTATTGGAAAAGATTAAGAGACATGTAGATTGCATTCGTATTATCGCAAGAAATAGTGAATATGCCTTGAGTAATCCCATAATCTTCCAACATATGCTTCATCAATAAGAGTTGTGTGCAACAACTCCCGACTGCTATGTACTCGGCCTCTGTCTTGGATAAGGAAATATAGATTTACTTCTTGCTCAACTAAGATACAAGAGCACTACAAAAGTAATAGCATTCACCTGATGTGATTTTACAACCATCAACATCCCCGGCCTAATCAACATCCGAATAAGTCGACAAGTGATAATCAATATCAAAGGAATACCAAATGCAATAAGAAAGAGTTACACTCACTTATCTGATGATACATATAAGTGAAAGCAAGTGTGACTCTTTTGGGGATGCTTAGTAACGTGCATAAACTCCAACATAAAAGGCGATATCAGGACGACTAGCGGTTAAGTAGAGGATACTACCTATCATACTCCTACATAGTGTTTTCCCTACGTCCTTACCTAAAGTGTCTTTGATAAGCTTTGTCGATGAACTCATAGGTGTGAGAGAGTGCTTAGCGTAGTCCAAACCAAACTTCTTCTCTAGATCCCTTACATATTTATATTGAGATATAAATATCCCATTCTTGAGTTGATGCACTTGGATACCTAGAAGAAAGTAAGTTCACCGACCATGATTATCTCTAATTCACTCTTCATCTCCTCATAAAAATGTGAGCATGTTGGGAACACATGGATCCAAAGACTATGTCATCCACGTAGACTTGGGAAATAAAGATATAACTACACTCTCTCCTAACAAACAACGTCATATCAACTCCCCCTCTTTTGAAGCCATGGGATAAGAGATATGAAGTTACCCTTTTGTACCAAGCACATGGTACTTACTTGAAACCATACAAGGCCTTTTTTTAGATAAAATTTGTGTTCCGGGTGCTTTGAGTCTTCGAACACCATTAGTTGTTTCATGTAAACCTCCTCCTGAAGAATGCCATTAAGAAAGGAACTCTTGAAATTAATTTGATAAAGCTTAAACCATAGATGACATGCTATGGGTAGTAAGCGGACGGACTTAAGCCTAGCAATATGAGAGAATGTGTCATCAAAGTCAACATCTTCAACTTGTGCGTAACCTTGAGCGACCAAAGCTTGATCGAGAACTATGGTACCATTCTCATCCATCTTATTTTTATACACCTACTTATTCCCAATCACATTACTTTCTCTAGGCAGGCGAACTAATTCCTAAACATCGCTCTTTCAAAATTAAAACAATTTATCTTATATATAACTTATCCAATGCTCATCCTTTAATGCTTCCTTCACATTCTTGGGCTCTACTGTGGAAGTTTAGTAAAATTGGCTAACCTAATTCTCTAGTTGAGCGCGAGTATTGACACCTATCATGGGATCACCAAGTATGTCAGTGGGGTCATGACTCTTTCGAAACCAAGAGGGTGGATCATCTTTATTAAGAGTGGGGTCCATTATGGTGGTGTAGAGAATAATGACATCGTCACCGGGGGTGCGTTGTTCTCACATGTAATATAGCCAGTGCATCATCTCTAATTGTGACGTTTATCGATTACATGACCTTAGAAATTTTAAGGTTATACACCCTATATCACTTCTAGAGTCTAATTTCCTTAAATTCTCTCTATCTCAAAGAATATAGCAAGGACTCCCCAAAACTTGGATTTACGATAGGTTGGGTTTCTTACCGGTCCACAACTCATATGGGGTGTGAAGTGTGCATGGAAGAATATAAACACTATTCACCGTGTGACATGCAATGTTAACCGCTGCCCAAAAATGTCTTGGAACTTTCCTTCCAGGACACATGGACCTTTCCATCTTTTGAATTGTTTGATTCTTCCTCTCAACTATGCCATTTTGCAGAGGAGTACGAAGGACCAAAAACTCATGTTTGATGCTAACCTCATCACAAAAACCATAAACTCCGATAACTTTAAATTTAGTGCCATTGTCATACAAATACGATTTATAGTGACACACTATTGATTTTGAAGAACACTGCACTTGACGGTTAGAAAATAACATCTGACTTTTCTCTAAGAAATCCAACGATAAATATCTCTAAAAGTTATCAACCATCACTAGAATATTCTTCTTACCACCAATACTCTCGTATGCATGGGACCCATAAGATTCATATGTATCAACTCTAAAACATGGGAGTTAGTAATGGCATTCAACTTCTTATGAAGACTCTTGATTTGTTTTCGTTGTTGGCAAGGACCAAAAATGGAGGAAATTAGTTCTCCAAGCAATGGTAGGCCATAAACTAGGTCATTTTTAACTAACCTCCCAAGATCTCTAAAATTGACGTGACCTAATCGTTTATGCCAAAGGTTCAAGGTTAAGACCTTAGCACTTTGCACATTAAAGAGGACTCGGGAATGATATTGTATCAATTATCGGTAGTCCTCACATCTTTTAGCAAAAGTTCATCGGATTGATAAAAATATTACACTCCGACTGATCAAACTTTACTGTAAAGTTAACATCGCAAAATTAACTTATGCTTATTAAGTTAGCCTTCAAATCCTCAACATACAACACATTGTCTATTTTAGGAAAGAAAAAATTCTCCATGCAACCTCGCCCTAATATGCTAGACCTACTCCCATCCCCACCGGTGACTTTTCCTTCCTTGCGATCCACAAGGTTGGTAAAATGTGACTTACCACATGTCATGTTCTTAGAGCACCCGCTATCAAAATACCATTAAGAAGTATTTTGAACCTTAAGAAAAACGTGAACAATAAGGGTTTTTTCGTCACTTTTAATTACCCAAGTGGAAGTAACCTTTTACTAGACCTTATCATTATTGGCACTAGTCATTATGTTGGAAGTGTTTTTAAAAGGCGTAGACATCCTTTGAAATTCTTCCATCAAAATTTTGGAATTAATGACTAGAAACTTAACTTTCTTTCTAAGATTAGCAAAGTTGATATAGTGGTGTGGGATCATGTGCGTGAGAGACTTTTCCTAGGTTATAACAACACTTTCTAAGGTGACCCCTTCGTTTGCAATGGGCACAAACATATATTTGTTTGGGTCTACCTTGGTTAAAATTCCTAGGGCGAGTTCTCCACCTAACCTAATTCATCAAAAACTTGGAGACCGATTCGGATGCGATATTATAAGTGGATGAAGCCTTGTAACCTATCCCTTTCCTCTATGTAAACCCTAAAGAGGGACCTAAGAACATCTTTCCAACCTTCTTATATGTGTCCTCTAAAGTGACTTTGACCTTCCTAGCACATTCGATATCTTTCTTGAGTTGGGAAACATGGGCTTCAAGTTTCTCACGTTTCTTCAATGATACTTGAAGATATCTCATAAGACTAGCCACTCTGTTAGTCAAGTATTTATTTTCCTTTTCCACCATAACAAGTTGCTCACTGAAGAGATTCTTACCGAGGCCTCGCTCTCTCGAAACTTTCAACAACTTCTCTAAAGACAAAACCCTAAGAATCAAATTTTTATTTTCCTTTTTGGTTTTTAACAACTCAGTGTAAAGATGGAGTATGCATATTGAATATCTCGTTCTCCCTCACTCAAATCATCACCCTCAAACTCTCCCGAATGATTCGACTTGATGAGGTTATCACGTTTAGAAACGTCCTCATTGATGTGAGACGTACTTTAAGTTCTTACATAAGTAGCCATGAACGCAGTGAAGTTACGTTCATACGGTGAGTCATCCAAGGAATCCACTGACTCAACATCATTATCGCTTAGAGTGTCATTATAGGTGACTTTGCATTTATCATGTCTCTTAAGGCTAGTGGGACACTCATGGTCTTTGTGAACTTTCCCCTTACACTCGTAACGTCTCTCCGATTCTTCCTTCTTAGGATACTCATCTCTAGATTTATTTTGATGAAGTCTGAAGGCAAAATTCAAAGCCCCCAAGGGAAAGAAAGCGGTGACAGAGGTGGAAGAATGAATTACCAAAAGAAAGCATCATACCCTTTCAAAGCGTTAAGAAAAATGTAGAAAAGTGGTGTTAATTCCACATTTACCATGGCCAGAAAACCAATTATAGCCTCATCTGAGAGAATAAAGTTCAGAGATTAATAGGCAAGGAATGTTGGGAAGGTTCATCCTGGCTGCGACCTATAATTAAGAAGCTGAGGAGATTATAGCCCAAAAATATTTTAAGGATAGTTTTTATCGAAGTATATATTTGTAATTATTATAGGCCATAGATATTCCAAAACAATTTTGTACTCCTTCAAAGTTATTAATCAATGAAAAGTTTTGGTTGACTCATTTGCTCTGCAATTCTAGTCATAAATCTTCAAAAATTCTAAGACCAATAGGTCATAGAAGAAAGAAAATATCACACACTCACTTGAAGAAAAGTGGGAAAGAAGTCATTCTTTTATGTGAACTTTTCCTAAAGGAATGGTGAACAACAAGTAAGAGTTGAAGTAAGACTATTAGCCTAAAGTCCCTATACATGGCTAAAAAGGTCTTATTATTCTAACTTTATTCAGAAGGACACAATTATTAATGGAAGACTGTGGACTACAAGACTATCACATAGACTCTACGAACATAAATAGTAACATGCCAAGACAAAAGGCTTGGGGGGAAGTAATGTCACACATGTCATGTAGGTTCGATTTAAACCTTTGGGCATGATAAGATACTAAGGTCGCGACCCTAACCAAGAAAATCAAGATACAAATCAAGTAATTTTATACAATGCTACGGAACATGCAAAGAAATTTAAGACATACATTTGTTATCAGTAATAAGAGTTCATTATTTATGAACTCAAAAATATATAGATAAGATGAAAGATAAAATGGAAATAGCCTATTAATAACAAGAATAATGAGTTCATTACATGACAAGTTAGAGATTACAAAGTACAAAAGCTGCAAAATGAAACAAAAAGTATACAAAAGTCCATGACTTTAGTTCAAGAGGACGCGTTCCCTTTTTCATACTCTTCATATTCCTCCATGGGGTCTTAGTCTCTTCATCCTACAGCTCAGAAGACGTGAAAATATATGTTAGACATCTATCCTCGACCTCTTTAAGATAAACCTCACAGTGATTGTGGTCAGCATTATAAAACCTCCAGCCAAATATAGTAGAGTCTCTTAGTCTATGTTTGGCTGGAGGTTTGATGATTAAAATTTTTCTCAACCGCAGACCTTGTCATCTCAGTTTTTTTAACCTTAGCCGTTGCCTGGTGTTTTTCAGCCTCAAAGGTTGCGACCGCAAATATCTTCCCAATCTCAAATGAAGATTTTTGGCCTCCTCAACCTCGACTTTGGGAGAACTCTCTGAGTCTTCAACTTGCAGATATATTTTTTCATACTTGTTCCTCTGGATGACAGAGGCCTTAATAACCTAGAGAAAAAGGAAATAAAGAAGTGAATAAAATGAGTAAATTTAAAAAACATAGACATGAACAAAGATATTTACCTTGAGAAGAAAACATGGCTAATGGCTCTCCAAGTCCTCAGAATCCACATCATCCAACCGTGTAATTTCTGAAGAATTGTTAATATTTTTCATTTTGGTGACCACAGTGGCTTCAATATCCCGGGGGATTTTGGGTTCATGGGCCTAAGTTGTGGCTCTTGGCACAACATAACCTTACTCATAGGGGTGATATAACGGGGGTTACTAGTAGGTGAAGAACGCAGAGGGTTATGGTTTAATAGGTTGATGGGACAAGAATTTGCCGACCTATAAGTCGAGACCCACCACACCAACATCAGTTGGAACGACCTTGACACCTTAGAGTTGAGGGTATGGGTTTGAAACCCCCGTCATGGCCTCAAATAGAACCTCTGCAGTAGGGACTGTAGGTGATTTATCCTCAATGATTTTTCTCTTCTTTCCCTTCTCTTTTTGTGGGGCAGCCCTTAAAGCTTTGACAGATATCCTTAGCTTATCAAGCTTGGAAAAGAGTGGTTCCTTATGAATTTCCATCTCATAATTACCGCCCGCGTAGGTACCTATGCATCCAAGTCAATAAGAAAATGAGGATTATTACATATATTTCGTGGGCAATTAAAGAAGTGAAGATGAAATAGTTCGCGACTTATTAGTGTCAAAAGCATTAACCTCACTGTTACCTTTTGGGGATGAATTCTGAGGTGAAATATGAGATGGATAGTAACTAAGTCTTTGTAAATATCGAAGATTGATTGAGGCAACAATGTCTTTCTTCTATTCGGGTTATCAACCGTAGCCTCAATACGTTCCTCTGGCATTTGGTTGGAACCAAAAAGCATGAGTTAGAAAAAAGTTTAAGTTAGCAAGAAAAATTAAATATATTGAAAAAAATGCCGCAAAAAATAAAGAAAATAATTCTACCTTCCTGTGGGTGATGCTCCCATGTCCTCGAAATCGAATGAGATTTCTCAATTTAAGACTCCACAAAATGTGTTTCCCAAGTATACCTGAACATAAATAATTACTCGATTTTTAAATTTTTGGTAATGGAAGGCTTGTTGGTCATAATATATCTTAAGGCACTCCGCGGTGCCATATAGTAATACCGAGGGTTATTCATTGTATCTTCCTTGGGCCTGTAATAATCAAAGAACTTTGTGGGAGTTATGTACTTGTTAAACTTCTTTTAGACCACAAGGGATGATAAGATCGTGCCCTCCACCCATTTGGGTCAATCTGGGTTGGGGCTAGGTTCATTGCCTTAAGAATTTTTTTAATTGGGTGGTTGAGGATAAAATAGTGAAGTGGGAAGCATACCCCATTATTTAGTACCACATAGCATGACCTTTCTTTCACGGTAGGAAGAGTACAGATGTTGCTCCTAAAAAAATTGAAGACTTTGGTCATGCGATTTAACCACTTCCCAGTCATTTCATAGGGGTACTTCATGGCAACGGGATTCTTACCTATCTCTTGGATGCGGCCTTTTCCTTATATTTGACCTTACATGTTTTTTGTTGTTGGTTGAGACTATATCCGCCTTAACCGTATGATTAATGTTTATTGGCTCCATTGGATCCCTACAACCAATAGAGGTAGAGACTGAAGTATTAGAATGTGGTCTAGTTTGGTATTCAAGAAATAGTGGAGTATTTAAATCATATATATATATATCTCACAAAATATTTCCTATAGAATATATCCAGGTACTACTAAGAATTCTAATTCATAAGTACATGATATGTATCTGTAAAAGAAAAAGGAAGATTCACAATTAGAAGACCATGACCATTATGAACAAAGACTTAAAAAGACAAAGTATGACTACGATTTACAAACGTTAAAAACCATGACCTCATTACAAGTGACACGATATTATCTACATGTAAATATACTACAGGTCATGACTTAGTCGTAGCAACCGTGACCTAGTTTACTAAAATCTGGAAACGTTCATAAAGGTTTCAAAAACATTCAAAGACTAGAAAAGGACCATATAGGCCACAGAGTTTTAAGTCATAAAGCCACAACTTTGTCCTAAAAGAAAAGGCTGCGACATCATTGACAAACATCAAAATTAATTTATCATGCGCTTGGAAATATTTGAATCTAAAACCATAGGTTCTTGTCAAAGAGCACATCAAGAACAACAACAACAAGTGTTCTTGGCCAGAATTGACCCAAAACCGACCCAAAAACCTTCTATTTTAACTTATAAACGCAATCTAAATGTATAGTCCACACGTATAAACCGTCTCCTACTTCAACTAAACCACAAAATCCATCAAAACCCAAACATTCGGCTAAAAATCATCAAAAACCCAAAAATACATTTTGGGGTATTTCCATCATATTATAGTTCAAACAAAGATTTGCAGAATGTGTAGATTATATTTATGATTGAGGTTACTAACATATGTTACAATTATGTACCGAAAGGGTTTGGTGCTCAAATTAGAATATGGAGATTACATTTCTAAATTCATAATGGAAGTTCATCATTCAAAGTTTAATAAATGCAAAACATGAAAACCCTGGTTCTACATTCCTCTTTTTCAGTTTGTTATCATTAAGATATGTGTTAAATTAATGCACAAGAATGAAAGAAAACCCAAAATCAACAAAGAAAAAGAGGTGAATCCGACCTCGAATGAAGATTTGAAACTATAAATCACATAGACACTGTCGAAAATCACACTCAAATAACATCAAAAATCAAAAATGTATTTTCTCTCCAAGGAGTTGAGACAACGAATTGGACCTTAGATCCAAAACCTCTATATTAGAGGTATCAGAAGATGAAATATCATAGAATTTAAATCATCTCCACAAAGGCCTCGGCGTTAAATACAATGACTGTGGACATCATTTAAAGCCTAGTGCTAAATCACTTTCCTCTTAGCACTGAGGATTGGGGGCTTATATTGTACCCATAATATGTCCTCTAATATCTAATGGACATATGTCTTAGTGGTATGCAAAAATACATAAGGATGTGCCAAAGTACCTGTACAAGGCCTTAGCCTATCAATTAGGCCTCAGCCTTATACCACACTACATTCATGAACTTTACACTTCATCCATATATAAGCATACCATGCCATAGAGTTTACACCTCGGCCTACATTGTTCAACCTGTCCACTTTCTAAAAACATTATTTCTTATCCATAAGTAACGTGAACGATACACGTGGGACTCCAACCAATTCCTATAAATAGAGGTGCCTACTCCTCATTTAGTAATCAAGAACAGATTAACCAAACCTATTAAATTATTTCCATCTGTTACATGCTCTGGCAAAACCAATATAAGATTATCGTGGCCTCTTTCAGCAATACTCTAGAAGGCCTCAACCTCACACCCACAGAAGTATGTAACTTCTATATTCTAGCCCCTACTCTCAATTTGTACTTTTTTAAGACCCAAAAATGTATTTATAACACATATATAATAAGAATAAGGCCCCTAAAGTGGATGTAAGCTAATTTCAGGTCAATCAATACACCTCTTTGAAGGCCCAAAAATATACTAAGATTGGGGGGGGGGGGGGGGGGAGGGGGGGTGAATTGGTATGTTTAAAATTAATGGAAATTATAATTCTTTCTTAGGTTTCTTTAAATATTACTTGCAACATGATCGATTCAATTAAAATTAATTAATCAACAAGCCTAAGTGGGTAAGAGGAACTTCCCAAACTGAAGTTTTAATGTTGTTCGCCTTTTCCTATGCCCACACTCGAGACGGTACTTGAGAAATTTCACTATCTCCGATTTAGTAAGGCAAAATCAAAAACCTCATAAGGATTACAACACCTTAAAAAACTCAATCAGCAAGGGAACTATACTCGTTCTTCCTTAAGAGATACGTGCAAGAGCCCAAGGTCTTCTAGTGCCTCGACTCTCCATAACTACGACACTGCCGGACGTGAAGATATAATGAAGTTCATCATAAGTAAAAACAAGGAGATTTGTAACCAAAACATAAATCAAAGTTGCTTCACTCAAAACAAATATGAAATGGGTATACTTTGTCCCTCTAAAAATGTAAACAAATAAGGGATCACGAGTATAATGATAAAATGGATTTTTTGTTAAATCTTTAGCCCAAGTGGATATTGGATTTAAAACTTTGCTAAATAATGGTTTGAGATATAAAATTCAGCTTAAATGGGATTTGGTTAAATCTTTTGTATAATAGAGTTTTGGGGGTTTAAACTCTCACTTTGATAATGGAACTCTATTTTCGTCTCTAGAAACCTCAAGTATGAGGGACACAACTTGTAGGATGAAGATTTGATATTTGGAAGATGTTGTACAGAGCTTGTGTGTTTGATAAAGGAACCCAAGGTCTCCTTTTATAGTATATTTTTAAAACTATCCATTGGAGGTTAGTATGGTAATTTCAGGATCTTGTTTAATTCAAAATTTAAAAATCAACCATTGTAAAATTTTCATTATACACACTTGTAGCCGACACAAACTTTGTTAGAGTCCACTTAAACTCCTCTCTTTAAAGTGTTTTTTCAAACATTTAATGTCAATCCTAAATGGACTGTTTAGTCGATAATGACTCAAGGTAGAGTCGACTCAAAGTCTTATTATACTCGACTCTAAGCCACCTATAACTCCTTGTACAATTATAAGTGAGTGTGATGAGAGATACATAGTTTAAGGTTACACTTTGAGTTGACTTAAAGTGCCTTCCTTGATGTTAAATCTATTTTGTGTTTTTTCTTGATTTGGTTGGTTGGATTCAACAAGTACAAGGTCATATAAGTTAATTTACATTATTACAAACACTCCTAATCACTCAAAGATCATGGGAATGTCTTATGGAGTTTGATCACTTTTCTATGACTATATGTAACAACTAATTCTTCTTTTTTTGTTTATGATGATCAAGAGATTTGATTAACATTTAATATGCATTGTATGATGGAATGATGTTCTATTGAGCCTTGATTAAAGCTGCTTGAATTGGAGTTATACTGATAGGTTGATCCGGCCATTTACTGAGTGTGCTTCTTCTGGTTAAATTTTTTATGGTTGGGAATCTATGGATCTTATTTTTTTTTCTTGGATTATGAATATCTATTAATGAACTCATCGCTTGGTCATGGATGATGATCAAGACTTTCTTTGGTTCACGCTTAATTATTCTCATGTTATGATCAGTGATTTATGTTTCATTCTTCTCATCTTATTCAACATACTTTGTGGACTTGCTGGATTGGGTTATTTGGTGACACTTGATCATTTGTTACTTGAAGGACTTGCTTGATCTTGGATTGAAGTGGAATGTTCTTTCTTGCATAATTGCATTATTTTGATGACTTGTTGACATGTCTTGTCTTGATGACTTGTATCTTCATTGCAATGCTTGTGCATTTGAGGTCTCATTTGCAAGGATGATATGATCCTTGTATCTAATCATGTATTGCGTGCTTATTTTTATTGCAAGTACATTATAGTGACGATAGTGAAGTATGATCATATATCATTTGTGTTGTTATCATACAAAATCCTTTTCCTTAAACACTTTTATATTTTATAAGCTTCCTTTTTGACAGTGACTATACGACAATATGGTTTGAGATAAATGGTTTCATTGATACATGGAACTCTACTTTTGTTGTAAACTCCCCGTTGATTGCAGCTTCATTATTATAAGAGCAAGATTTATAATTGCTCATAGCTTAGGCATTTTTGGTATTTTGGCATATCCTGTTACATATCGGAGTTACAAACCGAACACTACATCCGTATTGCCTCCACGGATAATTCGAAGATATGTTAGTGATAGAGTATCGTTTATGGATTTCAAGCCATGGGATTTATCATTGACACTTTAATCGAGGTATATGACTTGTGGTTTTGATTTCTTATATAAATGATATTCTGGGATGTTTACTTTTTAAATCGAGGCTTTTTAATAAAATGAATTTTAAAAATACATTTTTTATGTTTTTTCTCATTAGAACGAGCTTCAAACGAAAATCCTCTGCCTAACAGGCACATTTTCGTTAGAAGGTTGTTATAAGTCTGTTCGAACGAAAATGAGTTGTCATTCGAATGAGACCAAATATCATTAGAATGAAACTAGTGTTTTTGTTCGAACGAGAAGCCCTTTTTCGTTCGAATGAGATGGTGCCTCGAAATTTATATTTTTCTTCTTCTATAAAAACCTATTTTGTTCAGTTTTTCTTAAGACTTTTGGCAAAAATGAATTCCAAATATCTGAACCAAAAGTTCTTATCTTTGTGTTTTAAAAAAAAAACTTTTCTTTTCCAGATCATTCATCCCATATATGATTTGTTTACTTTTTCAAACCCAATTTTCCATACACCTGCATCAAACCTTTATAGAGTTATACAATACTGCTGATTTATGGAGCCGAGGCTCTACGATTAAAGAAGATAGGATCATGCATCCTGAGACTGATCGGTGGTTACCAAGGGGAGATCACTTCCTGTGGACGATCTTGGACTCTGCCGTAATTTGTAGAAGATTTAAAGATCCTACGCGTTATGCTTAGTGGAGCTAAGTAGTCTATAAGTCTATCAGTATCTGTCAAGCTCTTTACAGTGCTGAATACTAGGGTTTGCAGGAAATAATTTTCCTTATCTTCTTAACATGTTTGTTTTTCTTGTGTGATTGGAGGATTTACTTTGGACATTATATTTCATGCACACCTAAATGCTAATCAAGATATAATTTTGTTCAAATTTGAATTGGTTTTCGAACGGGTTTCCCTCAAATATTGTGTGATCCTAATTCTTACGGATTTTTTGGGATATTAATTCTTACAAATTGGTAACAGAGCCCGTTGCACTAAGTTTTTGTTTGATCCTTTAAAATTTGGGTTTTATGAATAATTTGTATAATAACCTATTTTTGATGGGACAAATCATGCTTATTGGAAAGCTTGAATGTGGTAGGCTTTGAAAGAAATTGACGAGCGTGTTAGGATTATGTGTGAAAGAGGGTGGTCACCACCTACTGTGACCAATGGCGTTGTCATAGATCCTTAATTCATCACTTCTTGGATGGGGGATGAACTTAAATCGAAGCGGTTTAAGTGCTATTTCTGAAATCGTCACCCCTGACGAGTTTCGCCGCATCATGGCATGCACCACGTCTAAGGAAGCATGGGATACCCTCCAGTTTACTCACGAGGGTACCAACGTAGTGGAAACTTTTAAGAATCAAAATCTCACCACCCAATTTAAGACTATCACCATGAATGAATCTGAAACTTTTGTTGAGTTTTATGCACGTTTATCGGATATAGTCAATTCTAGTTTTAATTTGGGTGAGAAAATTCCTGAGTTGCGAGTTATGAAAAATATTTTGAGATCCCTACCAGCCCATTTTATCCCTAAAGTTACCGTTATAAATTCATTGGGAATATTAGATACCTTATGTTAGAAGAACTCGTAAAAGACCTTCAAACTTATGAAATCGATATGTTTCCCAAAAATGTTAAGAAAAAGGAAATAAGGATTACTTTAAAGTCCAATCCAAAAGTAGAAAGAAAAAGTTTGTGATTCTGAGTCTGAATTTGATTTTGAGATGGATGATTTAGCCCTTTTTGCAAAAACATTTAAACGTTTTTGTTAAATTTAACAAAGAAAATTATTTCAAAGAAAATATTTTTGAGAAAAATAAACATGGGAATGAGGTCAAGAATGGTTATAAGAAAGATAAGGTGAGATATTCCCACGAGTATGACACTAGGCTAAAGAGACAACGCAAGGGGAAAGTTGCACACAAAGCCACTCTTAGAGATAGTGACGTCGAGTCGGTGGATTCTGGGGATGAATCACCACATGAATCGAATTTTTGTGCGTTTATGGCAAGTCACGTTATCACTTCTAGTTTGTCCCACACTGATGAGGACATTTTTAAACGTGAGAGCCTCAACGATGTTTTGAATCATTTAGGAAATAGTTAGAGTGAGGAAGAGAATTTGATTGAGGGCGAAGGTGGACTAAGAAAGGCCTTTCGTGAACTGTACACTGAGACTTTAAAAACAGAAACCCTTAATAAAGATTTATCTCTTAGGGTGTTTGATTTAAAGAAGGAGGTAAATCTTTTGAGAGAGTGTGAGGCCTCGGTGAGTCAACTTGATAAGGTGAAACTTTATTTCTATGAGGAGTTAATAATTATTGGGAGGGAGAAAACCGATTTGACAAACACTATGACTAGTCTTATGAAAGATCTTCAAGATTCATTAGAGACTCTCGAGAAATATAAAACTCGTGTATCCCAACTTGAGATTGATTTAGAACGTATTCAGGAGGTCAGGTTCACTTTAGAGGACACATTTAAGAAGTTTGTAAAGATGATCCCTGATCTCGCATCAGGTAATGTTGAGAGGCAAGAAATAGGTTATGACGGTGCATCCACTTCTAAAGTCACACCCGAATAGGTTCTCGAGTTTATGATGGATCCTTATGGACCTCAAATTAACCTACCATGGAGACCTAAGCTACCAAGAAGAGACCGTCTTATGCTTTTTGAGTAAGGTAGGCCCAAGACCATTTATATTTGTTCCCATTGTAAACAAATAGGTCACCTTAGAGAGTTTTGTTTTATGCTAGGAAGAGTTTCTTGCACGTGTCTCCCGTAATATGTTCCTACATGAGTTCCTAGACATATTCCCATATGCACTCCCACACATGTTGCTCCACATACTCCCAAACATCACCATAGATATTTAAAAAATTCCAAAAAGATTTTCGTTTTTATGAAAAGTGTAAAAAATTCAAAAAGATTTTTGTTTTTAAGAAAAGTTTGAAAAACTAAAAAATAATTTATTTTTGATAATTTTTTTGAAAAAGATAAAAAGATTTTTGTATTTTCATTTTTTCATTGTATATGAATGAACATTTAGGATATTCGGATCACTCCAACATTCCATACTTTCATGTGACTTTTTCGAAGTGCTTTAAGACATGGCTTTGTTTCGTTGGTGTGCTTCATAATGTGAGGGTGACATTTCGTTGTTCATTGGTGATTACTTGCTTCATGTTAAACTCTTTATCACTTTTATTGCACACGTGCATGGACTTTTTGAACATTGTACTTATTTATCATGTGTCGAATACGATGTTCTCATCCCAATCCTGCTTAATAACAAACTAAATATAAAAGAGATAAGTTGTGCTTGTAAGAATCATTGCCCGAATTTTATTTCCTAGATAATATTGATATATGTTAAGCAATGGAAAGGGGCTACGAAAGAGCAAAATTCTCTTAACGTTACAATCCACCATTTGCAAAAAGAGCCTAAAAAGATTAACGACACACAAAAACAGAAGTGCCAAGGCCATTGTTTTATATTCATTAGTGATTCGCTACATATGAGCATTATGATATCTTTGAAATATTTTATAGTGAATTCTTATATATGTGAGATTTTGAGGGTGTTATAAAGTAGAAGATCAATGGGTTTCCACATCAGACTCTCTTGAAAAGCATTAAATAGTTTGGAATTATTGATTTGAGAATCATTTAAATTCATGACATGTTGAAAAAGTTGATTCAATTATATTTGACTTTAACATTTTACACCTAAGATATAAGTTGAGTTCTTTCTTTAGAAGTATCTCATGACTTCGCGCACCTATGTTATGAATGTTTATGTTGATTTTCCTATGGAAAATATTCACACAATTACATTCCATTTTCATTATTCGGGTATTTTAGTGTTATTCCATGGTGACTGTGTGTTTTTGTACCTATATGTACTTTTTATGCTTTATACTTGAAATTTTCAAAAAAAATCATAGATAGTTATTATAGCTTTTGGATTATCAATACATGTGCTTTATTGATTATGTTTATGATGATATTTTTGCTTCTTCATGTGATGCTTATTATTTATGCTTAGATTCTAACCCTTTGTCTAATGCGGACAAAAAAGGGGAGAACAAATTGAGAGAGTTTTATTTTTATTTAAAACTCGTACGCGTTACAGTATTTCTTTATTTCATGTGTGTAGGTCTCTTCCGCTTTGATGATGATTTCAAGGACTACACAAGATGAAGACAAATTTAGCCAAGGGAAGAACAAATTCAGTTGAAGACAAAGTTTCAAATGTCGTTCCGACCAAGTGGATATCAAATTCAGTTGAAGAAAAAGTTTCAATTGTCGTTTCGTTTTTGGGTTTGGGAGGACATTACGATACATTATCTTAGGGGTTCATTGTAATTTGTTTTTTAATTTTTTGTTTTGTACCGGAATAGCCAAAAGGGGAGATTTGTAAGATCAAGATTTTATAAATGCTCATAGCTTAGGCATTTTTTGGTATTTTGGCGTATCCCATTAAAAACGAAGTTGTAAATGGAACACTACATCTACATTGCTTCCACAAATCATTCGAAGGTATGTTTGTGACCAAGCATCATTTTCAAATTTCAAGCCGGTTGATTTGACATCGACACTTTAATGGAGGTATATGATTTATGGTTTTGATTTCTCGTATAAATTAGATTATGGTATGTTTACTTTTTAAATCAAGACTTTTTAATAAAATAAATTTTAATTTAATTTTTTTTATTTTTTATGTCGTTCAAATGAGATTAAGATCTCGTTAGAACGAAAGATGGTTCTCGTTAGAACGAGCTTTGAAAGACCATCGAACGAGAGTCCTCTATATAATGGGTGCACGCTTGTTGGAAGGTTATTAGAAGTCTATTTGAATGAAAATAAGTTATCGTTCGAATGAGACCAAATCTCGTTAGAAAAAACTGGTGCTTTTGTTCAAACGGGACCATCGCCACAAAATTTACGGTTTCTCTATAAAACCTATTTTTTTTAATTTTTCTCAAGACTTTTAGCAAAAACGAATTCCATATATCTGAACCAAAAATTCTCATCTTTGTATTTTAGAAAAACACTTTTCTTTTTTAAATCATTCATCCCATATACGATTTTTTGAGTTTATTCAAACCCAAGTTTCCATGTACTTGCATCAAACCCTAGTAGAGTTATACTCTACTGCTAATTTGTGGAGTCGAGGCTCATGGCTGAAGAAGATAGGATTGTGCATCCTAAGGCTAATTGGTGAATATCAAGGGGAGACCGCTTCATGTGGACGGTGCTGAACTCTGTTATATTATGTTAAAGATTTGAATACCCTGGGCATTATACTCAGTGGAGCTAAGTGTCCTGTAAGTCGTCTAGTATTTGTCAAACTCTTTACAATGATGAATACTAGATTGTCCCCGCAAGGGATTTTTCCTTATTTTCTGTACATATTTGATTTGTTGTGTGATTGGAGAATTTAATTTGGACATTATAATGCATGAACACCTATTTGCTAATCAACATAAAAGAATTTAGAATTTGAATTTGTGTGTGCATAACCTACTACATGGACTATCCATACGAACCTTGCGTTTACAATTATTTTTCTCAAAACTATCTTTTTTCTTCCCCTTTGTCATTAGCAAAAACATATATTGGAGAGGTTGTTTATGGTATAACTAAACGGAAGTATCACATCCCATTTTTGGTACATGTTCCCGTAAGAAGCAGTATTTTTTGTTAATATTATTTAGTTCGATAATGTGGCAGCGAATTTTTGGTTATAGAAAATGCACTTGTATCACATAAAATTGGAATTTTGGTAAGCAAATATTTGAAAATACATTTGGTTCCCATGATGTTTTCGGGATGAGAATTTCAACTTTTTGGTAGAGCTTGGTGGGTCTATTTCTTTTAACTAGAGTTTATTTCTCGTGTAGATTCTTGGTTATTCCTATGGAAAAAAGGTTTCTACTTATTTTCTCACTTGGTTGTAATCCTTGATTTTGAAGGGAATAATTTTTGTTTTCATCAAATATGATATGTATGGATTCTTAGATGATACGAGTTCTTATATAAATAGGCTTGACTCCGTGTGAGTACTCCTTCTTCATCAGATTTAGGATTAGGGTGGCACAAATTTTCTTGACCATTTTGAATATAACATTTCCACCCAAAAGTTTTAATATACCCAATGTGTTGTTTCTTTTCTCTCTAAATATTATAAGGGTCTAGTTAATTACTTTCCACTTTATCAGGTAGCATGAAGTCTTCATATTTTGTTCCCAAATGGTATTCTAAAAATTACAAGGGATAAATAACACATTAAGATAATTCCTTAGGTCATAGATAAGTGTTATAATATTAACGTAAAATTCAAGAACCCGAGTTTTAGGGGTGTAGGTGATTTAGGGAGAGTGTGGGATATAATGAGATAATCCTTCAATATATTTGAACTAAGGAGACGTAAGGTCAATCGAGTTTCAAAAATCTGAAGTATTTCATTTGTAATAATATCATATCTTTTCCAAAAACTTTCATATGTTATGAAGTAAGGTTTTGTGCCTTTCTGAAATTTTGAAGTTCTTCAGTTTCCCCACTTTCATTTCATAGAGTAAATTATGAATGATGTAGATTTCATTCTGCAAAAGTTACATGAGATTAATTTTGTATACCAATATCCTCATTATGTCTCCAATGTGTGAAGGGATAGCTTGACAAATTGTCACAAACTCAATTATTGTGATGAGGACATGCGTGTGCCATTTACTCTTATTTTTGTGTAGGTTATCTTGAGTGTTTTTATGAAAAAATATCTTTATAATGAGAATCATCCTAAATTGGGAATGTATTAGGAGTTTATGTGAAATCAAGTTTGTACACATTTAAGGGAGTTCTGTAGATGCCGTGCGATAGCGATTAAACCGAATTCATAAATTTCCATGTTAACCTTATTTAATCGGTGTCAATTTTCAAACCAAATTGATTCATCCCCTAAACATGCAACTACGTGTGTGTGTAAAATCATCACAAATAAAATTACTAACTCACAGATTTCATGAAAAAATCCTTTTGGGTAAAACCTTTTATATCACTATAATACTTATAATGATTACAATGAAATCCGCAATGATCATTCCTCAGAACAATAACATAGACATGTAGTTTAGAGTCATCAATGGAACAACCGCAGCAGTCCACACAAATACATAGTCTGATTCAGCCCGGGAACACCAACGAGTACTTTCCTATTGACACGTATTCACGTCAGCCCAGTACCTCCCTCAAGTGGCACCTAGATCAGTAGTAGGTTATCCTCCCTATAAGAGTAAAATTCAGCAAAACGTATTTCGGGTTGAAAAACAATTCACATAAAAGATTGGGATTGTGTGAATTGAAAACAAAGTGAAAAACCATTAAAAGAAGGAGATTAAAGAATTCTGCAGATTTCAGTTTATGTATTCTGTAAAATGTCAGGTCTTCTTAAGCAAAACGGAGTTATTTAACAAGCTATTTATAAAAATGTTAAGGCAGCGCATCGCTCGAATGAAAAGTTCATTTCGCTGAATGATGACACGCGCCACTCGAACGAGCTTCGTGCGACATACGCTTGTGGCTTAAGTGACCCATTAATGTCGGTCAAACGAAAATAATTAAAAAATAATTTTTTTGTTTCTTCAAAAAATGTCTGCCTTAACACTTACAAAAATTTCTTTTGACGAAAAATGACGCCTCAACTGTAAAAAAATATCCCAATACTCTTAAATGAACCGTTAAGTATCCAAAACACAATCTTACCAAAATTCATCTCGTGGAGGCTTGAATGTTGAAGAACTTTGATATTCATATTCGTGTTCTCGTATCTTCAAACTTGAACTTTTTCTTCGACGGTTTGTACCAGTATATGACATACTCAATACAAAGTACGAACTTTATAAAATATGTCCCTACAAATCTCCTCCCATGTCTATGCTAGTACAAAATAAAAACATCTAAATTATCAAAGAAAAAATGCCTATACAAATCTAAAAAAATCTTCAACATCAAAAACTTCAAATCTTCAAGCTTTTCTCATTAGGGTGTGAAATATATGATCTTCAAGCAAAATTCATCTCGTAGAGGATTAAATGTTGAAGAACTGTGATATACATATCCGTCTTCTCGTATTTTTAAACTAGAACTTCTTCTTCGATGATTTGTAGCAGTATTGAAGAGTGCGTGTGCATTCAAACACATAAATTATTTAATTAAATTCAATTTTTTAATTAAATCCTAAAATCATGCATCCAGGTGTGATTGAAATCAATATGATCATGGAAAAATATTCAAACACACAAATCAGGAAAAATTCTCCAAAGGGGGAAATCCTTTTTATTTTCACTATAATTTGTAAGAAACGGTTACACGGATTATAATGAAAATAAGAGTGACATACGAAATACCCTCAGGTGTCAGTTCCGATGTCGTCGGCTGGAATCTCTCGCAAGAACTCCAAGTGGGCAGCAATGAAGAAGAGACGGCTTCTCCATAAATTAATCCAGATGAGTAAAAATGATCCTCTTGAAGGTTTAACGATTCACATACATAGATAGGAGTGTTTATGTGAATAAAGAAGGTATAAACCTTAAAAAGTGAAGTCTATTTTTTGGGCTATTAATCGCAGAAATTGCGTGTGAAAAAGACTTAGAAAACGTGTAGAATGAAACCAGATATTTATATAAAAATCTAAGCGGCGGTGGCGCTCGAACGAGATACGCATCTCGCTCAAACGAAGGACGCGTGTCGTTCGAACAACATCGCGTGAGATGCTTATCTCGCTCGAACGACAGTGTGAACTCGTTTGAATGAGCTCGTCGAACGAGGAACTCCACTTCTACACTTAGAAAAATTTCTGCTTTCGATAAAAAACATTTCAGACTTCAAAAAAAAAATTCTAAAAAATTCCCAAATATTTATGAAAATATAAACAACTCCAAAAACTAATTTTACCAATATTACATAGTGGAGTAGTGGGAACGAGTTGAGCAGCATGATGCATGTAGCATGATGTACGTGTGAAGATGATTTATGCATAGATTCGGATCAAAGCCTTCGAGGATAATCGTGTTGACATGCTGAATGTAGCGGTATAAGACATACATACTGTGATCTAGGAAAAACATAAAATTCCTAGACTCTACCTCAGACATTTATAAAATTATGCCCTTACAAATCTCCCCTTATGTCTATGTCGGTACATACATAAAAAATTCGAATTATGCAATCTCCAAAAAACAAATGACATACAAGATAATATCCCCATTAAATCCTCAAACTGAGAATACTAAATGACATGTCGCCAATCAAACTTCAACATCTTCAAATCTTTAGCTCTTCAGAAACTCCCAAACTTTTCTCATCAGGGTGTGCAATCCAATAATTATCAACTTTGTACCTACACACATGAGAAAAGCCAGATACCCGTGACAACCAACAGTTTGAAATACAATGCTATGCAAAAATCAAAGATCAATTAATCTTAAGCAAATCATTGATAAATCAACCAAACACCAAACAATTCTCCCCCATAATTCTTCTCCCCCTTTTTATGATGTCCCCAAAATAGACAGATGTGAGAAGCGCAAATCAATGTAAATGGAGAATGTCATGAGGTAAAAAATTTTCTATTTTTGATTTTTCAAAATTTTTCACACAAAATATACAATAAAGACTCACACCATGAACAAACACAAAAACAATCAAGTCGATGATAGCGTAAATGTAGGGGTGTGATCAAATTAGATAAGAAAATCAATGCATGCAAACATAAAATTAGTGCACGATGAATATCGGATACTCCTAACGAATAAACTCAACATATTCCTTAGGTGTAAAAAGATGGAAATATGACACATTGACTCAATCATATCAGCAAATCAAAGCTCAAAGTGGTTTCCACACCAATAACGTCCAAAATGATTTAATGTTTTTTCAGGACTTTCAATGCAGTGCAAACCCGTTTAAATTCTCCAACCAAACTCCCTCAGATTTATATTTTGAATAGATGTGATCTAAATTCTCAAACTTTGGAGAATTGATGGTGAAACCTAATGGCCCATATTCGGCATGAATTTTTTTTTATTGCCTTTAAATTTTTCCGGGCTCTTTTAAACCTCTTTGGACCTCGGAGAATAAAATTCCTCAATTTTTTAGGTCCGGTTTAATGGTGGCTTAATCGCAAAGGATAGGTAAGAACATTTCGTAGCCCTTCTCCATTTTTAAATACCACACAATCTCACCAAACGACTTTTTACATGCATTCCAATCTTGTCAAGTTTTATCGCATATGGTTCGTTATATAGACAAAATTGAGATGGAAACACTTAAGACAATATCTGATAGACAAGTACAATTATTAAATAAAACCATGCATGTGTGTAATAAAGGATATAAGGAGCCAAACATGTAGAAAGATATCACTAATCACATCTCAAAGACTCCAAACAATGTAAAGCATATGGATGCAATGATGTAGCGTCTCAAATCACTATCAAACAGTCACATGGATAAATGGATTGAATTTTATGACTCGGATATCTTAAATGCTCATCCATAAAAGGTGTAAACAAAATATAAATATCTTTTTGTGCTTTTCAAAAAAATTTATAAAAAGAAAATCTTTTTGGATTTTTAAAAAAACTAGAAAAAGCACAAACTAATGGCACATGATAGCAATGGGCAAAAGAGACATCATGTAAATCACCCTATGCTAGCAAACATGTCAAGACCTCAACCGGGAAGAGAAGTGGAGTTTTCCAAAGATGGTGACATCTTTTGAATCAACTCCATAAGATCATGTGTGGTCTTGACCAAAAACTTCACTTGCTCGCGAATATGTGCAAACTCTCTACCATTATGTGCAAGCAAAGTATTATGAATGGGTGCATGTGCGGGGACGTGTGAAGTGGCATGATATGGCACAAAACCCAACTTAGAACAAAACTCCCTAAGATGCCCTCGCTTCTTGCAGTGGGAGCAAACATAAACCGATTTAGGAATTAATTTATCAAGAATTTTGGGATGAGCTTTCCTAGATGGGCACCCATGAGACTCACTCACCAAAGTGGATATAGGCTCAGGAGCATTAAAAGTAGTGAATACACTGTCATTACCTTTTCCAACATCCTTTAAATTGGGATAGGGAACCATCTTATCAACCTTCTCAGATGCGTTCTCTAACGAGACTTGGACCTCCCGTGCTTGTTTGAGATCATCCTCAAGATATGATACGCGTGTCGTCAGACTAGACACCGTGTTGGTCAAGTCACATTTTTTCCTTTTTATCCCATCATTCTCTTCCTTCAACTCACAAATTCGAAGACCTAGGATCCTATTCGACCTTTTTGTTTCCATGGTCTTTATAAATAAATTTCTAAAAGCTTTTAGGATCACACTTTCATCTCCATTCTCATCCTCACTATCGCTTATTGTAGAGGGCATGGAAACTTTCTTTCCCTCTCTCCTAAGTCTAGTGGGACACTCAAATTTCTTGTGTCATGTCCCATCGCACTCAAAACATCTTATTTTCACAACGTTTTTCTTTCTCTCTTTTTCATTCTCTAAACAACTCTCTCTCTCTCTCTCTCTCTCTCTCTCTCTCTCTCTCTCTCTCCAAACAGTCTTAAATATTTCTCTAAAGCGGTGATCCTAAAAACTAATGCATTGTTACTCTTTTTGGTTTCAAATGACTCAGAATATAACTCAATGTAGGTGCGTTGAAGATCACTCTCGCTCTCACTTGCATTAACCTCTCCCTCCCTCACTTCGTTCTCACTGTTGAGGTGTCCCTGAGAAGCAGCATCCTCATCGTCGTGAGGAGCACTAGAGGTACTCACATAACTAGCCATGAATGCGGTGAAGTTACACTCATGCGGTGACTCGTCTCCAGAGTCCACCGACTCGATCTCACTGTCGTCACTAAGGGTAGCATTAAGGACAGCTTTACCCTTTTCTTTTGCAAGTTTGTTCAGCCTAGTAGCACACTCAAAAGCTCTATGACCGTTATTGTCGCACTCATATCATCTCTCACTGTCTTTCTTAGGAGGGTCTTTAAAATCTTTTTCCTTATTCTTTCCAATCTTATTTTCCTCAAAATTCTTTTTATCTTTGAAATTTCCATTTTTCTTGAAATTGAGAATTTTCTTGAAATTTTTAGCAAACAAAGCCAAATCATCTAAATCAAGGTCACACTCAGAATCAAACATTTTTATCTCCCTTTTTTTCTAGATGACTCAACTCTCTTTCTTGTCGACCCCTCACTCTTTCTACCCTGGGCATTAAGTGCAATTTCCTTATCTTTAGGCTTGACAGATTTAGGAAACATATCAATTTCATACGTTTGTAAGTCTCCTACAAGTTCCTCTAATTTAAGCGTGTTTAAATTACACACAGAATTTAGCACAGTGACTTTAGGGATAAAACACTTAGGCAGTGATCTAAGAATCTTTTTAACAACTCTAGCATTAGGAATGTGCTCACCAAGATTAAAGCTAGTGTTTACAATATCAGATAACCTAGCGTAAAATTCATTAAAACATTCAGTCTCAAGCATGGTGATGGTTTCAAATTGAGTTGTTAAATGTTACAGCTTTGATTCTTCCACAGCATTAGTTCCTTTGTGGGTAAGTTGTAAAACATCCCATGCCTCTTTTGACATGGTGCACGTCATTATTCGTCGAAACTCGTCAGGTGTGACGGATCCAGAAATAACACTTAAACGCTTAGAATTAAAAGATGACCATTTAAATTCTTCTTTAGTCCATGCAGTCACATATTTTAAATTAGTCACGTTATCAACAGTGATGGAGGGAGGTGTCTACCCTCTTTTAACTAAAATCCAAACTCTTTCATCAATATCTTTTAAGGCAGATTTCATGTGGGCTTTCCAGTAAGCATAATTTGTCCCATCAAAAACTGGCATTTTATTATGTTGATGTAAAAAATTAGATCACTCTAATAATTCAATCACAGATAAATAAATGACACAAAGAATTTTAAAGTGGTTCAGCCTTATAAGAATGGCCTACGTCCACTGTTTTGGTATTGCTGTTTGTATGGAAATTCTCGATTACAAGTTATCTCAAGAAATTCCGGTCTGGGTCCCCCCTTTTACAATGAGGATTGTATAATGTATTTATAGCCCTGAGGCTGTAATGTGAAAGGGTAATACATTAAACGATACGCATATGAAAAGGGTAATACATTTAATGCCCTCTTTGCGTGCGCGTCCAAATGATTAGCATTTAATGAATCAGTTGAACTGTTGGTTATCCAGCTATTAATGATTTGTTCGAGGTGCAGCTCGGACCGCCTGAGTAGCTCGGACCGCCTAAGCTTCTCGGTACTCAGGAGTTCTTCGGAGAGGCATTGTTCCTCGGAGCATGTGAGTTCCTCGGGTAAGCAGTGTTACTCGGGGAACTAGTCTTCCTCGCTGTAGTCTTATTCCTCGGAGCGCGTGGGTTCCTCGGGAGTGTTTGTAGTTGCCATGTAGATAACCACGTGTCTTCATATGATTGGTCCACATCAGCAGATTAAATTTGGTATCAACAGAAGCCCCCAATGTTTCATAGTTCGAAATTTGAGGAGTATGGAACATTCTTTCTCAGAATATGGTAGTTTTAAATAGTCTTCCTGATTTTTAGGAGCATTTCCCTTGTATTTATTTCTCCTTCCCAATTCGTAGAATCATGCCTTTTTGGACTTTTCTGCGTGCTTTGATTCCCGAGTCGCTTTTCATCTTTTTAGCCACTGTTGTTTTCTTTGATTCCCGCGCCAATATTTAATGCCCTTTTAGTCGTCGGTAACGTAATCATCCTTTTTTGTAATCATTAATTCACCATTTCCCAAGGCAAGATATTTAAACTTCACAGACACTCCCATCGTCTTCTACCTTTTCAAATTTTCATCTTCGAGTTTTTCATCGTCTCTTCCTACTCTCTTGTGCGTTCATCTTTTCCGTCGTTCGTTGTCAGCAGATCCGTTCTTTCCCTGTAAGATCTTCTTCCTTCATCTTTGTTTCTTTATTCACCATGGTTTATCCTGTTGAGTCTCTTGAGAAATTTCGTTCTGATTTTTCCATTCCCTCTTGGGTCGTCTTGGAAGAGCTTTCTGAGCCTTCTAATTATTTCAATTTGGCTGAGGGACATTGGTTCCCCAGTCTCTTTTTTGCTGAATGTGGATTTTCTTTTCCACCAAATCCTTTGTGTCTGGAATTCTGTCAGTACTTTGATGTTGTTCCTGCACGAATAGCCCCCAACACATGGAGAATAGTTAATGGGGTGCATAGATTAAATCAAGTGCATGGAACTCGTATAGGAATTCCAGAAATCATGTACTGCTATAGATGGGCAGTTAATGATAATATTTATTATTTAAAAACTAGGTTTATAAATAGAACCTTAGTAGTCAATCTCCCTGATGCCAATAGGGATTATTTTGAACACGGGGTTGTCATAAAAAATTGGCAACACCCTCCATTAGCTAGAGATGAGGTTTACCAGGGTCCCAGATTCCCTCCTTATGGCAATGGGATAGGTTATTTTTATTTTATTTTATTTATTTTGAAATCATGTTTGTTTTGTGTTTGATAAAATGTGTCACTGATAACAATGTTTGTTTATTTGCAGTTGATAGCAAGGGAAAGTGCCCAAAAGAAACAGATGTCAATATAAGGCATTTGGGACTTATCTGGGGTCTGCATCAAAGGGTTGCCGACGAGCACATCAGGTCGCCTTCGTATCTGCTCCAGTACAAGAGCTACACAACTTCCTTCACTGCTCGTCCAATGATCAGTGAAGCAGAGCCAGTACCAGCCTCTGCAAGTTCTTCGCCTGAATCTCATATCCTTTTGAGCGAAAGGATGAAGAAGAGAAGAACTCCTGCTCTGTTTGAGAAAATTACCTCCGGTTCTGGGGAGGTAAAAAGGATTAGGATTAATGTCCCAAAGGAGGGGACAAAGAAGACTGATGCAGCTCCTCCAGCTGCTCCTGCTAAAGACGTCGAGAAGCCCGCAGTGGCTCCGAGCAGCTCTACTGCTCCTGGAGAGGTGATCGTGATAACAACGACTAAGGATTCATCCCTGGTTGAATCTGTAAATGTTCCCCCGAGGAGGCTGAAGAAAAGCTCCTCGGTACATTTGGCTGACACCATTACTCAGCCCCCAGCTGCTGGGACTAGAGTTCCCACTTTTGTTCCCCCGAGCTCTGCCATGAGCTCGATAAAGTCATTGACCATTCCTGAGGTCCAAGGTACTGAAGATAACCTTACTCGGGACATGGTTACTTCTTTAGCTGCTCGTCACCTTGCTTCAGTAAGTGTTTTTACTTTAATCTTTTCATATTTCCTTTGTTGCTTCAATTTCTAACTTGCTTTCTTTTTCTGTTCACAGTTGACGAGCTGCTTCAACATAATCCTGAAGAAGGATGAGGCAATTAAAGCTTCATGCTCCTCGTCCAGCGTGGAGGGAGCTTTGGATGAAGCTAAAAAATCTCTGGCAGATTCTCGCCAGATATATGCCACTGATAAGGTTGTCTGGGAGAAGAAGATTGCCTCCACCGAGCAGGATAAAGCTCGAGCTGTTGAAGCCTCCAAAGAGTTGGAGAAGAAAAATAATGCCTTGGAGAAGGAAAATAAAGAGCTCGAAGAGAAGCTCAAAGCTGCTGGAGAGCTGGAAAATAAACTCAAGGTTGCTGAGGAGAGGTTGGGCCAGCTTCAGGAAGTAGGTCGGCAGAAGGAAGAGGCAAAAAATAAATTGAAGGATGCTGAGAACCTGCTGTCTGAGAAGCTTGCCTTGGAGAAGACCAAGAGGAAAGCTGCTGTGAAGAAGTCCTTCAGCTCTGGCTGGGACAAGGGGTGGAATAAGGGGTGTGCTGCCATGGTATCTAAAGTGGACTATGGCAGTCTAAAGTATTTTAGGGATGGATGGGTTACTGCCCTTCAGGAAATGAAGGTCGACGAGTCATCCGAGCTCTTCCAGAGACACATCCCTGGTCCCCCTCCTACTCCAGAAGAATTAGAAGAGGACGAAGCTACCTCTGAGGAGTCTTCAATGGTGATGGGAGATCCCCCCCAGCCATCCAGTCTGCTACCGAGCAAGTCGTTTCTTCTTCCGAGCAACAGCTGGTGCTCTCCGAACAGCCCACAGTTCCCTCCGAGCAACCTGCCTCCTCTTCCCAACCTCCCGAGAAGGTTTTGGGAGATAAGGAAAAGGTGTAGTTTTGTTCGGGCTTACTTTTATATTTTTCTTTCTTTGTCAAATGTAATCCAGCACTTGTAATTCTAAATTTTATGATCTAATAAAACTTGAATTTTCTTGCATACTGTTGTTTATCTTTCGTTCATACTCTGCTTATTCTTCTTATTGATGATTGCTTTTCTTTCTCTGCTAGTTTCTGGCCAGGATGGATCTGCTATCTGCCCATGATACAAAGTTGCTGCAACAGTGCAATGAGTACTTTAAGGATGGTCACACAGACTTGAGTGTTGCACAAGTTTCCGACATCCTTGGCCAGGATGCTTCAGAACAGGCAGTGGAAGCATATCAGTACCTGAAGTGTCTGCTTGATCGAGCGGTAGCCAATAATGTGGCTTACTATGAAATGATCGAGGATCTCCAGTGCACCCTCGAAGACCTTCAGAATCAATACAAGGAATCAACTGCCTTGTTGCATGAGAGTTACGAGAAGAAGTATAAACTGATCTTTGCTGACAAGGGCTACGAGAAGCTTTTTATTGGTTATGATTTAAGGGAGAGAACCCTGAGGGGCGAGGTCGAGGAATGCAGATAGATTGCCGAGCTGCTGGAAAAGGAAAACAACAACTTGCAGAAAGAGCTATCACAGTTGAAGTCTGCAGCCTCTTCTTCAACAGCCCTAATCCCAGTGACTGACGAGGGATTTTCATTCCTAGAAGTGGAGAATGCCAAGTTGAGGGAAGAATTGGATACCTTGAGGAGGTCGGGCCCTTCCACTTCTCCTCGGGGATGAGGAAGAGCTCCTCGGGGACGAGCAAGAGCAGCTCGGGTTCTTATCGAGGAACAGAGGACAGCATCTGCCTTAGAGAACCAGGCCTTCCAACTAATGGCGAAGAACCAGGCGTTATCTGATATGTCAAAGAAGATTAGGGACTTGGAAAAACAGCTCTCTGCGCAAAAGTCCGTCTTGGAGAATAAGGAGATTTTCATCAAGAGTCTCCACAAGCAGCTGGAAAGGCTAACATATCAATTCCACAAACAACCCAGGGAATTCTGGATGGCTGGATACAATGAGGCACTATTCCACTTGGACGATCGTATCCAGAATGCCAACAATGAGGGCTACAAATAAGGCTGGTTGAATGCCTTAGGTGTGCTGAAGCTCGAACAAGGACACTATCTGTGGGACTACCATGATCCCAGGTTACTCGACTTGCCTGTGCCACCGTACAATTTGGACATGGAATGGATCCCAGCTCGTGCCATTCCTCGGAGCTTAATTTCAAAATACCTCGGTGATTATAATTTACATTCCCAAATTGAGGTATCTCGTCCCGAGCATCTTTTAGATCGACCTTCTGTGATGAACGTCAGGATGATGAAGGATTTGAACTTCATCAATTCTCCTCAGTCTTTAAATGATCCGCCTGCTGGCGAGGAACCTGCATCAAAAGCTGAGGGGAAAAGACCAGTAGAATAGAAATTTTTGATGTAATAGTTAGCATACATATCAATATAACTTTCATTTTATCATCAATGTAATTTATTTCAAATTTAATGAAAAACTTTCATTTCTGTTTGCAAATCTTAATTGCTATTGTCTTGTAAATATCAACACTTTACATTTATGCATATCTGTTAAAAATAACAATATTGTGATGTTCGCCGACCAATTCAGTAATAATTAAAAAGTTCCAAGTTTCAATAATATTGCTCGATTACTTAATAATAAAGTCACGAGTATCAACCAATCAAGGTTGTTAAATTATGCTTGTCGACCAACTACGGTTAGTGAGAGTTTATCCCCGACTAATCATACTTGGTAAATTTTTGTCTTTTTCATAAAATGTGTCCGACCAACCAAGGTCGATAAATTCTCCTCATCGACCAACTACAGTTAGTGGGTTTTTATCCCCGACCAACCATACTTGGTACAGTTTGGAATATTTCGTTTCCTAGCCAAACAGGTTGGCATTTTTAGGAATATTTCTCCTCGTCGACCAACTACAGTTAGTGGATTTTTATCCCCGACTAACCATACTCGGTACAGTTTGGAATATTTCGTTTCCTAGCCAAACAGGTTGGCATTTTTAGGAATATTTCTCCTCGTCGACCAACTACAGTTAGTGGGTTTTTATCCCCAACCAACCATATTTGGTACAGTTTGGAATATTTCGTTTCCTTGCCAAACAGGTTGGCATTTTTAGGAATATTTCTCCCCGTCGACCAACTATAGTTAGTGGGTTTTTGTCCCCGACCAACCATACTTGGTACAATTTGGAATATTTCGTTTCCTAGCCAAACAGGTTGGCATTTTTAGGAATATTTCTCCTCCTCGACCAACTACAGTTAGTGGGTTTTTATCCCCGACCAACCATACTTGGTACAGTTTGGAATATTTCGTTTCCTAGCCAAACAGGTTGGCATTTTTAAGAATATTTCTCCTCGTCGACCAACTACAGTTAGTGGGTTTTTATCCCCGACCAACCATACTTGGTACAGTTTGGAATATTTCGTTGAGTAGTCTGCCGAGCTTTGACGAGTAGTGCGTTGCACTAGTATTCCCCAAAAAATTTTCAATAAAAGGAGAGACTTTGGCAGAATATCTTCATTTTATTCATACTGATGGAACTGTGTTACATATACATCACTGATAATACTTGTGTAGATGCTCTGCGTTCCATGCATTCTTAAGCTCCTCGCCTTCTAAAGTGGCTATTCGATAAGTTCCTGGTCGAACAACTTCTGTAACTCGGTATGGTCCATGCCAGTTTGCCTCCAGTTTGTTATGCTTTTGAATTACTTTCTTCAGCACATAGTCTCCTTCTTTCAGGTCGCACTTCTTCACCCTCTTGTTGTAGAACAAAGTTATTCGCTGCTGGTAAGCAGCATTTCTAATGGCTGCTTCTTCTCTGACTTCCTCAAGCATGTCTAAATTCAGTCTTCTCATTAAGTCGCTGATAGGGGAATTGAAATTCAGTACCCTGTGTGTTGGGAGGCCCAACTCGGCAGGTATGACAGCTTCACTTCCAAACGTCAGCATGTATGGTGATTCTCCAGTTGCTACTCGGGGAGTAGTTCGGTAATCCCAGAGTACTGATTGTAGCTCGTTGATCCAGTTTGCTTTTGCATCATCCAATCGTTTTTTCAAACCGTTCAACAGCGTTCTGTTTGTCACTTCAGTTTGCCCATTGCTTTGAGGATGACCTGGTGTTGAATGAACCTTCAAAATGTTTGACTGATGACAATAGGCGGCAAAATCTTCGTTATCAAATTGTGTCCAATGGTCTGTGATGAAGGCATGAGGGAGACCATATCGGCAAATGATGTTCTTCCAAACAAATTGGTACACCTTCTCGTACGTCATATCAATAAGTGGCTCAGCTTCTACCCACTTAGTAAAATAATCCACTGCGACGACGAGGTACTTGAACCTTCCTCGGGTCGTTGGCAGTGGTCCAACCAAATCAATTCCCCACATGGAAAATGGCCAAGGGGAAGTTATGGGTGTCAATAATGCTTGTGGAGTTCTTCGGATGGAGGAGAAACGCTGGCACTTGTCACATTTCTTGGCATAAGCTATACAATCAGCCCTCATCGTCGGCCAGTAGTATCCCTGCGTCATCACCCTTTGCAAAAGCGTCTGACCTGCTACATGTGCTCCACAAGACCCTTCGTGGATCTCTTCAATTAATTCTTTCACCTCGGAGGGATGTACACATCTCTGCAAACCTGCAATAATTCCTCGTCTATATAAAACACCATTAGTTAGTACATACCGAGCAGCTTTAAACTTCAATTTCTTGGCTGCGAGCTTGTCAATTGGCAATTCTCCCTCCTCGATATACGCCCTGATGGGATCCATCTAAGATGGACCTAAATCAAGGGTGATAAAGTTTATTGTCAAATCTTCATCTATACTCCGACCAACTAACACTTCAATTGGGATTGTTCGTCATAGCTCGATGCAAGTTGCTGATGCTAGTCGAGCTAGGGTGTCTGCTCTCGCATTCTCCATTCTTGGTATTCTGACCAGCCGAATAGCGGCAAATTCTGACACCAGCTCCTTTGCCTTTGCATGATATCTGATCATTAATTCTCCTCTAACTGCATATACTCCCATCATTTGGTTTACAATCAGTTGAGAGTCACTGAAGATCATAACTTGCTGCGCCTCCATAACTTTTGCCAAATTAAGCCCTACAATCATAGCTTCATACTCAGCCTCATTGTTGGATGCTTTGAATTGGAAACGCAAGGCGTATTCCATGTCGACCTCGTCCGGAGTGCTCAAAACTATTCTCGCGCCACATCCTGCAGTGCAATATGAGCCATCTACATATAGCCTCCATATAGGTAACTCGTCTTCAAATTTCGAATCAGTCAGAGTTCCTCAGTGAAATATTTGCTACTTCTTTTCATCCTTCCCGGATTTTTCTCGCTCCTCGTCGATCATTTTTTCTTGCCCTTTTACCAACCGAAGTTGGTCTGGGCTCGAATTTAATGATTTTGTAACATCCACTTGCCCTTTTACCAATCGGAGTTGGTCTGAGCTAGCGTTTGTCGATCCTGTAACATCCACAGGTTGACCAGCGAGCAACTCTTGTTCCTCGTTCGGAGTTCTCACAACTATCTCTGCGTCACATCCTGTAACATCCACACGCCCTTTTACCAATCGGAATTGGTCTGAGCTTGTGTTTATTGAGCCTGTAACATCCACATGTTGATCAGCGAGCAACTTTTGCTCCTCAGGGGTATCAGGATAGGTGAACTCGGCTATAAAATCTGCTACATCTTGCCCTTTAAGCGATGATCTGGGTTCATAGACTATATCATATTCACCGAGTTCTATTGCCCAGTACATCAATCTTCCTGATTTTTTTAGCTTATGCAGGGCTTGCCTCAATGGCATATCAGTATATACTACTATGGTATGAGCCTGGAAATATGGCCTCATTCTCCTACTCGCCTCAATCAGCGCCAGTGCCAATTTCTCCAGCCTTGGATATCTGATTTCTGCTCCTCGGAAGGCCTTACTTGTGTAGTAAATTGGTTTTTGTACTCCATTCTCCACTCTGATCAACACCGAGCTAACTGCATTCTCGGACACTGCAAGGTACAAATACAATTTTTCTCCCATCACTGGCCTGGACAACAGTGGAGGTGATCCTAAGTATTTCTTCAAGTCTTGAAAAGCCTTCTCACATTCATCATTCCACTCAAAAGTTTTCTGAGTGTCTTGAAGAATGGGAGACATCTATCAGTTGCTCGCGACACAAATCTGTTGAGTGCCGCTACTCGTCCTGTGAGACTCTGTACTTCCTTCTTCGTCGCTGGAGATCGCAGCCCTAATAGAGCTTTGATCTTTTCAGGATTTGCTTCAATGCCTCGTTGATTAATAATGTACCCGAGGAACATGCCTTCTCGTACTCCGAAGATGCACTTCGTCGGGTTCAGTTTCATTTGATATTTATCTAGTTGATCAAAAGTCTGACTTAAGTCAACTAGATGATCGGTAACTTTCTTACTTTTCGTCAGCATATCGTCAACATAGACTTCCATATTGTCACTGATTTGTTCAGCAAAGACCTTGTTCATCAGCCTCTGATATGTCGCACCTGCATTTTTCAAACCAAAAGGCATAACATTATAACAATAAGTTCCCCTAGGGGTAATAAAAGAAGTACTTTCCCTGTCTTCAGGTTTCATTTTAATTTGATTGTAGCCAGAATAAGCATCCATAAAGCTCAACAACTCGTGTCCCGAGGTAGCATCCACCAGTTGATCAATTCGGGGCAATGGAAAATGATCCTTTGGGCATGCTTTGTTTAGGTCGGTGAAGTCCACACACATCCTCCACTTGTTGTTCTTCTTCTTTACCATTACTACATTGGCTAACCAATCTGGATATTTAACATCTTCAATGAAACAAGCTTTCTGGAGCTTCTCGACTTCCTCCTGTATGGCTTGATTCTTCTCGGGACTGAATACTCTTCTTCTCTGCTTCACAGGCTTGATCTCCTTATTCACATTGAGCTCGTGACATAAGAAGTTTAGGTCTATCCCAGGCATATCTTCATGACTCCACGCAAAAGTTTGTCTTCTGCTTCTAAGGAAAATTATCAATTCTTGTTTTAATGAGGCTTCCAACGATGAACCTATTTGAGTAGTTCGCTCAGGGTGCTCGTCGTCCAGAATGATGTTTTCAGTAGCTTCCACCACTTGACCCTTCACGAGTTGCGACTCATCTCGAGGATCCAATGTTTCAATTTCTGCACCTTCATCCACTTGATAGGTAGTGGTCTTTTTCTTTGATTCTTCCAGTTCTTCTTGCTCGGTGGATGAATAATAGCATTCCCGAGCTACTTTCTAATCACCTTTCATAACTCCTACTCCAAAGTTTGTTGGAAATTTTAGGCATTGATGCACTGTAGACGGTACAGCTTCGAACTTCTTCAATCCTACTCTTCCCATGATGATATTGTACGATGATTGGACATTCTTATCCATCACGAAGAAACGTATTCTTTCTGCCCGACAAGCCGACCACGTACCAATGAATATATCCAACTTGATCGTCCCAAGTGGAAATACTTTCTCGCCGGCAAAACCGATGAGGGGTCTGTGGTAAGGCTCCAGTTGAGATAGCTTTAGATTTAAACTATCGAAACATGAGTAGAACATGATGTCTGCCGAGCTACCATTGTCGACCAGCACTCTTGAAATCATAACCTCCTTCATCCTCATTTTGATCACCAGCGGGTCATCATGAGGATATAGAACACCTGCAAGGTCGTTCTTTGATAACCCAATGACCAACTTCTCCTTGTTCACCTTTCTCGGGCGATCCTCCTCAGCTAAATTTATTCGCTGAATGTACGAGCAAGCTTGAGCCTCACCGAGGTAAGCTTTTCTTTCTGCAGTAAGGTCTCCTCCTCCTGCATCTCCCCATGTAATAACATTACAATCAAATGACCCAAAGCGTATCGAAAATACCTCTCGTTCTGGCTGCCTTGGTTTCTTGGGAAGATCGGGGTCATCCTCTGGATCAACTTCATGGTTTCTCTTCTTGTTCTCCTCTGCTCGACGAGGAGATCCAGATCTCTCTCTAGTTCGGTCATTGTTTCTTCTTTCGCCTCCCCGATCAACATACTTCGCTAGCTTTCCTCGTCGAATGAGTGTTTCAATCTCATTCTAAAGAGCTATGCAATTTTTAGTCATATGGCCATGATCCTTGTGGAACTCGCAATATTTTTCCCTATTCCTCATGTCAGGGTCTGCCTTCATTTTCTTTGGCCAGTTTAACTCTTCGGTGTTCTTAATTTCTTCCAAGACGTGGTTGATATTTACCTTCAAAGGTGTGTAATTATCAAATTTCCTCAAGACCTCCCATAACGACCTATTTTTGGATTGTTTGTCACCACCATTGTTCTTATGTTCTTTCTTCTTAGCTTTATCACCTTCCACCTTGGTTTCTTTGGCGTCCATATTCTTCTTTGCAGACATATCCTCCTCAGCATTCATAATCTTGGACGCTTTTCCCATCAGGTCCGACATGGTTCGAGGTGGATCTTTGGCCAAAGTATAGTACAACTTGTTTGGCAGCAGTCCACTCATCAAAGCGGTAATCGCTGTCTTCTCCTCATAATCAATGACTTCGAGTTTCTCGTTATTAAAACGAGTTATATAATCTTTGATACTCTCCCCAGCTTTTTGTCTAACACTTAACAAATGTGCTACTCGCTTAACTGGCTTTGCTCCAAAGAAGAAATTCCAAATGAATAACTCGGCCAGTTGAAGAAAAGTTGAAATCTTACCCCGAGGAAGATTATTATACCATATCTGAGCAGATCCGGTAAGAGTTCCTGAGAATGCCCTGCATCTCATCTCGTCTGGGACAGCATAGATGTCAGCAGCAGCTTGATATTGTTCTATATGAAGGACGGGGTCAGTCTTCCCATCATACTTAGGAGTCACAACAGGTGCTTTGAACTTTGATGGTGTAGGAAAATCAACAATGTCCTGGACAAAAGGTGTTCCTAGAACAAAGGTTCGTTGTAGAGGGGTCTTGGCCTTAGCTATTTCACCTAATCTATCCTCCAGCCTCTGAATAGATCCTTTCCATGCATCATTTCCTTCCTCGGGCCAATTGGTTCGAGCAACTAATCGCATTGAAGTGGCTTCCTGGGATTTATCTCGACGAGCAGCTGGTCGGTCATAAGATCCATCTTGACGAGCAGCTGGTCGCGACTGGGCAGATCCTTCCCTTAAATCTGATGGTCGTCGAAAGCTCCTCGATGCTGCATTAAGAGGACTTTTGTTCCTCCTAGGGCCTAAACGGTCGAAAGGAGAAGCCCTACTTAACCTCTCCAATGCGCTAGTCCTTTCTGGGGAGAGGGTGACATGTTGTTCAATATCTGTGACTCGTACTGACGAAGATCGTCCAGGTTGATAAGAAAAATATTCAGATTCATCATTGCGATACGAATCAGTACGCCTAGTACGCGAAGAAGGCGCACGGGTATTTCTTTGAATGCTTCGTGGTCCGGAATGGGCTGATGCACCGCCATGGAGGGTTTGGATAAGTTGTCGCATTGTTTCTTGCATGACGGTCTGGCCCTGAGCCAGATTTGCCATTATTCCAGTCAGATCTGGAACAATTGGTGGAGCAGATGGATTTGGAGGGGTTCCAGCGTTTCGATTGCTGGATTCAGGAATATCAGCCATTGGTAATGGATTATTTTTTATGAGAAAACGATTTTACCAGTCGATTCCCACAGACGGCGCCAATCTGTTGATGTAAAAAATTAGATCACTCTAATAATTCAATCACAGATAAATAAATGACACAAAGAATTTTAAAGTGGTTCAGCCTTATAAGAATGGACTACGTCCACTGTTTTGGTATTGCTGTTTATATGGGAATTCTCGATTACAAGTTATCTCAAGAAATTCCGGTCTGGGTCCCCCCCTTTACAATGAGGATTGTACAATGTATTTATAGCCCTGAGGCTACAATGTGAAAGGGTAATACATTAAATGATATGCATATGAAAAGGGTAATACATTTAATGCCCTCTTTGCGTGCGCGTCCAAATGATTAGCATTTAATGAATCAGTTGAACTGTTGGTTATCCAGCTATTAATGATTTGTTCGAGGTGCAGCTCGGACCGCCTAAGCTTCTCGGTACTCAGGAGTTCTTCGGAGAGGCATTGTTCCTCGGAGCATGTGAGTTCCTCGGGAAAGCAGTGTTCCTCGGGGAACTAGTCTTCCTCGCTGTAGTCTTGTTCCTCGGAGCGCGTGGGTTCCTCGGGAGTGTTTGTAGTTGCCATGTAGATAACCACGTGTCTTCATATGATTGGTCCACGTCAGTAGATTAAATTTGGTATCAACATATTATATATAGTTTCTCCATATTGAACACGCCCTTTTCCAAAAATCAATTTTTTAGAAAATTGATATCTTAGAAAAAATTTGCGAAAAATTAAACGATATAATTGTGTAATTGGCTCTGATACCAATTTGAAGAGTGCTCGTGCATTTAAACACATAAATTATTTAATTAAATTCAGTTTTTCAATTAAATCCTAAAATCATGCATCTAGGTGTGATTAAAATCAATATGATCATGGAAGAACATTCAAACACATAAATGAGGAAAAATCCCCCAAAGGGGCAAAACCTTTTTATTTTCACTATAATTTGTAATAAATGGTTACACGGATTACAATGAAAATAAGAGTGACATACGAAATACCCTTAAGTGTCGATTCCGATGTCGTCAACTGGAATCTCCCGCAAGAACTCCAAGTGGGCAGCAATGAAGAAGAGACAGCTTCTCCACAAATTACTCCAGATGCGTAAAAATGATCCTCTTGAATGTTTAACTATTCACATACATATATGGGAGTGTTTGTGTGAATAAAGAAGGCATGAAACCTTAAAAAGTGAAGTTTGTTTTCTGGGTTGTTAGTCGCAGAAATCGTGTGTGAAAAAGACTTGGAAAACGTGTCGAATGAAACCAGATATTTATACGAAAATCGAGGCAGCGACGGCACTTGAACGAGATAGGCATCTCGCTCGAACGAAGAACACGTGTCGTTTGAATGACATCGCCCGAGATGCTTATCTTGCTCGAACGACAGTGTGAACTCGTTTAAACGAGCTCGTCGACCGAGGTACTCCGCATCTACACTTTGAAAAAATTCTGCTTTCGATAAAAAAACATTTCAGACTTCAAAAAAAATATTTTCTAAAAAATTCCCAAATATTTATGCAAATATAAACAACTCCAATATATCATTTTACCAATATTGCGTAGTGGAGTAGTGGGAATGAGTTGAGCAGCACGTCGCATGATGCACGTGTGAAGATGATGGATGCATGGATTCGGATCAAAGCCGTCGAGGATGATCGTATTGACGTGCCGAATGTAACGGTATCAGACACACATACTGTGATCGAGGGAAAATAAAAAATTCCTAGATTCTACCCCGGACATTTATAAAATTATGTCCTTACAAATATCCCCCTATGTCTATGTCGGTACATACATAAAAAATCTTAATTATGCAATCTCCAAAAAACAAATGACATACAAGATAATATCCCCATTAAATCCTCAAACTGAGAATACTAAATGACATGTCGCCAATCAAACTTCAACATCTTGAAATCTTCAGCTCTTCAGAAACTTCCAAACTTTTCTCATCAGGGTGTGCAATCCAACAATTATCAACTTTGTACCTACACACATGAGAAAAGCCAGATACCCGTGACAACCAACAGTTTGAAATACAATGCTATGCAAAAATCAAAGATCAATTAAGCTTAAGTAAATCATTGATAAATCAACCAAACACCAAACAATTCTCCCCCATAATTCTTCTCCCCCTTTTTATGATGTCCCCAAAATAGACAGATGTGAGAAGCGCAAATCAATGTAAATGGAGAATGTCACGAGGTAGAAAACTTTCTATTTTTGATTTTTCAAAATTTTTCACACAAAATATACAATAAAGACTCACACCATGAACAAACACAAAAACAACCAAGTCGATGATAGCGTATATGTAGGGGTGTGATCAAATTCGATAGGAAAATCAATGCATACAAACATAACATATGTGCACGATGAATATCGGATACTCCTAACGAATAAACTTAACATCTTCCTTACGTGTAAAAAGATGGAAATATGAGACATTGACTCAATCATATCAGCAAATCAAAACTCGAAGTAATTTCTATACCAATAACGTCCAAAACGATTTAATGCTTTTTAAGGACTTTCAAGGAAGTGCAAACCATTTAAATTCTCCAACCAAACTCCTTCAGATTTATATTTTGAATAGAGGCGATCTAAATTCTCAAACTTTGGAGAATTGATGGTGAAACCTAATGGCCCATATTCAGCATGAATTTCTTTTTATTGCCTTTAAATTTTTTCGGGCTCCTTTAAACCTCTTTGGACCCTGGAGCATAAAATTCCTCAATTTTTTAGGTCCGATTTAACGGTGGCTTAATCGCAAAGGATAGATAAGAACCTTTCATAGCCCTTCACCGTTTTAAAATACCACACAATCTCACCAAATGATTTTTTACATGCATTCCAATCTTGTCAAGTTTTATCGCATATAGTTCGTTGTATAGACAAAATTGAGATGGAAATACTTATGCCAATATTTGATAGACAAGTACAATTATTAAATAAAGCCGTGCATGTGTGCAATAAAGGAGATAATGAGCAAAACATGTAGAAAGATATCACTAATCACATCTCAAAGACTCCAAACAATGTAAAGCACATGGATGCAATGATGTAGCGTCTCAAATCGCTATCAAATAGTCACATGGATAAATGGAATGAAATTTGTGACTCGACTATTTTAAATGCTCATCCATAAAAGGTGTAAACAAAATACAAAAAAAAATTTGAGCTTTTCTAAAATTTTTATAAAAAGAAAATCTTTTTGGATTTAAAAATAAATAGAAAAAGCAGAAAATAAAACAAACTAATGGTGCATGGTAGCAATAGGCAAAAGAGACATCATGTAAATCACCCTATGCTAGCAAACATATCAAGACCTCAACCGGGAAGAGCGGTGGAGTTTTCCAAAGATGGTGACATCTTTTGAACCAACTCCATAAGATCATGAGTGGTCTTGACCAAAACCTTCACTTGCTCGCAAATATGTGCAAACTCTCTACCATTATGTGCAAGCAAAGTATTATGAATCGGTGCATGTGCGGGGACGTGTGAAGCCGCATGATATGGCACAAAACCCAACTTAAAACAAAACTCCCTAAGATGCCCTCGCTTCTTGCAGTGGGAGCAAACATAAATCGATCTAGTAATTAATTTATCAAGAATTTTGTGATGAGCTTTCCTAGACGGGCAGCCATGAGACTCACTCACGAAAGTGGATATAGGCTCGGGCGCATTAAAAGAATTGAAATCACCGTCATTACCTTTTCCAACATCATTCAAAACGGGATAGGGAACCATCTTATCAACCTTCTCAGATGAGTTCTCTAACAAGACTTTGACCTCCCGTGCTTGTTTGAGATCATCCTCGAAATGGGATACACGTGTCGTCAGATTAGATACCGTGTTGGTCAAGTCATACTTTTCCCTTTTTAGCTCATCGTTCTCTTCCTTCAACTCGAAAATTCGAAGACTTAGGATCCTATTTAGCTTTTTTGTTTGCACGGTCTTGATAAACAACTTTCTAAAAGCTTTTCAGATCACACTTTCATCTCCATTCTCATTCTCATCCTCACTATCGCTTATGGTAGTGGGCATGGCAACTTTCTTTCCCTCTATCCTAAGTCTAGTGGGACACTCAAATTTCTTGTGCCCTGTCCCATCGCACTCAAAACATCTTATCTTCTCAAGGTTTTTCTTTCTCTCTTTTTCATTCTCGAAACAACTCTCTCTCTCTCTCCAAACAGTCTTAAATCTTTCTCTAAAGTGGTGATCCTAAAAACTAATTCATTGTTACAGTTTTTGGTTTCAAATGACTCAGAATATAACTCAGTGTAGGTGCGTTGAAGATCGCTCTTGCTCTTACTTGCATCAACCTCCCCTCACTCATTTCGTTCTCACTGTTGAGATGTCCCTTAGAAGCAGCATCCTCATCGTCGTGGGGAGCACTAGAGGTACTCACATGATTAGCCATGAATGCGGTGTAGTTACACTCATGCGGTGACTCGTCTCCAGAGTCCACCGACTCGATCTCACTATCGTCACTAAGGGTAGCATTAAGGACAGCTTTACCCTTTTCTTTTGCAAGTCTGTTCAGCCTAGTAGCACACTTAAAAGCTCTATGGCCCTTACTATCGCACTCATAGCATCTCTCACTGTCTTTCTTAGGAGGGTCTTTAAGATCTTTTTCATTTTTCTTTTCAACCTTATTTTTCTCAAAATTCTTTTAATCTTTGAAATTTCCATTTTTCTTGAAATTGAGAATTTTCTTGAAATTTTTAGCAAAGAAAGCCAAATCATGTAAATCAGGGTCACACTCAGAATCAGATGTTTCTATTTCCCTTTTTCTAAATGACTCAACTCTCTTTCTTGTCGACCCCTCACTCTTTTTATCCTGGGGATTAAGTGAAATTCCCTTATCTTTAGGCTTGACAAATTTAGGTAACATATCAATTTCATACGTTTGTAAGTCTCCTACAAGTTCCTCCAATTTAAGCGTGTTTAAATTACCCATAGAATTTCGCACAGTGACTTTCGGGATAAAACGCTTAGGCAATGATCTAGGAATCTTTTTACAACTCTAGCATTTGGAATGTGTTCATCAAGATTAAAGCTAGTGTTTACAATATCAGATAACCTAGCGTAAAATTCATCAAAACATTCAGTTTCAAGCATGGTGATGGTTTCAAATTGAGTTGTTAAATTTTACAATTTTGATTCTTTCACAGCATTAGTTCCTTCATGGGTAAGTTGTAAAACATCCCATGCCTCTTTTGACGTGATGCACGTCATTGTTCGTCGAAACTCGTCAGGTGTGACGGATCCAGAAATAGCATTTAAACCCTTAGAATTAAAAGATGATCATTTAAATTCTTCTTCAGTCCATGCAGTCACAGATTTTAAATTAGTCACGTTATCAACAGTGATGGAGGGAGGTGTCTACCCTCTTTCAACTAAAATCCAAACTCTTTCGTCGATGGCTTTTAAGGCAGATTTAATGTGGGCTTTCCAGTAAGCATAATTTGTCCCGTCTAAAACTGGCATTTTATTATATAATTTCTCCATATTGAACACGCCCTTTTTCAGAAATCAATTCTTCAGAAAATTGATATCTTAGAAAAATTTTGCGAAAAATTACACGGTATAATTGTGTAGTGGCTCTGATACCAATTTTAAGAGTGCGCTTGCGTTCATACATAGAAATTATTTAATTAAATTCAGTTTTTCAATTAAATCCTAAAACCATGCATCTAGGTGTGATTGAAATCAATATGATCATGGAAGAACATTCAAAGACACAAATGAGAAAAAAATCCCCAAATGGGCAAAACCTTTTTATTTTCACAATAATTTATAAGAAACGGTTACACGGATTACAATGAAAATAAGAGTGACATACGAAATACCCTCAGGTGTCGGTTCCGATGTCGTCGGCTGAAATCTCTCGCAAGAACTCCAAGTGGGAAGCAATGAAGAAGAGACGGCTTCTCCACAAATTACTCCAGATGAGTAAAAACGATCCTCTTGAAACCTTAAAAAGGTAATAAAGAAGGCATGAAATCTTAAAAAGTGAAGTTTGTTTCTGGGCTGTTAATAGCAAAAATCGTATGAAAAAGACTTGGAAAATGTGTAGAATGAAACCAGATATTTATACAAAAATCGAGGCAGCGACGACGCTCAAACGAGATAGGCATCTCGCTCGAACGAAGGACACGTGTCGTTCAAACGACATCGCGCGAGATGCTTATCTCGCTCGAACGACAGTGTGAACTCGTTTTAACAAGCTCGTCGACTGAGGCACTCCGCTTCTACGCTTAGTAAAATTTCTACTTTCGATAAAAAACATTTCAAACTTCAAAAAAATATTTTCTAAAAAATTCCCAAATATTTATGGAAATATAAACAACTCCAATAAATCATTTTACCAATATTGCGTCGTGGAGTAGTGGGAATGGGTTGAGAAGCACGTCGCATGTAGCATGATGCACGTGTGAAGATGATGGATGTATGAATTTGAATCAAAGCCGTCGAGGATGATCGTGTTGACGTGCCGAATGTAGCGGTATCAGACATATATACTGTGATCTAGGAAAAATAGAAAATTCCTAGATTCCACCCCGAACATTTATAAAATTATGTCCTTATAAGTATACGACATACTCAATACAAAGTACGGACTATATGAAATATGTCCTTACTAGTTCCAATGTGTGGGTGTTTATTTTATACTTGAGTGTAAGTGTGAGAGTTCATGTTTTTATTTCAAGTGCAAGTTTCGTTTTCATCCAATATTTTATTGCCACTCATTCTTAAAAGCATTATTTTTCTCTTTTTGATACTTTACCTCTGACCTAAAGGCATTCCTAATAATCATTCCTTTTCAAGGAGTATCCACAATTTTCAACATCAATTCTTCGAATCTTTACCCAATGTTTTTAATAATTGTTTTCCTTTCTTTTAGAAATTTTTATCTTTCTAAATTTATTTTCAAAGCCAATAATCTTTCTCAATTTTCAACATCCATTCTACAACTAAATATTTTCTTCAAATCTTTCTCAATATTATCTAGAAAAACTCTCACCATAAATATCACTTTTTTAGCAATCTTTTCCAAAGATATGAAGTCTAGCTATTTATATTTCCAGTTTAGGTTGTTGTATATTCACCATTTTTCACATTGTTGTAATTTCCAACCATATGATTATTATTTCAGATGTGATGAATATTTTAATGATTATTTTGATCAAACACGTTTACATTGTACTTATGTTATAGTGACTTTTAGATTGAGCTTAAGGTGTAGTGGTTTCTGGAGGTTGTGTGCATCAGGTTCTTTAATTTTAGTTGAAAGGGAGAACAATAATTATTTGAGTATTAAGGATATATTTTACCCACTTGAAGATTCCTTTATATCCTTAGAACTTTGTGAAGCCTTTGACGTTTCATCATCATTTTCCTTACTTGCGTATCTTCAAAATAAAGTATTTTTTGTATTCTTTGAGTATCTACAAAATACAAAAAAAAACTTTCCTTTTTGGTACCCATTGAGTTTTGGGTCGTTATTTGTTAATGAAGGAGTATGATAATATCCTTTGTTTATACTTGTGAATTTTTCTTTTCCTCATGTAAACATCAAACGTATGATTATTTTTTCCACAATATGTGCAATGAGCATTAGATAAACGAGATTCACAATCAACATATGCATTATCTTTCCTTTTGCAAATAATACAAAAATGATCCTTTTCTAAATTTAGTTGGGCATGGAGGTTTTCAAAAGTATAATCTTTATTTTGTAAAAAGTGGAATGGACATCTTGTTTGATGTTTTTGGGTTTTGTGATTTTTATTTTTGATTCCTTAATTTTTGTAACACCCCCTATTTTCTCACATACTCGTTTTCCATACCAATATGCTGAAAATAGGTCGTATTAATAAATTTATATAATTCTCCGCATATAGATAAAAATAATAATTAAAGTGTATTTTAATCCATCCACAACATGCGATAACTAAACAATAAAAAAGAAACTGGAATAAATACTCAATCATCCAACATAATAAAATTGAGGGAGTCTCAACTCTCCAATAATCCAACTAAATAAAATATTCGGGACTCAAGGTCCAGAGAATCTATGAATAAAATAACTGAAGTAGAGTACTGAAATAAATAACAACCTAATCTAGGAATGACCTAGAAGACTGGAAATCAAGTGGAGTGGCAAGTCTGAATATCCTCAGCCCAGCAGTTTCTTGTCTATGAAAGGAAAACAATTTTATATGATCCGGATCAGCGCCCTAAAGTTGCAAGAAATATATTCAATATCAACAGTAATACTAATGTGAGTCATTTACAATGAACATGTCATCTTATCGACATTCTCATGCAGCAAATACCTCATCACAAGTAGAATACTAAACTCATTGCAACCTGAGACACCCCGACTAATTAAATACCGGGTAGTTACTCCTTTATAAAATTAATTCAAAATGCCAAGTTGGCTCAGTTAATAGCATCACTGTCGAAAACATTTTATTATTCCTAACCACCTAGTATGTAAAAAGCAAGTTGCCAAATTTTAATTAAATCTGATTAACATGCAACAAGAGTAATGAATAACTAAATAACACCATTCACCATACTGAAGTAAAATGAATAACCATCACAATATGTAAATAAAACTTGGAGGAAAAACTCCTCAATACAAATCCCACAACTGATAAGTAAACTGAAATAAATAACTAAAACTGAATACTGAGCAATACATGCTAGAGTCTGAAAACTGAAATGTAAAAATGTCTAATAGAATTGGGCAACATGCCCTACAACTGATAGATGCTGAGACTGGAATCCAAATGAGAGAGGCGTCTAAAAGCAAGTCCCTGTAGCTTCCACAAACAGCTACAGCTCGTCACCTGAATGAGAATCCTATGCTTGGTGTCCTTGTGGCTGGGCACCTAAAATGGTTTTACAAGAAAATATATTTGAAAGCAAATGGGTCAGAGCCCGAAAGTGGAAATCATTTTAAAAACCTGCAAGTGCTTTAAAAACATTTAAAACATTAAATGCAAAGTACATGTTAGGACGTGCACTCACATTAAATTCTCACCTCTCGACTAACTGTGCACTCCTATCGTAAGTACCCATCTATAACTACCCTTTCCACTAGCTAAGTGACAACGTAACTAGCTAGACTACCAAAGGTTCTACCCATTTTACTCGGTTAATTTAACATAACAACGCTCGTAATTTAATAGAGGTTTAACGTAAACTCAGTTACTAACTATGCCATTGATATAACTATCAGCTAACTCATTATATAACTCGAAACAATATCGTAATATTTTTACAACATTAACATGAGGATTTCCGTTAATTTAAAGTATATTATTCACATCATAAATATACGATACAAGCACCCCGCAATCTAAGCTGTAGTGCACACATACTCTGCTATCCATCCCGGTACATCACGTACATAAGGATTACATATTCCGAATCTCTCAGGAATAGTTTACTGATAACAACATCACAAATAATGGAGGCGAACACAGTCACCATCACATGGGTCACGCACATACCTACGCTCCCATGGTCAGCGGACTTATTAATATCACAATAAGTCTTTCTATGACCTATGTTCATCAAGGTACCAGTCTAAATCCCCCCCGTAGGCACACAAGGATTAGAGGGTCCTAAGCGAACGTAAACCTCCCCCGTGATAGCAAGTATGGTAGGTATGTTATACACATAAACTATATACTAAGCATTCACACATCTTAGATATTACCATATTAATAAGGTATTTTCTACATCATTATACCATTATTCCAAACTTTTATATTTCAAGTTATCCGATAATATATAATTTAAATAGTCGACACGTCTCACGTCGTAATTCCTTAAACTTAAAACCTATCTCAAATAGACTATTAAGTCTCCCATAATTCTCACATATGACATCTTTATACCTAAGGTCTTTGTTTCTGCCCCAAACCTTATTTCATCAACTTATTCCAATTGGTACTATTAACCCAATTATTATCTCACATAACGAATTTCATTTATTTAGAATAATTCCTCGAATTGCATTCTAATTAAAGTCCACTATAATAATCACACCTACTGGTCTTCCTTAAGGGTGAGGGTATTCTTAAGTTCTCCAAACGTATTCTCCGAGGGTTTCCACCATTAAAATTAAATTAAGGAAAATTTTACTCATTCTGGGAAGGTCGATCGATCGACCTATGAATATCGATCGATCGATCTAGTCGATCGATCGATCTAGTCGATCGATCGACTGATGAATGTCGATCGATCGATCGAACAGGTATGGCTACGGACTGCTTCGTTCTGCAGATTTGAAAACGTCCCAAAACTTATTTCTAGCGTATGATTCTCAGATATAACGTTATAGTAATGTCATATAACCATCCTACAATATTACTAACGTCCATAAATCAATATTTCAACAACTATAGGCTACATATGGATCAATCTTCATCAAAAACCTAGTTTTTCTGATTTTTCTCAAGAACAGTCATGAACCTCATCTTAAATCCGTTTTTGGTATTACAAAAGGCAGTAATTCACATAATATGATCATCCAGTAACATTCTACATGCAACCTATATCCCAAAATTCAAACTAATAACTCCAATCTTATGGGTTTTTCATTATCTTCCAAGAACATACAAAGTTTTTGAATAATCTAACATGGAAGAATCATTCTCTGAAATTTAAATGGAATAAATCACTTGCCTTGGTTTGATTTCGGATTTGGTGTTGATTTGGTGAAGAATCTCTGCAGAATTCCTCTCTCTCTCTCCTTCTCCAAGCTGTCTTCTCCAAAAGATGGCTATGGTGGCTAGGGTTTTCTTTGGGAGAGTTGGAAGACTAAATGATAACTTACGTAGCTTATGGGGTTAATAAAGGGTTGGTTGGGTCAATCCTTATCAGATTACAACTCTCAATTTTCGTCACTTTTAATTACCCAAAAATACCAAATTACTAAAATACCCTTTAAGTTACCGGTATGGCCTAAAAATACCCCGGGACCCAAACTATACCCCCGGCTAGTGTTTTCTGACTATCTCGACCCTTCCGGACGCGTTGACGCACTCAAAACGACCATACAGATTATAGATTTTAAATTCACTTTTATTAACAAAATAATATACCGTGACGCGGCGGTCCCACGCGTCTCAACAAAATTTCTAAAATGCCGTATATAAATCTCACGACAAATTTTATAGTACCAGATACATATATAATCTTATATGTACATAATCAAATACCAATTCGCATCATATTAGTATTTATAACCCGGATTAATTTCCAATTAATACGCAATTAATTAATTAATCCCAAAAATAATTATAGCCAAAAGTACGGGGTATTACATACTCCCCCCCTAATAACTGAATTTCGTCCCGAAATTCGAAACTAGAAAGTACCTGCTAAAAATAGCTCTGGATAACGTTCGCGCATCTCATCCTCGCGCTCCCATGTGGACTCCTCGACATTGTGATGTCGCCACTGAACACGTACTAACGGGACTATCTTTGACCGCAGTTTCCTCTCGCTTCGGTCCAAAATAGCAATTGGCCCCTCCTCGTAGGAGCTATCCGGCTGGAGGTCGATGTCCTCCACAGCAATGTGAGAATGAGCCAAATTATCTCTAAGGTATTTCCTCAGTGAGGAAATATGGAACATGTCGTGAATCCGATGCAAGTGCTCCGGTAGCCCCAGTCTATACGCAACCGGTCCGATCCGCTCAATAATAGGAAACGGCCCCACATACCTCGGTGCCAACTTCCCCTTCTTCCCGAATCGCATAATCCCCTTCATCGGAGAAACCCTGAGCAAAACCTGGTCCCCTACTTGGAACTCCCTGAAAAATCTCTTCGCATCAGCATAACTCTTCTGCCTGTCTTGAGCTACCCGAATGCGACTCCGAATCAACTCAATCCTTGCCGAAGTATCCTGGATCACTTCTGGCCCAAGTAATTTGTTGTCCCCCACCTCCAACCAACATGCTGGGGAACGACAAGGTCTACCGTACAATGCCTCAAACGGAGCCATGCCAATTGTGAACTGATAGGAGTTGTTGTAAGCAAACTCCACCAGTGGAAGGTACTGCTCCCATCCTCCCCTGAAGTCAATAATGCACATGCGTAGCATGTCCTCCAACATCTGGTTGGTGCGCTCTGTCTGCCCATCGGTCTGCGGGTGATAAGCCGTACTCAACCGCAATTCCGTGCCCATGGCCTCCTGGAAACTCTCCCAAAACCTCGAAACAAATATTTTGTCTCTGTCAGACACGATATTCAGGGGCACACCGTGAAGTCTAACAATCTCTGAAATGAAAAGCTGGGCATACTGTCCCGTAGTGTAGTCAGTCCTTACGGGTAAGAAGTGAGCGACCTTGGATAACCTGTCCACAATTACCCAAACGGAGTCGTGACCCCTCTGCGACGTAGGCAACCCCGTGACAAAATCCATGGATATGCTCTCCCACATCCACACCGGAACCTCCAACGGCTGTAGCAATCCTGCTGGTCTCTGATGATCCACTTTTACAAGCTGACAAGTGGCGCATTTCGAGACAAACTCAGCGATATCTCTCTTCATACCGCTCCACCAATACTGGCGTCTCATGTCCTGGTACATTTTGTCCCCTCCGGGATGTACCGCGAACCGTGAGCCGTGCGACTCAGCCATAACATCGTGCCGCAATTCTTCCCCTTCCGGAACTACCAACCTCCCATTGAAGCGCAATCCCCCGTCTGAGCTAACGGTATAGGACTCGGCTCCCTCTGCTAGTAATCGAACTATCTGCTCCTGACAGAACGAGTCATCGGCCTGTGCCCGTACTACCTTCGTGATAATCTGCGGTGTAACGGTCATCACAGACATGAAAGATCGGGCCACTGCATCCTGGTGTCCCAATTCCTTCCACTTAGCCTTCCACACCTCTGCCACCTCATCTGCTGGCCTGCGGCTCAACGCGTCTGCTACCACATTAGCCTTACCTGGGTGGTACTGGATGTCGAACTGGTAGTCCTTCACAAACTCAAGCCACCTACGCTGCCGCATATTCAATTCTTTCTGCGTGAACAGATACTGTAGGGACTTGTGGTCCGTGAACAGCTGAAACTTCTCCCCCAAAAGATAGTGCCTCCAAATCCGTAGGGCAAATACCACTGCCGCCAACTCCAAATCATGCGTGGGGTAATTCTTCTCATGAGGCTTAAGCTTACGGGAAGCATAAGCTATGGCCTGTCTCTCCTGCTGCAAAACACCTCCAAGCCCTTGCAAAGATGCATCGGTGTAAACCAAATACTCAACTCCCGGTCTCGGCAATGCTAACACAGGTGCTGAGGTCAATTTGTCCTTCAATTCATCGAATGCCAACTGACAGGCATCACTCCAGATATATGGCACACCCTTACGAGTAAGATGTGTCAAAGGACCTGCTATCTCCGAGAAACCCCGAATAAACCTCCTGTAGTATCCTGCTAAGCCCAAGAAACTACGAATCTCTGTTGGTGTCGTGGGCTATCCCCACTCCCTCACCGCTGACACCTTCCCTGGATCAACTGATATTCCCTGGTCGGAAATAATGTGACCCAAGAACTGGACCTCCTTCAGCCAAAACTCGCACTTCTCATATTTTGCATACAGCTCGTTCTAACGAAGTGTCTGCAAAACCTGCCTCAAATGCTCGGCGTGCTCCTCCTCTGTCTGAGAGTAAACCAGAATGTCATCAATGAAGACAATGACAAACTGATCTAGGAAATCCTTGAACACCCTGTTCATCAAGTCCATAAACACTGCTGGAGCGTTGGTCAAGCCGAAAGGCATAACCCGAAACTCATAAGAACCATATCTCGACAAGAACGCAGTCTTCGAGACATCCTCCTCCCTGATACGCAACTGATGGTATCCCGATCTCAAGTCAATCTTCGAGAAGAAAGAAGCTCCTCTCAACTGGTCGAATAAGTCATCGATTCGAGGCAACGGATACTTATTCCGTATCGTGACCTTATTCAACTCTCGGTAGTCCACGCACAATCTCAGTGAACCATCCCTCTTCTTCACAAACAAAACTGGAGCGCCCCAAGGTGAGGTACTCCTGCGAATAAAGCCCTGCCCTAACAGCTGCTCTATCTGATCCCGTAACTCTCGCATCTCAGCTGGAGCCATACGGTACGGTGCACGTGCTATAGGTCTCGTACCCGGTAGCAAATCTATAACGAAGTCTATTTCTCGACTGGGTGGTAAGCCTGGTATCTCCTGAAACACATCTGAATACTCCCTGACAACCGGGATCGAATCCAAAGGAATCACAACCTCCTTAGAGGTATCCTCCTCTATGTAATACAGATGAGTGGTCGATCCTCCCTCTGGGCGAGGCATCGCCACTACAAACATCTCTTGCCCCGGAATGGCAAAAACAATGCTCCCGCTGAAGCAGTCAATCATGGCCCTATATGCTACGAGCCAATCCATACCGATGATCACATCGTGAACATGCATGTCTAACACTAACATGTCCGCAGGTAATACCAAACCACCAACCTCTACCCCGACTCCCCGGCATATAAAGAAAATAAGTGACCCACTCCCTAATGGTGAGTCGACACACGTCACTGTGCTCTCTGCCGTAGCTAACAATCCTAAAGCTTTCGCGAAGTGTGTAGCAATAAAATAGTGTGTAGCACCCGTATCAAATAACACCCGACCCATAGTGCCATGGATAGGAAACGTACCCTCGATCGCGGGCGGTGCCTGTGGAACTGCAGCCTGGTGAACGTTGTAGACACGTCCATACTGTAGCTGCCCCTGCTGAGCTGGGACTGCTGGAATGGGTGGCAATGCTGCCATCTGTGGCGGTGCAGGAAGAGCGGCGGGAAACATAGGTCTCTGTGGCTCCTGGCGAGCACCCTGCTGCTGCTGTGGGGCCCTGCCCCTATCAGGACAATCCTGCTTCTTATGGCCAGTCTTGCCACAAGTAAAGCACTTCCCTGGGAAGTTCCCTCCCCTCTGCCCCTGCTATCCCCGGCCCTGGTGGCCGTTACCATTCCTCCCTTGGCCCTGCTGGCCCTGATGGAACTGCTGCCCATTCTGTCCCTGCTGGCCCTGATGGCCGTTTGGACCCTGATGGCCCTGACGGAAACCTCCCTGTCCCTGCCTGTAGTTCCCTGACTGGAACCTCTTATTGTCCCCCTGCTAGGTACCCTGCTCAGTCTGTCTCTGCCCCTGACCGGTCTGTGCCCCGCTGGCACCATGTCCTCCAGTCCTGCTCTGATGGCTAGACTCTCCTGACCGCTTGCCCTCGACCATATGAAAACGGTGGTCCTGGCAGTGCAATAGTGCAGCGTTAACCACATCAGAATACGTGGCCAACGATAGGTTCCCTAGCAGATGCTGACGGATCCTCCAATTCAACCCATCAGTGAACTTCTCTATCTTCTTCTTCTCTGTTGGAATCTCGTCTGGAACGATATTCAACAGGTTAGTGAACTCGGCCTCATACTCGGCCACTGTCTTGGTCTCCTGCTTCAAACTCATCAGCTTCCTCCTCATCTCTGTATGAACTGCAGACGGAAAGTATTTGCGGTCGAACCGCACCCAGAACTCCTGAATCGTGAGGGTATCCCTCTCCTCCGCGGTGGTAATGGACTCCCACCACTGCAGCGCAGATCCAACTAGCTTGAAAGTAGCTAGCACCTGCTTCTGAACGTCTGTGCACTCATGCATCCTCAAATGCCTCTGCATGTCCTTCCTCCATTGGCTCGAGACTACCACATCTGAGCTTCCTGCAAACTCTGGCGGATGCGCTTTCTGAAAAGCGTCGCGTACACGTTCCCAAGCAGACGGGAATGCATTAACCTGGACGGGCGCGGTAACCGGCACCTGAGGCGGTGCCTGCTGAATCACGGTAATCGCGGCATTCACCGCTTGAGCTACTATAGCTGCAACCTCAGTGGCGTTCAACATGCCCTGAACTGGAGCGGGCTGGGGTTCGGGCGTTGCATTCCTGGGAACTCGTCGTGCACGTCGTGGAGGCATCTGAAATAAGAACAAAGTTTATAAGTCTACAGATAAACTTTAAAATAGCTGAAGAACGAAACGTACACAATAAGAGTACAACAGTCCTAAAATATAGGGCTCTATATCAAAGAAAACGTAGCGAAAACATAATAGCCGTACAGATCCTAAAGGACACTAGAACCTGATGCTCTGATACCACCTGAGACACCCCGACTAATTAAATACCGGGTAGCTACTCCTTTATAAAATTAATTCAAAATGCCAAGTTGGCTCAGTTAATAGCATCACTGTCGAAAACATTTTATTATTACTAACCACCTAGTATGTAAAAAGCAAGTTGCCAAATTTTAATTAAATCTGATTAACATGCAACAAGAGTAATGAATAACTAAATAACACCATTCACCATACTGAAGTAAAATGAATAACCATCACAATATGTAAATAAAACCTGGAGGAAAAACTCCTCAATACAAATCTCACAACTGATAAGTAAACTGAAATAAATAACTAAAACTGAATACTGAGCAATACATGCTAGAGTCTGAAAACTGAAATGTAAAAATGTCTAATAGAATTGGGCAACATGCCCTACAACTGATAGATGCTGAGACTGGAATCCAAATGAGAGAGGCGTCTAAAAGCAAGTCCCTGTAGCTTCCACAAACAGCTACAGCTCGTCACCTGAATGAGAATCCTATGCTTGGTGTCCTTGTGGCTGGGCACCTAAAATGGTTTTACAAGAAAATATATTTGAAAGCAAATGGGTCAGAGCCCGAAAGTGGAAATCATTTTAAAAACCTGCAAGTGCTTTAAAAACATTTAAAACATTAAATGCAAAGTACATGTTAGGACGTGCACTCACATTAAATTCTCACCTCTCGACTAACTGTGCACTCCTATCGTAAGTACCCATCTATAACTACCCTTTCCACTAGCTAAGTGACAATGTAACTAGCTAGACTACCAAAGGTTCTACCCATTTTACTCGGTTAATTTAACATAACAACGCTCGTAATTTAATAGAGGTTTAACGTAAACTCAGTTACTAACTATGCCATTGATATAACTATCAGCTAACTCATTATATAACTCGAAACAATATCGTAATATTTTTACAACATTAACATGAGGATTTCCGTTAATTTAAAGTATATTATTCACATCATAAATATACGATACAAGCACCCCGCAATCTAAGCTGTAGTGCACACATACTCTGCTATCCATCCCGGTACATCACGTACATAAGGATTACATATTCCGAATCTCTCAGGAATAGTTTACTGATAACAACATCACAAATAATGGAGGCGAACACAGTCACCATCACATGGGTCACGCGCATACCTATGCTCCCATGGTCAGCGGACTTATTAATATCACAATAAGTCTTTCTATGACCTATGTTCATCAAGGTACCAGTCTAAATCCCTCCCGTAGGCACACAAGGATTAGAGGGTCCTAAGCGAACGCAAACCTCCCCCGTGATAGCAAGTATGGTAGGTATGTTATACACATAAACTATATACTAAGCATTCACACATCTTAGATATTACCATATTAATAAGGTATTTTCTACATCATTATACCATTATTCCAAACTTTTATATTTCAAGTTATCCGATAATATATAATTTAAATAGTCGACACGTCTCACGTCGTAATTCCTTAAACTTAAAACCTATCTCAAATAGACTATTAAGTCTCCCATAATTCTCACATATGACATCTTTATACCTAAGGTCTTTGTTTCTGCCCCAAACCTTATTTCATCAACTTATTCCAATTGGTACTATTAACCCAATTATTATCTCACATAACGAATTTCATTTATTTAGAATAATTCCTCGAATTGCATTCTAATTAAAGTCCACTATAATAATCACACCTACTGGTCTTCCTTAAGGGTGAGGGTATTCTTAAGTTCTCCAAACGTATTCTCCGAGGGTTTCCACCATTAAAATTAAATTAAGGAAAATTTTACTCATTCTGGGAAGGTCGATCGATCGACCTATGAATATCGATCGATCGATCTAGTCGATCGATCGATCTAGTCGATCGATCGACTGATGAATGTCGATCGATCGATCGAACAGGTATGGCTACGGACTGCTTCGTTCTGCAGATTTGAAAACGTCCCAAAACTTATTTCTAGCGTATGATTCTCAGATATAACGTTATAGTAATGTCATATAACCATCCTACAATATTACTAACGTCCATAAATCAATATTTCAACAACTATAGGCTACATATGGATCAATCTTCATCAAAAACCTAGTTTTTCTGATTTTTCTCAAGAACAGTCATGAACCTCATCTTAAATCCGTTTTTGGTATTACAAAAGGCAGTAATTCACATAATATGATCATCCAGTAACATTCTACATGCAACCTATATCTCAAAATTCAAACTAATAACTCCAATCTTATGGGTTTTTCATTATCTTCCAAGAACATACAAAGTTTTTGAATAATCTAACATGGAAGAATCATTCTCTGAAATTTAAATGGAATAAATCACTTGCCTTGGTTTGATTTCGGATTTGGTGTTGATTTGGTGAAGAATCTCTGCAGAATTCCTCTCTCTCTCTCCTTCTCCAAGCTTTCTTCTCCAAAAGATGGCTATGGTGGCTAGGGTTTTCTTTGGGAGAGTTGGAAGACTAAATGATAACTTACGTAGCTTATGGGGTTAATAAAGGGTTGGTTAGGTCAATCCTTATCAGATTACAACTCTCAATTTTCGTCACTTTTAATTACCCAAAAATACCAAATTACTAAAATACCCTTTAAGTTACCGGTATGGCCTAAAAATACCCCGGGACCCAAACTATACCCCCGGCTAGTGTTTTCTGACTATCTCGACCCTTCCGGACGCGTTGACGCACTCAAAACGACCATACAGATTATAGATTTTAAATTCACTTTTATTAACAAAATAATATACCGTGACGCGGCGGTCCCACGCGTCTCAACAAAATTTCTAAAATGCCGTATATAAATCTCAGGACAAATTTTATAGTACCAGATACATATATAATCTTATATGTACATAATCAAATACCAATTCGCATCATATTAGTATTTATAACCCGGATTAATTTCCAATTAATACGCAATTAATTAATTAATCCCAAAAATAATTATAGCCAAAAGTACGGGGTATTACACAACCAAAGGCATAAATGATACTAAAAGCCTCTATCACTAGACTAGTAATTGAGTAACAAGATAGTAAAGTGCAGCAGGATGCAATTAACTATGTATGTAAAGATTACAACCTAATACCAACCCCTCGAATGTCACCCGCAAAGTAGGATATGGTTCATTTAATTAAACATCCATCACTCGACTAAAATATCTATTTTATAATTCTCAATTAAATCACATGAAGGCAACTACCTTTGGGAACCTTCTAGTTCTTCTGTCGGTAAATCTATAGGAGTCCCTAACCTAATGGACTTAAAAAATACACATAAAAATGGGGAGATCACTACGCAGTAATACCTTCATCTGCTCTCATACCCAAATATGATCGATGGATAGAGTTAATCTTCATTTCTAACCATGAAGCAATGACCATCCTGAACATATGGTGAAATACACATCGACCTCTGTAAAGTCTTACGTCATCATCCAGGAATACAGTACCCGGTCCAAACCATCAAAACAACCCCAACTGATAGATTCCCCATGAGTAATTGTATGTTCACATAAGAGATTAACTTATATATATATATATAGGATGTCACATAAATCTTATGAATACCCAAAATCATTCCAATCCCCCAACGCCAAATTGCACTAATTAATTAAAGGTTTATAATTCTCAAACCTAAATTAAAGTCTTTCCTCATATTCTTCTAGTTTAAATCACTTATAAACTACATTAAATGTGCATTAAAATTACGCTAGAAATTTATTATGAGACAAAACCAAAATTCACCCCCTTGATGCCCTGACAACCCAAGATCGTTAGAACGATACCCTTAAGTCATTGTAACGAGAAGTCCTTTCTCATTAGAATGAAACTCCTAGTCATTATAATCATATATCATCTCTCGTTCGGACGAAACTCCAATCTTGTTCTAACGAGATGGTCACAAATTCCCTTCTTATTCCTTAAACAGGACCGACCATAGCTAAAAAAAACTCCAACATAAAGCTTTTAATTATCAAGTTTCCCATTCTCCTTAAAATCTAAACTACGTAACCACAATGCTTATAGGTGTTAACCAACTCTAAACTTTAAATAAATGTCTAATTATCCAATTCACTAAATTAAACCTAATTTATCTTTTACATTCAATGGAGTAAAATACACATGCGATTTAAGATTCAAATATCAAATTAACACGTGGATTCAACTTACATACGAAAATGAATCCTAAACATGAATTTTAATCACAAAATCACATTCCAAAATGATTAAGTTTAAGTTTTCTCCTCAAAAAGCTTAAATCTTTTAAATCAAAAGTAATACAATACTAATCCCAATTAACCCATTAATAAAATTTGATTAAGATATCATATTTTAGTCCTAAACACGTGTCTGAATCCAAGAATATACTACATAACATGAAATTATAAAAAGTTACAAATTATACGTGATAAAGCAAGAGATTTCTTGTCTGAAATATACGAACAATGAATCTCTACGTGTTTATCCTTGTTCTTCATCTCCCAAAATGCTTAAGGCGTGTAGGTTTTGTGTGGGCCTCCAAATGAGCTCAAAATACTACCAATTAGTCCAAAACTTAGCCCATGGATATACCTACCCCCTCGGCTCAACTTAAAATGATAAAAATACATATTCGAGCCTCCATATCACTCTTGAGTCTGATAAAATTCTAGTGCCTCATAACTCACGGTATTACTTCACAACGTAAAATAAAATGCACACTTACTTATTTTACGGCACATATACAATTTTACATAATTAATTGAACTAATTAATTAAATATAACATGTGGTATAAATAAATCACATGACATGGAAATTTAATAATTATCTAAATATGCAGTTTTATTATTACCAGTTCTCTCAAGTAATAATTAATTTCAATCACAATTAATAAATAATAAATAAATATAAAAAATACGAGGTATTTCAGTCTTTTCCCATAATAAAGGAATTTCATGATCGAAATTCAAGAAATATCCAACTAGAAGAGTTTCAAATACTTTTCTCGCATGTTATGCTCGCTTTTTTTACATTGACTCGTCCTTATTATGATTCCACCATTGGACTCACACTAATGGAATCTCCTTGGAATAAAGAGTCGGTTCCCTTCGATCTAAGATAGTAACTGGATTCTCCTCATAACTCATGTTCGGATGAAGCTCTACCTCATCGAGATCAATGTGCTTATATGCTAAAGCTTCTTTAATTAAACTGTGTAACATCAATATATGAAATACATGGTGCACCTATTGTAAAGGATCTAAAAAGGCTAAATGATATGCAACTGGTCCAATAATATCAATGATGGTGGATAACTCCATATACTGGTGATCTAATTTCCCATTCTTCCCACACTAAATCACCCCCTTCATGGGAGACACCCTAAGTAACACCCGATCTCCAACAAAAAACTCTAGGTTCCCCCTCCTCGCATATGTGTGTCTCTTCTCCTGACTCTGGGTAGTCCTCAATCTCATCCTCTCTGTGATAAGATCCAACTTCTCTGAGGTGTCCTGAACAAAATCGCATTTGAAAATAATATCCATCCCTACGTCCATTCAATAAGTGGGTGAACTACAAGGCCTCCCATACAAAGCCTCAAATGTCTCCATGTCAATAGTAAATTGATTATTATTATTGTAATCAAACTCTACCAATGGTAAGTTTTGCCCCCAATTACCCTTAAAGTCTAAAATGTACATTCATAGCATGTCCTCCAATACTTTTTTCACCCTCTATGTTTGTCCATCCATTTGGGGTGATATGAGGTACTTCATATCAACTCTGTCCCTAAAACCAACTGGAAACTTTTCCAAAAGTGGGACACAAACATCTTATCCCTATCAAACACAATATTAAATTTTATACAATGCAACTTCACGATATCTTATAAGAAAAGTATGGCGTACTGCTCTAAAGTAAAATCAGTCCGCACCGACAAAAAGTGAGCCACTTTAGTCAAACGAGCCACGATCACTCAGATGGGATTATGTCCCCTCTGCGATATAGGAAACCTTTTAATGTAATCCATGGAAATAATATCCCATTTAAACCTCAATAAGATATTGAACACATGCTGGCCTCTGGTGATCTACCTTCACCATTTGATAAGTAGCACACTTGGACACAAACACTGCGATGTCCATCTTCATGCATGACCACCGATACTAGCACCTCATATACTTGTACATAATCCCCATTAGGATGTACCATAAAGATTGATTGGGATGTACCATAAAGAGACACCCATGAGATTCAATCATCATAACATGTCATAACTCCCCATACTCATGAACCACTAACCTACCATGAAAATGCAAACCGTCATCAGACCCGATCGAGTATGACTTTGCACCCTCAGCCACTAAATTTATGATCTTCTCCTGATAAGAGGGATATCCTATTTTTTCCCATACAACCAGAATAATGATCTCACGTGCGATCATAAGAACCTCAATAAAACAATCGGCTAACTCATCATCATTTTGAAGAAAACCCCACTTTGCCTTCCAAATTTCTGAAAGTGTAATTGTCGGCCTATAGTTCAAGGCCTCTGCCACTACATTCACCTTGTCCAGGTGATATTGATTATCAAACTCATAGTATTTCATAAAATCAAGCCATCAATGTTGTCTTATGTTTAATTCCCTCTGTATGAACAGATAGTGCAAACTCTTATGGTTCATAAAATAATGGAATCTCTCCCCTAATAAATAATGTCTCTAGATCCGAAGAGCTAAAACCACTGTTTCTAACTCTAAATGATAGGTCTGGTATTTCCCTTCGTGACGCTTAAGCTTTCGAGAAGCCTCCTTTATCAATACACCCTTAAGTCCCTATAGTGAGGCATCGGTAAAAACCACATACTACACTCCACCATGAGGTAAAGTGATTATCGGAGTTGAAGTCGACTTATTCTTGAACTTGTAAAAAGTCTCATATAAAAACCCATCCCAAATAAATGGCACCCCTTTCTTCGTTAAGTTCATCAAAGGCCCAGCTATCTTTAAAAAGACCTGAATAAATCAATGATAGTAGCCTGTCAATCTAAGAAAGTTGTGCATCTCTATAGGCATTATGGACTATCCCCACTCCATCACTATCGATAATATACTTGAGTCTACTGAGATCCATGCCTCTGATATAATGTGACAAAAGAATGACATATCCCTCAACCAGAATCTACACTTCTCGAACTTACATAGAGCTAATGGTCTCATAATGTCTGTAAGATTATCCGTAAATGCTCAACTTGATTGTCTGCAATTCGAGAATTAATTAGGATGTCATATATGAACATAATGCCAAACTAATCCAAGAACTCCCTAAACACCCGATTCATCACGTTTATAAAAAATGCTAGTGCATTGGCTATCCCAAATGGCATAACTATAAACTCATATGACCCATATCTCATTAAAATTTTGGCTTCAGAACATCCTACTCTCAAATCATTAATTGATGGTACCCCGATCTCAAATTAATCTATAAAAAGTAAGAAACACCCCTAAACTGGTCGAACAATTCATTAATACAGGGTAACGCATCATTTTGTATGGTGAATTTGTTGAACTCCTGATAATTAATTCAAATTATCAATGATTCATCCTTCTTCCCTTTTACCAAAAAGACTTAAGATAACTAAGGCGAAGTACTCCTCCGAATAAATCATTGGCCCAATAGTTGTTGAATATGCTCTCACAGCCTTCTCATCTCCAGTGGTGACACACGATAGTCCTTACAATGAATTAATGTGGCGTTCACCATACATGTATAAGTGGAAAATTCCTAGTTTCCCAAAATGTCTTATTTGATACGCCAAATCAATCCTAAGATGAAATTATCCATCATTTTCTCCTTTCTATTTACATTCTCAGGAGAAAATAAGAAAACGCTAGTAAAGTCCTTTTCAAATTCTGACACAATGCAGTTTTCCTGCTTCAAACTTAATAATTGTCTCCCCTTCTCACCCCTGACGTCTAGTGTAAAGTGTTTGCTATCAAATTTGACCCATAATCAGAATATGGTCGTCGTTCTTATTTCATCTATTGTGGTGATAGACTCCCGCCACTATTAAGCCTCACCTACCAACTAAAAGCTAGCCAATATTTGCGTTTGCACCTCCGTGCACTCTATCATACCCAATTGCCTCTAGATATCCTTCCTCCACTGATGCGAAATAAGAATATCGGTGCTTCCAGTATACTTAGGTTATTTTTCGATAGCAAAGGCCCCTTGAAATCTCTCCCAATAGGTAAAATATGGTTATGAGGGTACCACAACCTATGGTTGTGGCTGCGATTGTGGTGGTGGATGGAAACTCTGTAATATAGTAACCATCTTCGTGGTGACTGTCTGACTAACAATAGCAGCTCAATCTGTTACGGATGCTATTTGTGACGCCTACAGCTGTAAAGTCTGCTCCTACTAAGCATCCCTATTTGCAGCCCTACTAAGGATCCTCAAAGTTGTAGGAAAAATCTTTAGTATTAATATTAATAATCATGCGAATCATTTACAATGAACATTCCAAGCCGTCAACACTCGCATGAAATACATACCTCACCCTCATCAAATGTGGAATACTAAACGCATGTCCCATACTAACGCATGAATGATACTAAAAGTCTCTATCACTAGATTAATAATTAAGTAATAAGATAATAAAGTGCAATACGGATATAACTAACTAATCATGTAAAGATTATAACCCAATATCAACCCCTTAAGTATCACCCGCAAAGTAGGATACACACGGGATATCATATAACAACATATAAAAGTGACGTAAGGTTCATTGAATTAAATGTCCATGACTGGACTAAAATATCTCTTTTATATTTCTTAATTAAATCAAATGAATGCATCTACCTTCAAGGATCTTCTCGTGCTTCTATTAGTAAATTCGCAGGAGTCCCTTACCTAAGAGACTTAAACAAAAACATATATAAAAACAAGAGATCACTACACAATAATATAATTAGTTGGTCCCATACCTAAATCCTCTCAATGGATCGATTCAATGTGTTTATCTTGTCATGAAGCATTGACCATCTTGAATGTATAATCAAATACACATCGACCTCCGCAAAATCATGCGTCATCAACCAACAATATTGCACACGGTTCAAACCATTAAAACAACCCCAACCTATAGATTCCCCATGAGTAACAATATGTTTACATAAGCAAGTATATATATATATATATATATATATATATATATATATATATATATATATATATATATATAGGATGTCGCATAACTCTTGAATACCTGTGACACCCCGCCTAATTAAATACCGGGTAATCAGTTCTTTATTAATTAATTCAAAATATCTAGTTGGTTCAGATTATGCATCACTGAAGAAAAATTTATAATTAAAACTAACCACTTAATATTTAAAAAGGTTGATGTCAAAATTTTATCTTTTCAACTAATTATAGTACCATAAGAAAAATAACTAAACATTCACCATTTAATCTAATCATATAAGAAAAAGAAATACTGAGATAATAAAAGGGACTGGAGTAAACACATCCAGTACAATGTCAAATACAATAGTCCAACTAAATAAATCCAACAACTGAAGGGTAAATAACCAAGTTCATAATCTCTGAATAACTGAATAGAAACGGGAAACAAACCCTAAATAATGAAATAGCTCAAAGGAAGTTAATGAGATTCATGAAGGTGTCTACTAACCAATGCCCCGTAGCTTCCACAGCACCTACAGCTCGTCGAATGAGTGAATCTCTTATGTTTGGTGTCCCTGTGGCTGGGCACCTGAAAGTGGTTTGATAAGAAAAGAGACTTTGCATAGAACGGGTTGGAGCCCGAGTTGAAAATAGTTTAAAAAAATAGCAAGTGATTAAAATGATTTATTATCACATATTTATCATATTAAATTATCGAACTCACTTGGAAATGATCACCTCTCATCTAGTTTGCATGCGTAGAGAATATTCAAACCCCACTAGTTCTATTCCCATACTAATTAGTTCTTTCTGTCTAAACCCATCATAGTCTGATACCGTCCCCGATTATTTCCCTCGCAAAGTAAAATACATATAATCAATCCCACTTTACCATAAATAAGGATTTTCAGTTTCAATCCAATTAAGTGACCGCTACTTAATTCATTTCGAATTTCATTATAAATTTTACCTACTAAATTCACACAGTAGATATCAACAAAAGTGTATACATATATTCACTATATCTCATATATATATATACAATACTATACCCTGAGACACAGCTGCGGTGCCTGCATACTCTACTATCATGTCATGTTGCATCGCTCATTTGCATAAAGGACTAAAGGTTCAGTCTCTCGCGAACCATTAAAACAAAACACATATATTAGAGGCAAGCATAGTCCCAATCCGATGGGCTACGCACATACCTATGCACCCATATGACCGTCATCACTATTGTTCTCACAGATAGCCCATACCTAGGTTTTATGCTCTAGTGATACCAATCAATATCCCACCCGAAGGGTCCTCAAAGCATGATTGTCCACAACGCGCAACCTCCGCTCGATAGCAAATAGTGTAGGTATGTTATACACATAATAGTTCAATCAATAAGTATGCACACAACTTATTATATTCTTCAGGTATTTATGCAACCTAAGTTCCTGAGATAATAGATAGTATCAGCATCTCTACTATTCACGTTATCGCAACACTTCGACTTACCTCTCTAACATATACCTTTTCTCTAAAGCTCTATTACCTCACTACATCCCCTTGCGTAATCACTCTCTCCACTCAATACTAACTAGGAATTTCAGTCATTCGATAATAGCGTAGATTAATTTCTCTCACTTGGACCAACCTAGAAGGGTTTCTAACTTATTCGGACCAAAAGTAAGCATTCTAAAATCTCGTTAGAAGTCCAGGATTCTCGTTCGAACGAGATTGTTCGAACTAACTTCTCACTTCGAACGAACTCAAAAATCTCGTTGGAAATCTCATTGGAATTCTCATTCGAATGAGGTCGTTCGAATGACCTGGGCAGGTCTTCGAAAGAAAATTCTGAGGGTTCCCCTATCCAAAGTTCATTTTTCCAATCTTTTCCTCATCTAAATTCATCTAAAATCCATCCTAACACCCAATCAATGATTCTAAACTATTCTTAATCATAATAGGGTACTTTCTAACATAATTTAAATGATAAATCCTTACATACTCAAATGGAATCTAACAATTTCCTCAATTTCTAAAATCCTCTTTATAACGAACCCTGCCTTTTATTCTATCAATCAAAATCCTCAATTTAATTCATGATTAAAGCATAAAATCTTCAGATTTAATAGTTTACAAAAGGGTAAATCCTCTACATGCATACTCATCTCCAAATTCTAAAGTTTCTTTACAATAAAACCTAATTAAACCCAAGATTTCATTGTAATATGACTATTTCATCAACTAGATATTAACAGGAATAATATATGCTAAATAGGTAGAAAGATAAACACTTGCCTTTGTATGGATTTTTGATTCCCTGACTGAATTTGGTACGTGGTTGATCCTCTCGTCGCGATCTACACTTTGGTGTAACTATTTGTGAGAAATCTCCAACTTTTGGCTTTGTTCTCCAATGGGTCTCCTTCCTCCTTGGTTATCCCTCTCTTTATATCTTTTTCTCATATAGGTTACAACTGACAGACCACTAACCCTCTATGTTCCTATTTTAATCCTATTTTCGTCAATTTAATTACTCAAAAATCCCAAAAGACTAGAATACCCCTCCGGGGTGTCATTTTGGGATAAAATGCCCCGGACTCCAAATATAACACCCGAGTAATATTTTTTGACTTTTTTGACCCTTCCGAACACGCTGGCGCACTCAAAATAGTCATTCGAGTTATACAAAAATAATTTACCTTTTTACCCCAGTATATAATAGTGACGCGACTCATATGTGCGTCCTAAATAATTATATTTTAACTGTCGTGTATCTCGTCCCCGGCCATATTCTTATTTTCGAAACCATCTATTACGTTACTTACTATGTAATGTTCAATATAGTTATTACTCAACATGATTTCAACATAATTATTTTCGATAACTACTAAGTCTCGACACGCTAGTAATTATTACCATTAAATCGAATTAATCATAAATTAAATTTCTCCCTTTAAATTAATTAATCGAAATTTCCATAATTTCATAATAAAATAAATATACGTAAAAATACGGGGTATTACAATACCTAAAATCATCCCAATCCTCCAACGCCGGATTGTACTAATCAATTAAAGGCTTATAATTCTCAAACCTAAATTAAAGTATTTTATAACGTTCTTCTAGTTTCAAATCACTTATAAACTGTATTAAATGAGCATACAAATTACTCTAGAAATTAATTATGAGACTAAACTGAAATTCGCCTCTTGCTACCCCATTCCCGCTGAAAGTCCAGTGTCGTTTGAATGAGAACCTTAAGACGTTCGAACAAGATGTTATTTCTCGCTCAAACAAAAACTCCTAGTATTTAGAACGAGATACCCTATCTCATTCGAACGAGACTCCAATCCTGTTCAAACGAGAAGGTCAGAAATGCCATTATTCTTCCTTAAACATGAACGACCATAGCCAAAACCAAGCTCCAACATAAAGCCTGTTATCATTGAGTTTCTCATTCTTCTTTGAATCTCAACTACTTCACCACAATGCTAATATGTATCAAGCAACTCTAAACATAAAATAAAGGTCTAATTATCCTATTCACCAAATTAAACCTAGTTCTTCTTTTACATTCAATAGAGTCAAATACACACGTGGTTTCAGATCCAAACATCAAATTAACACGAGGATTCAACTTATATATGCAAATCAATCCTAAACATGAGTTCTAATCACAAAATCATATTAAAAAATAATTCAATTTAATATTTCTTCCCCCAAATCTTAGATCTTTTAAATTAGAATTAATTCAATACGAATCCCAATTAACTCATTAACAGAACATGATTAAGATGTTAGATTTCAGTCCTAAAAATGTATCTAAATACCAGAATAAACTACATAACATGAAACTATGAAAAAGTTACATATTATCCATAATAAAGCTAGAGATTTCTTTCCTTAGATATACAAACAATGAATTTCAACGTGTTTATCCTTGTTCTTCCTCTTCTAAAATTCTCCTTAAGCTCTCACATAGGTTTAAGGCTACTAAGGTTTGTGTCTCTTGTGTAAGGAATTTGATTAATGAGGTTTAATTCTCCTTATTAATCCTTAAATCCACAGATGTATATTAAGACTAATTTTAGGCCTCCGTAAAAGCCCAAAATACTACCCAGACAAATCCAAAATTAAGCCCGGGAGCAAACTTATCCCCTGAGCCCAACTTAAAAAGATAAAAATACATATTCGTGCCTTTGTATCACTCTAGAGTTCAATAAAAGTTGTAGGACCTCATAACTCACGGTAATACCTCACAACGTAAAATAAAGCATATACTTACTTATTTTACTGTAACCGTAATAGTATAAACCTGATTAATCACACTAAATATCTAATTATAACATGTGGTATAAAGAAGTCACCTAACATGAAAATTTAATGATCATTTAAATCTACGATTTTATTATTATCAATTCTACAAAGTAATAATTAACTCCAATTTATTAGTTTATTCTCATAATTAATAAATAATATATAAATATCATAATAATAGGGTCTTTTTTAATATTTTTTTAAAAAATGATTCCTTCTTTCTCTTATTTTTTTCATTTTTTAAAAAGTACCTTCAAGTTTTTGTTAATTTGATAAACTTTTACAGAAGATACTCTCAATAAATTGATGTATTTTCTTAATTGATCGTTTTTAGTTTGAAGACAGAAGGACATTTACTTTTCTATTTCTTCAAAGTATCAATTTCCTTCTTGACTTTATCATTTTCTAAGATCAACTTCTTGTTTTATTTTGCAACACTTTCTTGTGATATATATAGGTCTTTCCTTTCATTTTTTATAGCAATGTGAGAGTCAATGAATTTTTTATAACTAGTTAACAATGTATCATAAAGTTGATCTAATTGATCATATAAATTATCACATCTTCTTTAGAAAAATTATCTATATAAAAAGATTTTTAATTTTCCTTACCGTTTATTGGTTCTTCTTTTTTACAAGGGTGATATTCCAATTTCTTGTCGGATGATGAACTTGTGTAATCTTCCATAATAACTTTATCTTTTGAGTTTGGGATTATGCAAAGGACATTTTTTTTCTTGGTTTTGTGGAAAAGAAGTTTTCATGGTCTGATGAATGAATTTTGGGGGTTTTCTTTAACATTCTTTTCTTCTAAGAATTCCTCTACAAGGAAGTAGAATTATTCATTTACTTCCACGAAATGAGACACATTTCTTAAATCATCATAATATAAAAAATAGCGTAAAAGCTTTATGTAACACCTTGAGAGGTGCTACGAAAAAATATTGATAAATTAGAGATTTTTTTATAAAGAAATACCATTTAGATTGAGCATAAATTTGAGGAAGAATAAACAATAAATCGACTCAATAATATATCTCAATTTTATTAAATTTCAAATGTCCTTTTACAAAATAATTTACAAAACACAAAGCAGTACATTTAAATTTAAAAAACAAATATTTTTAGCCTCTAACGATGATCCCAACCCAAACGATGCCATAAAAACCATCTTGCATTCAACCCGAAATATAACAAACTATGGGGTGACAGGTGGGCAGGTAACTCAGTAGTTCATATAAAAGCTCAAAGTGTAACTACACATACTCATGCGTGCGTGCATCATATACAAGAGTATAAAATATGAAAACTCAAAGTAAAATCCCAATAATATAATCATAACCAAGGATCTCACCGTGGTACTACACAACCCAAGAATTCGTATCAAAATTCCTTCCACATTTCCCACAGTACGGTATGGACTGCCATCTACTATCTTGACAATTATCCTCGGAATAATCCAATGCCCTCCCAAAATAAATAGCATAACTCGGGTACACAATCCATCATAACATGCCATCATCGCCATAAAATATTGGCATCGCTGCCATAAAATCTTGGCATACTCACTAATCGGGTTCCATGGCCTAGTCTTTAGATAATAAACAAAATCATAGCCGACAGCACACTCCGTGCAGCGGGTGGTTGGCTAAGGAATGCCTATGAATTCTTCAATAATAATCATCATAATATTGTAGACACCACATTCTAGGACCCCCTAAGTCTCTCCTTAGGTCCCTAACACCTACCCATTTTACTATAATCCCTAGGTTGCACTCTAAATACCGATCTAGAGGCCATCGGGAGCGCCCGATCCCCGTTTGACTCCCGTCAACTTTATCGTCAGAGTGAAAGTTCTTTGAATATTTTATGGGATCTGAATACCCTTTCCAATGGTCTATCCCATGCGCAAATAGGCATAATGGTTCGAACGAACGAACCATTTTAATATCAAAAATCAATTCGAAGGCAATCGGATGCTCCCAGGCCCCGATTTGACCCTAATCAACTTCTCCGTCGGAGTTAAAGTTCTTCGAATCTCAGGAGGTCACTGAAATCCCTTTTCAACGGTCCACTCTGTGCACGAAATGGCATTATCCTTCTGAAGAACCGCTAATTTTCCCTTGAAAATCGATCCGGAGGCCACCGGGCGCTCCTAGGCTCCGTTTGACCAAGGTCATCCCTTTGGATCGACTAAGACTGAATGACTCTTCAAAGGGAACTAAATACACTTTCTAATGGTCCACCCCATGCACGATTCTGACCCACAGTACGGACGAATGATTCATTTTACTCTAAGTGGTCATTGGACACTTCTGAGCCTCGATTAACCAATGTCAACTTTCCAAACCAAGAAAAACTCTTAGGAATGTCTAAGTACATCTCCTAAACTTTCCAACGGTCCACCCCGTTCATGATTTTGACTTACCATGCGCAATGAGGTTCTATTTCTGTCCGACGATCTCCCATCTAAAGGACCAATGTGCGCTTTTGAGGCACATTTGACCTAAAGTTAACTTCCGAACCCGGGAGCGGCCCAAAGGACTCTTGAAGGTCTCTAAAGTACCTTTCTGACGATATGTCCAGTGCATGATTTGGGTTAATAGATTATGTTCTATGACCATTTTTCCAGGAAAATATGCACGAGATTGTCAATTGGCAGGTCCAGATCCCTGCCTATCGGCAATGTGTCTAGGGTCACCTGCCAATAGGCAGGACAAGGGTAGTGTCGATCGGCAATCCCCTGACCCTATGAAAGGATGGAATGACCTCACTACCAGGGACACCAACACCAGAGACCCATCATCATCAGTGATCTCACCAAAATTCTCTCAAAATTAGCAAAGTTCCCCATGTGAAGCTCCATCCAATCTTACATTCCCATCCTTTTCATACCCAATTTGGAAAAACTGTATTCTCTCTCATCAAACACTCATTCACATTCAAGGGAGTTCATCCAAGATCAAAGATCAAGCTTCAAAGAATGTCCAATTTCTTCCCTCTCTCTTTAAATTCCTTGTTTTTGCATAAATTTCATTTGATTCATAATATAGTTCATACTTTAGTTCATACACATTAATATATACATTTTTATTAGTATATTGTGCATACTTTAGTTTCTATAAAAAAAAATTCGTTCAGATCTATAGGATAAACCCCACCCCCATGCCGCATTCGAACTACATGGACCTTGATGCCTTTATAGGCTACGTAGGCCTTTCAGACTAAAGCTTGAGACTCGAGTCCAATTTTCCAATTTTTCAACTTCCCAAATTTTAGTTTTCTAAATTTCACAAAATCCCCAATTTCCCTAAAATCTCCCATTTTCACATTTATCATATTCTTGCATTACATAATATGATTGTTTGCGTTTCATCCAACACGTATTATCGTTTCATAATAACGATTCACATCACGATACACGCACAAATCGTATTTTCTATATATATATATATATTATTTTGGTAACATTCCTATGGATGACCTCAGTCTACCTTTCCCATGGTATGAGTTGAACGATTTCGATCTCCATTATATATACACATACACACACTTCACGAAGAAATAAGGGAAAACAATAACACTAGCCCGAGAGAGACCGAAAGGGTGGGATGGGTGCCTAACACCTTCCCATTCCGTAACTTAGCCCCAGAACCTTCGATCTTTTGGTTTCGTAGGCATCAGTTTGTCCTTGATGTCGCTCTCTCAAAGTGGCAACATGTTCTTTTGCCTGTTTTGTGCAAAATAAGTTGGCGACTCCATCTCTTTATATTTACCTCGCACCGATGACGGCCTAAGCGCCCTGAAAAAGGGTGGGAGACTACTATCTTTCGAGGGATCCTCCACCCCCTTCCCCTCGAAGATTTCACTGGATGGCCATAGTGACGACTCCGCTGGGGACTTTTTTCATAAGAGAGTTAGACTCTGTTTACATGGGTGTTTTTCTTTCTTATGTGTGTATACCCCCATTTGTGTGTTCCCTTTTTCTCTCCTTATTTCCTGTACATACACATTTCATGCTTATGCCTCTACTCATACACTTGTAGAAATTCTCCATGTACACTTCACACCACGTGCACCTAGGGTCACATACACCACTTAGAAATCCATGCTTAGGTGTCACTAACACACACATCCACTTGTATATATCCATGATCACTTACATTTATCACCCCATTTGTAGCTTATCAATGGTTAGGTTCACTACCACACACTCACTTGTAGATAATCGCACACCACTCACTCTCACATATCCATGCTTAGTATTGATTTATTTCTTATACATCATTCCCCTACTTGGCATGATGCTAATCAATAAATATACTATTTCCATAAGATACTAATCAAGAATCATGAATGATACATATAACATCACCAAAGGGCATTGCTATTGACCAAATTTTGTCCCGTAACTAGGGGTCACTTCGTGATGGGCACTGATCTGGCAGATCGCAGTTAGCCTAAGCGATATGACTCGCACCTTCCATTGTCCAAGTACCTTCGAGGTATATCGAACGGTTCCCCCGCATCGTACTGCTTGACCAAAGTCATGACGGGAGGTATATCGTAGGGAACTCATTCACGTACGTCGAGTATATCAAATTCTCCCTCACACGTACATTCCCCATGAGGTATATAGTGAGGAAATTCACGTACACTCAGGTATATCAAATGGCTTTCCCACATGTACCAATTTCCCTCAAAAGAAAGACGTATACTGTGGAAGTCGTGCCAAAAGGGGGAACCCTTCCCATTTACCCAACAACTACATACACGCATATAGGTGTCAAACCTAAGACATGCATATTTAGTTTGTCGGTTTCAACCCAAAACTCTACCGAAATTTCGAGCCGGCATGCCGCCCAAATTTTTGCGCATTTTTTAAAACGAGACCCTACACATGAACCTGGTAACAAGTCAAACCATTGTTTTTACATATTCTACAATCCCAATTTTTTCCAGGCTCGGGTCCCATCCGACATTTCTCTTTTTGCATTTAGGAAAACCTAATGAGTGAGAACCTAATAAACAAAATAATAATCATGCTAGGGCACGTCTCTCACTTTTCCTTCTTTCTTTCTCCAAAAAGTGTTCAAAAATAGTTTTCCTCTTTTACCAAAAATACCAAAAATATTTCCTTCCTTTTTAAAAGAAAAAAAATATTTTGTCGTCATCTTTTCCAAAAAAAATGTCAAAAATATTCTTTCCTCTTTTCTAAAAATAAATCCCAATTCTTTCTCCTTCTTAGGTAGATCGCATACCCTTAGCCTGGCTCCCTATTGGCTTCGGTCTTCAGTTGAACCGCCCCGAAGCTCCGTCAGTCCCCATACTTACTCCAAGTTTGAGATTCATCCACTTTCCATGGAGAACACAAACTGAATTTGTTAAAAGTTCTAGCTCAACTTACTGCCAAGATTGACAACCTTCAAATCAAAGTTCATGAGATGCAACGAAATCGGGTCCCTGTTCCCGAAGAGCCCGAGGTTCTCTTCCCTCGCGTTATGGGTCTGCCTGCACCTGAGCCCATTTGGGTTCCTCAGGAATACTAGCATGCTCCACGTGCTCCTCCTGCTAACGGGCCACCACCAGCCTAGTTTCCTATGTTGAATCTTGCCCAGCTAGGGGCTAACTTACACGTGACCATTTATACGAAGGAGAAAGAATTAAACAAAGTCAAGAAAGACCTCAAGATGTTGACCAAGAAATTTGACCAAGTCAGACTCTAGAAAAATTACATGGACTACACCTATATGTCTCCATGTCCTAAAGCCAGGTTACCACAAAAGTTCCAGATGCCCAATATTGAGAAATTCGGGGTAATGGACCACCAATTTTTCATCTCCACAGTTATCATCGATCCATGACTCTCCTTGGGGACTCTGAGGAAATAATGTCCCAAATGTTCCAACAGACCTTGAGGGATAGCACTCTCTGTTGGTTCTTATCTCTTGAAGAGTCTAGAATCCGCAATTGGAAAGATGTTGCCCGCGAGTTCATGTCACAGTACAAGTATAGCGAGGAGTTAGAGGTTACCTGCCGTGATTTAGAGTTGCTCAACCAGAATCCTAGGGAGTCAGTCAGTAACTTCATAGCAAGGTGGAGAGAAAAAGCATCCACCATGACCAATCGTCCTTTCGAAGAGGAACATGTCAGTATCGTGAACTTCTTACCCCATGTTCGAGCAACAATGGGAGGACAATATTACCCTCATTTCTGAGCTCTTCAAGAAGCTGGAGTGGAAATCGAAGAAGGTCTGGCCAAGATAGAGGTCGAACCTATCACATCCCGTTAAATTTTGGCATCGGCCGCCACCAAAACTAAGTCGGGTGCGAGTAAATAAAATATCATCCTTAACATGTGACAGATATGAAACATAAAAATTTAAATCCACAAGATAGATTATTTTAATCAAACTCAAATATGAATGACATCCAACTGATAAAACACCAAAGTGCGATCAAAATCCATCACATGCGATCTCCGAATATCTCAATAATTAAATAAATCAAATCCAACTGAAATCTTAAAACAACTTTGGAACCGAAAGGCCCAATAACCTCAAAAATAGTCTCATAATAAAACGACGGAATAGGAAAGAGTCTAACTACTAAAACAATAAATATAGCTCCAGCTGCACCTCCAAAAATGTCTCCAATAAATTCTAGGCAGCTACACCAAATATTCCTGAAATAGATTAGTCAACACATGTGTCAGAGTCAAAGTCCCGAGCATGAAAACCTGCTACTCTTCTCAATTAGGGTCCCTGAACCCAGACAATAGTGCTATATATATCGACCATAACAATTGAATCTTTTAATTACGCAGGTTATTAATCACCATAAATAAGTTACTAACTACCCGCAAGGTTTCTATACAAGCCACACCAATATTATTTTAATTAACCCACCTTCCTAACAATGTTAAATTTAATTAATTTAACCATGAAGAAAATTTACCAACACACGTCCCCTTGTCAAGTCCGCCGTCTGATTCGTTTTTATCATGCGATCCTCGTGATATGACAAGGTTCCATACACATACACATCCCCTTGTCAAGTCTGTCGTCTCATCTATTTTTATCATGCAATCCTCGTGATATGACAAGGTTCCACACACGACATGACATGACATAAATCGTCCTCTGACCCGTTTAAACTGTCGGCCCTAGACACATTATGTCGTCAATAAATTTTTAATATCCGTTTTAGTCCTGTGATATTAATTTCCAAAATTTCTTATACTCATTAAATCAAATATATTTCCCCCGCCCTTAAAAGCGATGTGAAAATCCTCAAAATACCCCTTACTCCCAACTAAGGGTTCCCAAAACACAAATTCGTCCTATCCTAAGTAAAGGATGATTATAAACTTTCACTTCACCTAGATATCAATCCTAGGCTATCGCAACAATGGTATAATATAGAAAATCATCCCTCGCCCCAAATTATATTACCCTCATAGACTCATACTAAATAGTCCCATACATAATTAGCATAAATCGCAACTAAGACCCACTTACTAGCCCATACTTAACAAGTGTACTATAACAAGGGGTGAAAACCAATTACCTACAATACCCAACGTCCCTGAGATATCAAAAATTATAATACTTCCATAAAGTGGCACAATTAACAATTTATAACAACGTACATAACAACACTAAATTCCCAATAAATTAATTTTAATCTAATTAGTGGGAATCACGAACACATAAATATAGTGGTTTTCAGAATAATAGCTACATGCAAGTCCTATCATAGTTATTATTTTCTAACACAAATAATCAATTCTCTTAGGGTTCTCACATGAAATATCAAAATTTAATTTTAAAAGGGATCGTCTGCATGCACATGCCCATAGCAAAATCGACTACACCGATACAACCCAAAGAACAACAAAGTTATAAGTATTCTGTAACATTAATTTTTCATGCAAAACAGTCCCGAAATTTATCTCTTCAATAATTATATTCATAACTTATTTTAGAACACTTGAGTTTAATGGAGGCTACAATCAAGACACATAACACTAAGGGAAAATAATAGGATAAACATGCATGTGATGAGTTTAACAAAAATCTGAGTAGATATATGAGTTCCTCTCGAAAAATGGATCAAAAACCCTTCTTGAACCACTTGGGACAGATTTGTCTTGGCCTTTAAAACTGAGCTTGAAAAGTAATTTTAATGGTGGTTAGGGTTTTGAGATAGAAGATGATGAAAAATAAAGAGCCTTCTGCTCTTAGAGTTTTCACAAATGAATGTTTAAAACCCTAGCCCCGTCACATTAATTATATATAAGTGGAAGAGTTTTAAAAGTAACCAAATTCGTCAAAAAAAGGATTACAGCGCACGAAAACTGTTGGGATCGATCGATCGACCACTGGCGTCGATCGATCGATCGACCAGTTATTTTGGCAGTTCGGCTTAAAAATATTTATAATGGATAAACTTTAAAAAATCATATAAAATCCATTTTAACTCCGATTTTAATTTCGCTTGAAGTTTTATTATTCTAAAATCATACCCAACATATTTAACCAATAAAATTTATAAAATTCAAAAATTTATTTTTCCCCAATTTTTTTATTAATTAATTAAATTAAATAATTAAAAAACACGGGGTGTTACAGAACCAAAGAAAACATCTGGACAGTTCACTCCTAGAAAGTTTGAAAAACCTACTAATACCGTAATTTCCACCATCAACAACATCTCTCAGCCTGCCACTTCATGGGCACCAAAAAGTCGCTCTAACCCAGTCCGAAAGGAATACTTCGAGCTTCACGCTCCCCTATCCAAAGTTTACTAATCCCTCTTAAGTTGAAATCTTATCAAGCCCCTGGACCCTCATCCATTACCAAACCCACTTCACAGAAATTTCAAGCTAGATGCTAATTGTGACTTTCATCAAACCGTCGGTCATACCACTGACCAATGTTTTCACCTCCGAAATGTGATCTAAGGCCTGATTGATGGGTGGTATCATTGCCCCACCAGCCAATCCTAAAATAAACACTACCCATAACCCCCCCCTCGAGTCATACAAATGCCATCTTCCTAGAAGAAAACCCAGAATTTGATCCATCTACCCAGATCATACTAAGTAAGTCACCAATCATACCCATATACTCTCCCACACCTCTCCAAACATGCCCATACTTTCTCTTACACCCTACTAGCTTTATCGATCAAGCCTTATCACTCCTCACCAGAGCATGCATCACTTTTCGCACACGTTCTGGAGGTAAAGGCATGGAACTGTCATAAGTGTTGAACCAACTCCTAGAGTTTGGGCTGAAATAGCCCTCCCAGATGACCATCGACTGTTAGAGATTCAGTATGTTGTTCTTAAAAGCTCAAAAATGGGTCCGAGAGTCAGACAATTGGGTTATACTAATCGATGAAGTCAGTTTAGATGATATGGTCCGGATCATGGTGGATTTATTCCTACAGACAGGTGATATTTGTAGTATATCCGGGCTACTCGATGCTTTGCAACTACAAGGGCATCTAGTCCCTTAACTTTCACATCTCCCCACCGAATGGGAGGACTTATATGAAGAGGCTGTTGAAGTAGTGGAATGTATCAACTTTTCATGGAAAAATAATATCGTTGCCACCGGGTGGGGGGACGAATTCGATGATTCAGACGAAGAGCAGAGTTCAGAAAAGACTAGTTCGATAGTCAGCATGTGTGGGATGATATCATTTGAGGAGTTACTAGGAGAGATCAATAGGTTGGATGAACAACCCGATATCGATGAAGAAAAAGGATTTCTATTTTTCCATCCTTCTATGAACCACATGGCCAGGTCAGGAAGACATTACCAAATCCGAAGATTACAACCATCAGCGAGTGATAAAGGGAAGGGTGTCGAGAATCTTCCTATGCTAAAAATGACCCTCGAGGAAAGAAAGATCCTCGATCAGTTAAAGAAAACCCAAGCCAATATCACTCTATGGGTACTTTTTATATCTTCCCAACTGCACCGAAATGCCCTGATCAAGCTACTCACAGGACCCATAGTTCTTCCCTCAACCACGCCAGAAAAAGCAGTGAATCAAGTTGAATCCTTGACTTCTACTATAATGCTCTCCTTCTCCGAAGAAGAAATCCCCAAGATGGGACCAAACCACAATTTTGCTCTCAATATCTTTGTCAAAATCATGGGGAAAACTATCCCACTCTCCCTTATCGATAATGAACCAGTTCTTAATGTTTTCCCATTGAGGACCCTTAATTGTTTCGGATTGAAAGTGAATGACCTTTATCCAACCTTTACCGTTGTACGTGCCTATGATAATACCCGTTGAGAGGTAAAGGGATCTATAAAGCTTACTATAAGGGTTGGCCCTATAAATCTTGTTATTGAATTCCAAGTCATCGATATCCCAACCTATTTTAATTTGCTGCTCGGATGACCATGGCTCCATAGCATCAGGGGGTGTCTTCTTCCCTTCATCAGAAACTAAAATTCTTCGCCAATGGGCAGGTCATCACCATATTGGGCAGCGACGACAACATCGAGAATGCAAGCACCAGTAATCCAGTAATTGAAATACAAAACAGGATAAATGATATGTTTTTATCAGGTTTTTGGGTTGAACCACTTCTACTCCTAGCAGGGGATGATTTTGAAGATAAGGTCCGTCCAGAATATGACCCCCATGGAAATGTCAATGTAATCCAAATATTTAAGAACATGCACTTCATGCCCGGACTAGGGCTAGGAAAAAGACAATAAGGGATACTTGAAGCTATTGCGTTAAAGAAGGCCTTTCCTCCCTATGATTTAGGCTATCAGCCGTCTGAAGAAGAAGAACTCAGAATGATCCGCCAGCATCGACTGAAGAGGAGGTTAGAATGCACAAAAACTGTCTCTAAGGCTCTCTAAACGGAACATTCATTAGAGAGGGTGAAGATTTCCTCTTCTGCGAATTTCTCGAACCATAGTATGACCATGTCGATAAAAAATGAAATCAGAAATGGAGATCATCTTTCAGGACAACTACCCATGGGCCAAGAGTTCCCATCACCCTATACAACCACTCACTGAGGAAAGTGACTTCGGGTATTATTTCGATTTATAGACACTGGGGCTAACACTCTGCATGATCCACTCAAGGGCTACCTCGTCGGATCCATCCAATCTAATCAAAACAGTTGATGCACCTCTCCTCAACTGGCATGTTGTACCAGTGCCACCTATTGATATTCAACCTAACCCTAATGTATGTCCCATTTCCCCCTCTTTGGTTGTTCCTCCTAACTCTGATATAATCAAAACTTCTTTTGATAAGGTTCTCAATGTTGTTTTTCCTATCAATGAAATAAATGAATATTTTGAGTATCTTGCTATGACTTACATTAATTGTATTGATTCTAATCAAACTCTTGATGATGATGATTTTACAAATGAATAATTCTTAACTGATCTAAATAAGGTTAATATAACAAACAACATAATCGCGTTAAAGTTAATGAAGATGAAATTGTTGTTACTAATCTCGGTTCTAGTAGCTAATTGCACGAGATTAGGATAGGGGCCACCCTTAATGAGCATGAGCGCACACAACTCGAGGAATTACTAAAGGAATTTGTGGATGTCTTCGCATGGTCCTACGATGATATGGCCGATATCGACCCTGAGATAGCTCAGCATGAGATTCCAACTCTCCTCGAATGCAAACAGGTCAAACAAAAACTGCGAAAGCTCCGCACTGAATGGTCACTCAAAGTTAAAGAAGAGGTAATCAAACAACTGACCATGGGCTTCATTCGTGTGATCGAATATCCCACATGGCTAGCCAATATCGTACCCGTGCTAAAGTCAGGAGGGAAGGTTCGCATGTGTGTCGACTATCGAGACTTGAACAAGGCCTCTCCAAAGGACGATTACCCGCTTCCCAATATCGATATGATTGTGGAGAATACGACCAGTCACGCTCTCAAGTCATTCGTTGATGGATTTATCGGATATAACTAGATTAAGATGCACCCTAATCACCAAGAGAAAACCACATTCATCACCCCTTGGGGAACCTTTTGCTACACTATCATGCCATTTGGTCTAAAAAAATAAAGGGGCCACCTCACGGAGGGCTTCCATAACCATTTTGCATGATCTGATACACAAGGAAGTCGAGGTCTATATAGACGACATGATTACCAATTCTAATACTATGGAGGGCCATGCTCTGCTCTCCGGAAGTTCTTTGAGCGACTACGACAGTACTATATGTAACTTAACCCACAAAAATGTGTCTTCAGAGTTACCAGAGGAAAACTCTTAGGATTTATGGCTAATGAGAAAGGGATAGAATCAGACCCTTCCAAGCTGAAACCATACTCGAGATGCCACAAACCCGAATGGAGAAGGAAGTCTGAGGATTCTTAGAGAAATTACAATACATCATCCAGTTCATCAGCCAGTTAACTTCCATCTATGAACCCATCTTCAAACTCCTCCAAAAGGATTCAACCAAAGTCTGGAACAAAGCTTTCCAATAAGACTTTAACCTAATCAAGAAATATCTAACCTAACCTTCGCTACTCATACCACCGCAGGCTGATCTTCCCTTACTCCTATACCTAACCATAATTGATACTGCAGTTGGGGCTTTACTAGTCTAATATTTTGAAGAAACACGCAAAAAGAGAAACATCTACTATGCCAGTCGCAAGTTAACAGCACTGCCTTAGAGAAATTATATATCACTCTTGTCTGGGTTACCCAAAAGTGACGGCACTACATGCTCACCTTTTTTATCAAACTTCTATCCCGAATTTATCTTATCAAGTACTTGCTCAAGAAACCTGCCCTGTCCATACGAATGGCCCATTGGTTGATGCTCCTAAATAAATTTGATATTACATATGTCACGCAAAAAGCCATAAAAGGAAGAGTCATCTCTAATTACCTTACTCACTACCCCATGGAAGAGGCTCATGTCTAGATCTCTGAGTTTCCAGATGAGAATATCCTTTGTACCTCCCAAAAAGACCTTCGATGGCAAATGTTCTTCGATGGAGCTACCAATAAGAAAGGGTATGGCATTGGGATACTCCTAATTGCCCCTGATGACTCTCACACTCACGTTGCCATCAAGTTGAATTTTCCTTACGCCAAGAACATGATTGAATATGAGTCATGCATGGTAGGCCTCAAAGTTTCCCTAAAGAAAGGAATTCGATACCTCGATGTCTACAAGGATTCAACCCTCATCATCGATCAAGTACTCAGAACATGGAAAGTCAAGGACGAGAAACTTTTACCCTTTTATGCCCACCTCGAAGAGCTAGCATCCAAATTCTAAGAAATCACCTTCCACTACCTACCCTTAACAAAGAATAACCTAGTCGATGCCCTTGATACCTTAGCCTCCATGATTGACATGCCCGAAAGAATAACCATGGCCCATTTCCTTATTCAAAAGCAAGATAAACTAACCCACTGCTACCACATTGAGCTCATCACAAAGGAAGATCCTGAAATAACCAACTTTTGGTACCATGATATTTGGCACATTCTCAAGTATGGTATGTATCCCTAAGATTCTGACAAGAGAGACCAAGCAACCCTTCATAAATTGGCTACCCAGTACATTGTCTATGATAAAACACTGTTCAAGAGAAACTTCGATGGAACTCATTTGCTCTACATTGCAGGGCTGGCATTGAAGAAATAATACAGGGAATTCGAACCCCATATGAATGGCCATATGCTCGCCAAGAAGATCATCCGACAAGGATACTATTGGACTACCACGATTCAGGATTGTACAACCTACGTTTGAAGATGCCTCAAATGCCAGCAATTTTCTAACCTAAAACACTTGCCCCCGTGGGAATTGTACAACATGACCTCTCCCTGGTCGTTCTCCACATGGGGCATCGACATCATAGGGAAAGTTACACCAAAAACCTCCAACGGGAATGAGTTCATCCTAATCACCATTGACTACTTCACTAAATGGGTCGAACCCGAGTCATATGCAGTCCTGAATGCCAAGAAAGTGGCCAAGTTCATAAAGAAAAACATTATTTGCCGATATGGGGTCCGGCGTGAGCTGGTATCACATAATGGGTTACACTTCAAGGCAAAATTTACAGAGATGGTCGACGAGTATGGAATGCAGAGACACAAATCTTCTCCATACCAACCTCAAACCAACGGAGCAGTCGAAGCAGCCAATAAGAACCTTAAAGCCATTATCAATAAAATGACCAATAATTATTGAGATTGGGCCGACAGGATCACTTATACCCTCTGGGGCCATCGCACTTCAGTCTGAACCTTTACTGGGAGTACCCCTTACATTCTAGTCTATGGCATGGAAGCAATCCTACCCATGGAGCAAGAAATCCCTTTGCTACGCATTATGCTTAAAAGCAAAGTTAGTGAGGAGGACTAGCACCAAAGTCGTCTCGACGAGTTGTCCCTCTTGGACGAAAGGAGGCTGAAAGCTCAATATCACATACAAGGGTACCATCGTCGTATAGTGCGATCATTCAACAAGAGAGTCAAGGACCACGGTGTTCGAGAATGAGACTTAGCGCTCACAGAAATAGTAGAGACCATCTGGGACCCTAGAGGGAAATTCAAGCCCAATTGGAGCGGCCCCTACATTGTGAAGAAGATCCTGTCCAATGGCACCACTATGCTCACCGACCTTGATGGAGAAAAAATGGCGCATCCAACCAACCTGTACCGTCTTAAGAAATTCTACCCCTAGTCCAAAATCTCGACGCACTAAGACTCTTCTCATCTTCCTTCTATTCTAAAAAAAAGTCTTTATTTCCCTCTACTTAGAACTATGTGGGGCCTGATCCTCTAAAAACTTTTTTTCTTTCAAAAAATGAATTTAAACAAAATTCAAAAGCTTTAGAAGTACGTAGGCAACTCATCCGCCTTACATGATTACAGCCCCCTTCTTTTTTCATAAAATTCTATTCATTTCTTATCCCCAAGAACGATAGTTCATTTTAACATATACATGAACAAAAGGATTATGTATGCCTTAGTGATCGGTATAGATAATTCAAAATGCAAAACTCATCAAGAGGAAGAACTATATGATCAAAAACTCCTTTATTTCATTATTCGAAATTTCGTTACGATTAGATCGACATAGGGAGTCAAATGACTTCCCTTGTCAAGCCTACTCCTACCATCCTAAAATCAAGATAAAAATAAGCCCCACTAATCCCAAAATAACCCTCAAATTATTTCCAAATACAGAACCACACCCATTACAAAAGCTTCACAAAATTCTACCCATAACTGCCAGAGGAACCAGCCCCATTATTACCCGCATCCTAGGGTCCCCAAATTTCCCTTACCTGAATAGAGTGTGTCAGACGCTCCATAGATCGATAAGCCTGGACTAGCTTGGGGAAAACCACAACTCCTCCCTTCATGGTGTCATATATGGCAAACCACCTTTGCCCAGTTTCAATAGCCAGCATCTTGGCCACTACCTTCTTCCACAACCAAGTTGTATGCGCATACGCTCTGTCAGGTCATTCACAGGAAAGAAGTTCGGTGTTCGTGGTGGCACAATTTTTTCCCAACCAAATTAGCCCAGCATCCGCCAGGGAAAGTAGAAAGAGGTCCGTCTGGCGCCTACTAACTGGACATATTGGTACTCCTCAAGTTTTAAAATGGGTAGCAGCTCCCCCACCAAGGCATTGACCAGTGAAAGCCTCAAGCCCCATGCTCTATGAATAAGTTCTCCCAGCTCTCAATGTCTAGGCCTACACTGATAAAATAGCGTGAGAAGAAGTTTGGCTCCACCGACAAAGGATACTCAGGTGGGACCGCCATACGAAACCTCTCTGACAGCCACATGAGCAACATTACAGGTCTACCCCTCAGAAAGTCGGAACGACCTTCCCTCCAGGCATCCAGACCATTCAAAGTCTTTGCCAGTATCACCGACATAGGATTGCGACGATACAACATCTAAGAAACAATAGCTGCAAGTTGGGGGTCTACCAGTACTTCCCCAGTTACCAACAACAGTTTTGAAATGAGGCCTAGAAGTTTGGCCCCAGCATGACCAACATCATCGACATCCCGCAAATGCATAGAATGCAGCACTAAAAGAAGAGAAATCATTCCTCCTGTGACCAACGACCTGGTTGTCGAAGGTGAAATGTGGAGAAGTCCCGCCAACAGCTCCCTAGAGAACTAGGAAAACTCAGGCATAGCCGCTGTAATGCTGGGATTTATCCCCAATATGGTAGAAAAATCTTTATAGGTTAGACAGATTTCTTCCAACCCGAAGCAAAGACATGGTCTTCACGGTACCAGAATTCCACGGCTTTCATCAGCATATTCCACTCTATGGGCTGATTGCGCCGTAAAAAGACTCGTCGTATGTTGAAAGTGGCATAGTCAACCTTGTAGGAACACACTTCTTCCAAGGTTTCAAGGTAGTTCGCAAACTCATTACTACGAGGGTCATGTCGATCGACAACCCCCCATTTTGGGGACAATCCCCTTTTCCTTTTTTGTCAAAACCAAAAAATTCAATAAAAATAATATATATTCCAAGGGAATTTCGAATTTCTTTTTTTTTTTTACTTATCCCATTTTAAAATAAATCCATTCTCTAATAACTTTTAATTCTTTTTACAGTCCCAGCATCAAAGTAAAAAGAGTATGTGCATTAGTCACTCAAAAACAAATTAATTAGCAAAAAGAAATTAATAAAAAAGTTCATTTCTTTTGAAAAGATATTTTCTATGTTACATTGCTTTGCACGAAACACAAAAAAATATACCGCGGGACTGAGCCTGAACCCACCTACAATCAATCAATCAATCTCTCTCTCTCTCTCTCTCTCTCTCTCTCTCTCTCTCTCTCACTCACTCACTCTTTATCTCTCTCTCACTCTTCTCTCTCTTTAAGAGCCTCCCACCCCGCAACGTGGCCTCTTCCCTCAGCGGCAAGACGATGTAGAACCATTCCCAAAGCCCGACCCTTCCTTAGATGAGGGAGATGCCACCAGATAAGAAGGAACCGGAATCACATCCTTAATGTGGGAAGTCGCCGAAGATATTCAATCCCCAATATCCCTCAGCCAAGTGGTGGAGACCCGGATGTGCTACAGAAGAAAACAAAAAAGATTAAATCAGTCAGTCAGAGGCAAATGAAGAAAAGAAGAGATCAAAAGATAAAGAGACAAAAAGTATATTGTGGCCATCCCGGGCGGAGCCAAGGGAGAGAGAGAGATATATCTCCCCTCGAGAAAGATGCGCCGCGGTCTCGCACCCCTCTTGGTGTGGGGGTAAATGTGAAGAGATGGAGTCACCAGCCTATTTTGCACAAAATAAGCAAAAAAATCCGTTGCCACTTCTAGAGAGAGGCATCAACGACAAACTGATGCATAAAAAACCAATAGTTCGAAGGTTCGGGGGCTAAGTTACGGAATGAGAAGGTGTTAGGCACCCATCCTGCCCTTTCGGTCTCTCATGGGCTAATGTTATTATTTTTCTTTATATCCCTGTGAAGTGTGTGTGCATGTTTATATAATTGATATCGAAATCATTCAACTCATACCATGGACAAGGCAGAGAGAGGTCATCTATAGGAATGTTCCAAAAATAACATATATAGAAAGTTTGATTTATGATTTCATCACGATATTGGTCGTTGTTTGGAAATAATAATATGTGTTGGATGAAACCCAAAAAATCATGATATATATATATATATATATATATATATATATATATGAAAATGGGAGGTTTTAAAAAATTAGGGAATTTGAGAAATTGGGAAAATTAGAAAATTGTACTCGAGTCTCATATTTTAATTCGAGACGCCTACGTTGCCTATAAAGGCATCAAAGTCCACATGGTTGGAAGGTAGCATAGGAATGGGGTTTATCGCATAGATCTGAATGGAATTTTATTATATGTGTATGTGGAAAAAAATATGTTTTTTAGGTTTTAAAAAAAATGTGATGGATAATTTCGTTAGGAATCCACGAGTGTAAACCTCTTTTATTTGTTTTTAGGATTTTTATAGAAAATAATGTGAAATATACTAATAAAAAGTGTAGATATTAATGTGTATGAATTAAAGTAAGAACTAGATTATGAATCTAATGTGTATTATCGAAAAATAAGGAATTTAAAGAGAGAGGGAAAGAATTGGACCTTCTTTAAAGCTTGATCTTTGATCTTGGATGAACTCCCTTGAGTGTTGATGAATGTTAATGAGAGAGAAGGAAATTTTCCAAATTGGGTATGAAGTCCGCAACAAACTCATCCTTCAGAGCTATCAATTGGGTGTTAAACCCAATTACCTTATAGAACCACATCTGCAAAGGACAAAGGGTCAACATTTATGAAATCAAGAATAAAACTCATGAAGAAAAATGCGAATGCATAAAGGAAAATGCAAAAAATGAAGAATACCTCAAGAAGATACGTGGCTTTAGTAAAAGTTTGCCGGCAGCACGGACTTGTTATACCCCGTACTTTTATGTATTCGAGATTTAATTAATTTGAAAATTAAATGAGGAAAATACATTATTTATATTACGCGAGAGAAGTAATTTAATGTGATTTAATAATAACTGTGATTATTGAATATTAATCGAGAGATAGATACTAATTAATATTATGATACGAAATTTACTAAGTGTGAATAGTAAATAATTAATGATTTTTGATATACGTCATAGCGAGTGATATGAGAGTATTTAATTTTATCTCAACTCGAAGTCGTGTGTAGACTATATTAAGGTTGAGATAGGAAATATATTTTTAGTGACTCGGATGATGTTTTAGAGGTCACAAATGGTTCCGAATGGGTCGAAATAGTCAAAATAGTATACTCGGGAGTATAGTTTGGGTCTTGGGTCAATTTTAGACCAAACCGGCACCTATTGAGGGCATTTTGGTCATTTGAAAAATAAAGGTTAAGGGACCTAGAAATTCTAAGTGTTATATCAGATGTTTAAGACTTGAGGCTATGGTTAGAAACAGTTAAACCCAAGAGAGGCCGTTAGAGAGAAGAGATAAATTATTCCCAAAGCTTACGGAGACATTCTTGAAGGATTGAACCTTGTCTTGCACCCTAGGCATCCAAGGAGTGAGGATTGGAAGATAAGATCATCACTTTAACATATAATCCATAAAATCAGGCCCTATAAATAAAAAGGTAAGTTGTTTATTTCAATATTCATGAAGTTATAACACCTATGTGTAGGGTTTTACGATTTGTTTTTGTTAAATCAATGTTCTTGGTAGAAAAATAATTATTTTTATGCATGTTGGGATAGGATCTGCATATAGAACGATTTAACATATGTAGAGGGTCAATAATTAGAGGAGAATTGGTCTTTGAAATGAATTAAATCTGGGTTTTTATGAATATTAGAGGAAGAACATGAAAACCTAGGATTTTTTAGGATTAGAGGCTTAAATCAATTCCTGAATGATTTGTAATGTTTTGATGCAAAAAGTTACGCTAAAAATTGTGCTTACACATGTGGGAAGTTTTGGGGACAATCAGTTTAGATTTTAGTGGGAGAACATGGAAGATTAAGGGGCGTAAATGGTGAAAAAGTATATGCTTTAACTGCAGAAAAGAGTTGGAGAAAAACGAACCGATTCGGTCCAGAATGATTGGTTCGGTTTTGTCTTTACAGAACGAGTTTAAAAAAAATGAACCGGACCAGACAAAGAGGTGCGGTTCGGTTCGGTCTCTACAGAATTAGTTCAATCCCCTAAATTAATATGAAACTTTCTTTTTGGGCCTAGTGTTCCTAAATCTATGTTGTGGTAACCTTTAGGACTTTGTAATAATGATAATTGGAGATTTGTGATATTATGGTAAGCCTATGAAGGAGGTATGAAGTAATCTTATGGAGAAGTTTAAGACGAGACTGAATTCGAGGGGAATGGCATTGCAATTAATCTGAGAGACGGATAATGAATGGATGTATCGATCAGTAGGGTAAGTTAAACTTCTATACCGAATTTAGGAAAGGGGTAACTAGGACCCTTAGAGTTGTGTGAACACTCATATAAATACCATAGCAAGATATATCATAAAATAGAATGTACGGTAAGTATTAGAGAGAAACATACTATGTACCAATGTGAATCATTAGGTTGTGTGAATACCTATAGTATAAGTACTTAGGTTGTGTGAATACCTAAAGTATATTAATAGCATTAGGGTCGATGGGTATCCGGACCAATACGTGGAAGTTCAAATTTGGGGTTGATGATTATCCGGATCAAATCGAAAATAAATAATATTGGGGCCGATTGAAAATCCGAACCAATATACATATGCATAACATTTACGTTGGGATCGAGGGATATTCGGACTAATGTAAGTGATAGGATAATTGGGGTCGATAATTATCCGGACTAATAATCTTTATAGTATATGTTGTGTACAAAATATATATACCTTATGATGTCCTACTAGGTGCGATAGTAGATGATACATTTATGGATATACATCTAAAAGACGAATTAAGAAGAGAAACTTGATTTATCCTAACATGTGTAAGTGTTACATGAGAAAGAAATTATATATGGGACGTTAATGAAAATAATGTACTATAACTTAGGCGAACAGATAAGTTCCAATAATACTATAGTCTAGTTAGCTTGGGCAGTATAGTTAGGTGGGCTAAGTGTAAAACGTTAGGCGTGCACAATATATGAGAGGTGAGTAAACTCCATTGAGTGTATAATAACCTAACATGCGTAATAAATACCCGACTTGAAAAATGTAATAAATGCTTGCTAAATATTTTCAAAATATTTTGTATACTAACACTTGCTATAAAATATTTTCAAAAACCTCTTAGGTATCCAGCCACAGAAACGCCAGGCGTGACTTCATTCCAGAGACTCGGAGTTGTAGCATTATGGATGCTGACAGAATTGATTTGGTTATAGACGATTCCTCCATTCAGATCCAGTGTAGGATCTCATTTTATATTCCATGTATGGACATGTTGTCGGTTGACATTATTTTGAATATATCAGTTTTAGATTAGTATTGATTTATTTCATGTGTTTTGGATTTTTTGCCGATGGTTTATTCGACAAGACTTTATTCATTCATATATTGTGATGGCTTGGGCTTTAGTATTGTGAATGTTTATATTAGTTTTCGCATGGTTATACTTATCTGTTTAAAGAAAGATAAAATTTAACGCATGTGATAGTACAGATATAGTACCATGTAGCGAAACGTATACAATGGGCAAGTGCCGAAGACTTCCTGCCGCAGCCTACAACTTACATGCTGCATCCTTATCCATATCTGCCTCACTAGAAACTGCCGCAGCCTCACATGTGGAGGGTGCGGCACCTTCATGCTACAAGGCACGACCGTACTTGATACAGGGCGCGACCCAACTTACTACAGGGTGCAACCCCGGTCTTATCATATTAACTGGCTGCACCGCCTTTTTATCCACCAGCAATACAACATCACCTATAAATGGAGGTAAACATCTCGGGACAGGAGATCCGGATTCATTTTACCTACATCAGTGTCAGGCTTAGCGCTAATTACTCTCTCAATGCCACTAGGCACAGCTTGGGGGTTACTCTCCGGTATCGCAGCCATACACCGGAATCCTCATTACTACCGTGTATTCTCCTTTACTCTCATACGTGTCACTTTAGGCTTGATTATATTGTACTATTTAACGCGTATAATGAGAATGGATCAACATAGTGGAAGTATGCCTATTTTAGAGGCTGAACCACTCTATAGCTTATCTTTTATCTCTCCTTATTTGCTCTATTTGCTATTATGCACATTACTCTTGATTTGCTGATACAAGAACAACAAGTGGACTGTTTCTCATATCATCAATTTGACGTCGTCTGTGGGAAACGAGGTACTTCAATCTTGTTTCTCTATGTTTTAAGTTCTTAAACACCTTGTTTTATTCATGGGGATCCTTTGGATCATCATCTCATGTGTAAATTTTGGTTATTGGGCTCTATCTTATATTTACACCCTTAAATGTGTATTTCATATATTCAGATATGTTCTTGGGTCTTCATTTTATGACCTTAGATATATTTTACATACCCATGTGATATCATTTCATCTAGATAATGCTAAAAAGCATAATGGGCTTTAGCCCCGTAAAGATGAGTGATTAGGAAATGATTATATTTACTTCCTTTTTGTTGTTCTTTGCCTATGATCTAGGGTTTATCATGAGAATCGTGTTGTTTTGTGCACCCTGATGATATTATTTCATTGATAGACCCTAGTAGGTAAGCTCTCCATGTGTTCCAAGAGAAAAACTCAATTTATGGGTTCTAATTTTAGGATTGTTCCCTTCACTGCCTAGACAGGGATGAAGCCTGGCAGTTCAATTGCCTTTCTTATCGCGACCCCTACTAGTGCGGTTCTATTACAACATCTCCAAATCATCGGGTAAAGGACTCAGGTGGTCTTCAGCTCAACCTTGGTGAATATCATTCAAAGGCCATGGCAGTACACCTATGTGCCTTACTGACCGTGGCCTCATCAGTAATATCATGCAGCAGTTCAAATGATGCATCCCAACTTCATACTTGGTTAATCTAATATTTTTGTGATTACTCACTTCTGCTAGTTCTGTCTCAGATTATATATACTTTGTAAAGACTAACAAACCAGAAATGGAAGGAGAATCCAGCCAGAGCACAAAATTCAACGATGAGATTGTGCAGCTATACAATCACCTCAACCATCTCTACGATAGTCATGCCTCACTCTAAACCCAAGTCAAAAATTTGACCTAGAGGGTCCTCATGCTTGAGGCCGCAGCCTCAGCCAATGTGAGTGTGGCACCCAGTATCACTGCCTCATCAGCATTCACTGTCGTGGTAATACCAAAAGTTCCATCCGCAGAAGCAGACAGCAAGAGCCAGAAAAGGAAAATGGAGAGGGCAGAAATGGTCTTTGAGTCTTACACTCCATTGGCCTTCCCAGTTGAAGACATCTTTGAGTCCATAAAAGAGTACAAGCTGCTGAAGTGGCCAGAGAAGCTTAAAGCTCCACCCCACAAGAGGAACATGGCCCAAGTGGTACAAATTCCATCTAGACCACGTCCATGATACTGAGCAGTGCTATGCTCTGAAAGATGAGATTGAGAGGCTCATAAGGCAGGGGATGCTGCAGCGCCTCCTCAAGGATGTTATAGGGACCAACCTAGTCTGACGAGCAACATGCTCATTTTTTCATGCTTATGCTTTATATTTCATATTTTTCTATTTTACAGTGAAACTCTTTTTATGATTTTTTAAATTAAACTTTCCTTGCAAAGTCATGTATATATGAATAGATATATGAAACCAATCTCACTCTTGTAATGCCATATTTTGATTTTCATTTTCATGAAATGTTATCTTATAAAAGACCGTTTTATCTTAAACAGATCTCAATTCGAGACAATATGTTATAACGGGAATGATTATATCTAAATGGGCCCACAATGCCCTCCATGACGCCAGGCTACATGAAAGCAAGTGATAATTGAAAATGGCGAAAGAAACTATTGAGAGAAGCTATCTAAATTGGTCTGCAACATCACTCATAAGGGCCTTAAGTGCCCGTTCTTAGCCTTCGGGATGCGTTATTAGCCACGATGGCTTACAATGCCCGTTCTTAGCTTTCAGGATGCGTCCCTGACAAACATCATTCATTTGGTGAATTATGAGACTAAACATCATTCATTTGGTGATCTCAGCCCTAAAACATCATTAACTTGGTGAATATGAGACTAAACATCATTCATTTGGTGATCTCAGCCCAAAAACATCATTAACTTGGTGGATAGAGACCAAATATCATCAACTTGGTGATCTCGTATTAGCTTGGGGAAGCTTCATAATACCTAGCTCGGGGCCTAAAAATAACCCAATCGACTGACGGAAAGCCATGAAATGCAATCGAAGCGACTAAAGGAAAGCCATAAAAGGCAATTGAAGCGACTAAAGGATGATGTGATGCTATCATCATGAAGCATGCCAAAGTTATAGAAAGGGAAGGGTCTCATCCCAGCATGCTGTCATCAATATGGCCACAGCCACCAAGGAGTCCACTCGATCATCTAGAAGATGCAGCAGATAGCAAGAGTGGACATTTATGTATTGCTAAAATCTCACGTCTGTGTTACAAACCAGTCGCAGCCTCATTATTGTGGCAATAAGGCTTTGAAAGTGAGAAGATTATAGTAAAAGAGGTTAAGCTGCGGCCTCGGCATTACAACCCACTAAAATATAGAAGAAGTTTAGCCGCAGCCACAAGTATGGGTACAAGTATTGCAGTGGTCCAAATCGTCTGCGTTAAAGGACTTGTTCCCCAATATCCACTATTGCTATGGGAATACAAACACAGCCTACTCCTAAAAGGTGTAAGAGTTATCATTAAATAAAATTCAATAAAGGTACTGCGGCCCTGTTCAAGAAGAGCCTACAGCCTATCCTTAACATTGCAAACATATTTTTGTGGTAATAATATACAAGAATACAAGTGGCCCGTCCAAGGAGAAGAGATATGGTCGTAGCTTATGTGAAGAAACTATTTATAATATGGTGTCACGGCTTTAATCTATTAGTCCTACAAGTTCATTCAATCAAGAAAACAAGAATTTAAGTTTTAAAGAATTGGAAGTATAAAGCATGCAAATGAGGTACAGAAACCATTGATTTCTAAAAGTGATCGCAGCCTTAATAATAAGGGTCGCAAAAGTTTAAAAGGGTATTATCCCTATAAGTTAAAGATCAGAGATTAAAAATATCTGGCAAAAATTTAAGTATTCAAGTTATACAAACAAAGGCCGCAGCCTTGAATATTAACAGTTAAATTAAGAGGGACACAGCCCCAATGATTGAGAATTGAAGGAAGACTAAGAGGTTGCATCATCTTCATCATTTCCCCCGTCATCATCTGATGCGGTCTCAGTCTCCTGATCTGCTGTTGCGGCCTCTGCCTCAGCCCTTAGCCTGGCCCTCTCTTTGGCTGCAGCCTTCATTTCAACCACGCAAGCATCATGTTCATTATCCTCTATGCTCCAAGATTTAATTATAGCTGTGGCATCAGAAAGTTCTTTGCCACCCTTTACCTCAGCTCTTGGTAGTCGCGGATATAAGCTCTGTTGTTGATAAAGAGTAAGTCTGGGGACCCTTTGTATGATGCTACAGTGTTGTCAATGGCTAATTTAAGGGCTTTGCCATGTTGTTCATCTTTTCTTATAAGGGCCGAAGAATGATCTTCCTCCATCTTCTTTATCGCCTCGGCATCATTAGCAGCTTTGCTCTCCAATTCATCATACTTCTTCTTAAGGTGTCCTAACTTGCTATTTGCAAACTCTGCGGCCTTGGCAGCTTCCATAGCTTGAGCTTGGGCAACCTTGAGGGACTCTGCAGCTTGCCTAAAATTCTCCTCACCTTCCTCCTTGGCCTTGCAGGCGGCTTCAAGGTCCATCTGAGCCTCCTAGAGTGCTGCGGTAGAAGATTTCTTTCCAACTTCAAAAGATTCAGTATTTGCCTTCGCCACTGTTCTAAAAAACCCGCCTAGGCTTGAGGCTTGGGAGAAACGCCCCGCCTTAAGATTTTGACACCTTATGCTTGGTAAAACCCTTAAGGTGTACTTTTTCTCAAAAAACAACAATGCTTTAGTGAAACGATATCCCCTTATAAAGATTTTTTTACAAACCGAACCATTATCTCATCCAAAATAATCAAATAGTATTTTTATTTGCAAATATTCAGACATATTTTTATGATATGTACAATTTTAGTATTTTAATAGCCTTGTTATGGTTAAAAAATATTAAAATATATTAAAAAGACCTAAATGCCTTTTCACGCCTTTTTACGCCAAGGCCCGCCTAGGCTTCTAAGGCTTAAGGCTTAGCCTCCACGCCTCGATCACGCCCCGCGTTTTTTAGAACCTTGGCCTTCGCCAAATCATCTGTGTGAACATCCTCCGCGGCCTCCTTAAGTCTGTAAAGACCCTCATACTTGAGTTTCTGGGTTGCCACAGCTTTCGCAGCCTGTAAATGTATTGAGAGTTAGAAAATAAATTAGAAAGTACAAAGAATATTGGAAAGATGGAATTACTTACCCTCAGCAAACTGTGAATGGCGTAAGACTCCATGTCCTCGTGGTCCTCATCCACCAATCGATCTAGGTCGGCTCCATCCATCGCCTTCCTTATTCTATGGACAGCACAGGCAATTGTGTCCCAAGAAGACTGGGGATCTAGCCTACGTAGTTGTGGTTGCGGATGTCTGCTTTGTAGAAAAGGTAAATTTGCATTAACAGCAATTATTAATAGAGGGGGAGGATAATTTCTCTCATGAGAGGCGAACTGTCGCGGACATCTTGCTCAGAGAGTGATGACATTAGACCTGCCTCAGCCAGATTAGCCCCAATATAATCATCAAAAGTGCCCACAGGCCCCTCATGATGGGCCAACTCCTCAACTTGGAATGAGGGTGTAGACACCCCATTCTGTTACCCCTTAACTATCCTTAGGTCCCTAGTACCTCCCTTCATCACTATAAACCCAGGTCACGTCCCGAGTACTGACCTGGAAGCCATCGGCACCCCCCGGCTCAGTTTGACCCAAAAGTCAAACTCCTCGTCTCGATCGAGACTCAATGAATCTTCTAAGGGCACTGAATACCCTTTCCAATGGTCCACCCCGTGCGCGATTCCAACTTACCATGCGGACGAGCGCGCCATTTGCGTTCGAAACCTGACCCAAAGGCCACCGGGCGCTCCCGGGCTCTATTTGACCTATGTCAACTCTTCAGCTCGACCGAGGCTGAATGAATCTTCGAAGTGAACTAAATACCCTTTCCAACGGTCCATCCCGTGCGCAATTCCGACTTTCCATGCGGATGAACGATCCGTTTGACTCCGGGAATCCACCGAGCGTTTCCCGGGCCCGGTTGACCAAAGTCGACTCTCTAAACCAGGTCAAACTCTTTGGAATGTCAAAGTACATCTCCTAAGATTTCCAACAGTATGCCCAGTGCGCGATTCGGACTTACCATGCGGACGAACGCGTCGTTTGCGTCCGCGCGATTCCCCGTCCAATGGACCAACAAACGCTTCTGAGCCACATTTGACCTAAAGTTAACTCCCGAACTTGGGAGAGGTTCAAAGGACTTTCAAAGGTCTCTGAAATACCTTTCTAACGGTATGCCCCGTGCGCGATTCTAACCAACGTTTTTCCCTCGGTGGCTAATTTTCCAAAAAAGCCTGAGGCGCGCTGCCAAATGGCAGGTCCCAGATCCTGCCTATCGGCACCTGCCGATAGGCAGTGCCATGATAGGGCCGATCGTCAGTCCCCTGGGGTTATAAAATGTGGCCTTGGCCTTATTTTCAAGGGAAGCCCAGATCTGATAGAAATCTCTCTGAACGAATCCCAGAAACCTCTCTCGAAGGCAGCGTGATTTCAACTTCCAAATCCCTCTTTTACCTTCACTTTTCATCATCCTTTTCATCAAACTTGGTGAATTAACCACTCTCCATCATCATCCAAGCTCAAGGGCTTCTCTCCAACATTCAAGATCAAGCTCAAGATCTTCAAGAAGGTCCAACTTTCTCAAACTCTCTCTCTTAAATTCTCTTGAATTCCCAATAACTTGTTTTCTTACTTAGCACTTTTATAATCTCATCTCACACATCCTAATATACTTTTTATTTAATATTATTGCACATCTCTTATTTTCATATAAATAAAAACCCCAAAACAAGAAAAAGAGGGTTTGCTCATAAATTCCAAGTAGGGATTCTCACACTTTTTCCACATTTTACTCACAACTAAAACACCTTTTCTACACACACACACACACACACTTACAAATAAGAGATCCCACATTGGATTTATGGGATAAACCCCACCCCTTTTCTTTGTATGCGAACTACGTGGACTTTGATGCCTTTATAGGCTACGTAGGCGTCTCGGGGTAAAACCCGAGACTCGAGTCCTTTCTCTCACTTTTTCTCTCATTTCCTATTTTCTCTAAATCCATTTTTCTTATATTATATATATCCTTAGTCTTACTAACACATTACTCCATGTGCGTTATCGTTCCTTTATAGCGATCAACGTAGGGGTAACCGCGTAAATCTTATTTTTCTAATATTACTTTTATAATCTTCCTATGGATGACTCGTTTTATCTTTTCCATGATACAAGCCGAGGATTCCTACCTCCATTCTATATATATACACATGCACACATCTCATGGGGGGAAACATAAAGGAAAATATCAAATATCCATGAGAGACCGAAAGGGCGGAATGGGTGCCTAGCACCTTCCCATTTCGTAACTAAGCCTCCGAACCCTTTTCGAATCATTTTGGTTTCGCACGCACCAGTATGTCTTTGGATGCCATCCTTCGGGGTGGCTTCCTCTTTTTCTTTTGTCTGTTTTGAGTAAAATAGACTGGCGACTCTGAATCTCTCTACATTTTTCACACCTCACAAAATCGACGCCGGCCGAAGCGCTCTCCCGAGAGGGGACGCGCGGGACCCGAAGGATTCCTCCTCCCTCTACGGCGGGGATGGCCACAGAGGGCGTGGCAGGCTCAACTTGGCCACTAGGGGCAACTGCGGCAGGAGCCTTGGAGTTGGTCATTTACCCTTCCTCTACCTAGTAGTGTTAATGAGGACAATTGCGTCCTCATCCATCTCAGCAAGCTGAGATGCTAATAGAGATCTGTCAATCTCCTCACCTGAGAAGAAATAAAGCAAGGTCAATATCCAAAGATTGAAGACAATTGTCGTGGAATGAAAAAGTAAAAATAATAATACCTTCAGCACCCATCTCTTTGGGAATATATTTATTGGTAAAGTATCCTGCTTCAAAAATACAGGCAGAGGTTACAAGTGTGCTGAACTTCTTCTCTTCAGTAGGCACTGTCGCAGCCTTGCCAACTCTCTTCTCTTACCGCTTACTCATCTGCAAATTGTCAAGAACTGCAAAAAAATACAAAGGTTAGTATAAAAGCAAAGTGTGGAGAATAATATGCAACTATAAAGAGGGGAGGCGGCTATAAATGAAAAAGTACCAAGTTTCGAGGGACACCCCCATTACCGCGGCATCCTAAAGGTTATTTCCCTCTCAGTCTCTTCAGGGTGGATCACCCACCCTTCTTTAGAAATATAAAAATATTTTCCTTTCCAGTTCTTTACACTGGTAGGCCTCCCAGAGTAAAGGGTTTCATCTCTGTCACAGACTGAGAAGTAATAGTACCTCGTAAATTTTATACAGTTTTCCTTTGGGCGGTAGAAGTGGAAAAACTTCACAGGAGTAATGTCTCTCTTGAATTGATTCTCCCATAATACAACAGCTGCGAGAATGGCCCTACATCCATTAGGATTTAATTGGGCTTGGGATAACCTCATTTTTTGGAAAATTCTTCTAATGGGAACAGGGAAAGGCAGCCGCAGCCCATAAATGAAGGAGTGCAAGGGGAAGCAGACCCCATCGTCAGCAAGTGCTGTACATGGCCTTTGTTCCATGGCAGGTGCTGGGAACATCAAACCCTCATGGAAATCAAAGGCCTCAAATACCTAATCAACCCATTCTTGGGTCATAGCACTGTGAATACTAAGTGTAGCAAGACGTCTCTCAGCCCTCCCAGATGTACCAGCAGGTTCATCCCTAACATTAGATGCACCCCCTTCCGTGGGATTCTCATTTATGTCCATCGGATGGTTGCTAGAATTGGCCTCTTCATCCATAGTCATGGAATCTGGGTTTGAATTTGAATCTAGTGCTACACAGTTGGGAAATCTTTTAGTTGGCACGGTATAATTGATTTCAAAGGGCGCACAGAAGGGAGTTCGGGAGGAGAGGCTCTAGAATGTTTGTTCTAAAGCCTCTCAGAAATTAGTCTGGGACAAAGTTCATATGGATGCAGCAATACCTGAAAAGCAGAGAGTCCGCAGTTAGGCGCCACAGCTAATATGGTCTTAAGGCCTCTCATAGGCCGCGGCAGGTATAATGATATATCAAGAAGAGGATAAACAAGAAATGTTAGGCAGAATTGGCCAAGTATACCAAGTGTTGGGTTCTAAAGACCTAGAAGTTGATTATCGTCGCGGCATATTATTTGGGGGGAAGGATATATAGGCTCTTATTGCAGGCCGTAGTCATTAAACTATAGGCTAAAATGTCGCAGCCAAATATTTGGCTATAGGCCGCAGCCAAATATTTACATGCCGCAACCTCTCACTTAAACAGGCCAGGATAACCTTAATTTTACTAAAGGGACAATTGATCATGTCGCGGCCACTCATGATCAAAGGCCCTAGAATGTGAAACGTCTCTCTCAAGAACATAAAAAACAAAGGCAGAAACCTAAAAGTCTACGATCGTATTCAAGAGCAATTTCGCAATAGTTATTTTGCAATCCAAGTTATAATGAGTAACCATTCCTAGCTAGCCTAAAAGAGTGCTCAATTCATGGGCAGATCGATAGATATGAGTTTAATTCTTAGAGAGGTCATAGTTATATTGCAAAGACATGAGTTTGTATCAATCAAGAGAGAATATGACTCACGACATGGCCCAATTACTCAATATTTTAAGGCTACAGACATTGACCCAACGCAACCCTAAAGTGCTAAGGGATTATATTATGCCGCAGTCATGAGTTCCTTATGTCACGGATATATACTCAAACAGGTTAGTATTTAATTATGATAAATTTGAAGATTAAAGACCTAGAATGTGAAGGGTTTATTCAAGAACATCAAGAACAGTTGTATAATTCAATGGTCTATTTTTATTCTGTCTCTACAAACTGGGAATTTAAAAATCCTAAGCATTAACAATGGAGGATTAAGAGACTTCATTCATTGGCTTAACGAGGATGTTAGTAGCATATCTTATCAAGTAAGGGTTATTTTAGCAATTCAATTTCAAATCAGTCATCCACTACAACCCAAGCAGTCACAGATTCAGATGAGGGATAAATGTGATTACAGTAATTATTTTTCAAGATATGAATTCGAATAGACCATCTAACAAGAAGAAGTCAGAAGCAAAAAACAAAAGTTGAACCACAAGAAGTTTTTTATTGGAAAATTACTTGAAAATGGGTGAAATCCGGTGGCTCTGCTTCAAACCACCTCAACACCACCACAGACTGTCTTGAAAGGTCGTCGAAAAACTCAATATGAAGTATGAACAAGGATTTTCTTTCAACATGCTCTGAAATATTTAGGAAGTGTAATGAATTCCACGACCGGTTTTATTTATATAAGAGGGCGCAGGAAGATGAAACGTCGCCTTTGAAATACCACGAAGCTTGAAAAGACTTGATCACTCAGCTGCAGCCCCAATCGCAATCTCTTGGCACTATGACTTGAGGGGCTTATTGATAGTACAGATATAGAACCTTGTCGCGAAATGTATACAATGGGCAAGTGACGAAGACTTGCTACCACAACCTATAACTTACAGGTCGCGGCCTTATCCATATCTGCCTTACTAGCAACTGCCGCAGCCACACATGCACAGGGTGTGACACCTTCATGCTACAGGGCACGGCCCTACTTGATACAGGGCGCGACCCAACTTACTACAGGGTGCGGCCCCAGTCTTATCATATTAACTGGCTGCACCCCCCTTTTTATCCACCAGAAATACAACATCACCTATAAATAGAGGTCAACACCTCGGGATAGAAGATCCGGATTCATTTTTCCTACATAAGTGTCAAGCTTAGCGCTGATTACTCTCTCTACGCCACTGGGCACAGCTTGGGGGTTACTCGCCGGCATCGCATCCATACACCGGAATCCTCATTACTACCATGTATTCTCCATTATTCTCATAAGTGTACGCCATTTTAGGCTTGATTATATTGTACTATGTAATGCGTATAATGCGAATGGAGCAACACATTGGACGTAGGCCTATTTTAGAGATTGAACCACTCTATATCTTATCTTTTATCTCTCCTTATTTGCTCTATTTACTTATTATTCACTTTACTCTTGATTTGCTGATACGAGAGCGACAAGTGGACGATTTCTCATATCATCAGCAGGTCTAATTTCACTTAGGTGATTAGTAATTAAAAAATTTCGACAGTGATACTAAGAATGAACCATATGAGAAACTTGTTTTAATTTAATAAAGGCCTGATCAACCGATGTTTAATTAGATGGGGTGTCATACGAATGAATGCATCAAGATAATAATAATAATAATAATAATAATAATAATAATAATAATAATAATAATAATAATAATAATAATAATAATAATAATAATAATAATAATAATAATAATAATAATAAAGGGTCACCAAGGTCAAGTTCCCCCAGTCATAAAGATGAATGTCCGAAAACACCCTCAAAAATGGCAAAAACCACAAGTGCACGACGTCACCACTCGTCGCCACCAGCAAACCTCCCAAAACCAGCAAAATGAACAAACGATCCATCTGGCAAACCTGCCACCCATCACTCTCATCAATCATCCTCCTTAGCAATTACTCTCTCAAAAGAGATAAACGAATAGAGTCCCCAGAGACCACCATTCTCCATATCACCCAACGCCGCCGACATCGCCTCCTGCATCACCCTTAGAGTCCTATCCACCTCAATTTGCATATTATCGCAATCCACCCCAGTAGCTGCTTCATGTCTATGGGAGTCACCGTTATCTCGTCAAAGCCAAAATGAAAGGTGTGGGTGGTGTCCCATCACTTCTCCCCGAGAGCACAAAGAATAGTCATAGAACAGGGCGTCTCATCCAGAGCAGACGCCAGTTTCCCAAAATCGACTAATGACACCATCCAACACACCACAGATGGGAGGTTCTCCCAAACATCCTTAAGCCATATTGTTCCCGGACATGTATAGTCGGCATAGAAACATCACACCATCAAAATCGAGAAGCAAAACAAAAACCTTTATCAAGTTCAAGAAATAAGGAAATCTCGCCAAGAAAAAAGGGAAGAGAATACAAAAAGTCATTAATATTTACATAGCCGCCAGCGTTCACCTCCCTAGAAGAGAGATGACGCAAAGGCTCTCACAAGAGAGTTCGATCATCCGCCACTGACTCGAATGAGTCAAAAGAGTTTTTGTTGCCCAAAGCAAGGGGTACCCTAGCCCTCCATTCCAAGCCTTCCCAGTCGTTAGCATTAAACCACGTTATGTGTGTTGCTCTACTTGAGAACTCAGTCATCTCTTAACTTTGGAACGTTGCAACGATTTGCAGAAGGTAATTGCAGAAGAAGGCAAGTCAAAAAGTTATGAAAAATGAGGAGAACTCACCCACTTTTTATAGGAGGCTAAGGGGCATGCCGATCGGCATCTCCCTACCACACAGCCCCTCCACCTGCTCAAGGTACCCCAAAAGACCGTGCCACTGCCATTTGGCACCCCTCTATCTATGTGGGTCGGCACCCCCTTTGAAATTTCGTACGAAAAGCCTGAAAAATGCCAGAAAATCTTGAAAAATCCTTGAAAAAATCCTAAAATTTTCAAATGGATTTGAGAGCCTTGTCCACCAAGAAAAACATTTTTACCACACTCATTTCCTCGACATAACTCTTATCTCTCCCAGTGGAATTTCCGAAATCAATTTCATGTCTCCCTAGCAACGTTTCCAAAGGACACCACAAAATTCAAAAATTCCCCAGCTAAGAAACGTCCAACCCTAGGATCATTCCCTGTTCCCCAGCATAACCTAAAATCAAATGCTTACCCAAATCCCTAGTAGAACTATAAGATACATATCCCTAGTGGAGTCTTTTAATTTCCCCAACAAACTTAAGCCCGCAGAATTGGCTGCGACCTGTAGAATTGGTCGCTTCTACTTAAGCCCTCCGAATTGGCTTAGACCCGTAGAATTGGTCGCTTCTAATTAAGCCCGTAGAATTAGCTTCGACTCGTAGAATTGGTTGCTTCTACTTAAGCCTGCAGAATTGTCTTCGACCCGCCAAATTGGTCACTTCTACTTAAGCCCACAGAATTGGCTTCGATTCATCGAATTGGTCGCTTCTACTTAAGCCCACATAATTATCTTCGACCCGCGGAATTGGTCACTTCTACTTAAGACCATAGAATTGTCTTCAACCCGCAGAATTGGTCATTTTTACTTAAGCCCGCAGAATTAGCTTCGACCTGCAGAATTGGTCACTTCTACTTAAGCCCGTAGAATTGGCTTTGACCCCCAGAATTGGTCGCTTCTATCTTAAGCCCTCAGAATTGGCTTCGACCCGCATAATTGGTCACTTCTACTTAAGCCCTCAGAATTGGCTTCGACCAATAGAATTGGTCGCTTCTACTTAAGAACACAGAATTAGCTTTGACCAATATAATTAGTCACCCCTAACTATAGCCCTCAGAATTGTCTTCAACCCGCATAATTGGTCTCTTCTACTTAATCCCTTAGAATTGGCTTCGACCCACGGAACTGGTCACTTCTACTTAAGCCCCCATAATTGGCTTCGACCAGCAAAATTGGTCGCTTCTCCTTAAGCCCATAGATTTGTCTTCGATCTGCAGAATTGGTTGCTTCTACTTAAGCCCGCAGAATTGGCTTGGACCCGTGGAATTGGTCGCTTCTACTTAAGCCCATAGAATTGGCTTTAACCAGTAAAATTGGTCACCCCTATCTTAAGCCAACAGATTTGTCTTTGACCCGTTGAGTTGGTCACGCCTATCTTAAGCCCTCATAATTGGCTTTAACCCGCAAAATTGGTCGCTTCTACTTAAGCGCACAAAATTGACTTCAACCCGTAGAATTGGTCGCTTGTACTTAAGCTCCCAGAATTTGCTTTGACCCACAGAATTGGTCGCTTCTACTTAAGCCCGCAAAATTGGCTTTGACCTGCAGAATTGGTCACCCCTATCTTAAGACATCAGAATTGTCTTTGACCCATAGAATTGGTCACCCCAACTTAATCCCTCAGAATTTGTTTTAACCTATAGAATTGGTCACCCCTATCTTAAGCCCTCGAAATTAGCTTTGACCCGTAGAATTGGTCACCCCTACTTAAGCCCTCAAAATTGGCTTCGACCCGTAGATTTGTTCACCCCTATCTTAAGCCCATAGAATTGGCTTCGACCCAGAGAATTGGTCTCTACGACTTAGGTCCTCAGAATTGACCTAAACCCGCAAAATTGATCATTCCCTACCTTTGACCTCAATCATCACCCCCTCTTAGGTCCTCATAATTGGCCATCCCCAGGATCCCCTTAGGTCCTCAGAATTGACCTCGACCCACCGAACCGGTCATCCTCGTCCCTTAGGTCTGCAAAACCGACCTCTATCATGTGGTGTTTATTCGATGACTTTTGTGTGTTTCAAGCTCACCCATTAAGGGATCTATAGACGACTTTCGCTTTCGAGCCCCGGTTGACCAAGGTCAACCTTCCAAACCAAGAAAAACTCTTTATAATGTCGAAATACATCTCCTAAACTTTTTAAAGGTCTACCTCGTGCGCAATTTCGACTTACCATGCGGAGAATGATCCATTTTCATCCGGCGATCTCTCGTCCAAAGGATCGACGTGCGCTTTCGAGCGACATTTGACCTAAAGTCAACTCCTGGACCCGAGAGCTGCCCAAAGCACACTTCAAGGTCTCTGAAGTACCTTTCTAATGATATTCCCTATACACGATTTGGGTCAACGGATTACGTTCTACGATTGTTTTTCCAGGAAAATTTGCACGAGTCTGCCAATTGGCGATCCAGATCCCTGCCTATCGGCAGTGTGTCTAGGGTCACCCGTCAATAGGCAAGACAAGGGAAGTGCTGATTGACAACCCCCTAACCCTATAAAATTAGGGCATGAGCTCACTACCAGGGACACCAACACCAGAGACCCATCATCATCAGTGATCTCAGCAATATTCTCTCAAAATCTGCAAAGTTCCCCATGTGAAGTTCCATTCAAGTTTACATTCCCATCCTTTTCATACCCAATTTGGAAAAATCATATTCTCTCTCATCCAACACTTATTTCACATTCAAGGGAGTTCATCCAAGATCAAAGATCAAGCTTCAAAGATGGTCCAAATTCTTCCCTTTCTCTTTAAATTCCTTATTTTTGCATAAATTTCATTAGATTCATAATCTAGTTCCTACTTTAGTTCATACACATTAATATCTACATTTTTATAATTATATTGCACATATTTTATTTTCTATTAAAAAAATGACAGTTACGCCCATAAATTTCGAACGGAATTATCCATCACACTTTTTCAAAACCAGAAACACATTTTCTACACACGCACATAAAATTCCGTTCAGATCTATGGGATAAACCCCACCCCCATGCCGCATTCGAACTACTTGGACTTTGATGCCTTTATAGGCTACGTAGGCATTTCGGACTAAAGTCCGAGACTCGAGTCTAATTTCCAATTTACTAATTTTTCAACTTCCAAAATTCTAGTTTTCTAACAAATTTCGTAATTTTCCTAAAATCTCCCATTTTCAAATTTATCATATTATTGCATTACATAGTATGCTTATTTACATTTTATCCAACACATATTACCATTTCATAATAATGATTAATATCGCGATAAATGCACAAATCGTATTTTCTATATATATTATTTGAGGAACATTCATGTGGATGACCACACTCTACCTTTCCCATGGTATGAGTTGAATGGTTCTAATCTCCATTATATATACACACGCACACACTTCACGGAGAAATAAGGGAAAACAATAACACTAGCCCATGAGAGATCGAAAAGGCGGGATGGGTGCCCAACACCTTCCCATTCCTTATTGCCCTTATATATCCCCTCTCTCAAATCCTATTTTGGAGCCTAAGCTAAAGCATATTACCTTATTGCCCTTTAATTCAAAATTATTTATTTAACATAGTTAAACATTATAAAATGTCCAAAAACCATTTATATTTAAATTTAAACGTTTGATTTGATTTCAAACTAAAATAAATTATTTTTCAATATAATATTAATAAAATATTTTTATTTAAAATTATTGCCGAAATCATATATAATATTTTTAAATAAGCTCTCATAATAATAGGGTATTACACTTTAATATAAATTCATTTTTATTTTCATTACTCAAGCTAGATAAACGGGGTCACTTTTTGTCAATAATCACTTTTCATAAGTAGTGATCAGCGAATTGGTTACGAAGAGATATTCTAGTTTTCTATAACTTCTAAAATCCTTCTGAAAAAAATGGAAAGGTCATATATTTGCAAAATCATTTTCGAAATACTTGCCATTGTTTTTTATATTTAAACACTAAATATACTTTTCAAAATAAGTATCAGTGAGCTAGATGTTGATACCAATTATTGGTCTGAAAAGATATAAGGGGGGTTGAATTAGTTATATTAAAAATTAAAGGCAATTACAAACTTTCTTAATATTCTTTAAATATCAATTACTGTAATACCCCACCCTAACGTTTCATTTAATTTCCCCGCATAAGTTGAAATGGAGTGAGAACCTTGGTACTTGGACAATTATGAGTAGGGATTGTATTCTAATATACCTACTAGAGGCTTGATGATAATTATTAAAAGTTTTGGGTTAAAATTGAAAGAAATAGAGAAAATAAAAAATGGGTCGTTCAAATGACATGAGTGTTGCTTCAAACTAGATACAAGGTCGCTTGAAACAGGGGATCAAATGAGCTTCAAGCCAGATCCCATTGCCTAATAGTTCTGGTCGCGTGAAGGCCGTTAGAATCCATAACTTGAACGAGATGAACTTATAGTTCGAATGTCATTCAAATGATGTGCTTCAAAAATGTTAAATCTGACTTACCCTTATGCGTTGTCACGTTTCTGGCCCTCGGATTATTGAGTTGTCAAAATCTGGTGAGATCGGATAGGCAAAAAAAGGATTTGGAAGGATTGGAGGTGTTTTATAAGGGTTATTTGGGCTCATTTAGGTTGTTAGAGTTGGAAGAAGAGTGAGAGAGTAGAACGGGTGGTCTTCCTCCACCATTTTAGTCTTCCTACATGCTCCCACCACCATGATACCACCACCCCTCCACCTTATATCCCCATATTTGTTATGCAGTCCACCATATTTGAAACACATATACCCATTTCCACCATGGATAAGGAGAGCAACGAATTTCTGTAGTTATTGTTGGGGATTCTTGAAGATGAAAATGGAAGATTTATGGAGTTTAAAGGGGGGTTTTCTTAGAAACTTGATGGAAAATGATTTTGGAGTGGGATAACCTCCTTGAGACCACCTTAGGAGGTGGGAGGTTGTAATCTTCTTATACCTTTAATGCCTACAATTATTGGAGCTCCATTTGAGGTGAGAAATCTCACTCTTAGTACTAAGACTCTATTTTGTGTATTTGTAGCCTTGTGGTTAGATTACATAAGTAGGATGCATTTGATTAAATGGTGAAATCATATGTAGTAAGTAATAGATATTTTTATGAAATAAAAATATTGCAAAAATATTATTTGGTTGAAAAATAAATGATGAGAAAATATTTCAAAGTTTCTTGAAATGAAAATTAGGATTTTTATGAAAAATATGTATGGTTAAAAAAAATTGAAATAAAATGTTTGTAATGATGATTGACTTTGCTAAAACATTGGTAAAATAATGTTTCAAAGTTTCTTGCAAAAATTTAGACTTTATAAAAGATGAATATTTGTTGAGTTTGAAGAAGTAAAAATATCCTTTATGACTTGAAAGTGCATTTTCGAAAGTATTATGAACTTCTAGAATGAAATGTATGTTTGACCCATTTAATAGGATTTTAGAATTTAAATTCCATTTTCTCGTGTATATAAAGTTGTAGTAATTTGATAATAAATATGTGAACAAATTTAAAGGAGGTTTTGTTGGGTTTAAACAAGAAATAAGAAAAGTAAAAATTCTAATCTTCAAAGTGTGTGAGAAAGGGGTTTAAGGTGTAATGAATACTAGGTTGTAATACTACATGTATTGCTAAACAAGAAATGTTGTTTTCTTATAAAAGTAGTCTTTAAGAGTAATTAGATTTCTGAAATAAAGAAAGTAAAGAAATGTCTAATTTGGAAATATGATTAGTAAAGGTGTTGGATAAGTGTTAATGTCTAAACATTGGAAAGTTGGTGTGTGTATAACTTAATAATATTTTAGGAAGACTAACACTTATGAAATTAAAAAGGAGATAATGGAATAAAGAGATTTTTAGCTTGATAAGAATGATACTCCTAATGTTAAAAAGGTGATAAAGAGTTGAAAGAACTTACGAGGCAATATGAATAACTTAAAGGTGTTTTGGGAAAATAACACTTGTAAAATGAAGGAAAATGACATGTTCGAAAACAAATGGGTAAAATAATAATGTTACTTAAAGCAGAACATTTTTAGGAAATAAAAATATTGATAGCGGTATTACACGAATTGGTCCTAAATGAGTATGATTTTGGAACAAAGTTCAAGTTAAAGAGTAAAGGACCTGAAATGATAATTTTAAAGTGTAACACAAATTGGGGTGAAGCCTCGAGTTTGGCTTTGGCCAAATAAAAAGGTAAGAAGGAATAATATGGATACTTATGAAATACTAAAACTATAAAAAGGAACTCGAATGACACTGGGATAATTAAGGAGGGCCCGAAGCCCTGGGGTGAAAGACTCAAAACCACTGGCCAGAGTATATGGTGGCTTTGCCAGTGGTGTCGAGTCCGTTAAAATACACAATTTATTAGAAGATTCTAAGAATAAGATAAAAAAAAAGGAATATGTCATGAAACAGGTTGTGTGGTAAAACGTGTTAAGACAACCTAACTTGCATGAATTGATAAATGTTCCGGTAAAGGTTAAATAGATAAGTAAATATAAAATTGATAAATGTCCATAGGGTAAGGAAAAGGGTCAAATAAGTGGGCAAATGGGTTACTAAACAACCTAAGTGGTTCAAACCATAATCAACACAAGAGTGAGTCGTAACACATTTTCAAAGACTAAATAAGTATTTTCTGACACGGTGTCCGCGTGTGTTGAAATAATGATTTTCAATGAAAATAATAATGCGAATTGGTTAAAATGTAATGGTTCATTTCGATAAAGAAATGGCATTCGGTCAAACCAAATATAGTTATTTCAAGTATTCAACCGTGTGTGTTAAATAAAAGGATAAATATTAAACTAAGGGAAAGGAAGTCTTTTATAATATTAAGGTGACGTAATCGGGATAAATAACGTTTTCGGAAGTGAAACGATTTCAAGCACTAAGTATATGCATGTATATATATGTAGAAGGTAGTTGCATGTGCACGTAGGTATAACGCATAGAGTCTATATATATATGTATGTATATATACTCTAATTGGGCATTGGCTCATACCTTCGCTTTTGTTACGACAGGTTGGGTGCAAGTTCGTATTTTGAAAGTGTTACACAAGTAAGTGTTCTATTTAATTTCACGTTAATAGCTCTATATGCTCGAACACCGTGGATACTTCCCATGGGGCCTTCACGTTATTTTAATTTGAAATTAGAATCGCATGTTAAACAAGTGAAACATTAATTAAAATAAAATTTGACTAGCAATATTATATAGGTTGTTTCATTGCACTTCACACCTGACGTTGACTACGGGTAACCCATAAATCCGGTCCGAGGCATTACAAATGGTATCAAAGCTCTAGGTTCAAGGTTCAAGGTTCATTTTGAGAGTGATGTAGTGAGACCGACAGTGGACCTTTCGACGCCGATGTTGGTTTTGGGTTGGTCACGCCGATTTTGGTGAAGGTTTAGTTCATGTCCTCGACAATAAAGTCAAATAGGTTAGCACGAAAAGTAAGTTAATGCCAGGTGGTACACGATCGAACTGATAGTTGCTAAATCACTTACGCACTTTTAATTATATGTTAGTAATTTATGGGTTTACTTACAATCCAATAGTTGTGACATTGTGGTTGTTAGTGTGAGGTACTTGTGTTTAATCCTTGATGATGTAGAATTTTTTAAGATGTTAATAGAACGAGATGATGCCCATTGGGCAAGTGGCATGAATGGTGTGCCGTCAACGGTAAGGGTTGATAGTTAAGATGTCATGACTAAGCAATTATGATTGATGATTAAAGTGTACATAACCCCTAGGTGTGGATCTTAAGGGTGGTTGTGCCAATAATGCAGCTTAGCAAATTCAAATCCTTAGGATAATACTGTAATCGATGGATAGTCGATGAGCATGTAAATTTGTGTGGGTTAAAGTTTGAGGTTAGGTACATTCAGTCTTAGTTGATATGATACTATCCATGTGGGTGAGTACTTTAGTAGTTGTTGGCCAATGAATGTATTTCATAAACAGTGATTAGAATTATGATTCGTTTATGGAAAATGTATTATGTATTCAACAATGATGATTAAGGAGGCTTAGGATAACTCTAGATAGTCTTCTATGATGGATTTTTAGGAAATATAGTGTGACTTCAAGAAATGAGATCCTTAGTGATGTCCTAAAGGTTTATAGGTTGTAGGCGGTGTCATGTATCCTGCCAAGATCCTTAATTGTGTTAGTCGTGGTTTGTATGTGTCATGTGGTCACAACCATTTGGAAGAAAGATAAGATTATTATCTAAGTCTAGAGGCTCATTTCAGCCCAAGTCATGGCTAGGTGAAAGGTAATCCTAGTATGAGTGTGGTTTAAGGGTATCCCAGAGTGTCCGTATGACTAATTCTGTGTGGCGTCATTGGGGATAGAAATCAACTGTTGTGACCCCTTGATATGTTCAATGGTTAAGTTTCACTATATGTAGAAGCTCATGGACTAGAGTCCTTGCGAGTTCCTAGTAATCACGGTGAGGGTATTGAGAGGTTTGTAGAGCGCACTTATAAGGATAAAGGTATGGATGATAAAATATTTTATCGGGTATTGAGGATGGTCACATAAAATATGTTTGGTGTCCTTATTAAACCAGTTAAGTCCAGTATGAAGTAGTATTAGCGCCTTAGTAATGATTGTGTTGAAGGTCAGGTGATGAACTCAAACTGTTGGTCGAGGTTTAGAAGAGTCAAATAGCATACGCGTCGGATACAGCTTTCCGAATCTGAACGAATAGGTGGTGTAACTGCCTAAGAGAAGTTAAAAGCTTGTGTCGTTGTGGGCATGATGCTCACATGTCAGGAAATGAATAGTATTGGTGTTGTGACAATCGGTTTCGAGGTGTGCTAGTAAGTGTATCATCATATTATCAAACCGAGGGTTCCGTGACCACACGGGCAATTCCTGCGAGTTACATTTGTCCCGTGCGAGGTGTTCGTGCCTCTCACGGGGCCAATTGGGGGGAGTTTTATTTTTTCGCCCTCTCACGACATATTTTAAGCCTAAGTATATATGTTTTTAAATTATCATCATATTCTCAAATCGGGGGTCCCGTGACCATGTGATCGGCTCCTGCGAGTTACATTAGTCCCGTGCGAGGTGTTTGCGCCTCTTACGGGACCGTTTAGGGGGTACTTTGGGGTTATGCCCTCTAAAGGCATGTTTGGCAAGAAAATTACCTTTTCTGGACTTGCCAAATGCAGTGTGTTATAGAGCTCATTGAAATTGTTCTGGAAAGGAGCCCTGGATAATATTATGCATTTTCCCGTTTGGAGTTTGATAGAGTATTCCAAATATGACTCCTCTCATTACGGGGAGTGTGGACTTCAACAAGAACCACAAATATAGGATTCTCCAATAGTATTTTCCCCCATTCTTGATGTTTCTCATTTACAACACTCTTTTTCCCTTTCTTTGAGTGTTCCTTCATCGTGATTCTCTGCTGTGAGGGTTATCAAGCTCTCAATCTTCCTGTGAGGCCACCTTGTAATGTTGAGTTTACTACACCTCTTTCATAATGTTACAAGGTGACCTCACAGGGAACTCAACATTCCAAAAGAGGTGCAGGGAACTCAACATTACAAGGTGGTCTCACAGGAAGATTAAGAGCTTGACAACCCTCACAAGAAAGAATCACGGAAAAAGAAAAATCAAAGAAAGGGAAAAGGAGTGTTGTAGATGAGAAACATCAAGAATGGGAACAAAATACTATTAGAGTGTTCCATATTAGTGGTTCTTAATGAATGCCACACTCCCTGTAATGAGAGGAGTCGTATTTAGAATACTCTATCAAACTGCAAATGGGAAAACGCATCATATTATCTAGGTCTCCTTTCAAGAATAACTTTAATGAGATCTATAACATGCTGCATTGGGCAAGGCCAGAAAAGGCAAATTTTCTTGCCAAACATGCCTTTAGAGGGGAAAAAATCCAAAGCAACCCCCAAACGGTCTCGTGAGATGCGCAAACACCTCGCGCGGGTCCAATGTAACTCGCAAGAACCATTCGCGTGGTCAAGGGACCCCCGATTTGAGAATATGACGATAATTTAAAAATATATAGACTTAGGCTTAAAACAAGTCGTTATAGAGAAAAAACCTAAACTCCCCCCAAAGGGTCTCCTGAGAGGCGCAAACACCTCATACAGGACCAATGTAACTCATAGGTACCGACCGCGTGGTCACAGGACCCCCGGTTTGAGAATATGATGATAATTTGAAAATATCTACACTTAGGCTTGAAAATATGTCGTTAGAGGGAAAAAAATGCAAAACACCCCCAAATGGTTCCTTAAGGGGCCAGATCAACGCGCACGAGTCCAATGTAGCTCGTAGGAACCAAGGCGTGATCACGGGACCCCCAATTTGAGAACACGACTCAATTTTGAGAATATACTGACTTAGGCTTGAAAATGTGTCGTTAGAAGGCGAAACCCCGTAATGCCCACCAAAAGGCTCCGTGAGCGGTGTCGGCACCTTGCACAAGACCAATGTAACTCGTAGGAACCGACCGTGTGGTCACGGGACCCCCAGTTTGAGAGCCCGACCCAATTTTGAGAATATCACCACTTAGGCTTGAAAACGTGTCGTTAGAGGGAGAAACTTCGTAACGCCCCCAAACGGCCCCGTGAGCGGAGCCAACACCTCGCACGGGAGCAATATAACTCATTGGAATCGACCGCATAATCACGGGATCCTCGATTAGTGAGCACGACCAAAATTTGAGAATATCCACACTTAGGGTTGAAAACGTGTCGTTATAGGGAGAAACCCCATAACGCCCCCCAAATGGCCCCGTGAGCGGTGCCAACACCTCGTACGGGACCAATGTAACTCGTTGGAACCGACCACGTGGTCACTGGACCCCCGGTTTGAGAGCACGACCAAAATTTTATAATATATATAGACTTAGGCTTGAAAACGTGCCGCCAGAGGGAAAAACCCATAACGCCCCCCAAACGGCCCTTTGAGCGATGCCAACACCTCACACGTGACCAATGTAACTCGTTGGAACCGACGGTGTGGTTACGGGACACCCGATTTGAGAGCTCGACCAAAATTTGAGAATATCCACTCTTAAGCTTGAAAACGTGTCATCAGAGGATGAAACCCCATAACACCCCCTAAATTACCCAATAAGCGGAGCCAACACCTCACACGGGACCAATGTAACACGTTGGAACTGACCGCGTAGTCACGGGACCCCGGGTTTGAGAGCATGGCCCAAATTGGAGAATATATAAACTTGGGCTTGAAAAACGCCACCCAAACGGACCCGTGAGAAGCGTCAATACCTCGTACGGGTCCAATATAGCTCGTAGGAACCTATCGTGTGATCACGGGTCCCCCGTTTGATAGCACGACCAAAATTTGAGAATATATTGATTTAAGCTTGAAAACGTTCCATTAGAGGGCGAAACCCCGTAATGCCCTCCAAATGGCCCCATGAGCAACGTCAACACCTCTCACGGGTCCAATGTAGTTCGTAGGAACCGAACGCATGGTCACGGGTCCCCCAATTTAAGAGCACAACCCAATTTTGAGAATATCCATACTTAGGCTTAAAAATGTGTCGTTAGAGGGCAAAACCCCATAATGCCCCCAAACGGCCTCGTGATGGGCACCAACACCTCGTACGGGACTAATGTAACTCATTGAAACCGTTCGCACAGTCACGGGACCCCAATTTGAGATCATGGCCCAAATTTGAGAATATCCACACTTAGGCTAGAAAATGTGCCGTTAGAGGGCGAAACCCCGTAATCCCCCCAAATGGCCCCGTGAGCGGAGCCAACACCTCGCACGGGACCAATGTAACTCGTTAGAACCGACCATGTGGTCACGAGACCCTCGATTTGAGAGCACAGTCCAAATTTGAGAATATATAGACTTAGTCTTGAAAACGTGCCATTAGAGGGTAAAACCTCCTAACGCCGCCTAAACGGACCCGTGAGCAGCATCAACACCTCTCACAGGTCCAATGTAATTTGTAGGAATTGATCGCGTGAACATGGGACCACCGATTTGAGAGCACGGCTAAAATTTGAGAATATATAGACTTAGTCATAAAAACATGCCGTTAGAGGGCAAAACCCTGTAACGCCCCCCAAACGATCCCGTAAGCAGCACTAACACCTCGCACGGGTCCAATATAGCTCGTAAGAACCGAACACATGGTCATCAGGCCCCCAATTTGAGAGCACAATCCAAATTTGAGAATATATAGACTTAGGCTTGAAAATGTGCTGTTAGAGGGTGAAACCCGGTAACGCCCCCCCCCAAACGACTCCGTGAGCGGCATCAACACCTCGCACGGGTCCAATGTAACTCGTCGAAACCGACCGCATGAGTTGTGTCCAATAACTCCCGACTGCTATGTACTTGACCTATGTCTTGGATAAGGAAATATAGTTTTACTTCTTGCTCAACTAAGATACAAGAGCACTACAAAAGTAATAGCATTCACCCGATGTGATTTTACAACCATCAACATCCATGGCCTAATCAACATCCGAATAAGCCAACAAGTGATAATCAATATCAAAGGAATACAAATGCAATAAGAAAGAGTGACACTCACGTATCTGATGATACATTTAAGTGCGAGCAAGTGTGACTCTTTTAGGGATGCTTGGTAACGTGCACAAACTCCAACACAAAAGGCGATATTAGGACGACTAGTGGTTAAGTAGAGGAGACTACCTATCATACTCCTACATAGTATTTTCCCTACGTCCTTACCTAAAGTGTCTTTGATAAGCCTTTTCGAGGAACTCATAGGTGCGAGAAAGTGCTTGGCGTAGTCCAAACCAAACTTCTTCTCTAGATCCCTTACATATTTATATTGAGATATAAATATCCCGTTCTTGAGTTGATGCACTTAGATACCTAGGAAGAAAGTAAGTTCACCGACCATGATTATCTCTAATTCACTCTTCATCTCCTCATAAAAAATGTGAGCATGTTGGGAACACGTGGATCCAAAGACTATGTCATCCACATAGACTTGGGAAATAAAGATAGAACAACCCTATCTCCTAACAAACAGCGTCATATCAACTCCTCCTCTTTTGAAGCCATGAGATAAGAGATATGAAGTTACCCATTTGTACCAAACACAAGGTACTTACTTGAAACCATGCAAGGCCTTTTTTTAGATAAAAGTTGTGTTCCGGGTGCTTTGAGTCTTCGAACACCTTTGGTTGCTCCATGTAAACCTCATCCTGAATAATGTCATTAAGAAAGGAACTCTTGACATTCATTTGATATAGCTTAAACAATAGATGACATGATATGGTTAGTAAGAGGGAGGACTCAAGCCTAGAAATATGAGTAAATGTGTTATCACAGTCCACATCTTCAACTTGTGAGTAACCTTGAGCGACCAATCTAGCTTTATCGAGAACTATGGTACCATTCTCATCCATCTTATTTTTGTACACCTACTTATTACCAATCACATTACTCTCTCTAGGGCGGAGAACTAATTCCTAAACACCACTCGTTCAAAATTAAAACAATTTATCTTACATACCACTTATCCAATGCTCATCGTTTAATCCTTCCTTCATGTTCATGGGCTCTACTGTGGAAGTTTAGCAAAATTAGTTAACCTCATTCTCTAGTTGAGCTCGAGTCTTGATACCTATAGTGAGATCACCAAGTATGTCTGTAGGGTCATGACTCTTTCAAAACCAAGAGGGTGGATCCTCTTTGTTAAGAGTAGGGTCAATTGTGGTGGTGTGGAGAATAATGACATCGTCACCGGGGGTGCGTTGTTCTCACATGTAATATCATGATCAATAAATGTAGCCAGTGCATCATCTATAATTATGACGTTTATCGATTACATGACCTTAGAAGTTTTAAGATTATACACCCTATATCACTTTTAGAGTCTAATTTCCCCAAATTCTCTCTATCTCTAATAATATATCAAGGACTCCCCAGAACTTAGATTTACGATAGGTTGGGTTTCTTACTGGTCCACAACTTATATGGGGTGTGAAGTATGCATAGAAGAATATAAACAATATTAACTGTGTGTCATGCAATGTTAACTGCTTCCCAAAAATGTCTTGGCACTTTCCTTCCAGGAAGCATGGACATTTCCATCTCTTGAATTGTTCGATTCTTCCTCTCAACTATGCCATTTTGCAGAGAAGTATGAAGGACTGAAAACTCATGTTTGATGCTAACCTCATCGCAAAAACCATAAACTCTGATAACTTTAAATTTAGTGCCATTGTCACTACGAATACGATTTACAGTGACACACTATTGATTTTGAAGAACACTGCACTTGACGGTTAGAAAATAGCATCTGACTTTTCTCTAAGAAAATGAAAAAATATCTCGAAAAGTTATCAACCATCATTATAATATGCTTCTTACCACCAATACTCTCCGTACGCATGGGACCCTTAAGATTAATATGTATCAACTCTGAAACACGGGAGGTGGTAATGGCATTCAACTTCCTATGGAGACTCATGATTTGTTTTTGTTGTTGGCAAGGACACAAATGGAGGAAATTAGTTCTCTAAGCAATTGTAGGCCATGAACTAGGTCATTCTTAACTAACCTCCCAAGATCTCTAAAATTGACGTGACCTAGTCGTTTATGCCAAAGGTCCAAGGTCAAGACCTTAGCACTTTGCACATTAAAGAGAACTCGGGAATGATATTGTATCAATCGTCGGTAGTCCTAACATCTTTTAACAAAATTTCATCGGATTGATAAAAATATTACACTCCGACCGATAAAACTTTATTTTAAAGTTAACATCACAAACTTGGCTTATGCTTATTAAGTTAGCCTTTAAATCCTCAACATACAACAAATTGTCTATTTTGGGAAAGACAAAATTCTCCATGCAACCTCGTCCTAATATGCTAGACCTACTCCCATCCCCATAGGTAACTTTTCCTTCCTTGCGATCCACAAGGTTGGTAAAATGTGACTTACCACAGGTCATGTGCTTAGAGCACCCACTATCAAAATACCATTAAGAAGTATTTTGAACCTTAAGAGAAACGTGAACAATAAGGGTTTTTTCGTCACTTTTAATTACCCGAGTGGAAGTAACCTCTTGCTAGCCCTCATCATTGTTGGCATCAGTCATTATGTTGGAAGTGTTTTTAAAAGGCGTAGACATCCTTTGAAATTCTTCCATCAAACTTTTGGAATTAATGACTAGAAACTTAACTTTCTTTCAAAGATTAGAAAAGTTGCTATAGTGGTGTGGGATCATGAGCGTGAGAGACTCTTCCTAGGTTATAACAACACTTTCTAAGGTGACCCCTTCATTTACAATGGGCATAAACATATATTTATTTGGGTTTACCTTGGTTAAAATGCCTAGGGAGAGTTTTGCACCTAACCCAATTCATCACTAACTTGGAAATCGATTCGAATACGATATTATAAGTAGATGAACCCTTGTAACTTATCCCTTGCCTCTATATAAACCCTAAAGAGGTACCTAATAACATCTTTCCAACCTTCTCATATGTGTCCTCTAAAGTGACTTTAACCTTCCTAGCACGTTTGATATCTTTCTTGAGTTAGGAAATATGGGATTCAAGTTTCTCACGTGCCTTAAATGATACTTGAAGATCTCTTATAAGACTAGCTACTTTGTTGGTCAAGTATTTCTTTTCCATTTCCATCATAATAAGGTGCTCACTCAAGAGATTCTCACCGAGGCCTCGCTCTCTCAAAACTTTCAATAACTTCTCTAAAGACAAAACCCTAAGAATCAAATTTTTATTTTCCTTTTTGGTTGTTAACAACTTGGTGTAAAGATAGAGTATGCATATTGAATATCTCGTTGGAGTATGCAAATTGAATATCTCGTTCTCCCTCACTCAAATCATCACCCTTAAACTCTACCGAATGATTCGACTCATTGATGAGGTTATCACATTTTAAAATGTCCTCATTGATGTGAGACGTACTTGAAGTTCTTATATGAGTAGCCATGAACGCAGTGAAGTTACGTTCATACGGTGAGTCATCCAAGGAATCCACCGACTCAACATCATTATCGCTTAGAGTGTCATTATAGGCGACTTTGCATTTATCATGTCTCTTAAGTCTAGTGGGACACTTATGGTCTTTGTGACATTTCCCCTTGCACTCATAACATCCCCCCAATTCGTCCTTCGAAGGATACTCACCTATAGCTTTATTTTGATCGTTCTTATATAAATTCTTACCCACTTTGAGAGTTTTATTTTTCTTAAAAAAATTTATTTTCCATTTTGGATGAATTTTAATTTTTGAATTTGAGAAACTTTTTGAATTTTTTAGCAAACATGGCAAGATTATCGTTGATCAAAATCAGAGTTAGATTCAAAAACCTCATTTTTCTTTGATTTAGATCTTTAAGGTATTCCTTTTCCATTTTCTTTTAGGTTTTGGGGAACATGTCTAATTCGTATGTTTGAAGATCACATACAAACTCCTCTAGACTAATTGTGCCAATAATTCCTAAAGAGTTAAGGACATTGACTTTTACACAAAAACAAGATGGAAGTGACCTCAGAATCTTCTTAACAACTCTCGTATCTTGAATTTGCTCACCTAAATTAAAACTAGACTTCAAAATATCAGACAACTATGCATAACATTCATCAAATTTTTCAATTTCAAGAATGCTTATAGTCTCAAATTGAGTGGTGAGGTTTTAAACCTTAGAAACTTTGACAGCATTGGTTCCCTTGTGTGTGAGCTGGAGGATATCCCAAGCTTCTTTAGACATGGTACATAATTTATAGAAACATGCATAATTTGTGCCATTAAATAAAGGTGGCCTATTGTACGAATTTTCCACATAACCAACAGGTTCATCTAAATAATGGATTAAAACAAGCGCTGATGCCAATTTATAAAATATATTTTATAGGGCAGTCCAGATATATGTAAAAATCGTAGATTGGGTCACACACAAGCCAAATTCTATTAAGTCAAATTTTATCTTGATTAATTTGATGAATCTAAATATGAAAGATATTGAATCTAAATTGAAAAGAACAAACCACAAGACATTATATGAGGAAAAAATACCTTTTGGGAAAACCTTTTATTTTTCAGCACTGTTACAACTAGGTTTATAGAATGACATGGATAGACAAGCATACTTAGACACCACTAAGTAGGGAAATTATGTCTTCCTTCCTTTGTTGTTAACAGAAAACGATGCATATCCAGCAACGTCCCACACAACAAGCTCCATTTGCCTTGGTGTCCACAGATCAGCCTCAGAAAACTCCTTTCCTATCTTCAGCAATGAAGAATTAACTCCACAAGGATTAGAACATATAACGCGTTCCACAGGATTTGATAAAGTGATCACAAAACATCCAAGGGATTTGGGTTTGAAAAAAAGTTTTTGATTACAAAAACATATCCAAGGGTCCGCTTGATTCGTGTTATTTCTCATGGTAAATGGGGTTTGCCCATAGTTTTGCCTAGCTTTGTATTGTTTGATAGCCAAATTTGAAGATGACAAACTTTGCCAATATGAAGTCACGTGACCCTTATTTGCCCATTTTTTAAGGCATTTTTTGTTTACCTATTTGGGTTAGAAATGTCCATTCTTGTTATCAAAACTCAACACTTAAAGAAAAAAGTTCATTTAGACATTGCAAAATAAATATCATCCCATAAAACTAAAAATAAGTAATATTCTGAAAAATTAAAAAAGTAATATGTAGGAAATTTAGAAAAAAATATTTTATTAAAAAGTCAGCTTTTTATTTATAAACAAATATTCTTTTATTTATAAAAATATAAATAATAATGTTTTTTAAATAAGTTAAGACTCATTTGATTTTTTATTCAGTTTTTTGTATTTAAAAATATTTTTTTGCGTTTGGTAAACTTGTTTTTAAATACAATTTTTTAAAAATTTGACAACATTGGCATACATGTATATTTAATGAGGTAGGTTGTATTTTTATGTATATTTAATGAGGTATGTTGGAGAGTTTATATATATATATATATATATAACGATATTGCATGTATAATTCATAATGAAATTATATACATATATGAATTGATAATATATTTTAATACATATGTACTATATGTATATTTTTATATTATTTCATGCACTAATGATACATGCATAAAACTATATATAAGTATCATGTATCTATTGATAATAACATATGTATCTTAATATATTATATAATGTAATGAAATATAAATGCACGTAATTTTGTGTGTGTGTATATATATATATATTCTTAATTTTATTTATTTATAAGAATTACACACATATTGATTATAATGCAGAAATATTATATTTAAACATATAAAACAGAATTATAGTTGCAAACCAAACAAACCCTTTCCCAATTTTATGTTTTTAGGGAATAAACTTTAACTAACCATAATAATATTTAAATTTATTAAAAAACTATTTTTTTCATATTCTTAATGATATTTTTGGAGCTTCAAAATTTGTAATTTCAAATTTTTAATTTTAGAATTTATAACGCATAATTGGGCAAACTATAAAAAATGGTCAAATTTATATTGGCAAAGTTTTCATTTATCAAGATATATTTTAGCTAGTAGAAAAATAAGTGAATTGCAGTAGGCGAAGTGTGCCAATCAAATAGAAAAAAATGATAAAAATAGTTTTTGTCAGCATGCAAATAAAGCCTATCAAACAATACGAAATCACCTTTGCTATGGAAAAATTTTCCTAGGCAAATTTTCCAAGGAAAATTTTGCCATGCCACCACTTTTGTCATGCACCAACCAAACGAACCCTAAAAGCTTTATAGAAATTGCAACCTCATATCTCTCTATATAGGGAGAAAAATCTCCAAGAGATAGACTTGAAAGATTGCATTTAAAATCAGATAAAAATAGATTTTTTTCAGCTCGTTCGAACAAGGTATATCTCGTTTGAACGAAGTAGATGATCTTATTAGAAATGGGAACATCTCGTTCGAATGAAGTACTTGATTTCGTTTAAACCACTTCGAATGACTTATCCACCAAGATTTCATAGAGAACAAAAAGTTTCCAAAATTTATCTCATTCGAAGTTCATTCAAAGCTTTCTATGTGAACTCATTCGAACGACATTGAATGTAATTCTAATGACTTCGCAAATTTTTCAAAAACATTTTGGAAAAAATATTGTATGTTTTTAAATACTTTTAAAATATCCCTAAATAAATTGATTACATAAAATTAGCCTCATATACCTTCTCCATAGGATTGTAATGATGATCTTAACTATTCGATCTTCGATTGTTGCAATCGATCACTAACTTGTTTCACTTTAAGATCTTAATAATGTAAATGGTGATGTAGAGGTATAACGGAATATTCCAAACTTAAAAACATAATGAGCATTATAAATCTTGCTCTTACAACTGTGGTAAATCATGTTGCACGAAAATCTCGTCACGAAGGATTAAAGCCATGACCTCAATATTATTGGCATAAAGGTCGTGACATTTTTGTTGTTGACCTCCATCCTACGTTATTGTGTGCTATATTATGGTTACGATATTTCTGTGACTGTTGGATTTATTATTATGTGTAGTTCATCTCAAAAAAGAAACGAAAGTTATTTATAAGAACTAATTGTTTGAAGAGAGGACCACAATGAAGATAACAAACAGATGATATCATGCACCTCATGACGTGCATCAATCATCTCTATGAGGGGAAGACAACACTCCAAGGCCAAATCATCATCCTTGTCCAGAGGATTTTAATGCTGGAGTTTGTGGTCTAAAACAATTTAATGAAGTCTGAGGACAAGAAGGAGAAAAAGGCAAAATTCAAAGCCTCAAAGGGAAAGAAAGCGATGACAAAGGTGGAAGAATGAATTATCAAAAGAAAGCACCATACCCTTTCAAAGAGGTAAGAAAAAGGTAGAAAAATGGTGTTAATTCCACATTTACCATGGCCACAAAACCAATGATTGCCTCAACTGGGAGAATAAAGTTCAAAGATTAATTGGCAAGGAATGTTGGGAAGGTTCATCCAGGCTGTGACCTATAATTAAGAAGTAGGGGAGATTATAGCCCAAAAATATTTGAAGGATAGTTTTTATCGAAGTATATATTTGTAATTACTATAGGCCACAGATATTCGAAAACAATTTTGTACTCCTTCAAAGTTATTAATCAATGAAAAGTTTTGGTTGACTCATTCTCTCTGTAATTCTGGTCATAAATCTTCAAAAATTCTAAGACCAATAGGTCATAGAAGAAAGAAAATATCACACACTCACTTGCAGAAAAGTGGGAAATAAGTCATTTTTTGATGTGAACTTTTCCTAAAGGAATGGTGAACAACAAGTAAGAGTTGAAGTAAGACAATTAGCCTAAAGTCCCTATATATGGCTGAAAATGTCTTATTATTCAAACTTTATTTAGAAGGACACGATTATTAATGGAAGACTGTGGACTACAAGACTATTACATAGACTCTATGAACATAAATAGTAACATACCAAGACAAAAAGATTGGGGGGAAATAATGTCACATATGTAATGTAGTTTCGATTCAAAACCTTTGGGCATGATAAGATATTGAGGTCGCGACCCTAACCAATAAAATCAAAATACAAATCAAGTAATTTTATACAATGCAATGGAATATGCAAAGAAATTTAAGACATACATTTGTTATTAGTAATAAGAGTACATTATATATGAAGTCACGGCATACATAGATAAGATGAAAGATAAAATGGAAATAGCCTATTAATAACTAGAATAATGAGTTCATTACATGACAAGTTAGAGATTACAAAGTACAAAAGCTGCAAAATGAAACAAAAAGTATACAAAAGGCCATGACTTTAGTTCAAGAGGACGCGTCCCCTTTTTCATCCTCTTCATATTCCTCCAAGGGGTCTTAGTCTATTCATCCTACAGCTCAGAAGACGCAAAAATATATGTTAGGCATCTATCCTCGACCTCTTTAAGATAAACCTCACAGTGATTGTGGTCAGCATTATAAAACCTCCAGCCAAATATAGTAGAGTCTCTTCGTCTATGTTTGGATGAAGGTTTGATGATTTAACTTTTGCTCAACCGCAGACCTTGTCATCTCAGTTTTTTTAACCTTAGTCGATGCCTGGTGTTTTTCAGCCTCAAAGGTTGCGACCGCAAATATCTTCCCAACCTCAAATGAAGATTTTTGGCCTCCTCAACCTCGGCTTTGGGAGAATTCTCTGAGTCTTTTACTTGCAGATATATTATTTCATACTTGTTCCTCTAGATGACAAATGCCGTAATAACCTAGAGAAAAAGGAAATAAAGAAATGAATAAAATGAGGAAATTTAAAGAAAAAGACATGAACAAAGATATTTACCTTGAGAAGAAAACTGGGTTAATGGCTCTCCAAGTCCTCAGAATCCACATCCTCCAAACGTGTAATTTTTGATAAATTGCTAATCTTTTTCATTTTAGTGACCACAGTGGCTTCAATATCCAGGGGGATTTGGGGTCATGGGACTAAGTTATGGCTCTTGGCACAATATAACCTTACTCATAGGAGTGACATAACGGGGGATATTAGTAGGTTAAGAACACATAGGGGTATGGTTTAATAGGCTGATGGGACAAGAATTTTTCGAACTATAAGTCGAGACCCACCACACCAACATCAGTTGGAATGGCCTTGACACCTTAGAGTTGAGGGTATGGGTTTGAACACCCCGTCACGGCCTCAGATGGAACCTCTGCAGTAGGGACTGTAGGCAGGGACGGTCTTGAGATTGATAAAAATTGACAAGGCCCTGTGCAAAAATTATAAAATAGGCTCTGTTTACATGTATTGATATAAAAAAAAAATGGGCCCTCAACGTATAAGTAATAACAAATAAACCCGCGGAGGGCCCTGGGCGATCACCCACTTGGCACATGCTCAGGGTCGCCCCTGACTGTAGGTGATTTCTCCTCAATGATTTTTCTCTTCTTTCCCATCTCCTTTTGTGGGGAAGATTTCCTTAGCTTATCAAGCTTGGAAAAGAGTGGATCCTTATGAATTTCCATCGCATAATTACCGTCCGCATAGGTACCTATGTATCCAAATCAGTAAGAAAATGAGGATTATTACATATATTCCATGGATAATTAAAGAAGTGAAGATGAAATAATTCACGACTTATTAGTGTCAAAAGCATTAACCTCACTGTTACCTTTTGGGGATGGCTTCTGAGGTGCAATATGAGCTGGATAGTAACTAAGTCTTTCTAAATATCAAAGATTGATTGCGGCAACAATGTCTTTATTCTATTCGAGATATCAACCGTAGCCTCAATACTTCCTCTGTCATTTGGTTGGAACCAAAAAGCATGAGTTATAAAAAAGTGTAATTTAGCAAGAAAAATTAAATATATCGAAAAAAAGGCTGCAAAAAATAAAGATATCAACCGCAGAGTGCCTTGAGATATATTATGACCAACAAGCCTTCCAATACCAAAAACTTGAAAATTGAGTATTATTTATGTTCGGGTATACTTGGGAAACACATTTTGTGGAGTCCCAAATTGTAATACCAAGGGTTATTCATTGTATCTTACTTGGGCCTATAATAATCAAAGAACTTTGTGGGAGTTATGTACTTGTTAAACTTCTTTTAGACCACAAGAGATGATAAGATCTCCCTTTACCCATTTGGGTCAATCTGGGTCGGGGCTAGGTTCATTACCTTAAGAATTTTTCTAATTGGGTTAGGAACAGGAAGTCTGAGGTCGAGGATAAAAGTGTGAAGTGGTAAGCATACCCCATTATTTAGTACCGCATAGCATGACCTTTGTTTCACGGTAAGAAGAGTACAGATGTTGCTCCTAAACAAATTCGAAGACTTTGGCCAAGCGATTTAACCACTGCCCAGTCATTTCAAAGGGGTACTGCATGGCAACGGGATTCTTACCTATCTCTTGGATGCGGCCTTTTCCCTTATATTTGATCTCACATGTGTTTTGTTATTGGTTGAGACTATATCCTCCTTAACCATATGATTAGCATTTGTTGGCTCCATTGGATACCTACAACCAATAGAGGTAGAGAATGAAGTACTAGAATGTGGCCTAGTTTGGTATTCAAGAAATAGTGGAGTATTTAAATCATGTATAGGATGGATGTTCAATACTTTGGGAGGAAATCTCACAAAATATTTCCTATAGAATATATCCAGTTACTACTAAGAATTCTAATTCATAAGTACATGATAGGTATATGTAAAAGAAAAAGGAAGAGTCACAATTAGAAGACCATGACCATTATGATCAAAGACTTAAAAAGACAAAGTATGACTATAATTTACAAACGTTAAAGACCATGACCTCATTAAAAGTTCCACAATATTATCTGCATGTAAATATACTAAAGGTCATGACTTAGTTGTAGCAACCGTGACCGGGTTTACTAAAATCTAGAAACGTTCATAAAGGTTTCAAAAACATTCAAAGACTAGAAAAGGACCATACAGGCCACAGAGTTTTAAGTCATAAAGCCACAACTTTGTCCTAAAAGAAAAGTCTGAGACATTATTGACAAACATCAAAATTAATTTATCATGCGTTTGGTAATATTTGAATCTAAAACCCTAGGTTCTTGTCAAAGAACACATCAAGAACAACAAGTGTTCTTGGCTAGAATTGACCCAAAACCGATCCAAAAACCTTCTATTTTAACCTATAAACGCAATCTAAATGTATAGTCCACACGTATAAACCGTCTCCTACAACAATCAAACCAAAAAATACATCAAAATCCAAACATTCGATTAAAAATCATCAAAAACCAAAAAATACATTCTAGGGTATTTCCATCATATTACCGTTCAAACAAAGATTTGCAGAATGTGTAGATTATATTTATGATTGAGGATACTAACATATGTTACAATTATGGACCGAAAGGGTTTGGTGCTCAAATTAGAATATGGAGATTACATTTCTAAATTCATAATGGAAGTTCATCATTCAAAGTTTAATAAATTTAAAACATGAAAACCCTAGTTCTACATTCATCTTTTTCAGTTTGTTATCATTAAGATATGTGTTAAATTAATGCACAAGAATGAAAGAAAACCCAAAATCAACAAAGAAAAAGAGGTGAATCCGACCTCGAAATGAAGATATGAAGTCACTATAAATCACCTAAACACTGTCAAAAATCATACTCAAAGAACACCAAAAGTCACAAATGTATTTTCTCTCCAAGGAGTTGAAACAAGGAATTAGACCTTAGATACAAAACCTCTATATTAGAGGTCTCTGAAGATAAAATGTCATAGAATTTAAATCATCTCCACAAAGGCCTCGGCGTCAAATACAATGACTGTGGACATCATTTAAAGCCTAGTGCTAAACCACTTTCCTCTTAGCACTGAGGATTAGGGGTTTATATTGTACCCGAAATATGTCCTCCAATATCTAATGGACATATGCCTTAGTGGTATGCGAAAATATATGAGGATGTGCCAAAGTACCTGTAAAAGGCCTTAGCCTATCAATTAGGCCTCAGCCTTATACCACACTACATTCATGAACTTTACACTTCATCCATATACAAGCATACCAGGCCGCAGAGTTTACACCTCCGCCTACATTGTGCAACCTGTCCACTTTCTAAAAACATTATCTCTTATCCATAAGTAATGTGAACAATACACGTGGGGCTCCAGCCAATTCTTATAAATAGAGGTGCCTACTCCTCATTTAGTAATCAAGAACAGAGTAACCAAACCTGTTAAATTCTTTCCATTTGTCACCTGCTCTGGCAAAACCAATATAAGATTATCGTGGCATCTTTCAGCAATACTCTAGAAGGCCTCAACCTCACACCCACATAAGTATGTAACTTCTATATTCTAGCCCCTACTCTCATTTTGTAAGTCAATAAGACCCAAAAATGTACTTATAACACATATATAATGAGAATAAGGCCCCTAAAGTGAATGTAAGCTAATTTCAAGTCAATCAATACACCTCTTTGATGGCCCAAAAATATACTAAGATTGGGGGGGTGAATTGGTATGTTTAAAATTAATGGAAATTATAGTCTTTCTTAGGTTTCTTTAAATATTACTTGCAACAAGATCAATTCAATTAAAATAATTTAATCAACATATGATTATTTTGCTCATTTTGTAAACATCAAACGTATGATTATCTTTGTCACAATATGTGTAATGAGCATTAGATGAACGACATTCACAATCAACATATGCATTATCTTTCCTTTTGGAAATAATAAAAAAATGATTCTTTTCTAAATTTAGTTGGGCGTGGCGGTTTTCAAAAGTATGATCTTTTTTTGTAAAAAGTGGAATGGCCATCTTGTTTGATGTTTTTGGGTTTTGTGATTTTTATTTTTGATTCCTTAATTTTTGTAACACCCCCTATTTTCTCACATACTCGTTTTCCATTCCAATATGCTGAAAATAGGTCGCATTAATAAATTTATATCATTCTCTTCATATACATATAAAAAATAATTAAAGTGTATTTTAATCCATCCACAACATGCGATAACTAAACAATAGAAAAGAAACTGGAATAAATACTCAATCATCCAACATAATAAAACTGAGGGAGTCTCAACCCTCCAATAATCCAACTAAATGAAATATCAGGGACTCAAGGTCCAGAGAATCTATGAATAAAATAACTGAACTAGAGTACTGAAATAAATAACAACCTAACCTAGGAATTTCCAAGAAGACTGGAAAGCAAGTGGAGTGGCAAGTCTGAATATCCTCAGCCCTGCAGTTTCTTGTCTATGAAAAGAAAACAATTTTATATGATCTGGATTAGCGCCCTAAAGTTGCAAGATATATATTCAATATCAACAGTAATAATAATGCGAGTCATTTACAATGAACATGTCAGCTTGTCGACATTCGCATGAAATAAATACCTCATCACAAGTAGAATACTAAACTCATGACGCAACCAAAGGCATAAATGATACTAAAAATCTCTATCACTAGACTAGTAATTGAGTAACAAGATAGTAAAGTGCAACATGATGCAATTAACTATGTATGTAAATATTACAACCTAATACCGACGCCTCAAATGTCACTCGCAAAATAGGATAAGGTTCATTTAATTAAACATCCATCACTCGACTAAAATATCTATTTTATAATTCTCAATTAAATCACATGAAGGCAACTAACTTTGGGGACCTTCTAGTGCTTCTATCGGTAAATCTGTAGGAGTCGCGAACCTAATGGACTTAAAAAATACACATATAAAAATGGGGAGATCACTACGCAGTAATACCATCATCTGGTCCCATACCCAAATTCGCTCGATGGATAGAGTTAATATGCATTTTTCACCATGAAGCGATGACCATCCTAAACATATGATGAAATACACATCGACCTCTGTAAAGTCCTGCGTCATCATCCAGGAATACAGTACACGGTCAAAACCATCAAAACAACCCCAACTGATAGATTCCCCATGAGTAACTGTATGTTCCATAAGAAATTAAGTTATATATATATAGGATGTCACATAAATCTTGTGAATACCCAAAATCATTCCAATCCCCCAACGCCAAATTGCACTAATTAATTAAAGGTTTACAATTCTCAAACCAAAATTAAAGTCTTTCCTCATATTCTTCTAGTTTAAATCACTTATAAACTACATTAAATGTGCATTAAAATTACGTTAGAAATTTATGAGACAAAACCAAAATTCACCCCTTGATGCCCCATTCCAGCCAACAACCCAGGATTGTTAGAACAATACCCTTAAGTCATTGTAACGAGAAGTCCTTTCTCATTAAAATGAAACTCCTAGTCATTATAATTAAATACCATCTCTCGTTCGAACGAAACTTTAATCTTGTTCGAACAAGATGATCACAAATTCCCTTCTTATTCCTTAAAGAGGACCAACCATAGCTAAAAAAAGCTCCAAGATAAAGATTTTAATTATCAAGTTTCCTATTCTCCGTAAAATCTAAACTACGTAACCACAATGCTTATAGGTGTTAACCAACCTTAAACTTTAAATAAATGTCTAATTATACAATTCACTAAATTAGACCTAATTCATCTTTTACATTCAATGGAGTCAAATACACATGAGATTTAAGATTCAAACATCAAATTAACACGTGGATTCAACTTACGTATGAAAATTAATCCTAAACATGAATTTTAATCACAAAATCACATTCCAAAATGATTATGTTTAAGTTTTCTCCTCAAAAAGCTTAAATCTTTTAAATCAGAAGTGATACAATATTAATCCCAATTAACCCATTAATGAAATTTTATTAAGATATCATATTTTGGACCTAAACACGTGTCTGAATCCAAGAATATACTACATAACATGAAATTCTAAAGGTTACAAATTATACGTGATAAAGCAAGAGATTTCTTGCCTGAAATATACAAACGATGAATCTCTACGTGTTGATCCTTGTTCTTCCTCTCCCAAAATGCTTAAGGCGGGTTGGTTTTGCGTGGGCCTCCAAATGAGCTCAAAATACTACCCAATTAGTCCAAAACTTAGCCCATGGGTATACCTACCCCCTCGGCTCGACTTAAAATGATAAAAATACATATTTGAGCCTCCATATCACTCTTGAGTTCAACAAAATTGTTGTACCTCATAACTCACGGTATTACTTCACAATGTAAAATAAAATGCACATACTTATTTTACGCATAACCGCACATATCCAATATTACATAATTACTTGCACCAATTAATTAAATATAACATGTGGTATAAATAAATCACATGAGATGGAAATTTAATCATTATCTAAATATGCAGTTTTATTATTACTAGTTCTCTCAAGTAATAATTAATTTCAATCACAATTAATAAATAATAAATAAATATAAAAAATACGGGGTATTTTAGTCTTTTCCCATAATAAAGGAATTTCATGATCAAAATTCAAGAAACATCCAACTAGAAGAGTTTCAAATACTTTTCTCGCATATTATCCTCCTTTTTTTACGTTGACTCGTCCTTATTATGATTCCACCATTGGACTCACACTAATGGAATCTCCTTGGAATGAAGAGTTCGTTCCCTCCGATCTAAGATGGTAACTGGCTTCTCCTCATAACTCATGTTCGGATGAAGCTCTACCTCATCGAGATCATTGTACATATATGCTAAAGCTTCTTTAATGAAACTCCGTAACATCAATATATGAAATACATTGTGCACCTATTGCAAATGATCCAAAAAGGCTAAATGATATGCAATTGGTCCAATAATATCAATGATGGTGAATATCTCCATATACCGGTGATCTAATTTCCCATTCTTCCCACACTAAATCACCCCCTTCATGGGAGACACCCTAAGTAACACCCGATCTCCGATAAAAAAACTCTAGGTTCCCCCTCCTCGTATATGTGTGTCTCTTCTCCTAACTATGGGTAGTCCTTAATCTCATCCTCTATGTGATAAGATCTAACTTCTTTAAGGTGTCCTGAAAAAACTCGCATTTGAAAAGAATATCCTTCCCTAGCTCCATTCAATAAGTGGGTGAACGACAAAAGCCTCACATACAAAGCCTCAAATGGCTTCATTTTAATAGTAAATTGATTACTATTATTGTAATCAAACTCTACCACTGGTAAGTGTTTCTCCCAAATACCCTTAAAGTCCAAAATGTACATTCATAGCATGTCCTCCAATACTTAGTTCACCATCTCCGTTTGTCCATCCATCTGGGGTGATATGAGGTACTTAATATCAACTTTGTCCCTAAAGCCTACTGGAAACTTCTCCAAAAGTGGGACAAAAGCATCTTGTCCCTATAGGACATAATATTAAATTTCACACAATTCAACTTCACGATATCTTATAGGGAAAGTATGGCGTACTGCTTTGAAGTAAAATCAATCTTCACCGACAGAAAGTGAGCCACTTTAGTCAAACGATCCACGACCACTCAGATGGGATTGTGTCCCCTTTGCGACATAGGAAACCTTTTAATGTAGTCCATGGAAATAATATCCCATTTACACATTGGAACCTCAACAAGATGTTGAACACATGATGGCCTCTGGTGATCTACCTTCACCGTCTGATAAGTAGCACACTTGGAGACAAACACTGCGATGTCCATCTTCATGCATGACCACCGATACTAGCACCTCATATACTTGTACATAATCCCCACTAGGATGTACCATAAATATTGATTGGTATGTACCATAAAGAGATTCCCATGAACTTCAATCATCATAACTCCCCATACTCGTGAACCACTAACCTACCATAAAAATGCAAGTCGTCATCAGACCCGATCAAGTACGACTTTGCTCCCTCAGCCACTAATTTTATGATCTTATCCTAATAAGAAGGATATCTTATTTTTGCCCACACAACCCGAATAATGATCTCAGGTGCGATGGTAAGAACCTCAATAAAAGCATCGGTAAACTCATCCTCATTTTGAATAAAACCCCACTTTGCCTTCCAAATTTTCAAAAATGTAATTATCGACCTACGGTTCAAGGCTCTGCCACTACATTCACCTTGTCCAGGTGATACTGATTATCAAACTCATAGTCTTTTATAAAATTAAGCCATCAATATTGTCTTATGTTTAATTCCCTCTGTATGAACATATAGTGCAAACTCTTATGGTTCGTAAAACAATGGAATCTCTCCCCCAATAAATAATGTCTCTAAATCCAAAGAGCTAAAACTATTGTTGCTAACTCTAAATCATAGGTGGGGTAATTCCCTTCGTGACGCTTAAGCTTTCGAGAAGCCTAAGTTATCTGCCTCTCCTCCTTCATCAATACACCCTTAAGTCCGTGTAGTGAGGCATCGGTAAAAACCTAATACTACACTCCACCACGAGGTAAAGTGGTTATCGGAGTTGAAGTCGACTTAATCTTAAACTTGTCAAAAGCCTCTTATAAAAACTCATCCCAAATAAATGGTACCCCTTTCTTCCTTAAGTTCGTCAAAGGCCCAGCTATCTTTGAATAGACCTGAATAAATCAAAGATAGTAGCCTGTCAATCTAAGAAAGTTGTGCACCTCTATAGGCATTATGGACTGTCCCCACTCCATCGAAACTATACTCGAGTCTATTGAGATCCATGCTTCTGATACAATGTGATAAAATAATGACATATCCCTAAACCAGAATCTACACTTCTCGAACTTACATAGATCTAGTGATCTCATAATGTCTGTAAGATTATCCGCAAATGCTCAACTTGATTATCTGTAGTTAGAGAATTAATTAGGATGTCATATATGAACATAATGACAAACTAATCCAAGAACTCCCTAAACACCTGATTCATCACGTTAATAAAAAATGCTAGTGCATTGGCTATCCCAAATGGCATAACCATAAACTCATATGACCCATATCTCATTAAAATTTTGTCTTCAGAACATCCTACTCTCAAATCGTTAACTGATGGTACCCCGATCTCAAATTAATCTATAAAAAGTAAGAAACACCCCTAAACTGGTCGAACAATTCATTAATACAGGGTAAAGCATCATTTTGTATGGTGAATTTATTGAACTCCTGATAATTAATTCAAATTATCAATGATCCATCCTTCTTCTCCTTCACCAAAAGGACTTAAGGTAACCAAGGCGAAGTACTCCTCCGAATAAATCCTTGGCCCAATAATTATTGAATATGCTCTCACAGCCTTTTCATCTCCAGTGGTGACATACGATAAAGTGCTAGGGTTATCGATTTAATGCCTAGAGTTGGATCTATCACAAAATCGATCTCTACTCGATGACAACCTCATATACTTTTTTAATACAATTGAAAACTCAATAACAACCAGAATAAATTTCAAAGTCATAGTGACTCCTTCAGAAGTGTCCTCCTCAATATAATATGGATGCGTGTCTGACCTTGTCTCTAGGTGTGTATCACAACCAATCACATCTCCTTTCCCAGAACGATAAAGATAATAGACCTCAAAAATAATCCACACTAACATGATAAGTAGCTAACCAATCCATCCCCATGATGACATCCTACTCATAAACTTATAAAATTAGTAAGTCAGCTATAAATTGGTGTCTACCAATATCCACCCCTATGACCTATACACGGAATGAATAGGAAAACCTCTACCCAAGAGTGAATCAACATTTAATAAGATATTCGATTGGTACTACTAATAAATGAACGCGATGCACTAGTATAAAAAAATGTGTCCTATATGCCTAAAAATAGGAAACATAACCATAATTGCTTGGGATGGTTCCTATGTATTCTTAGGAGAGATTTGGTGTACACTATCGTACTGTAATGGTTATTGTTCGTGAGTCTAAGTTAGTGGTGCAAGTATCGTTGGCACTACAACTACTAGTGGGATTGATAATTGGTGACACTGCCCTTGAGGTGCCTGATACCCACACTGACCTCTCTGCTCTTACCCTCCCTTATTACCCTTAAGGCACCTCTTAGCTACATATACGACCTCACCTAAAAGTGAAATAAGTGTCATGGAATTATCATCTACCCTTCTTCTATCCCAGTTAGCCACGAACTTTCTATCCGTGGCCCTGTTATCCTATATCCTTATGTCCTTATCTCAGCTGAGACTATTGCCCTTGGACTTGATATCCCTTAAGTTCATCATAAACCTTATGATTCTCATGCTATTGATCTCCTGACAAAGTCCCCTTAGACTGTTGATCCCCCTCAGTTTTACCTCCATTTTTAGTTCCCTACTAGCGAGACGAGTCTCCGATGGGCCTCTTCTCTCCACTCCCCTTCGAAAACTCATGATAGTCCTTGCAATGAATTAATGTGGCGTTCACCATATATGTATAAGTGGAAAATTCCTAGTTTCCCAAAATATCTTATTTGATACGCCAAATCAATCCCAAGTTAAAATTATCCATCCTTTTCTCCTTTCTATTTACATTCTCCGGAGAAAATAAGAAAATGCTAGTAAAGTCCTTTTCATATTCTAACACAATGCGATTTTCCTGCTTCAAACTCAATAACTGTCTCTCCTTCTCACCCCTGATGGCTAGTGTAAAGTGTTTGCTATCAAATTTGGCCCATAATTAGAATATGGTCATCGTGCTCATTTCATCTATTGCGGTGATAGACTCCCACCACTATTAAGCCTCCCCTACCAACTAAAAGCTGGCCAATATTTGCATTTGCACCTCCGTGCACTCTATCATACCAAATTACCTCTAGATATCCTTCATCCACTGATGCGAAATAAGAATATCGATGCTTCTAGTATACTCGGGTGATTTTTCGATAGCAAAGGCCCCTTGAAATCTCTCCCAATAGGTAAATTATGGTTATACGGGTACCACAACCTATGGTTGTGGCTACGATTGTGGTGGTGGATAGAAATTCTGTAATATAATAACCATCTTCGTGGTGACTCCCTGACTAACAATAGCAGCTCAATCTGTTACGGATGCTATTTGTGGTGCCTACGGCTGTAAAGTCTGCTCCTACTAAGCATCCCTATCTGCAGCCCTACTAAGGATCCTCAAAGTTTCAGGAAAAATCTTCAATAATAATATTAATAATCATGCGACTCATTTACAACGAACATTCCAAGCCGTCAACACTTGCATGAAATACATACCTCGCCCTCATCACATGTGGAATACTAAACACATGTCCCATACTAAGGCATGAATGATACTAAAAGTCTCTATCACTAGATTAATAATTAAGTAATAAGATAATAAAGTGCAATACGGATGTAACTAACTAATCATGTAAATATTACAACCCAATATCAACCCCTTAAGTATCACCCGTAAAGTAGGATACACACGCGATCTCATATAACAATATATAAAAGTGACATAAGGTTCATTGAATTAAATGTCCATAACTGGAATAAAATATCGCTTTTATATTTCTCAATTAAATCAGATGAATGGATCTACCTTCAGGGATCTTCTCGTGCTTCTATTAGTAAATTCGCAGGAGTCCCTCACCTAACAGACTTAAACAAACACAGATATAAAAATAAGAGATCATTACACAATAATACAATTAGCCGGTCCTATACCTAAATCATCTCAATGGATAGATTCAATGTGTTTATCTTGTCATGAAGCATTGGCCATCTTGAATATATAATCAAATACACATCGACCTCCGCAAAATCATACGTCATCAACCAACAATAGGGTAAACAGTTCAAACCATTAAAAGAACCCAAACCTATAGATTCCCCATGAGTAACAATATGTTTACACAAGAATGTATATATATATATATATATATATATATACATATACCTGTGACACCCCGCCTAATTAAATACCGGGTGATCAGTCATTTAATAATTGATTTAGAATATCCAGTTGGTTCAGATTATGCATCACTAACGAAAACTTTATAATTAAAACTAACCACCTAATATTTAAAAAGGTTGATGTCAAAATTTTATCTTTTCAACTAATTATAGAACCATAAGAAAAATAACTAAACATTCACCATTTAATCCAATCACGTAAGAAAATAAATACTTAGATAATAAAAGGGACTGGAGTAAACAAATCCAACACAAAGTCAAATACAATAGTCCAAGTAAATAAATCCAACAACTAAAGGGTAGATAACCAAGTTCATAATCTCTGAATAGCTGAATAGAAACGGGCAACAGGCCCTAAATGATGAAATAACTCAAAGGAAGTCAATGAGAGTTATGAAGGCGTCTACTACCAATGTCCTGTAGCTTCCACAATAACTGCATCTCGTCGAATGAGTGAATCTCATGTGCTTGGTGTCCCTATGGTTGGGCACCTAAAAATGGTTTGACAAGAAAAGAGATTTTGCAGAGAACGGGTCAGAGCCCGAGTTGAAAACAGTTTAAAAAAATCTGCAGGTGCTTAAAATGATTTATTAGCATATATATTTATCGTGTTAAATTATCGAACTCACTTGAAAATGCTCACCTCTCATTTAGTGTGCACGCCTAGCGAATATCCAAACCCCGCTAGTTCTATTCCCATACTAATTAGTTCTTCATGTCTAAACCCATCATAGTCCGATACCGTCCCCGATTATTTCCCTCGCAAAGTACAATACATATAATCAATCCCACTTTAGCATAAATAAGCATTTTCAGTTTTAATCAAATTAAGTGACCGCTACTTAATTCATTTCAGATTTCATTATAAATTTTACCTATTAAATTCACACAGTAGATATCCACACAAGTGTATACATATATTCACTTTATCTCGTATTTATATATATAGATATATATATATATATAAAATACTGCACCCCGAGACACAGTTGTGGTGCCTGCATACTCTGTTATCATGTCCTGTTGCATCGCTCATTTGCATAAAGGACTAAAGGTTCAGTCTCTCGTGAACCATCAAAACAAAACACATATATTGGAGGCAAAAATAGTTCTAAACCGATGGGCTATGCACGTACCTACGCACCCATACGATCGTCATCACTATCGTTCTCAGAGATAGCTTGTACCTTGGTTCTATGCTCTAGTGATACCAATCAATATCCCACCCGAAGGTTCCTCAAGGTATGATTGTCCACAACGCGCAACCTCCGCTTGATAACAAGCAGCGTAGGTATGTTATACATATAATAATTCAATCAATAAGTATGCACACAACTTATTATATTCATTAGGTATTCACGCAACCTAAGTTCCTGAAATTATAGGTAGTATCACGATCTCTACTATTCACTTTATCGCAACACTTTGACTTGCCTCTCTAATATATACCTTTTCTCCAAGGCTCTATTACCCCACTACATCCCCTTGCGTAATCTCTCTCTCCACTCAATACTAACTAGGAATTTAAGTCATTCGATAATAGCGTGGATTAATTTCTCTCACTTAGACCAACCTAGAAGGGCTTATAACTTCTCCGGGCCAAAAGTAAGCATTCTATAATCTCGTTAGAAGTCCAAAATTCTCGTTCGAACGAACTCAAAAATCTCGTCGAAAATCTCGTTGGAATTCTCGTTCGAACGACCTGGGCAGGTCTTCGAATGAAAATTCGGAGGGCTCACCTGTTCATCTAAAGTTCGTTTTTCCAATCTTTTCCTCATCCAAATTCGTCTAAAATACATCCCAACACCCAATGATTCTAAACTATTTCTAATCATAATAGGGTACTTTCTAACATAATTTAAATGACAAATCCTTACATACTCAAAGGGAATCTAATAATTTCCTCAATTTACAAAATCCTCTTTATAATGAACCCATACTTTTTTTTTATCAATCAAAATCCTCAATTTAATTAGTGATTAAAACATAAATCTCCTGATTTAACAGTTTACAAAAGGGTAAATCCTCTACATGCATACCCATCTCCAAATTCTAAAGTTTCTTTACAATTAAACCTAATTAAACCTAAGATTTCGTTGTAATATGACTATTTCATCAACTAGAGATTAACAGGAATAATATATGCTAAATAGGTAGTAAGATAAACACTTGCCTTTTTATGGATTTCTGATTCCCTGATTGACTTTGGTATGTGGTTGATCCTCTCGTCGCGATCTACATTTTGGTGTAACTATTTGTGAGAAATCTCCAACTTTTAGCTTTGTTCTCCAATGGGTCTCCTTCCTTCTTGGTTCTCCCTCTCTTTCTGTCTCTTTCTCACGTAGGTTACAACTGACAGACCACTAACCCTCTATGTTCCTATTTTAATCCTATTTTCATCCGTTTAATTACTCAAAATCCCAAAAGACTAAAATACCCCTCTGCAGTGTCATTTTGGGCTAAAACGCCCCGGACTCCAAATATAACGCTCGAGTAGTGTTTTCTGACTATTTCGACCCTTATGGACACGCTGGCGCACTCAAAATAATCATTCGAGTTATATAAAAATAATTTACCTTTTGAACCCCCCAGTATATATAATAGTGACGCAACTCATACACGCGTCCCAAATAATTATATTTTAACTGCCGTGTATCTCGTCCCCGGCCATATTCTTATTTTCGAAACCATCTATTATGTTACTTACTATGTAATGTTCAAAATAGTTATTACTCAACATGATTTCAACATAATTATTTTTTATAACTACTAACTCTCGTCGCGCTAGTAATTATTACCATTAAATCGGATTAATTATAAATTAACTTTTCTCCCTTTAAATTAATTAATCCAAATTTCAATAATTTCATAATAAAATAAATATGCGTAAAAATAAAGGGTATTACAATACCCAAAATCATCCCAATCCTCCAACGCTGGATTGTACTAATCAATTAAAGGCTTATAATTCTCAAACCTAAATTAAAGTATTTTATAACGTTCTTCTAGTTTCAAATCACTTATAAACTGTATTAAGTGAGTATACAAATTACCATAGAAATTAATTATGAGACCAAACTGAAATTCGCCTCTTGCTGCCCCATTCCAACTGAAACCCAGTGTCGTTCGAACGAGAACCATAAGCCGTTCGAACGAGATGTTCTTTATCGCTCGAACAAAAACTCCTAGTATTTAAAATGAGATACCCTATCTCATTCAGATGAGACTCCAATCTCGTTTCAATGAGAAGGTCAGAGATGGAATTCTTCTTCCTTAAACATGAACGACCGTAGCCAAAACAAAACTCCAACATAAAGCCTATTATCATCAAGTTTCTCATTCTTCTTTGAATCTAAACTACTTCACCACAATGCTAATATGTATCAACCAACTCTAAACATAAAATAAAGGTCTAATTATCCTATTCACCAAATTAAACCTAGTTCTTCTTTTACATTCAATAGAGTCAAATACACACGTGATTTCAGATCCAAACATCAAATCAATAGGAGGATTCAACTTATATATGCAAATCAATCCTAAACATGAGTTCTAATCACAAAATCATATTAAAAAACAATTCAATTTAATATTTCTTCCCCCAAATCTGAAATCTTTTAAATTGTAATTAAATCAATACTAATCCCAATTAACTCATTAACAGAACATAATTAAGTTGTTAGATTTCAGTCCTAAAAATGCATCTGAATCTCATAATAAACTCATAACATGAAACTACGGACAATTTACAGATTATGCGTAATAAATCTAGAGATTTCTTTCCTTAGATATACAAACAATGAATTTCAACGTGTTTATCCTTGTTCTTCCTCTTCTAAAATTCTCCTTAAGCTCTCACATAGGTTTAAGGCTACAAAGGTTTGTGTCTCTTGTGTAAGGAATTTTATTAATGAGGTTTAACTCTCCTTATTAATCCTTAAATCCGGAGATGTATATTAGGACTAATTTTAGGCCTCCGTATGAGCCCAAAATACTACCCAGACAAATCCAAAACTAAGCCCAAGAGCAAACTTATCCCCTGAGCCCAACTTACAACGATAAAAATACAATTTCATGCCTTTGTATCACTTTAGAGTTCAATAAAAGTTTCAGTACCTCATAACTCACTGTATTACTTCACAACGTAAAATAAAACATATACTTACTTATTTTACTGTAACCGTAATAGTCAAAACCTGATTAATCATGCTAATTATCTAATTATAACATATGGTATAAATAAGTCACCTAACATGAAAATTTAATAATCATTTAAATCTACGATTTTATTATTATCAATTCTATAAAGTAATAATTAACTATAATTTATTAGTTTATTCTCATAATTAATAAATAATATATAAATATCATAATAATAGGGTTTTTTATAATTTTTTTAAAAAATGATTCCTTCTTTCTCTTATTTTTATTTTCTAAAAAGTAACTTAAAGTTTTTGCTAATTTGATAAACTTTTACATAAGATACTCTCAATAAATTGATGTATTTTCTTAATTGATCGTTTTTAGTTTGAAGACAAAAGGATATTTATTTTTCTATTTCTTCAGAGTATCAATTTCCTTATTGACTTTATCATTTTCTAAGATCAATTTCTTGTTTTATTTTGCAACACTTTTTTGTGATATATATAGGACTTTCCTTTCATTTTTTGTAGCAATGTGAGAGTCAATGAATTTTTTATAACCAGTTACCAATGTATCATAAAGTTGATCTAATTGATCATATAAATTATCACATCTTCTTTAGAAAACTTATCTATACCAAAAGGTTTTTAATTTTCCTTACCATTTATTAGTTCTTCTTTTTCACAAGGGTGATATTCCAATTTCTTGTTGGATGATGAAATTGTGCAATCTTCCAGAATAACTTTATCTTTTGAGTTTGGGATTATGCAAAGCACGTTTTTTTCTTTGTTTTGTGGAAAAGAAGTTTGCATGGTCTGATGAATGGATTTTGGGCTTTTTCTTTAACATTCTTTTCTTCTACGAATTCCTCTACAAGTAGAATTATTCATTTGCTTCCATGAAATGAGACACATTTCTTAAAACATCATAATATAAAAAATAGTGTAAAAGCTTTATGTAACACCCCGAGAGGTGCTACGAAAAAATATTAATAAATTAGAGATTTTTTTTATAAAGAAATACCATTTAGACTGAGCATAAATTTGTGGAAGAATAAATAATCAATCGACTGAATAATATATCTCAATTTTATTAAATTTCAAATGTCCTTTTACAAAATAATTTACAATACACAAAGCGGTACATTTAAATTTTAAAAATAAATATTTTGAGCCTCTAACGATGATCCCAATCCCAACGATGCCATAAAAATCATCTTGCATTCAACCCGAAATATAACAAACTATGGGGTGACATGTGGGTGGGTAACTCAGTAGTTCATATAAATGCTCCAGGTGTAACTACATATACTCGTGCGTGTGTGCATCATATAGAAGAGTATACAATATGAACACTCAAAGTAAAATCCCAATAATATAATCATAACCAAGGATCTCACCATGGTACTACACAACCTAAGAATCCTTATCAAAAGCCCCGCCACATTTCCCACAGTACGGTATGGACTGCGATTTACTATCCTATCAATTATCCTTGGAACAATCCAATGCCCTCCCAATATAAATAACATAACTCGGGTACATGGACCATCATAACATGCAATCACCGTCATAAAATATTGGCATCACAGCCATAAAATCTTGGCATACTCACAAATTGGGTTCCATGTCCTAGTCTTCGGATAATAAATAAAATCATAGCCAACAGCACACCCCGTGCAGCGAGTGGTTGGGCTAAGGAATGTCTATGAATTCTCTGATAATAATCATTATAATATTGTAGACACTACATTATAGGATACCATAAGTGTCTCCCTAGGTCCCTAGCACCTACCCATTTTACTATAAACCCTAGGTCGCACTCCAAGTACCGATCTAGAGGCCATCAGGTGCTCCTGGTCCCCGTTTGACTCCCGTCAACTCTATCGTCAGAGCGAAAGCTCTTTGAATATCTTAAAGGCTCTGAACCCCCTTTCCAATGATCTACCCCGTGCAAAAATCGGCATAACAGTTCGGACGAACGGACCATTTTACTATCGAAAATCAATTTGAAGGCCACCGGGCGCTCCCGAGCCCCGATTTGACCCCAATCAACTTCGCTATCAGAGAGAAAACTCTTTAAATCTTTGGAGTTCATTGAAACCCCTTTTCAACGGTCCACTCTGTGCACAAAATGGCATTATCGTTCTGATGAACGACCAATTTTCCCCTGAAAATCGATCCGGAGGCCACCTAGCGCTCCCGAGCTCCGTTTGACCAAAGTCATACCTTCGGATCTATTGAGACTGAATGAATATCCGAAAGGAACTAAATACACTTTCTAATGGTCCACCCCGTGCGTGATTCTGACCCACGGTACGGACGAACGATTTGTTTTACTGTGAGTGGTCACTGGGCGCTTTCGAGCCTCGGTTGACCAAGGTCAACTTGCCAAACCAAGCAAAACTCTTTGGAATGTCGAAGTACATCTCATAAACTTTCCAACGGTCCACCCCATGCACGATTCTAACTTACCATGCGGACGAACGATTTGTTTCTATCCGGCGATCTTCGTCTAAAGGACCGATGTGCGCTTTTAAGCCACATTTGACCCAAAGTCAACTCCCGGACCCGGGAGCGGCCCAAAGGACTCTTGAAGGACCATTTTTCTAAGAAAATACGCACGAGATTGCCAATTAGTAGGTCCAGATCCATACCTATCGGCAGTGTGTCGAGGGTCACCTGCCAATAGGCAGGACAAGGGCAGTGTCGATCGGCAACCCCCTGGCCCTATGATAGGAGGGCATGACCTCACTACCAGGGACACCTACAACCGAGACCCATCAACATCAGTGATCTCAGCAATATTCTCTCAAAATCGGCAAAGTTCTCTATATAAAGTTCCATCCAATCTTACATTCTCATCCTTTTCATACCCAATTTGGAAAAATCATATTCTCTCTCATCCAACACTCATTCACATTCAAGGGAGTTCATCCAAGATCAAAGATCAAGCTTCAAAGAAGGTCTAATTTCTTCCCTCTCTCTTTAAATTCCTTATTTTTGCAGAAATTTCATTAGATTCATAATCTAGTTCCTATTTTAGTTCATACACATTAATATCTACATGTTTATTAGTATATTGCACATATTTTATTTTCTATAAAAAAACAAAACAAAAAGAGGTCTACGCCCATAAATTCCAAACGAAATTATCCATCACATTCAGATCTATGGGATAAATCCCACCCTCATGCCGCATTCTAACTATGTGGACTTTGATGCCTTTATAGGCTACGTAAGCGTTTCGGACAAAAGCCCGAGACTCGAGTCTAATTTTCTAATTTTTCAACTTGCCAAATTCTAGTTTTCTAAATTTCACAAATTACACAATTTTCCTAAAATCTCCCAATTTCAAATTTATCATATTCTTGCATTACATAATATGCTTGTTTGCGTTTCATCCAACACGTATTATCGTTTCATAGTAACGATTCATATCACGATAAACGCACAAATCGTATTTTCTCTCTCTCTCTCTCTATCTATCTATCTATCTATCTATCTATCTATCTATCTATCTCTCTCTCTATCTATCTATCTATCTATCTATCTATCTATCTCTCTCTCTCTCTCTCTCTCTCTCTCTATAAATATATATATATATATATATATATATATATATATATATATATATATATTATTTTGGTAACATTCCTATGGATAACCTCACTCTACCTTTCCCATGGTATGAGTTTAACGACTCCGATCTCCATTATATATACACACGCACACACTTCACGAAGAAATAAGGGAAAACAATAACATTAGCCCAAGAGAGACCGAAAGGGTGGGATGGGTGCCTAACACCTTCCCATTCCGTAAATTAGCCCCCGAACCTTCGATCTATTGGTTTCGTATGCATCAGTTTGTCCTTGATGCCGCTCTCTCAAAATGGCAATATGTTCTTTTTCCTGTTTTGTGCAAAATAGGTTGGCGACTCCATCTCTTTATATTTACCCCGCACCGACGAAGACCTAAGCGCCCTGAAAAAGGGCGCGAGACTGCTATCTTTCGAGGGATCCTCCACCCCCTTCTCCTCAAAGATTTCACGGCATGGCCACAGTGGCGACTCTAGTGGGGACTTTTTTCATAAGAGGGCTAGACTCTGTTTACATGGGTGTTTTTCTTTCTTGTGTGCGTATACCCCCATTTGTGTGTTTCCTTTTTCTCTCCTTATTTCTTGTACATACACACCTCATGATTATGCCTCTACTCACACACTTGTAGAAATTCTCCATGTACACTTCACACCACGTGCACCTAGGATCACATACACCACTTAGAAATCCATGCTTAGGTGTCACTAACACACATCTCCACTTGTATATATCCATGCTCACTTACACTTATCACCCCACTTGTAGTTTATCCATGCTTAGGTTCACTACAACACACTCACATGTAGATAATCACACACCACTCACTCTCACATATCCATGCTTAGTATTAATTTATTTATTGTACATCATTCCCCTGCTTGGCATGATTCTAATTAATAAATATACTATTTCCATAATATAATAATCAAGAATCATGAATGATACACACAACATCACCAAAGGGCATCACTATTGACCAAATTTTATCCCGTAACTGGGGGGTCACTTCATGATGGGCGTTGATCCAACAGGTCGGGTTTAGCCTAAGCGATATGACTCACACCTTCCATTGGCCAAGTACCTTCGACGTATATCGAACGGTTCCCCCGCATCGTACCCCTTGACCAAAGTCATGACGGGAGGCATATCGTAGGGAATTCATTCACGTACGTCGAGTATATCGAATTCGCTCTTACACGTACATTCCCCACGAGGTATATAATGAGGAAATTCATGTACACTCAAGTATATCAAATGGCTTGTCCACACGTACACTAAAGTATATCAAATGGCTTGTCCACACGTACCAATTGACCTCAAAAGCAAGACGTATATTGTGGAAGTCATGTCAAAAGGGGGAACCCTTCCAATTAACCCAACAACTACATACTCGCACATAGGTGTCAAACCTAAGACGTGCATATTTAGTTTGTCGGTTTCAACCCAAAACTCTACCGAAATTTCGGGTCGGCATGCAGCCCAAATTTTTGCGCATTTTTTAAAACGGAACCCTACACACGAGCCTGGTAATAAATCCAACCATAGTTTTTACATATTCTTCAATCCCAATTTTTTCCAGGCTCGGGTCCCGTCCGACATTTTTCTTTTTGCATTTAGGAAAACCTAATAAATATAATAATAATCATGTTGGGTCACGTCTCTCGCGTTTCCTTCTTTCTTTTTCTAAAAAGTGTCCAAAAATATTTTTCCTCTTTTACCAAAAATACCAAAAATATTTCCTTCCCTTTTAGAAGAAAAAAAATATTTTGTCCTCGTCGTTTTCAAAAGAAAATTTCAAAAATATTCTTTCCACTTTTCTAAAAATAAATCCCAATTCTTTCTCCTTCTCAGGTAGATCGCATGCCCTTGACCTGGCTCCCTATTCGCTTCGGTCTTCAGTCGAACTGCCCCGAAGCTCCATCAGTCCCCTTTCTTCCTTCGAGTTTGAGATTCATCCACTTTTCATGGAGAACACAAACCAAATTTGTTAAAAGTTCTAGCTCAACTTACTGCCAAGATTGACAACCTTCAAATTGAAGTTCATTAGATGCAATAAAACCGGGTCCCTGCTCCCGAAGAGCTCGAGGTTCTATTCCCTCGCGCTATGGGTCCGCCTTCACCTGAGCCCATTTGGGTTCCTGAGGAAAACCAGCATGCTCCACGTGCTCCTCCTGCTAACAGGCCACCACCAGCCCAGCTTCCTATATTGAATCTTGCCCAGGTAGGGGCTAACTTACCCGTTACCATTTATACGAAGGAGGAAGAATTGAACAAAGTCAAGGAAGACCTCAAGATGTTGACCAAGAAATTTGATCAAGTCAGACTCTCAAAAAATTACATAGACTACACCCACATGTTTCCATATCCTAAAGCCAGGTTACCAGAAAAGTTCAAGATGCCCAACATTAAGAAATTCGAGGTAGTGGACCTCCAATTTTTTATCTCCGCAGTTAACACCGAGCCATGACTCTCCTTGGGGACTACGAGGAAATAATGTCCCAAATGTTCCAACAAACCTTGAAGAATATCACTCTCCATTAGCTTTTATCTCTTGAAGAGTCTAGAATCCGTAGTTGGGAAGATGTTGCCCACGAGTTCATGTCACGGTACAAGTACAGCGAGGAGTTAGAGGTTAACTGTCGTGATTTAGCGTTGCTCAAGCAGAATCCTAGGGAGTCGATCAGTAACTTCATAGCAAGGTGGAGAGAAAAGCAGCCACCATGACCAATTGGCCTTTCGAAGAGGAACATGTCAGTATCGTGAAAAAGAACTCTGTACCCCATGTTCGAGCAATGATGGGAGGACAGTTATACACTCATTTATGAGCTCTTCGAGAAGCAAGAGTGGAAATCGAAGAAAGTACAGCCAAGATAGAGTTTAAACCAAAGAAAATATTTGGACAGTTCACTCCTAGAAAGTTTGAAAAACCTACTAATACCGTAATTTCCACCATCAATAACATCTCTCAGCCTGCCACTTCATGGGCACCAAAAAGCCGCTCTAACCCAGTTCAAAAGGAATACACCGAGCTTCACGCTCCCCTCTCCAAAGTTTACTAGGCCTTCTTTAGCAAAATTCTCATCAAGCCCTTAGACCCTCGTCCATTACCAAACCCACTTCCCAAAAATTTCAAGCCAGATGCCCATTGTGACTTCCATCAAACTGCCAGTCATACCATCGACCAATGTTTTCACCCAATATGGTAGAAAAATCTTCATAGGTCGGACATATTTCTTCCAACCCGAAGCGAAAGACATGGTCTTTAGAGTACCAGAACTCCACGGCTTCCATCAGCATATTCCACTCTATGGGCCAGTTGCGCCACAAAGAGACTCGTCACATGTTGAAAGCATCATAGTCAATGTTATAGGAACACAATGCTTCCAAGGTTTCGAGGTAGTTCGCAAACTCAACACTACCAGGGTCATGCCGATCGGTAACCCCCCATTTTTGGGACATTCCCCTTTTCCTTTTTTGTCAAAACCAAAAAATTCAATAAAAATAATATTTATTCTAAGGGAATTCTGAATTTCTTTTTTTTTACTTATCCCATTTTAAAATAAATCCTTTCTCCAATCACTTTTAATTCTTTTTACAGTCTCAGCACCAAAGTAAAAAGAGCATGTGAATTAGTCACTAAAAACAAATTAATTAGCAAAAAGAAATTAATAAAAAAAGTTCATTTATTTTGCATAGATATTTGTTGTGTTACAGTATTTTGCATGAAATAGAAAAAAATATACCGCGAGACTCAGTCCAAACCCACCTACAATCAATCTCTCTCTCTCATCTATCCTCTCTTTCTAAGAGCCTCCCTCCCCGCGATGTGGCTTCTTCCCTCTGTGGTAAGACGATGTAGCACCACTCCCAGAGCCCGACCCTCCCTCAGATGAGGCAGATAGCACCAGACAAGAAGGAACCAGAATCACATCCTTAATGTGGGCAGTCACCAAAGATATCCAATCCCTAATATCCCTCTGCCAAGTGGTGGAGACCCGGATATGCTGTAAAAGAAAACAAAAAAGATTAAATCAGTCAGTTTAAGGCAAAGGAAGAAATCAAGAAATCAAAATACAAAGAGATAAAAAGTATATTATGGCCATCCCGGGCAGAGCCGGGGGAGAGAGAGATATATCTCCCCTCGGGAAGGCTGCTTCGCGATCTCGCACCCCTCTTGGGAAGGTTGCTTCGACCGTCGTCGGTGTGAGGGTAAATGTGAAGAGATAGAGTCACCAGCCCAATTTTTCACAAAACAAGCAAAAGAATCTATTACCACTTCGAGAGAGGGGCATCAAGGACAAACTGATGCATACGAAACCAATAGTTCGAAGGTTCGGGGGCTAAGTTATAGAATAAGAAGGTGTAAGGCACTCATCCCACCCTTTTGATCTCTCATGGTCTAATGTTATTATTTTCCTTTATATCCCCGTGAAGTGTGTATGTGTGTTTATATAATGGAGATCAGAATCATTCAACTCATACCATGGACAAGGCAGAGTGAGGTCATCCATAGGAATGTTCCCAAAATAACATATATATAAAGTATGATTTGTGCGTTCATCACGATATTGGTCATTATTAGGAAATAATAATACGTTTTGGATGAAATGAAAACAAGCATGACATATATATAAATATGAAAACGGGAGGTTTTAGAAAATTAGGGAATTTGAGATGTTGGGAAACTTGGAAAATTGTACTCGAGTCTCAGATTTTAATTCAAGATGCCTACATAGCCTATAAAGGCATTAAAGTCAACATAGTTGGAAGGTAGCATAGGAATGGGGTTTATCACATATATCTGAACGGAATTTTATTATATGTGTATGTGTAGAAAATGTGTTTTTTAGGTTTTAGAAAAAGTGTGATGGATTATTTCGTTAGGAATCCACGGTTATATTTCTCTTTTATTTGTTTTTAGGATTTTTATAGAAAATAAAGTACGTGAAATATACTAATAAAAAGTGTAGATATTAATGTGTACGAACTAAAGTAAGAACTAGATTATGAATCTAATGTGTATTATGCAAAAACAAGGAATTTAAAGAGAGGGGGAAAGAATTGGACCTTCTTAGAAGCTTGATCTTTGATCTTGGATGAACTCCCTTGAGTGTTGATGAATGTTGATAATAGAGAAGGATATTTTCCAAATTGGTTATGAAAAGGATGGGAATGTAAGCTTGGATGGAACTTCACATGAGGGACTTCGTTGATTTCGAAGGAATGTTGTTAAGATCACTGATGCGGATGGATCTGTTGTTATGTTTAGGAATGAGGTAATGGTCCCTATTTATAGGGTCAGGGTATGCCAATCGGCCTACCCTAGGGGGTGCCAATTGGCCTACCCTAGGGGGTTCCTATCGGCATGTGACCTCAGACACTGTGCCGATAGGTAGGGACCTGGACCTGTCAATTGGCAGTCCCGTACAGATTTTCCAGGAAAAATGGTCGTAGAACAGAAATCGTTAATTTGAATAGCACACGAGGTATACCATTAGAAAGTTATTTTAGAGACCTTCAAGAGTTCTTTGGACTGTTCCTGGGTTCGGGAGTTAACTTTGGGTCAAATCTGGCTCGAAAATGCTCGTCGATCTTTTGGACGGGAGATCGTTGGACGAAAATGAATCGTTCGTCCGCATGGTAAGTCATAATTGCACACGGGGCGGATAATTGGAAAGTTTAAGAGATGTAATTAGACATTCCAAAGAGTTTTTCTTGGTTGTGAAGGTTGAACTTGGTCAAACGGGGCTCGAAAGCACCAGAGGACCTTTTTGAGTAAAACGGATTGTTCGTCCGTACCGTAGGTCAGAATCGCGCACTCGGCAGGCCGTCGGAAAGGATATTCAATAAACTTCAGAGAGTCATTTAGTCTCATTTTATCTAAAGAGTTGACTTTGGTCAAACGGAGCCCGGGAGTGACCGGTGGCCTCCAGATCGATTGTTATGCGAAAACTGATCGTTCGTCAGAAAAATTATGTTATCTTATGCACAGGACGGACTGTTGAAAAGTTGTTTTGTAAGGACATATTTTCATAGGTCCGTTATCAAGTTATTATGTCATATACCGCTACACCGTCGAAGAGCATTCAAGAGAAATCTACATCAAAGACGGATCCGACTTATTCAAGTTCTTCATCATTCAAGACTCCGCGAAGTTTACTTTGGTAAGGTTATGTTTTAAATACCTTTACTTTTCACTTAGAGCTTTTGGGAGATTTTTTCAAAATATTTTCTAAGTGTTGGAGCGGACTTTTTCGTCAAATATTAAGAATGAGTATTTTTTCTAAGTTTTGAAGCGTCCTCGATTTTGACGTCCAGGTCGTTCGCGCGAAATCAGCATCTCGTTCGAACGAGATTAGAAGTCGTGCGATGTCGTTTGAACGACATGCGTACTTCGTTCGAGCGACTTTGCTTCTCGTTCGAGCGACCTCGTATTTCGAGGCGGTGAGTTTTCCTATAAATACTCATTATTTGGTAACATTTTCAATAAGAAGTCCATAAGTTTTGACGAACAGAAACACTGCCAAAGCAGTAATCCTTAGGCTTCTTCTTTTGGGGTTTAATCCCTTTTTGTTTTCAGTTCACAAAACTCCCATATGATTTAGTGAATTGTTTTGGTGTTCAAGAACACAACTTTTGCCCTTGTTTATTCTTTGTGGGGAGAGCTCTACAACTGACATCTGCGTGCTATTGTGGAGGGAGTCCTTGTGAAGATTTCAGACTGCGTGTCTAGGATTGCGATCCTTGTGGTATAGCTGCGCGTGAACCACTGCAGATTTCTAGTCGTTGCTTTGAAGGTTTGACGAAGACACCGTGCGTTACTCTTGTGAGCGATGCAAGATGGTATGTAAGTCAATGGTCTTGTAAACTTTTCAAAGTTCTAGAAATAAAAGGTTTTGCCCTGCGGGGATTTTTCCTTAAGCTTGTGTCGCATGCTTTATTTATTTTATGGTTTGACACACGCACACACGCAGTTGAATGTTTTGGGACTGAATTAATAGACTCTAATTAAATATGTGAGCCAAATTAGATATTTGCGAATTTAAATCAATTATCACACAGTCTTACGACGTTTTCATATTTTAATTCCCTTCAAAGATTCAAAGAGCTTTCACTCTAACGGTGAAGCTGATTGGGGTCAAAACGGGCTCCAGGAGTGCCCGATGGCCTTCGAATCGATCTTCGGTAGTAAAATGGTCCATTCGTCCGAACCGATATGCCAATTCGCGCATGGGGTAGACCGTTGGAAAGGGTAATCAGATACCTTCAAAGACTAAAAGAGGTTTTGCTCAAACGATAGAGTTAATCGGAGTCAAATGGGGCTCGAGGGTGCCCAATGGCCTCTAGATTGGTACTCGGAGTGCGACCTAGGGTTTGCAGTGAGATGGGGAGGTGTTAGGGACCTAAGGGGAGATTTAGGGGGTCCTAGAATATGGTTTCTACATATACCTCAAGTTGGATGACCACCTTTGTTAAGCCCAACTCCTTCGGGTTCATCGCATTCGGACGGTGTAGCATACGCACCAACTCTTCATCCACCCGTTGAATGTTGTAACCAGGTGAGAACAACCATACAAAGGGAGCCTCCCAAGTTATCACCACCTCTGATGTCATCGCACCGCCTACACTTTGGGAGTACCCCATCTGCCGACTCGAGCTCGCGCGAAGAAGAGGTATCACGTTATATATGTTGGGTGGCATCAACCTGCTCGATATAAAGTCCATATAATCATACATCACTGTCGTGTCGATATATGACGAGAAAGGCTCACCCATCATTGCCGTCATTCGAGCGTCGATCGACATCTGTCGCACTCGCCTCATGAACACTGGGGGCTTTGCCGATGGCACTGCGACCTCATCCTCCACAATTTGTCGAACTACTCTCTCCTCGAGGTACAAAGAATATCCAAACTCATGCGCCAACAGACGCCGCAACTACGCATGTCTCCCAGTCACCCCTGTATGCTGGATAGCCGTCCCCCATGGATAAAAGGTCTCCTGAACATTCCCCAGCAAGAGAAAAAAAGATTAATATCAACAAAAGATCATCAAGGGAAAGACCGTCTCAAGAAAAGAGGGGGACTTACTCGCTCACTCGTCAGGCTATTCAAGACCTGACGCACTGTCTCCAAAGAGAGGGATTTCTTCCATTACCGATTGGACTTTCACCACCGATACATCCGGCAGAAGTCCCCAATAGACTCATCCTTCAGAGCTATCAATTGGGTGTTAAACCCAATTACCTCATAGAACCACATTTTCAAAGGACAAAGGGTCCATATTTATGAAATCAAGAATAAAACGCATGAAGGAAAATGCGAATGCATAAAGGAAAATGCAAAAAATGAAGAATTCCTCAAGAAGATACATGGCTCCAGTAAAAGTTTTTCGACAGCACTGACTTGTAATACCCCGTACTTTTAGGTATTCGAGACTTAATTAATTCAAAAATTAATTGAGGAAAATACGTTATCTATATTACGTGAGAAAAGTAATTTAATGTGATTAAATAATAATTGTGATTATTGAATATTAATCGAGAGATATATACTGATTAATATTATGATATGAAATTTACTAAGTGTGAATATTAAATAATTAATGATTTTTTATATACATCATTACGAGTGATATGGGCGTATTTGATTTTATCTCAATCGGGAGTAATGTGTAGACTATATTGAGGTTGAGATAGAAAATATATTTTTAGATACTCGAATGATGATTTAGAGGTCACGAACGGTTCCGAATGGGTCAAAATAGTCAGAATAGTATACCCGGGGGTATAGTTTGGGTCCCCGGTCAATTTTAGACCAAACCGGGACCTATTAAAGGCATTTTGGTCATTTGAAAAATAAAGGTTAAGGGACCTAGAAATTCTAAGTGTTATATCAGATGTTTAAGACTTAAGGCTAGGGTTAGAAACAGTTAAACCCAAGAGAGGCCGTTAGAGAGAAGAGATAAATTATTCCCAAAGCTTAAGGAGATTCTTGAAGGATTGAACCTTGTCTTGCACCCTAGGCATCCAAGGAGTGAGGATTGGAAGATAAGATTCATGAAGTTATAATACCCATGTGTAGGGCTTTACGATTTGTTTTTGTTAAATCAATGTTCTTGGTAGAAAAATAATGATTTTTATGCATGTTGGGATAGGATCTGCATGTAGAACGATTTAACATATGTAGAGGATCAATAATTAGAGAAGAATTGGTCGTTGAAATGAATTAAATCTGGGTTTTGATGAATATTAGAGGAAGAACATGAAAACCTAGGATTTTTTAGATTTAGAGGCTTAAATCCATTCCTGAATGATTTGTAATGTTTTGATGCAAAAAGTTACGTTAGAAATTGTCCTTATACATGTGGGAAGGGTTTGGGACAATTAGTTTAGAGTTTTAGTGGGAGAACATGGAATATTAAGGTGCGTAAATAGTGAAAAATGTATATTCTTTAACTGCAAAAAAAGAGTTACAGAAAAATGAACCGGTCCGGTCCAGATTGATCGGTTCGGTTATGTCTTTATAGAACGAGTTTTAGAAAAAATGAATCGATCCAGACCAAAGAGGTGCGGTTCGGTTCGGTTCGATCTCTACAATATTAGTTCAATCCCCTAAATTAATATGAAACTTCCTTTTGGGGCCTAGTGTTCCTAAATCGATGTTGTGGAAACCTTTAGGACTTTGTAATAATAATAATTGAAGATTTGTGATATTATGGTAAGACTATTAAGGAGGTATGAAGTAGTCTTATGGAGAAGTGTAAGACGAGACTGAATTCGAGAGGAATGGAATTATAATCAATCTGAGAGACGGATAAAGAATTATGAGATTTTAATGAATGGATGTATCGATCAGTCGGGTAAGTTAGACTTATCTGCCAAATTAAGAAAAAGGGTAACTAGTACCCTTAGAGTTGTGTGAACACTCATATTAATACGATAGCAAGATAAATCGTAAAATAAAATGTACCGTAAGTATTAGATAGAAATATACTACGTACCAATGTGAATCAATAGTTTGTGTGAATACCTATAGTATAAGTACTTAGGTTGTGCGAATACCTACAGTATATTAATAGTATTGGGTTCGATGGGTCCAGAGCAATACGTGGAAGTTTGAATTTGGGGTCGATGATTATCTAGACCAAATTGAAAATAAATAATATTGGGGTTGATTGAAAATCCGGACCAATATACATATGCATAATATTTACGTTGGGGTCGCGGGATATCCGGACCAAAGTAAATGATAGGACAATTGTGGTCGATGGCTATCCAGACCAATAATCTTTATAGTATATATTGTGTGAGACATGTATATACCTTATGATGTCCTACTGGGTGCGATAGTAGATTTGTAGATGATATATTTATGGATATACATCTAAATGATGAATTAAGAAGAGAAACTTGATTTATCCTAACATGTGTAAGTGTTGCATGAGGAATAAATTATATATGGGACGTTAATGAAAATAATGTACTGTATGGGTGGTACGGGGAACTTAGGTGAATATATAAGTTCAGATAATACTATAGTTTAGTTAGCTTGGGAAATATAGCTAAGTGGGCTAAGTATAGAACGTTAGGCGTGCACAATAGATGAGAGGTGAGTAAGCTCAAGAGAATGTACGATAACCTAACATGTGTAATAAATAATCGATTTGAAAAATGTAATAAACGCTTGCTAAATATTTTCAAAATGTTTTGTGTACTAACACTTGGTATAAAATATTTTCAAAAACCTTTTAGGTGTCCAGCTACAAAGATGTCGGGCGTGACTTCATTCCAGGGACTCGGAGCTGTAGCACTATGGATGTGAACAGGATTGATTTGATTAGATTATTCCTCCATTTAGGTCTAGTGTATGACCTCATTTTATATTCCATGTATGGACATGTTGTCCGTTGACATTATTTCAAATATTTTAGTTTCAGACTAGTGTTGATTTATTATTTCATGTGTTTTGGATTTTTTGTCGATGGTTTATTCGGCAAGACTTTATTCATTCATATATTGTGATGGTTTGGTCTTTAGTGCAGTGAATGTTTGGTTATATTTATCTATTTAAAGAAAGATAAAATTTGGCATAGGTCTAATTTTATTTAGGGGATTAGTAATTAAAATATTTTCGACAGTGATGCTAAGAATAAACCATATGAGAAGCCTGTTTTAATTTAATAAAGGTCTGATCAACCGATGTTTAATTAGATAGGGTGTCACAGATGGTATCAGGGATTCAGGTTCAAGTGTCCTTCGGATCTGTACGTCTTACTACGTTTTCAATGCATCGTTCTTTGATATAGATCCCTATTATTAGGATTATTGTTTTATCTTTGCGTACTGTGAGATGTTGTGCTTATGCTATTAGATTTCATATAAACTGTGTACTTATACAAATCCTTTTATTTTCAGATGCCGCCGAGAAGAGAGCGAGCCGAGAGGGCAACATCCAGGGACAAGGAGAGCGAGGACCCTTAGGAGCAGCAGGTACCGCCACCACCACTAGAGATGATTTACACTACTCAGGTGGCAGTAATAGTGGCACACGCCATTGAGACAGCTATGAAGGCCATGGCCGCCCACTTTCCCTAGCCTTAGTCTCAGCAGCTCACAGCACCAGCTATTTAGTCCCAGCAAGGGCAACCCACTTGGCATTGCATCAGGGAGATCTTTCAGAAGGGCCACCAGCACCAACACCGTCCCCACAGCAGCAACAGCATGGCCAGATGCACATAGGCATGTGTATAACATCCAGGATATACTGATGTCTCCAGCACCACAGGAGCCGCCTGCAGTATAGGGTACATTTTATATCCATAGATCTGGGGGTTGAATACTTTTTTATACTAGAGCATCCGATTCATTTATTAATACTAGATTTGCACGAGCCGTCTGGGTATTAGAGACAACCGACAGTCTCCTTATGTGTGTTGAGTCACCGATGGGTAGTGGTTCGTTGATACATTTGATTTTTAGAGGATTCAATATTATGATTGGGAGACTGAGTCTAGCGGTAAACCTTCTAGTGTTAAACATAAAGGGTTATGACGTGATTCTACGTATGGATTGGTTAGCAGGCTATAGAGCGATGATAGATTATTATGAGAGAACTATTGTGTTTTCGATTCCTGGACAGGAGATGTTCCTTATGGCGATGCCTCTTCCCGAGGGAGGATCGCACACTCATTTATATTACATCAAGGAGGAGACCTCGTAAGAGGTGGTTGTTCCCTTAGATTCGATTCATGTAGTGAGTGACATCGAGGATGTATTCCAAGAGATAGTCGGGCTGCCACCGAGTTAAAAAATAGAATTTATCATCGACTTAGCATCGGGGATAAGACCAATTGCCAGAGCACCATACCGCATGGCCCCTTCGGAGATACGGGAGCTGAGAGAGCAGATTAAACAGCTCTTGGTTCAGGGTTTTATTCAACGGAGCACATCACCTTGGAGTGATTCGGTGTTGTTCATGAAGAAAAGGGATGGTTCGCTTCCCATGTGCGTGGACTACAAGGAGATGAATAAGGTGATGATGCAGAACAAGTATTCGTTACCTATGATTGATGAATTATTTGATCAGTTGAGAGGGGCTGCATACTTCTCCAAGATTAATTTGAGGTCAGGTTACCACCAACTACGTATTCGTGAGGAGGATGTTCCTAAGACCGCTTTCCTGTCGCGGTATGGATCCTACGAGTTCAGGGTGATGCCATTTGGTCTCACCAATGCACCTGGAGTGTTCATAAATATCATGTATAGGGTATTCTTAGAGTTTTTGGATTAGTTTATGATAGTCTTCATCGATGATATCCTGATTTACTCACGGACAGAGGAGGAGCATGTCGAGCATTTATGTATGGTTCTCAAGACATTATGATAACATCATTTGTACGCTAAATTTGGTAAGTGTGGATTTTGGCTTCGAGAGGTACAGTTTCTTGGCCATATTGTGTCCAACAGGGGCATAGTTATTGATCCGAGTAAGGTATCGGCGGTGAGGGAGTGGGGGAAGCCCACAACACCGACCGATATTCGCAGCTTCTTGGGGTTGGTCGGATATTATCATCAGTTTATTTGAATAGTAAGGGAATGCCATTTGTATGGAGTGACCAGTGTCAGTTGGGTTTCGATGAACTAAAGGATCGATTGTCATCAGCACCCGTACTTGCATTGCCTAGAAGTGGGATAGAGTATCGGGTCTACACGGATGCATCCTTACAGGGACTTGGGGGGTGTTACAGCAGGAGGAGAGGGCGATAGCTTATGCGTCTAGGAAGCTAAAGCCCCATGAGAAGAATTACCCCACCCACACCCTCGAATTGGCAGTGGTCATTTTTATATTAAGGATATGGAGACATTATCTATTGGGGGAGCAGTTTACATTATTCATGGATCATAAGTCACTTCAGTATCTCTTCACACAGAAGGATCTGAATATGAGGCAGGGGCGGTGGCTAGAATTCGTGAAGGACTACCAGTTTGATATTCAGTATCTTCCTGGTAAGGCTAACGTGATTGTAGACGCGTTAACTCGATGACCTACTGGAGACTTAGCGGAGGTATAAGAAGTGAAGTGGAGTGAGCTTCGACAGTAAGATTAGGGTGCCAGAGAGTACATGGCAGTTATGACTATCACTCTTGAGATTGTTATGCGGGTAGTGAAGACACGGGCAGAGGATCAGTTCTGTCAGGACAGGGTACGGTAGTTAATAGCTGAGGGTGCAGAGTCATAATCAGTCAGCTCAGAGGGAGGCATACGCTTTAATAGGAAATCAGTATTGCCCGTGGATGAGGAGTTGAGACAGAAAGTTATGATTGAGTCTCATGGTTCTAGATTTATGGTACATCCTAGTGGGAATAAGATGTACCAGGATATGAGGAGACAGTAATGATGGGTTGGCATGAAGAGGGACATATCAGAGTTTATCTCCAAGTGTGTTACTTGTCAGCTTGTAAAAGTTGATGTAAGGACATATTTTTATAAGTCCGTTATCAATTTACTATGTCATATACCGCTACACCGTCGAAGAGCATTCAAGAACATTCAAGCATCAAAGACGGATCCGAATATCAAGTTCTTCATCAAAAAGACTCCGCGAAGTTTACTTTCGTAAGGTTATGTTTTTAATACCTTAACTTTCCACTTAGAGCTTTTGGGATATTTTTACAAAATATTTTCTAAGTGTTAAAGCGAACTTTTTCATCTAAATTTGTGTATGAGTATTTTTTCTAAGTCCTAAAGCGTACCTCGATTTTGATGCCCGGGTCATTCAAGTGAGATAGTTATCCCGTTCGAGCGACATATGGATGTCGCGAGATGTCGTTTTAACGAAATTTGTACATATTTTGCGCGAGATCCTTATCTCGTTTGAACGAGCTCGTATTCCGAGACGGCGTAATTTTGTATAAATACTCATTAAATGGATTTGTTTTCATTAAGAAGTCCCAGCTTTTTGAAAGACAGAAAACTGCGAAAGCAGAATACTTTCAGCTTCTTCCTTTTAGGGTTTAATCCCTCTTTGTTTACAATTCACAAAAATCCCAATATGCTTTAGTGAGTTATTTTGGTGTTGAAGAACACACATTGTTGTGATTTAATCTTTGTGGGGAGAACTCTACAACCGGAGAGTTGCGTGCTATTGTGGAGGGAGTCCTTATAAAGTTCACACTTGTGGAGAAGTCATTTTCTTCTACATTGCTGACCACCTGGAGTTCTTGCGGGAGATTCCAGCCGAGGACGTTTCTAGCCGTCGCTTTGAAGGTTTGACGAAGACACCGTGTGTTACACTTATGGGCTATTATCAGGTTGTATGTAAGTCAATGGTCTTGTGAATTCTTCAAAGTTCTAGAAATAAAACGTTTTTCCCTTCGGGGATTTTTTCCTTAAATTTGTGTCACATGATTTATCTATTGATGGTTTGACACACGCACACACGTTGTTGCATGTTTAGGGGGTGAATTGATTTGGTTTATATAGACTCTAATTAAATAAGTGTGCCAAAAAAGAAAGTTAAGAATTTAATCAATTATCATACCTACACGTTTTATAATTGACCATCACAAGCCTTCAGGGATGTTGCAACCACTTGAGATTCCCATGTGGAAGTGGGAGAGCACATGAATGGACATTATTACTGGGCTACCTACATCGCAGTGTGGTCACGATTCGATATGGGTGATAGTGGATCAGATGACCAAGGTGGCTCACTTTTTGCTAGTTCGCACACACTACGAGACGATGCATTATGCGCAGCTATTCATTTCAGAGATTGTTAAGCTGCACGGGATCCCGATAAATATTGTGTCTAACATGGACAAAACTTTTATGTCACACTTCCGGTAGAGCTTTCAGGAGTCCATGGGCACATATTTACGGTTGAGTACAGCGTACCACCCACAGACAGACGGGCAAACTGAGAGGGTGAATTTGATGCTTGAGGATATGCATCCTACATTTTGGGGGAGGGCGGGAGAGATACCTTCCATTGGTAGAGTTTGAGTATAACAACTCTTACTAATTTAATATCGGTATGGCGTCGTTCATGGCATTATATGGGAGGCCTTATCTTCGCCCGCATGTTGGTTAGAGGTGGGGGACAACAAATTATTGGGCCCGAGATGATTCAGGAGATTATTGCCAAGATTGAATTGATTCGAGTACGTATTCGGATAGCTTAGGATAGGCAGAAAAGTTATGCCGACGCCGATAGGAGAGATGTGGAGTTAGAGGTCGGCGACCAGGTATTGGTTCGAGTACCTCCTATGTAGGGGATCTTGAGATTTGAGAAGAGAGGGAAGCAAGCACCGAGATATGTGAGATCGTTTCCTATTACAGAGGGGGTGGGACAGGTAGGATACAGGTTGGGACTTACAGAGCATCTTTAGCGGATACATGACGTGTTCTATGTGTCATCGCTGAAGAAATACAGGAGGAGTAAGAGAGCCTTCTGGCACGTGCCCATTGAGGAGATTGATTTGCAGCCCGACGTCTCGTGTGAGGAGAGGCCCGTGGCTATTTTAGATTATAGTGAGCATAAACTACGGTTAAAGGTGTTGCCATTGGTTCGAGTTCAGTGGGGACACAACAATGTTGACGAGTCGACGACGGAGAGAAGGATGACATACGAGATCAGTATCCAGAGTTATTCACCATAGGTATGTCCTAATTTCGGGGACAAAATTCCTTTGTAAGGGGAAAAGTATGTAATACCCCGTACTTTTATGTACTCGAGATTTAATTAATTCGGAAATTAATTAAGGAAAATACGTTATTTATATAAAGCGAGAGAAGAAATTTAATGTGATTTAATAATAATTATGGGTATTGAATATTAATCGAGAGATGGATATTGATTAATATTATGATATGAAATTTACTAAGCGCGAATAAGTGCGAATAGTAAATAATTAATGATTTTTTATATACGTCATAGGGAGTGATATGGGTGTATTTGATTTTATCTCAAACGGGAGTCATGTGTAGACTATATTGAGGTTGAGATAGGAAATATATTTTTAGTGACTTGGATGACGATTTAGAGGTCACGAATAGCTCCTGAATGGGTCGAAATAGTCGAAATAGTATACCTGGGGGTATAGTTTGGATCCCGGGTCAAATTTAGACCAAATCGGCACCTATTGAGGGAATTTTGCTGATTTGAAAAATAGAGGTTAAGGGACCTACGAAATTCTAAGTGTTATATTAGATGTTTAAGACTTGAGACTAGGGTTAGAAACAATTAAACCTAAGAGAGGCCGTTAAAGAGAAGAGAAAAATCATTCACAAAGCTTAAGGAGGCATTCTTGGAGGATTGAACCTTGTCTTGCACCCTAAGCATCCAAGGAGTGAGGATTGGAAGCGAAGATCATCACTCCAACATCTAATCCACGAAATCGGACCCTACAAACAAAGAGACAAGTTGTTTATTGCAATATTCATGAAGTTGCAATACCCATGTGTAGGGTTTTACGATTTGTTTTTGTTAAATCAATATTCTTGGTAGAAAAAGAATGATTTTTATGCATGTTGGAACAGGATCTACATGTAGAACGATTTAATATATGTAGAGGATCAATAATTATAGGAGAATTGGAATTTTAAATGAATTAAATCTGGGTTTTGATGAATATTAGAGGAAGAACAAGAAAACCTAGGATTTTTTTAGGATTAGAGGCTTAAATCCATTCCTGAATGATTTGTAATGTTTTGATGCAAAAAGTTAAGTTAGACATTGTCCTTATACATGTGGGAAGGGTTTGGGACAATTAATTTAGAATTTTAGTGGGAGAGCATGGAAGATTAAGGTGCATAAATAGTGAAAAATGTACCTGCTATAAATGCAGAAAAGAGTTACAGAAAAATGAACCGGTCCGGTCCAGATTAATCGTTTCGGTTCTGTCTTTACAGAACGAGTTTAAAAAAAATGAATCGGTCCAGACCAAAGAGATGCGATTCAGTTCGGTCTCTACAAAATCGTTTCAGTCCCCTAAATTAATACGAAACTTCCTTTTTGGGCCTAGTGTTCCTAAATCGATATTGTGGGAACTTTTTGGACTTCGTAATAATAATAATAATAATAATAATAATAATAATAATAATAATAATAATAATAATAATAATAATAATAATAATAATAATAATAATAATAATAATAATAATAATAATAATAATAATAATAATAATAATAATAATAATAATAATAATAATAGAAGATTTGTGATATTATGGTGGGCCTATTAAGGAGGTAAGAAGTAGTCTTATAGAGAGGTGTAAGATGAGACTGAATTCGAGGGGAATGGCATTGTAATTAATCTGAGAGACGGATAATGAATTAAGAGAATTTAATGAATGGATGTATCGATCAGTAGGGCAAGTTAGATTTATCTCCCGAAATTTAGAAAATGGGTAACTAGGACCCTTAGAGTTGTGTGAACACTCATATAAATACGGTAGCAGGATATATCGTAAAATAAAATGTATGATAAGTATTAGAGAGAAATATACTACGTACCAATATGAATCATTAGGTTGTGTGAATGCCTATAGTATGAGAACTTAGGTTGTGTGAATACCTAAAGTATATTCATAGTATTAGGGTCGATGGGTATCCGGACCAATACGTGGAAGTTCGAATTTGGGGTCGATAATTATCCGGACCAAATCAAAAATAAATAATATTGGGGCCGATTGAAAATCCGGACCAATATACATATGCATAACATTTACGTTGGGGTCGAGGGATATTCGGACTAATGTAAATGATAGGATAACTGGGGTCGATGGTTATCCAGACTAATAATCCTTATAGTATATGTTGTGTGCAAAATATATATACCTTATGATGTCCTACTGGGTGCGATAGTAGATGATATATTTATAGATATACATCTAAACGACAAATTAAGAAGAGAAACTTGATTTATCCTAACATGTGTAAGTGTTACATGAGAAATAAATTATATATGGGACGTTAATGAAAATAATGTACTGTATGGGCGGTACGGGGAACTTATGCGAATAGATAAGTTCCGATAATACTATAGTCTAGTTAGCTTGGGCAATATAGCTAGGTGGGCTAAGTGTAGAACGTTAGGCGTGCACAATAGATGAGAGGTGAGTAAACTCCAGAGAGTGTACTATAACCTAACATGTGTAATAAATAACCGATTTGAAAAATATAATAAACGCTTGCTAAATATTTTCAAAACGTTTTGTGTACTAACACTTGCTGTAAAATATTTTCAAAAACCTTTTAGGTGTCGAGCCACAGGGACGCCAGGCGTGACTTCATTCCAGAGACTCGGAGTTGTAGCAGGGTGGACGCTGACATAATTGATTTGATTATAGATGATTCCTCCATTCAGATCTAGTGTAGGATATCATTTTATATTCCATGTATGGACATGTTGTCGGTTGACATTATTTCTAATATATCAGTTCTAGACTAGTGCTAATTTATTTCATGCGTTTTGAATTTTTTGCCGATAGTTTATTCGACAAGACTTTATTCATTCATATATTGTGACGGTTTGGGCTTTAGTATTGTGAATGTTTATATTAGTTTCCGCATGGTTATACTGATCTGTTTAAAGAAAGATAAAATTTAACGCAGGTCTAATTTCACTTAGGTGATTAGTAACTAAAAAGTTTTGACAGTGATGCTAAGAATGAACCATATGAGAAATTCGTTTTAATTTAATAAAGACCTGAGCAACCGATGTTTATTTAGATGGGGGGTCATACGAATGAATGAATCAAGAGAATAACAAAGGGTCGCCAAGGTCAAGCTCCCCTAGTCATAAGGACGAATGTCCGAAAACACCCTTAAAAATGGCAAAAACCACAAGTGTACGACGTCGCCACCAGAAAACCTCCCAGCACCAGCAAAATGAAAAGACGATCCATCTGACGCACCTGCTACCCGTTGCTCTCATCAATCCTCATCCTTAGAAACAACTCTCTCAAAAGAGATAAATGAAGAGAATCCCCATAGACCACCCTCTTCATATCACCCAACGCCGCCGTCACTGCCTCCCGCATCACCCTCAGAGTCCTATCCACCTCAATTTGCATACCATCGGAATCCAACCCTAGTAGATATTGCACATCTATGGGAGTCACCGTCGTCTCGCCAAAAACAAAATGAAAGGTGTGGGTGGTGTCCCACAACTTCTCCCCCAGAGCACAAAGAACAGCCGTAGAACAGGGCGTCTCATCCAGAGCAGACGCCCGTTTCCCAAAATCGACTAATGATACCATCCAACGCACCACATATGGAAGGTGCTCCCAAACATCCTTAAGCCCTATCGTCCCTTGGGCATACATAGTCGACATAGAAACATCAGACCATCAAAATCGAGAAGCAAAAGAAAAACCTTTGTCAAGTTCAAGAAATAAGGAAATCTTGCCATGAAAAAACGGAAGTGAATACAAAAAGTCATCAACACTTAAATAGCCACCACGTTTCACCACCCTAGAAGAGAGATGACACAAAGTCTCTCATAAGAGAGTCCGATCATCCGCTACTGGCTCGAATGAGTCAAAAGAGTTTATGTTGCCCAAAGCAAGGGGTGCCCTAGCCCTCCATTCCAAGCCTGTCAGTCGTTAGCATTAAGCCACGCCATATGTGTTGCTTTACTTGAGAACTCAGACGTCTATTAACTTTGGAATGTTGGAACGATTTGCAGAAGGTAATTCCAGAAGAAGGCAAGTCGAAAAGTTATGAAAAATGAGGAGAACTCACCCCTTTTTTTATAAGAGGCTAAAAGGCATGTCGATCAGCATCTCCCTCCCACCTAGTCCCTCCACTTGCTCAAGGTACCCTAAACGACCGTGCCACTGCCATTTGTCACCCCTCTATCTATGTGGGTCGACACGCCCTTTGAAATTTCGTACGAAAAGCCCAGAAATGCCAGAAAATCTTGAAAAATCCCCGAAAAAATACCAAAATTACCAAATGGATTTGAGAACCTTGACCACCAAAAAAACATTTTTACCACACTCATTTCCTCGACAGAACTCTTATCTCTCCTAACGGAATTTTCAAAATTAATTTCATATCTACCCATCAACGTCTCCAAAGGACAGCACAAAATTCAAAAATTCCCCTGCTGAGAAACGTCCAACCCTCGGATCATTCCCTCTTCCCCAGCAGAACCTAAAATCAAATGCTTACCCAATTCCCTAGTAGAACTATAAGATATATATCCCTAGTGAAGTCTCCAAATTTTCCCAAGAAACTTAAGCCCGCGGAATTGGCTTCGACCTGCAGAATTGGTCGCTTCTACTTAAGCCCTCATACTTGGTTTCGACCCATAGAATTGGTCGCCTATAATTAATCCCGCAGAAATAGCTTCGACTCGTAGAATTGGTCGCTTCTATTTAATCCCGCGAAATTGGCTTTGACCCGTCGAATTGGTCACTTCTACTTAAGCCCGTAGATTTGCCTGCGATTCATCGAATTGATCGCTTCTACTTAAGCCCACAGAATTGGCTTTGACCTGCAAAATTGGTCGCTTCCACTTAAGCCCATAAAATTATCTTCCACCTACAGAATTGGTCGCTTCTACTTAAGCCCGCAGAATTAGCTTCGACCCGCAAAATTGGTCACTTTTACTTAAGCCCACAGAATTAGCTTCGACCCGCAGAATTGGTCGCTTCTATCTGAGAGAGTATGCGCTTGCATTCAAATGAGAAAATTATATATTAAACACCTTTTAACTCAAACAAACCCTAAACATGCAACTAGGTGTGATTTAATCAAGAAGTAGATCATAAAGATTAGTCAAACACACACAATTGAGGAAAAATCCCCCAATGAGGAAAAACCATTTATTTTCATTATAATATTGTAACTGTACAATTTCGGATTACAATGAAAATACAAGTGACTAAGAATTACCCTCAGGTGCCGGATTCTGTAGTCGGCGGCTGGAGTTATCCCTTTCCAGTAGGGCTGCAATGAAGAAGAAGAACGGTCTTCTCCACAATGGTATGAACAACAAAAGTGCGTTCCTGGGTTGCAGAGTGATTCACAAGTGTTTGGAAATTTGGGTGAATAAAAAAACTAGAGTCTTGGTACTCAATAAGTGAAGACTTAGAGTTTTTTTGTACTCTGAAAATCGTGTGTTGAAGTCTTGGAAAACCACTTCCCGTAGTGGGTTTATAAAGGAATATCATGGCCTAAAAAATCTCTGCACGATCTGTTTGAGATTATCCTAGGCGGATCGGTTCTTTTTATTTTAGGCTTCTTCGGTTCGCTTGCGGTCCGGGGTGTACTGGCTTTCAATAGGCGGACCGGTCCGGGTCTGAGGCGGATCGGTTCTGTTATTCTGGGCGGACCGGTTCGGCTTGTTAGACTTTGATTCCTCTTCTTCTTTTGATATTCGGATCCGTTGATGACTGTATGAATCTTGAATTTCTTCAACGGTGTAACGGCGTGCGACATAACAAATTGATAATGGACAAAAATGTCCTTACAAATCTCCCCCTATGTCTATGCCGGTACATACATAAAAAAAAACATCCGAATTATCAAACAACTAAAAATGTCTATACAAATCTACCCTTCCATGAACCCAAAACTGGAAAGATACAATTGAATAAGACTTCAACGTTTGCTCTTCAACTCTTCAAGAATCTCAACATTTTTCTCATCAGGGTGTGCAATCCTATGATAATCCATGTAGTACCTACACACATGAGAAAAGACAAAATACCAAGTGACGTATCGAGTTTGAAATGAGATATCAAATGAAGAAAGCATGTTGTATCAAATCTCAAAAACACAAAACTCCGCCTAAAATATGATAATTCGTTCTCCCCCTATTTATGATGTCCCCAAATTAGGGGTGTTCACGGGTCGGTCGGTTCGGTTTTAGGCGGGTTTTTTGAGCCGAACCGACCATGTCGGTTTTGGGAGGAGAAAAACCGAACCGAACCGAATTTGGTGAAAAACCGAACCGAACCGAACCGAACAGGGTCGGTTTTTGACAGGGCCGGTTCGGTTTACCCGTCGGTTTTTGACAGGGTCGGTTTTTCACAGGGCCGGTTCGGTTTTTTCATTTGTTTTAATAAAAAATATTTTTTTTAATACCTAATATAAATATAAAATTAAAAAATATAATATAATATGCCAACACTAATATAAATATAATATAAAATATAAAATTAAAAAGTATAAAAATTAATTCGGTTCGGTTCGGTTCAAAATCGGGTTTTTTATGCCAAAACCGAAAACCGAACCGACCCTGTCGGTTTTATACCTGATCAAACCGAACCGAACCGACCCTTAAAAAAACCCGGCCCGAAAATTTTCGGTTCGGCTCGGTTTTGTCGGTTTGTCGGTTTGGTCGGTTTTTTTGCACACCCCTACCCCAAATATACAAATGAGAGAAATAAAGCAAAATAAGCAAGTGCGGGGTGTCACTAGGATAAAATCATACCATGAATGATCACAAAAATAACCAAGTCGAGGATAGCGTAAATGAAGTGGTGTGATCAAATTCGATAGGAAGATCAATGCATACAAACATGACATATGTGCACGATGAATATTGGATACTCCTAGCGAATGAACTCAAATGTGGCCTTTGGTGAAAAAGAATGACAATATAAGATATTGACTCAATCAAATCAACAAATCAAAGCTCAAAGTGATTTTCACACCAATAACGTCTAAAACGATTTATGCTTTTTCAGGACTTTCAAGGAAGTGCAAACCCGTTTAAAGATTCTCCAAACAAACTCCCTCAGATATATATTTTGAATAGAGGTATTCTAAATTCTCAAACTTTGGAGAATTGATGGTGAAACCTAAGTGGCCCATATTTGGCATGAAGTGATTGTTATTGCCTTAAAAAATTTTCGGGCTCTTTTAACCTCTTTGGACCTCGGATATTAAAATTCCTCCATTTTTTAGGTCATTTTTAACGGTGGCTTTTGCGCAAAGGATAGATTATTACCTTTCGCAGCCCCTCCCCGTTATATAAAAACACACAGTCTCTCCAAAACGGTTTTTACATGCATTCCAATCTTGTCAAGTTTTATCGCATATTATAAGTTGTATAGACAGAATTGTGATGGAAACACTCAAGCCAATATGAGATAGACCAGTGCAATAATCAAATACAGCCGTGCATGTGTGCAATAAAGGATATAGGAGTCAAACATGTAGGAAGATATCACTAATTACATCTCAAAGACTCCAAACAATGTAAAGCACATGGATGAAATGATGTAGCCTCTCAAATCTCTATCAAACAGTCACATGAATATATGGAATGAAGTTGTGACTTGGCTATCTTAAATGCTCATCCATAAAAGGAGCAAAAATAGAAATCTTTTTGGATTTTTCAAAAAATTTAGTAAAAATAAAATCTTTTTGTGCTTTTCTTAAAAATTTTCTTAAAGGGAAATCTTTTTGTATTTTTCAAAGGAAATATAAAAAGCAAAAAGAATAAATAAATAGCTGTACAACAAGCAATGGTACATATAAAACAGACTAGCAATAGGAAGCATATGATATGAACATGAAGAAATATCCTATTCTAGACGTAGACCAACCCCTCAGTCAACTGTGCAAATCCCCAAAGACTTCCTGAGACTCTCAAATCTAAGGGCATCAAAAGGTTTCGTGAAAATGTCGGTTAACTGACGGTCGGTGGGAACAAAACTCAGGGATACAGTGTTCTCCTCAACTAACTGACGAATAAAGTGCTCACGTATCCTGATGTTCTTGGTGCGCGAATGCTGAACTGGATTACGGGATATATGTATCGCGCTCGTCTTGTCACAGGAAATGGTCATGGTGTCCTGTGAAATCCCATAATCCTCCAGCATTTGCTTCATCCATAAGAGTTGTGTGCAACAACTCCCGACGGCTATGTACTCAGCCTCCGCAGTGGACAAAGAGATGGAATTTTGCTTCTTGCTCAGCCAGGAGACAAGAGCAAAACCAAAATAGAAACACCCACCAGAAGTGCTCCTACAACCATCTACATCCCTGGCCCAATCGGCATCCGAATAGGCGGACAAACGGTCATTGGTATAAAAGGAATACCAAATACCATATGAAAGAGTCCCACTCATGTATTTAATAACACATTTTAGAGCAAGTAAATGTGACTCTTTCGGGGATGCCTGATATCGCGCACAGACTCCAACACTAAAGGCGATGTCGGGACGACTGGCAGTCAAATAGAGATGACTACCGATCATACTCCGATATAAGGTTTGCTCTACGTCCTTGCCTGAAGTGTCCTTACTAAGCTTGGTAGTGGTACTCATAGGTGTACGTGCATGCTTAGCGGAGTCTAAACCAAATTTCTTCACTAGGTCTCTAGCATACTTGGATTGGGAGATAAACATCCCATCCTCTAGCTGACGAACCTGGAGACCAAGTAAGAATGTAAGCTCACCAACCATGCTCATCTCAAACTCACTTTTCATCTCCTCCTCAAAGTGGTGAGCATGCTGGGAGCATGTGGATCCAAAGACTATGTCGTCCACATAGACATGGGCAACCAAAATAACACCGTCATCTCTCCTGACGAACAACGTCATATCTACTCCCCCTCTCTTGAAGCCACGAGCTAAGAGATAGAAAGTAAGCCTCCCGTACCAAGCACGGGGTGCTTGCTTCAAGCCATACAAGGCTTTCCTCAGATAGTAGACGTGCTCTGGGTGCTGAGGGTCTTCAAACCCTTTTGGTTGTTCCACATATACCTCCTCCTGTAGAATGCCATTCAGAAAGGCATTGTTGACATCCATCTGATATAACTTGAAGCGCAGATGACATGCGATGGCGAGCAGAAGACGGACAGACTCAAGCCTCGCTACAGGAGCAAATGTCTCCCCAAATTCTACACCCTCTATCCTTGTGTAGCCTTGAGCGACCAACCTAGCCTTATTTCTGATTATGGTACCATTTTCATCCATTTTGTTCTTAAAAATCCATCGGGTACCTATCACATTAGTCTCACTAGGTCGGGGAACTAGTTCCCAGACATTGTTCTTTTTAAACTGAAGCAACTCATCCTGCATAGTAGATATCCAGTGTTCATCCTTGAGTGCTTCTTTATGGTTCTTGGGCTCGACTTTGGACGTGTAGCAAAAATGGCTAACAACATTCTCTAGCTGAGCACGAGTCTTGACCCCTAGAGTGAGATCGCCAACAATGGCAGACGGGTCATGACTCTTGTGAACCCAAGTAGGTGTGTCCCCTAGAACAAGAGTAGGGTCCACAGAGTGTGAGAGAGGAACAGGTAAATCACTGTCAGAACAATCCTCATCCTCACACTGAAAGTTAGGATCAATAACCGTCGGAGGTTTGTCATCTTGCACGGTGACGTTTATTGATTCCATAACCTTAGAGCTCTTCAGGTTAAAAACCCGGTATGCTCTGCTATTTGATGAATATCCTAGAAATATTCCCTCGTCGCTCCGGGAGTCAAACTTTCCTAATTGCTCTCTATCCCGTAGGATGTAGCATTTACTCCCAAAAATACGGATATATGCCAGGTTGGGCTTCTTGCCAGTCCACAACTCATAAGGAGTCTGAAGTGTGTGTGGACGCAAATAAACCCTATTCACAGTGTGGCATGCAGTAGACACTGCCTCTGCCCAAAATCTCCTAGAAACTTTACGACCTAGAAGCATAGATCTAGCCATCTCTTGGATCGTTCTATTCTTTCTCTCAAAAATACCATTTTGCTGAGGAGTTCTCACAGAAGAAAACTCATGTTTGATCCCGAGGCTATCACAGTAAAGGTCTACTTTTGCTTCTGTGAATTCAGTGCCATTGTCACTACGCATCCTGTTAATAGTGACACCGTGTTGATTTTGCAGGACACGGCACTTGGTCGTTAAAAATTCTACAGCATCGGATTTCTCTCTCAGAAAACCTACAATGGAGTACCTGGAGAAATCATCTACCATCACGAGGATATACCTCTTACCACCTAGACTCTCAGTGCGAGTGGGACCCATAAGATCCATGTGAATCAACTCAAGAACACGAGAGGTGGTAATGGAATGCAACTTCCTATGGGGACTACGGATTTGTTTTTCCATCTGACAGGGTCCACAAACTGTCGAAATTGACTTTCCAAGAGATGGTAAGCCACGTACTGGGTCCTTTTTAGCTAAGCGGTTGAGATCTCTAACGTTCATGTGACCTAGACGTTGGTGCCACAGATCTATAGGAGTGATCGTGACGCTGTTGCAGACAAGTGAGGACATGGGCTCAGTTCCATAGCAATTATTCTCGGTCCTCACCCCTTGCATCAAAAGTTTACCGGCTTGATTGTAGACTTTACACGCATCCCGGTCAAACTTTACTGCAAAGTCAGTGTCGCACAGCTGGCTAATGCTGAGAAAGTTTTCTTTCAAACCTTTGACGTACAAAACATTTTCTAGCTTAGGGAACCCAGGTAACTCGATAGTACCACGTCCTATAATGCTAGACTTGCTCCCATCTCCAAAGGTGACTCTGCCATCCTAATAATCCTCAAGAGTCGTAAAAAATGAGGCATCACCTGTCATATGTCTGGAGCACCCACTATCAAAATACCACTGTGAGGTATTGTGTGCTTTGAGAGCAACATGAACAACGAAGGCCTTTTTATCTTTCTTAGGTACCCAAGCAGGGATGACCTTTTGTTTGCCTTTGTTGTTGTTGGTTTTAGCTGGAATGTAAGAAGCATTCACTAACGGCAAAGACATCCGTCGGAATTCTTCCATCAAACTCTGAGATGTGGTAGCTAAGAACTCAACTCGCTCTCTCAGACTAGAAAACTCATCAGTATGACGTGGTGGAGCAGTAGTACGTCGTGTCCGACCCATGCTATAGCAAAACTCCCTAAGGTGGCCTTTTCTTTTACAATAAGTACAAAAGAACATAGTCAAAGGCGGACCTTGGTTTGCCTTTCTTGGTCGAACTCTCCTTCGAGGTTTTTGACGATGGCCATAAGGAGTCGTAGTAAACTCAGGAACTGATCCAGGGGCAATTTGGGACGTGGAGGCACCATCATAACCAATTCCTTGTCGATCACCAAAACCTAAAGCGGGGCCGAGGAGCATCTTTCCCATTTTCCCAGATCTGTCCTCGATTTGTACCTTAACTTCCCGTGCTTTCTCAAGATCATGAGTTAACTGGGCAACAAGGGCTTAAAGTTTCTTCCGAGTCTCCACGAAGGAATGGAGCTGAATCGTAAGGCTAGCCACTTGTTTAGTCAAGTCCCCTCTCTCTTTCTCAAAAACACTCTCTCTCTCTCTCTAAACAAACTCTCCTTCTCGACACAGGCAGATTCTCTCTCTCTCAGGGCGGTGAAGGTGGAGGACTCTCTCTCTCTCGCCTTTCTTAAATATTTCTCTAAGCCGGTGATCTTAAGAACTAGCGCTTTGTTACGTTTTTTAGTTTTAAAAGACTCAGAATATAACTCAGCATAGGCGCGTTGAATATCACTCTCGCTCTCACATGAGTCATCCTCTCCCTCACTCACATCGATCTCACTATCGAGGTGTCCCTGTGAAGCATCATCCTCATCATCGCGAGGAGAACTAGGAGTGCTCACTTGATTGGCCATGAATGCGGTGAAGTTACACTCATGCGGTGACTCATCTCCTGAATCCACCGTCTCGACCTCACTGTCGTCGCTAAGGGTAGCATTAAGGACAGCTTTCCCTTTCTCTCTGTTAAGACGAGTGGCACACTCAAAGGCTCTATGACCCCTACCATCGCACTCAAAGCATCTCTCACTATCTTTCTTAGGAGGATCTTTAAAAACTTTTTCATTTTTCTTTTCAAACTTATTTTTCTCAAATTTCTTTTTATCTTCAAAATTGCCATTTTTCTTAAATTTGAGAATCCTCTTGAAATTTTTTGCAAAAAGAGCCAAATCATCTAAGTCAAAATCACACTCAGAATCTGACGTGTCAGTCTCTCTCTTTCTAGATGACTCTACCCTCTTTCTAGCCGACCCCTCACTCCTTCTCTCTTGGGCATTAAGTGCAATTCCCTTATCTTTAGATTTAGCAGTTTTAGGGAACATATCAATTTTATATGTTTGCAAATCTCCTACAAGTTCTTCCAATTTTAGCGTATTTAAATTACCCATAGAATTTAGCACAGTGACTTTTGGGATAAAACGCTTAGGCAAAGAACGAAGAATCTTTTTAACAACTCTAGCATTAGGAATATGTTCACCAAGATTAAAGCTAGTATTCACAATGTCAGAAAGTCTAGCATAAAATTCATCAAAGCATTCAGATTCATGCATGGTGATGGTTTCAAATTGAGTTGTCAAATTTTGCAACTTAGACTCCTTCACAGCATTAGTTCCTTCATGGGTGAGTTGTAAAACATCCCATGCCTCTTTTGACGTGGTGCACGTCATTATGCGTTTGAACTCATCAGGTGTGACGAACCCAGAAATAGCACTTAGACCCTTAGAATAAAAAGATGACCATTTAAATTCTTCTTCAGTCCAAGAAGTGACAGGTTTCAAGTTGATCACATTATCAACATTCACGGAGGGAGGCGTCCACCCTCTTTCAACCAAAATCCAGACACGTTCATCAATGGCTTTTAATGAAGATCTCATACGGGCTTTCCAATAGGCATAGTTTATCCCGTCAAAAACTAGCATTTTATTATATAACTTCTCCATTTGAACACGCACTTTTTCAAAAATCAATTTTTATCAGAAAATTCATATCTTAGAAGAATTTTGCGGAAAATAGGAATACGCTATAGATTAGCGTAACCTGCTCTGATACCAATTTGAGAGAGTATGCGCTTGCATTCAAATGAGAAAATTATATATTAAACACCTTTTAACTCAAACAAACCCTAAACATGCAACTAGGTGTGATTTAATCAAGAAGTAGATCATGAAGATTAATCAAACACACACAATTGAGGAAAAATTCCCCAAAGGGGCAAAACCATTTATTTTCATTATAATATTGTAACTGTACAATTTCGGATTACAATGAAAATACAAGTGACTAAGAATTACCCTCAGGTGTCGGATTCTTTAGTCGGTGGCTGGAGTTATCCCTTTCCAGTAGGGCTGCAATGAAGAAGAAGAACGGTCTTCTCCACAATGGTATGAACAACAAAAGTGCGTTCCTGGGTTGCAGAGTGATTCACAAGTGTTTGGAAATTTGTGTGAATAAAAAAACTAGAGTTTTGGTACTCAATAGGTGAAGACTTAGAGGTTTTTTTGTACTCTGAAAATCGTGTGTAGAAGTCTTGGAAAACCAGTTCCCGTAGTGGGTTTATAAAGGAATAACATGGCCTAAAAAATCTATGCACGATCTGTTTGAGATTATCCCAGGCGGACCGGTCTGGGTAGGCGGATCGGTTCTTTTTATGTTAGGCTTCTTCGGTTCTCTTGCGGTCCGAGGTGTACTGCCTTTCAGCAGGCGGACCGGTCCGTAGGCGGATCGGTTCTTTTATTCTGTACGGACCGGTCCGACCTATCAGACTTTGATTCCTCTTCTTCTTTTGATATTCGGATCCGTTGATGACTGTATGAATCTTGAATTTCTTCAACGGTGTAACGGCGTGCGACATAACAAATTGATAATGGACAAAAATGTCCTTACACTATCTTAAGCCCTCAAAATTGGCTTCGACCCGCATAATTCGTCACTTCTACTTAGGCCCTCAGAATTGGCTTCGATCCGCATAATTGGTCGCTTCTACTTAAGCCCGAAGAATTAGCTTCAACCCGTAGAATTGGTCACTTCTACTTAAGCCCGCATAATAAGCTTTGACGGGCAAAATTGGTCACCTTTATCTTAAACCCTCATAATTGGCTTCGACCCGCAGAATTGGTTGCTTCTACTTAAGTTCACAGATTTGGCTTTGACCCACAGAATTGGCTTCGACCCGCATAATTAGTCATTTCTACTTAATCCCACATATTTGACTTCAACCCATATAATTGGTCGCTTCTACTTTAGCCCTCAGAATTGGCTTCGATCCACAGAATTGGTAGCTTTTACTTAAGCCCGCATAATTAGCTTCGACTAGCAGAATTGGTCGCTTCTACTTAAGAACGAAGAATTGGCTTTGACGCCCCATAATTGGTCACCCCTATCTTAAGCCCTCAAAATTAGCTTCTACCCACAGAATTGGTCACTTCTACTTAAGCCCTCAGAATTGGCTTCGACCCACGAAATTGGTCGCTTCTACTTAAGCCCGCAGAATTGGCTTCGACCCGCAAAATTTGGTCTCTTCTACTTAAGCCCGCAGAATTGGCTTGGACCCGCAGAATTAGTCGCTTCTACTTAAGCCCGTAGAATTGGCTTTGACCGATAGAATTAGTCACCCATATCTTAAGCCCACGGATTTGTCTTTAACTCATTGAGCAGGTCACGCCTATCTTAAGCCCTTAAAATTGGCTTCGACCCACAAAATTAGTTGTTTGTACTTGTTCTCCCAGAATTAGGTTCGACCTGCAGAATTGGTCGCTTCTACTTAAGTCGACAGAATTAGCTTTGACTTGCAGAATTGGTCACCCCTATCTTAAGACCTCAAAATTGTCTTTGACCCGCAGAATTGGTCACCCTTGCTTAAGTCCTCATAATTGGTTTTGCCCCGTAAAATTGGTCAGACCCTATCTTAAGCCCTCAAAATTAGCTTTGACCCATAGAATTGGTCACCCCTACTTGAGCCCTCAAAATTGGCTTTAACCCACAGAATTGGTCACCCATATCTTAAGCCCACAGAATTGGCTTTGGCTCACATAATTGGTCTCCATGACTTAGGTCCTCAGAATTTACCTAAACCCGCAAAATTGATCACTCCCTGCCTTTGACCTCAGTCATCACCCCCTCTTAGGTCATCATAATCGTCCATCCCCAACATCCCCTTAGGTCCTCAGAATCGACCTCGACCCTCTGAACTGGTCATCCTTGTCCCTTAGGTCTGCAAAAGCAACCTCTATCATGTGATGTATACTCGACGACTTTCGCTTGTTCCAAGCTCACATATCGAGGGATCTGTAGACACCACATCCTAGGACCCCTTAAGTATCTCCTTAGGTCCGTAGCACCTAACTATTTCAATATAAAACCTATGTCACATTCCGAGTACCGATCTAGAGGCCATCGGGAGCTCTCAACCCCCATTTTAATCCGGTTAACTCTATCGTCAGAGCGAAAGCTCTTTGAATATTTGAAGGGCTCTGAATCCCCTTTCTAACGGTCCGCCTTATGTGCGAATCGGCATAACGGTTCGGACGAACGGACCATTTTACTATCAAAAATCAATTCGGAGGCCACCAGATTCTCCCAGGCCCCAATTTGACACTAATCAACTTCACCATCATAATGAAAGCTCATTGAATCTTTGGAGGGCAATAAAACCCCTTTTCAGCAGTCCGCTCCGTGCATAAAATGGCATAATCGTCCGGACGAACGACCACTTCCCCCTCGAAAATCGATTCGAAGGCCACCGGGCGCTCGCGAGCTCTGTTTGACCAAGGTCAACCCTTCGTCTTGAATGAGAATGAATGAATCCCCAAATTTCACTAAATAAATTTTCTAATGATATGCCCCGTGCACGATTCTGACCCACGGTACGGACGAACGATCTGTTTTACTCCGAGAGGTCACCGGGAGCTTTCGATCCCCGGTTGACCAAGGTCAACCTTCTGAACCAAGTAAAACTCCTTATAATGTCAAAGTACATCTCCTAAACTTTCCAAAGGTCTGCCCCGTGCGCAATTCTGACTTACCATGCGGACGAATGATTTGTTTTTGTCCGGCGATCTCCCGTCCAAAGGACCGACGTGCGCTTTCGAGCGACATTTGACCTAAAGTCAACTCCCGGATCCGAGAGCTACCCAAAGGACTCTTAAAGGTCTCTGAAGTACCTTTCTAAAGGTATTCCCCATGCACGATTTGCGTCAACAGATTACATTCTATGATCATTTTTCCAGGAAAATCTGCACGACTCTGCCAATTGGCGGTCCAGATCCCTACCTATTGGCAGTGTGTCTAGGGTCACCTGCCGATAGGAAAGACAAGGGTAGTGGTGATTGTCACCCCCCTGACCCTATAAAAAGAGGGCACGAGGTCACTACCAGGGACACCAACACCAGAGACCCATCACCATCAGTGATCTCAACAACATTCTCTCAAAATCTGCAAAGTTCCCCATGTAAAGTTCCATTCAAGCTTACATTCCCATCCTTTTCATACCCAATTTGGAAAAATCATATTCTTTCTCATCCAACACTCATCTCACATTCAAGGGAGTTCATCCAAGATCAAAATTTAAGCTTCAAAGAAGGTCCAATTTCTTCCCTCTCTCTTTAAATTCCTTATTTTTGCATAAATTTCATTAGATTCATAATCTAGTTCCTACTTTAGTTCATACACATTAATATCTACATTTTTATTAGTATATTGCACATATTTTATTTTCTATAAAAAAACAAACAAAAAGAGGTTACGCCCATAAATTCTGAACGGAATTATCCATTATACTTTTTCAAAACCAAAAACACATTTTCTACACACGCACATAAAATTCCGTTCAGATCTATGGGATAAACCCCACCCCCATGCCGCATTTGAACTGCATGGACTTTGATGCCTTTATAGGCTACGTAGGCGTTTCGGACTAATGCCCGAGACTCGAGTCTAATTTTCCAATTTTCTAATTTTTCAACTTCCCAAATTCTAGTTTTCTAAATTTCACAAATTCTGCAATTTTCCTAAAATCTCCCATTTTTAAATTTATTTATATTATTGCATTACATAGTATGCTTGTTTGCATTTCATCCAACACGTATTACCGTTTCATAATAATTATTAATATCGCGATAAACGCACAAATCATATTTTCTATATATATTATTTTGGGAACATTCATGTGGATGACCACACACTACCTTTCCCATGGTATGAGTTGAATGGTTCCGATCTCCATTATATAGACACACGCGCACACTTCACGGAGAAATAAGGGAAAACAATAACACTAGCCCATAAGAGATCGAAAGGGCGGGATGGGTGCCTAACACCTTCCCAGTCCGTAACTTAGCCCCCGAACCTTCGATCTATTGGTTTCGTATGCATTAGTTTGTCCTTGATGCTGCAATCTCGAAGTGACAACATGTTCTTTCGCCCATTTTTTGCAAAATAGCAGGCGACTCCATCTCTTTATATTTATCCCACAAGGGCAACGGTCGAAGCGCCCCGAAAAAGGGCGCGAGACCACTATGTTTCGAGGGATCATCCACCCCCCTTCCCCTCGAAAATTTCACGGGATGGCCATAAATATCATTCTCTCAATTCAAATTAATTTCATATTCAATTCTGATATATCAAGTACACATATTTTCGACTCAATTTCTATAACCCAACATGCTCGTAAATCAACTAGTTTCGTTACCCCAAACTACACGACATGAAAACAACACATACAAAATGAGTGCAAGAATGAATATAATATACGAGCATACAGTATAAATAAATGCAACACATAATGTGGATATAACTATACAATCAAGGTTTAATAAGTTAAGCACGCGTAATTAACCACGGGAGAACGAAACTACATCAAGAGAGTCAAATCTATAATTTTAGACCTGTTTAGGAACTTAAAAAATAAGATCCAAATATTATTTTAATTGCCATTCCGACTTCAGATTTGGTTTCTACACGAAAAATTGAGTCGGGTTTGTGTTTTGAGTTTTTCAAATCTCATTTGAAAGTATTCAAAAAGAAGGTCTAAAACACTCCAAACTAACTCTTTATATTCCTCTCGTTGTTGCCTCTTTAAATTTCATTTTTCGCACCTCTTTTTCACCTTCCATTTCATATAATCAGCCATAATAATACTTATATATCCCCTATCTCAAATCCTATTTTGGAGCCTAAGCTAACGCATATTACCTTATTGCCCTTTAATTCAAAATTATTTATTTAACATAGTTAAACATTATAAAATGTCCAAAAACCATTTATATTTAAATTTAAATGTTTGATTTGATTTCAAACTAAAATAAATTATTTTTCAATATAATATTAATAAAATATTTTTATTTAAAATTATTACCGAAATCATATATAATATTTTTAAATAAGCTCTCATAATAATAGGGTATTACACTTTACTATAAATTCATTCTTATTTTCATTACTCAAGCTAGATAAACGGGGTGAGTTTTTGTCAATAATCACTTTTTATAAGTAGTGACCAGCGAATTGGTTACGAAGAGATATTCTAGTTTTCTATAACTTCTAAAATCCTTCTGAAAAAATGGAAAGGTCATATATTTTCAAAATACTTGCCATTGTTTTTTATATTTAAACTTGAAATATACTTTTCAAAATAAGTATCAGTGAGCAAGATGTTGATACTAATTGTCGGTCTGAAAATATACAGGGGTTGAATTAGTTATATTAAAAATTAAAGGCAAGTACACACTTTCTTAATATTCTTTAAATATCAATTACTGTAATACCCCACCCTAATGTTTCATTCAATTTCCTCGCATAAGTTGAAATGGAGTAAGAACCTTGGGACTTGGACAATTATGAGTAGGGATTGTATACTGATTTATCTATCTAGAGGCTTGATGATAATTATTAAAAGTTTTGGGTTAAAATTGAAAGAAATAGAGAAAATGAAAAAATGTTCGTTCAAATGACATGAGTGTTGCTTCAAACGAGATACAAGGTCGCTTGAAACAGGGGATCAAACAAGCTTCAAGCCAGATCCCACTGCCTAATAGTTCCGATCACGTGAAGGTCGATAGAAGCCATAACTTGATCGAGATGAACTTGTCATTCAAATGATGTGCTTCAAGAATGTTAAATTTGACTTGCCCTTATGCACTGTCACGTTTCTGGCCCTCGGATTATTGAGTTGTCAAAATATGGTGAGCCCAGATAGGGGAAAAAGGGATTTGGAAGGATGTGGGTGTTTTATAAGGGTTATTTGGGCCCATTTGGGTTGTTAGAGTTAGAAGAAGAGTGAGAGAGTAGAACGGGTGATCTTACTCCACCATTTTAGCCTTCCTACATGCTCCCATCACCGTGCTACCACCACCCCTCCACTTTATATCCCCATATTTATTATGTATTCCACCGTATTTGAAACACATATACCCATTTCCACCTTGTATAAGGAGAGCTATGAATTTATGTAGTTATTGTTGGAGATTCTTGAAGATGAAAATGGAAAATTTATGGAGTTTGAAGGGGGTTCTTTCTTGAAAACTTGATGAAGCATGCTTTTGGAGCTGGATAACCTCCTTGAGGCCACCTTAGGAGGTGGAAGGTTGTAATATTCTTAGACCTTTAATGCCTACAATTGTTGGAGCTCCAATTGAGGTGAGAAATCTCACTCTTAGTACTAAGACTCTATTTTGTGTATTTGTAGCCTTATTGTTAGATTACATGAGCAGGATGCATTTGATTAAATGATGAAATCATGTGTAGTAAGTAATAGATATTTTTATGAAATAAAAATATTGCAAAAATATTATTTGGTTGAAAAAAAAACGATGAGAAAATATTTCAAAGTTTCTTGAAATGAAAATTAGGATATTTATGAAAATGATGTATTTTCTAGAAAGTTGAAGTTAATTTTTTTCTAAATAAAATGTTTGAAATGATGATTGACTTTGCTAAAACATTGGTAAAATAATATTTCAAATTTTCTTGCAAAAATTTAGACTTTATAAAAGACGAATATTTGTTGAGTTTGAAGAAGTAAAAATATCTTTTATGACTTGAAAGTGCATTTTCGAAAGTATTATGAAATTCTAGAATGAAATGTATGCTTGACCCATTTAATATGATTTTAGGATTTAAAATCCATTTTCTCATGTATATAAAGTTATAGTATTTTGATAATAAATATGTGAATAAGTTTAAAGGAAGTTTTGTTGGGTTTAAACAAGAAATAAGAAAAGTAGAAATTATAATCTTCAAAGTGTCTGAGAAAGGGGTTTAAGGTGTAATGAATATGAGGTTGTAAGACTGCATGTATTGCTAAACAGGAAATGTTATTTTTTTATAAAAGTAGACTTTAAGAGTAATTAGATTTCTTGAATAAAGAAAGTAAAGAAATGTCTAATTTGGAAATATGATTAGTAAAGGGGTTGGATAAGTGTTAATGGCTAAACATTGGAAAGTTGGTGTCTGTATAACTTAATAATGTTTTGAGAAGATTAACACTTATGAAATTGGAAAGGAAATAATGGAATAAAGAGCTTTTCAGCTTGATAAGAATGATACTCCTAATGTTAAACAGGAGATAAAGAGTTGAAAGAACTTACGAGGCAATATGAATAACTAAAAGGTGTTTTGGGAAAATAACACTTGTAAAATGAAGGAAAATAACATGTTCGGAAACAAATGGGTAAAATAATAATTTTACTTAAAGTGGAACATTTTTAGGAAATAAAAATATTGATAGCGGTATCGCACAAATTGGTCCTAAATGAGTATGATTTTGGAACAAAGTCAAAGTTAAAGAGTAAAGGACCTAAAATGATAATTTCAAAGTGTAACACAAATTGGGGTGAAGCCTCGGGTTTGGCTTTGGATAGATAAAGGGAAGAAGGAATAATATGGATACTTATGAAATATTAAAACTATAAAAGGGAACTATAATCACATTGGGATAATTAAGGAGGGCCCGGAGCCCTGCGGTGAAAGATTCAAAACCACTAGCCAGAGTATATGGTGGCTTTGCCAGCGGTGTGGAGCCCATTAAAATACACGATTTATTGGAAGATTCAAAGAATAAGATAAAAAAAATAAGGAATATGTCAAAAAATAGGTTGTGTGGTAAAACGTGTTAAGACAACCTAACTTGTATGAATTGATAAATGTTCCGGTAAAGTTTAAATGGATAAGTAAATGTAAAGTTTATTAATGTCCAGACGGTAAGGAAAAGGGTAAAGTAAGTGGGTAAATGGGTTAGTAGGCAACCTAAGTGGTTCAAACCATAATCAACATAAGAGTGAGTCGTAACACGTTTTCAAAGACTAAATAAGTATTTTCTGACACGGTGTCCGCGTGTGTTGAAATAATGATTTTCAATGAAAATACTAATGTGAATGGTTAAAATGTAAAGGTTAATTTCGATAAAGAAATGGATTTCGGTCAAACCAAATGTAGTTATTTCAAGTATTTAACCGTGTGTGTTAAATAAAAGGATAAATGTTAAACTAAGGGAAAGGAAGTCTTTTTACAAGATTAAGGTGACATAATCAGGATAAATAACTGTTTCGAAAGTGAAACGATTTCAAACACTAAGTGCATGCATGTATATATGTAGATGGTAGTTGCATGTGCACGTAGGTATAACGCATAGAGTCTATATATATGTCTGCATATATATTCCCATTGGGCATTGGCTCATACCCTCATATTTGTTACGACGGGTTGGGTGCGAGTTCGTATTTTGAGAGCCTTACATAAGTAAATGTTCTATTTAATTTCACATTAGTAGCTTTGTATGCTCGAACACCGTGGATACTTCCCACGGGTCCTTCACGTTATTTTAATTTGAAATTAGAATCGCATGCTAAACAAGTGAAACATCAATTAAAATAAAAATGGACTAGCAATATTATACAGGTTGTTTCATTACACTTCACACCTGACATTGACTACGGGTAACCCATAATTCCAGTCCGGGGCATTACAAATGGTATCAGAGCTCTAGGTGCAAGGTTCCTTTCGAGAGTGACGCGGTGAGACCGACGGTGGATCTTTCGACGCCGGTGTTGGTTTTGGGTTGGTCACGTCGATTTTGGTGAAGGTTTAGTTCGTGTCCTCAATAATAAAGTCAAATAGGTTAGCACAAAAAGAAAGTTAATGCTAGGTGGTACACGATCGAACTGATAGTTGCTAAATCACTTATGCGCTTTTGATTATATGTTAGTAATTTACAGGTGTACTTTCTATCCAATAGCTGTGACACTGTGGTTGTTAGTGTGAGGTGCTTGTGTTTAATCCTTGATGGTGTAGAATTTTTTGAGATGTTAATAGAATGAGATGACTGCCATTAGGCAAGTGGCATAAATGGCGTGCATTCAACGGTAAGGGTTGATAGTTAGGATGTCATGACTAAGCAATTATGATTGATGATTAAAATGTACATAACCCCTAGGTGTGGATCTTAAGGGTGGTTAATGCCAATAATATAGTTAGGCAAATTTAAATCCTTAGGGTAATACCGTAATCCATGGATAGTCGATGAGCATGTAAATTTGTGTTGGTTAAAGTTTGAGGTTAGGTACACTCAGTCTTAGTTAATAGGATGTTATCCTTGCGGGTGAGTACTTTAGTAGCTGTTGGCCAATGAATGCATCTCATAATCAGTGATTAAAATTATGGTCCATTTATGGAAAATGTATTATGTATTCAACAATGATGATTAAGGAGGCTTGGGAGAACTCTAGATAGTCTTGTATGATGGGGTTTTAGGAAATATAGTGTGACTTCAAGGAATAATATCCTTAGTGATGTCTGTAATGCAGACCTAAAGGTTTATATATTGTAGGCGATGTCATGTATCCTGACCATATCCTTAATTGTGTCAGTCGTGGTTTGTACGTGCCATGTGGTCACAACCGTTTGGAAGAAAGATAAGATTATTATCTAAGTGTAGAGGCTCATTTCAGTCGAAATCATGGATAGGTGAAAGGTAATCCTAGTATGAGTGTGGTTTAAGGGTATCCCAGAGTGTTCGTGTGACTAATTATGTGTGGCGTTATTGGGGATAGAAATCGACTGTTGTGATGCCTTGAGATATTTAATAGTTAAGGTTCATTATATGTAGAAGCTCATGGACTAGTGTCCTTGTGAGTGCCTAGTAATCACGATGAGGGTATTGAGAGGTTTGTAGAGCGCACTTGTAGTGATAAAGGTATGGATGATGAAATATTTTACCGGGTATTGAGGATGGTCATAAAAAATATATTTAGTGTCCTTAGTAAACCTGTTAAGTCCATTATGAAGTAGCATTAGCGTCTTAGTAATGATTGTGTTGAAGGTCAGGTGATGAACTCAGACTGTTGGTCGAGGTTTAGAAGAGTCAAATAGCATACGTGTCGGGTACGGCTTTTCGAATCCGCACGAATAGGTGTGTAACCGCCTAAAAGAAGTTAAAAGCTCGTGTCGTTATGGGCATGATGCTCGTATGTCAATAAATAACTAGTATTGATGTTGTGAGAATCGGTTTTGAGGTGTGACAGTAAGTATCTTCGAGACTTGGAATGGCAGCCAAGGTGGGGTAATATCGAAGCATGATTAAAATGTTATAATGTGTCGACGGTATATGCTAGAGTAGCCTTATCAAGTGAAGGATTAGTTTTTAGCACATCCTCCCAGGTCGGTAAGGATTAGAAGATCTAGCCTTGTGTGGTACTTATACCATTAGAATGCCAAAGGAAGCCGGTGTGGTCGCCACGTAAATTAAGTTTGGGTAAAACCCGAAAGTGAGCTTGGTGGCAATATTGCGTAGCCAAAGTGTAGATATTTTCAAATTATCGTCATATTATCAAACCAAGGGTTTTGTGACCACGCGGGCGGTTCCTGCGAGTTACATTTGTCCCGTGCGAGGTGTTCGCGCCACTCACGGGGCGGATTGGGGAGAGTTTTATTTTTTTACCCTCTAACGGCATAGTTTAAACCTAAGTCTATATGTTTTCAAATTATCGTCATATTCTCAAATCGGGGGTCCCGTGACCATGTGATCGGTTCCTACGAGTTACATTGGTCCCATGCCAGGTGTTTTCACCTCTTACGGGACTGTTTCGGGGTGCTTTGGGATTTTGTCCTCTAAAGGCATGTTTGGCAAGAAAATTTACCTTTTCTGGCCTTGCTAAATGCAGTGTGTTGTAGAGCTCATTGAAATTGTTCTGGAAAGGAGCCCTGGATAATATTATGTGTTTTCCCGTTTAGAGTTTGATAGAGTATTCCAAATATGACTCCTCCCATTACGGGGAGTGTGGCCTTCATCAATAACCACAAATATAGGATTCTCCAATAGTATTTTCCTCCATTCTTGATGTTTCTCATTTACAATACTCTTTTTCCCTTTCTTTGAGTGTTCCTTCATCGTGATTCTCTCCTGTGAGGGTTGTCAAGCTCTCAATCTTTCTGTGAGGCCACCTTATAATGTTGAGTTTCCTGCACCTCTTTTATAATGTTACGAGGTGGCCTCACAGGGAACTCAACATTCCAAAAGAGGTGCAGGGAACTCAATATTACAAGGTGACATCACAGGAAGATTAAGAGCTTGATAACCCTCACAAGAAAGAATCACGGAGAAAGAAAAATCAAAGAAAGGGAAAAGGAGTGTTGTAGATGAGAAACATCAGGAATGGGCGAAAATACTATTGGAGTGTTCTATATTAGTAGTTCTTGATGAAGTCCACACTCCCTGTAATGAGAGGAGTCGTATTGGGAATGCTCTATCAAACTCCAAACGGGAAAACGCATTATATTATCCAGGTCTCCTTTCCCGAATAGCTTTAATGAGCTCTATAACACGCTGCATTCGGCAAGGCCAGAAAATGCAGATTCTCTTGCCAAACATGCCTTTAGAGGGAAAAAAAACCAAAGTAACCCCCAAATGGTTTCGTGAGAGGCGCAAACACCTCGCGCGAGTCCAATGTAACTCGCAAAAACCAATTGCGTGGTCAAGGGACCCCCGATTTGAGAATATGACGATAATTTAAAAATATATAGACTTTGGCTTAAAACATGCCATTATAGAGCAAAAAACCTAAACTCCCCTGAAACGGTCCCGTGAGAGGTGCGAACACCTCATACGGGACCAATGTAACTCACAGGAACCGACCGCGTGGTCACGGGACCCCCCGTTTGAGAATATGATGATAATTTGAAAATATCTATACTTAGGCTTGAAACACATGTTGTTAGAGGGCGAAAATGCAAAACACCCCCCACATGGTCCCTTGAGGGGACCGATCACCACGCACGAGTCCATGTAGCTCGTAGGAACCAAGGCGCGATCACGGGACCCCCTATTTAAGAGCATGATTCAATTTTGAGAATATATAGATTTAGGCTTGAAAGCGTGCCGTTAGAAGGAAAAACCCCGTAATTCCCCCCAGAAGGTCCCGTGAGCGGTGCCGACACCTCGCACGAGATCAATGTAACTCGTAGGAACCGACCGTGTGGTCACGGGACCCCTGATTTGAGAGCACGACCCAATTTTGAGAATATCCACACTTAGGCTTGAAAACATGTCGTTAGAGGGAGAAACCCCGTAACTCCCCCAAACGGCCTCATGAGTGGAGCCAACACCTCTCACGAGACCAATATCTCTCGTTGGAACCGACCACGTGGTCACGGGATCCTCGGTTTGTGAGCACAAACAAAATTTGGCAATATCCACACTTAGGCTTAAAAACATGCCGTTAGAGGACGAAACCCCATAATGCCCCCCAAACGGCCCTGTGAGCGGTTCCAATACCTCGCATGGGACCAATATAACTCGTTGGAACTGACCACGTGGTCACTCGACCCCCGGTTTGAGAGCACGACCAAAATTTCAGAATATATAGACTTAGGCATGAAAACATGCCACCTAAAGCCCCACAAACGGCCTCCTGAGCGATGCTAACACCTCACACGGGACCAATGTAACTCACTGGAACTGACGGCGTGGTTACGGGACCCCTAATTTGAGAGCACGACCAAAATTTGAGAATATCCACACTTAGGCTAGAAAACGTGTCTTTAGAGGGAGAAACCTCATAACTCCCCCTAAAGGCCCCGTAAGGGGCACCAACACCTCGCACGGGACTAATGTAACTCGTTGGAACCGACCGCATGGTCACGGGACCCTCGATTTAAGAGTACGACCCAAATTTGAGAATATCAACACTTAGGTTTGAAAACATGCCGTTAGAGGGCGAAACCCCATAACGCCCCCCAAATGACCCGATAAGCGGAGCCAACACCTCATACGGGACCAATGTAACTCGTTAGAATCGACCGCGTTGTCACGGAACCCCCGGTTTAAGAGCACGACCCAAATTGGAGAATATATAGACTTAACTTTGAAAATGTGCCGTTAGAGGGTGAAACCCTGTAACGCCACCCAAACGGACCCGTGAGAGGTGTCAACACCTCGCATGGGTCCAATGTAGCTCGTAGGAACCGATCGCGTGATCACGAGATCCCCGTTTGAGAGCACGACCAAAATTTGAGAATATATAGATTTAGGCTTAAAAACGTGTCGTTAGAGGGCGAAACTCCGTAACGCCCCCAAACGGCCCGTGAGCAATGTCAACACCTCGCACAGGTCCAATGTAGCTCGTAAGAATCGAACGCATGGTCACGGGACCCCTGGTTTGAGAGCACAGTCCAATTTTGAGAATATCCACACTTAGGCTTGAAAATGTGTCGTTAGAGGGTGAATCCCCATAACGCCCCCAAACATCCCCATGATGGGTGCCAACACCTCGCACGGGACTAATGTAACTCGTTGGAACTGACCGCGTGGTCACGGGATCCCGATTTGAGAGTACGGCCCAAATTTGAGAATATCCACACTTAGGCTAGAAAAAGTGTCGTTAGAGGGCAAAACCCCGTAATACCCCCCAAATGGCCTCGTGAGCTGAGCCAACACCTCGAACGGGACCAATGTAACTCGTTGGAACCGATCATGTGATCACGAGACCCTCGGTTTGACATCACGACCCATATTGGAGAATATATAGACTTAGGCTTGAAAACATGCCGTTAGAGGGTAAAACCTCGTAACGTCACCTAAACGGACCCGTGATGAGCGTCAACACCTCTCACGGTCCAATGTAGCTCGTAGGAACTGATCGTGTGATCATGCGACCCCCGATTTGAGAGCACGACCAAAATTTGAGAATATATAGACTTAGGCTTGAAAACATGTCGTTAGAGGGCGAAATCCCGTAACACCCCCCAAACGGCTCTGTAAGCAGCACTAATACCTCGCACGAGTCCAATGTAGCTCGTAGGAACCGAACGCATGGTCACGGGACCCCCGATTTGAGAGAACGACCCAAATTTAAGAATATATAGACTTAGGCTTGAAAATGTGCCGTTAGAGGGCGAAACTCGGTAACGCCCCCCAAACGGCTCCGTGAGCAGCGCCAATACCTTGCACGGGCCTAATGTAACTTGTCAGAACCGATCGTAAGGTCACGGGATCCTCGGTTTGAGATCACAACTCAGTTTTGAAAATATCCACACTTAGGCTTGAAAATGTGTCATCAGATGGCGAAACCCCGTAACGACCCCCAAATGACCTCGTGAGCAACGCCAACACCTCGCAGGGGACCAATGTAAATCATAGGAACCAACCGCATAGTCACGGGATCCCTAGTTGGAGAGCACGATCCAATTTTGAGAATATTCACACTTAGGCTTGAAAACATGTCGTTAGAGGTCGAAACCCCATAACGCCTTCCAAATGGCGCCATGAGTGGAGCCAACATATCGCACGGAACCAATGTAACTCATTGGAACCGATCATGGCCAAAATTTGAGAATATCCACACTTAGGCTTGAAAACGTATCGTTAGAGGGAAAAATCCCATAACGCCCGCCAAACGGCCCCATGAACGGTGCCAACACCTCGCACAGAACCAATGTAACTCGTTGGGACCTATCGCGTGGTCACTGGACCCCCCGTTTGAGAGTACGCCCAAAATTTGAGAATATATAGACTTATGCTTAAAGACGTGCCGCTAGACGGCAAAACCCATAACGCCCCCAAAATGGTCCCCTGAGCGGCGCCAACACCTCGCACGGGATCAATGTAACTCGTTAGAACCGAGCATGACACAATTTTAAGAATTTCCACATTTAGGCTTGAAAGTGTGCCATTAGAGGGTGAAACCCCATAACGACCCCCAAACGACCCCATGAGCGGTGCTAACACCTCGCACAGGACTAATGTAACTTGTTGGAACCGATCGCGTGGTCACGAAACCCACGGTTTGAGAGCACGATCCAAATTTGAGAATATCTACACTTATGCTTGAAAACATGCCGTTAGAGGGCAAAACCCCATAACACCCCCGCAAGCGAAGTCAACACCTTTATGGGACCAATATAACTCATTAGAACCGACTTCGTGGTCATGGGAACCCCGATTTGATAGCACGACCCAAATTTGAGAATATATATACTTGGGCTTGAAAAGTGCCGTTAGAGGGAGAAACCCCATAACGCCACCCCAAATGGACCCGTGAGCAGCTCCAACACATTGCACGGGTCCAATATAGCTCGTTGGAACCGATCGCGTGGTCACGGGACCCCCGATTTAAGAGCACGGTCAAAATTTGAGAATATATAGACTTGGGCTTGAAAACGTACCGTTAGAGGGTGAAATCCCGTAACGCCCCCCAAATGGCCCCGTGAGTAGTGCCAACACATCGCACGGATCCAATGTAGCTCGTAGTTAATGACCGTATGGTCACGGGATCCCCGGTTTAAGAGCACGACCCAAATTTAAGAATATATAGACTTAGGCTTGAAAATGTTCCATTAGAGGGCGAAACCCCACAACACCCCCCAAACGGCTCTGTGAGCGACGTCAACACCTTGTACGGGTCTGATGTAACTCGTTGGAACTGACCACGTGATCATAGGACCCCCGGTTTGAGAGCACGGCCCAATTTTGAGAATATTCACACTTAAGCTTGAAAACATGCCGTTAGAGGGAAAAACCCCGTTATGCCCCCCCCCCCCCAAATGACCCCGTGAGCGGCGTCAACACCTCGCACGGGACCAATGTAACTCATTGGAACCGACCGTATGATCACAGGACCCCGATTTGAGAACACGACCCAATTTTGAGAATATGATCGTGGACTCAAACTGGGGGACCCGTTTGACCACGCAAGCTTTTATAATTTATTGTTTAGCTTTATGGTCGTGCGGGGTATACATTATGCATGCTTTAGAATGTCCAAAAAATTGAGAGAATTCTGCACAATTTTTTTAATATAGTTAAAAATGGTCACGGCCAAAGTCCATGACATTCTCTATTTTTTTCACACATAAACCGTGTCACGACCTAGGGCTGTGACTATTTTGGGCATGCCAAGTTGTGGGTCACGGCCTTGGGTCGTGACCAGTGGCGTGAACAGTCACATAAATTAAGGTATGGGTCATGTCCTTTGGTCGCGACCAGTCACATAAATTAAGGTGTGGGTCACGGCCTTGGGCCGTGACCAGCGGTGTGACCAGTCGCATAAATTAATGGATGAGTCACAGACTTGGGCCGTGACCAGTCGCATAAATTAAAATGGGTCACAACCCTGGGCTGTAACCAGTTGTGTGTATGGGTCACAGCTATAGTCCGCGACCATCTGTCGTGACCCCCAAGGTCCGTGACCCCTTATTTTATCAGGGACTTGGTCCATGACCCACCATAATGGTCACGCCTAAAATGGACACGACTTTTTGCCGCGACCCACAGTCTTGGTCAGGGACTTTGCCCGTGACCATTCGCCTAATATGGTGTAGTGTTAGTTTCGAGTTCGGTTAGCCGCGATGTGGTATGGTTGTGACCCCGGATGTATGTTTATGATCGCCTTCGTTTTATGTGTTTTCGTTTGGGATCGATGGTGATATTTCGACCCGGTGGCTCTGTGTGAGGCATGATCCCTGCAGCCGAATAGCACATAAGGGATGCATCTGTGAGGTCTCAGCTCTAAAGATATGGTTATACGTATATAACGAGTTATATATGTGTATTTCTATATGGCATAGTGTTTGTATATATTTATAGCACAAGCGTAGATATGTTATATTCATTACGTGATTATTTATTTATTTATTTATTTATACTTACCTAATATATGGTATTAGTGGGATTGTGCTTAAATAACGGTTATATATCCTAGTTAGATCGGTAGTTTAATTAGGATAATAAATGAACACGTTAGGTGCACACTTTAGTTGAAAGGTGGGGTTTATCTCAAGTGAATGCGGTCGATTAGTTATGAAAGTAATACACTATTATTTTAATCGATTTAAAATAATTATCTGCTTGCAAAATGTTTTCTACTTTTCGAGCTTTGACCCACAGGCTTTTGTTTTTCCCTTTTTTTCTTTTATTATCCCAGGTGTGCAACTGCAGCTGCTGGGACCGCATGGATATATCCATTATTACCGTGCAGTAGTCATCGATGCTGCATCTTTGATTAAATGCCTCAACTTGTTATATCTAAATATGATCGGTCATTTCAGTTTCAGTTTTGGCTGTGTTGCCTGCAGATGGATAGGTTTTTATTTTACTGTATGGCATTTATTTTTCAATAATCAGTTTATTTAGTCAGTTTACTCCATAGATATTATTTTTGGTGACCGACGGTTTATTCAATTCATACAAATTACTTATTTATGCATGATAATTATTTCATCCATTCTGATTATATAGTTTATTCGTATTATTTATATTATATTTTTATTGCGAAAGTGATGCCGAGAATGAGCCATACTGAGATAACTGTTTTATTTTAGTAGAGGAATGGCCACCTGGTATTAAAATAGTCGGGTTATTACAATAGTCTGATGTGAAGAGCGCTCGGAAGGTAGCGATTCTCTTGGAACAGGAGAGTAACTTTTTAAGGGATGAATTAGAGGGTATTAAGAATGCAGCTAATGATGATCAAAGTGAAGGAGCATCATTCTTGGAGCAGTAAAACGCTCGATTAATGGAGGAGTTAGAGAAATTGAAAAAATAAAATGGAGGCCAATATTCTCGGTAGATGGTTGTTGCTCATTCGTCAATAGAATAGGAGAGAACTAAAAAGATATTGGCTGACCAAGCAAGCCTTATCAAGAATTAGTCAACTATTATCAAAAGGTTAAATGAGAAAGTTGATCGCCTCACTTATTATTTTTATAAACGACCTCGCACCTTGTGGATGAACGGTTATGATGAGGCGTTGGCTCACTTGGGCGAAGAACTAGAGCGGGCCAGTAGAGAAGGCTACAAGTGGGGCTGGATAAACGCTCTTACCATTATGAAAATGCTGAAGGAAGATAATCTCTGGTCCTAGCATGACCCTGGATGTTTGGACCAACCTACTCTTCCATTCAAGTTGGATACTTCATGGATTCCTACAGATGCAATCCCTATTAGTTTGATCAGAAAATATCTTGGAGATTATGGTCTGCATGGGGGTGATGTCCTTAGTCGGCCCTTGCACTTGGTGGATAAAGCCAGTTCTAATAGTTAGTCTAGGCTTAGGGAATTTAGATCAACAGTTCTTCTTGCACTAGACGTTCCTCCTATTGGGATGGAGAAAGCTCTGGGAAAATGACCAGTTGATTAAGTAATTTATATTTATTATTGAATCCCCGCTTGTAATGACACATGCTAAATGTCCATTGTAATAATGAAAAGAGATTTAAAATATTTGAATAAAAACTTTTATTACATTATTGTGTGATTGTGGCCTACTAGCAATTTAGTCTTACAATTATGTGGTCAACGTTAAACCAAATAATAAGCTCTACTGGCTACCAATTAGGACGAACTTATGTCGTCCCGCCTTAGGTTCTACCAACGTGCTCTTGTTTATGGTTGTTCTAGTGGATCTTGTCATTTTGACCAAGTCATTGCGTTAGTTACCATCGGCAACCAAATATTTTAAGACTTTTACTTAGTTCGGTCCGGTAAAACTTCTTATTATTGACAATGAGGAGTCATACATGAAGTTCTATGTGTGGAACTTCTCGTTCGCGACTTGTCAAAGATGAAGTCATATGTGAAGTTTTGATTTGAATTTTTAGGACTAGTGAGACTAGTTAGTTTTTCCTTGTTATTGTTAATTGAGATTGTACATCACCCATTTCAAAAAAGTGCAAATAAACCATGAAGGGGAAACCAACTTTTTATGAAACTGGTTATTATTTATTGAAAGTTTAAAACGAGTCACGGGAAAGAGTAAGAGATTACATTTTATTTTATTACTGGTAATATTTCCTTAGGTTCTCTGCATCTCATGGGTTCTCGAAATGTTCCCCTTCCAAAGTTTCAAATTGATAAGTTCCTGGTTGGATAACTGCAGGAATGCGATATGGGTTATGCTAATTTGCTTATAAATTTATTTTATTTCCAGAGCACCTTCTTCAACATGGAGTTTCCCTCTTTAGGTTGCTCGACTTAACCCTAATGTTATAGAACTGGGTTGTTTGCTATTGGTATGCTGCCCCGAGTAGTGTTTCATTTTCTCTGACTTCCTTAACAAAGTCTAAATCAAACCTTCGTATGAGATCACTTTTTAGGGAATTAAAGTTGGGTATTCTCTGGTTGGGCAGACCAATATCTGTCAGGACCATTGTCTCTATCCTAAATATCAATATATAGGGGATCTCCCCGATGGCTGTCCTCGGTGTGGTCCTATAAGCCTAGAGCATTTGCAGTTCATTGATCCAGTTTCCCTTGGCATCATCCAACTTTTTCTTCATTTTGTCGAGCAGATTTTTGTTCGTTACTTATGTTTGCCCATTGCACTGAATGTGTCTGATAGTGGATTAGAACTTTTGGATTTTAGACTGGATACAATAATCTTCAAACTCCTGGTTGTCATATTATGTGCCATGGTTAGTGATAAAGGCATATGAAATACCATATCAGTATATAATATTTTTCCATATAAACTTAAAGAGTTTCTCACATGGCATGTCTACTAGAGGTTCAGCTTCCACCCACTTAGTGAAGTAATCTATAACAATGATCATATACATGAACCTTCCTCTCGTCTTTGGCAAATGGCCAACTAAGTCAATTCCTCACATGGCAAATGGGCATCGGGATTATGATTGACGTGAGCGCAACGCTATGTGTTCAGTATATGATAGCATATCTCTGGCATTTATCGTAACGTTTAGCATAAGCAGCACAATCTGCTTTCATGGTTGGCCAATAATATCATTGTGTGGCCACTCGCCTAACTAACGATTTGCCTACCGAATGAGCTTTATAGGAACCTTCATGTATTTTTTTAATCGAGTTTTACACCTCATCGAGATGAACGCATCTGAGAAGTGAAATGACGAATCCTCTTTTATATATAATTCCTCCTTTCAAAACATATCCGAATGTTTTGTATTCAATTTCCTTACTTTCTTTGGGTCACTCGACAGGATGCCCTTCTCAACGTACTCTTTTATCAAAACAATCCATGAGGGGTCTAAGTCCACCATAATCAAATTGATGCTCTATCCGTCAATGCTCCATTGCATGAGGATTTCTATTTGGAATGTTATTTTTAACTCGATTCTAGTCGCAGAGGCGAGTAGAACGAGCCTATCTACTCAGGCATTATCAATCCTTAGAATTTTGGTTATTTTGATCGCTTATAATTTAGATATCATGTTTAGTGCTTGGGCCAAGTACCTTGTCATGAATTTTCCTTTGACTCCGTATATACCCAACACTTGGTTTACAATCTATTAGGAGTCGTTGTGTGCATGTACCTGCTCGGTGCTCAGAGAAAGTGCTAATTCAAATCATGCGATCAATGCCTTATACTTTAATTAATTGTTGGAAGCTTTGAACTAGAACCTGAGAGCATATTCTACGTTTACATCATTTAAGGTGTTGATTATTAGCCCAGTACCACTGCTAAAGGAATATGATGATCCGTCCATATACATCTTTGAAACTGGTGGTTATTCTTTAAAATCCCCTTCAACCAAGATTCTATAATTAAAAATGTTATAGTTTTGTTCGAGGTAGTAAGAGGCTACTTCTCGCTTAGTTAATGTCTCTGGTATATCTTCCTCTTAATTGGCGAAATCTGTTATGGAGCTATCTTCCAGAGAAGTCTCCTCTGGTGGTTGAGCTTTTGAGTTGTCTTTTTGAGGAGTCTGCTCGTCTTGATTTACTATTGAGCTTTCTTCTACATAAGTCTACTCAATAAGTTTTTCTTTATAAGTAAACTCTTCTATGAAATCTTCCACTCCTCGGCCTTTTATCATTGTTTTAGGCTCATAATGTATGTCATATTATCCCATCTCCATAACTCAAGCCATCAACCTTCCTGATTTCTCTGGTTTATGAGTATCTTGGCGCAAGGGCAAATCCTTGTAGACCACAATGGTGTGGGCTTGGAAGTATGGCTTCATTATTCGAGAGGCTTTAATGAGGGATAAATATAGCTTTTCCATACATGGGTAGCGAATTTCATCTCCAAGGTCCCATTCTCTAATCAGATACGTGACGAGCTAACTGTTGACTCATACACTGCTAGGTAATAGTAGATCTTTTCTCCCATGAGCGGTCTTGAGAGTAATAATGGAGATCTCAGGTATTTCATCAATTCTAAGAAGGCATTTTCACATTGTTCATTCCACTCGAAAGTATTCCTTAGTACCTTAAAGAAGGGTAGGCACCTGTTAGTAGCTCGAGAGATAAATCTGTTTAGAGTTGCTACTCTTCCAGTCAGCCTTTGCACGTCCTTCTTATTTATAAGAGATTGCATATTTATCTATGCTTAGATTTTATCTGGGTTAGCCTTAATGCCTATTTGATTTACTATGAACTTAAACAGCATTCCTTCTTGTACGCCGAACACACACTTGATCAGATTAAGTTTTATTTTATGTTTCTACAATTAGTCGAACATCTGTCTCGGGTCTTTGATGTGATCGACTACTTTTTTGCTCTTGGTGAGCATGTCATCTATGTATACCTTTATGTTTTTGTCAATCTGTTATTCGAAAACCTTTTTCACTAGCCTTTGGTATGTTGCTCAGGCATTTTTAGTCCAAAAGATATAACGTTGTAGCAGTAGGTGTCGCAACTAGTGATAAATAAGGTCTTATTCTTGTCTTCTGGTTTTATTTTGATTTGGTTGTACCTAGAATACGCATCCATGAAGCTGAGCAACTCGTGTCATATAGTAGCATCAACCAATTGATCAATCCTTGGCAAGGGAAATGGTATTTCGGTTAAGCTTTGTTCAAATCCGTGAAGTCAACACACCTACGCCATTTGTTATTTTTCTTTCTAACTATCATATTGGCCAACCAATCGAGGTATCTAACGTCTTTAATGAAAATTTCCTTTTATAGCTTTTCCACTTCTTCCTGGATAGCTATGTTCTTCTCGGGACTGAAGACAAGTTGATTATATTTGATCGGCTTGGCATCTTTGTCAAACTTTAGTTCATGGCACATGAACTCTAGGTCAATCCCTAGCATATTCTCGTGGCTTCAAGCGAACGCGTTATTTCGATGTTTGAGGAAATCCACTAACTCCTGTTTGATGGATTTATCAATGGATAAGCCGATCTATGTTATCTTTTTTGAAAGCTCGTCATCAGGGACTATAATCTCCACTACCTCAATAACTAATCCCTCAACCAATTCGGCATCCTCGCTAGGATCTGTGGTTTCTATCTAATAAATGGTGGTGAGTTTCTTTATTTATTCTTGGTCGGCTAGGGTATAATAGCATTCCATGGCTTCAATTTGGTTTTTAGTGACAACGTCGACCCCGTAATGCGTAGAAAATTTCAGGCACTGGTGTATAGTGGATAATACATCTTTAAACTTATTTAGGCTAACCATGTCGAGGATAATGTTGTACGCCTAGCGGATGCTCCTATTTAAGATAAAGAAACAAATTTGCTATGTTCGACAGGTTGACCAAGTGCCAATTATGACCTTTAGTTCCTAAGGGATACACTATTTCTCGTGAGAAATCGATGAGGGGGCTGTGATAGGGGTCCAATTTACTATCCCACAGCCCTAGTCCCTTTAAGCAATCGTAAATAAGACATCGACTGAGCTGCCATTACCCACCAGTATTCTCCTAACTTTTACTTCGTGCACCATCATTGAGGCGATCAGAGGATCATCATGGGGATACACTTCTCAAAATAAATTACCTTCGGAGAATCCTATTGTGAGTGCAGAAAATATTATAATAAGAGATTCCACGAAAATAATCACAAATGGCAAAAAGTAAAGGAAGTTACACACACAACAATAATTGATGTGGTTCGACAACTTGCCTACGTCCACATAGAGGTTACTTGTTCTTATTAAGTGTCTCTCAAAATCTCAAGTTTCGATCCCTTTGCCCTGGGCCAGGGTTTACCATTTATAGATCTTACTTCATAGAGGTTGAGTTGTATAAGGAACTCGATTAATCACGTTAGATGTATCATGAACCACCTAAATATCTCTTTCGAGATTCTTAGAGGTTGATTTAAGTATATCCCTAATATTCTATTATATATTAAATATTCGTGTACTGATTGATCATTAAATTTGGGTCGGCAGTCCCTTGAGTGGCTTGGGCCTGTTCGACTACTCTCATTGATCATAAAAAATGGGTCCCCACAATTGTCCTTAAAATTTTTGGGCTTTATGAGTTATGGGCCAATAATTTTTAATTACATTAAAGACCTTTTCACTATAATGGCATCTTGGTAGATTTGGTGAAGTTTATGAGGGTACGCTTGTCATGAGCCAAACATGATGGCATACTTGTAATTCATTTAAATGATCGAGGGGGTTGTTGTCCGACCATGCATTTGAACTGCCAAAAATCATTTGGGAGATCTTGTGTGATCATTATCATCGGACTTCAAATCGAAGATACAGTTATTTTCGTCAGTTAAGTTCAGTGCACCCTCTTCCTTATTTCCCAAGCTTCGTAACGTTCGTCTCCTTCAGTGTCTTTTTTTTGTTCAGAGATTCGCCATTTTTTATAAGTTTACTCACCTTCTTTGTTTTCCTTTTCTTCATTTTTTTTGCAACTGTAGCTAGGGTTATTGTGTGCTCATGGCGAAGCTTGATAATAAATCAATAGAGGAATTTAGAAAGTAGTATAAATTTTCTGATTTGGTAGAAATCGATTGTGCCCCCTTACCTAGAAATGTGCGTGACATTGGGGGGGGGACTGGATTTATACCCTCAAGCTATCATAGGGGGGTTAGACTTTCCCTCCAAACCCTTTCTACCTTACATTTTTTAGATATTTTTTATAGTCCATGTTCAATGTTCCCCTAATGTGCGGAAAATAGTAAATGGGGTTCATAGAATTAACACCCCGTATGACACAAAGTTAAGTCTTGCTGAAATCTATTACTGTTATGTATGGTCGAGAACAAGTGAAGGCCTTATTTACTTGAAGACCAGGAAGGTTGATTGAGTCCTAGTGGTAAATCTTCCAGACTCGCACAAGTATTACGGGGGCCAAGGCTTTATTGCCAGAATTTGCAATGTCCTCCTGCTCGTGCGGGCAAGAGACAGAGAGGCTCAATAATTTTTCACTGTGGAGAGGAGCGCATAGGTCGTTGATTTTTATCTTATTGTCATTTCATTTGGTCTTTATATTTTGGTCTTCTAATAACTGTCCTTTCTTCCCCTATTTTACAACTCGTGCAAAGAATCTCGAGCCTGATATCAGTGAAATCAATATTGATGAGCTTCTAAAGGCTTAGAACATCAAAGAGAGGCTACCTGATGGATAGCATCCTAGGTTAGCAACATATTTGTTGGAGTATAAATATTACTAGAACCAGCTTTATTGCTCGCCCTATCGATAAGGTTCCTGATTTGAGAGCTCCTGAGGTTGGTCCTTCTGAGACAGTTGTTATTGAAGAGGAAAGTGAGGAATAAGAGGAATAAAGTGAAAAGGGGGAAGAAGAAGAAGAAGAAGAAGAAAAGTACATGGCCCTTCTGATTAAGAGGAAAGAGTTGAGGCTCCTTGAAAATGATGACCACACACTATACCAAAATGGTCAAATTGGCACACTCCACTCGGCTAGCCTTATCACGGATTCACGATCATTGACTGTGACAAGTACAGTTGTCACGGACTCGTCACAATCATTGACCGTGACAATATTATAAACTTATCACGGTCAAGGACCGTGATATGTCCGTGACAATTCTGTCAGTAAAAAAACCCTCCCTCTTCTTTTTTCCCAACGATTCTAATTCCCTCTATTTATCTCTCTCTCTCTCTCTTGCGACTGCACTCTCTCTCTATACAACTTTGGTATGTTTTCTCTCTCTATTTCTCCCCCATATATATATATATATATATATATATATATATATATATGTGTGTGTGTGTGTGTGTGTGTGTATATGTGCGTGTGTGTATATGTGTGTGTAAATGTGTGAGTGTGTGTATGTGTGGTGTATATATGCGTGTGGGCGGGAGGGGGCAGGGTCGGGGGGAGGGGAGGGGGTGTATGTGCGTGTGTGGTGGGCAGCGACAGTGGGGGGGAGGGGGCAGGGCTTGGGGGTGGGGGTGGGAGGGGGGCTGTGTGTATATATATGTGCATGTGTGTATTTTTTTAATTAATTTTTTATCGGTTTAATAGATATTATCCCTCATATTGTAGTGCCCCTTGTAAAAGAATTGATTGATTTAATATTGATTGGTTGTTAATTTTTTTTGTAAATTAATAATTAGTGCCCCTTTCGTATGCAAGTAGGATTGCCCCTCATTGTAAATTAGTAAATTAAGAATTGTATACTTTATTTGTTAGTTTAATTGATGAAAATAATTAATTGAGTAGATGAATTAGAAGGAGTATGGGATACACATTTGTTGTTGCCATTGCGGTTGGATTATAGTAGATCGATGTTGGGTTGGTTAATTTTAAAAGTGGCATGACCACTGAATTATTGTCCATATGGGGGTGGGATTTTTCAACTTTTTGTGAAAATTACTTTGTATAACGAACAATATATATATATATATATATATATATATATCATGATAATTAAATGAAACATACTTGAAATTACATATAGTGCGCATAGATACTAGCCTTCTAGTTCTTATGCGTACCCATACAGTAGCCCTTAGACCCGTTCGAGAGTCATTACCCCTGTAATGAGATCTCTCGAATTGTCCCGTTTGGACAGTTTGGGACTGCATAATTTCTGTATAATAATATTTTTAGTGGCTTAAAGATGTTACTTTTGGAGGAAGTTCTGCAGTCGTATCCTAATGTTCTCTGGGTACATGACGTAGATTGGCAAGTGTGACTGTTATTTCAATTGATCAATTGAAATAACACTCACACTTGCCAATCTACGTCATGTACTTGAAGAACTAAGGGGATATGCTGTCGAATTTTTCTCAAATCGTAGCAATGTGCATGAGCTGTTAACAGAAATATGAGGTCTTGAATGGAATATGACCACTCACCCTTTAGAAGAGATGGAGGAACTAGGAATTTCTATTATAAATTGAATTTGAATTTGAAATTTAAAAATCGAATATAAATAAGACATAATTAAATGAAAAATACTATAAATCTAAGTTTTGTTTATACTAATCCTTGAATATACGTTTCTTACCTTTAATAGGTGATTAGTTGTGGTAGCTATGATGGGATATCCGAAATACAAAGAGTTGATGGGTGAGACAAATAGAATGGGGGATGTGTTTCGCAGAGGTGCAAATGAATTTGTGAAATACGCAAAGAGATGTCATAATGATGAAGAGTTTCCGTCTCCGTGTGCTAGGTGTAAGAATGGTAAGGTGTTTGAGTGGAAAACAGTTGAACTACATTTGTTAAGATGGGGTATGCAAGATATTTATCGATTTTTGAGCTTCCACGGTGAATTGAAAGGTCCTTTTGTCCCCGAACAACCTTCACAACAACCTTCAACAAGTAGGATAGATGTAGAAGGGGACGACGCATATCATAATATATTAGAGGATTTAGTTGATGATGCGTACGAAGTTTATGAAGCGGGGGAGAATGAGGTTACTGATGATGTACAAGGTTCAAGTGCTCGTGAAGATATCACGATAAACCTTGACGATGACTACCAAAGTTTAAAATTTAAGGCGACCCAACTGTTATACTCTGGCTGTAAGAAAGATCAAACAACTTTACATGCCATGGTTGGTTTGTACAGTTTGAAGACGGAGTACGGTTTGTCTAGCAATAGCGTGACAGGAATTCTGAAATGGGTGAAGGGCTTACTACCCAAGGAGAATACGCTTCCAAATAGCTATCCTGTTATGAAGAATAGTTTTAAAGGTTGGAAATGAAGTATAAATCGAGTCATGCTTGTGTGTATGACTGCATACTATACCGAAAGGAGTACGAAAATCTCAATCATTGTCCGATATGCGATGAACCTAGATATGTCCAATATACTGGTAAGGAAGGTACAAGCTCAAAAGTGCCTCAAAAAGTGTTGAAATATTTTCCCGTTGGGCCTAGATTAAATCAATTTTTCATAGTACCATGGATAACGGAGGCAATGACTTAGGATGATAGGGCAGAAGTAGGGGTAATCTCATGCGTCATCCTATTGATTCTACAACTTGGAGGAAGATGAATTATGAGTATCCCGATTTTGCCCGAGAACAGTGCAACATTAGTTTGGCTATATCAACAAATGGTTTCAATCCATTTGGAAATCTAAGCACCAATCAGAGTGTATAGCCAGTGATCCTATCCCCACTCAACCTCCCTCCTTTACAGTGTATGAGACCTGAATTTTTGATGATGTCTTTGTTGATACCTGGGCTAAAGGTACCGAGTGATGACATTGACATCTACCTGACTCCTTTAATAGAAGAATTAAATGAGTTGTGGGAAGAGGGTGTGAAATCATTTGACTCTTTTAGAAAAGAAGAGTTTACGCTGAAAGCTATGTTGATGTGGGCAATTCATGATTTTTCAGCTTATGGGACATTATCCGGGTGTGTAGTATATGGTTATTCGGGGTGTCCTATTTGTGGAGAGAAGACTAAATCTCTTCGTCTATCCGTTAGCTCAAAGAATGTATACCATTGCCATAGGAGGTTTTTACCCCCGACTCATAGTTTCATATTTGAAAAATGTTCTAATTTTTTATTGGGCGGGGTTAAACATAGGCTACCGCCGAGATAACATTCAAGTTCAGAAATTGAAAGTAAATCTTCTGAATGAGGCCCTAATATGACAAGTAAAAATCCAAAATTTAAGAATGTCAAGCATAAGAAGACCCCAATTGGGAATGAAACTGAGACAAAAAAGGCATGGTCTAGGAGATCAATTTTATTTGACTTACCTTGTTGGAAGAATAACCCGGTGCACCATGTATTGGATGTGATGCATGCAGAGAATAACTTCGCTGAACATATTGTGGGCACTTGTCTTGGGGGAGTCATTCAAATGATGAAGAAAATGCACGAAAAGAACTTAAATCGTTAAAACTTAAGCCACAACTATTGTTGAAAGAAGATAGTAGGGGAAGGACAATAATTCCCCCTGGTGCGTTTACTTTGACGAATGGGGGAAGGAAGGTGCTTTTAGACACAATATATAATTTGAAGGTCCCATCTAATTTTTTGTCCAACTTGCAAAGGATTGTGAATCATGCTACTCGTGATTTATATAAGTGTAAGTCCCACGATTGGCATGTGATCATGCAATTGGTTGCTCTATTGTTTAAGCACTGTTTATCCAAGCACAAGGATTTGCGGAGGGATATTTTGCAAATTAGTATTACCTTCTCACTCTTGTGTGAGAAGGTAGTCAATCGAGAACACATAGTGGCCGCAAAATTAGCGGTGACCGAAGCAATTTGTGTGTTGGAGAAGTACTTTCCCCCAGCATTCTTTGACATAAGTGTTCACTTGTTGGTACACCTATGCGACGAGGTACTTCTTTGTGGTCCAGTTAGATATCGATGGATGTATCCGTTTGAAAGATTGATGAAAGTTCTTAAAGATTACGTCAAGAATACACGATACATTGTAGGATTAATTGCAGAGGAATACATCACTGTGGAGTCATCAATATATACTCGGGAATATATGCCTAACTCGACCAACGTTGATGACACTGATGAGTTCGTCGATGATGGTGGTCATGTGATGGGAAAACGAGTGAAATTAACGAGTTTACAACATGAACAAGTAGCTCGTTATCTACTTGACACACATGAAGATGTCGAAGAATGGAAAAAGTAAGTTTGAATTATTTTAATGTTTAATATTATTTTATAATATTTTAGATCATTTATACATGATTACTTTTGTAATATGCAGAAAATATGAAGCCTGACAGCGAATTTAGGTTGTGGTTGTCACATGAGGTAATTATAATGAAAATGGTCGTTATATAACGTTACATTATACTCAAACTTTACAACTAATCTAATTAATTTATCTATATTCTCAGCTCTTAAAGATGGGTGATGCGACATCAAGGCTTGCTCGTCTAGCCACTGAACCCTTGTTCGTGGCACAAGAGTGCAAAAAGTATCGATTGAACTGTTACATATTCGGCGTAAAAGTTTACGAGGAAAGTACAAATGTACAGAACTCGGACATTTTATACACGGCTCTTACTTTCTTTCGAGCGAGCGCAAAAGATAAAAACCTCGTTGAAGCTGAAATGACTTACGATGGTGTAATTCGAAATATATTTTAATTGGATTATATAAGCTTCAAAGAGGTTGTATTTTACTGTGACTGGGTAAGAGTTGAGGATAAAAATGCTTGTAAAGTTGATCATGTCACCAATTTGATCATGGTTGACTTGTCCAAGTTAAAGAGCAACGCCCACGTGAGCGGTGAGCCATTTTTTAGTGCATTTCAAAAGGTTAACCAAGTGTTTTACTTGGAGTATATCAACAACGGGTCGTGGTCAATTGTCCTACACGCGCCGAAGCGTCTAAATAGTAGTGTGAATGACTTAGCTGCTCCTACCGAATATCAATCCATTTTTTATGATAACCATTTTTGATGACTTGGCTGCGCCAAAGAGTCCGTTATTCGAATGCGTGAATCCGTCCCGCCGAAGGAGCCGATCTCATTGGCACAATGACAAAAGTTCATTCACAATGAGATCGGGGAGCGATAATTGGCATCTCGCCAATCGAAGAGGGAAAATCGGGAAAAAAAGATGGACGTGCACTACTCCGACCGGACGTCTTACACCGAGGTGGAGCATAGGATGATGGTAAGATTTAATTTTTCTATAACTACAGAAATATATTATTCAGTATTATTTTACTTTGTGGGGCAGATACTAATTTTACATTATTTTATTTCAGGAGACAGGGAGTAGCCCTAGGGGTAGGCTACATAGGCTCGATATTTATGTGGCTATTTGAACGAAGAAGGGGAAGGATAAGGAGGTGTCCTCGAGCATCGGGACCACGATTGTAAGTAATCCGATAGTTTACTTTTTGTTAATTACGTTATAATTTTTTTATTTACTTATTTTACTAATTATGTGCTTTTTATCGTTTCAGGCAAATCTTAAGGAAGTACATGAGTCGCAGTCATATGCCGACAAGGCATCTTTATCCACAGACGCACTCAGCCAAGTGCTTGGCGCTGGTCGCAAGGGGAGGACAAGGGGGTGAGCTCACGGGTGGCCAAATCTAGGATCATCGGATTAGAGACGAGCGACATTAAGTTGGCTCGAATGGTGGACTCGCATAATGCGAAGCTGTCCCATTTGGAGGCCACGGTCCAAGATATGCTCTCATTCATGAAGCGTTCCTTGGGCAAAAACCGTTGGGGGAAAGGGAAGAAGAAGGTGGTGGAGGAGGAGGTGCACGAGGACGAGGATGTGAACCTCGCTGCTTCATCGCCGACACGTGCGGCCTTTGATGATCCAGTCCCCAATTTGGCTCCATTCGACCTACCGATATCGACACTTGGTTGGTCGAGCGTGTTTATATTGGACATATTTGATGGCCAACGGATAGGGCGGGGGTTGAGGGACCCGAATACCATCCTGGATATGCCAGTTCATGGACGTTTTCTTCAAGACATTGAGTCCAAGGTGCTCGTCATGCATGTGATACCCGGGAAGGAGAATTCTCCATTGTGGTTACGCGAATAATGCGGCACGATGTATATTGCTGGGTGTATCAATTCGTATATCGTATGGCCTACTCACCTCCTTAGAGCTACCCCGGACATGTAGTGACATTATTATTTGAATTGAATTGTTTTAAGTTGTTACATTTGAATTATATTTGGATTATATCGTGATGCATATTGTTTTGAATATATATTTGCATTATCTCTATTTTATTTGGATATATGCTCTTTGAACAGGTACAACGTTGCTATAACAGGTACAAATATACTGTTGGGCAGTGGTAGTGGCCATACTGCCCAGCAAATGTTTTTTAAATTATTCCCAGAATTATCACGGTCATTGAACGTGACATTTTTTTATTAAATGTTACGGGTTTGTCACGGTCCTTAACCGTGACAAAACTTATCAAGGTCAAGGAATGTGACATGATCGTGACAAGTTTGTGACAACAAACGTTGTCACCTCCAGAATTATCACGGTCATTGACATTGACAAGTCCAGTTTATCAAGGTCAATGACCGTGATAATTCGACAGATTTGGTATAGTGATATAGTCTTGTCTAATAGGATCCCATCACTGAAGACATCTGCAATTGACTCCCATAAGGGCAGTTGTTCTAGTCCATTTGATAAGGGGAAAGAGAAAGAAAAAGAGAAGAAAAGAGAGGAAGCGGAGAGAAGGAGATAGAGAGAAAAAGAAAGAAGAGGAGAGAGTGGAAGCTAAGAGTAGACTAGTTTTGCAGTCCTCTGGAGTGCCTCATTTCTCAAGTCTTGAGGGGACTAGAGTGAATGAATCACCTTCTTTGGCCCTTGATATTTTAAAAAGGTCAGTGCTCACTGGTGATCACGAGCGTTTATCTAGGTTGGGACCGTCCCAACTCGCCCTCAAGACTGTGCAAAGATGGTTCTAGTAAGTCTTTCCTGCGGTTTATTCTCCCTTCCTCTCCTAGTTTTTATTCTGATTATCTATTCTTTTCTTCGGTGTGCAAATGCTACTAGATTTTACCACTCTTTTGGATACCCAAGATGATATCTCCAAAAGGGAGTAAGAACTAAAAGATGCTCTGGAAGATGAGAAGAAGGCCTTTGTCGATGCTCGCCAAGGGTGGGAGCATAAAAAGAAAGACATGTCCAAAGCCTATGACGCTCGTAGGGCTACTCAGAAGGTGGTGATTGCTAAGAAGACTAAGCTGATAAAGGCTAATAAGGCCTTATCCGACAAGGTTGCTAAGCTGGAGGGGGAGTTTCCTTAAAAAAAGGACGCGAGCTACCGTGAGGGCTTTTATAAAGCCTATGATGATGCAGAGCGCCAACTGGCCTATGGGTGCAAGGTATCCTTCAAGAAGGGGTGGGACTAGGGTTTGAAGGCTACTGGAACACTTGTAAGATGGCGACCAAATTAACCTTCATTCTCCTGGTCCTAATCCTTTTGTGGAAGATGAATAAGATGGCGACCAAATTACTGATAATATGGAGATTATTCCTGACGAGGTCAGTAAAGGTGTTGGTGCTGGTAAGGAGCAGCCGATGGCTGATAAATGGAAGGTCATTACTAATAGAGATCAGGTGAAGGACTAGGGCTTGCAGACTATGATTTTACCTTTTTCTTGTACGATCTTTACTTTGCTAGTTTGTAACTTATTTTTTAAGAACTTAATGTATTGGCATGTGGCTACCCTTTCATGCTTATATGAGAATGAAATTTCCTCTTTTTTGCATGTGTTAACTTGAATCTCCATGCGCTAGTATTCTTGCTTATAGTCTGGTGTGTATCATTTATAGTTTGCTGATTTAGATCGATATATTTATTCCAACTCCCAACTGGGGAAAATCCTTGGACCAGATATCATATTGAAGGCTCACAAAGTATTTGTAATAATCTGCAAGTCCTTAAGGGAAAGGAATGAACAATACAAGAATCAGACCAAGGTAATTGCCAACCTGAAGGATGATCTTCAGTAAATGGAGAAGATGGGCCCCTCTGTGCAGGAGGAAGTAAATTCCTCGAGGGCCCAACTTTCAAAGAGGACTGAGGTCGACTAAGTGGGTGAAGTCCTCCAGTTTGAGAATAGTGCCTTGAGGAAGAAGGTTGCTAGTCTGAAAGCTTTCATAGTTGTGCTTAAAGATAATGTCAAGAATCTGAGGTATACATTCAAGATAGGACCCCGAGAAGTATGGGGAGAAGGCTACAATGCTGGTTGGGAAAATTCCCCGGCGAAGCTCAATGAGGAAAAAGACGTTGACTTTACTCGAGGATAACTAAGTGCCCTCAATGAGGGGAAGACTCCAAAGGTATCCAAACTCAAACTAAGCGCCCTGCCTAGTGTCATAACCCCTTCTAAAAAGACGATGAATGGATTCCGACTGATGCCATTCCTTCCAAAATTTTGGATAATGACCTTGATGGAGATGTCGAAGAGTTCGCCCCAAAACCAAATGATGGTCAGAAAGCGTTAGTAGCACAGTATCTTGCTCGCCACCCTGGGCCTCATTAGGTCTTTGTGTATTTCTTTTAGGTGTGTGACATAATTGTAATCTTATATTTTAATAAAAAATTTGTTTGATCTTTTCTCATGTTTTGAGCATATGCTGACTAAACATATGTTAATATCATTTGTTCGTTAGTTACTTGGTATCTTTATCGACCCAAACAATATTAGTTGACCAATCTTAGACCTTATATGAGTTATTACCTGGTTTAAATCATTTTGGGCTTTTCGGTCGATTACATGATGTTTAAGTATTAGTCCTCTACTTTTTATGTGTTTGAACATTCTCCTAGTCCAATATGCCTTAGAAATATCATTCCATCCACTTTACCATTTAGGTTGTGTCATCACACTCCCTTAGGCCTAAGTGAGACGATGGCAAGAATTCCCCCGGATAATGTGCAGTTCGCTCAAACATGTATTTTTTCAACCAACAGAAGTTAGTGACCAACCTGAGTTGGCTTTATTGCCTAAGGATCCCTTATAGGGCTTTTGTTATTGTCGGAGCAACTCATGAGGCCTCTTGTGTTTACAACAAGGACCTGAGAGTGGTAGCAATTCGAATTGCTTATAATTAACTTGTCATAACTACTGCTAACCCTGTTTATTAGGCGTTTATATATGCACGAAGGAGTTATCATTGGAATAGGAGCAAATTGACGAGATGTAATCAAGATAAGTTAAGCATCCAACGCAAAAAAAAAAAAGATAATAGAGGGGCCAGCCGACCTTTATTCGTTAAGTATTGTCTAATGACAAATCACAAGTTTGAAAATAAAAATTTACTTAAACTAACTAAAAGATAAAGAAGAAGATATAAAAGTAGAACTTTTTAACATTGCATGCGTTCCATGTTCTTGGTATCTCCTTACCATCCAGCGTTTCCAAGTGATATGCTCCTTGAAGACCGTCTCTGATTACCCTAAAGGGTCCTTCCTAATTCGGTCTGAATTTATCGTCCGATGGTTTTACGGAACTTCCGAGGAATTTCCTCATGACATAGTCCCCTATTAGAAACTTCCTCGAATTGACCCTCTTGTTGTATTGCTTAGTTGATTATTATTGGTAGAAAGCCAACTTGATTAAATCTAGCTCCTGTCACTCATTTGTTAGGTCAATCTCAGTGCGTAGTGCTTCATTATTGATACCTTGGTCGACCATAGTGGTTCTCATAGTAGGTAAACATGCTTTTAGAGGGATGACAACCTCCATTTTGTAAGTGAGCGCGAAGGGTGTTTCCCCAGTTAGTTTCATGGGTGTGGTACGATAAACCTATAGAACACGAGGGAGCTCATCCACCCAGGCACATTTGGTTCTTTATAACTGTTTTTTCAGTCCATTAATCATGGATTTATTGGAAGCCTCTATTTCCCCATTGCTTTGGGGTTACTCCACAGAGCTGAAGTGGTACTTGATGCCATGCTCATCATAAAAAGCTTAAAAAACACTTTCAAACTGTGTACCGTTATCAATAAAGATAGCCCTTGGTACCCCAAAGCTAGTTCTGATGTTCCTCCATATGAATCTTGTCATGTCATAATCTTGAATGTTTGCCAACGATTCTGCCTCTACCAATTTGGTGAAGTAATCTGTAGAGACCAGTAGATACTTACGATAGTGATCCCATAATGTATAATCCCCATTGAGTGAAAGGTCGTGCGCTAGTGAGAGATTTTAAGTCACTGGCGGGATGGTGAACCATAGGTGAGTGCTTTTGACACTTTTTGCTTTTATCAACATAGGGACATGCATCCTTCTGCATGCGAGGCCACCAACATTCTTATTTGATCGCGTAAACGTCTAATGATCTTCCACATGAGTGACTCCCACAGTTGCCCTCATGGAATTCACTAAGTACTTGTTCGGCGTCTTGTGGGTGAACGCACTGGATGCAAGGGCTTGCAAATGATTTCTTATAAAGTTTCCCTTCAGGGTTGAGGTAAAAAGGAGAAGCCTTGACCCGAACCTGATGGCCTGACCTCCTATCGTCTGGCCGTATGTCACTCCGTAGATAATTGATGATGGGATCCACCCAGTTTGGGCCTTATCTGTGAGGAGGACTTGCTCGGTAACTATTGCCTATTCGATACTAGGCTGCATGAGGAAATCTATATGAATTGTTCTCTTTAGGTCAGAGTCAATTGCTGAGCTTAATGCCGCTAAAGCATCAATGTGACTATTTTTATCCTCGAGGGAACTGTTGAATTTTCACCTTTTTAAAGTCTGTTATGAGACCTCTTACTATAGTGAGGTACGCTGCCATTCAATCATCTTTGGCATTGAAGTCCCCGCTTACCTGCTTGGAGACCAGTTTGGAATCACCAAATACATGGAGGTGCTTTACCCCCAGTAGTTTGGCGTTTTGCAAACTGACGATTAGTGCTTCGTACTCAGCTTTGTTATTAGAGGTCTCAAATCCCAATTTAATTATATGCTCAATTACAGTGTCTTCAATGGTGATGAGAACAATTCCTACTCCCTCCCTGGAATTGGAGGCTCTATCAACATACAAGGTCCAATTTTTAGACTGTGCTTCTTGTGCCGTCGACTGCTCACTATTTCAGTTGGTCAACTGGATGATCTCCCGTAAACTCAACAATGAAATCTACTAGGATCTGTCAATTGATCGCTTGATCTGTCCCTTAATTTCTTAATCGCTTGATTTATCCCTTGATCGCTTGATATGTCCCTTGATCTCCGAGCTTGACTGACCACTTTGAGAGTCGTCCATAGTGGTCGGCTTTTTGTAGAACAACCTTGAGTGAGTAAGAGATGATTACGATTATGGAGTGGGCTGCAAAGTAATTCTTTAACTTCCTTGAAGCGACCACCAGTGCATAAACGAGCTTTTCCCAAGGTAAGTACCATTATTCAACGTCTAGGAGTGTCTTACTGGCATAGTAAATCGGGTGCTATCCCCCATCCTTTTCACATACTAAAGCATATCTCATAACACGGTCTTATACTGCCAGGTAAAGATACAGTCACTCTTCATCATTTAGAATTGCCAGTAGTGGCAGCTTGCTAATGTAGGACTTGATTTCTTCCAGATCTTGCGAACAGTCATCGTCCCATATTAGGCCTTTGCCTTTTTTTAGAAGATGGAAGAATGGTCGGCAGCGTTCTGAAGACTTGGAGATAAAGCAATTGAGCGTTGAGCATTTTAGTAAGCTTCTGAACATCTCTCAATGTTTGAGGAGGCTGGACTCTAGCGATATCATCAATTTGACCTGGGTTGGCCTCAATTCCTTTCTTACTTATTAGATAGCCTAATAATTTTTCTGATTGGACACCGAATAAACACTTACTTGCATTAATCTCCATTCGATACTTCGTCAGGATCTCAAAGGTTGTCGCTAAATCTGAGAGGTGGTCGGCCTTATCCTTACTTTTAACAAACATATTGTTGATGTATACCTCCATCGTTTCTCCCATCTATTTGTTGAATATCCTGATGACCATCCTTTGGCGAGTTGCCCCTGCATTCTTGAGGCCAAATGGCATGACCTTATAACAGTATAACCCGATCGAAGTTATAAAGGAGATCTTATCCTGGTCGGGTCCGTATAAGGGGATCTAGTGGTAGCCAGAATAAACGTCTAAGAAGCTCATTATATCATATATCATTGTAGCGTCAAATAACTGATTTATATTTGGGAGAGGGAAGCTCTCTTTGGGGCATTCCCTGTTGAGGTCGATGAAATCGATACAAATCCTTCAGCTGCCATTGCACTTGGGTACCACCACTGGGGTTGGAGAACCATGTGGGGAACTGAACGTGGTGGATCCTGCATCCAGTAGCTTTCTTACTTCTTTCTCCACTACTTTAGCCTTTGGGGGGATGTTCGATGAGCCTTTTGAGTGATCATCTTGAAGGTTGGATCGACATGTAGGCGATGGCAGGCCATACTATGGTCTATCCCTTGTAACTCGTAAGGATCCCAAGCGAAAACATTTAGGTTGCTTTTGAAGGTAAAACTAACTTTTTTTTTCTCTTGATCGGTGAGAGAGTAGCCCCGATCAAAAACTTCCTTTCGGCCAAGTTATCATCGGCTATAACTTCTTCCAATATTTCTATAACCCTATCGACAAGGTGGACCCTGGCCTCTTTTACCCCTGGTCGACCATACCGTAGTTGCTATTTGGAGAGCACACCCCCTCCTAGGCTTTCTCTATGGCATTCTCTGACTCCTTCTTTTCTTTATTTGGGCGGATAGCTGCAATAAAGTACTTTCTGGTCATAGCCTAGTCGCCACGGATCTCAACCACTCCTCGATCGGTAATGTACTTCAGCTTTAAATGATAGGTGGATGGCACGACCTTCGTGGCGTAGAACCAACCTCTTCCCAGAATAATATGGTATGGGGACTCAATGTCCACCACTAAAGACTCAATTAGCTTTGAGGTGTTTTCATCCCTAATCGGTAAAATTATCTTTCCTAACGGCATCATAATCTTCCCTACAAAGTTGACTAGTGGAATAGTGGCTTCTTCGAGGTCGGTAATATTCAACTTCAGTTTATGGAACAGTTTCAGGTACATCACTTCGAATGAACTCCCCTGATCCACAAGTAGCTTGTCAACATCCCACTTGGCAATTATGAGCGTGATCACCAATGCATCATGATGTGGGGTTCTTACCCTAACTAAAATTTCTTCATTAAACACGATGTGCTTGGTGTAGTCGACATCTTTAGGTCGTCGATACTTTTCGGCCTGGGTATTGGCATGGTCGATTTGAAAAAGCTTCTGTCACGATAGTCACCTTCTTGAGTTCCATTCGAATGGCGTTGCCTTAGATCTGCTTAAGGTCAGACGCTCCATGGATTTCTGTAAACTCTTATCTTGTATTAACATCTAGGACATTATCTGACTTTTGGTCGCCATTGACTGCGACCTTCTCTATTTTCTTTTCGATATACTAGCTGAGGTGTCTTGCCTGAACTAGCTATTTCGAGTGTGACTTCAAATCTTTGCAATTCTCAGTTCAGTGACCACCCTTCTTATGGAACACACATCTCAGCGCGTTATTCCTTTTAATTGGGTCGTCGCCCATCTTTTTGGGCCATTTGATGAAAGGTTCATCCTTAATCTTGCTGAGAATATTATAAATAGGTTCCTTAAAGACCGTGTTAACAGTTTAGAATGCTTTGGAACGATCAACCTTGTTTCCATTTTTGGAGCTATTCTTACCCCCATTCTTGGTTCCCTAATTTGGGGTATCGTTTTTCACCATTCCCTTCTTCGCCTTTGCTTGACCATTGTCCCCTCTACTAGGATGAACCCCATCATCCACCTCGCTGTACTTCTTGATACGAGTCATACAATCATCGATGACGATGGCCTCCTTCTTAGTAAAGGATTGGTGAAGTAAAGATGTGGTCGGCACGTCGATTTTGAAGGATATAATGGAAACCTGCTCCGAGTAATCATAAATCTCATTATAAACTTCCCAATACCTGTTGGAATAGTCTCAGAGGTTCTCATATGGATTTTTCTTCATTATGAGCAATGCATCCATCCGCTTGGGATGGGAGCTACTAATTCTGAATCATGTCGTGAAGGCCTTCACCAATGCTGTAAAATTCCTGATCGATCTGTCGGGAAGCCTCTCAAACCACTTATGTGATACATCATGTAAGCTAAAAAGGAATATCCTGCACATAAGTGTGTCGTTGCGACTACATAAGGTCATTGCCTGTCGATATTGCATGATATGGTCTATTTTCCCGTCGTATACCTTGAACCTGGGGACTAGGGGTGTGCAAAAAAATCGACCAAATCGACAAACCGACAAAATCGAGACGAATCAAAAAATTTTGGGCCGAGTTTTTTAAAGGGTCGGTTCGGTTTGGTTTGATCAGGTATAAAACCGATGGGATCGGTTCGGTTTTCGATTTTGGCATAAAAAAACTGATTTTGAATCGAACCAAACCGAATTAATTTTTATACTTTTATATTTTATATTATATCTATTTAGTGTTGGCATATTATATTATATTTTTTAATTTTATATTTATATTATGTATTAAAAAAATATTTTTTATTAAAATAAATGAAAAAATCGAACCGGCCCTGTTAAAAATTGATGGGCAAACCGAACCGGTCCTGTCAAAAACTGACCTTTTTCAGTTCGATTCGGTTCGTTTTTTCTCCTCCAAAAACCGACATGGTCGGTTCGACTAAAAAAACTCGGCCGAAACCGAACCGACTGACCCGTGAACACTCCTACTGGGGACAGTGAATTTCTTTGGGGGCTCCTCCTGCTTGATTACCCTTGAAAAATGAGACTTCGTCTAAGTATTAAGAGCTTTTATAGCTAGCTCTCTGGTGGATCTATCTCCTCATGAGCTGGATGTTGGTCTATCTCCCTTCAGACTAGAATCTTTAAGTCTTCGTTTTGTCGATCATTGCTTTTACGGCGTCTTTCCTGTTGGCAATGCTCTGATCGCCCTCGTTCTGACCTGTCGCGTTCAATTCTTTCCCTGGTCACGCCTAAAGCTCCTTCCTTGGCTGCAAGTGTTTCTCGCTTGAGGGTTAGGAGTCCTTGCACAATGTTTTCCAATGGCCCTTTGGAAGTCTATCTCCATTCTTTCGAGTCACCTCTATAGGTGAGCGTTTTCTTCCACTTGGAGGCGCGCAACCTCCTCTTGTTCATGAATCCTAACTTCATAAGCACCGACCAAATATGAGTAGACCTAAGGGGACCATGGCTTTCTTCGAAGGATTGCCTATCTTGTCGAAACCTGAGGATTGTATGCTGGCGAATCTCAAACATGACCATAGGAGGAACTTGGTCTTCTTGGATGTCGCCGACTTGGGGCATGTTGTTTCTGTGGTGAGACATTATGAACTTTCTGGTAATGAATGCTTTCGTAGGAATATAAGTCATTTCCCACGGACGTCGCCAATTGTGAGAGCAGAAAATGTCACAATAAGAGATTCCACGAAAACAATCACAAATGGCAAAAAGTAAAGGAAATTACATGCACAACAACATTTTACGTGGTTCGATAACTTTTCTACCTCCACGGGGTTATTTGTTAATACTAAATGTCTCTCAAAATCTCAAGTTTCGATCCCTTTACCCCGGGTCAGGGTTTATAATTTATATATCTTACTTCGTAGAGGTTGAGTTATATAAGGAACTAGATTAATCACGTTAAATATATCATGAACCACCTGAATATTTCTTTCAAGATTCTTGGAGCTTAATTTGAATATATCCCTGAGTATTTTATTGTATATTTGTGTATTAGTCGATCATTAGATTTGGGTCGAGCAGTCCCTTTAGTGGCTTGGGCCTGTTCGGCTACTCTCATTGATCATAAAAAATAGGTCCCCACACCCATCACTAACCCGTTTTTGTTTACTTTCTTGGATGATTTTCAACATCGATAAACAGGTTGATTTTCCAAACATAAGAGCATGATATGGCTTCATTCAAGTAAGTTTTTCTCTCGGTTATTTCGTCACCTCCGCCAACATCGCCACTTGCAATGAAATGACGTAAAAAAAACATTTTCACTTCATACACAAGCTCTTTGAGTTTCTTCGACAGATCCATATCGTCCTCGACTTCATCATCTCTGCCTCTTTTCTTATCGTCTCCTCATTTACAGGGAGGTTTCGATCATCTCCAGGATTATCGCTCTCCTAAAGGATCTGATCCACCTTCTCTATCAACGAATTTGAAGAATTTTCCTATTTGAATTAAACTTTCTATCTCGTTCTTACAAGCTATACAATTATTTGTGTTATGCCCATGATCTTTGTGGAATTCACAGTACTTGGATTTATCCCTCCGATTGGGAGGAAATTTCAGCTCCCGGGCCATTTTAAGTTCCTTCTTCCTCTGATTTCCTCCAAGATGTGATGCATACCAATAGTGAGAGGAGTATACTCGTCATACCTCTTGGGTTTCTCCGCCTTTTTGTCTTTCTGCTCTTTTTTCTTGGAGCCTTTACTATTGTCAGTCTTGAAGTCGTAAGATTACTTCACAGCTATGACCTCATCGGCATTCATAATCTTGCCTGTTTTAGCCATCAATTCAGTCATGATTTTTGAAGTATATTTGGCTAGAGGATAATATAATTTCACGGGGAGTAATCTACTCATCAGTGCAGTGATCGCCATATTTTCTTCATAATCAACTACTTCCATTTTTTCGCTGTTAAAATGAGTAATATACTCGCGCATGGTTTCTCTAACCATTTGGCGAACACTCAATAGATGAACTACTCTTTTGATCGGTTTGGCTCCAAAGCAAAAGTTACTGATGAATTACTCAGCCAATTATTAAAAACTGGAGATCTATCCTCGCTAGTAAGTAATTGTAGCAGATTTGTGCTGATCCAATAATATTGCTAGAGAATGTCCTGCAACACATCTCACCGGGGATTATAGATGTAGGCGATAACTTGATATTGTTCCACATAAAGCACACGATTTGTCTTGCCATCGTACCGTAGGGTTACCACAAGAGGTTTGAATTTAGCAGGTGTAGGGTAATCCACAATTGCAAGACTGAAGGGTGACCCTTTCACGAAATTGGTTCTTTGATTTAACTATTTATCCCAAGCAATTTTCCAACCGTTAAATTGAACCAGGTATGCTCATCTTGGTTAACTTTGATTGAGACAATTTTAGTTGCTCAGTCGTGGGTTTGTGCTGAAATCTCTTCCTAAGAGATCTGCTCAGTATGCGCGGATCCTCGCACATTGGTTCTCGACCTGATAGATCCTCGCACATTGGTGCTCAGTATGCGCAGATCCTTCCCGATGATCTCATTATTTGGAGGGCTCTTTTTGATTATGACCTCTCGTAGCTCAGGGACCTAAGCGATTAAACGTCGAGCCCCTACTTAACCTATCAAGGGTGCTCGACCTTTCCTGAGAGAATGAGTTCTCATAGTAATAGTCAGTAAATCTTAGTGATGAGGTCGCGCTAGAGCGATAAGATTGATCGCCGATTGAACTGGAGTGTCTAGATCTGTTTATTTCTTGTCTCCCTACCAAATTTACGAGTTGCCTGGCCCTTTATGGTGCATGAGGTAACATTTCTCCTCTGGCGATAAGTCCAACTACGGGCCTTGGTTTAGAGCGTTTGAGTTAGTTATCTTACAGTCTCTTGCATAGCCTTTTGACCTTTGGCTATGTTCATTAGAATTCCTTGTAAATCCCTATACCACGAGGGGCAGAGAAACTGAAGGCATTGTCGGGGGTGTCTGGATTGTCTACCATTTTTTAGTACTTTATAGCAAATGGCTGAAAAAATTATTCCTCGATGACAAATAGGTAGGAAACGACAATGGCTCATCGGTTCCCACAAACAATGCCAATCTGTTGGTGTTTGAAATTGGTTTGATGATTAGGGTGAGTCTTAGATTAGTCACCCCAACTATTATCAACCACAAATAAAGTAAGAAAGATATTAGCTAGAGAGAGATAAGAGACAGAGAAATAGACAAAGAATTTTTACGTGGTTCAACCCAGTAAGGTGCTTACATCCACGAGTACAATGTCACTACGGATTAGGATTTTAGTACAAGCCTCTTAGGAACTCTCTAGGGTTTAGGATAAACTGTTTTCAATTTTCCCTTAGTCGGGAGAGTTAGTGAGCTATTTATAATAATAGGAATGTGAAGAGGTGCAATACCTTTTACATTAAGCATTCACACCTTTACATTACAATTATCAACAGTATATTAACCACGTGTGTGTGCATAGTGACTGCTGAGATCCTCACGTGTGTATGTTCACATTATCCACTGTTCATATTCTCGAGGGTGATCGACTAGCTTTCTAATCAGGGAGATGATAATGTTGATCACTTCTACATGATGTCTTTGGGGCCACTGAATATGATGACACATGTCACCTCTTTATTGGTTATTCAAGGTTACAACAAGGTCCTATATATAAAGATGTAATGAATATTCACTACATGTATAAATAAGGCCTATTGAGAAAATTTTGTTTTGATATGACCAATAAAGAAGTATCTTATGTAAATAAGACTTATTTGTCAAACTCCCTTAATTTGTTTCCAAAATGCATGTATATATATAAAGTTGTAGATTGAAAGAGTCCTAAAGCTACACGTGTACCACTCATTAATTATAGGACTTCATACCATTTGAAAAGAAAAGCCACGTACATGATACACCAAGCGTTGCCAACTAATTTTGAAAGAAAAACACGATTTCCCAAAAAAAAGAAAGAAAAAAAAAGAAAATCAATCAATTCAACATCCGTATTCAAACCGGTTACCTTCCTCAAAACATTCACCTCTCCCAAATAAGATGTGGACCCAAATACACCATGATCATGTTGGTGATGATTCAATATTTTATTTATATTCTAAATTTGTTGTTTTTCTTAAAGAATTGACACTCCCAACACTACAAAACTCCTCTAACAATTATTGGGCAGCCTTTACGTACTTTGAACTCCTCAAAACATTCACCTCTCCCAAAGAAGATGTGGACCTAAATCCACCATGAACCTTCTTGTGATGATTCAATAATTTATCTATATGTTTTCGAAGAGGATAATTTTATTTTACTTCGTGTTTTTGTGTTTGATACTACACATTCTTTTAGAATTCAAAATATATATTTGTTAGGGGAATGTAATCAAATCATTTTTTCAGAGATGCTTACGAAAATGTTGTGCTTTCATTTTTTTTCATTAGATTACAGTTAATGGGTTGTTTTACTTTTTATAATTGAAATGATATTTGTGTCTATTGAATATATATGGTACATTTGTTAGGGCTTTAAGCAACGGTGCTACGACGAGGGACGTTCAACGGGGCAGAAGCCATCATGGAATTTTAAAAATGGAATTTAGGATTCGTTATACGGAAGAAGGCATAACTGTTTCGCAAATTTTAGAGGACACACCAATCTTTCATAGTTAAAGCATGTTATTAACGCGCACTTAAAGTGTTTGATAGTTTGTTTCATAGACATATAACTCCGATTTTGGCATTTAAAAACTCCTCATCAGTATTTGTGTGTGTTTTTCATAATTTTTATGATTTCACCTAGTTACTTTTGTTGATTGAGTTAGTTAAACTATTTATATATTTGGATAAAAAACTTATTATCAAAGTATTTAAATAACAAAATTATTTGGCTTACCGAGTGAACAATACATATCCTGTTTGATTTGTTGGTTTATAAAAATATTTTATTTAAAAAAGTACTCCGACCATTTAATTCACTTGCACTTTCCATCTTGTGTTTATTTTAATGACATGTCTTTCCAACTTTTCATAAGTTAGGGGTTGATTTTGCTTTGAACTTACGTTCTTTTAGAGATGGTTTGACTGGCAAAACTATGGGCTGTGTCAAATATGGGTTGCTCAAAATATAATTTGGACCAAATATGGGCTGCGCCAACCCATTTTTGTTTTATATCCAAGTAAGTGTTACAATTCCAAATAATTGTAAAAAAAATATATATTTTACTCATAACTTGTGAAGATGGATTCTATATTTGACATACATTTTTTTATTAATGGGATCCATATTTAACTCATAGACTTTAAATATGTGCGGCCCCGTATTTGATTCATAGCTTCTAAATATGAGCCCATATTTAAATGCATGGGCTAATATGGTGTGATTTATTATTTGGGGCTATTTTGCGACTACTAGTTTGACCTATCCATTTGGACTTTAAAATTTGAATGCTAAAACTCGGTGTTCTTCACGTATTTATAAATACCTAATTAACAATTTTATCTCTTAATTTTAGTTTTAAAAATGATTTATAGTTTTAATTGTTATAATATACTAATTCAATAAATGAATTTTAGTTGTTTAATGATTATAAAAATGAATGAAAATTGAGTTATAATGTAATCTCAAAATTAAAAAATTCCACTACACTTATTAAAGGTCATTCATACTAGGCCTGTCAATGGATCAAATTTTATCCAAATCCAAATCCAAATCCAAATCCGATCCATTTAAGCGGATATGGATCATGCCTAAAATTCGATTATCCAATTACCCGCTTATTAAATGGAGCGGATTTAGATTCATATACTCCGATTCATTAATATTCCGATCCGATTAATATTTTAAATATATATATATATATATATATATATATATATATATATATATATATATATAATATTTTTAATTAATATATATTGTATTTAATAATATTTAAATATATATTATGATAGTCCTTTAATTCATTATATTTTTTTGGAACATTTGAAAAATAAATTTATGAAATAAGAGTTGAAAATTAAAATGTTGAAAATCAAGTGGTCAAAAGTATATTAGACTGGATAATTGGATCGAATCCAAATCTGTTTAACATAAACGGATATGGATTTGGATTTGGATTTAGATTTGCCTGATCCGATCCGTCGGATAATCGGATCGGATTCGAATCCGTTTAATATAAACGGATATGGATTTGCCTGATCCAGTCCGAATCCGGTCCGTTTACAGCCCTAATTCAAATGACTTTTATTATTAATTTAAAATTCAATTTATCTTCATTCGTAGTATATATTGCATGCTAGGGACTATTATTTTGGATTGTAAAGATACAATATTGCTTTTGTGCGAACTAATTCGTATTTTAAGAGTGCGGACTGGACATGTGTCGGTTGACGGTGATAGCAGAAAAGAGAGAGAGCGTGCCTATAATTTAACCGCTAATTTCTAGGCTCACCGTCAGATGACATATGTCCAGTCCGCATTTTTAAAATGCGAATTAGTCCGTACAAGAATAGTACTATGTAAAAATATGCACGACTCTTGTGTGTATATACAAAAGTACACGTGCCATGTGATAGATGATCCCAAATTTAGGGGCGAAAAGTCTAATTTTCTAATACTTTTAAACTCGTGTCTAGAAGGATGAGATTTCTCCAACCAAACCCCCAAAACTCCGAGCTCGTAACATAAACGCCAAACAAAACAACGGCAGAATTTCTCCGAGAACTGAGAACAAAGGAAGTGCGAGTATCGGCCCCTCTCACGCTATTTTTAGGGTTTTCCCTTCTCTCACTATTTGCCACTTCTGTTGTCGTGCTCTTATACGCTCGATCTTGAAATCTTATTAGCTTCTCGAAATTTGTTTCTATTTAAAAATCATTTCACTGCTTTCCTTTTTTAACGTCCAAACAACCGCCTCTGAGAGAGAGAAAAAGAAATACATATATTCAATAGAGTCACAGAAAAACCCTTTTATCTCAACGTGGCTTCGTACTTCTCATTGGGACGCCTTGAAGCTGTGTGGTAAATAAAGCTCTAACACATTCATGTTCTATATATATGCGTGAGCTTGTATCTTTGTATATGTGCATGGTTTATGGGGGGTGCTGTTGTTCAACTTTTAGAAGTTTAGACGGCTTTTTTTCTTTATTTCACTAAAAAAAGAGAAGAAAGGGATCTAAATATTAGAAAAGGTCTTGATGTAAAATTTGGAAGTTTACTTTATATTATTTTGACTTGTTTAATTTTGTTTTACATTCTCATCCTCACATATGTAATTACAGAGAGGCTAGGGTTTCTCAGTTTTTCGTTGGAATTTTATACTGATTCCAAGATGGAAAGTGACAAAGAAATAGGGAAAGATAAACAGGATGTTGCTGTTGATAGCGAGGGGGACGTGGTGATGGATGATAGAGTGTTAGAAAAAGAAGAATCAGCTTCTTTAAAGGAGATACAAGTTCAAAATAAAGAGTCTCCTCACTCTAAAGACATCAAAGTTGAAAAACAGAGGTCACCTCACTTGGAGAGTACAGGAGGTGACGAGGTGGAGTTGCCTCAAAACACAGTTGACAATGCGACATTGCATCCTGGAGACGGTGACCGTGATGGACACGAGGATCAATGTTTGATCGAAGCTGCTGCAAAAAATGCATTTGATCCCAATGTTGATGGCAACAGTGGAATAACTGATGTCGCAAATCCTGATTCCCATAATCAGCCTGACACCGTCATCGCACCTAGCGAGAAGGTTTTGGAAACAAAAGCAAAACATGAGAAGGGCGAGGAATCGAATAATGTGTTGACCAAGATAAAGTCTCCTAACCCTAAGGAGCAGAAATTGATAAATGGGGGGACAGGGATGGAGTTGACTTCAAAAGACGAAGCAAAGGAGGAAATATTGAATAATGGAGCGACTGGGATGGGGTTGCTTCCAGGGAATGAAACAAAGGAGGGATTGAAGGAAACGAGGATGGAGCTGCCACTGGGCAATGAAGTGATGAAGGGATTTCTGAAGCCAGAGCTTGATTTAGCACATGAGGTTGAGGTGAAGACCCCAAACAAGTCATTTCTTTTGGATCCAAGTGCCGTTGGGGGAGACGAGTCAGGAACAGAGGAGGAGCAAGTGGTGTTCATGAAGGAGCTAGAAACTTTCCACAAAGAGAGGTGCTTGGAGTTCAAGCCCCCGAGGTTCTATGGAGAGCCATTAAATTGCCTCAAGTCAGTTTTCATTGCTAGTTTTAACCTTCGAGTATTATATCACAATGGGGTCCTCAAACTTTGTACTAATGTGTTTCTTTGTCTTTATCCGGATCAGGTTATGGAGAGCGGTTATCAGACTTGGTGGATATGAACAGGTTTTTAGTGCTTTTTATTTGCATGATTATCTGTCATTCTTCATTTTTTACGTGCATCATCTTTACTATGCCGCAGAGAATTATCTTTCTTTTGGTTTAATCATTTTATATGTGATCTTGATTGAGTCTTTGGGTTTTCTGTATTTGTTAAGCACGGGGTATTGGGTATCAAAATTACATGCTTTATTATATAGAAATTGTATTACTAAATAATTTAGTTTGGATTTGTTTGCAAACCACTGATCAGTTGAATGAAACCGTTAAACTGTTACCATGAGATGCTGCAGTTTGCCATATATTTTTTGTATGGTTATATTCGACTGGTGGAGAGTGTCTGTTATGTTTTATTTGAAATGGAATGGAAGAGTTGCAGACATAGCGGATGACTATCTTTTGTTGTGGGTATATTTGACATTTAATTAGGTGAGATACTAACCCAGATCACACCCATGGTCGTGGCTTAATATAATTTTTGTTGGGATCAGAAGCAGTCAGACAGCGAACTATTTATTGATAATAAACAAAATAAAAGTACAAATGTAGTGGACCAGCAGTCCAGTAATTAAAAAAAGATGGGAACAATAAAGTAAAAAGAACAATAGAAACAAACTACAAACAAAATGAAAGCTACAGCATTATTAAAAAAACGAGGCAATTTCTGAACAGCAACATCAAAACTTCGTTGCTGAATTGCCCAGATCAAATATTAGATGCTATAGCCAGAAATCCCTGCACTGAATTGCTCTGAAACATCGCACTGCACAAGATAATTATCCATGTCACAGCAACAGAATAGCAGTGTTCCAACTCTCGCAACATACGGCATATAATTCGATTCATTCGTACACATCAAGTTCATGAATTTAATGTTCATGAATTATTTCACCCCAGTTATTAACGGTGAGAGAAATATTAATTTGCTTAAAGACCTTAGAGGTAAAGAGAAATATTAATTTGCTTAAAGACCTTAGAGGTAAAGCCTAAAGAGAAGCCAACATCTTTTTCAATAGCTCCTCCTTTGCCATCCCCTCAATCCTCAAAATTCTTACTATTTCCAGTATTTCGTTCCAACCAAATGCACCATGTCACTGCCATTAAAGTGAATCTTCATGGACAAGTGTTCCTCTCTTAAGGACCTTAAAGGAAACCAATTGATAACAAACCCAATCAAGATTCGAGGAGGCCTCCCTCCATCGTAATCTCCATTAAAGCTTTAGACATATGAAGCTTGCAAATTTGCAGTAAAAAATATATGATTGATGTTTTCATTATTCTCTTTACAAAGAATGCATTATGAAATAGAGAGTTAGGATTTTAGATTTCTTCCTTTGGACCATATCACAAGTGTTAACCTTTGCTAGGGCAACCATGGAAAGATTGAACTTTTGAAGGAATCCCTGTTTTCCATACCAGTTTATAGGGGCGAATTCAGTGAACAAGATACTCAATGAAGGATTTAACAGAAAAAACCCTTGAGGAATGCCGACTCAAACTCGTTTGTTCTCCATATTTTTAGGTGAGGGAAATATTCAACCACACCTAAAGAGATCAAATCTTTGAATTGTCGTCATTAAAATTTGAGGGTATTTTGACTTCACCCACCATATAGTTATCATTATTCGACTTTACCAGCCATTTTATTTTTCTTTAAACTTTAGCGACGTTTTTTTTCTTCACTCTTTGCGACACATTTTTTGTAACTAAATGTCAAAGATTTGTCGCTAAATGTCAAATTGGGTGGTAAAGTCTAAACAAAAACAAAATGGTGGGTAAAGTCAAATAATGATAATTATATGGTGGGTAAAGTCAAAATACCTCTTGAAATTTCTCCAAAAATTGAAATTCCAAGAATAACCAAGGGGAAAATTTTAATAAATGAGGAAGAGATGGGGGCATGAGGACTAAAGCGTAAACAATTAAGTCTAGGAAAAATAGACGACAACATCCCATCATTAGCCCAAACATAATTTAAAATAGATTTTGTCACCACCTTGACTTGAGAAATAAATTTCCTTTGACATCAGGAATGATATATGATGCAAACACCAAAAATTGGATCCAAAAAAATTTGTATTATTATTAAGAAGCCAAAGATATCTATCTTCCCAATTGGGGAATGATTACATTTATAGGAATTGGGATGCTTCCAGAAAGTGGTAGTTAAGTATGAGTTGTCATGTGGTGACATCAATGACAACACTAATGGAACCTTCTAGAAGCTTCCATCCTAACTATTATATATTATCACTAAAATATGATTATGTGACAAAAGACAAAAGAAAGGAAAATTACAAATATAATTTATAATTTTATAATTTATAATTTATAACACTCTCCCCTCCTTTTGAAAAAGTTTGTCCTAGAATTTTGAAATGATGAATTGGAGCAATCCGGATAGCACGAACAATTTTTGCCAAATTATGCCCGACCATGCCACACGAATAAATATTTGGAAAATATTTTTTTCTTCTCTAACGAGGGCTCAAAATAAATTTCTTCAATTTTTCGAGGCCCAATTGCAATAGTTTTCAATTCCTTAAAAGCTGGTGGTAGCCCAATGTCTTCAACCCCGATAAAATCAACTTGATTTAGGCCCAGAAGATTGAAATCAACTTCTTCAATTTTATTAAAACTGCGTTCCAAATCTTTGTAAAATAAATTCTGTCCAATTGCTTCCAAATGACTACCACTGCCTAGACTAATTTTATAGTCCCGCAACTATCCTAAATTGGTTTTGACAAACCATCCCGAGAAGCCCACAAACCAAATAGGCCCAACTCTAGCTGAACCCTTGGGTTTTCAAATGTTGCATCATTTTCTTGCAAAATCCAGCAGCTGCCTGAAACAAGGTTATAACCGGTAGTTCTTTTCCGTTTCTCGCCTTCGGTTGAGACCTTCCGATGATGGGGAGGGGACCAGTATGGTAAAAAATCATAATCGTCTTCCGCTCTTGCCAAATTGGATCTCCACCTGCAACGAGGATGCCCAATGCTTTTTTTTTTATCTGCGCATCATTTTCTGTGGAGGCTTCATCAACATTGGAGGCTGTTTCGACAAAACATTGGGTCGTTGTCCAGCTCCGCAATCCATCGTTAGTTTTCCTGTTGTGTTTCTTGGCTATCAACTCTTTCTTCAGCTCTTTTTCAATCTCTCCTTGGGTGTTCGCCTCATTATCGTCTGTATTCTTGGGTTGTCTTCCCAAACGGACTCGTCTTTGGCGTATATGAAAGATCAATCGTCGTCGCAATGGTGTCGGATCTGGTTGTTGTGGATTGGGGTTTGATTTTCACAAGGTTAGGGTTTTTGGAGGTTGCAAACAATAGGTTGTGGTTGCATATGTAATTCTGATTGGAAGTTGGTGGGAGCTGGTGGGGTTAAGGAGGGGTGTCGCAGGGCTAGGGTTTGAGGATGGTTTGCAGCGGATAGGGTTTGGGCAGCAGTTGGGGTTTTGCAATGGTGAAGTTTCTGGTGGCCACCAGTGTGGGACGGTGAACATCACAACTGCTTGTAATAAGTGTTTTAAAAAGTGCGCGATTGCGCTCGAAATTACGCTTTTTTGGGCGAAAACACGACATGGGCCACTCTGGTTTGCTGAAGTCACAAATAACCTTGCGCGATTGATGACGTGGCACGCGATTTCTATGCTTTTGAGCGCTATTCATGCTATTTGATGTGGTTTTGGTGCTATTTCGGTTCCAGACGTACTAATATACAAAAAACAGAACTATGTCGTTTTTGAGTTTTTTTCTTGGTGTGTGTGTTTATTTTGTTTTAATAAACATTTAAAAACCCTCGGCTTAAACAAAAACCACTATTGGTCTGTTCTCGTGACTTCCAAAAAAAGCAGAACAAGACTAAAACCATCTCACTTGATTGTCAGATCCTCGTATGCAACTCGCCAAACATTCTACTCGAAATTGCCACCTTTTAATCGTGCTCTGTTCAAGTGTTCTTGTCCATCAAGGTCGATCTCTGTTCTCTCTTTTTTTTACTTTGACCTTCCTAGTGTTATTTTTGTAACAATTTGAAAACCCTTTGCCCTGCTCTCAATAACAATGAAAAAAAGGTCCTATTTACTGTAACTAAGTTGTTGTGGTTGTAGTATATTTTTCTTTTTAAGTTGACAAAAAAGGTCTAAAAAGGATTTTGTTGGAAATATGGTTATGAAAAAGAGAGTGAAAAGAGCATATTTTGGAAATGCAAGCGATGCATTTTTTGTGGAATGATTGTTTTATCCTATTTTATGTATTTGTATTTTTAATTATAAAAATCAAATGCACAAATTGCTTGCGCGATGCAATTTACGTGACACGCATGTGAGACCAAAACGCGACACCTTGCGTGATCGTGATTGCTGGTTGGCTCGCAATGAACCACTCGATGTGCTCATTGCATCGATGGCTTGAAACTCGTGTAATAGTATCTAGCTTATGCAACAAATCTTCATCAGATTTGAATCTTCTTCCATGGACCCATCAATGGTGATTCAAGGGGGACACCCACCCAGACACGCACCAAGGACGTAATCTCGCTCTTATACCAATTTGATGCAAACAACAAACATTGGATCCAAAGAAGTGACAAAACACAAGTACAAATTTGAAAATTATATTAATGAGCCAAATAATAATTAGATTTCTATTACACGGTTCCCTATTTGTAATAGTATTAATACTACTCTAACTAGGAAAACATTAAAAAACTAGGATACCCTTTACTTACTCTAATATTTCCTAAAGGTGACTAAATCCTTTTTATTACATTTAATACTAACAATTAACAAAACTAAATTATAAACCTTGTTCTACATCATTCTCCCCTTATTTGAATAAGTTCGTTATCGAACCTGAAGGTTGGAGATGCGAGAAATTCCCAAAATATGCCGAACCAAAGGAAAATTTTGGGGTCCCAAAAATAATTGTCAAAAATTTGGGAAAGATCCAAAAATTGTTCCACCCAAATTAGAACCGTTGCTGATTTGTTTTTTGTGCAATGAACTCTTGATTGACATCCCACGATAAGCTGGAATGAAGGGCCTTATTTTGCTACCCTGGGCTGTCCAAAGAAGCCTTTTTGGGTTTCTAGGAAAACCCAATAGTCGACATGCTCTCTGTTCGCTCTGATCTCGTCAACATTCATGACCACCGGTGTCACAAATCATTCTCGATTCACGAAACCTTAGATCCAATCTTTGTTTGCTATCGCCTAGCTGTTTGGTCAAGGGCTGCCAGAGTTAAATTCACATCAGAGTCTTCTTCTTCTTTCTGTTCGCTTGAGTAATCAGGTCTGACTAGACTTGAATCAAAAGGTTTTCTCACCCCCTCCCTTTTTTATTTGAGGGGGTTTAGTCGGTATGGGCAGGGCAGAGCAGGGCAGGGAAAATTTCGGTTTATGAATTGAATTTGACTCGGCAGATCTTTAACATTGGAATCATGGTTCAAGATTAGGACTAGGGTTTGAATGGGTGGGATTATGGCATGACAAGAAGTAAAAACCTCAAATTTTGACAAAATTAGGGTTGGTTCATCATTTGGGTTGCCAATCGTGATGTGAATCTATGAATGCGGAAGCGTAATATTACAATTACACAATAACTACTAACTACACAACTCCAACAACAACAACAAATAAAGCTAAACTAAGGAAATAAGTTTCTTTCTCTCTCTATATTCTCTTTCTCAATATTCAAGTGTAATTACAAAGGAATGCAAATGGCCTATTTATAGAAGAAAAATTACTTGGTAACCAAGCAGTGACCTAGAAGACTAAAAATGACGCAAATAAAGACTAAAAATAAAAGGAAATGACAATATTACCCTAAACTAGGGGTGTTCGCGGTCCAGCTCGGTCCGGTTTTGAGGTTTTTTTTGGACCGGACTGACTTGGTCGGTCCTTTAAAAAAATGGACCGAGACCGGATGGATAATGTCGGTTAACCGACCTTAGTCGGTTGCGGTTTTTATAGGGTCAGTTCGGTTTAACCCATCGGTCCTCACATTAATGAATTACATCATTTATAATAATAAAAATATACCCTAGTCTATTTTTTCCAAACATTAAAAACGAAAAAATATCAAAATTTGCAATTAAAACAAACCTATTATTGGATTAAACTATAATTTAAACTAATCAAATATTAAAATATATATTTTCACTATTAATTTATCTTATATATACACATATATATGTAAAAATATATTATTTTATATATAGTCGGTCCGGTTCGGTCCTAACAGGATTTTTGAAACTGTAAACTGTGGACCAGACCGACTAGGTTGGTCTGCCAAAAAATAAATCGAGGCCGAACCGATGAAGAAAAGAGATCGAAAAAAGAGAGTCGGTTCGGCTCGGTTCGGTTCGTTTGTCCAGTTGGTTTTTTGAACACCCTTACCCTAAACTAAAATACAAAATAAAAGATAGTCTTCTTCTGGGAGCGTAACCACGCCCTACGTGTCGCTACATATCAGAAAACACATCATTCTCTCCTTCGAAAAGCTCCTCCTCGAGCGTGTAGGGTGACTCATCAGTGCCACATGATATAATCCTCGAAAATTTTGGACCCTAATCAAAATCAACCAAAAGTGGGTTTCCCAAACTTTAATTAGTCCCATGCGTATGAACCTTATCAATAATGAGTCTAGTATACCCAAATCCGGACAATGTTCTCTACGAAATTCGAGCAATCAAAAACTGACGACCATATCTGCCTTTTCTACACCACGAGCACATGGTTGCAACTTGGCTTGGTGGACCCTTGAATCTGACCGGACGAAACACCGTCCACCGCATCTTTGCGATTACGATAGCAAAACAAATTCGAAAAGCTGGACAAAAAAATGGCAAATACTCGGAAATGGATCCCAAATGGGAGGCTTTTTTCATGGAAGTCTTGAATTGTGTAAAAAATAAGCCATTAGACCAATTTTGACCGTATTTAAGGTCAATAGGGGGTAGGGGATCGGTTCAATGTAGGGCAGGTCCGTTTTTTGATCGGGTTGGGCATGGATGAGTGGAGAAAGGGTTAAAATAGGATTAAAAGGGGTTAGGTCAGATTAGGGTAAAACTTGAGGGTTAGGGTTTGGTGTGGGGGTGGTGGGGTTAGGTTTAGGGCTATAGAGGAGGGTGGGGCTGAAAAGAAGGGGGAAAAGGGGTTGAAAAGAAGATGCAAAATGTGCTGGAGGGGTGGCATCCTCAGCAGGTCGGAGGGCCACCGGATCGGTCACTGGTAATGGCCTTCTTAGTTGGGGCTAATAAGGAAAGGTGCTCCCGAGGTGGGGGCTGAGGGATCCAGAAAACAATTTCAAAAAAATGTTGTGGAGGAGCGACAAATTGCCGCGTCGTCTTCGCCGGAGGCGAAATGGCGGCTGATGGTGGCAGAGGGTGGGAGAGTGTTTTAGAGGGTGGGGAAGAAGATGGTGCTGCACTTCGGAGTGTAGTGGTAGTTGTGTGGCGGCAGGAGGTGATGATGGTGGAGGAAGATGAGGTGGTAGAGGGTGGAAAAGTGGTGGCTAAAAGGGTTGGTATCCCACCAATTAGCGGTGATGGAATCTAGATCCACCCGATTCCTATTTGGACATTTATCAATCTAACGATTGAAGGGTTGCCCGAGTTGGAACCACAACTCGATCTCCACTTCATGCACCACGACGAATACTAAGAAGAAACGCAACTATGATACCAATTCGACGTGAATATACGAATGCGGAAGCGTTATTATTACAATTACACCACAACTAACTACACAACACTGCCGCCACCAATAACAAATAAAACTAAATTAAGGAAATGAGTTTCTTTCTTTCTCTCTATTCGCTTTCTCAATATTTAAGTGTAATTACAAATGAATGCCAATGGCCTATTTATACAAGAAAAATTACTTAGTAACCAAGTAATGACCCAAAAGACTAAAAAGGAAAACTAAATAACTAAAAATGACTAATTAGCCCCAAACATACTTGGAGACTAATTTAAGACTATAAAATAAAAGGAAATGATAATATTACCGTAAACTAAAATAAAAAATAAAAAATAGTCTTCTCCCGAGTTGCTAATCGTTTTTTAAACTTGATGTTCTGATTTCTCTTCTTGGGAGCCATAGATGGAGATGCAATTGGGAGACACACACCTCCACACACAATTTGATGCAAACACCCCAAATTGGATCTAAAGAAGAGACAAAACGCAAAACGCAAAACACAAAACACAAAACACAAATTTGAAAATTTTATTAACAAACCACATGATAATGAGATTTCTATTACATCATTACCTGGTACCCTCACTAATATTTCCTAAAGAGGACTAAACCCCTCTTATTACATTTAATACTAACAATTAACTAAACTAAATTGTAAATCGTATTCTACGTCATTCGTAGCATCAATCCCTTTCAACAACATTAATGTTCCAAACGTTAGCATGAATCCCACTCAGAGTTGCCTAATTCGCTTGCCCCACTCCGCTCCGCGAATCGGAACGCTCGACCCCAAAAGGTGTTCGTTCCCGATCCAACTCATTAACTATGGCGAACCCATCACGCAGTCTGCGCTGCTGCCGGCACTAGTTCATCGCCTCCGGCTTAGCGTCGTCTTCGTCATGGCATGATGTATATAACACTAGTTATATCAGAGGAAGATGTTTGAAGCCCTACCTTCGAATAGAAGAAGGATGATGTTTGAAACCCTACCTTCGAATAGAAGAAGACAGATGAAGTTTCAGTAGTGAAGTTTTTTTCTTTTCTGCTGCAGAACTACGAACTGGCGGCTGTGCTGTATTTGATAATACGGAGTAATAATAAAAAGGGGTTGTGAACTGAAGAGCCTTGTGAAAAAGAAAGAGATATAAATAAATAGAAAAGAACTGAAGCGGCTGTCTTGAATGCCCCCCAAAGTGATTGTCTTTAAAGAGTGATAGGATGCGATAGGTTGTACCAAAAAGTGGTGGGTGCCAGCTTTTATTGTAGATAAAAAATAACAAATAAAAAGAGAAGAAAAAAATTAAGCATTAATTACTGCCAGCTATGTAATGTACCCAAAACAACCGTAAATACTGATGGTCTTCTCAACGTAAATGATTTTTAATGTGGAGTGTACCAAATAATAAATGGATTTATGGAGTGTATGGTGTACCAAAAAATGTTATGTTTTAAATACCTTTATTTGTGAGTGTACAATTTATTATTTAAAATAGTAAATAAATTGCTTGCAGTCTTCTCAACGTAAATGATTATTTCTATTCACAAAAAAAAAATGGTTATTTTTTTTATAAAATTATTCTGCCTAAAAATGAAAAAAATATTCATTCAATAAATAATGAACTTTGAAAATTTATATTTCTATACAAGTATGCTTGTGTAATTTTTTTTAGGTTATGTTAATAAGAATTTTATATTAGTCTCAACTTTCAAATTGATTTATACATTGCACATAGTATTAAGGCAACCTGCTTATGAAATCTAAAACGAATTGCGACCCGAAATAGCGTTCCAACTAAGCTTACCCCTTACCAAATGAGGTACCGTACCGTGTACTACACCTAGGGGTGGCAATTTTAGACACGTCACGACAACACGACACGGCACGACACGAAATTGAGCCGAAATTAACACCACTTGTTGTGTTCGTGTCGTGTTCATGTTTTGTAACACGAAGTCGTCTCGTGTTCGTGTTAAAATTACAACACGAAATTACAATACGAAAACACGACTTATGGTCCAAAGATACACGGTTTAAAAATAGGAACCCACTTGGTCTTTAATCAAAACCATTCACTTTTTACACGTCACTACCTACATCAAAGACATAATAAAACCCTCACTTGAGATGAGACCATTATCCCACACTCAGCCGTTTCCTCTCAAAACAAAAGACAAAACCCTCTACTATTCATCTTCTTCTCTCTTTCATCATCTCATCTCCAACTGAGATGAGAGCATCTCCCTTCCCCTCCTCTCCCCACTCCCCTCCCCTCCCCACACTCCCCTACGTTCGAAAAAAAGGTCCGACCCCCCCAAAAAAAATTGAGTTTTTTTGTCAAACAATTGATTTTTTTTTTTTTTTGTATTTTTCGTGTTATCGTGTCTAATTGGATGTGAAAAAATTAATCGTTTTAAACGTGTCGTGTCGTGTTTTTTTTGGGTCGTGTTCGTGGTGGTAACAAAAAACACGATTTCGTGTCTTGTTCGTGGTTTCAAAAATCTTGTCGTGTCGTGTCAGACAAAAACACGACCCAATAGCACGATTTGCCACCCCTAACTACACCGACCCGCGATCCAGGTAGCATTGATCCCACTCCACAACTACCTACCTAAGAGAGAGATTAAGTTTCTTTTAGTCAAATTACCTATACCCAAACCTCATTTTTGCATTACTTACTACCCCCCCTCCCCCCCCCCCCCCCCCCCCCCCTCTCTCTCTCTCTCTCTACCCCACCGTAACCCTTCCAAATTTAATCTCTCATTAAATTTTCAATTATCGTTGTTATCTCTTTAGCTGGGATTTTAAGAAGGGACAAAAAATAAATGGGAATACTACTCAAGACCACTTCAATCAAAGTTAATTTATTGTCACTAAAAGGCACCATTTTCTCCAGCCCTCTAGTCTTTTGGACACATTTTCCACTACCAGTTCCCCAAAAGATAAAACTCCTCGGATTACCTCCCAAAGGAATTCCCAAATATTTTAAATGCTAAGAACTAATAGTACAACTCTCCTCACTCACTAGAGTACTCAATTTTGTCTTTTCTATATTAATATATTAATTCCCACCATGGCACTTTTAGACGTATTAACTTTTAAATCTGTCAGTTTACCAAGAATGTCTAAAATGCCCATAAAATTTACGAACTTATCCTCTTACCCTTGACAAAAAAGATAATGCCATCCTGAAATTGTAACTAGACACACATTCTCCCAATAGAAAGTCCCTGAATTAAGAGGTTAGTACAAGCTCTTCTTATTCGGACACTCACCTTAGCCACAACAATAATGAATAGAATCGGGGAGAGATGATCCCCTTGCCCTCCCATTAACCATCACCGGAAAATTAAGGGACTCCAAACACCATTTAATCCATTAGCCCCACCTATCATGTCTTAAAAATTATAATGTAAGTGCATTATGCAATTCTGATATTCTGTCTTAAATAGTTTAGTGGTGTTAGTTGTCAAATTTCGAAAATGAAGATATGCTTTGGGAGAGGGAGAGGGGGAGAGAGAGAGAGAGAGAGAGAGAGGAAGAGTGAGGGAAAGAGCTGGTTTGGTAGGATCTTTAGATTGTTGTATTATTGTATGCTAGAACTATCCCATATATTCATTGGATGCATAAATTTGTTTTGTCACCTGTATATCTCTATGTATGTTAACAGATGCAAAATCTTATTTTACATGTGTCAATTGAACATTTATCTTGGTTTGCTGTTATTTTGTTGTTTTTTTCACACTATAAACTCAATGACTGGCTGATTTCCATTTTACTTGAGCTTATTTATCATTTGCTGTTATTATATTGTTTTCATGATTATCGACTTGAGAATATCTGATTCCCATCCTATCAACAACTTGAGCATGTTTTCATGATTAGAGCTTGGTCATTCTTTAGAAACATCCTTGCATTTTTATTATTGACTTCCTGTTTTGAAACTACTTCTAATTTATGTTCTTGACTTACAGTTTTATTTTATTAAAGCATGATTCAAAGTCATGAAGTTCGCCTTTTGCTATATGAATTACTGTAGTATCGTTTGCGTATATGTAGGTGACTTCATGCAAGCTGTGGAGGCAAGTTGGAGAATCATTCAAACCTCCGAAGTAAGGAATAGCTTTGTGCTAATGTTTGGTTGATATGGTTGTTATTAAATGATTTTCTTTTAATTTTTTATTTTGTTTAAAATTATCTTTATTGACTTGAGAAGGGCCCTATTTTGCTATTGATTTTATATTCATCAATTCATTTTACATGCTGGGCGCAATAGATTTACCCATGTAATAGTCATTATAGTGGCCAAAGTACGAAGACATACTGAAATTTCACGTAACTGAAGCTTTCTGGGCCACTTAACATTGTGCTTCTAATGTTTTACTAGAGTACAAGTAATTGTTATGATACCATAAATCCCAGCGAGAAAGAAGATTGTAAATCAACTTTCAACTCGCTCTTTTCTTTCACAGTGAAATTTTTAACTAGTTCTTAGAATTCGAGCGTAGTCACTGATTGTTCATACTGTTCAAACCTGTGCAGGACCTGCACTACTGTCTCGTGGACATTTCGATGTTTTTATGAGAAGGTTACTCTCAACTTACTAAATTTATAGACCTTTTTGTATCCTTTGTTTTGAAAATTTTCATCTCCAATTTTTTTTGTAACTTGTCTGTGTAGTTGGAATGTGATTTTCTTGAAACGTCTGTCTCATATATTATTTAATTATGTTCTTTGTCCTTGTTCGTGAGGCATCATGATGACTAGGGTGGTGTAGAAATTTTAATACCCAGGAAAACCTATATGGTCGGTTCAGAATATAATTAAATGGATGTAACTTTTTAGAATTAAAATTTAATCAATAAGTTTGAGGAGATTCTTTAAAGTAGATAATATCTTAGAATAAGCATGATTAAGGTGTTATATATGGACTGTAATATGTTAAAACTTGGAGGAGAAACTGAGTGTAGTATTGGCTGGTTTGTAAGATATCAAAGCTATATATGTATGCGTGTTTTTGTATAAACTTGTTTTGAATATCTATAAGAAAGGGGAGTTGAAGCAATTGTGGTCTTTACTTAAGATGTGATTTGTGGAAGCATAAACGACAACAACAACTGCTGAAAAGATAGGGTCTCTCATCCTCATCCTCATCCTCATCCTCATCCTCATTCTCATTCTCATTCTCGTTCTCATAATAATAGTAGATATTACAAAAGGAGGCCAAGACATCAATGTATAGGCTTAGGCCAGCTTGGAAACCAAGCTAAGGAGACACTAATAAATACTGAATGACTTATCTACCCTATACTAACTAAAGGAAATTTTTATTTTACAAATAATAAAAAAATGCAGTAATAAATTACAATTAATATTTTAACTACACCCCATGCATATGGCGTTATGTGATTGGGATGTATGAATCGGGATTTTCTTTTAATGTGTTGTAAAACTTTATAAATTGCAAACCAGGGTGGTCATGATTTGTTGTGGATTGAGGCCAATAAAAGTAACATGATCCAGCACTTCTGTTTTGGGATCTGAACTGCCCACAACAAATCATGACCACCCTGTTATTAGTTAAAGGGCCGCCTTGTTATTAGTTAAATTTTATGTAAGTCAGTTTTGAGAAGCTTGGCTAAACTGCCCACAGCTGATTTTGAAATGGCTTCCGGTTTTGTGTTGTAAAATGGTTAAGGATGGGTATATTAGATGTGCTGTTAGGTTGTATAGGTTGAACAGGTTTACCTTTGGTTGACTTGGGCTTTATATGGACCATATGGAGTTTGAGGATGAAATAGGGGAATGACTTGGGGATGTGAGTTGTATATCTATACAAGTAGCTGTAAAGAATACAAAAAGAAGTAGAAGACGGTGGAGAATAATGATTTCATCTTTGCAAGAATTAGGCAATATGACATGATTTTATGTTCCTCAGGGTAGTGACGAGGTTATCAATGCAGTTTTCGTCTATTTATACGACCCATAGCATTGGTCATTATTGTTATTATTGATAACTTGGGAGGGGGTAAAATCCTGTTGCTATTAATTACAGCCAGAAACAAGATTTTTTTTCCATTATTTTTTTTATTATCAAAACAGCACAATATGTACAAAAGGAAGTGGACCAAGCAGTCCACTAAGAAAACATAAAAGTAGAAAAAAAACAAAAGAGCCATCAAACTAAGAATCCTTGCACGTCAAGAACAACCACCCGTACGTCCCAAAACTGCAACCATCAACAGCAAACTCCGATTCCACAAGAACACACAAGCCCAACAGCAACTGCAGGGAACCGAAACAATGTTCTGAAAACCGCTAGGCGGTAGGCTCATAGTTGTCAAAATCGTATGATTCGTGAATTAAATCGTACGATACGATTCGATTCTCACATAAAACGATTCAACTCGAGTTGAGAATGGGTTGAAAAATCGGGCTGAATCGGGGAAGAGAATCTTGAATCTGGTGCTTCATGATTCGGGTCCGATTCACTTTTATGGGCTGATTTGTTATTTATTTATTTTTTGATTTTTTATCATTATTTTTATAAATTTAAACCCGAAATATAGAAAATGTGTTTGATGTTTTTTCCCTTAAAACAAATAAAAAAGAAGCAAACAACAAATGTTACCATTACGAAAGTGGGTTTTTGAGAAAAGAATGTTCAAAAAGTGAAAACCCTAACTTTTACTGCTGCACTGTGCTCGATCTCCCCTTCTCTTTGATCCTGTGCAATTGCGTTCTCTTGTCTCGATCATTATCATCCGACTTCTCGTCTATTCTCTTGGCTCACTCATAGAGAGGCTTCTTTTGGCTGTATTAAGGTTTGTTTTTATTATTATATGATATATATATATATATATATATATATATATATATATATATATATAGTTATATTGTATTGTTTTTATTATTATATGACAAATTTGTATTGTATTATTATATTTTTGTTTTAAATTTTTATGTGTTGCATTTGTAACCATTTAAGGCAATATAATTTTGTGTTTAATCTTTTTGTAAGTGATGTTATTTAATATTTGGTCATCAAAATGGTTAATAAAATAAGTAACAAATATGTTTTAGGTCATAATATGTTTTATTACATATTCGAATGTGTTATCTATGCATTTATATAATATATACTACATTTTCAACATTTTCTATCGATTCTTACGATCCGATTCACAATTCACGATTCATAGAGTTTTTGATTTATGATTCGATTCACGATTTGACAACTATGGGTAGGCTGATCGCCGCGTAACGCCTAGGCGGTTTTTATTACATAGAATAATATATAACATTAGTGACCAGAGCTGAGCTTCAACTATCTGAGAGAGGCAGATGACCTTCAAGTGAGTGAGATAGAAACGGAGAGTTGCTAGCCTGTGTTTTAATTTCGATTGAGAGTTGAGTGCTTCGACTGAGGGCTCTAGTTTTATCTTCTTTTTCGTTTTTTTTAGAACTTTATAGATAAACCCCACGATGCCGTTTACGAGTTTGGAAAGGGAAGAAGAGAAAAATCCGATTTTTTGAATTAATGAACGATTAATTAAAAAACTCGAAGAATTTTTTTGAATTAATCAACGATTAAATGAAAATCTCGATGAATTTTTTAGACTTATACAACTCTCAGAATATCTATTAGTTGAATAGTTTGCCGGATGAGGAAGGGGAGTACAATATTTATAGACTTGATCTAAAAGGCCCATTTCCTGCTAATAAAGTAATGGGTCAGCACACCCACGTGATGTCTTGGGTGGCATCACTAAGGATGGTCCACATTCTTCTTTAAAAAAATACCCTAAATAGCCCTTACTACTTCTAATAACTACTAATAAAACAATAAAGAGAAAAGGATAACAGATACATAAAAAATAACAATTACACCGCTCCTCGATTCACAGCAGATCCGTTAGTTTCATCAGATTTCTCTTTTACTTTATGTAATGTTTCTTTTCTTCTTTTATATATCTTTGTGGACTTCATATCCTCATCCGCTATCTTTATATATCATTCACATTAAAGAGATTTGTGTTTTCTTATATAAAAAAAGCAATGAATGCTCCCGCCTTTCTATTTCCTTTCACTTTTCCTCCCATTTTTGGAGCGATACAATTTGGTGGGCTTCCACTTTTCCTTTCTTCCACTTTGCTCTATGTAACAAACAATGTAAAAACTTGATCTAAAAGGCCCATTTCCAGCTAATAAAGGAATGAGTCAGCCCCCATGTGGTGTCTTGGGTGGCATCACTAAGGATGGTAAAGATTCTTTTTAAAAAAAAAACCTAAATGGCCCTTACTACTTCTAATAACTACTAATAAAACAGTAAAGGAAAAAGGATAACAGATACATAAAAAATAACAATTACACCCCTCCTCGATTCACATTAGTTTCGTCAGATTCCTCTTTTACTTTATGTAATGTTTCTTTTCTCCTTTTATATCTCTTTGTGGACTTCTTATCCTCATCCGCTATCTTTATATATCATTCACATTAATGAAATTTGTGTTTCTTATATAAAAAAAGTAATGAATGCCGTCTTTCTATTTCCTTTCACTTTTCCTCCCATTTTTGGAGCGATACAATTTTCTGGGCTTCCACTTTTCCTTCCTTCCACTTTTCTCTATATAACAAACAATGTAAAATATTTCCATCCATTCACTTTTCCTACCTACCAAATGGCGGAGGGTAGATGCCACGGATCTTACTAAAATTGAGAAGTTATTCTAGTTAAGGAAAAATGTCATCGATAATTATTGAGTATTATTTCTACTTGATTAATAATTGGGAGTCTATAACATTTTGATCGAATTATTTTATATTGGTAATGTGCAACTTTAGTCAATTAGTCCTGGTCCTGTTAATAGTTGTACCCAGTTCAATAAATAAAGTTGTAAACCTCTAATATAAATATAGTTGCTTATCAAGAATTTGGAGAATTGTTCGGGTGAATTGGGCTATCCCTTGCGAGGGTAAAACAGCATGTTCGCTCATTTGCTAAGGTTCTAAAAGGCGCGAGGCGTGGTCGAGGCGTCGAGGTCAAGCCTTAGGAGCCTTGGCGAAGCCTAACCATAAAAAGGCGTTTTCCCTTTTCTATTATTTTTTAAATAATTTTAAAGCTAGTAAAACAATAAAATATTACATGCCTTAAAATTTGAAAATATATTAGGATGTTTGGTAGTCATCATTCAATAATCAATAATCAATAATCAATACAAAATGGTTCAACATAAGAAATGTATTTTTCAGCTTTCAAATGTAACTAATAGAAAACAAAAAAGAACACTGGATGTATTTATATTGTCAAAACTTAATAGGAAACAAAAATAACATTGAAAGTAGTTGTATGAAAGTATTTATATTTTTCAGGTCGGAGTCGAACTTGAGGCTGAATTAGGGAAATAAAAAAGCTGAAGTGATTAGCTAAAAAAATGAGAAAAGAGAGAGATATACCAGAAAATCTAAAGGTTGGAGTTTGAAACGAGTGAGTCGGAGTCGAAAATGTGTCGGAGGCTAGGAGGTTTCAGTCGGAAGTCGATTGGAGACAAAAATGGGCTTGGTCGGAAGTCGGTTGATAATGGAAGTTTTATTTTTTGGACAAGAGGCAGAAAGATGCATAAAGGTTTAGGTTTACGTTTGTCTTTTGATCGTTTTGGACGATATATTGGTTCGGTTTGTAAAAAAATGGCGTCGTTTTGCCGAAGCATTTAAAAAAAATAAAATAAAAAAACACACACAAAAAAACTCACCTTAACATGCCATAACGTGCTTAGGCGCGCCTTGGCGCCGTTGACCATGCCTTACACGCGCGTTCACCACCCTTTACCACGCATAAGGCATACGCGGGGCGTTTCTCTCACGCCTCGCGCCTAGGTGTGCCTTTTAGAACACTTCAGTCCCATATACTTTTATATTCTTTGTGATTGTTTTCTTGCCATTAATTGGTATTAGTAAAATCCCTTTTACCATCTTAGTCTGCCATACCAAATTGTTTGCCATAGGAACCAACTACCTTGCACAACCACTTCGCATCCTTTGCATATAATTTGTTGTTTAATATCTTTCAGACTTTCACCGATGACCTTCACTGTTGCAATCATCATGAAAATTCGTCTTTGCTTCATTGCCATTTGTTCGGGGTTTCTGGCGTGCGCATGGGCCCATTTATTTTAATTTCAACATGTTTATTTTTATTTTTAGTATTAATTAGTTATTATCTAGATTATTATTAGAGATTATTATTATGATTTATCTTTTAATTAGTTATCTATTTTAATTAGATTATTTAGTTTCCTTTTTCATTAGGAGACTTGCTCCCCAAGTTTAGGATTATCTATAAATGAGGCTTTTTTGGCCCTCTCTTGTAATTAGAATTATTATGGAGAATATATTAATGAAATTTATGGGATTGGAGAGATATGATTTGCGAGAAAATATGGTTTGATTATTATTTTTATTTGTATGTGTTCATGTATGTGTCAATTCCGCCGCGTTTCACATCAAATTGATATCAGAGTTGCTTTCGCTCCTGATTTTCCACACAATCGTGTGTGTGTGTGTCAAGGTCACAAGTTATGGCAAGCGCTCAGGGCAAACTACCGTACGACGTGTACCCAACGATGGATATGATTTCATGGCTGCATTTCAAGAGTCGAATGCACAGATAGAGATTCTGAAGGTAGAGCGGCGGCAAGAAGCCGTCCTACGGGTACAACTGTTCAAGGAGGTGGGGTTTTGGCTCCCCACGAGACGGACAAGGCTTGGAAGACCACCCAAGGCCGAACAACTCGCCCAACCACCATGAACCACCCCCCAACAGCTACAAAAACTTGGATGTGGATAGATTCTGATGTCGCCGGTGCTCACCTACTGCTTGCAGATTTTCGACAAGTCTTGCCGGAGTCGGTCGGAGGTGGAAACCGTTCTGGTTACCCTTGGCAACAACCCAGTCACTCATATTTGTCTGGCGAATCCCACCAGCAGCAGAATAACCCTAGAGGTTGTCGTTCCAACTCTTCCGACGACCCTCCACCTTCGTTGGGGCATTGTAACCTTCTCCGGCAGGACACGATCCATACCGGAGCTTCGGTAGAGCTAGCAGGAACCCCAAACAATCGCGGGTGTTTAACTCAGCCAACCGCCACGCTTTACGATTGAAAACCCCAACTCCGCTAAGCTTTCAAGGGCGCTGGTCAAGGGGGACAACTTTTCGGCCACCGACGAAGAAAACCAGAGGTGTCCGACGGTTGACCAACCTTCGGTAGCTCCTAAGGCAGCTGGGTTGAATGGTGAAGCTGCTAGGGTTTCTTGTGAAGAAGAAGGGGCTTCTAAAAATAAAGTGTCCGCTAGGGTTTTCAATGGGTCAAGTGTTAAGGAGCTTTTAAATGAAGAGTTGGGATTTCGAAGACTATGGGCTGTCCAAGTAGTCTTTATTTGACTTCGCCCCATTTTAAAAGACAAATCATGTGGGTTGAAGCATAATGGCCCCCAAATTGATTTTTTTGGTGTGGAAATATTTGGGCAGCTCCCAATTTTTAAAATGTTACAAATTTATTTATTTGGGCCCTAAACTTTATAAAAAAAATCTTTTCCACTCCTAATAAAAGTTAAAAAAGGTTCAAAATATTCAAAGTATATATGAAAGTGGTATGGACGCCTACAAATCTCCTCTGCGGTGTGCGGTTAAGCTTTTCAAAGAAGGGGAGGACAGTACTTGTGAGGTATCTACAACATTCAAGATTTTAGAGTTCGGGACGAGCTTTTCGAAGGAGTAAAGAGTGACCTGCGCGTGGGCCCATTTAATTTAATATCAGCATGTTTATTTTTATTTCTAGTATTTTAGTATTAATTAATTCTAGATTATTATTAATATTGTTATTAGAGATTCTTGTTAGGATGTATCTTTTAATTAGTTATCTATTTTAATTAGGTTATGTAGTTCCCTTTTTAATTAGGATACTTGCTCCCCAAGTTTAGGATTATCTATAAATAAGGTCTTTGGCCCTCTCTTGTAAATGAAAATTATTATGGAGAATTTATTCTTGTGATAAGAATTATTATGGATAATTTATTTATCAAGGAAATTTATGAGAGTGGAGAGATGATTTGAGAGAAAATATGGTTTGATTATTATTTTTGTTCGTGTGTGTCAATTCCGCTGCGTTTCACATCAGTTTCATTGTCAACTTTACCATTGAAACACTAGTCATCAGCCTCCCCTTCTCTTTCCAAAGATCCACTTGTTGATGCCCCTCCCTATTTGCAGATTTTTGTCATCTTATATTGGGTTTTGAAGCCTCTGGTTTGGACCAAGCCCCAAGTCTGGAGAACACACCAGACTTGTGAGGTTTTAGACAACAGTTCTGGGTTATAGATTTTTTTTTTCTGCTTTTCGACTCAAATGGGTTGTTTGAGAATAGGTCTAGAGATTTTACCCAATTTTTTATTGGCTCGGCCTTGAATTAGAACCATTATCTGGACTAGAAGAACCACAACAGTTCTTGATCCGGTCAGTGAACTGTTTTTTGAACCTTCCCGTCTGAATCAATGTTTAAAAAGGCATTTGAGGCTTACGCTTCGAGGCAAGGCGGGCAAAAAATGCCTCGAGGCTTAAGCCTCAGGGTTGAATTTGAGACTTAAGCCTCAATGCGCCCCGAGGCTTACGCTTCGTTGCGCCTCACGCCTTTTTGCTGAGGCGCGAAAAACAAAAGGGGGTTTTGGGGAAAGGTCCTCATAATTTTCAAAGGGTATAAAAATAGGATACTCCACATAATTTTATAAATTTAGTCCCTGTACTAACAATACCATGAAAAATGGTGAAAAATGATGCCGCTGGCGCGGATAAAAAAAATGAACTCCTAACTCTAAAGGGACCACACAAATAAAAGCTATTGTACCACATGGACTAGATTTATGAACTTGAAAAGCATTGTCCTAAAAATCCAAATATAGGAAGGAACATGACCTTTACCTTAATTCTCTAAAAAAAAAAAAAAAAAAACCTTTTTTTCTTCTTTCATCACAAAGTCTGTTTTTTGAAAGGTTAAAGTTCTTGATTTTTCTAAAATTGCACCTAACTTAAAAAAATGTTGTTTTAATCTACCAACTCTTGTTCTTTTTTCCTTTTTTGTTTTAAAATTCCACTTAACTTATACTATTTACTATTGTAACTTGAAAGAAATTTTAAAAAAATAACCAATATGTGAATGAAACTTAAAAACTGATTTTGTCAATTTGATTTTGCATTTGATTAATTTATTGTCATATTATAAAACAATGTGAATGAAACTAAAAAAAATGATTTAGTCAATTTGATTTTGCATTGATTAATTTATTGTCATATTATAAAATTAACAATATGTAAAAAAGTCATCCCGGGGGAACAAAAAAATGTTTAACTATGTGAGAAAGACCTTAAAGATGTTTTTTTTTTGCAGTTTGATTTTATATTTCGTTGTTACTTTATTTTGTATGATTTTATTAGTATTTTTTTATATTATTTTGCTCTTTTTTTTGTGGGGTGAGGCTTACGCCTCGCCTCTCTGAAGCCAAACCGCCTCTCCTCGCCTCGTGCCTTTTTAAACATTGGTCTGAATAAGACTCGAGTACAAAAAAAAAAACTCTTAAAAACAAGTACCTTTCCTTATTCTACTTTCTCATCCTATTATAGTCATAGTAGAAGCAATGGCAACTGATTGTGGAAACAAAGGTAAAGACAAGACTCCAGACATTAGCCTTAGTCATACTTCTAAGTTTGAGATATGCAAATAATGGAAAAGGCAAATGGATGAAAATTATTGCAGTTGTTGCCGTTACTAGTCATAGTAGAAGCAATGACAACTGATTATAGAAACAAAGGTAAAGACAAGACTCCAGACATTAGCCTTAGTCATACTTCTAAGTTTGAGATATGCAAATAATGGAAAAGGCAAATGGATGAAAATTATTGCAGTTGTTGCCGTTACTAGTCATAGTAGAAGCAATGACAACTGATTATAGAAACAAAGGTAAAGACAAGACTCCAGACATTGGCTCTATATCTTAGGGTATTCATAATCAACTACTTTTTGAACGATTAGCCTATTATTACTGCACCAAAAGTACAAGAAGATCCTCAATTAACTAATGTGCATGAAGACACTAATTTGGAAGTTGATGACTCTCAAGGAGACCTGAGGTGGAGGTGTTTCTTATTGGCATTGTAGTTTAAATATTTACTTCTGATGAAATTGTTTACAGAAGGGTTGAAACTATTCTTTGTTGAGACTAAGTTGAAGGAGCCACTAGATTTGGAAAAAGGAAATACCAGTTGGTATGGAGGAATTATGTCTGTGCAAGAGTACACTGGTAAATACGAAGAGGTGCAGTTCACCCAGTTCATATATGGAATTGTTAGACATAATTATTGTCGAATAAAGATGTGGTAATCTCCATGGACTTCAGAGATTGAACCTACATGATGCTAATAGACTTCAATACTTGGTATCATGGCAGATGCACTGCAAGGGGCATATCAGATGATAGGACCTCTTAGAAAACATTAGTGTAACCTACAACTAGGTGATAATTTTTGTGGATGCGAACTGAGGATGCATGTATGATAAGTCCATTGACAAATCTCAACCAAATTTTCATGCTTTTCGCACGGCACCTTGTGTTGCCTCTTCACACAGGAGTAGTAACTATGCTTTGTGTGCTTAAATTGTCATGGTTTTAATCATCGCACATCACTATCCATTTCATCCTATAATTGTTTTTAACAAGTCAGTTGCCATGGTTAGAAAAATAAAGCTTGTGAGAGACGCATGATCCTAAGCCACATACTTTAGATAATATTTCTGATCCCGTTGATGCTAATGTCAAACTTTTTTTATATGATTTAGATAGTGACAACTATATGTGAATTCTTAGTCCTCTTGTCAATCAGGAAAAGTGATAAATTTTATAATAGTGACATGACTGAATTTTGTGAAGGGTAAGTGTGGTGGTGATGGGTAACGGTACCTGTGCTAATGTTATAATCGAAGAAACTGGGGAAATTGAGCTAGAAGGTTGAGATATTTTAAGCCTTAACGCATTGCTTGGATTCACAACACCATGCTAAAAGTTGACACAATTTTTGAATAGGCGAAATCATAGCACAAGGCGTTTTCTCGTTGCGAAGCATAGAGCACAAGGCGTTAAGGCGTAAGCATTTTGGGTATTGAATTGTATAATAATAATATTAAAAAGAAAAAAAATGTTTATGAAAATAGAAATTTAATATATACAAAATAATTTTTAAAAAAACTAACATTGCCACAAACATTATAACTCATATTTTACAAACAAGATAACACAGATTAATGGATTGTTTCGACATAGTATTGCAGAAAAACATAATCTGAAAGCGATTCATCTTCCCCAAAACAGAATAGGTCACAAATGAACAAATTATTTCAACCTAGTAGCTCAAACATTACAATAGTTTTATAAGAAACAAAATATACCGTTAGACACAAAATGTAAGCGCAGAACCATAGATATTATACCTTTTTCTTGTTGTCACTCTCTCTCAAATTGGATGTATTGAGGGGTTTGTTAGTGTTTCCCAATCGTTTAACGCTTATATTTTTATCTTTCCTTTGAAAAAAGTCGCTTTTGTGTTTGATTTTTTAACTAATAAATATATGTTTTTCCTTATTCTAGTTAAATGCTGGCCTCCTAAAAGTGTAAAAAGCGCAAAAAATGCAGAAAGTGACTTGGAAGTATAGACATAAAACTTGTTAAGTTCCATTTGATGTGCTGCGATCAGGATTCATATTGTTTTCTATCAAACTCATGCATGTTGTATCTTCTTTGGGCCATCTTGACGTATTTTGGTGATTGTTTCTACTTATGGACATGATTAATTTTTTGTAACTTGGTTTATTAGAATGCTTAGCGGTGTTTTGTAGCTTTTAACATTCCTATACAAATTATATCCGCGTGTACATGTTATTTTGCTTCTGGCCTTCATGCGTTATGGAGTTGCTGATTTGTAGTTTTTGTAGGCATTACTTGAATATGAAAAGCATAAAATGCGTAATGGTGAACTTCCTTTCACTGATGCTGCTACCACAGAACCAGCCAGTGCTGGAAATCAGGTACTTTCATGTATGCAATTGTATATTGTGTTGCGTAGATTCATAAATTCTGATCCATTTAGGTGGGCCCTATGGGCTGGCCGAATTAACAAGAGAGGGGTGGTGGTGGATTAGGAATATTATATCTGTAGGAGTCTAGGGGTTCTTTTGGGTGGTAGAATTAGAATAGAATATGCTTTTATTATTTCTATGTTTAGCTTTTTGGTTATTCCCTTCCCCTTTGTAATCCACTCGTCGATATTATTATTTAGAGAATGGAGATCAAGAGAGATTATTATGTTATTTTATCCGAGTGTTGTGCGAGTTTTCCGTTTACATCAGATTCTCTTGCTTGTAAAAAATAAATGATGATGTTCCTTACATTGTCAACATGCATATTTTGCTATCTTTGGTAGATTTGACCCTTGTTCTATTACTTTTAGATTGAAATTTATAGTGTTTTTGTAATACTTTACTTGGAATGAAGTGAGAAAATTCTCCCAGGGCACATGTATAGCCTCCATAAGAAGCACGAATACGGATACGCGATAAAAATATGATTCGGACATGCCGATGCTTTTTTTGTTTTGAAAAAGTAGGATACATGTATAATATATAATACCTGTAACGGACTGAACAAGAGGCATAAATACCCTTTTATTTTTGTTTCTTTTTTTTTTTTTATAAATCTGATCTTTTAAATTGTTTCATTTGGTTTTAGAAAATTATAAAATGAACCCCCATATCCCCCCAAACGTATCCTCTAGCATATCTTGACTTCTCCCTATGTATCCCCAACGTTTCCCACGTTTAAAAAAAATGGGATACTCAAAAATGCATTTTCGATACGATCGGAGCGCTCCGGACGCGAATCTGTATCCGATTCGAATGCGTAGACCTAGATAGAAAATCAGTGATTCATAGTAGCCACCAATCCGAACAACAGGGACAAACTACATGAGTTGGTCCACATAGGTGTAGGCATCTGTGAGTTTTTGAACTCTTAACCTACGCTTCATGAAGTGATTAGCAAGACTTGTCCTACCTACCTTGGAATTATTGTTATTCATATATATCTAAACCAAGGTTCTAAAAAATGCGGGGCGTGATTGAGGCGTGGAGGCCAAGCCTTAAGCCTTAGAAGCCTAGGCGGGCCTAGGCGTAAAAAGGCGTGAAAAGGCGTTTAGGCCTTCTTAATATATTTTAATATTTTTTTAACCATAACAAGGCTATTAAAATACAAAAATTGCACAGATCATAAAAATATGTCTGAATATATACAAATTAAAATACTATTTGATTATTTTGGATGAGATAATGGTCCGGTTTGTAAACAAATTCTTTAAAAGGCGACATCTTTTCACTAAATCATTGTTGTTTTTAGAAAAAAGTGCGCCTTAAGGGTTTTACCAAGAATAAGGCGTGAAAAGCGTAAGGCGAGGCGTTTCTCCCAAGCCTTAAGCCTAGGCGTGCCTAGGCGGAGCCTAGGCGAGTTTTTTAGAACAGAGATCTAAACAATATTAAGGTGTCATCATTGTTTTAAATTTTAAATAATAAATATATTTGTAGTGAAAATTTTTACTATCGACCAAATATTTACCATATAATATTTTTATAACAATTATAGACATAATAATTTTTTTTCAAACTTACGAGTACTAATAATCGTATTATCCAGACATACGAAAACATATGTATTCTATAGGAATGGCAATAGGGGGTGGGCTTTGCTATATCATACCTCTTCCCAAGAAGGTTGTTCTGAAACCGCCCCGAAGACAGGTTCTATTCCCAAAAATTCATTCCGTTTATGCGCATACATACCAAAATCTGTTCCTTCCCCATCTCACCTTGTTTAATAAAGAATTTGATATGTTGGAAAAATTGTTATACACCCAACACAAATAAACTGAATGATTAGAAAGGAAAACATAGAGATTGATACACAGAACATAAGCATTAGATGGATTTCATGTGGAATAGATTGGTTTCAGGCCATTTAGGCAGTGTTAAAATTATTTTGATCCTCAAAACCATCGTAAACAGGAATTGTCAGATAGCTTCTTAAAACATATAAATTCAGAATTTCACGTCAATAGAGAATCCGAGAGAAGAAATAAAACAGTGAGCAGTGGGCGGAGGTGCAGGTGCTGTCGTGGCATTGTGGCTTGTCATGTCACCATTTCGCCATAATCAGTCACCTAATTCTTTCAGCCCCCCTATGCATACCAGGAACTGGGTCGCACGAGCCCAAGCGGGGTGGATTCACGTCCGGGTTGTTATATATAGCGACCTCATGTTCAAAACTTAATGTTATATATAAACTTGGAACATTTCTACGGGATATAAAATGGATTTTTTAAAAAAATAAACATAAATCAAACTCTTCCATATTATTTTGTCAAATCGGAGGAAGAAATTTTGAGAATACAACAAAATATAGAACTGATGAGTATGAGCATAGTTGTCAAATCTCGAATCGTATCGTGAATCGTTTACCCCCCGAATCGGTCGAATCGGAACCAAATGATAAAAACGTAGTCAAACATACGTAAATGGGATTTAACACTATAGAATTGGTAATTAAGCGTAATATGACAAAAAACTAATCGTAGCACATGATAATATACCAAAATATATCACAAAAATTAACGTATCACATGTTCTCATTCATTTTAAGCTTAAAAATGTAAAAAACAAAAATATATCATAAAACAGCCTACATATTAATTTAAAACATCCTACATATTAATTTAAAACAATAAAATAAATACTAAGGTTAATTTAAAACAGTAAAACTGTAAAACAAATACTTCCAAAAATTTTAAACAGCCTACTTACTAAGATTAACAATATTAATTTAAAACAGCATACAAAATTACAACAAAATTAATTTAAAACAGTAAACCATATTAATTTAAAACAATAAAATAAATACTAAGATTAACTATAAAACAATATTAATTTAAAATAGTTTTCATATTAATTTAAAGCAACAAAAAAATATACCTTCAAAGATTTTATAACAAATACAAAAGTTTTATAACAAAAAAAAGAGTAAAAGATAGAAAACACTCACCCGGGAGAATAAACAAGAAAAGTCAGTTGATAATAACCGAGCCAAGAGAACATGTTTTTCTCTAAAACTCAGTATCTTAACGGTATCCTTTGTTGTTTGCTTTTTTTTTTATTTATTTGTTTTATTAAAACACACGTATGGTTACAAGGTAAAAACAATCGCGGGAAAAAAAAAGTGAATCTGACCCGAATCGGGAATCGGAAGATTCGAATCGTGAATCGCCGATTCGGTCCGATTCTTTAGACAATTACAATTCTCAACTCAATTCGAATCGTTTTATGTGTGAATCGAATCGAATCGTACGATTTTGACAACTATGAGTATGAGTAGTACATTGAACGACATTAATCAAGCCGGTTGAGCACATCGTTGCACATGGCATTGTCTAAATAGTTTGTTTTCTCCAGCGGATGCCATGACCGATGAAAGCGAAAGCCCACAACTCTCTTTTAAGCGCTGTGGCTATGCAATTGATTACTCAAACTCTAATGATGTCATTTTCAAATTATATCCATGTTATCACAAACAAAAAACAATTCATTTATCTATCTTTAAAAAAATAGTACTTCACCTGGGGGCGGGGGAGGATTTTAAGGTGGTGTGCTTCGTTTCTTATGAGTTGCATGGGGAAAGTAATGACAGAAAGTAAAGGTATAAGGAATTTTTAACCACTTCACTAGTGAGATAGGGCTAAGAATATTGCGGTAAGTAATGTGTAACACTTGGTTGAATCTGATCTAGGAGACATTTTGCTATTCACTGCTGAGTGGAAGGATACGTTTTTGTGTGCAATACAAGATGCACTAGTTAGATGGTACCTGGGCGTTGTCCCCATATTCTTGGATATGATTCCATTAAGATTGTAACCGGGTCCTTTTGATTTGAAAACAAGGATGAAATATAAAGATTTTGGGACGGGCTTTAAGAAGTGGCAGGGGTGTGAGAGTCCAGCATTGAGAAGGTCATAAATTTAAGTAGAAGTTGGAAAATGTAAAGCATATACTGAAACAGTGGAACAAGAAAGTATTTGAGGTTGAGCAATTTCTAATAGCATGATAATTATAGATGAACTGTAAATTTATGTGTTGTTGGATGAGAGCCTAAAGGGTGAGAGAGTTGAGTTGGAAAATACATTGGACGACTTAGTCTTAAAAGAGTAAAGTGTGTAGATCTAAAGGCAAGAGTTAAAGGGGTGACATAATAGGATACCTGTTTAAATTTATTTCATGGAATTGCTAGTGAGAGAATGGTCAACAAGCTTTTGTGCATATAAGAAAATGATGAGGGAGTTGTTCTAGGCGGGGAATAGAAAACCGTTGAAGAAGCTGCGAGATTTATGGAAGAACTTTAGATCCATCAGTCTCCTCACTTGCCCAACCATGATATTATTGTAGGTGCATTAATCGGGCACATGTTTCATTAATCGTCAGACGTCAAGATTTCGAAAGGTTGAAGCTTGTTGGGGGGTCCTTGGAATATTCTCTCAGCCTCTCCGATGTAGAGAGAAGCCGGCAAGAATAGGGGCCTACTGAAGAGGGACAATTTACCCCTTGACTGGACGGAGCCTCGGTGAAGCCAACTGGTACATTCATCTGCAATTATAACCTTTCAAGGGAAAGACGAAGGCAGGGGGGACAGATAGACAGCTCGAGTTCCATTTGAGATAAAGGGTCCTGCAATTGAGATGTGAGAAACACGGAGGGACAACTCTGAAGAAGATGAACTCCTACACGACATCTGAGGCCTAGTCCTAATAGAACTGAACTGTCCTTGCCCATCCACATAAGGTTCCTGTAGACTTAGGCTTAGGATTGCATCACGGTGTGTGGCCAATATAGAAGGCACATGCATCCCTGCATTGATTACACGATATAAGTGGAGAACGAGAGCTACTCGTTCACTATTTTAATGCACTGCATCGAGTATATGCACAGCATATAGGAGAGTATATGCACTGCATTGAGAAATATCAAACACGTATAGGAGAGTATATGCACTGCATTGAGACGTATCGGATATGGATATGCCCCCTCTTAAAAGTGTTTGTGCTTCATAGTTGGCGTATTTCTCTGGTTTACTCTCTAGTTCCAGATGCTAACTTCTTATTTATGGTTATAGATTTTCTCCTTCTCCTTTCATTATTATTTTTTTTGAGATCGGTTTTCTTAATTTTTTCACATTTAGTTTGTTGCTTTCATCCTTTTATAATTTATATCATATAGGAAATATGGTTTTGCAGTATATGCCTGCGTTTATGTTTCTTTCTTTATTATTTTTTTTTATTGTTATCTTGCATATTAATGCTTTTCATAAATTTCAAATCTGTTTAAATACCCCAATTTTTTTTATTCAGAATAAATCTTTCCCATCGGTTTGTGATGTTATTACTATGCCAACAGTTCTTGATAGCTATCCTGCGCCATATCTTTCCTATACTTTTTTACCTCATCCTTAGTTAAAAAGGCGGATATTTTTGTGCAGCAATTTTGAGAGGCATGTACAAATAATGATGGTTTTAAATGTATTTTAGTGCTGACAGTTCTTAATTCTGACCTGTTGAACCTGTTTGGGGTTGTAAATGGAATGAAAACCGATTAACAACCTAAAACTCCATGGTCACTTATTCTATGCAGGCTGGTCTTAGTCAGGCTTCAGGATCAGGAGGAAGGGCAAGAAGAGATGCTGCTGCTCGTGCTATGCAGGGTTGGCACTCTCAGCGTCTTCTTGTTAATGGTGAGGTTGGGGATCCAATCATTAAGGTTTGTGGAGATATCCTAGGTTTATGCCTGGTTTAATTTGTACGTTTTCATTTTCTTTTATATTTACCCCTTTAAATGTATTTTTAACTCTTTAATACAAAATGCTATTCTTGTTTTGTAGGATAAGAACTCAACTCCAACACCAAAGCGTGAAAAACAGCTTAAAAGCATTGGTATGATTTTTCAATCAAGTCGGCAACCTCAGCATTCTGTACAAATCCCTCACTCTGAAATATTCTCTTTCCTTTGTTATCTTCTTCTTGACTTAGGTTTGCTGAAGCGTAAAAAGCCATCTCCTGTTGAGCATTCTGTCAAAGTTGCGCGCATGAAAACATCAAGCTCACAGTTAAGATCGTTGGTTACTTTTTGGGTTCTTATCCCTCTGTTGTTCCTTATGTGACAAATTATATTATATAATAGAGATCGTTGTTTGACACAAGGGATTTGATCCAATTAAAACATCTTGAATTCTAGTTCTTTTACAATTTCTTGCTATATGAGAATGGCGCTTTTACGAAATTGCGTTCACAACTATTGAAACTTGAAATCCACTCTCAATCGCTCTTTTTAGTGGGTAAGGATAGTGTGACAACCCGCTCCAAATAATAACGGGTGGCCAGCCCTATACTACATAAATCAGGTATCTCAGATGGTACAGTCTCAACATCAACAACTAAACACTATAATATAAGGCTAACTACCCGAAATCATAAAGTGCGAATTGCCAAAAATTTAAAACTTTTATTTTTAACAACAACAACAAAACCAATAATGCACACAACCAACAATATACATCTAACTATGATGTGGAATGTGGATGCTCCAATAATAAAAGAGTACAATACATTGTACAACAAAAATGTCAGCAATGAAATACCCGAATATGCTGTCGGGCAACAGACAATACAATAATCTGATAAATAAAATATGAAAGTGTTAATCTACAACACTTGAATACTAACTCAATACAACTGAATCCTAATCTAGATGTATAATAGATAGGAATCGACTGAAGCAAAGTGCCGCAACAGTCCGCTACTGCCACAGCTCCATAACTCCTGAATGGAGGGACATCAAAGGCGTCCTTGCGGAGGAACACCTGAAGTAATACAATATATATACATAGAGGAGGAAAATATAAAGGGTCAGAACCCGAGTTTGAAAAACAGTTTATAGCAAGTGTATTAAAATGCATTATTACACGATTTAGTTGGAATCGAACACTCCATAAAAATTCAACTCACCTCTCATCTAAAGCGCGCACTAAGCGTATGCACGTGTCTCCAAAAGGATGTCCGATTCTAATTAGGTAAGAGGATTCTAACTTAAACCCAAATAAAGTATTTAAGAGAAACCGTCTAACCTATTTCCCACTCTACATTTATCTCAATTATCTTTAAGTTAAATGCTTTAACATTAAGGTAATAGTACAGTTATCTTTATAATGTTCATTTGTTGAACATATAAAGTTACATGATCCAATCATGTCCACATCGTCACAATACATCAACAATATCATTTACTAGAATTTATATTCTAGTGATGCCCATAAGGCATGAAACCATATATATAATTATTATAGATGAGTTATTAGCATCAAGAGTTAAGAACTAAACTCCTCCCGATTCTGAACACGGTACTGCGTTTCATGCGTGGGACGTCTCGCCGAAGCGAAATCCAAACAAGGAACCCCCCCCCCCCCCCGTTACACTACTCCTGACCGTATCAGTCCTCGGGGCTCATTATGCCCTCAATGCAAGATGCATGTAACCCAAATGATTATTATCCAATTTTAATTAATTAATTAATATTCCCAATTCTCAACAGTACACGGCGTTTCATGCGTGGGACGTCTCGCCGAAGCGAAATCCAAACAAGGAACCCCCCCGTTACACTACTCCTGGCACTGTCGATTGTCGGGATAGGCGACATATATATAAATAATTATGAGCACTAAGGACTAAACTTATCCCCAAGTTCCAACATTACACTGCGGTTCGTGCGTGGGACGTCTCGCCGAAGCGAAATCCAAACAAGGAACCCCCCCGATACACTAATCCTGGCAATGTAGGTCGTTGAGGTCCATTATGCCCTTGACACTCAAATACAAGCACAAGCAATAATAACCATCCAACCGAGCTATAACTCGAAGGACGCAGGCTCACATGCTATCATCTTCCAGCAGCCCATATACGTAGCGAACTGGGCCACCTGGTGGGGTTCAACGACACCCACCTCGTGATCAACTCACGCACACAACGTCCGGGAAGCGGTCATAGCTCCTAACCGGCAGGTGAGAGCGACACATACCCATGACATCTCACCCCCAAAATAATAAATATATATATATATATATATATATATATATATATATATATATGTCATATGATGACCACCATGGACGACTATGACCTGGGGAATATCCACATCCTGCTTTTCGAGTCAGGATGCTCACCCACTACGCACGAAACTTCCCAATGATAGCAACGAGAGGGTATGCCTAACATGTATATACACCATCATATAAGGTATACATACATCCCACATAATAAAGATATACCATTATATAAGGTATACCTACAACAATATATTCATTTTCATTATACGCTCTTAGGCGCAATTGAATTTGTGTCATTGTTTAGTTTTAGTATATCTATCTCTCTCCTGATACACTAATCGTTAAAACTCACACATCTTCCCCACTTAGTATACACCATAATTTCTAATCGGTATTCCTCAAATTTAGTCTATACGACTCCAATAATTTCTTATAAGGGAAACTCACTAAAAGTCTCGAAAACATACTTCAAATGTCTCCTATAGAGATCCCCATTCGATAACCTCGAACAAAACGGGGTGAAATTCTCATTAGAAAAACAATCCCACAAAAGCCCTGTTTTCGAATCGATTCGGCCCAGCGAATCGATACGTTTAGGAAGGCGAATCGATTCGGGTCTTCAGACCTGGGAATCTGTCTCAGTCCGAATCGATTTGGCTGGGGACCGAATCGATTCGGTCACTCAGACCTGGGCACCTGCAACTTTCCGAATCGATTCGGTAAGGGGCCGAATCGATTCGGCCTACCAGAAGCCACGGATTTGGCTATTTTCCTCAAAAGCCAAAAATCCCAAACCTTCATTTAAATTATAACTCGAATTTTATTTCTATGAACCCAAAGTTTTCCCATCTCCTCGAGTTCTTTAGATGTGCTAACACCCTATTTGGGAATCCACTAATATTTATCTCCAAATAATTTTAACCTTAATTTCTGACTAACGATTTCGATCTTGGACAGCTTTTCGTAGAAAAATCATTAAAAATCCAAAAAAAATCAGAAAAATACCCAGTCGGCGCTCACGCGACCGTATCGAAAAGATCTACAATTTTCATTTTTTGATCAAGAGCCGAATCGATTCGCATCGCATCATGGCCGAATCGATTCGGAAGTGACGTTGATAATTTCATCTTCTCCAAAATTCTAAAATTCATTTTAATCATTTTCTCTTCATTTCTCTTCAACCCAATCACATATATAACATCAATACTCATCCAAGAACACATTTAAACAAATTTCTATCATTAAATCCAAGATCTACATAACAAATCTAAGATTATACCCAAAAGTTAGGTTTTGTTAAACTAAACCTAAAACCCAAAGATTCAATCCACAAATCATGCAATAAATGGTACACAACAATTATTTAGCAAGTTTAATCACTTGCCTCGGGTTCGTAGGGTCTGAATCCGCCTCTAGATCGCGAAATGGCCGGAGAATCCTCTTTCTCTCTCCTTTTTCCTTCCTTTTCTTCTTCTTCTTCTTCTTCTTCTTCTTCTTCTTCTTCTTTCTTCTCTCTTTCTTTCTTTCTCTCTTTTGGAGAAATGAATCTCCCGTAGGCTTTTTAAGCCTAAAACCCAAGATACACATCTTTAAATGATAATACACACTTTAAATGACTCGGTGACTTTAATTCGAGTCAAACGGTCCTAATTTGTTTCGGAACCCAAATAGACCCCAAGTACAGTCATTTCGACTTTCTCGACCCTTCCGGACACAATGGTACCCTCAGAATTTCCATTCGAGACACTTTTTGACGACTCTAAATTTTGACCTTAATTGCCAATTTTAATTATTCTCCAATAAAATATTATTTATTTCTCCCAAAATAAAATAATTACTGTTCCGAAAGTCTTGGGTTGTTACATATAGGTTTTGTATTCTGGAATCATAGAAGGCAATATGCACTCTATCTGCCTTGTTGTGATAGGGCAGGCATAGTGCGGGAAGCAATGTTTTCAAAAGCGTGCTATTGCATTTAATGGCCGAAAAATGCTACAAAGCGCCTACTGGTTTGCGCGATGTTCAAATAGCCCATGCTATTTGCTGAGCTGGCACACTATTGTTCCCTTTTTTACGCTATTGTGTGCTATTTGAGTTTTTTCTACGTCATAAAAGGAAAATAAAAGCTCTTTTTTCTTCTACTTATGCCGAACCCTTTAAACCTTTCGATTACCTTTTCAAATCCTTTTCCAACCATCGGACCAAACCGACCCTGCCGGAGTCACTGGACATCAGAACCGATGTCACCGGAGCCTCTGAACTTCAAAATCAAAGTCAGTTGAGAGTTTTGATCGAGAGATCAGGGGATTAGGGTAATCCGGCTTTGATAATCTGAAAAATCAAAGTTACTGGGGCACTGCTTTAGTTAAAAAGGCTAGCATACTTAATATTTTATGATTCAGTTCAAAATGTGTTATCTTTGAGTTTAATGTCTGATTTTTTTTTATTTATGATTTTTTTTGTTCAAAATGTTTCTTATTTATGATTTTCTTCTCCGGAAATTCTTTATTTTTGGTTTTCACTTTTTAAAATGTTACTTATTTGTGATTTATTCTTTGGAAAATCTTTATTTTACAAAAATCTTTATTTATGATTTTATTCTCTTTAAAATTCTCTACTGTGTGAATTTTTAGTTGGCTATTGTGATAATAAAATCAAACAAGAAAGATTTTTTGAGTGATGTTTAATTTTATGGCTTTATTTCTAATGATGTAGTACTTTATTTTAATGATTTTTTGAATTTATTTATATATTTATACTCTTATATGTTTTTCTTATTTAAAAAATAAAATGCACGAACTGCTTGCGTGATGCAAAATGCGAGACGATGGGGGATAAGCTTTCATCGTCGGGAGGGAACAACCCAGATCACCACCTAAGGCCCCTAATTGACCGCTTAGTGATAAAGGAGGTAGGGGTGCAGATACAGCCACGAGGTTTTCCTTGAAGCAACCACCCTTGAAAGAGTGAGTAATAGCTCACTGATTGAGCGCTCTTGCGCCGAAGATGAACGGGGCTAAGTGATCTATCGAAGTTGTGGGATGTAAAAATACATCGGTAGGGGAGCGTTCCACCTTGAGAGGGAAGCATCCGCTCGAGCAGTAGTGGGCGAAGCGGAAGCGATAATGTCAGTTTGGGTAACGCAAACATCGGTGAGAATCCAATATCCTGAAAACCTAAGGGTTCCTCCGCAAGGTTCGTTCAGGGAGGGTGAGTTGGGGCTTAAGATCAGGCGGGAACCAAAACATGACACCTTGCACAACCGCGATATAAAACATTGGTCGAAAGTTTGTTTTCAGGTCAAGACCAACTCCAGAAATTCCTTACGATTACAAGGAAAATGCTGTGGGTACTATACACAAAAATTATACAAACTGACACGTGGCAGTGCAATCAAGTATTATACAGAGTCTTGGAGTGATGTACAACACTTTGCAATTCTACATCAGTTTGTATAACTTTTTGTGTAATTTGTTTGTACCCATAGCCCTCGTCAGCATGTTTGAAGTGCTGATGCCTGTATAGCAAGACCTTCAGCGCTGAAGAGGTTTCTCCGAAAAGCAAGAATAGGTAATAATGATGATAAGGTCCTCCCTCATGCCTTTTCCTCATCAGTTATAAGAAAATAATCTGAAGAAAACTGAACGAGCATGAAATTCAAGAGAAAAAAATCCTCATTCAAGTGTTAAAAAACAGAACTACCCAACAGAGTAATTGGTTTTATGTGCTGAAAAATATTACAAGTTACCTTGCTCACGACGATGACGACATCAAACAATTTCTTTCTTTTTCTTATTTCCAAATTTTGTTCTTTGGTGTGCAGATTGGACACAATGGTAGTTGATATTGGCCCCCCTGCTGATTGGGTGAAGATCAATGTGCAGAGAACTGTATGTTTCTCTTATATCCCTGGTAGACATTATCTTATATTGTTGTCTCATACACTTTCCATTACATTTATACTAGTTTTTCGAATTTGACTATACAGAAAGATTGCTTTGAGGTGTATGCTTTAGTTCCTGGGCTTTTGCGCGAGGAGGTAAGTAGAGATATTTGGAAGTTCAACATTTCTGTCATAGTGTTTCGCAATCACATAATGCCTGTGTAACTCTTGAAATTGTGTTTGATAATGAAGAGGCGGACATTTAATTTGTTCATTGTATGCCTGGAAGTCTTAGTCGAAGTCTTTACAAATGATACAGTCAATGGCACAAAAAAGAGCTTTCACAAAGAAAAGTAAATCCTGTGTCTAATATATTGAATGAATTATCAAGAGGCTTACATCACATATTTATAGCCTATATATGCGTGCCCTAGTCAGCGTAGAGAAACACTAATAAATGTAGAAAGACTAGAAAGTCAATCATATGCCCTGATCCTAAGGAATATATCCCTTTAGCCTAGACTAATGCTAAATAAGGGAAGGAATTTGATGAGAATTAGGGCGTGGAAGTGAAAAAGAAAGAAATTAACTACACAACAACAACAACATGGAAAATGTAGGAGGTTCTATTATTTCTCTCTCTAATCTCTTAATCTCTAATGGTCAAAAGTGCTACAATGAGGGCCTCAATAGCTATTTATACTAAGAGGCTAAAAAATAAAAAATAAAGAATAAATGCTAAAAGGACGACTACATCTCTATGCTCACGCATCATTCTCCCCCCTTGAGAGGAATTCATATATGCGGAGTATTGGCGAAAGAAGTCAGGATCAACATGTTGCAATGTAGCCTCATTAATCCAAGAATCCTCAGCTGCAGGACGTCCAACCCAACAAATCAAATAGCGCGTGTAATTACCCGAGGCAGAGGAGATAAAGGCGGACTCAAGTATGCCCTAAATACGATCAACATGAGAACGGACTGGCTGAGCCGACGAAGAAGGAAGAGGGATTAGAGGAGGATGGGTTCCCCGAAAAGGAGAAAGGTCCGCCACATTAAATGTTTGATGCATGTGAAACTCCGGAGGAAGATCAACCTCATGCATTCGGCTCACAAGCGCGAATTATAGGAAACGGCCCAAAACGACGCATAAGAAGCTTGTTGCCTTTGCCGACATGCCGTTGTTTCTGGAGGTACACTATGACCAAGTCATCGCGCTGATATGAAACGAAATGGCGATGCGTATGCGTCGCCTCCTTGTAAGAAGCGTAAATGGACTGGAGGCGAGAACGGACATCGGCCTGTACGGAAGTCAAATGGGCTGCAAACTCCTCAGCAGAAGGGCATGTAGGAACTATCGGTGGGAGCTCGACGAGGTCAATAGGCATAGTGGGGGACTGACCCAACACAATCTGGAAAGGAGAGAAACCTGTAAAACGGTTGACGACGTTGTTGAAAGCAAATTAGGCTTGAGCAATCACCAGATCCCACCTACAGGGGTGCTCAGACGTCAAACAACGCAAAAGATCTTCCACACTCCTGTTGACCAACTCCGTCTAGCGGTATGGGGATGAAAGGCAGTGAAAAACTGGAGCTCCGTCTGTAGTAAGCGCCATAATGTCCGTAAAAAATGTCCTGTAACATGGACATCGCTATCAGAAGTAATGCTACGGGGGACGCCGTGCAAGCGGACAATCTCGCGGAAGTATAAGGTCGCAACATGAGAAGCGTCAGTCGTGCGAGAACATGGAGTGAAATGCGACATTTTGGAATCATGCCCACTGGAAGTACGGGGGAGACCCACAATGAAATCCATTGAAACGTCTTGCCACGGGTGCTCGGGTACCGGCAAGGGAGTGTACAATCCCGCATTGGAGTGCTGACCCTTGCTGTCTGACAAGTATAATAATGGCAGATGAAGGCATTAGTATCCTGTTTCATGGTGGGCCAATAAAATAGGTCTCGTGACAAAGCATGGGTGCGGGCCTGCCCCACGTAACCTGCTAAACCACCTCCATGAACCTCATAAATAATCTTCTCGCGCAAGGAGGAAGAAGGAATACACAAAGCTGTCCCCCGGTGCAAAAACCCACCCTGTAATAAGTACTCGCCTGATGCGCCATTGCCCTGCTGGCAAGCGACATAAATAGGCCCTAACTCGACATCGGTCGGGTAGAGGTCGCGAATCTCATCGAACCCAAAAACCTGACTCCGCAAGGTCACTAATGCATGGGCACGTCGGCTAAGTGCATCCACTACCATGTTCTCCTTTCAAGGCTTGTACTGAAGGTGGAAGGTATAACGCTGAAGGTAGGCTGTCCACTTGGCGTGTCGGCAACTAACATGTCGTTATCTATGGAGGAATCGTAGGGCCTCATGGTCCGATTTGATCATAAACTCTTTATGTAGGAGGTAGGGTGACCAAAACTTCACGGCTTTCACAACCGCATAGAACTCCAAATCATAGGTAGAATAGTGTAGAACCGCTCCCGTCAATTTCTAGCTAAAAAACGCAATGGGCTTCCTATTCTGGCTCAAGACGGCGCCACCCCTGTTTTGCAAGCATCGCAAGACAGCTCAAACAACTGATCAAAATCTGGCAAAGAAAGGATATGAGTAGTCGTCATCAACTCCTTGATACGTGTGAAGGCCCGATCGGCCTCCGCATTCCATCTGACTCGGCTGTCGAAGAAGTGCCCATCAGATCTGTGAGTGGAGCCATGACAATACTGAACCCTGTAATGAAACGTCGATAGAACTCCGCAAGTCCATGAAAACTACGAACCTACGTCACCTAAGTGGGGTCGGCCAATCAACGATCGCCTGAATCTTGGCGTCGTCAACCTGAACGCCATCTCCTGTACTACATATCCCAAAAAAGTCACAGATGGAACCATAAAAGCACACTTTTTCAGCGTGAGGAAAAAGCATTCGGCTCGTAAAACCTCCAGAACCTGAGTCACATGTCGCAAGTGTCCCTCCACAGACTGGCTATAAATCAAGATATCATCAAAATACACAACGAATTTGCCCAAGAATGGGCGCAAAATCTGAGTCATCAATCGCATGAACGTGGATGGGGGGTTGGAGAGACCAAAAGGCATCACCGTCCACTCATAAAGTCCATCCTTGGTTTTAAAAGGCTGTCTTCCATTCATCATCCGGCCTCATACGTATCTGGTGGTACCCACCCTTCAAGTCCAACTTGGAGAATATCGTCGCTCAATGGAGTTAGTCCAACATATCCTCGAGCCGGGGAATTGGAAACCAATACTTCATGATTTTATTAATGGCACGACAATCCATGCACATTCGCCAACTCCGATCCTTCTAGGGTGCTAGAAGTGCGGGGACCGCACAAGGAGACATGCTCTTCCGTATATACCCCTTATCACACAACTCGGTGACCTGTCTTTGTAACTCCGCATGCTCTCTAGGGGACATGCGATAGTGGGGAAGGTTGGGGAGCTGCGCCCCAAGGATGAAGTCAATCGCATGCTGTATGTCCTGAAGGGGAGGAAGCTCGTCGGGGGAGTGCACACATCACTATAAGAATCCAGTAAACTCTGAACACACGGTGGAACAGACGCCTCAGGAGTGGTGATGGGATTAGTAAGAGCATAACACATCCCCGTATCCGTGGCCTCGGTGGCCAACTCCTCATGAGAAACAAGTAGGACCGAGGGTCGAGTCATCAGAAACGGCCGCATGGGGCGACGAAGAAAGTTTCGCCCTCCATGTGTAAAAGAGTAAGTGCTGGCGTGACCGTCATGCATACTACTATAGTCAAATTGCCATGGCCTCACCAAAAGCAAGTGGCATACCCTCATGTCAATCACAGTGCAAAGAATCTCATCATGATAATGGAGAAAGCTACTCGACACTGTCGGCTACGGGCAAGTGTGGCTCCGTTACTCAACCACCCAATACGGCATGGGTGTAGCCAATAACTCCGTGGGAAGCTTTAGTTAATCTACCATCTCTTGTGCAATAAAGTTATCACCGGCTCCCCCATCTATGATTATTGTGCACAAACTACCCTTCGCGGTGCAACGAGTAAAAAAAATGCTCGTTCTAATCTACGTGTCATCGGTAGGAGGAGGTGACTGAGGATCGACGAACGTTGTAATCATCACGGTATGTGTGTAGGTAGTAGAGATATCCTCAAGTTTCGCTTGGGTTCGGCAAAAGGAATCACGTTGGCGATAAAGGGATTGAGCCGTGTGTAATGTGACATTGGTAGGAATGGGAAGAATATCCAAGGAGGGTAACCCTTATATATGGAATTGGTTTTTTTAGGAGGTATGAATGTTAAGGTTTCTATTGGGGTAAATAGGGTTTGGGGTTTAATTTTTTTTTATTGAAATTGAAGAATGGGGTTTGAAATAGGATGGATCTTGGATTGTTTGGAAGGACGAGACAATGAATCGTGGGAGTGGATACTGCTTTCCTGAAATTCTGGTGATTCTTGATTTGATCGGGGTTGGATCTCTGCATCGGAATAAACGAGTGTCATTCCAGATGGACCAGAAGAGGATTCAGTGCAGATTGGTGATGGATTGGCGGTGGAATGGTGGGTCGGACCTCCTGCCGAGGTCACGTCTACTGTCCCGATGGCGGATGGTAGGTTCCTGCATGCCGACGGTAAGTCCAATGAGTTCGGAATGGTCTTGCCGGCTGTAGAAGCATCAGAGGCAGTCGACAGTAAGGGGACCTGCTTGATGGCTGTCTTGGTTGCCTTTTTAGGTGAAAAAGGTGATGAAAAATTAGGGTTTTTCTTAACATCATTCGGATGACTCCAATGGGAGTCCTAATCTTCTATGAACATGGCTAAACCAAGAACAAACTTGCCCCTGATACCAATTTGTTGAGAATTAGGATGCGTAAGCGTAAAAGAAGTAAATTAACTACACAACAACAACAATATGGAAAATGTAGGACGTTCTATTATTTCTCTCTCTAATCTCTTAATCCCAAATGGTCAAAAGCTATTTATATTAGGAGGCTAAAAAAGGGAAAATAAAGAATAAATGATAAAAAGATGACTACATCCCTATGCTCCTGCATCAAAGAGTACAACTATTCAATAAAAAAAGGTCGTACCCAGTGCACAAGACTCTCGCTTAATTGTAGGGTCTGGGAGAGGCGAATGTCGGCTTGCCTTGCCCCCATATATGGAGACGTTGCTCCCAAGTACACCTGTCCAACCAAGAAAGAAAAAAAGGGAGAAAAAGAAAAAAGAAAAAAGAAAAAAGAAAAAAGAAAAAAGAAAAAAGAAAAAAGAAAAAAGAAAAAAGAAAAAAGAAAAAAGAAAATTGATTGAAAGAAAGAAAAGAAAAAAAGAAGGGAATATACCTATCAAATATTACAATTAACCCCATGACTCAATACTCCCTCGTTAGAAAGAGTTCATGGGAAAATTTGAGCCGCACGAACATGAGTTTGAAAATTTTGGGCACTTAATTTTTTGGACTAAAGGTGCAATTTTTATTGTCCCAGAACTAAATTCCTCCTCAACTACAAATGTGGGCCAAATTTGTAATGTCTCCGTCCGAAATAAATCAACTTCCAAATGTTTTTCTGGGGGGGAATATCTTGGGCCTCAAACACGACAGCTTTCTTCGAATCATGGCTAACCTTGTTATTTGATCCACTTCTCACCAACCCATTTTTCTTAATTCTACAGTCTGATCACATCCTATTGGAAGGGACCACATCATGTTGTGAACTAAATAACAAGAAACTTGTAGCCATGGTTCCTTGTCTTCAATGCCTAATGGACCGTGATCTCTGATGTTCGTGACAAAACCTGAAGGTGGAATAGGTAATTCTAACGTAGAAAACAGTCGCTCGTTCGCCTGTTGGCAGAAAGATCTTTCGACAGAGGCGTGAACCGGAGGGGTAAGGTATTTTTTTTCGTGTTCTGGAATAGTCAAGGCCAAAGGGAGTGTGAGGTGAGTGCAAAGGGATTTTAACAGTTGGTCTCGCTTCTTGCCGCCTGCCCTTTTTGAATCGAAATTGTTGGAGCTCAACAACCTCCGAGATGGAACTCGTGAAGTATTGGATTATATCCCTTAACGCTGTTGATCGTCATCACATCGCTAAACTCTCGGCAGAAACGTGCTTTGGTTGCGACACATAGGATCAACCTCAAAAGGGCTTTAAAATTGGATCCCTTGCTGGCGAGTGGTCCTAAGGTTGACGGCGACTGAGTTGGCTGTGTTTACGGCTTGAGAATGCATAACGCCCACGTCCCTAGAGAGTTGGAATTGAGATTGCAGTAGAATAATGATTGCATTCCGAGTTCACCGAGGGTTATGTTGTGGTGTGAATAAAGGGCCTTTTCGTCATTTTGTCATTTTTTTGTCTTTATTTTATTTTTAGTATTCATTGTACTTTTCCTTTTGTTTTGTATTTAGAGGTAGGAAGGTTATTTGACACTTAAGGGCGTAATTGTAATTAAATTCTTAGCTTAGAGGCCAAGCAACCTCCTTCCTATAAGTACTCTTTTGTAGCCTCATTTGAGGCATTCTTCCATTTTGTGAGATAGTGATTTGAGAGAGTTTAGAGAGATTTATCTTTTTTTACTCCCATTTGGCGTCATTTACGTCAATTGGTATCAGAGCCTAATCGGTTCTACCCAGTTGTTGTTGTTGCAAGACAAAAGCTCATAAACGTCACGTGGGTCTAAAAAAGATGAACACCTCAGCTGCAACTCCTCTCGATCAAATCATGGAGACTCAACCGATTGATGACCCGAGTAGATGAGATTGACGCACGAAATCCTCTGCCGACAATCACCATTGACCGCCCCCACACCGCCCCGGTAACACCTCAAAACTTAACCCTAATTTTCCCAAATCAACCCATTCTATACCTCTCCCGCAATAAAACCCTAATTTTGCAAACCCTGACCCCAATTTCAACAAGAAAGCACGACCATGGAGGTTGGTGCTCCACCACCACAACCCACCGACCGGAACACAAAAAAAATCCAAGATCATCCCTACAGACCCGAAACAACCCATTCGCCCACCGAAACTCTCCACCGAGCCCTCCGAAACCCAAAATCCTACCGCCGCAACTCCGGGACTGCCGAAACCCGCCGGAAACCCTCCACCAATCTCCGGTTATACCCTCCGGAGCCGGACAACCAAGACCAGGGCCAAACAGCCCCAATCCCGCCGCCAGTAGCACTGGCCGAACCCTGCGGCCTAATCTGCACTCGACACGGGCCCGACTTATCCAACGAGGGTCACCATTCACCTTTGACTCAACAAGAGACTTGTCCGACAATTCTTTCCCCAATTTGTGTTCAAATGACGCACCCCATGATTGGAACATACTCTCCGAGTATCGCCTATATGATCCGTGACATTCGGCATGCCAAGTGTTCAAATCGAACTCATCCATAAGCAAAGGTAACAATTCCGGTATCAAATGAGTCCTACATGCATCTAAACCCAAATCTTGAACACCAAACCCTAGAGTTTCAATCCTCGCACATTCCCAATACCATCACCCTCCAAAATTCGCCCCCACTCTCCACATACCCTCCTCCACCACCAAAATAACAACACACACCCATATACCCTCACCGCACCTTCCTCCACCCCTTATTCTTGTTTCCCCCCACTACCCATCACAAAACCCCCACAATTACCCCAACCCCCCTCAACATGACCATCCCTTCCCTCATATCTCCATTTACCCTTGCCGTCGTCCACAAAAACACCTTGAACCTCCCCATCTTCCGTCCATTCCCCCACTCCATCCGTTATCACACACCCTCACCCACCCCATCTCGCCTTTCCCACGCTTCCGCCACCATCTATTCTCCACACTTCACCACCACCCTGCCACCCGACACATGTACCCCACCATCATTCTACATGGGATGCCCGTTTTGTTCATTCCGCACCCGTTGACTCCCATGAGCGGGTACGGGAGTGGATTAGTCTACTACCACATGATGACCCCCCTTAACCCCGTCCTTACTCCGCTCCGGAGTTTGAGCCACCCCCTCCTACTGAGTGGCATACTGATGTTTCTCGTTTTGACTCTCTAGATCCGAAGGTTACTCCATACGTACCTCTCTCCGAGCGCCATTGCTTTTTGTGTTATCAAAAAGGGCACCAAATGAACCACTCTCCCTACCGTCAACCATTGGTCCCCGCTCCACCTCCTTCCCATCAACGAGAGACCATTCTACCTCATACTCTCCCTTCACCCGCCCCATTACTACTCCCACCAGCTCCTGACCCTCCTCATCCATTGCCTCGGAGACGCCCACATCGAGCATTACTTCCCGAGCCTTCGCCAGGCGATGATGACCTAGATGAGGATGCCCTGGCCCTACAGGGTGGTGGCGCCATTACACATCTGGCCCCTCAGTTACTCTCGAGGAGCATGTAGGGTGACATTCGGATAGATATCCCAATGTTTGACGGCCACCTACAACCAAATGCCGTTGTTGATTGGCTTGCCGCCATGGAGTGAATAATTGAATACAAGCGGCTGAAAGGTCGCCGGTGTGTCCTGCTAGCGTCCACCAAATTTCAGGGCTATGTGAGTGTTTGGTGGAATGACTTGGAGCAATGCTGTGTTATAGAGGGCCAGCCTCCTATACAGACTTGGGCAGAGCTTCGTGCACAATTGATGACCGCTTTTGTTCTCGCCACTTACGAGCGTGATCTCTTCTTGTGAGTCCAGTATCTTCGGCTAACACTACAATTTTAGATTACACCGAGCGCTTTCAACTTCTTTGTACTCGTACCTGCCTCGGTGAGAGTGAGGAACCGAGGATCGATCAGTATATCCATGGCCTTCAGAGCTATGTCTAGCGTGATCTCGCTTTACGTGATGTCACCTCCTTTGCCAAGGCGGTGGAATACGCCATTAAAGTCGAGTCCTTCCATCAGTCTGCTCCCCCTCCACGTGGCCGTTGCACACCAACTCCTCTCGCACCGGTGAGTCCTACTATTATGAGCCTGCACCCACTCACCCTGTAACATTCAAATGTTACAACTGTGGGGTGATTGGTCATAGAGCCTCAGATTTCTCCCTTCCCCGCCGTCGCGCTCTCTTATCTTCATGCGATCCCGAGTATCTTGAGGAGACACCGAAGATTCCACTCCAACCTTCTCTCATTAATATCCTCGATGGTGACACTGAAGGCCTTCCCCTCTGAGTTCGAGGACGAACTCTTTCAAGGGTGGTGAGTGGTGTGAATAAAGGACCTTTTGTCATTTTTTTGTCTTTCTTTTATTTTAGTATTCATTGAACTTTTCCTTTTGTTTAGTATTTAGAGGTAGGAAGGTTATTTGACACTTAAGGGCATAATTGTAATTAGATTCCTAACTTAGAGCCCAAACAACCACCTTCCTATAAATACTCTTTTGTAACCTCATTTGAGGCATTCTTCCATTTTATGAGATAGTGATTTGAGAGAGTTTAAAGAGATTTATCTTTTCTTGTTCCATTTGGCGTCATTTACGTCATGTTGATTGCCGAGAGTTGGCTGTTCTTACTGCAAGAATTGAGATTACAGCAGACGACGTCCCGTCCAAGTTCACCGTGCGTTATGGTGACTCACTGGAGCTTTCTTAGGTCACTGGAGCTTTCTAAGACAGTCTTGAAAATCAACTCACCTCATTCCCAAAATTGCTTTAGCCTTGTAAGGAGCACCCGAAGGATTGCTAATAATTTAGGAATCTCCACTCCTCGCAACTCCAACGGGAAAGTTCTCTCTTTTAGCCACATTCACTCCCTCTTATTGACCAGGCCAAGTTCATATGAAAAGCCTTCGAAAGATCTTGAAAAGGCCTTGTAGTAGGGGGCCCAAAGCCCCTTCCTGAATAGTAGGCACATTGTATCAAAAGAAATCCAGTGAAGTTTTTCTTTTGTCTTCATTACCTTCCTCTTTTCGATGCAAAGGCAATGGCGGTGGGCGGGAGAAGGAGAGCATGTATGGGTGGTATGAAAGCCATAAGCGGAGGCATGGCTTCTTTTCTTTCTCTTTCGAAAAAGCGAGCTTTGCACCCTTCGCAGAAGCCTCATTTGCAGCAAGCTTTGGCAGCATCGTTTCTTTGCAAGTGAGATGCAAGACTTTCATGGAGTTCCTCTCTTTGGCAGATGGTTTGCGCCAGGATGGAACATGGTTTCTTATTGTTTCCGAGAATCTATATTGGTAAATACAAATGTAAATTTGAACAGTCAGAAAAGAAATGACATTGCGTGTTTCGAACTCTTGATGTGAATGATGAGTGTTAATAATTGGTAATTTCACTTCAAAGTTTTTAAAACTGGTGGAATGTTCTTACATATTAGCTGCTTTTTTTTTTTCCTTTCGAATCTCTTGTGAAATGATAAATAGTATAAGCTACCCTACTTTAATTTAGCATAATTCATTCTATAGATTTGTTCATCTTTTCCTTTCCTTTTTCCCTTCTTGGTGGGAAGAAGTTTTTTTTTGGGTGGGAGTGGATTACATTAGGAGGAATTTCTTGTTGGTTTTTGATTAAATTGTATGCATTAGGAGTAGACACTGGGAAACTCTGAGTAAAAATATCCCCATTAGCCTCTTGCTTTTCCAGTTGTCTAGTCATTCTGATTTACTGTACAAAAATCTCCTCGTATGATTGAATCAGGTGCGCGTACAGTCTGATCCAGTGGGACGCTTGGTTATATCTGGTCAACCAGAGCAACTGGATAATCCTTGGGGCGTCACTCCATTTAAAAAGGTTTGTTTACAGATTTCAAAAGCATCGAAAGAGTTCAGAGCCCATAGATTTGGATGTTTGGTTATGCAAACAATTGGTCTCCTTGAAGATTTATCCAACATATGCGTACATCACAATCACAACTTTTACTACATTTTGATTGAAATTATAACATTTTAACCTGAGGGATGAAAATAGTACCAAGTAGGATCTTGAGTAGTCTGGTTTCCTTTTTGGTTATTGGTGATTTCTTTGGGTTAATCCAGTCCTTAAATCTGAATTAATTAGTTCTCAAGTGAGCAAAACTTTGGCAGAGACTTGATATGAGAAACTGGGTTGTATTTTCAGGTTGTCAGCTTGCCATCTAGGATTGATCCGCATCAGACATCTGCTGTCGTTACCTTGCATGGCCAGTTGTTTGTGCGTGTACCATTCGAGCAATCAGATCTGTAGATTTTCAGAGAAATGCAGTGCAGACATGAAGGCGTAGGGTTTGCTTGTGCAACCAAAGCTTAAATTGTAGTTTTTTAGGTGTAGTGTAGCTAATCCATGGAGTTAGGTTTGATTTTGTTTGTTCTTTTTTATTTTTATTTTTATTTTTATTTTTTTCCTGTAGTTATTTATCATCAAGTATTAGGGTTGGGTATCATGGCTGTGTGTTCAGTTTATTAGGAGTCGCAACAAAAGCTAGCCTTTTACTTTTATTAAAAAGTAACAGTTTTTATTAAAAAGTAGATCGTTTCTTGACATTTGGTCACTTTATTACTTGTTTGCTATGAATCTGAGTTTGCATGTGGACTGCTCTAAGTTGGGACCAACCAATCAGTCTTTCTCTCTTCAGGCTATTATGATACTAAAAGTCGCCCTATGTTGGTCTTCATTATAGTTTTAACACAAATACAAATGATATATTCATTTTTAATATAAGTTTTTTATTTTTATTTATTTATTTTTAATATAAGTTTACTTGTAAATAACATTGTGCTTACCAAAAGTCACGACCCCGCCCCAATTTAGTAGTAGGGAATGAGTATCTTGACATGCCACTAAGGCAACATGTATTCTGACATAATTGTTTCCTTAAAGAAGTGCAACGGAAATAAAATCACGTGGTTATGAATCGTAAAATATTGAGAGCAAATGAATTACGTCATCAGAGCTTTCTAAAGGAAACTTCATTTGTATTAAAAGTAGCGATTAATTACAACTTTAAGACAAACTTTAAAAACTTAATAACAAAAGAAGCTCAAAAGGCTGAATCTTCAACACAGTCCTTTTTAGTTCCCTTCCCGAACTTACTTATTTCCTGAAAAATGATTATTTATACAACATCAGCTAAAAGTCGAGTGATAATTAATTTCCAGACTTTCCATGGCTTTTCAGAAAAATTGATATCTATTCAATTTCCAACAGAAGACATATACATATATGGACAAGAATTTGCAGTAAAATATATAAAGTAAACTGACAGTATATATTTTCACAATAATCAGTTCAGAACAGAACAAATAAAATAATTGAGCAATATGTCAATAATTCAATTTTTATTTTGATGGCCATGTACGCTCTAATACCCAAATAAACAAACAGTGTTACCAAATGTTTCCACCCGACAACAACATAGACAGAAAATCATGATATCTGGAACAACGCCTTATTTAGGGCACACCAGCGATAAACCAGCCGGGAAGGTACTACCTAGATATTTCTACCCGGTAGTCAAGGCCAACATAGTAAGAGAGTTGCCATACGCCGAATCAATAATTTCAGAATTCAAATCAGATGTATATATCGAGAGATATACACATAACAAATGACGAAATCATCGATATCAGATGTATTTTGAGAATAAAATCATTTCACAAAATATATGTACTTTGCATAATATCATATAATCAAAATACACAAGGAATGTCACAAAGTACTCACCTAGAACAGAAATCCGAAGTTACAGAAATAGAGTCTTGGATCGCTCGTTAATCTTGAGACAAAACTTCTTCTTAAACTTTTCCCGTACTTTCTCTCACTATTTCCTTTTGGACTTTTGGAGTAATTTCGTATAGGAACTGATCCTAAGACCTTATTTATAGTTTACCAAAGTTATTAGGGTGTTGACACGTGTCCCAATGACTAAGCATCCATTTGGGCGAGTCAACATGTCGCGTGTCACGTAACGGCGCTATCTTGCAGCCTTAATTCATTCGGATGCGACACGTGTTTTAACTTTATCTATTTGCATGACATGTGTTTTGTCCCTTCCTTTCAAGGCGACACGTGTACGGTGTGGTGGAAAAAGTATCGCACAAGGTGTTAAGTACGATGTGTAAAGTTATTAAGGGTATTAGGGTCATTTTACACATGAAGGGTATTTTAGTAATTTTACACCATACATTTTCAATATTTCTTAGAGGTCCTTGAAAATATTTTATTTACAAAATGGTCCTTTTTATATTTTCATTTTAGTCTAGATCAGATGGTATTTAAGTGGTGCCCCTGTGACCCTCCATCTCTACTGGGAACCGACTGATGAAGAATGACTATGAATTGAATTCTTCAATTACGATCAATGAGTTTTAAAAGTTGACAAATGGGGATTCAGTAATCCTTTAAAAGAAGAAGTTATTATTAAAGTATCGTATAAACGGGACCTTAGAACGTGTACTTAAATCTTTATCAGATTAACGTGTGATCGAAGACTCAATACCAGTAAATTTGATCTCCATTTTGGGTGAGTACTCTATGCAATTTCTTGCGCTTTTTGATTATATAATTTATGCAAACTATGTATATTTTGTGAAATGCTTTTATTCTCAAAATGCACCTGATACCGATGATTACGTCGTTTGTTATATGTTTATATCTCTCCATATAAACATCTGATTTGAATTATGAAATTATTGATTCGGCCTATGGAAACTCTCTTACTATATTGGCCTTGACTACTGGGTGAAAATATTTGGGTGGTACCTTCCCAACTGGTTTATCTCTGGTGTGCCCTAAACAAGGCGGCGTTCCAGAAATCATGATTCTCTGTCTGTGATGTTACCGGGGGGAAACATTTAGTAACACTATCTGTCTGGGTATTAGAGCGTACATGGCCACTAAAACTGAATAATTGACATATGCTCAATTGTTTTATCTGCTTCTATTATGAACTGTTTATTCTGAATATATATATTGTCATTTACTTTATATATATTACTTGAAATTCCTATCTCTATGTATATACCTTCTGTTCTAAATTGAATAGGTATCAATTTTCTGAAAAACCCAGGAATGTCATGAGATTAAATCTCATTCAGCTTTTGGCTCATGTTGTATAAATAACCCTTTTTCAGGTTATAGTTAGAGATGAGGATGGATATGTGAAGAGTGAATTGAAGATTATATTTTGAGATTTGTTGTGTGGCTAGATGTTAGTGTAGAATGAGATGTTTGAGGATTTATTTCTCTTTAAGTGATTATGACACGACTTGTAATAGAATTTATTTATCTATGAGAATAAGAAGTTATGTTTTAGAGGCTCTGATGATGTGTTACCTTTTTAGCTAGTTACACAACTCATAACCATGTGAATGTATTCCGTTGCATTTATTTTAAGAGAAAATTTTAAGGCTAGAATATTTAATGCCTTGGTGGCATGTCAAGACACTCGTTCCCTACTATTTTTGGGTCGGGGTCATGATAGAGGTGGTATCAATATGGGCTCTTGATGATGAAACCGTTCGTAATTCATCCAAAATAATGTGTTTGGGGCCAATTAATTGTGTTTGTGGGTTAAAATGGTTTGAATGATCCAATAAGACGGTTTGTTGGCGGGTCATTAGCGGGTCAAAATGATTTTGGAACCTCTAAAAAATAAAACTTAAATTACTAAAAAGTTTAAAGATTTTTTTTATTTAAGTACTTACTTGCATATTTTTTTTTCAAAATTATTATACCATATTTATCCGTATATGGTATAATAATTGTTTTTTTTCCAAAAAAAGTGGGTCAACCCGATCGATCCGAATTTGACCCGACCCAACAAGCCCAAATTATTCTGTCCGACCCGTTTTTGACCTGTTTAAATTTATTCGTATATATTTTTGATCCGTCCATAACCGTTCATTTGCCACTACTACTTGTGTATTATCTATATCTATGTCACCTTTGAGTTTGTGGGAGCATTTACGATTACACTTTCGTTTCTTGAATGAATTTTTAAAATAAAATATTTGGACTTGGCCTGCTGAAAAAATAACACAAAAAAATCTTTAAATATACTCGTTTCTTAAGGTTCTGACAGACCACATAATCAGGTTCATATGTACACTTCATATTACATTCTAGGGAATAATGGTGCTTGTTAGTCCATTTCAAATCCATAATTCTATTTTTAAAAATAGTATATAAAAGTAGACTGTATTAGAAAGGCATTCGAACAATACACCAATTTTAAGAGGATAAATTTGGAAAATAAGTTTTTTTCTTAAAATGTGTGATTTCCAAATGACGATTGTTAACTTGAGATGGGGGGAGTACTATAATTTTTTTGGTAGGGGTGTGGGTGGGGTGGGTGGGTTGGGGGGAGGGGATTGTTGAATGGGCAAGGACAAGCTAATTGGATATAACAACGTTTGTAATGCCCTATATTATTAGAAATCCATTTAAAAATAAATAAATAAACATAATAGTTTTTTTTTGTTTTAGTCCTATCTACAAAGGTGTATTTAGGCTCTACTCCCATGTGCTTTTAAAATTGTAAAAAGTCCTATAACCGTCCAAAACTCCCTATAACTTCCCTGTAACCATCCATCATTCTTTTTGTAGACAATGACACTTGTTCAATATTGGACCAACAATAAAAAAAATAAAAAGGTGAGAGTGGTGACAAATAAATCATTATAAATATGACTAAATACTTAAGATCCCTAAACATAATTCACTATGAAGAAACAGTTGATACACTTTGTAGTTATGACCATTGTGTCAGCCTTGTAGGTAAACATTTGAAGTGCGAAAGGTTGGGATAATTGTATTGACAATATTATATGGGAGTTTCTAAGGGCACCATATAATTTGCTTCATAATATTACAAGATAAAAAAATGGATTTTTTGTTAGGGGTATATTCATATTCTTTTCCCCAACTACAACACAAAAATCACTACACTCCAAACTCTCTCACTCTCTCTCTCTCTCTCTCTCTCTCTCTATCCACTACACTCCAAACCCTCCTTTTCTCATCTTCACTTCAACCAACAAAAATTGTCTCTATTAATCCAACCATAAATCTTCAACAACATCTTCAACAACATTAAAGTGTTGTTCTATTGGTCACACTCCATTATTAAAGTTTTGTCCCCACATCAATAACCTTATTAATTATCTAGGGCTTATTCTTTAAATATTCAAATACTAATGGATATTCCACATTAGACAATGACAAAATCTCAAAAAGTAAATGACAACTTTACAAATCCCATTTTTGAGGTAACTTTGGGTCCCATTACACACACACACACACGCATATATATATATGTTTTTTCATAAGGATTGAAACTCTAAAAAAATGCAGAAAATGTACAGTTGGTTCGGGATCAGGACCCCAATTTCAAGGAAGAAATTCAGGGTAAACCTCCCGAACCAACTCTATACTTTTTTTTTTCAAAGTAGGGCCATTTGGTATAATCATACCTAACCAAATATACATATTCGGTATATATACCCCGAACCATCTATAACAATTCGTTATGTTCACACCGAACCGAATGAGTTTATTCGTTATGTTCACCCCGAACCATCTAAAACAATTCGTTATGTTCCCCCCGAAATAATGAAATCAGTTCGTGATGTTCATGCCGAATCGAATTAAAACCTAGAAAATGTTGCTTGCTTGTTATCAAATGTAATTACATTGCGATTAAAATTCCATTTATTCCAACCTGACAATAATTTTACTTATGCAGGATTCCTTCTTGGATTTCAATTCCTTGTAATTTGATCAGGATTTAACGAACATCGATATACCCCAAAACGGGGGCGGTGGTGCGGTGTTAGTAGATGTTAGTGCGACGTTCTTTACGGAGCAGGTATTATGATGTCTATCATTGATGTAATATATTTATATATTTTAATTATACTGTACTGATTCATTTTATTCTTAATTCTCAAGTATTTTTCACTCGACAAGAGTTGGTTGCTTGGACTCACAAGCAAGCCCGATCCGTTAAAACAGTAATAGTCATCACGAAGTCCGACGCACCTTATTCAATGCGTAAGGGATGTTTACACATGGGTTGCGAGAGAGGTGGTGAGTACTGTGATCATCACGGGAAGAAAGATGGGAACGTAGGGAGTGGTCAAAAGGAAAAAAGTCGGAAGAGGGATACGGCCACACGGAAGTGCAACTGCTCGTTTTTGTTGAAGGACATTCCGCTTGACAACGAACAGTGGATGTTGTCAGTCGTTAGCGCCATTCACAATCACCAATTGCCGAAAACGTTAGTTGGACATGCATATGCCGGTGGACTTACTTCGGTGGAGAAAAATATTATTGAAGAGATGTCCTTGAGTGGGGTAAAGCCGACCGCCATTCTAATGACGATTAAAAGGCGTAATGTTAATAATGTTTCGACCATGAAAATAATTTACAATGCCAAGGAGAAGTTGAGGATTTCCAAACGATAGGGTAGAACGACGATGTTAATGAAGTTGCTTGGGGATAAATATTACGTGTATTGGTATAGAACGAATGAGTCTACCATGGAGGTGGAAGACATTTTTTGGGCTCATCCAAACTCAAGCCAACTAGATGTAATACCCCGTAATTTTAATGACTTTTAATATGCGATAAATTAAAAGTTAATGAGTCAAATCAATGGGGATTAATTGAAATTAATTATGAAAAATTAATTGGGATTAATCCGGATTGAATATGACTAGAGATTAAAGTAATATATGATTTTGAATATTACTTAGTGATATAAAGTAATATGAGGATATGATGGTTTTTAATATTGTCGTGAGTAAATAATACGGCACAAATTAAAATTTAGTCGGGACGCGCTTATGAGTCGTGTCGGGACTAAAGTTGGAAAATAAAATGAGATTTATTTTTAAATCATTCGTATGATCATTTCGAGTGCGCCGTTGAGTCCGGAAGGGTCGGAATAGGCAGAATAGACTGTCTGGGGGTTTGATTTGGGTCTCGGGCCAATTGGAAGATGAAAGGACACCCCGAAAGGGCATTTTAGTCATTTTTCTTGGGAGATGAATATTACCTACGTTTTTTTGTCTTTTAGCTAACCTTGGAGACTTACTATATATGTGAGTTTAGATTGTAAGTAAGGTTCATTTCATCAAAACACAAAGTGAGGTCTTTTGAGAGAGAATGAAAAGACTTAGAGAGAAAATGAAAGGTTATCTAGAGGAGAGGAAGGGTTGCTTGGAAATGAAGAGTCACCTAGGGAAAACTAAGGGGACAACCACCATCCCTACACCTTGAACCACCACCGGATTGCCATCGAAAAAAGGAAGAGGCGGTTCCAAACACTTATCTTCTCCCAAGGTTCAGACTTACACATAAAGCAAGTGTAATTCTTGCTCTATTTTAGTGCTTATATTATCCATGTTAGAATATGATTTCTTTTTGGATTGATGAACTTATGAATTTGGGATTAAAATGATTGATAAATCAAGATTAATGGATAGGAAAATTCATGTAGTTTGAGATTTATACATGTAGAGGCTATGAGAATGAAAATGGATAGGTTTTACATGTAGATGATTTATATATTTATTAAAGATATGAAAATGATGATAGATATTGCATGTAGATGAATCCTGCTCATGTTGAATATGGAAATTTGATGAATTGGATATGAAATGATAGTTCTAAATTCTGGATTTTTAAGAAGTATAAAAATGGAGAATTTAGATTAATTGAAATTTTAAGGATTTAATGGGTTTGATGATACTACCCTTATGAACATATAGATTTGATGTTATTCTTATGTGAAAATCACCCTTGAACATGTTGGAACACTGTTAGAATATCGGGGTTTTGGGTAAAATATAATCCAGGAGAGTTTGGGTGTAAGAACATGAAGAAAAACGCAGAAAACTAAGGTTGAAGACGAACTGGAATGACGTTGATCTCGTTCGAACGAGACAGGCTGTCGTTCGAACGAGATGCCATCTCATTTGAACCAGAATTCTGGGTTTCTGACGGATTCTAAAAATTCTGTTTTAGCCCAAAAAAGTCTGGAGAATTGTATTTTAGCCCATAGTAGGTTATGAATAATTTTGGTACATTAACAAAAAGGGAGAAACTTGGGTTAATGTTGGGAAATTAAATATTGAATTAAGGATAGAAGATTATGTGTGTGATAACCACATAATAAAATACGATGAATTATGTTTGAATAATTTTGGTACATTAACAAGGAGTGAGAGACTTAGGTTAATGTTGGAAAATTATATAGAATTGAGGAATAAAATTACGTGAGAGATATCTACATAATAATAATAATAATAATAATAATAATAATAATAATAATAATAATAATAATAATATTAATAATACGATTAAGAGATGAATAATCGTCAGGTCAAGTACGGGTAATATTGGTTATATATATACGGGTCCTTGGGATTATGTGAGTGATAACTACATAATAAATATTAAATGATAATCGTGATTAACAAGTACGGGTGATATTCGAGAAATACGACGGGTACTTGGGGTAGGATGAAATCCTAATATGATATTGGTCGAGTGTGTACCGAATTTTATATAGGTTGATGTGTATACCTATTGATTGTTGATTTATGTGTATGACATATGTATCCTACTTGTTATCGACGAGAGGTTTGCGCGTAGAGGACAGTCATATCCTAATGAGCTTTATGGGAGATTTTTGACTTGTGCGTCAGAACATAGGACTTAGGTTGGATTGCCATGTAAGAAAACAATAGTATTGAACGGTCATTTGGGTGCATATCCCAAAGACTTAGGACCATGTTCGCCTCTAATATGTGTATTTTGATCTTTATAGTTTGAGGGATACACCGAACCAGCAGTCCTTTATACAATGACGAGATGTACCCAAACATGATAGCAGAGTATGCATGCACCGCAGCTGAGTCTCGGGGTACAATAATGTATATATATTAGAGTGAATGTATATATATACTTGTGATATATTTTACATCTTGCGCCGTAGCTGAGCCTAAGGGAGCCATATTAGTGTATATATACGATAGTGTGAAAATGTATATATACATGGGTTATTATCTACTATGTGAATTAAGTAGACATGAAAGATAATGAAATTGAAATGAATTAAGTAAGTGAATACTTAATTATATTGCATTGAAAAAGGGTTTATCCATGTTAAAGAGAAATTGGATATATATATGTGTCACCTGTATTGCGAGATAAATACGTGGGAAAGATATGAGCTAAGGTTAGTTGGCACTGATATGAACTAGTTAGCATGAGAAAAGTAACTAGTATAGTTTTAAGGTACATTAGGTGTGCACTCTAGATGAGAGGTGATGATCTCAAGAGAGAGTTCAATAATCTAACATGTATATAATAATTGCTGAATATATCATTTATTCACTTGCTATTTTCTAAACTATTTTTACAATCGGGCTCTGACCCGTTTTATTGCATATTCTCTTCTCTCTCTCGTAGTCCAGCCACTGGGGCTCCAGTTATAGGGGATTGATTATTGACGTGCGATGGGTGCTTTGGAATTGCAGATTTTTTATTAGACGCTTCATCTTCTTGATTCATATGTTGTAGCTATTTCATTTAGGGCATGTCGCCCAAAGGATTCTAGTCTTTCCATCTCAGACAGTTTATTTACTTGTGTCGGAGTTGATTACATTTGGTTTACGTCGGATTATTGTATTGAAATTTTAAACTAGAGAGTTTTATTCCAGTTACATTTAATTTAGTTTTATTATTACTCAATTGTTATTCATTATGTGCATGGATTGTGTTAAATGGTTTATGTTTTAAAAGTGGAATTTTTAATTAAATTAAAATTGGAAAATTTTAACACCCGTTTGAATAAGTATTAGGTCATTATATTTTCGACAGTGATGCTAAGAATGATCTAACTGTATATTCTGTTTTAATTTGGTATGGGGCTGATTACCCGATATTTAATTAAGCGGGATGTTACAGGTGGTATCAGAGCATCAGGTTCTAGTGTCTTTTAGGATCTGTATGACCTATTACGTTTCAGCGTAACGTTCTTTGACATAGAGCCTTATAATAGGGATTGTTGTATTCCTCTTCGTATTCTAACTTACGTTCTCCTGCGAGAGTCGTTAGAAGGACAGCGGGAGGAGGACTTAGTCGAAGACTTAGAAGATTTTTGAAATGGTGATTGAGATATAACCCACCATAATTGTTGTTCAGGCTGAGGATAATAAAAAAGACGTTCGGGAGTTGTAGTTTCCCAAGCACCATCACAAATGACGTTTGTACCGTTCCAGACTCACCAACATAGCTGGAATGGGAGTGAGTCAGATGGGACTTTGAAGTAGACCATCCGTAGAAATGTTAAAAATGCAAAGATTTTGTGTGTTAGCCAATGGATGGAGAATATCCATAGGCTTTGGCATATAGCAGAGTATTGAATACCTGAAGTAAAAATTGGGGTAAATTTTTTCTTGTCTCGCAGGAGCAGTGTTGTAATAGTGAAAGTCAATCACCATGTTCGAAAGGTAAAATATTGTGCCAATGTAAGGATCTTAAGTACGGTCTTATCGCAAGTTCATTCATCTGGTGTTCAGAAGGTGATGTGAACGACATCTTGAACTTTGTACACATAGCGGTAGGTACAATAAAGAAAAGAGCCCTTGACTGGGCGATGGACTCACAAGAGGAGTCTCCAACACTTATGGGACTTTCTGTTTGGATGCTTAATGCTGATGGCGACAATGTCGTGTTTTTGACAATGAAGATATAAATGCTTCTATGTTAAGGGAGTAAGGAGTTAAAGGATTTAACCAAGTAATAAGACTGGACGTAACGATGTTAGTAAAACACCACGGGAGGTGGGGTGGGGGACCCATTTAAACGATTCAGATGGTTAAATTTCTACCAAGTGATGGTAAATTCAGTCAGGGCTGTTGAAGCTAGCAGTGTGTTCCTTAGGGCCAGCGAAACCAAGGGAACAATGAAGGTGGCAATCGGAGTTGAAGCTAACAGGTTCCCGAGAGAAGGACAACCCTAATATATGGTCTGTATGGCCTAGAATAGGGAATTATATGAAGAGGTATTATCTGTGGAGAGCAAGACTACATGCATTGAATTTTGCCTAAAGCAAGTAAAATTGACAGGAGCCTGTTGCCTATCAGGGGCAATGATAAAGACAGTTTTGGTTCAGTTCGAACAAGCGTGTTGTATCCGGGAACCATTTGAACGGCCAGGGCGATTGGCAAGGAAGGAAACTTGGGTTATCCTCGGGAGATTGAGGTATGCTTTATGTGACACAAACGAGCCACGCTAGTTTGATTAGCACTAGATTCACGTGTGAGACGAGTTTAGTGGTTATATCGATACCATTATGGGTATTTGTATTTTTTGTGGTTTAACGGGATTAATTTTTGGTCTCATCCACAGGGGAGTGGGTGTAGATAGTAAGTATAATTTATTGAGATTACTCGTTTTAGTGATGTGTTATATAAGTAAGATATCATCCTGGATGTGGTTATTGATGGTTAATAATGATAGTGGAATGTTATTACAAGGCTATCATGGTTGTTGTTCCAGGACATGATGTGTTGTTTTGACGATGCTGAGAGGGTTGGCCTCGCAATCATGTGATATTGAGTAATGATAAGACTTTTGAAGAGTGTAGTCGTCTCGAGATATTTGATCCCAGTGCGTAGGAATTTTACTGATATGATTCAGAGTATTTGGGTTTATTATTAAGCGTAGAGGCTTAACTCATTTTTATATTTAGTGATCAGGACTTGGTGATAGATATAGCGCATTGTTATATCACTCATTTAGAGACATGGGAGTTGAGATTTATATTTATATGTCTGGGGATTAGGATTTTGAGTGTCTAGGTTATGTACCTCGAGTTTACAAATCTCGATGACCGACAATGTTAGGTAGTAGTGTATTGGGGGGGGGGGGGGTCCTTGTTTGGATTTCGCTTGCGAGACATCCCACGCATGAAACCCAACAAATTTCGGGAGTTGATAGATGTGTTGGGCGATAGGGCAATAGCTAGAACTTTAGTTGTTTCTCGTTTTATGAGTGGAGAAAATCCCTTGAGTGTACAACTTGAGGCTAGGGGAGCCAGTCCACATTTGTGCTGCGATGCATGGAATGGAGGGTGTATGGGCGCACTGGTTAGTTTGATATTTTCATATCATCCGAGATAGAAGGACGTGGGAATGAATGTGCGAAATATATGCCTGTGGGGCAGTTATAAACAAAGTTAGAATGGTAGAATAGATTGCACGTTGAGTGGGAAGAACGAAAATCCAAGTTTATAAGTGCTATGAGAGTAACACACCAAAGATGGATTGAAAGACTATGAGAAGCCATTTAAAAAGGATATCTCTTGAGAAGAGAAAAATCCAACTATTGTGGAAAATAAAGCGGAGTCCTACTCAGTCGAATATTGAGAGTGGCTTGCACTTAAATAAGATTGTTGTTGCCTAATAGGTGAAAAGGGGTCCAGAAGTGCGCATTGTGGTGAAAAGTGCACGGGTCTGATGTGACACCCCGCCTAATAAAATACCGGGCGATCACTTCTATATCAAATTAAAACAGGAGTCTCATATGGCTCATTCTTAGCATCACTGTCGAAAACCAATTTAATTACTAATATCCTATTAGGCCGGTGTCAAATTTTTTTTAATTAACTAATCTTTTAAACCAAACCATTCAAATAAAACAATTACAACAGTTTACAAGCAACAACTGAAATGAAATAAAATAGAATAACCGTACACTCGGTACAATAACACAACCAAATCGAATGCCGAGTTAAAAGGCGATAAAAGAATAAATGAGTATAGTGGGACATAAGCCCGAATGTTTCTACAATACCTCCTATCTAGATCTCAATGATAGAAGCGTCTAATATAAACCTGCTTGCATCCACAGCTGCTGCAGTAAACGTCTGACTCGAAAGAATCATCATCCAGGCGTCCCTGTGTCTGGACACCTATATATATATATATATATAGATATAGCAAGAGGGGAAAATAGGGAAACGGGTCAGAGCCCAAGTTTTGAAAACATTTTAGCAAGTGCTTAAAATCCATAATTTAAAATATGTTATTTCTCATATTTAAACTGGTATCGCTCTCACATGAGATACACCTCACCCCTCTTCTAACAGTGCACAACTATCGCATACCTTTTTAAACATCCTAGTTAAGCTACCCTGCCTAACTAATGTAATTACCCATCTTCTAATAATCCTCATCAATTCGAGTACTAAGGACTAAACTTCTCACCATTCCCAACATTACGTTACGTTCATGCGTGGGGTGTCTCGCGAAGCGAAATCCAAACAAGGAACCCCCCCGATACATTACTATGTGATAATTTTGATCATCGGGATCCATTAGGCCTTCAGTACATACCATATTTATTCCATCCCGTATTTATTAATAGTTCTCATTAGAACCTAAGATTTATATTCATATAAATCTGGATATTCATTTACCAGAAGTAATATCACCCTTTATTCATTCTTTTCACTTTATACAAGGTTAGGTTATATGATATCTCATCTTATATATATAAACAATATACTATATGCAACAAGTATATTAATCATCCACCGAACTATAATATAAGTGGCTTAGCCATTCTCATTTACTAAGCATCCGTGGATTATCTCAAGTACACATATATGTTAATCACAATACATATATACATATATGGCACCCCTAGGCTCATCTGCCGTGCACTCATACTCTGCTATCAAATCCTTGTACATCACGCACATAAGGATTACGCGTTCCACATCACTCAGGAACCGTATCAATACAAATCACACTTATTGGAGGCGAACATAGTTCACATACCCATGGGTCACGCACATACCTACGCTCCCATAGTCAGTAGACTTATTGACTCACAAATAAGCCCTTCACAGTCCTATGTTCTTGAGGTACCAAATCTAAAATCCCCCCGAAGGCAACACAGGATAAGATTGTCCTCACACGAACGCCAACCTCCCGTGATAGCAAGTATGGTAGGTATGTCATACACATAATAAACAATCATATTGGTACACATTCCACCTATATAAATATATCATCAATTTGGTATTCACACAACCATATTATAATTATAGGTATTTCTCTCACCTATACATAATTCCCCATAGGTAATTATTTAACCCACGTATATAATAACATTCAGGCATACGCACAATTCGTACAATAAATTTCCTACATAGTATATTTATCTCTCGAATATCCTACGCATTTATCAATTTTGACTAATCCTCAATATATTATTTCCGAGCTTTTCTCACCGCACGATGACAATACCAACAACACCGATATATTTATTCGTCCCATAAATAACGATAGGCATTCCTCTCACCTATAATAATTGTCATAAATAGACGTATTGGATGACTGCTCAATTCTCTTTAGATCGTATCCTAAATTTCATCCTAGTCACCTCATAGAATTTTACTCAATCAAAATTGGCATATAAGTGTGTTTTCTACGCGCACAATTACTTATGTAAAATTTTGCTCACCGAAACATCACCTCGAGTGTTACTCCTCCCAAACACCCCTATTTGGGTAAATCTTGGAGTTTAGTTTCATCTAACCCAAGATAAGTACCTTACTAAAAAAATATATTTATAAGTCCCCATACTATTTTTAAGAACCCCAAATATTTATCTCCAAAGAATTCTAGCCTTTATTTTTCCAAAATCCGAGTGCATTTCCGAGTTGGTGATTTTACCCCGAAACTATCATCTTATAAAAATCATAACAATTCGAAGAAAAATCAGAAAAATATGAGGTTAGCACTCACGCGACCGTATTGAAAATATCTACAACTTTTATGTTTTGTCCGAGATCTGAATCGACTGTCTTCCTGTCCGAAACAGTCCATAAGTGACGCTGTTCACTATTCACCTTCTTCTCCAAAAATCCAAACCTCCATTAAAACACCTCCAAGCTTTTTATCTGCTCTCTCATCATCAACCAACCTCAAACAACCATAAATACACATATAGAAAGGGTTCTAATCATCCTAGAACCCATATTCAACAATTAATTTCAATAAATTTCAAGTTTCTCAAATTGGGTATTAATCGAGTAATATCCGTTTTAATCTTCCGAAAACCCGTTTGATCCACGAAATTTCAACCCAAAAATCTTTAATTTTATACCAACTACAATATGAGAAATTAAACACACTAAATCATAAAGCAAGTTAAACACTTGCCTCGTGGATTAAATCCGACGACCACGAGTCGAATCCCGTGAATTTTGGTCGGAAATCTCTTCTTTTCTTCTCTTTTCTTTCTTCTCTTCTTTCTCTCTTCTCTCTCTCTCTCTTAGGGCTGATATTTGGGAAATTAGGGCTTCCACCTCTTGAAATCCGAAATTGGGTATATACCCAATTATTAAATGACTCGTGTACTCATTTACGAGCCCCTACTAGTCCAAAAATGTTCGGGAACCCAAATACTACCCCGGGTACTCTATTTTGACTATCCCGGCCATTCCAAACCCAATGGCGTAGTCAAAATCTCCATCCGAGTCACTTAACTAAAATTCACTATTTTGACCCTACACGTTCAATAGCGTATTTTTCAATTTAAAATATTTCCTTTGTCGCTTTACCCAAATTGTGACATGTAATTAAAAGTAATCCACTCATATACTTAGTCTTGTAAGAAAATATAATCCATGTAAATATTAATCTGACACTCAATAACTAATATTTACTATTCACTTTATAACATTAAAACTATTTAATTTCACTCATTAATCCCAAAATTACTATTCACAATAATTCCTCAAATTGCCAAATTACATCCACCGTGCAATTTAAATACCTTTAAAAGTACGGGGTATTAGATCTAACTAGTATAGTTTTAAGGTACGTTAGGTTTTCACTCTAGATGAGAGGTGATGATCTCAAGAGAGAGTCTGATAATCTAACATATATATAATAATTTCTGAATATATCATTTTTTCACTTGCTATTTTCTAAACTATTTTTACAGTCAGGCTCTGACCCGTTTTATTGCATATTTTCTTCTCTCTCTCGTATCTTCTATTTTAGGTGTCCAGCCACTGGGACGCCAGTTATACGGGATTGGTTATTGACGTGCGATGGGTGCTTTGGAGTTGCAGATTTTGTATTAGACGTTTCATCTTCTTGATTCATAGGTTGTAGATATTTCATTTATGGCATGTCGCCCAAAGGATTCTAGTCTTTCCATCTCAGACAATTTATTTACTTGTATCGGAGTTGATTACATTTGGTTTATGTTGGATTATTGTATTGAGATTATAAACTAGAGAGTTTTATTCCAGTTGCATTTAATTCAGTTTTATTATTACTCAATTGTTATTCATTGTGTGCATGGATTGTGTTAAATGGTTAAAAGTGGAATTTTTAATAAAATTAAAATTGGAAAATTTTAACACCTATTTGATTAAGTATTAGGTCACTATATTTTCGACAGTGATGCTAAGAATGATCCAAATGTATATTCTGTTTTAATTTGGTATGGGGCTGATCACCCGGTATTTAATTAAGCGGGGTGTTACACTAGCCAAGTGCTTTCCGTCTATTGTCATTGTTGATTGGACATACAAGACCGATCACTACAAAATGCCTTTGTTCGAGATGGTTAGAATAACGTCGTGCGAAAGGACTTTTAATATTGCCTTTGCTTTTTTAGCAATGGAGAAGGTGTAGAACTATCGGTGGGCGTTGGTACGTTTGAAATCCCTTTACAACCCGATTGCATGTCCTACGATTTTCATCACAGATTGGGAGTACGCGTGAATGTTATGAATGTTTGAGTTGATTTTTCTATCGAATTTGTTCACACCCATTCATTCCATTTCCACGATTTGGTTATCTTAGTGTTAGTTCATGGTGTGTTTTATTTTTGTAAATTAATTTTACTTGACAAAGATTTGAAAAATAAAAAATAGTTTGTGGAGTTTTTTGAGTTTATTCTTGCATGAGCTTATTTGAGATGATTTTATATGCTTGCCGTGACCCACTCCATTTTATTATGTTTTATTCTTTTCCTTGTCTATTTTGGACAAATGAAAAGGGGGAGAACGAATTATGAATTATGGGGGAGACTTGATTTGATTTATGTTTATCTAATTTCTAACTCGCTACTTCACGAAAGTATTTGCTTTGTTTTTTGTGTGTAGGACTTTGATGAATATTTGGAAAGCACATAATATAAGAGCAAGGAAATCAAAGAGATTTGAAGATTTGAAAGTTGAAGATTTTTGAAGACTTGCATATTTAGTATCTTTCCTGTATCGGGTTCATGGGAGGGTATTAGATTTGTATAGGACATTTTATTGAAAATTTGAATATTTTATTTTGTACCAGAATAGACATAGTGGGAGATTTGCAAGGGCATATCATCCATAGTGCCTAGTTTACATTAAGTATGTTGTATCCCGCTACTACTGCCAAGGAAGTTCACATTCACATGCCTAAGAAGATGGATCCGAATATCATGCATCTTTAATATCTACGCGACATGACGTATACTTTGATACATATTTTGTTTTGAGTTGCATAGATTTTTTGCTAAGTATAAAGATACTTTTATAACATGTGTTTTTAATCAAAATGAGGCAGTTTTGAAATTTTAAAAGTTTTCTCAAATACTTGTAAGCGGACTATTAAAAATTAAAATTTGCGTTCCTGTCGTTCAAACGACTGGAAATTTCATTCAAATGACATGCAAATCTCGTTGGATGGTTGTTAGATGCCAGGATCGATTTTGGATCAAAAGAGATCGCACTGTTTTAATTTTTTGTAGGTCGTTCAAACGACATCCCACTGTCGTTCCAACAACATGGTGAAGTCGTTCTAATGACCTCCACCGCCTTAAAAATTAGCTTATAAATACTTGTTTCGTGAAGCTTTTTAATTAAGACTTTTCATTTATGAAAACTACATACGTGTTGCAATTTAGTCTTCACTTTTTAGGGCTAAAAACCTTTTTGACTCACACAAACACATCCCGATTACTTTTGTGAATCATCTTTGGAACCCAAACACTTCTTTTGTGAAGTTTATTCTTGTGGAGTGTTGTCTCTACTGGTGGACTTAGGGATACTCAAGGGTATTCACTACTAAGGAGGAGGACTAGGTTCTTATGATTCTCGAGGGAGTCACTGCTGGCGGCTGTGGTCATTTTGGGTTCTCAAGGAAGCCATTGTTGATTTCAAGGTAGCGGTCTTTGTGGATTCTCATGGGAGTTCATTGTAGATTTCTGTAATTGTATTTGTAAGTTTTGATTTGAAGAACTATTAGTGAACTACAAGGTATTTACCCGAAAAGGGTTTTTCCCTGAAATTTATTGTTTGCATGCTTATATGATTTATTGATTTCAATCACATAGATGCATGTTTATGGTTTATTAAAATTGGAATTTGGTTTGTTTGAGATTGACATCTAGTTAAATAAATTAATTTATTGAAATACTGCAAAATCTCAAATTGATATCACATCCTGCATTTACAAATTGGTATCAGATTTTTAGCTCGGGATTTTTACCTCTACACAATTGTCTGGATCAGATACTACATAACAAAATTGTGTATTGGAAAGGAGGAAGGAGTTTCTTTAGGACATTATTAGGTCTATAGTGTGTTTTTTGGATCTATCATATTCTTTTAGTGGTTTTGCATTAGAGAAGACCATGTACTTACTGAAATTACTTTATTTTATGTCAGTCCTAATTACTCCCATGAAAATATGGATTAGGTGCAGCCCTAGTATATGACATGTTTGGATCTGGAGAGACATATTGAGGAAGGAGTCGGGAAAGTTGAAATCAAGGACGGACATATGTATCTTTGTAGGTTACCCAAAAGGAACCAAGGGTGGGTAATTTTATGATCTTAAGGACCACAGATTATTTGTTATCACAAATTATCAGTACGTAGAGGAAGATTATATTATAGACCACAAGCCCAAGAACAAGATAATCTTTTAAGAGAGCCAAGAGGGAAATACCGAGTAATTGCTTCTAAACCACCCTTATAAGGTGAAATACAACCTGATATTAATATTGCATTGCTTAATGGTTGTGAGAGTATTATCGATGATCATTATGCATGTGTTTCTTATACTGGACCACCAGTAGAGCCACGTCATAGTGGGAGAGTCAAGAGTGATCCTAATAGATTAGTGTATTTGGATGAATACTTGAGTGAGATCCCAAGGGAACAAGAACTGGATTTCGAGAACTACGATGAGGTACTCAAAGATAAGGACTTCAAGTTTTGGATAAAGGCTATGAATACCTCGATGGATTCAATATATTCGAATCAAGTTTAGGAGCTTGTAGACTTTCCATATGGGATAAAACCCATCGAATTAAATTGAATCTATAAGAATAAAAGAGGGGTGGATGGGAAAGTGAAAAACTTTAAGGCAAGGCTTATTGCAAAAAAGGTTTACTCAAAAAGAGGGGATAATACATGAGGAAACATTATCACCTGTATCCATGCTAAAGTCTATCCGAATTCTTTTACCCGTTGTAGCTCATATCGATCTAGACATTATGCCATATACCGAGAATGGTCAAAGTAGGTTGATCACAGTCTAAATTTATGACTAGGGTGGTCACGGTCCAAATCCATAACCACCACACAAACCCTGTGACCAAAGTAAGGGGTGATATAGATAAGGGATTTGTCACAGTTGTAGACCTTGAACATGGTGGTCATGTCTCCAGGTCGTGACCAAACCTTGACCCTTCAGGAACCAAAATTCTTGTCAATTTTTCTAGGTTGATGGTCACGGTCCAAGACCTTGATCAAGATGTGACCAATACTAATGAACTATGGTAATGGTTTGAAACTATGACCCTTAACAATGACTGCCCTTTAGTTTAAATCGTCACGATCCAATGGTCACGGTTTATGGGGATTTGATTGGTCACATACCGTGGTCATGTATTGGTATTTGTTTGGTAACAGTAGGGGTCATAGTTTGGAGCCGTGACCATGTTTCTGCTATAAATAAAATCCACCTAGGGATTTTTTTATTTCACCCAAGATTTCTTCGTGTTTTCTATAACTCTCACTCTCTGCTCTCACCACCGACGTTTCTCTCCCCCTCTTCGGTGATGCACCCACCACTACCGACGATTCTCTCCCTCTCACGGTAATACGCTCTCTCATTTTATGCGTGTCAGTGTGTGTTTATATGTGTATTTGTTATGTGTGTTTGTGTATATGTTTGTGTGTGTAGATATATATGTGTGTGTGCGCTTCCATGTGTGTATGTATATATATATATATATATATATATGTGGGTACCCGGAATTTAGCACTATAAGCCTGGACGAGTAGCCCAGCCCAAGTGACCCAAAGTCCAGGCCCCTCATCTTTTGTATGGATCTGATTTCCCCACGATCCCATGAAGGGAAGTTATGGGGGAGCACGATCCCATGAAGGGAAGTTATAGGGAAGATGGCTAAAATGGAGGAATCCATCATCTCCATTAACTAAGCTACACATATATAAATTAAACCCTAGGTCCGGGGCAAAGGACAAGTTGTATTCTCTGTACTCATTCCCCAGAATATTGAGAAATAATACTGACTGCACCACCGTGGACGTAGGCATCTCTTTGCTGAACCACGTATATCCGTTGTTGTGTGATTGGCGTCTTATTTGTTCTTTCTTGGTCATTACTTCTCTCATATTTATTTGTGTTGCACAATAATTGTCACCAACAGTAATTGTCACTACAATTGGCGTCGTCTGTGGGAAGCGTTCATCTTTCCCTGAGAAGACCCCACGCCAAGAAAAGAATCTAAGATGTCTGTTCATAGCAGCAACGCTCCTCAAGCAGGAGATATTCAAGAGCCACCTGCTCCTCGCAGGATTAGGACTGAAGTCCGACGTTCAGATTGTGGGGCCCGCTTGGAAAGGCCAGCCTCAGAAGAAAGTCAAGGACCAGAAAGGTCCACGCAGATATCCAGATTGATTGATGCATATGAAGCAAGGCTCCACGAGCAGAGGGAGTCTTCTCACAGATACGAGGCTGAGAATGCTCGCTTGAAAAGAAGACTGGAAAGACAGGAGAAGGGACTACATCCTGATACCAGAAGACACCCCTATCGCACTCCTAGCCCTCAGGCGAGCAAATCTCGCAGCCGAGGAAGGAGCCCTAGGCAGGAATATCAAGGGGTCGAAGGTGGTGAATCAGACGACGACCTCCGCGAACAACTAAGAAAAGCTCGCCGCTATCAGAGTCCTGCTCGCAGCGACGAGAACATACGGAACCTGGTCCGCAGAGAAATGGACCAACATCCAACTCACCGCGGCACTAGGTCGACCAGAGAACTTGCCAGGAGAGCCCTCAAGACGCAAATGAAATCACCCTTCACGAGGGAAATTGAAGAGGAAGAGGCTCCCAAGAAATTTTCCATTCCTAGGTTCAAGATTTACGACGGGAAGACTGATCCCATTGATCATGTCAGGCAGTACCGGCAGGCCATGACCCTCTGGAATCACCGGGATGCACTGATGTGCCGTATTTTTTCCCCTCGATCCTCCATGACGTGGCCCAGAAATGGTTCAAAAAACTCCCTCACCGATCCATCAGGAATTTCAAATCCCTGGCCGAGCTCTTTACGGCTCGGTTCATCACCAGCAGCTCCCATCCCAAAAGGATGGATGCTCTATTAACCATGAAGAAAACGCCTCAAGAAACACTCTGAGACTATGCAAAGAGGTACTGGGAGTTATTCAACGAGATCGAGGACTGCGCGAAAGAGGTGGCAGTGGCCTCCTTCAGAATTGGGTTACCTAACTCTTCCCTCCTTTACCAGTCCTTGACGAAGAAGGAAGCTATGACCATTGACGACCCGATGGCCCGGATTGAGAAATACGCAAAGGTGGAAGATGTCACCCGCCTTAATGTAGGAGAAAACGGTCGAGACAAGCTCACTACCAAAGGAAGTGAGAAAGTTGAGAACCAGAAGAAAGGAGGAAAGAGTGGGGGAAAGAATGGCTCCCAAAACGGAGGAAACCCTGACGTAACAAAATCATTCCAGGCGGTCAACACTGTCTTCAAAGAGCCAATTTACAAAATTCTCGTGAAGATCAAGGATGAGCCGTTCATCAAATGGCCCCGAAAAATGGGAGGAGACCCCACGAAAAGAAACAATTCATTAAGATGCGCTTTCCACAAAGAGGAAGGGCATAAGACCGAGCACTGCAAGGCTCTTAAGACCCACCTCGAGGAGTTGGCCCAGTTTGTGCATTTGAATGACTTTGTGGAAAAGAAGGTAGAGAAAGTGGCTGCCCACAGAGAGGCGAAACCCGACAACGTGCTGGAGGATGATGCCAAACATGAATTCGCAGTAATCCACGGGGTATCTGACGTCAAGCAAATACAAGGGAACTCAGCTCGAATGGAGGTAAAGAAGCTGACAGCGGTAATGCAAGCTTTTCAGATTGATCCAGCAAAATCACAATCAGGAAAACGTCGGCGAGCAGAGGACGTCAACTACAACAAACATATTATTTTCATGGATGAAGACCTAGTGGGAGTAAGGACCCCACATCATGATGCCTTGGTCATTACACTCAGGATAGCCAACTTTGACATCGACAAGCTGCTCGTCGATCAATGAAGCTCATCCGAAGTAATGTACATCGACCTATTCAGGAAATTGAAGTTGAGCGTCGAGGACCTAAAGGGAGCTACTGTCCCTCTGGTCGGCTTCGCTGGAAAAATGACCATGCCCCTGGGCAAAATAGTACTGCCAGTGCGCGCTGGAAATGTTTCCAAGATGATCGAGTTTTTTGTGGTCGACATTGATTCACCGTATCAAGCCATCCTCGGCAGGGGATGGCTTCATGCCATGAAGGCAGTCTCCTCGACCTACCATCAGAAGCTCAAATATGTTACCGAGCGAGGAGTTATGGAGATACACGGCGACCAGGCGATGGCAAGGAAGTGCTTCATAGCGGCCATCCGACCAAAGCCAGATAAGAAAGCCGATCAACCCAGCGAGAAAGTGGAGGAAGGTGCAATTCCTTCCAAATAGCAATTAAAATATGGAAGGCCTGGAGTGGAAGAGACCAGGCTCCTCCCCTCCGAGCGTGTTGTCGAGGACCTGGTGGAAGTGGCGTCTAGGGAAGGCAACAATAGCAGAGTCTTCCTGATCGGAGCGTCACTCACCGACTAAGAGCAAAAGGAATTATCAACCTTACTCAGAAGCGACATAGACGTTTTCTCTTGGGAACCTTATGAGCTGCTAGGAATCGATCCCAATATGGTCTGCCACTAGTTTCACGTCGATCCCACATTCAAGCCAATAACGCAGAAGGCACGGCGAACTGCTCCCGAGAAGGCCAGAGCAATAGAAAAAGAAGTCGAAAAACTGCTGGAAGAAGGATCCATACGGGAGGTGCAATTCCCCAGATGGTTATCCAACCCAGTGGTAGTTCCGAAAAGCAATGGAAAGTGGAGAGTTTGCATAGACTTTACTGACCTCAACAAAGCCTGCCCCAAGGATAGCTTCCCTCTTCCGAAAATAGACCAACTAGTAGACGTCGCTGCAGCCCACGAACGAATGAGTTTCCTGGACGCGTACTCAGGATATCACCAGATTCCCTTGTATGCCCCAGATCAGAACAAAACGGCGTTTATCACGACGGTTAGTTTATATTGTTACAAGGTCATGCCTTTTGGGCTAAAAAATGCAGGGGCAACCTATCAACGACTAGTTACTAAAATGTTCAAGAATCAGATGGGAGACACAATGGAGGTCTACATCTACGACATGCTCGTCAAGAGCAAGGAGAAGGAGAATCACCTCTCGGACCTGTCAGGCACCTTCGAAATCCTCAGGAAGTACCGAATGAAACTTAATGCGAGCAAGTGTTCCTTCGGTGTCCAGTCAGGGAAGTTTCTTGGGTATTTGGTCAGCAAGCGAGGCATAGAGGCTAATCCGGACCAGATTGATGCAATTAACAGAGTGCAACCTCCTCGCACAATCCGCGATGTACAGAAGCTCACTGGGATGCTCGCTGCTCTAAATCGTTTCAATTCTAAATCCTCCGAGAGATGCAAGCTTTTCTTCCAACTCTTAAAGTGCAGAAAAGCAGTAGAGTGGAGCCCGGATTGCTCGCGAGCATTGGACAAGCTCAAGTCCTACCTAAGCACTCCACCACTGCTTGTCATACCACATCAAATGGACTCTTTGTACCTTTACCTCTCTGTATCCAGTCATACTGTCAGCTCGGCGCTAATGTGCGAAGTTACAGGAATCCAACATCCCGTCTATTATGCGAGCAAAACCTTATTGGATGCCGAGCAACGTTACCTACCCTTGGAAAAACTCGCATTCGCCCTAGTAATAGCCTCGAGAAAGCTGAAGCATTACTTCGAAGCTCATACGATCATCGTCCTTACATCACCCCCCCTAAAGACTGTCCTAAGGAAGGCGGATTTGTCAGGCAGGCTGTCTAAATGGTCAGTCGAGCTCGGCCGGTTTGACATCCAATTTCAACCAAGGAAATCTATCAAGGGTCAAATCCTCGCTGATTTCATAGCTGAATTCACAGGCGAAGAGCCCTCCGACCAGCCCAAGCCAACAGAGCAAAATAACCAAGCTACAGTGGAAACCTGGAAACTATTCGTTGATGGAGCCTCCAACTCAAAGGGGGCAGGGGTAGGAATAGTTCTTATCACTCCAGAAAACACAGTCCTTGAGCAAGGAATCAGGCTGGGATTTGCAGCCTCCAACAACGAAGCAGAATACGAAGCCCTAATAGCAGGTCTCCAAAAAGTGAAAACTCTGGGAGCAAAGCGTTTACAGGTATTCGGCAATTCGCAACTAGTTTCCAACCAGATAAGTGGAAACTATAACGAAAAGGATGAAAGAATGGCTGCCTACCTCTCCCTGGTGAAAAACTTAATGACGAGCTTTGAAGAGATCAACATCCAGCAGTTTCATAGGGGGCAAAACATCCACGCTGATGCGCTAACAACCCTGAGTTCGGCAGTTGATTCTAGCCTTAAAAGGGTTATCCCTATCGATTTCCTTAGTGGTCCAAGCATTCACAGCAACTGCGAGCTGCCAAACGCGAAACCAATACTCCAATTGGAATCAGCCCCCAGTTGGATAGATCCCTTGAAGGATTATTTAAAGGACGGGATGCTTCCAGAGGACAAGAGAAATGCCCACCAGATAAGAGTCAAAGCTACTCGCTTTCACTTATCCACAGGAGGCGACTTGTATAAAAGATATTTCTCCGGTCCCTACCTTAGATGCGTCCACCCAGGCGATGTCAAGGCAGTGCTTCACGAGCTTCACGAGCTTCACGAAGGAATCTGTGGAAGTCATGTTTGATGAAGGTCTCTAGCCTTCCGAGCAATGAAGGAAGGCTATTGGTGGCCATACATGCAAAATGACTCCGCAGTATATGTCCGCAAATGCCTGAAATGCCAACTTCACGCTCCTATGGTCCACCAGCCCGCCAGCGAATTAAAATCCCTGACCAGCCCCTGGCCTTTCGCCCAATGGGGGATGGACATCGTGGGACCACTGCCCACCGCTGCCGGCAACCACAAATATCTGTTGGTTGCAACTGACTACTTTACGAAGTGGATCGAGGCACAACCATTGGCGAACATCCGAGATGCTGACATGATGAGGTTTTTATGGAGAAATATAATCACTCGATTCGGAATCCCCAGGACCATCATCACTGACAATGGAACACAGTTCGAGAGTGGCCCTTTTCAGGACTTCTGCAACAAGCACGGGATCAGGCACCATTTCAGCTCGGTGGCTTACCCTCAAAGCAACGGACAAGCTGAAGCTTCCAACAAAACAGTGATCGCTGGATTGAAGAAACGGTTAGAGCGAGCCAAAGGCGCATGGGCAATCGAGCTACTGCATATCCTATGGGCATACAGAACGACTCCTAGGCGAGCAACAGGAGAAACGCCATTCTCACTAACATATGGTATTGAGGCAATCATCCCACTAGAGGCGGGATTGCCAACAATGAGATACGACCTTGTCGAACAAGGCCAGAACGATGAAGCTTTGCTCGCTGAACTCGACCTAGCCGACGAGCACAGGGAACTTGCCCTAGTGAAACTTGCGAGCTATCAGCAACAGCTCGCGAAGCACTACAGCAAGAGGGTCAACCCGAGGAGATTCAGAGTTGGCGACTATGTTCTAAGAAAGGTCCTGGGCAACACAGTGAAGCCATCAGACGGTAAACTGGGCCCAAACTGGGAAGGACCTTATAAGATAATTAGAGACGACCTGCAGGGTGCCTATCATTTGGAAACCATGGAGGGCAGGGAGATACCACGAGCATGGAACGCAGCTAATCTCAAGAAGTTCTATTTTTAGGAATTCTGTTATTAAATCTTTTATTGTATTCAGACAGTTCATTTCTCATTTCACTAATGAAAATCTCTCAGTTAATCACTCTTTGATTAGTAACGGTCATATTTTATTGCGCATCCCTTCCAAATCACAGGCATAATGGTCGACATAGCAGGGGAACACCCCTCCTCAGGTCATCATCATGAAGGACGACAGACCTCTTAGCATTGCCCCTGGCAATATATGAAGCCCTATAGAGTATTCTTAGGCATCAAACCTACTTTGGTTAAACAAAATCCTGATCGGATGAAGACATCCAATACCAGGTGTGTCCTCGCCAATTTCCCTACTTAGGCCTAAGGGAGTAAGACGACACAACCTAAAAGGTAAAGTGAGGGCACAATGGTATTCTTATACTGGACTCGGCGGACACTCATACGACAAAATAAAAAGGATTGTAAAGCAGCAAAAATATAAAAGGGTTGAATGAACACGTTTAGTCGGCAAAATTGCCCAAAACTCGAACTTTTCATTAATCCTTTATATTTACAAACAATGATAATACATGTTTAGTCGGCGTAGCTCACCCAAAGCATTTACAATTATCAAAAAGAAAAAGAGTAACAAAATCTCAAGGAGGTGGAAGCCTCCGAGCAAGATAATCAACAACTTTAGCTCTCCTTCCATCATCAGGAGCAGGGGCTAGCTCCTCCACGACCTCATTTGCGTCCAATTCCAATAGTTTCCGAGGAATAGCATCAATGGGGATCCATCGATCATCCCTCCTGAATGGATTGGGCATCAGAGTGGAGGAGGACATCTCGTGTCGATACCACAACATCGAGTTCCTCGGGACCTGCAGCTCTTTGAGGGCACTCAACCACCCTCTGATGAAGGAGAGCTCCTCGAACTCTGATAGTCTCATCGGAGCATCCAGCCAGCGTTGATCGTAGCCATCGAACCACACTTGTTGAGGACCGTTCTTGAACAAATGCCGTAGTCGGGTGACATCCCTCCGGAGCCCAGCAGCGATTACGTAAGCTCGTCGAACATCGTCGCGCAACTCCTCCATCTCCCTCTCACACTGTTCCTCGACTTCCCTGTTCCTACCCCTGACACTCCTACCAGCACGCGGGAGGGGAGGCCGAGCAGCCCGCGACGAAGAAGAGCCTTGTAGGACTGCCGAAACGGTGCTTGGCGAATGCTCCTTAAGCCTTTGGACCTCCCTCCTCAAGTCTTCATTCTCCCGCTGCAGTAAATACCCGACCTGGTTAATCTCGGTGGCCTCCAGCAACCTTGCTCTCAGTGCACTAACTTCTTCTTGTACTGAAGCCCCAATTTCTTCCATCTCCTGGAGCCCGTCCTTCAGCTTGGCCACTAGCTTGGACTGATCCTTATATTTTTGGTTCCTTGTCTTAGCAAACCTGCAAAGTCTAGCAAAGGCCTGGCGAACTGTAGGGCTTGCATTAGGACCAAGAGTTCTACCCAGTTGGGAGGTAACAGGAATATAGTCATCCACATCAACCAACTACAGGTAAAAGAAAGATAGAAGAAAGAAAGGGATCGGCGTAAACAAAAGGAGAATCTTCTCATTTCATTAATAAAGACCAAGTACATCGAGCAGAAAAAACTTGGAGATTACAAGCAAAAAGTACAAAAGAAAATCCTAAGAGAAGATTAACTAGCAACCTCAGGCTGCCCAGCGGTGTCTGGCTGCTTCCCCTTATCAGCTACAGCAGAGCTATCCCCCTCAACAGGAACGCTTTTAGTTGCCTGAGCAGGGCGAACACTACCAGGAGCTGTATCCAAGGGAAGATCAGTACCCTTGATGGTTGGAGCAGGAGCTTCCTCGTCCACAGTTGGCTTGGGACCCGGGTCGTGCTCTTCAAACAGGGAAGACTCAGCATCCACACCAGCAGCTAGAAGAGCTTTGTTCCAGCCCTTCTTGAAGTTCAGACGGCTGATGTAGCCAATCTGAACCTCAGCAACATCATAAGCAGCAGCCCACCCAGAGTTGTATGAGTCCTCCTTAATGGTGGCTGCCTGGGCTTTTTTTGCCTCCAGCTGCTCGGCCAGAACCTTGTTCTTCTCTGTGAGGTCCAGCTTGCTCGAGCACACAAGGTCATAAGCCTTCCTCAGCTCGCCCAGCTCCTTAACCGCGTCATCCCTCTCGCGGGCAGAATTGACGAGGGCCAGATCAGACGAAACTCGAGCCGCATCAGCGGCTTTCAGATCAGTCTCCAGCTGAGAACCCCTGGCCTCCAGAGCAGACTTTTACTGCTCTAACTCACCGTTCCTCGTTACCAGCTCGTCGCGAGAACGGTAGAGCACAACAAAGTCGGTCACAAACTGCAAAGAATAAAGAAGAGATCAGGAAGGGAAAACAATCAAGACTTGTTAAAAAATTGAGAATTAAAAGGAAATTTTACCAAGGCCAGCCTTTGGCTAGCTTGCAGGGCCAGCTGATCGGACCCCAGCGCCCTCTGGCGATCCGCAGGAAGAACTGCTCTCTCAAGTAGCGCAGGAGCTAGCTGAGGAGAAATGGCCACCGAAGCCCCCTCGGGCAAGGCAGATACTGGGACCAAAGCTTGACCTGCCTTGGTCCTTGATTCCATTTTCCTCCTCTCCTCCTCCTTCTCTCTTTCCCTTCTCCTCCTCTCCTCTACTCTCTTCTTCTCCTCCACCTTTTTCCTCTCCTCTTCTTTCCTCTTCCTCTCTTGCTCCTGAGAGGAAGGCCGAAGACCTGTAGTCACAACCCCAGATGCAGTCTTCTGTTTCTTTGACCTTTGTGCAAGGAGCACATGGTCATCATCATCATCGTCATCTCTGATCAGGTTCTTCCTTGGAGGCATATCTTCACCAGAATTGCTGGAAGTACTCGATGATCCTTGAGCCTCAGAAGCCTCCATAGAATCAGAAGAGCTGCTACTATCAGAGCTCCCTTCACTAAGATCACCTGCAGGCTCACTTTCAGAACTCCCCTCCTCTTTGTCCAACTGGATTAGCTCGGCAGTAGTCTCTTCGCAGGAAGAAAACTCTAGAACACTGTCCACAGGCCGTGCTATAAAGCTAGAGCCCACGTTCTTATACTCTAGCAAGAAAGCGGCAGATCTGGGATGCTCGCCGTCACCCAAAGGCTCTCTGATGTTCCAAGCTTTAACCAACTCAGAAATTCGGACCTCGCTGAGAGCAGTCTCCAAGTTCCGTGACCTCGCTGTAAAAGAAAACGCAGAAGGGAGTTAGAAAAATCATAAGCCAGTAGATATTGAAGCAACAGTACAAATATCTACCTATATATTCTTCCCCATAAAAGGGAACAACGAACCTCTCAGACCTCGACCCTTCAGATTGGGGAGAGAACTGCCAATTCCTAACAAGAAAACCTTCCTTCCAGTAGTCCTTATGGGAATCAGGTAGATTTACTACCAATACCCTATCAGGGCTCCTAGCTTTGAGGTACAGGACACCTGAACTAGTTCGAGAAAAGGAATAACAAAAACAGACCTCGGCAAGCCCTAACCTTGTGCCATACAGTTGGTTCATCCTATGGACGCCGTTCACTATTTTCCATACATTGGGAGAACATTGTGCAGGTACAATACTAAAATAGCTAAAGAAGTGAAGAAACAGATCATTAGGGGGAAAGGTGAGTCCCCCCTGGGAGAGCAACAAAACATGAATCCAGTGGGCATCCTCTATATCCCTAACGTTCCCAGGAGACGAGGCACAACACTCAATCTCTACCCACTCAGGAATGTTGTAAAATTTTCTAAACTCCGAGATTGACCTATTGCCAATCTTTGCCATTGGAAAATACAAGAAAAACTACAAATCAAAGAGAAAATGCAAAGGGCACGAGAAACTTACAAGACAGAAGAACAGGTCAAATGACGAAGAAGCAACGAGAGTGGAGATCGGAAGCAGAAGGTACGAAGTGCAAGAGTTCTCAGAAGATAGAAGATTACTGGAAAAAACTGAAATGACGAAAAGAAATGTGCCTTATTCCAACAAATCTTCAAAATTTAATCATATTGCACAATAAGCGAAGCGGCTGCCGCTAGAAATCGACTCTAAAGCTCCCAAGAAATTGCAACACAATAATCATTTAAATCTGTTGGGCCCACATGCATGGCACAACAAATTTAGGGGAAATTGTGGGTACCCGGAATTTAGCACTATAAGCCTGGACGAGTAGCCCAGCCCAAACGACCCAAAGTCCAGGCCCCTCATCTTTTGTATGGATCCGATTTCCCCACGATCCCATGAAGGGAAGTTATGGGGGAGCACGATCCCATGAAGGGAAGTTATAGGGAAGATGGCTAAAATGGAGGAATCCATCATCTCCATTAACTAACCTACACATATATAAATTAAACCCTAGGTCCGGGGCAAAGGACAAGTTGTATTCTCTGTACTCATTCCCCAGAATATTGAGAAATAATACTGACTGCACCACCGTGGACGTAGGCATCTCTTTGCTGAACCACGTATATCCGTTGTTGTGTGATTGGCGTCTTATTTGTTCTTTCTTGGTCATTACTTCTCTCATATTTATTTGTGTTGCACAATAATTGTCACCAACAGTAATTGTCACTACAATATATATATTTATATATATATATATATATATATATATATATATATATATATATATATGTATGTATGTATGTATGTATGTATGTGTGTGTGTGTTTCTATATGTGTATGTTTGTGTATATATATATGTATGTGTTTGCATTAAATTAGTTTAGGGTTTATTTATGTGTGTGTGTGTGTGTTTGCATTTATGTTAGATAAATTTAATGCTTACAAAAATTTGGTATAAATATGAAATTGGGTATAATTATCTGTATACAAATTGGGTAAAAATTCGAAATTATGTACAAGTATGAAATTAAAACTGAAATTGGGTATAAATCTGAAATTGAGTACAATGTTAGATTAATTGGATTCATTTTGTTGTGTAAAATTAAATTAACAAAGAAATTGGGATACTGTTGTGTAAATCTGAAATTCAAATTGAAATTGGGTATAAATCTGAAATTGGGTGTAGTGTAAGTGTGGATGTTTCACGCACACAAACTTACACATAAATGAATATATATGCACACACTTATAATTGCATACATATATACTTATATACACTTACTCATGAACACATATACTCACACGTGCACATATACAACACATACACGTATATATATGTACTTTAACACAATCGCACGTACACACATACACACACACACACACACACACACTGGTTTTGTAGTGTGGGTACATATTAATTATAGGATTAATCGAATTATAATAAACTTAATTTGAACTTGTTGATATTGTGAGAATGAATATTAATGTATATATTTGTTTGGTTAACATATTGTGAGCGTGTCCATCCTTTTGTTAAGTGGTAACTATTCGGATGAACACAAATTGGTGGAAGGTCTTGCACATTTGGTTGAAACAACGTGATTTTAGGATTACTTTAATTAAAATGAACTTAAATTGGTCTTGTTGATACTTTTTAGATGAATATTATTACATATATATTTTTGGTTAATTGTTGTGGCCGTGTTCACCCATTCCTTAAATGGTTGTTATTTGGGTGAACACAAATTAGTGGAAAGTCTTGCACATTTGGTAGACACATAGTAATTTTAGTATTAATTTAATTGAAATAAAATTAAATTGGACTTATTAATACTGTGCGGATGAATATTAATGCATATATATCTTTGGTTAACTATTATGGCCGTGTTCACCCATTCCTTAAGTGGTTGTTGTTTGGGTGAACAAAAATTGGTGGAAGGCCCTGCACATTTGGTTAACGCATAGTAATTTTAGGTTTAATTTAATTAAAATAAAATTAAATTGGTCTTATTGTGTATTATTGATTGGTTGAAAAAAATAATTTGTTTAGGATTAATTAGAGCCATTACCTCTAGGACTCATATTTACACCATCCATATATATATATATATATATATATATATATATATATATATATATTGTTTTTAGAAAAAATGAGTCACGATAATAATACTTTCAACAAGAGCTGGTGCAATTGGACCGCACGAAAAAATCTTTTATTAGTGCGCGCTATATGTAAGGAACTCCTATTTACAAGTATGTGAATAGAAAAAATGAACAGTCTAGTTATCTTACAAATCACGGAGTTGATATCTTGCAAGCGTACATGTTCGATCGTATTATATTTTCCTTGCCAGAACTTCGGGATGAGGCAGTAGAGAATATGTTTCACCTTCATAATCCCGATAGGTCACTGGCATTGGTGACACTGTTAGAAAAGGTAGAAATAAATATTCATCAATTGTGGATACAACTCTATAAAGAGAGTATTTACTTAGATTGTGATGTCTCACGACATATTCATATTAAAAGTTAGATTGCAAATAAGTTGAAGAAGAAAAGATTTTGTGTTTTTGTCACAAGACTTTATACACCAACCATACGCTTCTGCCTAGTTCGCTGCGTGCAAAATTTTGTAAATTTTTAAAAACCAATATTGATTGGATGGAAATCATACACATCGGGAATGTTTAAAAGTTGTTGAAAAAGTATATACATATATAGTCATAAACATGATTTTTGTACATTCATCGGTGTGACAACCCGCCTAATAAGATACCGGGCGATCACTCCAATATAAATTAAAACAGGAGTCTCATATGGATCATTCTTAGAATTACTGTCGAAAATCCACTTAATTACTAATAACCTGTTAGGGGCTATCCTAGTCAAGCTATCCTGCTAAACTAGTCTATCCCAAACCCACTATCAATCCTAGATAGTCCAAGCAATGTACTAAGGGCTAAACTTCACCCCAGTCTCAACGCTATGCCATGTTAATGCGTGGGGTGTCTCGCAAAACGAAATCCAAACAAGGAACCCCCCGATACACTACTACGCGGCACGGTTGATCGTCGAGATCCGCCAGTCCCTCAGTACAGAAAGATATATATAAACATATATACCATAAACATTTATAATATAAGAGCACTAAGGATTAAACTTCTCCCCAGTCTCAACACACTGCCATATTCGTGCGTGGGGTGTCTCGCAAAGCGAAATCCAAACAAGGAACCCCCCCGATACACTACTATGCCGCAAGGTCGATCGTCGGGATCCATTAGACCCTCGGTACTCGATTCATCCAATTATACATACATATACATACTTTACCATAACCATCCGGATCTATCTCCCGGACTGAGGATTCATATACAAAGTTTTTATCAATACTCATAATTTTTCAAAACTTCCCATTTCCCTTTTTATACTTAGGAAATGTAAATATAAAAGCCAATTCATTATCATGAATTGCTTTAACAAATCAGATACTTTTAAAAGCCAGTTTTATTATCATAAAAATGCTTTTCCTTTATGTCATCCCATTTCCCTTTTTATACTCAGGAAATGTACCCAAAGCCATTTTCATTATCATGAAAATGCTTTGATCAAACCATGCTTCCACATCCCTTCTTCCATCCGGGAGTGTTACCTAAGCCAAACCTTTATCCCATTTCCCTTTTTATACTCAGGAAATGTAAATTGAAGCCAATCCATTATCATGAATTGCTTCAATAAATCTAAGACCGCCCCTCCGGGTTTCTCCACTGGACGCGCCCCAAAATATCTATCATTTTCCAGGGCCTATCTATACAAGACAACCTGGGAATCTACCAACGTCGGGAAGCGGCTATATTGCCTGCGGGAAAGTCAGGACCACACCCGGAATCCCCTAACCAGCGCAGTAATACAAATGCCCATATGGCCTAGGGACTATATCCAACCTGCTCAACAGCCAGGAAGGCTTCACCACAACGCGCGCAACTTCCCTTATGATAGCGATTTAGGGAGGTGTGTATAATCCATAATTTATTAATTATGAAAAACATTTCTCATTCCATTTTGAAAATATTCATTTATATATTTTCAAAAACCTTTCCATCATAACATATATATATACCTAAATCACACAGTATATACATATCCTATATATTCTTCCTAGAATATATATAAATGGCCATAGTGGCCTATAGCATCTAGCGATGACCAATAATCCCAAAGATTCCCTCCAGGAATCATAATCATGCATTCATATATGCATGATACTACACCCAAAGCATTTTCTTACTTTAATAAGTAATACATACTTAAATCCCATCTACGGATTCATTTGGATATCTCCAATTATACCAATTCACTCTAAGTGAATATAAACATACATAACTTCCCAATTCCTCAAGTCCTTTAGGACGTAACCCTCCATAATTTCTAATTTGGAAGGGCCTTAAACATTAAACTCAAAAAGGAGAAATAATCATAATCTCCAAAATCTTGGGCTGAAAACAGGGCACCGATCGACCGGTCCTAGACCCCCGGTCGACCGCTGGTGGCAAATAAGCCTACGAAACAAAGCAGGAAGCCCTTTCTTCTTGACGCGGTCGACCGGTCACACCAGGTCTCCCAAAATTAAAATCCTTAAGTCCCTTATCCAACAACCCAAATTCATTTTCGGGGTTTCTAAACTACCCCAAAAATTATCCCGAACATATACGACATTAATTCTAGCCGTAATTTTTCCAATTCCCGATTTGATTTCCGAGTTGATGATTTCAACCCGGAGCTGTCATCTTGTAAAAATCATATCAAATCGTAGAAAAATCAGAAAAATACACGGTCGGCGTCCACGCGACCGTATCGAAAAGATCTACAACTTTCGTGTTTTGACCGAAAGCTAAATTAATTCTTTTCCTGGCCAAAAAGGCCCCCTAAGGTGACGGGTTACTATTCATCGTCTTCTCCGAGACGATTTCGGCCATTAAAGCTTCTCCCAAGCTTTTGTCGTCTCACCCAGCGCCCTACAACCTCAACCAACTACAAATATACATATATTAAGGGTTATAAACATCCTAGAACCCAAAACCACCAATTAATTTAGGTTAAAACCTAAGTTCCATAAATTGAAATATTATTTGGGGTTTAATTGTTTTAACTCCCAAAAACCCGTTTTATCCACGATAACCCACCCCAAAACCATTAGGGTTTGTTATACCAACAGTGATATGAGATATTTATGCTCAAAACTAAATAAAGCAAGTAAACACTTGCCTCGTGGATAAAATCCGACGTCCTCGATCTGAATCCCGCGGAGGCCGGCCGGAATCTCCCCCTTTTTCTTCTTTTCTTCCCTCTCTCTCTCTTCCCTCTCTTCTTTCTTCTTTCTCTTCTTTCTTCTCCCCCTCTCCCTCCTTTTATAAGGAGAAAAGGGTTAAATCCCTTTAAAACCCAAAAATGACTCGTTTATCCAATTACGAGCCTATTTAACTTCAAAATTACCCGAAACTCAATTTCGACAATCGGACACTCTTTTCCGACTATCTCGGACATTTCGAGACTCGTGGCACAGTCGAAATTTCCATCCGAGGTACTTGACCGCAAATCACTATTCTAACCCAAAATAATTAAATGCGGGTTTTCAACACCAAATCGTACATCTTTTGTCGGTATACTCCACGACGACATATAAATAAAATATTTCGACCTATATGGTCCCAAAATAATTTACAGCACCCATCGAAAATCATTCAATCCTCGAAAATCCCAAAAATTATTATTTAGGAAAATTCTCCAAATTCCAATTTATTACCAATTATGGAATTTAATGGTCTCCAAAAGAGCGGGTTGTTACAATCGGTACATTGTTTTCTTTAATTGTTGGTAATGTCAAACATGAATGGAAATGATCAACCATGTAATGGAATGAGGCCAACTAGGGGATCTATTACACCCCAACCTCAATTCTCATCACCTGTCGGTTGAAAATACTCTACGCCGTCGCATATTCTGTCTACCACTCTATGTCAAAGTCATTAAAAAACTCTCTTAATCCAATATCCCCACCTCCCGCTATCGAGGAATCCCAAGACAGTTATAAGAAATCCATTGGGTTCTCCTAGGTTCGGGAATAATTCTACTGGTAAAAAAATTGATGTCCATATTTTTAAATCCCATTGTCTGTCTCTCGAAAATATGATTGTGGGCATTGGGGGCTCAAAAAACTGGAAGAAGGTTGATCCTTCTATAAAGGATGACATGTGGGATAAACTTTTTAAGATTTCTACATTCCTATTCGGTTCGAAGGCAAAGGTTATTTTTCGAGTAACTGAGCATATAAAAACCTATGGCATGAACCTTTGGAATAATTTTTTCCTGAAGGGGGAATCAAGTTCTGATATTTTGAGTCCCCCTAAATATTCAAATGTACACCGACCAATTGAACAACTTATTGGAGAATGATTCCATAGAGGGAAAAATGACCGAGGATGAGAAAAATAAATAGAACAGGGCAAAATAAGTTGATGTCCACAAAATTGGGATAGAATCATATGGTGATCTGAAGAGTGAATGGGAGGATATGACTAAGGGGACTTCGAAAAAAGGTGAATACGTTAGTCGGGTCAAATTGTACTTAAGTGCCCCACGAGGAAGAAAAGACCAATAAACTCCTAGAGAAATTGGCTTTGACTTTGGTGAGTTTGAATTTAGTTATCATATATATACAAATTATAATAAAATAATGTTAAAATCATAGTCCTAAATATAATATTATATTACAGGAAATGATATAAGGCATGAGGAGTAGTAAGTCTGAGTGCAACCCATATGACGATGAAGTAGATGCCCTAACCAAGGTAGTTGGGAAGAACATAGGGGGGATAAGAGGCGTGGGCTCACATATGCTAAGTAACAAATTACATCACATTGCACATCTATTGGACAAGGTTTCTTCGGTGAAGACTCACATGTCGAGCCAATGGAAGAACATGGCACGATAAAAGGAGAGTGTCAGAATTTCGGATGGAGATGGGTAATGTTAGTAGTAACATGGCAATACTGATGAATGAAACCCTTCCAGATGCCTCCTCAAACATGCCCCTATCCCACACCTTAAGTTTTTTCTCCCAAGTGCCTCTTCCTGCAACATTCCCCTATGAAGTGCGTCATCTTGAAACATTCTGTGGATCATTGTCGTCCATGCATGGTGACTATGGCGAGGAGTATTATTTAAGGAACTTGTCCAATATCAAGGTCGTTGTCACATGCATGCTTGTATCCATAATGTCGGAACACCTTTCCATGATCACTCTTTGAAAGAAGGTGAGGCTCAGGTATTGGTTGATAAAGTATACGATGGTTGCGGAGATGAGTCTGTGCATGTTTAATCCGATAAAGGGTCTCTGTTAAAACATTATCAAGATTGTTATATTGTCTGGCCAATTCATTTGTTGGTCAAGATTAAGCGATGGATAATGTTTTTATCTTGGAACAAGTTTGTAATATTGTAATTATGTGGGACATATGTTGACATCATATGTTATTCCAATTTTAATTTTTTGGGGTTTATAACACCTCAATTTTTTGGGGTTTATGACATCGTAATTTTTTGGGGTTTATCTTGGAACGACATTCGCGCGACTTCGCGCGAGACCTCCTGTCTCGTCTTCTTTCCCAAAATTTCAGCGTTTTCCCACCATGAACACCTCTAAAACCTCTATTGTTCATTCCCAAACACCCAAATATCAAACCCAATTGATGTTTTAACATATTTAGATGATTTATAATAACCTAGAATCATTAATTCTTCACAATACATCCTTTAAATACTAAATCCGCAAATATATTTAACAAGAACCCTAGTTCTTAAATTAAGAGCATAACTCCAAATTAGACCCAGATCTGTTCATGAAAAATTATCATTAATTCGTGAATGTAATCCTATCTACATGAAGGGATTTAATCTCTTGAAATCTCAGTCCCAATATACGAATCATAACATCAATTTTCATCAAAATATAACTTTCATAATTAATGGGTTATCACCTACTCTAACATGAACACAATTATTACTAAAGCACGCAAGTAATAAACACTATCCTCGAATATGATGATCTGATCCGTTGGTGATGTTGGTATAGATGCGTTCCTCGTCTTTCGATCTATACGATGATGGCCACGGTGCTGGAAGATGATGCCTAAAAGCTTTGCCCCCTTGGGATTTGCTCTCCCTCACTCTCTATGACTCTCTCTTGAGTTATGTGAATGTGAGACCTAATTTCTCCCACGTAACTAATAAAATAAACTCCCAATTTTTGTCCATTTAATTCCTGTAAAAATTAAAATTACAAAATTAGCCCTACGGGATGCCGGTTTGGCCTAAAATATCTCGGAGTCCAAATACAATACCCAGGTAGTATTTTCTGATTAACTCAACCCTCCCGAACTCAATGGCGTACTCGAAATGACCATATGAGTTAATAAAAATAAATTCTATTTTTATCCCAATCAATGAGTCCCGACACGACTCACACTGGTGTCAGACTTAAATTACCAAACTGTCGTATTTCTCACTTTCGACAATTTATCAAATTTCATAATTCCATATTACATATTACATATCACACAGTAATATTCAATAATTCTCAACAATAAGTATTAACCATTGGCACGCTAGTCAATAATTATTTTAATTCGGATTAATAAACAATTAATTTCTTGCATTTTAATTTAATTAATCCAACAATAATAATTAATCATATAATTATTTAAATCATAAAAAATACGGGGTGTTACAAACACTTAGGAACATATGCCGAAACAAGGGCTTAGAAGGTGTGACACCCCGCCTAATTAAATACCGGGCGATCACTCCTTTATTAAATTAAATCAAGGTAAACAGTTGGTTCATTCTCATCATCACTGTCGATAAAAATAATTTTTTTTTCCAATTTAACACCCTAAATAATTAAGCTAAGTGTCAAAAACATTTTCATACAAACTTCCAAATTTTAATTACAGAAAAGATTTACTTACACAAAACAACATTTCTACGATATAGAATCACACCACGGTGAACTAAAATAAAACCATACATTCGTCAATCGAATGTCAACATAATAAAACCAAACATCATAAACTATCCTGAATAAATCCCATAAAACAATACTGGAATAACTGAAAATATAAAAATCCCAACAATCAATGAAATGATGAAAAGGGCGACATGTGCCCAATAAATGAGAGTAGTAGGAGTGGAGTCAATAACAGAAGCCGTCTACTCAAGTCACCTGCAACTCCCACCTAAGCTGTAGCTCGTTCTTCACAAAGGATCCTAAGCAAGACGCCCCTGTGGCTGGGCACCTGAAAATATACATATATATACAAAAGAGAGAGAGAGAAAAAGAAACGGGTCAGGGCCCGAAAGTGTGTTTGATTTTAAAATACGTTAAGCAAGTATTTAAATTGATACAGGCCAATGCAAATCATATTAGTTCGACACTCTCTTGAGAAATTCTCACCTCTCTTCTAATGTGCACGCCTATCGTACTAACCTTCCCAAATAATTTAGTTTATCTTAACTTACTCATAAGTTTTCAAAACCGGATGATGACAATGTTTTAAAAAGGTACTTTCAATTTGTATCACTACTCTCGTTTTAGCTTCATTAAATTATAAAGTTTTCCAATGTCTTCTCATACTTTCACAAAACAAGTATTTAATAATTTGAGTCAACAACCATGTTCTACTCATCAAATTACAGTAGACAGTTTAAAGTTTATGACCTCATATATATATTATCTACTCGTATAATATATATATATATATAACAGCACCCCAACTAAACTATGGTGCGGGCATACTCTGCTATCCAATCCCCGTATCGCTCACACAAAGGGAAATACAAGTTCGGAATCACTCTCGAACTGTATTAACATATACAAAACAACGTTGAGGCGAAGCATAGATTCCAAGTCCAAGAGGTCAGTACATACCCACACGTCTCTTAGGACCGTCCGACTATCAATCTGATAGCCCGTACCTAGGATCTTTAACTTCTAGGGTACGAATCAATATCCCCCATAAAGCAACACAGGATAAGATCGTCCCAGTGCGGTAACCTCAGGGATAGCAAGTAGCGAGGGTACGTTTTTCACATGTATATAATATATGTACACACAATCATATAAATATACCAATTTTATCATGTTAATATAGGTCACTCTCCTTACCCATAATTACAACATTTATCCTTAATTTTTACATTTTTAAGATTTCGTATAAGGTTTCGTCTCTAACCTTAACTCGGAGGGTTTTCTCACTAATTACGTGACACTCGTGGATTTTATCCATCCAAGTAACAAATTCAGTAGGTAGACGTCTATTCATTATCGTAGGTATTCGTTGTAATCTCTCACTTGAAATACGCAGTTCGTCGTTCCTTAATTAATTATCCCTTAGACCCAATTATTATTTCATAATAAAGTTCTCAACACTTAATCATATGTCCTACTGGTCTCTTCTATATCCCAAAACATTTTATTTATAATGCCCAAGAAATATTCCACGGTAAATTAATTCAACTAATTAAACAAGGGGAAAAAGAGTTTGCCAGGAGGGGTCGATCGATCGACGTCTGGGGCTCGATCGATCGAACCTCTAGGTTCGATCGATCGATCAAACAGGTATTTCGATTTCTGCAGAAGTGCAGTTACGGGTTTGACTAATATTCTTCATTCAAATACATAATTTCCAACACTAATCGTCCCAAAACTTATACTACAATCATGGTAATATATTTCCAGATGTTTCTAACGTTAAGCATGCATATAACCATCATTAAACATGATTAACAACCTAAAATCTCATCTAATCATCAAAAACCCTAAGTTTTCTTAACTTTTGTACTAATCAGTTTTCTCCAGAATTTCCTTCTAACATAACATCACAAATTCGTGGGTTGATCATCTACTTCACATATTATTTTCAGAATATGGTTATAACGATTTCTACATGCAAATCCCTATCAAAAATTGGGGTTTTCTTCCTTTAATTATACTCCTAATCATTCCTACACTAATATGATTATTGAACCAATGAAAATACGCAAGTTAAACACTTGCCTGGGATTTCAGAGGTCTGGTTTCCTGCTGATATTGGTGTGGTTGCGTTCTCCTCCTCGCGATCTACGCGTTGGTGGTGACGGCGGTGCAATCGGTGGTGTTTTGGGCCTTGAATCACCTTGAGAGCTCTCTCCTCTCTTCTCCAATGGCCGTTCTAGGGTTCTGAATGTTCTAACCCTAAAAGGCTGACTTAAATGGCTGCTAAGGATGGCTGAAATTCGTGGGTTTAATTACCCTATTTTGTAAAATGACCAAAATGCCCTCCCGGGTCACTAATTAAGCCTAAAAACACCCCGAGGCCCGAACTAAACCCCCGGGTACACTTTTTTGACTATCTCGACCCTTCCGGACGCGTTGGCGCACTCAAAACGACCATACGGACAACTTATAAAATATTCCCTTTTTAATTAACATAATTAGTCCTGACGTGACACGGGCACGTCCCGACTTAAATTTCCGAAATAGTCATTTGATTTACTTATGACATTCAATACAACCAATATAATATATTACTATGCTCATTAGTAATATTCAACAAGTTTCTTATAATTACTAACTCTAGTCACGTTAATAATTATAACATAATTAATTTCCGGATTTTTATTAAATAAATCATCACATTAACTTTAATAAATCCACAAATTAAATATAGCATAAAAATACGGGGTATTACATACTTCCCCCCTAATAACGGAATTTCATCCCGAAATTCGGAAAATAAGGCATACCTGGTAAAAACAACTCTGGATATCTCTCGCGCATATCTGCCTCACGCTCCCAAGTGGATTCCTCCACATTATGATGCTCCCACTGGACTCGCACAAGTGGAACTACTTTCGACCTCAATCTCCTCTCACTATAGTCTAGAATAGCCACTGGTCTCTCTTCGTAAGAGCTATCCGACTGTAAGTCAATCTCATCTATCGCAATGTGCGTATAGGCCATATCATCCCGAAGATATCATCTCAGCGACGAGATGTGGAATACATCGTGGATGCGATGTAAATGTTCTGGCAATCCCAACCTGTATGCTACCGGCCCAATCCTCTCGATGATGGGAAATGGTCCTACGTACCTCGGAGCCAACTTCCCCTTCTTCCCGAACCTCATCACTCCTTTCATAGGAGATACACGCAACAACACTTGATCTCCCACATTAAACTCCCGAAAGAACCGTTTCGCATCGGCGTAGCTCTTCTGCCTGTCTTGGGCTACCCGAATACGACTCCTGATTATCTCAATCCTCGCGGAGGTCTCCTGAATCACTTCTGGCCCTAATAACTTGTTGTCCCCCACCTCGAGCCAACAGGTTGGAGAACGACAAGGCCTGCCGTACAAAGCCTCAAATGGAGCCATGCCAATCGTAAACTGATAGGAGTTATTATAAGCAAACTCTACCAGTGGAAGGTGTGGCTCCCAACCTCCTCCGAAATCGAGAACACACATGCGTAGCATATCTTCCAATATCTGATTAGTACGCTCTGTCTGTCCATCTGTCTGTGGGTGGTAAGCTGAACTCAGTCTCAACTCTGTACCCATAGCCTCCTGAAAGCTTTCCCAGAAACGTGACATAAAAATCTTGTCTCTATCTGACATAATATTCAGGGGCACCCCATGCAATCTGACAATCTCAGCGATGAACAACTGGGCATACTGACCCGTGGTATAATCTGTCCTCACTGGCAGAAAATGAGCCACCTTGGTCAAACGGTCTACAATCACCCAGATAGAATCGTGGCCCCGCTGTGATGTAGGCAACCCGGTAATGAAATCCATGGAAATACTTTCCCACTTCCACGCGGGTACTTCCAATGGCTGAAGTAATCCTGACTGTTTCTGGTGGTCCACCTTCACTAGCTGGCAAGTAAAACACTTGGACACAAATTCAGCGATGTCCTTCTTCATCCCACTCCACCAGTACTGTCGTCTCATGTCCTGGTACATCTTATTGCCTCCCGGATGTACTGCAAATCGGGACCCGTGAGAATGAGTCATCACTTCATGATGTAACTCCGCTCCTTCTGGAACCACTAATATCCCATTAAACCGTAACCCTCCATCCGAACTAACATAATAGGACTCAGCACCCTCGGCTAGAAGTCGTACAATCTTCTCCTGACAAAACGGGTCTGTGGTCTGTGCCTATATCACCCTCGCAACAGTCTCGGGTGTGACTGACATCACGGATATGAAAGAACGGGCCACTGCGTCCTGGTGACCCAGCTCCTTCCACTTTGCTTTCCAGATGTCCGCTACATCGTCAACCGGTCTACGGCTCAACGCATCAGCAACTACATTGGCCTTCCCCGGATGATACTGTATATCAAACTGGTAGTCTTTCACAAACTCTAACCATCTGCGCTGACGCATATTCAGCTCTCGCTGAGTGAACAGGTACTGCAGTGACTTATGGTCTGTGAACAAACGGAATTTCTCTCCCAATAGATAGTGCCTCCAAATTCTCAATGCAAAGACGACCGCAGCTAACTCCAGGTCGTGGGTGGGGTAATTCTTCTCATGTGGCTTAAGCTTGCGGGAAACAAAAGCTATAGCCTTCTCCTCCTGCTGAAGTACTCCCCCAAGTCCTCGTAAGGATGCATCTGTGTAAACTAGGTACTCTACACCCGGCTTCGGTAAAGCAAGGACTGGTGCCGAAGTAAGCTTGTCCTTCAGCTCGTCGCAAGCCAACTGACAAGCGTCATCCCAGACATATGGTACCCCCTTGCGAGTCAGATTCGTCAATGGATCCGCTATTTTGGAGAATCCACGAATGAACCTCCTGTAGTATCCGGCTAACCTCAAGAAACTACGCACTTCCGTCGGTGTCGTGGGCTGCCCCCACTCCCTCACCGCTGACACTTTGCTCGGGTCAACTGCTATCCCTTGCTCAGAAACAACATGGCCCAAGAATTGTACCTCTCGCAACCAGAATCCACACTTCTCGTACTTAACATACAACTGATGCTCTCGTAGAGTCTGAAGAACCTGTCTCAAGTGTTCGGCATGCTCTTCCTCGGAGTGTGAATATATCAAAATATCATCTATGAAGACGATGACGAACTGATCCAAGAACTCTCTGAATACTCGGTTCATCAAGTCCATGAAAACGGCTGGGGCATTTGTGAGTCCGAATGGCATCACCCTGAACTCATAGGACCCATATCTCGACAAGAAGGCAGTCTTTGAAACATCCTGCTCTCTAATTCGTAACTGATGGTACCCCGACCTCAGATCTATCTTTGAAAATAAAGTTGCTCCCCTCAACTGGTCGAACAGATCATCGATTCGAGGCAACGAATACTTATTCCGTATCGTGACCTTGTTCAACTCCCGGTAGTCCACGCACAATCTGAGTGAACCATCTCTCTTCTTTACAAATAAGACTGGAGCGCCCCAAGGTGAGGTACTCCTACGAATGAAGCCCTGTCCTAATAGCTGCTCAATCTGATCTCGTAGCTCTCGCATCTCTGCCGGAGCCATACGGTACTGTGCGCGTGCTATAGGTCTCGTATCTGGCAATAAATCTATCACGAAGTCTATCTCACGACTGGGCGGTAGGCCTGGTATATCCTGAAACACATCGGAATACTCCCTAACAACTGGGATCGAATCCAAAGGAATCATAACCTCCTTAGAGGTATCCTCCTCAATGTAATATAAATGAGCGGTCGAACCTCCCTCTGGGTGAGGCATCGCCACTACAAACATCTCTTACCCCGAAATGGCAAAAATAATGCTCCACCGAAGTAGATAATCATGGCTCTATAAGCGGCGAGCCAATCCATACTGAATATAACATCAAGCTAATGTATGTCTAAGACTAACATATATACGGGTAATACTAAGCTACTAATCTCTACCACCACTCACGGCATATAAAGAAAATAAAAGACCCACCCCCAAGATGGTGAGTCTACTCACGTCACTGAGCTCACTGCCGTGGCTAACAACCCTAAGGCTTTCGAGAAAAAAAAATTAGCTTATAAAATAGTGCGTTGCACTCGTCACAAACAAATCTCGACTCATGGTAACATGGATAGAAAAACATACCCTCAACCGCGGGTGGCGCCTGCGGGGTTGCTGCCTGTGGAAAATTATAGACACGTTCGCCCTGTAGCTTTCTCTGCTGAACTGAGGCTGTTGGAAAAGGTGGCGGAGTTGGCTTCTGAGGTACATTGTCAGCACATTCATGCCGTGGGGCCCTATTCTTCTCTGGACAATTTCGACGCCTATGGCCATTCCTGCCACATTGGAAACACCTCCCCCGAAACTGCTTTCCTTCCTTACGGTATTGACTAGCCTCTCTTTTTCCCTGGTCTTGCTGGCCTTGAGGGGAAATCTGCGGAAAAACTATGTCAGGGCGAGGACAATCCATCCACTTGTGACCCGGTTGTACACATTTATAGCAGAGTTTCGAAATTCTTTGCCGGTCAGGTTGTAGTTTATCCCCAGTCTGATTCAGACAAGATTTACGTTTGTGGTCCTCCATTCCACAACCGAAACACCTCTTGGTGATTTCATTCTGAACCTGGCTTCGTTGTCCCTGACACTTTTGTCTCTGTACATAATCTCGTTACTACTGGAACTGACTCTATCTTGATTGTTTTGTTATCGCAGATTCGGTGCCTTCGCACAGTTCCCAACGTCAGTCACATGCACTAGGTTAACCTCTCTAGGTCTTTTGCCTCCTTTAAGTTGTAGGCTGCGTTCTTGGTATTGTAGAACTGCAGTGGTAACTGCTTGTGCCACGATACCTGCTAACTCGGCGGTTGAAACTCTCCCTGGGGATACCTGAGGTGTGAGTCGATCTTGCTCGATGACTCCCTTAACCGTCTTAGCTAGTTCTTCTTGACGATACATCTGAAAATTTAAGTAAATTTGGATGAGTTCATCATTCAAATAACCAAATCGCAGAAGTACGAAATTCCAAAGTATAGAGATAGACACAACATTCCTAGTAGTAGGGCTCTATATCAAAGAAAGCGACGCTGAAACATAATAGGCCGCACAGATCCTAAAGGACTCTAGAACCAGATGCTCTGATACCACCTGTGACACCCCGCCTAATTAAATACCGGGCGATCACTCCTTTATTAAATTAAATCAAGGTAAACAGTTGGTTCATTCTCAGCATCACTGTCGATAAAAATAATTTTTTTTTCCAGTTTAACACCCTAAATAATTAAGCTAAGTGTCAAAAACATTTTCATACAAACTTCCAAATTTTAATTACAGAAAAGATTTACTTACACAAAACAACATTTCTACGATATAGAATCACACCACGGTGAACTAAAATAAAACCATACATTCGTCAATCGAATGTCAACATAATAAAACCAAACATCATAAACTATCCTGAATAAATCCCATAAAACAATACTGGAATAACTGAAAATATAAAAATCCCAACAATAAATGAAATGATGAAAAGGGCGACACGTGCCCAATAAATGAGAGTAGTAGGAGTGGAGTCAATAACAGAAGCCGTCTACTCAAGTCACCTGCAACTCCCACCTAAGCTGCAGCTAGTTCTTCACAAAGGATCCTAAGCAAGACGCCCCTGTGGCTGGGCACCTGAAAATATACATATATATACAAAAGAGAGAGAGAGAAAGAAACGGGTCAGGGCCCGAAAGTGTGTTTGATTTTAAAATACGTTAAGCAAGTATTTAAATTGATACAGGCCAATGCAAATCATATTAGTTCGACACTCTCTTGAGAAATTCTCACCTCTCTTCTAATGTGCACGCCTATCGTACTAACCTTCCCAAATAATTTAGTTTATCTTAACTTACTCATAAGTTTTCAAAACCGGATGATGACAATGTTTTAAAAAGGTACTTTCAATTTGTATCACTACTCTCGTTTTAGCTTCATTAAATTATAAAGTTTTCCAATGTCTTCTCATACTTTCACAAAACAAGTATTTAATAATTTGAGTCAACAACCATGTTCTACTCATCAAATTACAGTAGACAGTTTAAAGTTTATGACCTCATATATATATTATCTACTCGTATAATATATATATATATATAACAGCACCCCAACTAAACTATGGTGCGGGCATACTCTGCTATCCAATCCCCGTATCGCTCACACAAAGGGAAATACAAGTTCGGAATCACTCTCGAACTGTATTAACATATACAAAACAACGTTGAGGCGAAGCATAGATTCCAAGTCCAAGAGGTCAGTACATACCCACACGTCTCTTAGGACCGTCCGACTATCAATCTGATAGCCCGTACCTAGGATCTTTAACTTCTAGGGTACGAATCAATATCCCCCATAAAGCAACACAGGATAAGATCGTCCCAGCGCGGTAACCTCAGGGATAGCAAGTAGCGAGGGTACGTTTTTCACATGTATATAATATATGTACACACAATCATATAAATATACCAATTTTATCATGTTAATATAGGTCACTCTCCTTACCCATAATTACAACATTTATCCTTAATTTTTACATTTTTAAGATTTCGTATAAGGTTTCGTCTCTAACCTTAACTCGGAGGGTTTTCTCACTAATTACGTGACACTCGTGGATTTTATCCATCCAAGTAACAAATTCAGTAGGTAGACGTCTATTCACTATCGTAGGTATTCGTTGTAATCTCTCACTTGAAATACGCAGTTCGTCGTTCCTTAATTAATTATCCCTTAGACCCAATTATTATTTCATAATAAAGTTCTCAACACTTAATCATATGTCCTACTGGTCTCTTCTATATCCCAAAACATTTTATTTATAATGCCCAAGAAATATTCCACGGTAAATTAATTCAACTAATTAAACAAGGGGAAAAAGAGTTTGCCAGGAGGGGTCGATCGATCGACGTCTGGGGCTCGATCGATCGAACCTCTAGGTTCGATCGATCGATCAAACAGGTATTTCGATTTCTGCAGAAGTGCAGTTACGGGTTTGACTAATATTCTTCATTCAAATACATAATTTCCAACACTAATCGTCCCAAAACTTATACTACAATCATGGTAATATATTTCCAGATGTTTCTAACGTTAAGCATGCATATAACCATCATTAAACATGATTAACAACCTAAAATCTCATCTAATCATCAAAAACCCTAAGTTTTCTTAACTTTTGTACTAATCAGTTTTCTCCAGAATTTCCTTCTAACATAACATCACAAATTCGTGGGTTGATCATCTACTTCACATATTATTTTCAGAATATGGTTATAACGATTTCTACATGCAAATCCCTATCAAAAATTGGGGTTTTCTTCCTTTAATTATACTCCTAATCATTCCTACACTAATATGATTATTGCACCAATGAAAATACGCAAGTTAAACACTTGCCTGGGATTTCAGAGGTCTGGTTTCCTACTGATATTGGTGTGGTTGCGTTCTCCTCCTCGCGATCTACGCGTTGGTGGTGACGGCGGTGCAATCGGTGGTGTTTTGGGCCTTGAATCACCTTGAGAGCTCTCTCCTCTCTTCTCCAATGGCCGTTCTAGGGTTCTGAATGTTCTAACCCTAAAAGGCTGACTTAAATGGCTGCTAAGGATGGCTGAAATTCGTGGGTTTAATTACCCTATTTTGTAAAATGACCAAAATGCCCTCCCGGGTCACTAATTAAGCCTAAAAACACCCCGAGGCCCGAACTAAACCCCCGGGTACACTTTTCTGACTATCTCGACCCTTCCGGACGCGTTGGCGCACTCAAAACGACCATACGGACAACTTATAAAATATTCCCTTTTTAATTAACATAATTAGTCCTGACGTGACACGGGCACGTCCCGACTTAAATTTTCGAAATAGTCATTTGATTTACTTATGACATTCAATATAACCAATATAATATATTACTATGCTCATTAGTAATATTCAACAAGTTTCTTATAATTACTAACTCTAGTCACGTTAATAATTATAACATAATTAATTTCTGGATTTTTATTAAATAAATCATCACATTAACTTTAATAAATCCACAAATTAAATATAGCATAAAAATACGGGGTATTACAGAAGGTTCAATCCCTGTGAAGAACGAGTGATCGAGAAACCTGAAAAGTTCATGGATGAATTACCTTTCGAGAACCTTAAAAAGGTGAGACTCACCAATCTTCTGTACGAACAAGTAAACTGTTATGTCTTCGAATTGAAAAATTAAGTTTAAGATTAGAGAGAGCAAGTAGCTACATATATAACTTATTTTTGTTTGATTACCTTTTTTCTCGATATTACCACTGCAAATGTACAATTTCATTAACATGTTTAGGAAGTATGAGAGAGAAATTTCTAGAAATCAGAAAAGAAATTGCATAATGAATATTCTAGTGCATGGGTATCAAAAGAGGTAATTTCCACCTCTTCAGTTGCGATTATTTTTGTATGGATTGTAAAACATGCCCTAATAAAAATCCATTAATAAATGAAGCTGTTAAAAAAGAGGTGGTGTATCTCCAAGGCTTTCATGCTTAGTCAAAGGTCCTAGTTTTCATGCAAAGGAGTTTAAAAAATTATGCGTCAACGGTTTTGGTTTCGTGTCATACCCATGCGAGAAAAAACTATTGACGCAAAATAACAAAATTTCAATTTCTTCCTTGACTTCTTGTGTGGATGGAAAAGGATAAAATCCAAAGGATACAGTACTAACCTCTTATGGGATTATCCAACAAATCTTGGAACTAGATTACTTTGGTTTCCAAGAAGTCGTCTTCTATTATGCCTGGGTGAAGATGAAGTATACTATGAATGGTTGTAAAGTTGATCCTGCTGCATAACTTGTCATGGTAGATTTATCTAAGATGACGAGTAAAAATCGCGCGGTCGAAGAGACCTTTATTTGTTCCTTTTAAAACGTGAAGAAGATTTCTACTCAAAGTGTATAAACAACAACAATTGGCCTGTTGTTATTTATGCACCAAAGGGTTTGACTGATCAAGCATACGAATTAAAGGTCCGTACAAAGTTCTAGTCTACTCTTGATGACACCATAATTTGAAGGATCTTTTAGTTGGTTTAGAACAAAATTGAGTTTCAAAATATTATTTTATTGTTATTAAGTTAATAGGCTTGTATGACAACCCTATTTGTATTGTCCGTATTGGAACGACCCTTGTATTTATTTATATTTGTACATCTTCTAATCATATGTTTATTTCTCTATTTTATTATGTACATTCAAATCTATTTTCATAAATCGAAAACCCCAAAAATGGGGCTTATACCATAATTTCCAATTTAAAGTGTTCATACAGTTTTCTACATTTCCAATACAAATGAAATCTATTTTAATATATCAAAAGTGACACCCTAGATTCAGAATATGGGCTAGACTCAACATTGTTCATCATAAGAACTACATGGATTTCGATGCCATTTTTAACCACGTAGGCATCCCAAAGTCAATTTGTGATTCAAGTAATTTCTTAACATCCGAAACTTTTGAAATATTTACAGGCCTAGTCATTTTGGGATTCAAGACTTTATGTTAGTGTTGATGTCATGTTTAGCCACTTTCTAATGAGTACCAACATTCACACTTTTATTTTGGTTACGACATTCAGTTATTTGTAAAAAATTATTATTTACTTTGTAATAATGTTCATGTCATTTTGTGTTGCAATGGAGATGGAATAATTTGTGATTTTCTTATGGAAATATATGGAATGAACACTAGTTCGGATGTTACGGTAGACAACAACGATTTCAAATGTAGTTATCTCTGTACGAGTATTATTGCAATATGCATTGAATTGGCATTTCAGATGACTATAAATTGTCGTATGTTGGGTGGACTACCAAAAGCACGAGTTGTATTCTTATTTGCATTGAATAATTTGATAGCTAAATAGTTAGTTAATTTTTGTTATTGAGAATACCCGGTCCTTAACATTATGTGCTTAGGAATAAATGGTACGACTAAAAAAAAGTCTAATTTTTATATTTTTTGAATTTTTAAATATTGAAATTTTAAACTAAATTAACCCAATTAAACATAGCACCACTTTAAGACCTTTCTTGGAAAACCTATTTACCAAATTTTATTTTTTTACCCTAAAACATGTATCAAAGGTGATAGGTAATAAAATAAATAAGACAATCCATAAGACACTAATGTAGGCGGAAAACCACAAAGAAAAAAACCTTGGACAGCCCAACCAAATAGTTCACTGTGATACGAAATTACAAAAGATGACAGTAGACTTATACAACGATTCGATCTTCCACATGCCTTAATGCTCTACAATCTTTGATCGCTCCTCCACAGTGAAACGCAGGAGTCCACCTATGCCATTTACTACATCACACTAGTTCGTGCACGCCTCGGTATCCACCGAAGAGGCTCAGCAACCGACAAACACTGCAAACAACATATACGGAGTCCAGCGCACAAAAAAAATATCTCGAGATCAAATAAGAAATCTTTGGTGCCAAATTTCAAGATCTCAAAGCATATAAATTATGCATCCTGGATCTTTAAATGCATAGGGTAAAACAATGGGTTTGGAACTTTGGTAAACCGGTAGGAAAATATTTTTTTGCCAAAAGTTCTTAAAAAATCTAAGTTCAACACGCCATAAATACTAAAAGCACAAAGTTCGAGGTGGGAAATTGTTCAATAGAAAACTAGGGTAGTTAGAATGAGAATATAACTTTCATTATAAGGAAACTACATATCTTTTGAACAAAGTTGCTTTCTTGTTCAAACGAGCTTCCAACGTGCTTTAAATGAGGTGTAAAATTCTTGATAGAGATTTCTCATTTGATGTATGCTAGTAGGTTGTTCTAACGAGATGTTGATTTTATTTTGATGACATCTATTCTCATTTTAATGAGATTAACATAAAAAAATATTTTTCTCAAGAAATATTTGAAAAATTATTCCCAACGTTTTAGGTACAAAAACCAACACCCAAAAATATTCTCCAAGGACTCAATACGAATTCATACCTGTGAGATCCTCTATAAATGTGAAGAAAAACTTGGCACTAAACATAGTACAATGTATCCAATTTTTGAATCTTGTTTTCTTCGTTTTCATCAAACACATCATAGTCTCATGGGATCAACAACACAACATCTATCCCACGACTCAAACAATATGTCCGGAATAATGCCAATTACATACAAATTGACTCGATTGAAAATTTATCGTTACAAATCTCGTTCTTTGGAAATTCTGGGACAAAATCAAAATAAAAATCCTATGGGCCGTCAAGATCTCTAAAAAGACTTATTCCCCCACCGCCAAAAGGAAAAAGAGGACATATGCTCGACAGACACACAAACTTGAGTAGCTTTGCTTTGCTTGAAAACTTTGTCGCATTATTGCAACCCTTTAATCCTGCACACTTAAACAAACCTTTTGATAAAGAGAACTTTTGCGTATATTTTTTTTCGTCGTTGCTTAAAGATCCCCTCTAGTCAAAATCCTCAAAATACCTACATAATAATATCAAACTCAAGTGTAGAGGTAAGTAAGGGTATCAATCGACATCAAGGGGGTAAGGTAGAGACGAACTCAATTGTAATTCACTTTTTAATATCATGTATAAAATTACTCTATTTTTATTATATATTGAAGATTTGGTCATAAAAATATTTTTGTTTGTTTTTGTGTAGTAATTTCATATTCAACCATGGGATCTTTAAAAAGGTATACATTTTTATTATGTTGATCCATGAGTTTCTTATTGGGTGTTTTTATCTTTTATTGAGGCTTTTTTCGATAAATATTTTTTTAAAAAATATTTATTTTTTTATTTTTGATGTCCCTCAAATGAGATCGTGATTTTCATTCTAACGAGTTGACAGTTTCTTTTGAACGTGATTTGTTTTTGGTTCGAACAAGGTTGGCGATTTCATCGAATGATCTTCCGATGATCTTCAAATAAGAGCTTACTGCCTAACTTGAAAAATGCGATTTATCTCGTTCTAACGAGTTTATGTGTTTTGTTTGAATGACCTAGTTACTTTCAAATGAGATTTCCTAAGTCACTCAAATGATATCCTGTATTCGTTCAAATGACCTGGCTTGAAATTTATACCATCTTTGTTTTCACATTTTCAAGATTAAAAGGCCCGAGGATGTTTATTTTTGTTAGGGTTTGAAAAAGTATTTTCACGAAGCAAAAGCATATAACATCTTTTACCTGTTTACACCCTGGTCAAGAGATCCATGAATATATATAACATTTTGTGTTGAGATATCATGTTTTAAGACACAAAGCTCTTTACTCTTCATTGTTCAAGTATAGTTTGGCATGGTGGATTTCATGTTGCTGTATGATGGATACTACTCAAAGGTTGGTGGATACTAAGATACGTGAAGACTGCGTTATGAGCCGTTGGTGGATTTCTGCAATTGATGTAAAAAGGTTCCAAGGAGAAAAAATTTCATCAGACATTAAGGGAGTCAAATCAGGGAGTAAGTCATCTATTGTCCATGTATAAACCCTATATCATTGTGGATTTATATAGCCTAGGTCATCAGAGGTTTTTTCCATTGTGGTTTTTGCTCGTAAATTATCTTTATACTGTTTATTTTATTCTTGCATCCTCACATAGTACTGGTTTAGGTAAGATAAAATTGGAGTAAAGTTTTCCCAATGTTTGTTTAAGTTATGCTTGAATTAAAATTGGTGTATTTGCTCACTCACTTTAATTAATTGGAATAAAATTTTGAATTTGGTAATCCTTCGCACACGCATTACTTGCAAAATTTTCAATTTGGAATAAAGTTTCTGCCAAAGTGGACTCTCAAAGAAGTAAATTGTGTAAGAATGAGTGATATTTACATGTAAGCCCAAAAGTGGGACTGCCAATCCCATGATTGGGTTGTACCCCTCGGAGAATTCAATTTGGATAGAAATCTTCAAAGACTGATAGAATAAAGCATCAAGAGGGGGAAAATATCTAAAAATTTTAATCTACTAGTTTCCATGATGCTAAATGGGAACTTATTACCTTCTTAGAACCATATTTTTGTGACATAAGAAGATTCTCTCAGTGTACCTGTCGCATTTGCGGGATAATTTATTTTGAAGAACTACTGTCATAAATCAATGAAAACTCCAGTGTTCCTGAAATATATGAAGAAACCATTTTTGTCTTCTACCCATCATCGCATAACCACATGAACCGGTCAGGACAATACTAAAAATATTCCATTCTACCATGGACAATGCACTCGCAAATAACCATCAAAGAAAGAAAGACCGTTGAATAATTGAACAAGACCCAAGCCAATATCACCTTATGGGGACTTTTCATGTCCTCTCAACTTTACAAGAATTAGATCATTAAGTTGGTCATGCAAGATATGATTCCTCCTTCTACCTCCCCTAACGAGGCCTTTCATATAGTTAGAACTCTAACCGCCAAGAGTATCATCTCATTTTCTGATAAAAAATCCTCATATTTGGCTCGAATCACAACTATTCTCTCGATATATCAATCAAGGTTTTGCAGAAAATGGTCTCATTGGTACTTATTAATAATGGTTTCACCCTAAAAGTATTCCCACTACAAACTCTTAGATTATTAGGGATACAAGTAAGTGATCTCACCCTTACATCCTTTATCGTTCGTGATTATGATAACACCAATCGAGAAGTTATGGGGTTAATTCATCTCATACTAGGGGCTAGTCCAATTTTCCCTCAATAAAAATTCCAAGTAATTGACATGCTAACATGTTTATTTATGCCATGATCGCCCGTGGATTCAAAATATCATAAGAGTTGCTTGTTCTCTTCATTAATAATGGAAGTTCTTTGTAGAAAACTAGGACATTACTATCATAGGAGATGACAAGAATTCATTTAATGCTGACACCAACAACCCGATTCTGGAAATCTAACATACCATTAATGACATGTTCCTCTTAGGCTTTAAAATTGATCCACTCCCTCTCCTCACCAAAGACAATTTCAAAGACATAGTGAGCCTCGAATACAATCCACATGGGAATGTTAATGCAATTCCATTGTTCAAAAGGATGCACTTTATGCCTGTAATGGGTCTAGGCAGTCGACAATAGAGGATCCTCGAGCCAACTATCCTCAAAATAACTTATCCACTAGATTACCTCGGGTATCAACCGTCCCTAACTGGGCTTATTACTCTCCTCAATTCATACAGAAAAAGGGTGATAAAGAGAAAAGGAAGGCATTTAGGAAGATTCTCTAAATGATCACTTCATCAAATAAGGGGAAGATTTTCCATATTATTGCTTTTTTGAACCATTGTATGATGTGGCTGAAAACAAGATGAAACTAGTCATAAAATATTCTTTTAGGACAAGATCACCCGAACCGAGGGGTACAAACATGAGGTGAAGTAGATGACCATAAAGTCACTCGATTCAACTTCCTTCGGTACTGAAAGAACGAGTAGCAATGAACTTTCGACCTCACTAAATTGGGAATGAAAATCTGCATGCTCAATGCCGAATCTGAATTGTCTGAACCTACCAAGAAGATCTGTACTGTTATCAAACCTCTCTTTAATTGGTGGATCATCTCGACCTGTATGACCCTGCCAATCAAGAACCCCTTTATCTATCACCTTAAGACTAAATGTATTACTACTTTTTTGTTTCTAGTGTCAATGTAAATGAGGCTTCCTTTGAGGAGGTCATCATAATTATTTTTCTAAAAATTATATAATTGAAATGAATGAGTATTTTGAGAATCTTGTTGTTCCTTATATTAATTTTAGTGATCAAACAATTAATCAAGATGATCTATGAATGAACAATTCTTAACTTATCTCAATAAAGAATAAATAAAACAACATAACCTCATTTAAACTAATAATGAGGAGACTATTGTCATTAATCTTGGTTCTGGTAGCAATTCGTGTGAGATTAGGATAGGATCAACCCTCAACGAATGAGAACATTCATAAGTTCACGAGCTTCTAAAGGAATTCATGGACGTCTCTGCACGATCTTACAATGATATGCCCGATATTGACCTAAAAATCATGAAATAAGAGATCACTGCATACCTTGAATGCAAACCCGTCAAGAAAAAACTAAGGAAGCTTCGACCTGAATGGTATCTCAAAGTGAAGGATGAAATAATCAAGCAATTGAATGTGGAATTCATTTTCATAGTCGAATACCCAACTTGGATTTCCAATATAGTTCAAGTGCTGAAATCCATAGGAAAGGTCATCATGTGCATTGACTATCTGGATATGAGCAAAGCCTCTCTAAAAGATTACTATCCCCTTCCCAACATTGACATGATCATCGATAACACTGACAATCATTCCCTCAAGTAATTTGTTGATTGATTCGTTGGATATAATCACATCAAGATGAATCCAAATCACCAAGAAAAGACTAATTTTGGGTAACCTTTTGCTATACTGTCATGCCTTTCTATCTCAAGAATGCAAGGGATATATACTTGAGAACAGTCATAATTATCCTACATGATCTCATCCACATAGAGGTTGAGGTCTATGTTGATGACTACTCATCGTGTACAAAACTTGAGAAGGTCATTTCCCTACTTTAAGGAAATTCTTTTAATATCTAGGATAATACCAGATGTGACTCAATTAAAAAAAATGTGTCTTCGACGTCAAAAAAGGTAAACTCCTAGTAATCATGTTCAGCAAAAAAGGAATCAAAGTAGACCTTTCCAAGCTCAAAGAATCCTTAAAACGTCACTGCCATACATTGAGAGTACGCAATTTCTTAGGAAAGATCCAATACGTTAGTAAATTCATTAGCCTGATCACTTCTATTTATGAAACCATTTTCAAACTCTTCTAAAAGGATTAAAGGAAAGTTGGGAATTAGGTGTGCTCAGAAGCTTTTGATAAGATCAAGAAATACCTTACTCAGCCATTGATGCTCATGCCACCACAACCTAGTCTACCCATCGACATGTACCTAATTGTCATTGATATTTTTGTTAGGAATATGAAAGCCCAATACATTGAGGAGTTATGCAAAGAGAGGGCCATATAATATTCCAGTAAAAAACTGAAAGGGTATGAGGTTAACTACACAAAATTAGAAAAGGCATGTGTCTCCTGAGTTGGGTCACTCAGAAACTTCAACACTACATGATGGTCTTCCATATCAAGTTAGTATCCCAGATAGATCCCATAAAATATTTACTAGAGAAACCTTATTTGTGAATCCGTATGTCCTGATGGTTGATTTTATTATACGAATTTGACATCACCTATGTGGCACAAAATGTCGTAAAAGGGAGGGTCATCTTTGATTAATTATCCAATGAACCCATTGAAGAAGTCAACGTGTGGATCTTTGAATCAACGGATGAAGCAATTCCTTGTTTAACTCGCTAGGAACTCCGATGAAAAATGTTCTTTGATGGAGCCGCCAACAAAAAGGGATATGGTTTTGGGATATTCATAATCGTGCTCTATGACTCTCATACTCCCATCACCATTAAGCCAGACTTCCCCTGCACCAATAACATGATAGAATATGGGGCATGGACTATGGGCCTAAGATTGCTCTCGAGATGGGAATCCATTGCCTTGATGTTCAAAGAGATTTAACCCTCATCATAGGATATGTCCTCATGAAATGGAAAGTCAAAGAAGATAAACTACTTCCCTTTTACATTCATCCTGAAGAGCTATCTTCCCCATTAAAATATAATCGTTAAATCTCTCACTCAAGGAATTGTTTTATCGACGCATTAGAAATTGTGGCCTCTATAATCGATATGCCCAAGGGAATAACAATGACCCCTTTGGAAGTTCAGAAGAAGTCCAAGATAACTCACTACTACCACATCGAGCTCGCCATTAAAACAAACTCAGATAAGGTTAAAATGTGGTATCGAGATATTTGCTTCCTCCTTAAACACGATCGATACCCTTAAGGGGATGACAAGAAAGATCGTATAATACTCTAAAACTCGTAACCCAACACATCATTTATGACAAATCTCTATTCAAAATAAACTTTGATGGAACCCATTTACAATGTATAGCAAGGGATAAAATTGAAGATATAATGCATAACATCCATGGTGAGGAGTGTAGACTCCAAATGCATGGCCATATTATAGCCAAGAAAATTTCTCGACATGGATACTATTGGACTACTATGTCCCAAAATTTTGCAACATACGTCAATAGATGCTTTGAATATAAATAATTCTCTTATATTCAACATTTATCTCCCCAAAAGTTATTCAGCATGACTTCTCAATGATCGTTCTCAGCCTGGGGCATCAATATCATTGGGAAAGTTACTCCTAAAGAATCTAATGGGAATTAATACTTATTAGTAGTTATTTATTATTTCACTAAATGGGTTAAAGCCGATTCGTGTACAATGTTGATGCCAAAAAAGGTTGCAAAGTTCATTTGAAAGAGTATCATATGTCTATATGGGGTTCTTCATAAGATCACATCAGATAATGGCCTCAATTTTGAAGCCAAAGCCACATAAATGGTCGAGGAATACGGGATTTAGAGACACAAGTCTTCACCTTACATACCAAAAACCAATAGGGTTGTTGAATCTGTGAAAAATAACCTCAAGTCCATAATCAGTAAGATGACAAAAAACTGCAGAGATTAGGTTGATAGGATCCCTTACGACCTCTACGGTTATCGCACGTCTATCGGAGTAGCCACTGAGGCTTATACTTACTCCCTAGTCTATAGGATGGAAGAATTTTTGTCTTTTGAACTTGAGATACCTTCCCTATGAGTCATGCTTAAATGTCAATTAGGAGAAGTCGATTAGAACCAAATCCATTATGAAGAGGTACCACTCTTATATAAAAAGAGATTAAAAAATTTATACCACATATAAGGGTGTCATCATCGCATTGCGTGATCATTCAACAAGAATGTAAAAGACCCCGGTGTGCGAGAAACTGACCTCGTGCTTAAGGAAAGTGTAAAACTTATTTTGGACCCTAAAGTAAATTTAATCCCAATTTAGTGGTCCTTACCTAGTGAAAAAGATCTTATCCGATGGCGCCTCTATGCTCATTGATCTTGACTAGGAAGAGATGGAATGCCCAGTCAACTTAGGTCGTCTTAAGAAGTTCATCCTTAATCCAACTATCTCCGCGCTGCACAATTCTCACCTTCATTCTATTCTTAAAAATCTCCCACTCTCTCTTTATCCTTTATCATAGCTACGTAGGACCTGACCTTCTTAAAATATTTTCAAACACTACAAATATTTTCTATCTCCAAATAGGTACGAAGGCAACCTATAAAGTAACTTTTGATGCACTCCTTTCTCTTTCACAAAATGATTTTCATTTCTTCGAAAAATAGACATAACTATCTCTCTTATAATTTTTAATTAGACAAAAGGATCATGTACGCCTTCATGATCAATATAGAAAGTTCAAACATAAATGATTCTTCCACAAAGTCATAACAAGATATGATAAAACTAATGTTCATTCCAATACTTTTTTATTCAAAATACACCCTTTTATGTGAAGCACCACCAGTAATCCTTCCCGAAAGCCTAACCCATACCAACAGACAACAGACCTTCACTAATACTAACACTAAAAACAATGCCAAATAATCCTACCAGAAACTAACACCTAACAATCTTATCAATTATTTTTCTCACAAAGCTTTATAAAACCTTCCTCAATTGCCAGAGGGTCCCGCTTCATCATCATTATCACCATCACCACCTTTTGGAGGTCCCTATTAATCCATGTTCTAGGTTCGATTCACATATTTTCAATATGTAGATATGTCTTGCAAACCCTGGACATAACCACTTCACCATCTTCCACAATTTCAGTCGCCGTAAGCCATCGTTGTCCAAACTCCTCAACATAAACCTTCATCAAGAAATCCTTCTATAACTACTTAGGTAATCACTAGAAACCACTGAAGCTTTTCTTATAGATAAGTTCTGATGATTAGTTGGTCTGCATTGTTACCAAAAACTCCCCAGTGACATCCTCAGGAGTTTAGTCAGGTACTCTACGGGGAAAACATTTCTTTTACACGGAGGGACAAACTTCTCCTAACACGCCTGGTGAAAAAGTCTCCATGAGAGATAAAAGGAAGTTTAATGAAGGCCTAAAATGTATACGTACTAATAATCATCCAACTCTAAGATAGTTGATAACACACCCGACCATGTTATATACTAAAGAAGATAATTGGCCCCATTTGCTAGCAACCAGTCAGATCGCTCGTTCACGGAAGAACCAAAGTCCATGCAAGGCTAGAGGAATAAATTATAGGTACTATTAAAAGGAAATGAATGAGGTCCTCCCAGATTAAACCTCTTTACTAGCAATATGTACAACATCACAGGACTACCCCGCAAGAAAGTGGAGGTATTTTCCTTCCGATCATCAAGGTTGTTTAGCGTGTCCACTTGAATTACAACAACACATTAATAGAACTATGGTGTAATAACCCTTACTTTTGAGTAATTGACTTTATATTAATTTTCCATGAGAGGTAATTATATAAAATATAGGATAATGGGGTAAATATTATTTTAAGTGAGTTAAAAGATAATATTTACTAGATTTTGCATATTTACTGTTAGGTGAATGTAATAGCATCATGTTACGATTTATGGTGTCGTTGTGCTTTAAACGGCATTTACGGTTTAAATGAAGTTGGAACCTGAAATGATTTATATTATCCTGGATGCCAATTTAGAGGGCGCGATCAATCCCGAAATAGTCAAGATAGTCAAAATAAGTGCCATATTGTATTTTTGGGTTTCAGGCACTTTTGACAGGTTATGATTTAAATTATGTAGTTACGTGTCATTTTAATGGTGTATTAACATTTAAAGATGGGAATTAATGCTAAAGGCACGATTAAGTCTTGCAACCCCTTTTAATTCTCAAGTGTATGCTTCCTAAACCTAGAGATAAAGAGAGTTGAAAAACCGAATAGGTTCGGTGTGTGATAATTGACTAAAAATAACTCGCAAGTTTCCAAGCAAACCTTATTTAATTAGAGTCCATTTAGAAACAGACCATAAACAAACAACTACGTGTGTGTGTGTGTGTGTGTGTTAAACCATAAATAAAGCATGCGACACAAATTTAAGAAAAAATCCCCGCAGGGCAAAACCTTTTTTTTCAGTATAATAAGTAAATCACAACTTACACGGATTACAATGAAATACAGTGACACACGAATACCCGCAGGCATCGGTCGATGTCGTCAGCAATGGATCCACATGTAGTGAACCCACATGAATCTCAGTCCAATCAACAAAGGAAAAACCGAATCACTCCTCAATGACACGCAGTCATTAAACTTTGTAGAGACTCCCTCAGAAATAACACGCAATCCTCGATTGCCAAGATCTCCCCACAAAGATGAACAAAAATAAAATTGTGTTCTTGGGTTTCAAAAAGGATTCACAAAGACATGAAAATGATATGTGAATCAAAACATGAGTTTGGTAACTAAAAAATATGAAGACTTGAGGTGATAGGACTCTCAAATTCTTCTATGCAAGTCTTGAAAAACAACTCCCCCGAAGTTGGTTTATATAGGGAAACCACAAAAGAGTTTTAAAAATCTTGAACTCTATCCAGCGTTAGGTACCCCGAACCGGTTCAGGTGTACCGCGAACTGGTTCGCCCCACAAACCAGTTTGGCCCTCGGTTTGGGAAAAATCGCTGGTCAAGGGGCTTTAAACACTTAGCAAAATTCCAAGGTTGTTTCTTGGAATTATCTCCATTTTCAATGGGCCATAACTTCTATATCGTAGCTCGGATTGAGGTGCTGTTTCTTCCAGTATCTTTTTTACGGATTGCTCTTCAACTTTCCAGTTGACCGGACCTCCGGACGGTGGCTATAAAATTACCAAAATTCCCTTGAACTTCCATATTATGCATTCTTTCACTATTTTGACTTCTCTTGCGTACCACTTGCATGTAGTCCCTAAAATTGTGGAACGTGAAGTAGTTGAGGCAGATGTGGGACTATTGATGGAGATGTTGAATGCTAGATTCCCAAAATTCATATTGAGGTCGTCATGTGAGATGGTGTAGAGACGTGCCAAATGTAGCGACGTACGACATACATAAATGTAATATTTCGTACATGTGAAAAATGTCCTTACAAATCTCCCCCTATGTCTATGACGGTACATACATAAAAAATATGAATTATCAAATACGAAATAGCCTATACAAATCTATCCTCCCATGAACCCAAAACTGGAGAAGGTACAAATGAATAGTCTTCATCGTTTGTTCTTCAAATCATCAGGAATCTCAAATATTTTCTCATCAGGGTGTGCAATTCAAAGATCATCAATGTAGTACCTACACACATGAGAAAAAACAAATACCAAGTGACGTATCGAGTTTGAAATGAGATAAACATAGATACCAATTTATGATGAAAGCATAAGTCAAATCTCAAAACTCCCCCAAAATTCAAACTCCCCCTTAATATGATAATTCTTTCTTCCCCTTTTTATTATGTCCCCAAATAGACAAATGAGAAGAATAAATCAAACAAGCAAAGTCGGGGTGTCACGGTATTCAAAACAAGGCATCAATCAGATGGAAAACGCGCTCTTGCAAAGAGATACTCAAAAAATTTTCACAAACTATTTTTGAATTTTTCAAAATTTTCGTACAAAAATAAGATACCAATTTGAAAAAATATGATACAAAAATCACACCATGGATTTAAACTAAAACAACCAAGTCATGGAAACGGAATGTATGGGTGTGAACACATTCGATAGGTAAATCAACTCAATCAAGCATATGTGTACCCCTAACGAATGAACATCAAATATATCCTTAGGTGTAAATTTTTTTTGAATTTAGATGACATCGTCTTATGCAAATCAACAAATCAAAGTCAAAGTGATTTCCACACCAATAACGTCCAAAAATATTTAGCGCATTTTCAAGAAATTTCAAGGACGTGCAAACCTGTTTTAATACTCCATCCAAACTCCGTCTTATATATTTTCTTTTAGAGGTGTTAAACTAAATTCTCAAACTTTGGAGAATTGGTGCAAAAACCTAAATGGCCCATAATTGGCATGAATTTCTTTTTATTGCCTTGAAATTTTTTCGGGCGCTTTTTAAACCTGTTTGAACCCCGGATAATAAAATTCCTCCATTTTTTAGGTCCAATTAAACGGTGGCTTAGTATTCGCAAAGATAAAATGAACCTTTCGCAACCCTTTCCCGTTTTTAAATAATGCACACAAACTCACAAAACGGTTTTTATATGTATAATTTCCTTATCAAAATTTATCGCGCTTGATTCATTTTAAAGGACAAGATTGAAGTGAAAAAACCCAACCAACATGTGATAAGACAAGCACAATAATAAAAAAAATCCGTGCATGTGTGCAATAAAGGAAACATGAGTCAAACATGTAGGAAGTAACACTTAATTACATCTTAATGACTCCATTCATTATAAAGCACAAGGATGAATTGACCTATTATTTCAAAACACTATCAAATAGTCACATGAAAATAATGGAATGATGTTGTGACTCAGTCATCCTAAGAGTTCATCCATAAACGGTGCAAACAAAATGCAAAAGTCTTTTTGGATTTTCTCAAAATTTTATCAAAAAAAAATCTTTTTGTATTTTGCAAAAATTTTCCACCCAAAAAATAAAACATACAAAAATGATACATACTAGCAATAGGCAAACAATGTCATCATGAAAATCATCCTATGCTAGTAAACAAGTCAAACCTCAATCATTAGGTGCGGAGGGGTTTTCCAAAGGTGGTGACAACTTATAAAAAACCTCCATCAATTCTTGTGAAGTTTTGACTAAAAACTTAACTTGCTAACCTAAATGTGCAAACTCTCTCATGTAATCTCCGGGAGCATGTAAAGTATCATGTGTGGGTGCATGTGTGTCAGAAACACGTGTGGTAGCAAAACGTGACACATACCCCAACTTAAAACAAAATTCCCTAAGGTGACCTCTCTTCTTTCAATGAGAACAAACATAAATAGGCCAAGAAGCACCTTTCTAAAATATTCAAGGATGCACTCTCCTAATAGGAATGGGACGCCTAGGTGGGTTAGGGTGAGTCTCACGTGAATCTATCACTAAAGTGGGAACCGACTCAGGTGCTAATAAGGAAGTAGAAGCACCGTCATGACTTATTCCAAACTTCTCACCTTTACCCTCAACAACCACCTTTTCAACCTTCTTAGGTGCGTTTTCAAACTTGACATTGACCTCCTTGGAACATTCGAGATCACTCTTGAGTTGGGATACACGTGTCGTCAGACTAGCCAACGTGTTGGTCAAATCACACTTCTCCTTTCTCAAAACCTCCTTCTCTCTCTCTAGATCTAAAACTCGACGACCTAAATCTCGATTATACTTCTTGGTTTTCAAGGTCTCGGTGTACAAATCTTGAAAGGCTTTTTGGAGCTCACTTTCATCTCCACATTCACTCTCTCTATCTCCCTCGCTCGAAGAACACAAGTCACTATCATCGCTCTCGTGTGCACTCTCGTGAGACAAAGTGGGTGTACTCACACGACTAGAAAAAGCGACAACCATCCCATGGGCTAAATCTTTATCAGACTCATCTCCCTTATCTCCCTCATTATCATTAAGTGTGGCAGGCATGGCTACTTTCTTCCCTTTCTTTCTAACCCATGTAGGATTATAAACACCCAAAACTGTACAATTTATACCCCGAATAGATGTATTTTAGTTGCTAATTCTCGACAATATGGGTCTCATGTTCTTAATTGTTCATTATGCAGGCTTAATTGTAGTTGCGGTGTCAAAAGCTATATTTCCAGGCAATTTGCAGTTAAAATGGAGTTAACTACCTTATCCCGTAACCCTAACCTACCCCGAACCCCGTGTGTGTCTAATTTATCCTTTTTAATATTTTAAAATTTTTTAGTTTGAGTCATTTTTATTTTTAGTGTTTACTTTTGATTTATTTAGTATTTTCTAGGTTTTGTTTTCTATTTTTCTATTTTATTTTTATTAATATAATTTTATCTAATTTTAATTTATTAGCTTTTAGTTTAGTCTTATTTTATTAGGATTAATTTTAGGAGTTTATTTTTAGTTTATTAGATTTTATATTTTAGGACTTCTGTTTTCATTTTTTATTAGATTTTTTATTTTTTAGTTTGTTTTATTTTTAGTTAGCTTTTATTTTTAGTGATATTAATTTTAGTTGAGTCTTTTTATTATTTTTAGGTGTTCAAATTATACACACACACACAAACTTATCATACACCCCAAACACTCGTCTTACCCTCACCATAATCCTATACACTTAACCTACACCTAAACATACCCAACCAACACTCATCCTCACCTAACCTTCCTACAACCCACTACACCTTATCACAACCCATCCCATCTTCTTCCCCAACATTCTTTCTCTCTCCTAAAACCTCCATAACCCAAACCACTCTCCCACCTCCATCATCCTACCAACACACAACCCATCACAATCCCCATACCCATTGGACAGCCTCCCGGCGCTTACCCCGACCTTCGATCGCATTCCCCACTGCCAAAACCCTTAAACCCCTGACCATACCCCCGTCGACGCACTCCCCTTACTCCCTCCGGTCGGAAAACTAGGCAGCCTACATCTCTAACCTCTCGCCGGCGCCCCGATCCAACACTTCAACTCGGATCCTCACCTCCATCCATACCCGAGCCACCATCTGCCCGACCTCCATTCTTAATTATGACCCCAACCCGCTACTATCCCGGATACCCATTCCAAAACCAACAAAACCCATCTCGTTATTTTAACCAAATCGATTTATTCTACCAGCCAACAAACCAAAGACCAAACTCATTAAAACCCCATGTGCCAAATAAAACCTCTTTTACCCCACTTCCCATTATGCCCCAACTACTCTTTTACCCAATACCCAAAAATACCCCCATAACAATATCAGATTTTTTATTCCCTCACCCCTCATTCACATGACCTCACACCATATCCACAGGCACCTCCTAGCCATTTACCCAAAATACCCCTTAGCCCCATGTGTGCCATGCATCTACTATAAAAGAAGACTCAAGACCCCATTTTAATCAATCTTTTAGATAGGAATTTGTAGAGAGAGAAAATACCATTTTAGTGTAGTTTTAGATTAGAATTTTTATCTTATTATTTTTAGATAGTGAGAAGAAACTAAATTGTTGTGAGGATTAAATTGAGTGAGATTCTTGATGTAATTGGGTTTGAATCATTCAAAATAAGGGATGTGAATTTCAACTCATGGATTGATAATCAATTAAGCATCAAGAGATTGGGGTTTGATTGTTCTTTTCTCTTCTCATTTATTTTATGCCTTTGATTATTAATTTGTCATATTTCATATCATGTTAGGCTAAATTCCCTTTCAAGGGGTGGGCTAAAACCCTTATTTGATGTTATTTTATTTTAATTAGTTTAATTACTTGAAAAGTCCCTTTGAATGTTAATTTTGATCCCTCACCCTTAAATTTACGCTTCGAGAGAGGATAAATTATTTTCGAGAGAAAATCGAAATTCTTGTGATAATACCCATTTTATATTCGAACTAGAGATAGGGGCTTCTTAAGTGGGGTATTATAACTTGAATTTTAACTCTAAATTTATTTTCTAAGATTTTCATAAATTTTAATTGATCGATCCTAGCGGGTGATTAATTAAAAGGAGTGTAGATCTATTTTTCTAGAGTTGTGGGGTGTTAAACTTAATTTTTTATAAGGTTACTATTAAAATTACATTTGCAACGAGAGTTGATTTGTAAGTTTAATATTAATTTGGGAGAATTCAAATAATTAAATTAATTAATTAGAATAACTAAAATTTATGGTGTAATCCCATTCCTTGATTGTTCTCAGAATTATTTACCTCACTTTATCTTTTATTTTTAGTTGACTTTATTTTTCATTTTAGTAACTTTCTAGTTAGTTGTTTTTATCTCACATTTAGTTTAGTGTAGTTTAAATCATCACCTCACCTTTTTGTTTTAATATTGAAAAAGCTAAAAAAAATTGAAAAAGTGGAAAAGCAAAAAAAGAAAATAAAAAGTGAATTACGATTGAATTTTGTTCCATTTGCTTTGCAACCTTGAAAGTGGATTGATACCCTTATTTACCGCTTGAGATTATTATATTTTGTAGGTATTTGAGGTTTTGATTAGAAGGACTTTTCAAGCAACGACAAACATACACGCAAAAGTTCTTTCTATCAAATGGCACCGTTGCCATTCTTGGGATTGTGAAGCTCGGAGCGGATTTCATATTGTAGTTCATTTATTTTTTTGCACTTTATTATTTTTTGTACCATTTTTATATTTTTAGAAGGCTTGTATTAGGATTTTATCCTTGGCTTGTATTGCGGTGCTTAGAGACACCATTTATTTTCCATTTAAAATTGTAATAATTGAAGACAAGCGTGATAGGGAAACCGGACAAGGTAGAGAGAGGGTGTCCAAAGACGAGGATTTAGAAGTCTCTCTACCTTGGGTCGGTAGGACTCCCGGGGATGACTGAGATAGGCGTGATCTCCCCCGGTTCGACTCAAAATTTTGGGCACCTCACGGCATAAAAACCGTGGGAGGTATATTTCTTACACCCTCGCAGCTCTCTTATTAGCGAGTCAATTATTGTGTGTACTTGTGTGCTCTTATGTGATTTTATTCTCTCATTTATTTTTTTGAATGGTGTGATGAATTAAATAACTAAGACCTACACCCGGTCACTCACGAGAAGGGATTTCATCACCCGACTCACTTGCTTACCATTGTATGCTACCCTAGCCATCAATAAATTTAAAATCAATCAATTAGGTAGCCCAATAGGAGAACATTTTGCAATGGCGATCACTAAAATATTTCCGTGATTTTTTATCACCTGCGGACTTAATTAAAATTTGACTACCCTCTCACTAAATTTAAAGATAAAAATTGGCTATGTGCTAGTTAGGAATTTTTCTTGACTTGTGTGTGTGTCCAGTTCCATTTTTCGGTAGTCGCTTTTAGTGAGTTCGTGTAAATTCAAGAGTCCATATATTTTCCCCACCTTTTCTTCCAAAAAATCCAAAATATTTTCTTTCATTTTTTATATAAAAAAAATCAAAAAAATATTTTTCTTCCTTTATTTTAATAAAAATCCAAAAATATCTTCTTTCTTTCATTTTTACAGAAAAATCCAAAAATATTTTCTTCTATTATTTTTAGAAAATCCCAAAAATATTTTCTTTCCTTTTGAACAAAATTAAAAATCCAAAAAAAAATATTTCTCTCCACATGGCCTAAGAACGTCCTTTACGGGACTACTTTGGTCATTTTTCATTGACACGCGACACGTGTGAGAGTGATCTCGAGCCATCTCTTTATGAGATACTTAGTGGTTTCACTTCTCTCACGAGTCCCGTTGATACTCTTTACCCGTCCATGCACTCACCTCATATTCCATCACCCTCGGTGTCAAGTGTCGAGGTGTCTCCTACTTTGTTGTGCACCCATTGTTATTATGCCGATCACATGTCCCATGAGTGATCTTACATCACATATCCATCTGAACCCACCCTGGAACATGTGTATCCATATGACACTGTTTCGGAACCCACCGCGGTCAATTATCCTGATATACCTAATCCCGAGTTGTGTGAGTACCCGAGTTATTCATGGAGGCCTGATCACCCTTCCATGCAATACAAATCCCAACCCGATGTTGTGGATCCTCACGCGTTCCAACAGTCATCATGGAAACCTTGTGCACCTGTTCACGATCGGTTTCCTCACTACGCACCCCATGAGTATCAACCATTTGTCCATCACGAAAGGAATCCTTTCGTGTATGATGAACTTGGCCCCACTCCACACACTTAATTTGAGTATTCTCCTTATAGTCCCGATTATAACGAGTTGTGTCCACCTCAACCACCACCACCACCCATCATTACACTAACACCTTCATCCACATCCGCTCTTGAAACCCTCTTGCAAAAGTTCATACTTGAGCAAGAGCAAGCCATTCAAACTTAAGCTCTCTAAAGGCTTGAACAAAGGTTAAATGAATTAGAGTGTGCGAGAGAGTCGGACATGCATCCACCCATCGTTGCAACCGAGTGTGACGATGATGTGTCCCCTTGCGACACAAATTTTGAGTGTGACCAATCTTATCCTCCTGAGAATCTTGAAGTCGAGACCATTACACGGTCCGGGTCCCAAGTCGACAATTGTGTTGACTTACATTTCGATAGTGAGCCTGATCAAATCCTACCATGTCCAAATGAACCCCACCTTGAGGTTCACACTCCCGTCATATCCAAAAATATGCTCGAGTCTACACCTATCGAGTTTCACCCTTGTGTTCCCGAGGAACCACTTCATTCTAGGTTAGCTTCGGCTATGAGTGTTCACCATTTTCCCAAGATAGAATCCGTGATCGTTCCTAACTATCCGGATATGGCTCATGTCCCACCATACATGGCTTCCTTTGAGCCTCATATTTCTAGTGATTCCTCTATCTCTGAGATTGGTGCCTTGTCTTACCCACCACATTCTTTGACGATGTTCTTGTGGAAAAGATGACCACTCCATCTTTATATACTACACTTCCTCCCGCGAGTTCCCTTGCTGATCACTCCGCGCTTCATGAGGAGTGTGTGTCTCCCACTCTTGAGTTGGATCACATTCTCCATTATTTATCCCACCCGACCCACCCATTATCCCTTCTACACCACCACCTAGTTTGGATCTTGACTTTACACATTTCATGTTTCCATATAGATTTTTAGATCCTCACCTAAAACCATCCTCCACCTTCCACGAGAGTTATGGTGATACTCTTGTGACACCCCGCCTAATTAAATACCGGGTGATCAGTCCTTTATTAAATTATAATCAATGTGAACAGTTGGTTCATTCTTAGCATCACCCTCGCAAAATAACTTTTCCAATTAAACACCCTAAATAATTAAGCTAAGTGACAAAACCATTTTTAAAACCTTAATTTCCAAATTTAATTTAAAACCAATGTTTAAACCTTTTCATAATCCATAGTTTAAGATCCCACAATAACAAGACTGGAAAATAATCCAAGTAATATAAGCAATCAATTAAATAATTCCATCATGAAAACTTCAAAGGAAAACATCCTGACAGTAACAATCCCAAAATATAAATATTGGAAATAGACAATCACAATCTCTGATAAAACCAATTGAGTAATGGAAAAGGCGACACATGCCCAACTAGATAAAATAAAACTAGATGTGGAATCAACAATGAGGTCATCTAATCAAGAGGCCTGCAACTCCCACCTAAGCTGCAGCACATTCTTTTCAAAGGATCCTATGCAAGACACCCCTGTGGTTGGGCACCTGTAATATATACATATATACACAAGAGAAGAGAAAATAGGAAACAGGTCAGAGTCCGATTGTAAAACAATTTAAAAATTAGTTTAGCAAGTATTTAAAATGCTTACCGACTAATGCAACAATCATATTAGTGTGCGAAACTCTCTTGAGAAATTCTCACCTCTCTTCTAATGTGCACACCTACCGCACTATTTATCCCAATAGTTTAGCTTATCTTAAGTTACTCACAAGGTCTCAAGTCGACAATTTCTAGTTGTTAAGAGATTTAATTTTAAAAGAAAAGTTCTCACATAACCTCATTTAGTTATAAAGTTGCTCAGTTTTGCTTCACACGTTTTCAAACACTTATACCCAAGTTGAAATAATTATTCATTTCTTACCTACCTTTAGTCACACTAGATAGTTCCCAATTTTCGAGTTTATATATATATATTAATCACTAATATAATATATATATATATATATATATATATATATATATATATATATATATATATAATCGGCACCCCACATAAATTTATGCTGCTGGCATACTCTGCTATCAAGTCCCCGTATCACTCGTACTAAGGGAAATACTAGTTCGGAATCACTCTAGAACTGTATTAACACAAAACACATACAAATTGAGGTGAAGCATAGTTCCAAGTCACTAAGAGGTCAGCACATACCCTCAAGTCTCTTAGGACCGTCTGACTATCGATCTGATAGCCTGTACCAAGGATTCCTATTTTCTAGGGTACAAGTCAATATCCCCCATAAAGGTCCCATCGAGATAAGACTATCCCCGTGCGGTAACCTCAGTGATAGCAAGTAGCGCGGACATGATTTTTACACGTATATAGTATATACACAAACACAGTCATATATGTATACTACTATTCCCATTTTTAATTTAGGTACGCCCACGACCCATACTTATGATATTTATTCTCATTGCACAATACTAGATTATCCCGTATAACGGTTTGTCTCTATTACTTATTTATGGGATTATTTCAACTTACTACGTAGCACTCGTTAATTCCTATTTTCCCCAAGTGAAATTTCAGTAGGTCCTCATTTATTTTACAACGTAACTTTCTTACGAGTCTCACCCTTTAAACACATGTTCTCATTTTCTTAAGTGTAAAACACCTTTGTTAAATATTAATCTCGTCTTACGTTAAGGGTTCCATTTTTATCAAGCCATACTGGTCTTCTTTATTTCCAAAAATATTCTAACAATAATGTCCAAGAATTTATATTCACTTGAGTTGGAACCAACTATTTAAAAAGGGGAATTTGAGTTTTCCAGGAGGGGTCGATCGATCGATGGCAGGTGCTCGATCGATCGATGCTCCTGGGTCGATCGATCGATGCTCCTGGGTCGATCGATTGATCCTAATAAACCCTAGACTAATATATTGAAGCATTAACTGAAATAGAACATGATAGATACTTGCTTGGGATTTTTTGATTCAGATTTGTGGAAAATATTGGCGTGGTTGTGATCTTTGTTGCACGATCTAACGTTTTGCGGCGACCGCGGTGCAAATGGTGGAGTTCTTGGCCTAGAACTCCTTGGAAAGCTCTTCCTCTTCCTCTCCAATGGCCGTCTATGGTTTATGGTTCTTCTAACCCTAGAAGATGACTCCTACCATCTGATATAACCTTAGAAAAATCGTGGGTTTCCATGCCCAAAAATATAAAATGCCTAAAACGTCCTCCCGAGATGTTAATTAGGCCTAGAAATGCCCTGAGACCCAAACTAAACCCCCGGGTACATTATTTTGACTATCTCGACCCTTCCGGACACATTGACGCACTCAAAATGGCTATACGAGTGAATTATAATTTATTCACTTTTGATAGTTCAAATTTAATCCCGACACGACACAGGCGCGTCCCGATAAATTTTCAAAATTATATATTTAGATTTTCGTGATAATTTTTCTAAATTTAATTACACCACTTACTTTACCCATAAAGTAACTTACAACAAAATTCCAATAATTACTAACTCTTATCACGCTAGTAAGTATTTAAATGATTTTTCGGATTAATATTAAATTAATATCTCTAATAAAATTTAATAAATCCCCAAAATTAAAAGTCATAAAAATACGTGGTATTACATACTTCCCCCCTAATAAAGGAATTTCATCCCGAAATTCGAAAATAAGGTATACCTGGTGAGAATAACTCTGGGTACTTTTCACGCATGTCGTCCTCACGCTCCCAAGTGGATTCCTCCACATTATGATGCTCCCACTGGACCCCTACAAGTGGGACTACTTTCGACCTCAATCTCCTTTCTCTATGATCTGGAATAGCTACTGGTCTCTCCTCATAAGATCTGTCAGGCTGTAAGTCAATCTCTTCAATCGCAATGTGGGTGTGGGCCATGTCTTCCCGAAGGTATCGTCTCAACGACGAGATGTGGAATACATCGTGAATGCGGTGTAAGTGCTCTGGCAGTCCCAATCTGTATGCTACCGGCCCAATCCTCTCGATAATTGGAAATATCGAAAATATAGAAAAAATAGAGAAAAAGAAACAAAAAATCGAAAAAAGAGAGAAAAGAAAAGAAAGAGAATTTGTAGTTAGTAATAAAGACATTTGTGCCTAAAGTGTATACACTCTTCTATCGCATCCATCTTTTACCCATCACATCCATCACTCATCCCATCCTTACCTCATTTCATTTCCCCCTCACCCATAAACATCATATTCCCCTAGGTGTTCTGGCAAATGAAAGTCGACGTGGTGAATAACTCTACGTTCTCATTATAGTGGTTAGCATTCTTTCATGAGATCATTTTCTTTTTTATTCTTCATTCTGTCTTATGTGTGTGTGAGACGTTTGAACTTGCTTACATTTAATCACTTCCTCACACACAAGAGCGATACACTGACCCTAATCTCGAGAGTTCTATTGAGAGAGTTATATCCAATTAGATTTTGAAGTTGAAACGTTGATTCCAAAGAGGCAATCTAGGTATTACTCTAGTGATACTCGACCTGTTTTGACTAATTCACACTACACACATTGAGTTATAGGAAGGATTTGCCTTGAGTATTTACTTAGCTTAATTTTTACACTTCTACCTTGTATTTCTGAAAATATTTCTCATGAGATGGATTTTGCGATTATTCTATGTCTAATAAGAGATTGACTGCCCTTCGATGAATTTTTGTAAAATAAGAATTTTGTGGGTATATTCCCTGCAAACCCACACGAGACACAACTCGTCCTGTAGGGAAACCTATAGGTTTAAAGGCTTGTTGCACATGCTAAGTGCAATCGCAAGTGCCTGCGAAAGTGGTACACTTTTGGTTTCTTATCTTTCTCTTTCTCTCTATCTTATTGCTCGAGGACTAGCAACGCTCTGTTTGGGGGTGGTGTGATAAGCACCCAAAAATGTACAGTTTATACCCCGAATAGATGTATTTTAGTTGCTAATTCTCGACAATATGGGTCTTATGCGCTTAATTGTTCATTATGCAGGCTTAATTGCAGTTGTAGTGTCAAAAGCTATATATATCCAGGCAATTTGCAGTTAAAATGGAGTTAATTACCTTATCCCGTAACCCTAACCTACCCTAGACCTAGCCTAAACCTACCCCGAACCCGGTGTGTGTCTAATTTGTCCCTTTTAATAATTTTTAAATTTTTAGTTTGAGTCATTTTTATTTTTAGTGTTTACTTTTGATTTATTTAGTATTTTCTAGGTTTAGTTTTCTATTTTATTTTTATTAATATAATTTTATTTATTTTTGATTTTATTAGCTTTTAGTTTAGTCTTATTTTGTTAGGATTAATTTTAGGAGTTTATTTTTAGTTTATTAGATTTTATATTTTAGGACTTTTGTTTTCATATTTTATTAGATTTTTCATTTTTTATTTCTCTTTTTTATTATTTTAGTTTTTACTAGCTTAGGATTTTATTTTTTCAGTTTTAATTTTTTAGTTTGTTTTATTTTTAGTTACATTTTATTTTTTATTTTTAGTGTTATTAATTTTAGTTGAGTCTTTTTATTATTTTTAGGTGTTCAAATTATACACACACACACACACACAAACTTATCATACACCCTAAACACTCATCTTACCCTCACCATAAATCTATACACTTAACCTACGCCTAAACATACCCAACCAATACTCATCCTCACCTAACCTTCCTACACCCCACTACACCTTATCACAACCCATCCCATTTTCTTCCCCAACATTCTTTCTCTCTCCAAAAACCTCCATAACCCAAACCACTCTCCCACCTCCATCATCCTACCAACACACAACCCATCACAATCCCCATACCCATTGGACAGCCTCCCGGCGCTTACCCATACTCCGGTCGCATTCCCCACTACCAAAACCCTTAAACCCGTGACCATACCCCCGCCAACGCACTCTCTTTACTCCCTCCGATCGGAAAACCAGGCAACCACCAGCTCCGACCTCTCGCCGACGCCCCTATCCAGCGCTCCAACTCGGATCCTCACCTCCATCCATACCCGAGCCACCATCTGCCCGACCTCCATTCCCAATTATGACCCCAACCCGCTACTATCCCGGATACCCATTCCAATACCAATAAAACCCATTTCATTCTTTTAACCAAATCGATTTATTCTACCTGCCAACAAACTAAATACCAAACTCATTAAAACCCCATGTGCCAAATAAAACCTCTTTTACCCCACTTACCATTATGCCCCTAACTACTCTTTTACCCAATACCCAAAAATGCCCTTGTTGATGTAAAAAATTAGATAGCTCTAATTATTCAATCACAGATAAATAAAATGAAACAAAGATTTTTAAAGTGGTCCAGCCTTATAAGAATGGCCTACGTCCACTGTTATGTTATTGCTGAGTGTTTGGGAATCCTCGAGTATATGTTCTCTCAAGAAATTCCGGTCCCCTTGAATGAGGGTGATACAAGGTATTTATAGCCCTTAGGCTGTACATGAATGGGTTGATACATTAAATGATATACATATGAAATGGTAATACATTTAATGCAGCGTGTGCGTTAAGATGATAAACATTCAATGAATAATTGAACTGTTGATTATCTGGCAGTTAATGCTATGGCCGAGATGCAGTTCGGACCGCCTTAGTTGCTCGTTGATCAGGAGTTCCTCGGAGCGCTAGTGTTCCTCGGGGTGTTGAAGTTCCTCGGTGTATCCTCGTTGCTCGGAGAGAACATGAGTTGGTCGGAGAAATGAACTTCCTCGTTATTATTGTGCCAAGTAGATTGACACGTGTCTTCATATTATTCGTCCATATCAGCATATTAATTTTGGTATCAACAGAAGCCCCCAATGTTTCATATTTCGAACTTTGAGGAGTATGGAACATTCTTTCTCGGTATATGGCGATATTAAATGACTTTCCTGGGTTTTAGGAGCCTTTTCTTCGTATTTGAATTTCTTTCAAATTCACAGAATTCGCCTTTTTCGAATTTTTATGAATGCTTCGATCTTCGTGCATTTTTGTCCTTTTAGCCGCCGGTGGCGTATTAGTTTCTTTTGTGTAATTATTTCCTTTGCAGCTTCCCAAGGTAAAGTATTTAAACTTCTTAGGTAACCATACCGTCTTCTACCTTTTCCAATTTTCTTCATTCAAGCTTTCTGTTCTCTCTCTCTCCCTTGTGCGTTCATCTTTTCCTTTGCTAGTTGTCAGCTCTTCCTTTTTCCTGTAAGATTCTCTTCTTTTCTTCTGTATTTCTTTTATTCACTATGGTTTATATTGTGGAGTCTGTTGAGAAATTTCGTTCCGATTTTTCCATTCCTTCCTAGGTAACTCTGGAGGTTCTTTCTGAGCCTTTAGATTATTTTCGATTGGCTGAGGGACATTGGTTCCCCAGTCTATTCATTGCTGAATGTGGATTTTCTTTTCCGCCAAACCCCTTATGCTTAGAGTTCTGTCAATACTTTGACGTTGTTCCTGCAAAAATAGCCCCCAATTCATGGAGAATAATTAATGGGGTGTATAAATTAAATCTAACTCATGGAACTCGTATAGGGATTCCTGAGATTATGTATTGCTATAGATGGGCTATTTTAGATAATGTTTATTACTTAAAAACTAGGTTTTTAAATAGGGCTCTTGTAGTTAACCTTCCTGATGCAAATAGAGATTATTTTGAACATGGGGTGGTGATTAAAAATTGGCAATATGCCCCCTTGGTTGGAGATGCAGTATACCAGGGTCCTAAATGCCCCCCATATGGCAATGGGATAGGTTTATTCTCATTTTCCTTTACTTATGAAATTATGCTTTTATCATATTTGACAAAATGTATGACTGATATTTCATTATGTATATCATTTGCAGTTGATAGTAAAAGAAAAACTCCAAAAGAACCAGAGGTTAATATTAAGCATCTGAAACTTATCTGGGGTTTGCATAAGAACGTTGCAGATGAGCACATCAGGTCTGCATCATATTTACTGCAGTATAGGAGCTATACGACTTCTTATACTGCTCATCCTGTGATTAGATCTGTTGAACCAACCTTAACTCCAGATGATTCTTCTTCATATTCTCACATCCCTTTAAGTCAAAGAATGGGCAGGAAAAGAGCTCCCCCTGCTCTATTTGATGGCACTACTTCTGCTGCTGAAGTCAAGAAAAGCAAAATTGATGTCCCAGAGGGGACTAAGAAGGTGGATGTTGCACCTTCCAAAGCTACCGAGAAGCCCCCAATGGCTCCGAGCAAGAAGGTTGCTCCTGTGGAGATAATTGCTATCTCTCTGACCAAGAGCTCTTCCTTGGTTGAAACTGCTGAAGTTCCTTTGAGGAGATTGAGGAAATCGTCCTCAATCAATTTGGCTGAAACGACCAATCTGACTGAAACCATCTCTTCTCTACTAGCTGGTGGTGTTGGTGTTCCAACCATCATTCCTCCGAGCTCTGCCATGAGATCGGTAGAAACTTGGATCATACCCGAGATCCAAGGAATTGATGAAAAGATTTCTAGGGATATGCTGACATCCCTTGCTACCCGTCACCTTGCTTCAGTAAATTTCTCACACTCTGAATTTCCTTTCTTTCTTTGAATACTTGTATTTTTATACTGACCTATCACTTTTTCCTTTGTTTAGCTGGTGAATTGTTTTAACAATATCGTGAAGAAAGATGAAGCAATTAAAGCTTCCAGCTCCTCGTCGGGGGTAGAGGATGCTCTGTTGGGTTTGACCCAATCCTTGAAGGATTCTTGTCAGTAGTATAATGAGGACAAAGCTGTTTAGGAGAAAAAATTGTCAATAGTTGAAGCTGAGAAGGTGAAGTTGGCTGAGATCTCCAAGAGTTTGGAGGACAAGGTGAAAAGTTTAGAGATTGAGCATAAAAAATATGACAACAAGCTCAAGAACTTTGGAGAGCTTGAAGATAAGTTAAAAAAGGCAGAGGAAGAGTTGTCCGTCCTGCGAGGTATAAAGCGCCAAAAAGAAGAATTGGATGTGAAGTTAAAGACTGCCGAGGATTTGCTGTCCGAGAAGCTCTCCTCGGAGAAACTGAAAAGAAAGCTCGCAGTTAAAAAATCCTTCAGCGCTGGCTGGGATAAAGGATGGGACAAAGGGATTGCTGCGATGACATCCCAAGTACAATACGGGAAGTTGAAATACTTCCGAGATGGCTGGGTAGCTGCTCTGCAGGAATTGAAGATCACAGACGACTCTGTGCTATTTCAGCTACACCTCCCTGGTCCTCCCCCACCAATTGTAGAAGAAGAAGATGAGCCTATCTCTGATGAATCTTCCATGGCCATAGGTGATCAAGTCCCTGCATCTCTACCTTCTGCCAACGAGGACATTTCTTCCATGCCTCCTCCTCCTGAGAAAATTTCAACTCCTGCTGATCAAGCTGCTGTTACCACCGAGCAACCAAGCTCCTCGTCCCAGCCTCCCGAGAAAGTCTTGGGAGACAAGGAAAAGGTGTGAAGTTGTATGGTATCATTTCTATCTTTCATTATTTGTAATCAAACAATGTAATCTTTTTGTGATCTAATAAAATACATCTTTGTTCATCTCTGTTGTTGATGATTTGTTTTTGTTGACTGTTGTCTTCTTTTCACTATTAGTTTATGGCTAGAATGGAACTGATATCTGCACATGATACAAAGCTGATGCAGCAATGCCATGAATATTATAGAGATGGTCATATGAATTTGAGTGTATCAGAAATTGCTTACATCCTTGGCCATGATGCTTCAGAACAAGCAATTGAGGCTTATCGGTACTTGAAGGATTTACTTGACCGAGCTGTGGCCAACAACGTGGCCTACTATGACTTGATTGAGGAGCTTTATTATTCCTTAGAAGATCTACAACATCAACATAATGAATCAACTGCTTTGCTTCACAAGGAGTATGAAAATAGATATCAACAGCTTTCTTCTGAAACAGGCCATAAAAAGATCCTTGTTGGATACGATATTAGGGAGAGAACCCTAAAAGGTGAAGTTGAAGCCTGTAGGCAGATTGCTGAGTTGCTGGAATAATAGAACAATAATTTGCAGAAAAATTTAGCACAGTATGAGTCTGCAGCTTCATCTTCCACTGCTTTAATACCGGTTACCGATGAGGGTTTCTCGTTCTTAGAGGTTGAGAATGCCAAATTAAGGCAAGAGTTGGATACTCTGAGAAGATCTGGTATTTCCACTACTGCTCGGGGACGAGGAAGAGGGTCTCGTGGGCGAGGAAGAGCTGTTCAAAATGTTGTCGAGGAGCAAAATTCTCCACCTGCTCGGAGTCGATCAAGAGTTCTCAGCCGTAATGTTGAAGAATCTCGTACTCTGTCAACATTGGAAACTCAAGCATACCAATTGAACGCCAAATATCGGGCTTTATCTGAAATGTCCAAGAGAAATCTATCTTTGGAAGATCAACTTACTGCAACGAAGTCTGCTTTGAATGATAAAGATGTTTTTTCCAGGAACCTTCACGAGCAACTAGAGAGAATAACTTTCCAATTTCACAAACAACCTCGTGAGTTTTGGATGGAAGGCTACAATGAAGCCCTTTGTCACTTGGATGCTCGTCTTGAAAGTGCCAATAACGAAGGTTATAAACAAGGATGGTTGAATGCCCTGGGTGTGTTAAAGCTAGAGCAGGGCCATTTCTTATGGGATTATCATGCTCCGGGGCTACTAGACTTGCCTGTACCGCCTTATAAACTAGACATGGAGTGGATCCCAGCTCGTGCCATTCCTCGGAGTTTAATTTCAAAATACCTTGGCGACTATAGTCTTCATTCTCAGATTGAATTATCTCGTCCTGAACATCTACTGGACACACCTTCTGTAATGAACGTCAGAATGCTCAGAGATATTAACTTCATTAATTCTCCTCTTTACTTGGAAGACCCTCCTGCTGGCGAGGAACCTGTTTCAAAAGCTAAAGGAAAGAAACCAATAGAATAGGTTTTTTAATGTAACAGTTAGCACATATATGTAGCTTGTAATACATTTTGACCTTAATGAAAGAATTTCATTTTTGTTTGCAAATTTGTATTGCTATTGTTTTGTGCTAAACACTAAGTATGTATCTGTTAAAAAGATAACAATTTTGTGCTGTTCATCAACCAGCTTAGTAATAAACAGTTACAAGTATCAATGTTGCTCAATCACTTAATAATAAAGTAAAAAATGTTAAAAATTTCCCAACCAACCAAGGTTGTTAAATTGTGCTTGTCGACCAACTACAGTTGGTGGGATTTTATCCTCAACCAGCCATACTTGGTTCAATTTGAAGTATTTTCTCCTCGTCGACCAAATACAGTTAGTGGGTTTTTATCCCCGACCAACCATACCTGGTTCAGTTTGGAATATTTTGTTCTTTGAGGAACTTTTGTAATAATATTACCTCCCGACCAACATAAGTTGGCATTTGAGAGCATATTTTGTTTTCAAACCAACCGAGATTGGCATTATAAGAATGTTGTTCTTGCCCTTTTACTAACCAAAGTTGGTCGTGGGTTTGAACTATTGCCTCCTAACCGAAGGAGTATATTTTGTTCTCGCCCTATTACCAACCGAAGTTGGTCGTGGGTCCAAACTATCATGTTCTTTCGAACTAACTTGTCCACAAGCTCTTTTACCAACCGAAGTTGATCACGCAAGTGTACGACTCCTAACCAAAGGAGAATAATTTTTTCTCGCTATTTTACCAATCGAAGTTGATCACGCTCGAACTATCAGGTTCTTTCGAACTATCTTGTCCACAAGCTCTTTTACCAACCGAAGTTGATCACGCAAGTGTACGACTCCTAACCAAAGGAGTATAATTTGTTCTCGCTATTTTACCAACCGAAGTTGATCACGCTCGAACTATCAGGTTCTTTCGAACTATCTTGTCCACAAGCTCTTTTACCAACCGAAGTTGATCACGCAAGTGTACAACTCTTAACCAAAGGAGTATATCAGTTGTTCTCGCCCTTTTACCAACCGGAGTTGGTCGTGGGTCTGAACTATCGTCTTCTTCTTGCTGTCGAGCAACGTAGTGTACAACACTAGTATTCCCCTAAAAACTTTCAAACAAAGGAGAGAAAAATGGTGAAAAACATCATCGTTTTATTCATATTGATGGAATCGTTGTACATTTTACATCATTGATAATACTTGCGAAGGTGTTCAGCATTCCAAGCATTCTTGAATTCTTCTCCTTCTAGAGTTTCTATTCGGTAAGTTCCTGGTCGAACAACTTCTGTAACTCGGTAAGGCCCATGCCAGCTTGCCTCCAATTTATTATGCTTCTGAATTACCTTCTTTAGCACATAATCTCCTTCCTTTAAATCGCATTTCCTCACCCTTTTGTTGTAGAAAAGAGCTGTTCGTTGTTGATAAGCAGCATTCCTAATGGCTGCCTCTTCTCTGACCTCCTCGAGCATATCCAAATCCAGTCTTCTCATCAAGTCACTGACAGGAGAATTGAAATTCAGTACTCTATGTGTTGGAAGACCCAACTCGGCAGGTATTACAGCCTCACTTCCAAATGCCAGCATATATGGTGATTCTCCAGTCACTGCTCGGGGAGTTGTTCGGTAAGCCCACAATACTAATTGTAGCTCATTAATCCAGTTAGCTTTAGCTTCACTTAGCCTTTTCTTCAAACCATTTAGCAGTGTTCTATTCGTCACTTCAGTCTGTCCATTGCTTTGAGGATGGCCTGGTGCTGAATGAACCTTCAAAATGTTCGACTGATGACAATAGGCAGCAAATTCCTCATTATCAAATTGGGTTCCATGGTCTGTGATGAAGGAATGAGGGAGACCATATCGACAGATGATATTCTTCCAAACGAACTGGTATACCTTCTCGTATGTCATATCAATAAGCGGCTCAGCTTCTACCCACTTAGTAAAATAGTCCACTGCAACGACGAGGTACTTGAATCTTCCTCGGGTGGTCGACAGTGGTCCAACCAAATCAATTCCCCATATGGAAAATGGATAAGGGGAAGTTATTGGTGTCAACAATGCTTGTGGAGTTCGTCGGATGGAGGAAAATCGTTGGCACTTGTCACATTTCTTAGCATAGGCTATACAATCAGCCCTCATCGTCGGCCAGTAGTATCCTTGAGTCATTACCCTTTGCAAAAGTGTTCGACCTGCTACATGAGCTCCACAAGACCCTTCATGAATCTCTTTAATCAATTCTTTCACTTCGGAGGGATGTACACATCTCTGCAATTCTGCCATAATTCCTCGTCTATATAAAATACCATTAGCTAATACATACCGAGCAGCATTATACTTCAATTTCTTGGCAGCGAGTTTATCCTCTGGCAATTCTCCCTCTTCAATATATACCCTGATGGGATCCATGCAAGATGGTCCTAAATCAAGGGTAATAACATTCATCGTCAGGTTTTCATCTATGATCCGACTTTCCAGTACTTCAATTGGTATTGTTCTTCGCAGCTCGGTACGAGTAGCTGATACTAGTCGGGCCAGTGCGTCTGCTTGTGCATTCTCTATTCTGGGTATTCTGATCAACTGAATGGCATCAAATTATGCCAACAATTCCATCACCTTTGCATGATACTTAACCATTATTTCTCCTTTAACTGAATACGTTCCCATCATCTGATTCACAATCAATTGAGAATCACTGAATACCATCACTTGTTGCGCTTCCATAATCTTTGATAAATTAAGACCTGCTATCATGGATTCATACTCATCCTCATTGTTGGAGGCTTTGAATTGGAATCGCAAAGCATATTCCATGTCAATCTCGTCTGGGGTGTTCAAAATAATTCCTGCCTCGCAACCTGCTGTGCAAGATGAGCCATCTACATATAATCTCCATATGGGCAACCCATCTTCAAATTTCTTATCTGACAGAGTTCCTCGGTGAAATATTTGTTGCTTCTTTTCATCCTTCCCTAACACTTTTCGCTCCTCGTCGATCATCTCTTCTCCCTCTTTTACCAACCGGAGCTGGTCTGAGCTCAAAGTTGATGATCTTTCTTCATCCATAAGTCCTTTTACCAACCGGAGTTGGTCTGGATTTATGTCTGTTGATCCTGTATCATCCACAGGTTGGTCAGCGAGCAATTTTTGTTCCTCGGAGGTATCAGGATATGTAAACTCTACTATAAAATCTGCTACAGCTTGCCCTTTCAATGATGATCTGGGCTCATACACAATATCATATTCACCGAGCTCTATTGCCCAGTACATCAATCTCTCTGATTTTTCTGGCTTATGAAGGGCTTGCCTCAGTGGCATGTCGATATAAACGACGATGGTATGGGCCTGGAAATATGGCCTCATTCTTCTACTTGCTTCAATTAATGCCAATGCCAACTTCTCCAGCTTTGGGTATCTGATTTCCGCGCCTCGGAAAGCCTTACTTATGTAATAGATTGGTTTCTGGACTCCATTCTCCAATCTGATCAATGCTGAACTGACTGCATTCTCTGATACTGCCAGATACAAGTACAACTTCTCTCCTGTTATTGGCCTGGACAACAATGGAGGTGCTCCCAAATATTGTTTCAAGTCTTGAAAGTCCTTCTCACATTCATCAGTCCACTCAAAAGTTTTTCGAAGTGTTTTGAAGAATGGGAGGCATTTGTCAGTTGTTCGGGACACAAATCTGTTGAGCGCTGCAACTCTTCCTGTAAGACTCTGTACTTTATTCTTTGTTGTTGGAGATCGCAACCCTAAAAGAGCTTTGATCTTATCTGGATTTTCTTCAATGCCTCGCTGGTTGACAATGAATCCGAGAAACATTCCTTCTCGTACTCCAAATGTGCACTTCGTCGGGTTGATCTTCATCTGGTATTTATCCAGTTGATCAAATGTCTGAGCTAAGTCAACTAGATGATCTGCAGCTTTCTTGCTTTTTGTCAGCATATCATTGACATAGACTTCCATGTTGCAACTGATTTGTTCGGTGAAAACCTTGTTCATCAGCCGCTGGTATGTCGCCCCTGCATTTTTCAAACCAAAAGGCATAACATTATAGCAATAAGTTCCCCCAGGGGTAATAAAAGAAGTACTTTCCCTGTCTTCAGGTTTCATTTTGATCTGGTTGTAGCCAGAGTAAGCATCCATGAAGCTAAGCAGCTCGTGCCCAGAGGTAGCATCTACTAGTTGGTCGATTCTGGGCAATGGAAAATGATCCTTCGGGCAGGCCTTGTTAAGATCAGTGAAGTCAACACACATTCTCCATTTGTTGTTTTTCTTCTTTACTATCACCACATTCGCCAACCAGTCCGGGTACTTCACATCTTCAATGAATTGAGCTTTCTGGAGCTTGTCAACCTCCTCTTGAATAGCTTGATTCTTCTCGGGGCTAAATACCCTTCTTCTCTGCTTTACAGGCTTGATCTCCTTATTCACATTGAGTTCGTGACATAAGAAGTTTGGATCTATTCCTGGCATGTCCTCATGACTCCAAGCAAAAGTTTTCTTCCTGTTTCTCAAGAAAGTTATCAACTCCTGTTTTATTGAAGCATCCAACGTTGAACCTATTTGGGTTACTCGTTCAGGGTGCTCGTCGTCTAGAATAACATTTTCTGTAGATTCCACCACCTGTCCTTTTACAAGTTGGGATTTATCTCTGGGATCGAGAGTTTCAATTTCTGTATCTTCTTCCACCTGGTAGGTAGTAGTCTTTTTCCTTGATTCCTCAAGCTCCTCTTGCTCGGCAGATGAATAATAGCATTCCTGAGCTACTTATTGATCACCTTTCACAACACCTACTCCGAAGTTTGTTGGGAATTTTAAGCATTGATGCACTGTAGATGGAACTGCTTCGAACTTCTTCAAACCAACTCTTTCCATGATGATGTTGTAGGCTGACTGCACATTCTTATCCATCACAAAGAAGCGTATTCTTTCTGTTCGACAAGCAGGCAAAGTTCCAATGAGTATATCCAACTTGATCGTCCCAAGTGGAAAAACTTTCTCGCCAGCAAAACCCAGGAGGGGTCTGTGATACGGTTCCAATTGAGATAATTCCAGATTCAAGCTGTCAAAGCATGAATAGTACATGATGTCTGCCGAACTTCCATTGTCTACCAACACCCTTGAAATCACTACTTCCTTCATCCTCATTTTGATCACCAGAGGATCGTCGTGAGGATAAAGAATACCTACTAGGTCATTTTTTGAAAAGCCAATGACCAACTTCTCTTTGTTTACCTTCCTTGGACGATCTTCCTCGGCCAGATTTATTCGCTGAATATATGAACAAGCTTGAGCCTCTCCAAGGTAAGCCTTTATTTCTGCAGTAAGGTCTCCTCCTCCTGCATCTCCTCCTGTAATAACATTACAATCAAATAACCCAAAACGTATAGAAAATACCTCTCGTTCTGGCTGTCTTGGTTTCTTGGGAAGGTCGGGGTCATCATCTGGATCATCTTCATGGTTCCTCTTCTTTTTCTCTTCTGCTCGACGAGGAGATCTAGACCTCTCTCTAGTCCGGTCGTTATTTTTTCTTTCACCTCCCCGATCAACATATTTTGATAGCTTTCCTCTTCGTATGAGTTTTTCAATCTCGTTCTGAAGAGCTATGCAATTTTTGGTCATGTGACCATGATCTTTATGAAACTCGCAATATTTATCCCTACTCCTCGAATCAGGGTCTGACTTCAGTTTCTTTGGCCATTTTACCTCCTCGTTGTTCTTGATTTCTTCCAAGACATGATGAATACCCATTTTCAAAGGAGTATAATTGTCGTATTTCTTTAGGACTTCCCATGATGATTTATTATTTCTGGAGCGTTTATCACCGCCATTTCCCTTATGCTCTTTATTCTTAGACTTGTCGACTTCCACCTTGGTGTCTTTATCTATATTCTTCTTTGCAGCCATAGCTTCCTCGGCATTCATGATTTTGGCCGCTTTTGCCATCAGTTCTGACATAGTTTTAGGTGGATCTTTTGCCAAAGTATAATACAACTTATTAGGCAACAACCCACTCATCAAAGCGGTGATTTCTGTTTTCTCTTCGTAATCTATGACCTCTAGCTTCTCGTTGTTGAAACGAGTTATGTAATCTCTAGTACTCTCACCAGATTTTTGTCTAACACTTAACAAGTGTGCTACTCATTTTACTGGCTTTGCTCCAAAACAGAAATTACCGATAAACAACTCGGCCAACTGAAGGAAAGTTGAAATCTTACCCCTAGGAAGATTGTTGTACCATATCTGGGCAACTCCAGTAAGAGTTCCTGAGAATGCTCTGCATCTCATCTCGTCGGGGACGACATAGATGTCGGCAGCAGCTTGATATTTCTCTATGTGAAGAACATGATCTGTCTTTCCATCATATTTGAGGGTCACTACAGGTGCTTTGAACTTTGACGGTGTAGGAAAATTCACAATAGCCTGTACAAAAGGTGTTCCTCGAACAAAAGTTCGTTGTAGGGGGTTCTTGGCTTTGGCCATTTCTCCCAATTTATCCTCCAACCGTTGGAGAGATCCTTTCCACGCTTCATTTCCTTCCTCGGGCCCATTGGATCGAGCGATAGATCGTTCTGAAGTAGCCTCTTGAGATCTATCTTGACGAGCAGCCGATCGTGACTATGCTGATCCTTCTCTTAGATCTGACGGTTGTCGAAAACTCCTCGACATGGTCTTAGGTGGACTCCTATTCCTCCTAGGGCCTAATCGAGTGAAAGGAGACACCCTACTCAGTCTTTCTAAAGCACTAGGTCTTTCTGGAGAGAGGGTGATATGTTGATTAGTATCTGTCGCCCTTATTGATGAAGTTCGCCCAGGTTGATAAGAGAAATCATCAGACTCCTCATTGTGACGTGACTCAGTACGCCTGGATCGTGAAGAAAGTAAATAAGTTTGCCTCTGACCACTTTGCTGTCCTGAACGTGCAAGTGCACCACCATGAAGGGTTTGTATGAGTTGCCTCATTGTTTCTTGCATGGAGGTTTGTCCTTGATCCAGATTCGTCATAATCCCGGCTAGATCTGGAGGTGCAGAGGGATTCTGAGGATTTCCAGTATTTCCAGCATTTCGATTGCTAGATTCTGGATTATCCGCCATTGATGATGGACGATTATTGGTGAAAAATGAAAGTAACAATCGTTTCCCACAGACGGCGCCAATCTGTTGATGTAAAAAATTAGATAGCTCTAATTATTCAATCACAGATAAATAAAATGAAACAAAGATTTTTAAAGTGGTTCAGCCTTATAAGAATGGCCTACGTCCACTGTTATGTTATTGTTGAGTGTTTGGGAATCCTCGAGTATATGTTCTCTCAAGAAATTCCGGTCCCCTTGAATGAGGGTGATACAAGGTATTTATAGCCCTTAGGCTGTACATGAATGGGTTGATACATTAAATGATATACATATGAAATGGTAATACATTTAATGCAGTGTGTGCGTCAAGATGATAAACATTCAATGAATAATTGAACTGTTGATTATCTGGCAGTTAATGCTACGGCCGAGATGCAGTTCGGACCGCCTTAGTTGCTCGTTGATCAGGAGTTCCTCGGAGCGCTAGTGTTCCTCGGAGTGTTGAAGTTCCTCGGTGTATCCTCGTTGCTCAGAGAGAACATGAGTTGGTCGGGGAAATGAACTTCCTCGTTATTATTGTGCCAAGTAGATTGACACGTGTCTTCATATTATTCGTCCATATCAGCATATTAATTTTGGTATCAACAGCCCCCATAACAATATCAAATTTTTTATTCCCTCACCCCTCATTCACATGACCTCTCACCATATCCACACGCACCTCTTAGCCATTTACCCAAAATACCCCTTATCCCCATGTGTGCCATGCATCTACTATAAAACAAAACTCAAGACCCCATTTTAATTAAGCTTTTAGATAGGAATTTGTAGAGAGAGAAAATACCATTTAGTGTAGTTTTAGATTAGAATTTTTATTTTATTATTTTTAGATAGTGAGGAGAAAATAAATTGTTGTGAGGATTAAATTGAGTGAGATTCTTGATGTAATTGTGTTTGAATCATTCAAAATAAGGGTTGTTAGTTTCAACTCATGGATTGAAGATCAATTAAGCATCAAGAGATTGGGATTTGATTGTTCTTTTCTCTTCTCATTTATTTTATGCCTTTGATTATTAATTTGTCATATTTCATATCATGTTAGGCTAAATCCCCTTTTATGGGGTGGGGTAAAACCCTTATTTGATGTTATTTTATTTTAATTAGTTTAATTACTTGAAAAGTCCCTTTGAATGTTAATTTTGATCCCTCACCCTTAAATTTATGCCTCGAGATGGGGTAAATGATTTTCGAGAAAAAATCAAAATTTTAGTGATAATACCCATTTTAGATTCGAACTAGAGATAGGGGTTTCTTAAGTGGGGTATTACAACTTGAGTTTGAACTCTAAATTTATTTTTTAAGATTTACATAAATTTTTATTGATCTATCCTAGCGGGTGATTAATTAAAAGGAGTGTAGATCTATTTTTCTAGAGTTGTGGGGTGTTAAACTTAATTTTCTAAAAGGTTACTATTCAAATTACATTTGCAACGAGAGTTGATTTGTAAGTTTAATATTAATTTGGGAGAATTCAAATAATTAAATTAATTAATTAGAATAACTAAAATTTGTGGTGTAATCCCATTCTTTGATTTTTCTCAGAATTATTTACCTCACTTTATCTTTTATTTTTAGTTTAGACTTTATTTTTCATTTTAGTAACTTTCTAGTTAGTTGTTTTTATCTCATATTTAGTTTAGTTTAGTTTAAATCATCACCTCACCTTATTGTTTTAATATTGAAAAAGCTAAAAAAATTAGAAAAAGTGGAAAAGCACAAAAAATAAAATAAAAAGTGAATTACGATTGAATTTTGTTCCATTTTCTTTGCAACCTTGAAAGTGGATTGATACCCTTATTTACCGCTACACTTGAGATTATTATATTTTGTAGGTATTTGAGGTTTTGATTAGAAGGACTTTTCAAGCAACGACAAACATACACGCAAAAGTTCTTTCTATCATAGGACACTCAAATGTCTTATGCCCCTTACCCCCACATTCAAAACAAGTGATGTTCTCAAAATATTCCTCACACTCCTCATCGGAGTCATTCTCTTTTTCCCTCTCACCAATTTCTTTGACCTTTCCTTTCTTTTTGTTTTTCTCGAAAAAATTCTTTTTATAGTAAGAATTATTTTTGTTCATGTTGAGAAATTTTTTAAAATTTATTGCAAACAAGGCCATATCATTAAAATCAAAATCTCCCTCAGAATCAGACTCACAAACTTTTTCTTTCTTTTTCTTAAAATGAGTCTTTAAAGCAATGACATTATCCTTAGCCTTAATGGTTTGGGGAAACATGTCAATCTCATAGGTTTGAAGATCTCCTACAAGTTCTTCCAACTTAAGTGATTTCAAATTTCCCAAAGAGTTCAAAACAGTGACTTTAGGAATAAAGCGTTTTGGGAGAGATCTCAAAATCTTTTTAACGATACGCGTGTTATCAATCTCCTCACCCAAATTAAAACATGTGTTAACAATGTATGATAAACGAGCATAAAAATCATCAAAGCATTCAGACTCAGACATGGTAATAATCTGAAATTGGGTGGCCAAGTTTTGTAATGTTGATTCTTTAACCGCGTTCGTACCCTCATGTGTCGTTTCAAAATAACCCAAGCCTCTTTAGACGTGGTACACATCATTATTCGACGAAACTCATCAGGAGAGACAGCTCCAGAAATAGCACTCAGACCACGGGAATTAAAATTGGACAATTTATAATCATCTTCAGTCCAGGCTGACACGTTTTTAAAGTGGTGATGTTATTAACAGTGACCGTGGGAGGAGTCCAACCATTTTTGCAAAGCAACCAAACACGCTCTTCAATATATTTTAAAATTGATTTCATATGAGCTTTCCAGTAGGCATACTTAGACCCGTAAAAAATAGGCATCTGATTATATAAGTGCTCCATAGGAAAAATTGCGATTTTTCACAAAACTGATTTTTCAAAAAATAATCAATATCAGACGATTTTGCGGAAAATAGGAATACGCGATAAATTAGCGCAACCTGCTCTGATACCAATTTGAAAAACTGAATAGGTTCGGTGTGTGATAATTGATTAAAAATAACTTGCAAGTTTCCAAGTAAACCTTATTTGATTAGAGTCTATTTAGAAACAACCCATAAACAAACAACTACGTGTGTGTGTGTGTGTCAAACCATAAATAAAGCACGCGACACAAATTTAAGGAAAAATCCCCGCGGTACAAAACCTTTTATTTCACTATATTAAGTAAATCGCAACTTACACGGATTACAATGAAATACAGTAAAACATGAATACCCGCAGGCGTCGGTCAGTGTCATCAGTAATGATTCCACAGGCAGTGAAGCCACATGAACCTCAGTCCAATCAATAAAGGAAGAACCGAAGCACTCCTCAATGACACACAACCATACAACTTTGTAGATACTCCCTCAACAATAACACGTAGTCCTCGATTGCCAATATCTCCCCACAAAGATGAACAAAAACAAAATTGTGTTCTTGGGTTTCAAAAAGGATTCACAAAGATATGACAATGATATGTGAATCAAAACATGAGTTTGGGAACTCAAAAATATGAAGACTTGAGGTGATAGGACTTTCAAATTCGTCTATGCAAGTCTTGAAAAACAACTCCCCCGAAGTTGGTTTATATAGGGTAACCACAAAAGTGTTTTAAAAATATTGAACTCTATCCAGTGTCAGGTACCCTAAACTGGTTCGGGTGTACCGCGAACCGGTTCTCATGACAAACCGGTTTGCCCATCGGTTCGGGAAAAATCGCTGGTCAAGGGGCTTTAAACACTTAGCAAAATTCCATGGTTGTTTCTTGGAATTATCTCCATTTTCAATGGGCCATAACTGCTTCACCGTAGCTCGGATTGAGATGCCGTTTCTTCCAGTATCTTTGTTGCGGCAAGATCTTCAACTTTCCAGTTGATCGGACCTCCGAAAAGTGGCTATAAAATTACCAAAATTCCTTGAACTTCCATATCATGCCTTCTTTCACTATTTTGACTTCTCTTGTGTACCACTTGCATGTAGTCCCTAAAATTGTGGAATGTGAAGTCGTTGAGGTAGATGTGGGACACATGATGGAGATGTTGAATGTTAGATTCCTGAAATTTAGATTGAGGCCATCATTTGAGATCATGTAGAGACGTGCCAAATGTAGCGACGTACGACATACATAAATGTAATATTTCAGACATGAGAAAAATGTCCTTACAGAGAAGAAGAGAATTGTGGAGAAAAAGAAGAGAAAGAAGGAGAATTAAGGAAATTGGGTTTGATCTTGCATCTACCGGAAGGGAATCCGAGATTTCAACTTAAGTCAAGTTTCTTACTTGCTAACATATGATTTTGGGTGTATGGCCGCATCCCGACGTCACACGATGTAGGATGCCCAGGTTGTCTTGGTGATAGGCCCTGGAAGATGATAGCTATTTAGGGGCGCATCCAGTGGGGAAACCCAGAAGGATGGTCTTAGAATCCTTATATGTTGTGAAATATAACTATTCTTATTAAAGTGGGATTTTATTGATAATATGGCACTTTATGAAGTAAATTGCTTAAATACGTTTCCTAATGGGAAAAAGGAACACTGAAATGAAATTGTGTAAAAAGGAAATGGTATCTCATTAAGTAATATCTTATCTATATTCTCATGCACAAATGAATTGTGATTATTGTCATCATTATTGTGTTAGGTTATGCTTTAGATAGAAAGGTTATATTCCTTATCATATATATATTACTTGCTTATATATATATATATATATATATGAACTTGTGAATATTTCTACCGTGTGAAATTTGTAGAATTGGTAATAATAATAATCAGTACATTGGGCCAATTGGTCTTAACCTAAGGGTGCAGGACTAGTGTATATATATAGAATATTTCTACCGTGTGAAATTTGTAGAATTGGTAATAATAATAATCATTACATTGGGCCAATTGGTCTTAACCTAAGGGTGCAGGACTAGTGTGTATATATAGGGATGATGAGACTATATATATATATATATATATATATATATATATATATGAGTGTACTTGGGAGAACTTTCTACTCTGTGAAACTAGTAGATAAAGTGGAGATGAGAAATAAAATAATCTTAGTGGATAAATGATTAACCATTCGAACGGTGAATAATGAAACTTAGTATGTGAGATAAACTATTTGAATAGCGTATTGTATGGGCAATACGGGAATACTAATAGTGAGCACAGTTAACATTAGTATGGTTTCTGACTAGTTAGACTGGGTGGTATAACTAGGGGAAGATTAGATGTACATTATGCGTGCACAATAGATGAGAGGTGAGAAACTCATGTGAGTGTTTGATAACTAACTTGCGTATAAGACTTGTTTTAAGAAATAGTTTTAAACACTTGCTAAATCATTTTTAAACCTCGGGCTCTGTCCCGTTTCTTATATCTGTTCTCTCTTTTGCTATATATATATATATATATATATATTATATCGGGTGTTCAATCACAGGGGTACCAGAATTAGAGATTGGAGTGTCAGACGTGCTGCAACTGTTGTGGAAGTTGCAGGTCCTTGCAGTAGACGCATCTATCTTTTCCAGTTAGTTTCATCTATACTTATTATCTAGGGCATGTGTCGCCCATTTCTAGTCCTTCATGAGAGATATTGTATTCAGTTTATTTTATGATTTAGAGTCTTAAACTGGGAAGTTTTACCCAGTCTTATTTATTTCAGTACTTGATTCACACTATAGGAATATAGATTTTTCTCGACATAAATTAAATGCCGAGAAAAGTACTAAAAATGCCGGTAACACTTTTTGCGGCATTTCCACAAGTGCGGTAATAGCCAATGTGGTAAACGAACAACGGCATTTTAAAAAATACCGCGAAAAGTTAGCGGCACTTTTAGTGGCATTTTCACAAGTGCGGTAGTCAATGTGGTAAAAGAACAACAGCATTTAAAAAAATCCCACGAAAAGTTAGCAGCACTTTTAGCGCCATTTCCACAAGTGCGGTAGCCAATGTGGTAAAAGAACAACGACATTTTAAAAAATACCGCAAAAAATTAGCGGCATTTTTAAGCATATATATTAATGCTGATAATAACCTTTTAGCGGCATTAAAATTTTTTGATAATAATCTTTTGCAAAACTTATTAAATATTCAACACACTTTTGGCGGCACTAAAAAAAAATGCCGAGAATGATAATAGCGACATTAAACAAAATATTGATATTATTTTTTTACAGTATATGACTGCGAACAAGTGTTAAAAAAATCATTTATAAGAAGTACTGTATTTATGTGCAAATACATTACCATAACATTAAATTAAGAAGGCAATAATTAAATTAAAACGTTATTAAAATTAAACCATTAGCATTCATCGTAAATAAACATAATTGTGCTTGGAACAATTATCCATCCACTAAATAAAATGTATCACATGTCCAATAAGAAAAAATGAGGAAACATGAAGGGAAACGAAATTTTATATAATGTACGATCCTTCTTTATCAAAGTCAAACATCCTCTTCGACCTACAAATAAAAAGGTCAATCGTTAGTCATTGATACTTATTCTTTAGTATTTTAATTAAAAAATTAAAATTAAAATTAGCACATTAACAATATGCCACACTACAATTGAATGATATGCATCTCCAATTATGTCTTGTTTCCATAAGGTCTAGGAATGATTCATTTGTTACAAATATTTTCTCAATATATACTTCCCAAAATTCTTCACCCAGTGGCATAGCCCCTACTTTTGTTTAAGGGTCCTTGCTCACAATGAATCCACATGCCAAAACCACTTTTGGAAATCCACAAGTAATAAGGTCAACAATTTGAGGAAGTGCATTATTTGAGACCCTTTGTCATGGTTGATGGTGCTTTTTCTTCTTCTTTGATGGTTCTTTCTATAAACAAGATGAATATGTCATCAACCATATATTTCTGAAAAAAAATCGGTAGAGTTTTATTTGTTTTTATGACATTCCAAATATTTTAAGACTATATAAAACCAAATAAACCAACAACCCAATGTTAAGTATACATAAACTCCCCAAGAAGCGCAGATATATTGTGACCTTTAAATTAGTAACATACCTGAATTAAAGTAGAATTCGTTTGTTCACTAACACGAGCAACAATCTAGGGGGAAGCCAAGTGTTGAGCATTTGTAATCTACAAAAAATGAATTATTTCAGTCATGAAAATGTTAAGTCTTAGATTATGATTTTAAAAAGTAGTTATCTACTTACCTGTTGAGATGGAGCTAAATGGTGATTTGATTGTGGTACCACAACAGGTTGAAATTGGTTGATTTCTTCTAATTGTTGCTCGGGTTGCAAAATAGACTTGTATGATGGTATGTTTTTCTCGTTGGAGGATTAAGGAACCTGTTAATAGCATAATTTAATATTAGAACATACATTATATATATATATATATATATATATATATATACACGATAATTAAGGACAAAAGATAAATGTGTGTACTTATTAAACTGTTTGGATATAATGGAAGGGCAAGTCATCATGTGTGTGCGTATCAACTCAAATTGAGCCTCTAAATGATCAAATTTATCCTGAAATTCAGATCGAATCTCAAATCGTGGTCGCTCATACTCTTTTTCATTAACCTTTAGCCACTTAGTTCCATGCACATCAATTGTAGATAGTCCATGCCCATAAGCTCGACAATGACCGTGTTTATCAGGTCCCAGGACTTCATAAAACATCTCTGTCTTTACGACTGACGAATTCATTACAATCTGACGGAAGTTGATATACTTTTGCCTCATTTTTGACTGAAATGAAATGATTCTTATTATATAAAACAAAAATTATAATCATTTCATTCATAAAACTAAAACAGAATAAAGATCCCAGTATCTCCCCAACACTAATTTTAAATGCTTCACATTATAACTTCATGTATAATTTTAAATTTCATAAAGAATAAACTTATTTAATTGTTAATTTAATCCTCATCCGTGTATGATATATATTATGCTTTTAACGATATGACACAATATCCCACATGTTTCCTTTTATAATGGTTGATAAACAGAATAAGAATTTTGATTAAGAGGTAAAATGACGTCGTTGAGATTTTCTAAGAGGGGAAGGAACATGGATGATATTTTTTTTACCATTGCTTTAGCAGAATCCTTATCGATGACTGATCCATCACTCCTCCAATTATTACTAAAATTGCACTCCACATATTCATTTTTAATTTTACTTATTTTAAACCCTCTTGTTTCTAGAGTTTCTCTCCACAATTCCAATCTAGTATTATAATCCCTACCTTAGTTTCATCCACTAAATATTCCTAATATGACTAGGCTATCTAGATCTAGAAACTTCCTCTTCTCTTTCCCCTAATAATGCAACCTCATTAAGGAAAGGAACAAATTTATTGTTTAAGAATGATTTTTTTGGACCATGGACTAACGTTTACGTCAACTATACAAAGATCTCAACTTGTAAAAGGCCATCGGCCCAACTCAACATCAACATAGAAAACATAAAATTTACAAATGCATTGGATCAATGGACCATGAGGTGGACATAAATTTCAAACTATCCCAAACTGCTTTTTTCTTCCTATTCTTTCTCCCAGCTATGATCTTAAAAAATTCTCCTAATGCAAATAAGCAAAAACATCGTCATATCTATATATCTCCACAAGCAACTTATTATGACCATGCCTCACCATCTCCAATAAATTATAAATTATTTAGAAAGATTCATATGGCGTGTACAAAGTTATATGGCCAGTTTCTGTTAAATTTTGGATGGAAAACTAATACAGAGGGTTATGTAAAACGGGTCAAAACTATAGGGGCGTTATGTTGGATCAAGCACATGAGAGCGAACCACAAACCCGAAATACCACAAGGAAGTTTATGTAATTTACCCTCATATGAAGTGATAAATAGGCAGTAGAAGTCTCCAAAAGTTAGGTACCAAAATCAGAGAACCCAATTTACTTTTAAAGAACAAGCAGGAAGTAATCATCCAGCCAAATGAAGAATTAGTTTAATTTTCTATGGTTTTCCACCACTTTTATGTTCTCTCTTCTTTGATTTCAATTTCATATGCCTTCTTTTTGGAAAAAACATAGACGAGACACTTTTTATCAATATTGATAATACACGCACAAAACACTTGAATGAGGAAACTACAATTACAGAAATGTTATTTATTAGTTCTGTGTTGGCATTTGCATGAAACTTCACTAGAATAGAAAAATGAATAGCAGGACAACATAAGTGCCCAAAAAGCAGCAAGAAAATTCATAATACAGTGATATTAGACAAAAGATGTACTATAACTATATAAAATAAAACCATGGTAGTAGCTAGGATAAGGAGATAAAAATTCTACACTAAATGAGAATGACATTTTTTTACCTCACGTCGATATTCTCTACGATTAACATAGGAATGAGAGACATTAATGTAGTATGATAGAGTTGCATGAACATTATCACTCTTTATAATTCCTTCCTCAAGCTTATCCAATCTTCTGCATTCAATTGACATGCCTATTGCTTGTTGATATCCTCCATCCATGATACACCTTCAAAAATAAGAAGAAAAGGAAAAAGAAAAAAGGAGGCCAGAAATTTGGGAAGAGTCTAAAGATAGCCTAACTTACAGGTCAGGTCCTTTTGGAGGCACAAGAATACTAATTCTTGCAGCACAAATTTCGTCCTTAGTATTAGGTGTGTGAGAGTTCTTCCTTTCATTAGAAAAATTTTCAGAATTACTGGGGACTCCATTTCCACTTCTATCACCATGTCTCTGCCATTGCGCAGAGGCTTTTTCTTCTCGTCATCTAGAAGGTGACCTAGGCTTTCCGTCCTTAGGTACCGATCTCTTTTCTTCACACCTTAAGTAGCATAGACAATATTCTTTTAAGATTATAATCAAACAGTCAAATAATGAATCCAATAGCAATGTTGTACTGTATCCTATCAAGGAGAACGGGTAAAAAGGTACATACTTTGCACGAATGAAATTCTCAATCCAAACTCTATCATAATTCGGCGGTAGTTCTGCTTCCCAGTAACTATTTGAGTTCTCATTTCCCATTGCTGTAAGTAATGTAAAATCAAATCGTGAATTTAAGCTTTCAGATATTTTTTCTATGATCTTAAATCAATAATAATTGTAGATATAATTTAAAGAAAAAGGTGGGAAAGAAAGTCTTACACTGAATAAACGCAACTTTCTCAGGAAGCCATGTGTCCAGAGTAGAAGATCTCACCTGCAGAAAGATCTAGAAAGAGTCCACCAATGAATATTGTGAATAATAATTTTTTAGATCAGGAAAAAAAGAAGTTGGTCTTCTTTCGCAGCGTTACAAAAAAATACTGGTAGTTTCATCAATCAATCTGTTGATATCATATACTATAATATAAAAACAGAAGTTTCAATACGTATGACGCCACATGGCTCGATATTTATGTCTAAGAGTAGCTCTTGTTTGATAACATTGAGTACATATATCGTTTTTGTATCTCTTTTCCCTCTATCAGAAATTAACTCTACATCTTTCATACCCGATCCTTCTTCCGGTGCCCCAACTATTCCACACCCTGAATATGTATCATGTCTCTCTCTTGAAATGAATTTTCAGCTTCCCTCCGCATTTCCCTCCTCATAACCTCTTCTTCATCTTCCCTGATTAGTCCTAACTATACCATCCAGTTTATGTTTTATGTTGACAAAAACATATCGAATCTTGAGTAAAAAATAAAAGATCATCTATGGAGATGCGAAACGAGCAGTAATAATTATCGCCTACTCCATCAGGTCAGTTCAGTTCAGTTCAGTTCAGGGAATATCCAAATTTGATTGATACCAACTCCATAAGAGGTGAATTTCTCGATCGTCTCTTATACTATCTAATATTTTTGTGTTGGTTTCTTGATTGTTTTGTTTTACATTTCAATTTCATCAATTAGTCCGAATTTGGTCTACAATTTACCCATTTTTTTGTAGGTTGCAGAAGGTGTTGATGGCAGAAGTAATTGATTTCCCAGCAAATAAAGTAACATTTCTTTCCCATCACTATTTCCAGCAATGGCACAAACAATGCAAGCGAGTTGTGTTTTCCCAATGCATTTTTTGGACCATGGACTAACGTTTACGTCAACTATACATAGATCTCAACTTGTAAAAGGCCATCGGCCCAACTGAACATCAACATAGAGAACAGAAAATTTACAAATGCATTGGATTAATGGCCCATGAGGTGGACATAAATTTCAAACTATCCCAAACCGTTTTTTTCTTCCTATTCATTCTCCCAGCTATGATCTTCAAAAATTCTCCCTATGCAAATAAGCAAAAACATTGCCATATCTATATATCTCCACAAGTAACTTATTATGACCATGCCTCACCATCTCCAATAAATTATAAATTATTTGGAAAGATTCATATGGCATGTACAAAGTTACATGGCCAGTTTCTATTAAATTTTGGATGGAAAACTAGTACAGAGGGTTATGTAAAACGGGTCGAAACTATAGGGGCGTTATGTTGGATCAAGCAAGGGGAGCGACCCACAAACTCGAAATACCACAAGGGATTTTATGTAATTTACCTTCATATGAAGTCATAAATAGGCAGTAGAAGTCTCTAAAAGTTAGGTACCAAGATCAAAGACCCCAATTTACTTTTAAAGAACAAGCAGGAAGTAATCAGCCAGCCAAAGGAAGAATTAGTTTAATTTTCTACATTTTGCCACCACTTTTATGTTCTCTTTTCTTTGATTTCAATTTCATATGCCTTCTTTTTGGAAAAAACATAGACGGGACACTTTTTATCAATATTGATAATACACGCACAAGACACTTGAATGAGGAAACTGCAATTACAGAAATGTTATTTATTAGTTCTGTGTTGGCATTTGCATGAAACTTCACTAGACTAGCAAAATGAATAGCGGGACAACATAAGTGCCCAAAAAGCAGCAAGAAAATTCATAATACATTGATATTAGACAAAAGATGTACTACAACTATATAAAATAAAACCATGGTAGTAGCTAGGATAAGGAGATAAAAATTCTACACTAAATGAGAATGACATTTTTTTACCTCACGTTGATATTCTCTACGATTAACATAGGAATGAGAGACATTAATGCAGTATGATAGAGTTGCATGAACATGGTCACTCTTTATAATTCCTTCCTCAAGCTTATCCAATCTTCTGCATTCAATTGACATGCCTATTGCTTGTTGATATCTTCCATCCATGATACACCTTCAAAAATAAGAAGAAAAGGAAAAAGAAAAAAGGAGGCCAAAAATTTCGGAAGAGTCTAAAGATAGCCTAACTTACAGGTCAGGTCCTTTTGGAGGCACAGGAATACTAATTCTTGCAGCACAAATGTCGTCCTTAGTATTAGGTGTGTGAGAGTTCTTCCTTTCATTAGAAAAACTTTCAGAATTACGGGGGACTCCATTTACACTTCTATCACCATGTCTCTGCCATTACGCAGAGGTTTTTACTTCTCGCCATCTAGAAGGTGACCTAGGTTTTCTGTCCTTAGGTACCCATCTCTTTTCTTCATACCTTAAGTAGCATATACAAGATTCTTTTAAGATTATAAGAAAACAGTCAAATAATGAATCCAATAGCAATGTTATACTGTATCCTATCAAGGAGAACGGGTAAAAATGTTAATACTTTGCACGGATGAAATTCTCAATCCCAACTCTATCATAATTCGGTGGTAGTTCTGCTTCCCAATAACTATTTGAGTTCTCCTTTCCTATTGCTGTAAGTAATGTAAAATCAAATCGTGAATTTAATCTTTCAGATATTTTTTCTATGATCTTAAATCAATAATAACCGTAGATATAATTTAAAGAAAAAGGTGGGAAAGAAAATCTTACACTGAATAAACGCAACCTGCTCAGGAAGCCATGTTTCCAGAGTAGCAGATCTCACCTGCAGAAAGATCCAGAAAGAGTCCACCAATGAATATTGTTAATAATAATTTTTTGGATCAGGAAAAAAAGAAGTTGGTCTTCTTTCGCAGTGTTACAAAAAAATAATGGTAGTTTCATCAATTAATCTGACGATATCATATACTATAATATAAAAATAGAAGTTTCAATACGTATGACGCCACATGGCTCGATATTTATGTCTAAGAGTAGCTCTTATTTGATAGCACTGAGTACATATATCATCTCTGTATCTCTTTTCCCTCTATCAGAAATTAACTCTACATCTTCCATACCCGTTCCTTCTTCCTGTGCCCCAACTATTCCAAACCCTGAATATGTATCGTGTCTCTCTCTTAAAAATGAATTTTAAGCTTCCCTTCGCATTTCCCTCCTCATAACCTCTTCTTTATCTTCCCTGATTAGTCCTAAGTATACCATCCAGTTTATGTTTTAAGTTGACAGAAACATATCGAATCTTGAGTAAAAAATAAAAGATCATCCATGGAGATGCGAAACGAGCAGCAATAATTATCACCTACTCCATCAGATCAGTTCAGGGAATATCCAAATTTGATTGATACCAAGTCTATAAGAGGTTAATTTCTCGATCGTCTCTTATACTATCTAATATTTTTGTGTTGGTCTCTTGTTTAATTTGTTTTACTTTTCGATTTCATCAATTAATTCGAGTTTAGTCTACAGTTTACCTTTTTTTTTGTAGGTTGTAGAAGGTTCTGAGGACAAAAGTAATTGATTTCCCAGCGAATAAAGTAACATTTCTTTCCCATCACTGTTTCCAGCAATGGCGCAAACAATGCAAGCGAGTTGTGCTTTCCCAATTTTCCAGTAATTTATTGATTCATGATTTGTTTCTAAAACCAACCTGACTGTTCTCGATTCTTTTCTCTAATCCTTGCTTTCGAAAATGTTATTGCTGGTTATACTCCACCACTTGATAGGATGTCTAATCATTCTAAGCTTTCGAATTGTTAAAATAGTTGAAACTTTGACCTTCCAAAATTTGATGGACATATAAAAAATATTTAGCTTCAATGATTATCAGCTAAAGAAAAAATCCATTAAAATTAAAATCTTCAAAAGGAAATCATTGATGTTATGCCATAAGCACATACCACTAATTTGATGTTAGTATATCTTGGCAGCTAAAGACATACTTTACAGGAAACTGTCTTGGCAACCTCTTAAAGTAAAATAATATGAATAGACAGTCCATCATTTAAAAATAGCTAAAGAACTTTTAGTTACCTATTTGTTAGACAACCTTCAATGAAGATCTTTGAGCCCCCTCTTAAGAATCCTGTCTTTCAATGTTTGAAAACTTTAATTCTTGTAAGGATAGGATTTATCATAACTCTTAAGTACTTGGGCATTTGTGACATGAGGTAGCTTTGTTTGATACCATGTTAAGCTAGCACTTCCCTCATATATGACCACGTGAATAACAGACAAAAGTATGAACATACATATAAGGTATGGAGGTAACAAGACTTGACCAAGGACCTCCCAAGAACCAAATTTGTAACATTTTGGAAAGCAATGATTGGCAATAACATTTTTGAAAGCAATGATTGGAGAAAAGAAGGAGACTTTGTTCAAATCTCAAAAACAATCTTATTGGAATCCAAAATTAACCTATTAAAATAAAAGGTAGCCCCATCATATGCACAATGTCCATGCCCCGACCCCATAAGTGGATGTTCTAAAAAAAGAACAAATTATATCACGAGACTAATCGGTATGGTGACCTGAGTTCATGTTCATGAGCTTTTTGTAAGTAGAAAACAAAAATTCTAAGTTAATAAAGGAAGGATCTGAAAATAAAGAAAACGAGTCTAAAACTTTATAGGTGATTAAGTCAGTAATTTTCTTATGAAAACTAATCAAAGATGTCAAGCCTAGCTACACTTTAGCATGTATTCTTATTAGACTAATTGACTTACTTTAATCGCTAATTGATAATCAAAAATCAAATATTCGAGTGATCGACTGAATGAAAGATGATTGATCCACTTCTTATCTAGTACTTGCTAATATGTTACTTGATTCGTTGTTTAATGAATTTGAGTAGCTATACTGGTTCTCGTTTTAGATTAATACACAAATCATGATATATGATTTTGCATGATAGGATGTATCAAGGGTGTTACTTTGTTACTGTATATTTAATTTGATTTGGTTTCTAACCAACTTTGCCTTTTCATTTAGTCATTTGCTAAGATACATTCCTAACCAGGTTTCTAAGGATGTGAATAGAGAAGTTACTGAGATTCTTAAAATTGATGAAGTTTATAAACCTATTAGAGGTTTAAATTGAGACAGTTCTACACATGTTGATGGTTTTAATGGCCATTTATATGTTATCTATATAAGTTGATGTTCAGTCTATTAATTTAGCTAAAAGTAGCTTATGCGTTGGTGGCAAAGTTCATAGAAACAGGGCACGTCATAACAGGGCATTGCTTTTCTTTGACGCGATAAACATGGCATGTCGTAATAGGGCATTGCTTTGACGTGATAAACAGTAGTTAGATCCTACTTAAATCCCCCCTCATTTATCCTCACGTACTAGGGATATAATGTGAATTGTGTGTAGCATAAGAGAATGCTCATAGGCTCAATTTTTGTAACTTTTTGGGAAATATTAAATTGTATATGGTTCATTTAATGTGTGAAATTTGTTATGATGATACTTTCGATCTTGTAGGTTTTGGTGTGGGGTGATGTGGGTGAGAAGGATATTAGCAAGATTCCAATTTTTTATGAATATTATTAAGTCAATGGATAATTTTATTAAGTCAATTGTGGCCCACATTTTTCCTTTTAAAACATTGGTTGTGGGTGTTAATAATGTTGAAGCTTTTATCTCACAAGGTGATTGAAAGGCAGTTGGTGATTAATCTTTTTTTTTGTTTTGTTTTTTGAGTAACCATCTAAGAACAATCAAACCACTTAAACAAATAAACAAAGAAAAAAAAATACTTAACTATGTCTAAAATTTGGACATCTCAATGAATCCACCCTAACCAAACCTTTAAGCTCTTTAGGGGAAATCAATATCATTTGAGGCAACAAAGCTATTGGTATAGCACCCAAAAGTAGCAAGGAAATATGCACACTTAATACATTGTCTTAAGATATGAGTAAATGAAACAACTTTTTCACTTATTTTGGAATTGATCTTCTCCACCACAATTCTGACACTCCAAGAGCATTTGATCATTCCCTTAAGAACTTGTGTCATGACTTGAGAATAAAACTCAATCGTAAAACCATAGTCCATCAATTTTCACATACTTCTATACCCATAAGAATAACCTTTGTTTTGCCTCAATGTTGGTACCCTGTCAAAATTAGTAGCAAAACCTCTCAAAACTCCCCCCTTAGTATCCCTCAAGATGCCAGACCCTCCACTTGAACTGTATTACCTTTAGAAAACAACCATAAAGATTTAACTTAAGCCCTATACCTGCAGGAGCCTTCCATTCAATAATCTTCACAACAAAATGTGACTTGACCCCATCTCTACGCTCAAAATCAATTTGGCGAATGTCAAAGTTTTAGGGAAATTGATAATATTTAGTATAGTAAATCTTGATCATATTATAGATATCACATACAATCACAGAACAATGAAATTTAATTCCCTTAAATCAACATTCTTTTCTATGATTCCAAATGAACAAGTATATTTAAGTAGGAATAAATCAGAGAATTATTCCTAACTGAAGTATTGTCTTTTCAAAAAAACCGTTGAACTACATTTAAACTTTAAAATGCTTTTTTGTCTTCTTTTGTTTAATAATCGATCCATATTCAATATTAATTTTCTTTTATGTATTCTTATATGCACTTTCAATTTCAGGATAGGAAAGTGAAGCAGGCAGTTCCTATTGTATAACTTAATGTTATTCAGTTGTTAGATGATCTGAATGTTTCTCTTAATAAAATTGAGGTGGTAGACATGATAGTGCCACTATTCATTGAAAGTTTGGAGGGTGGCGCTTCTACTCCCAGCTTATTGCGACTTCGAGTACGAAACTTCCTCTTGAAAACACGTTTTTAATATATTTATATGTTTATTGTACATAAATACAAGTGAAAGAATGTTTAATGCAAGACCAATGCCATTATAGCACAATGGAAATGTTGGCATAGCATTTAAAAGGAAGGGTGAGTTCAATATATTAAATCAATAAAAAAATGTGGAGAATAAACAGACATACAAAACAATTGAAAAAACCAAACTCTCTATATAAAGAAATACACAATCAATAAGAACAAGTAGAAAAAAATACCTTGATAAATTGACAACCACTAAGGCCAAAGCTGTCAAATGCCCTATTGCACCAACAAGAGCTAAAATTTTGGGTCTAAAAGGAACTCTCTAACTGTAATTTGATCAACCCATCGAATATGTGAGTGAAAATCCTATTTTATACCATACCATCACACATTGACTAACATTTTACAGTAGTATATGTAATCATCAATGAAAGGCGAGAAATATAAAATGTAGCCATTAATTAATCATCAATAAATACATAAATACAACTGAAAACAAAAAGAACTTGAATCTCCATCATTATTTATCCATTCATACAAATGATATGAAAAAAATAAAATGCATTCAGTCATTAGTCATTTTTTAAAATATTAAACTAAGAAAAGAATGTCAAATTTCGTGAACATTTAAGCATCCTTAAAAATAGAACCATTCATAACTGGAAAATTTGTGTCAATTGTCATCTTTATCTATGTCACTAAAAAACGATACCATTAAACTAACACCCATGAATTAGTAAACTATACACACTTTGAGTAAGATTGTTAGTTTGTTGGGAAGTGAGAACACTCCGAAATTATATGAGAACACTGGAAAACCTCTCTATCATGCCCATAGGTCGATTTAATAGTGAAAAACATATCTACAAAATGAAACAAAGGGTTCAAACATAAATAAACACTCAATCAATAACAATTATTTATCGGGAGACTATATCCAAGCATATGAGCTATATAGATTGATTTGAAACTACCTAATTACAATTCTTTAGAAACTAAACAAAAAAATTCAACTGAAAAATCACAAAAAAATCTCTCGCTCACACACATATCAATTAAACAATGGTACATATCTTTTTATCAAATTTAAATCAACAATGAACAAGTGAAACCAAAACACACTAATAAACATCATATAGGTCAAATATCTAAAACTACATTCTTAGAAACTCTTACTTAACAATAGCAACAACAACAACAACAACAACAACAACAACAAGAAGAAGAAGAAGAAAAAGAATGGTACATATCAATTAAAGAATGAAAAAGCGATCCTTATCTCACAAAAATACACATTATAACAAAAAAAAAATTAGACAACAATAAATTACCTAGAATCAACACAGTCCGAGTATGCCAACTGGGGATGATGGGGTTAGGTAAAAAACGTGTAAATTTGGGGAGAGAGAGGGTAGTGAGGAGGGGGTTACATTCTTATATTTAGGGTGATAAAAAGAAACATGTATAACATTCTTGGGAGAGAAGGGACTGAGGAGATGATAGAGGAGAGGTAGCTTGAGATAAGGAAACGTGTTGCCAAAAATGAAGACCCGCCAATTTTTTTTTTAAAGAACTTCCGCCAAAAATAAAGGGGGTACCCCATTTTCCCCCTTAATTTAATGGTATTAGTTATAAAATGCCTTCAAAATACAATATTTATTTCGGCATTAATTAAAATAGATTATGTACTTTTAAGCCTTAACATAATATTGATTATGAATATATGACAACAAACATTTCGTTTTCATTTTTAGTCTTTATTTTCAAATTATCGACTGACGTGTCATGCTGTGATTAGTTGACGTTTTATGGATATGGGTTCGTGTTAGCGGCTTTATTAAAAAATAGGGACTAAAATTATAAATAAAATGTTTGTTGCCTATTTCCATAATACACATTACAATAGATCCTAAATTTATAAAGCCCCTAATTAAAAAATGCCCTATTTATGCGGCACGTCAACATAAATGCTGCGAATTTTCAATACTTATAAATAAATGCTGGGAAAAAAAATTCTTAGCATTTATAAAAAATACCGAGAAAAAAGTGCCGGAAAAAATCAGTTTTCTTGTAGTGTCATGTTCAGTATTTATTATATTCCTATGTGTAGTGAATGGTTTATATTTTAAGATTGAATGAAAATGGATTTTGCTTGGTTTTACTAAAATTGGAAATGTTTTGACACCTAGATTAATTTTATATTAGGTGATTAATATGTTAAAAACTTTTTCGACAATGATGCTAAGAATGAACTAACCGAACATTTTGTTTTAAATTAGTACATGACTAATCACCCTTGATTTAATTGGGCGGGGTGTCACAGGTGGTATGAGAGCATCAGGTTCTAGTGTCCTTAGGATCTGTGTGGCTTATTACGTTTCAGCGCATCGTTCTTTGATTTAGAGCCTTATGATAGGATTGTTGTTTTCCCTTACGTATGCAACTTACGCTCTCCTGCTACGAATTATAATGGATGTGACTCATTATACAAAATTATGTGTGATTCGAACACCGAACATTTTAGGACGACCAACGAGGGCTGTAAGAAGAACTACAGTAGAAGAAGCCCAACAGAAGACATTGAGTAATCGTGACAAAAATCACCACGAGGGTTACTTAAGAAAATGATAATAGAAATCATCACTCGAGAACAGTGGGTTCCCAGGGCACAGTCGTAGATAACGGTGGAATGATTTAAAGACCACCTAGCATAGTCGATAAGGGGGATATCAGAGGGACTCTTTTGAAAACCCATCAGTGAAAATGCGGAAAAGAAAAAAGAGAGTGTAACAGACCAACGGAGGTTGAAAATCTGAAGGCAATTATGTAGAGTGGGGTGTGATGACACTCAAAATTAAATTTGGGATTTAAAAGCTATAACTTTTAGGAGCATCATGTAGTGATTAGAGGCAATAACCACATATGAAGAAGTGTGTTTGAAATTTGGAGAGAAATTTGGGTACGATTTGACCATGAGGCCTTCCATTTGACGTGGTAAAAAAATGCGAGTGAAAATTTTGATGTTTAGCACAATGGGTAAGATAGAAACCGATCGTGAGAGAAGGTTGAATTGCATAATGGACTTCGTACCTGGCAGAGGGGCATAAATTATTCGAATGCTCTATAGTTGATAAAGGACCCGTGAGTTGAATACAAGAATAAATGAGAAGCCCACCTAGGATGACTAATGTTGATGTCGTCAAGGTTATACGGTGACTAGTTATTGTGTTCTTTCCAGAAGAAGTGAGACAGAAAGGTTAGAGAATCTTGCCGAAGAGCAAAACTGAACTTAACAGTGTTAGTGGAACCCCACATGAGAGTATATCTAATAAAGAACTCGGTTAGATGATTTTAAGTTGATTAACTTCCTAGAAAGTGACGATGAAGTCAATCAGGTCCGTGGAGGCCAACCATCATTCCAAAATGCCAGCATAGCCAGTAAGTTAAGACTACTCGGTCCGAGAGAAGGACATTTCCAAAATGGTCAGTGGGACCAGTGAGGGGGACATGATTCGTGAAGTTTCCCTATGTGAAGGAAGTAGAACTACAAGTGTTGAATGTGTCCACAATTGAGAAGTGAGGCCGAAAAGATTAGAAATGGTAAATCATTCCAGTTAGGCATAACAACTGGAGGAGTGATACATCCAATAAAGGAATTTAGGGTTAAGAGAATTATGCCTAGGAAATTTATAACCCGAGAGTGATGGGTTCAGGCTGGACCAGTTGAGTCCTCGTTAATAGTAACATGTAGTATGTCAGGGTCGACGGGTCCCGGGATGTAAACATGAGTTCAGTAGAGCCATAATTGATGCCTAGAGAGTTTGGGCCAACATTTCAATAATGGGAGTGAAACCCACATGATGGAATAAATTGTCCATGATGAGAGGGGATAACTATAGGATGAAACCCTAAGATGTATAACGATTGCAGATGTTCATGGGTCGTGATGGCAGCCACGTGCCGAGACCCTGTGATTTGGCGAGACTGGTGAGGTTTTGCTTCTTCCTTGTGAGTAAAGGATTAATTCTAGTGACACGGGTGTGTCAGAACTGATATGTAAATTGGAGACCCTAAGATTCATGTGCGAGTCGAGTTGAGTGGGGAACTTTAGTTTTAACAGTCTTGTTACAAACATATTTCTCGTTGTTAGCAGGGCCTTTTGATGCTGCACTTGAGTGAACTGGGTGGGCCCTAAGAATATGTTTTGTTGTTGTAATTTACTACTGCATTGAGTCATCTTTAGTAGAGTTTATTATGGTAATGTGTAGTGATTAATTGCCGTATGGTTAAACGATAGTAAAAATGTAGCGATGTGATTGTCATGCCTGATACTCTGGGAGGAGAAATCTTTACTTTGTGTGGGGCCACCTAAAATAGGGTTAGGCACCTGTAACACCCCGTATTTTTGTACATTTTATATTTAATTAATTCGAGAATTTTAAATTACTTGTGTGTTGTAATTTTAATTGAATTAATTATGGCAATATATATATTTAAATATTAATCGGAGAGTGAATGGTTAATGTTTAGGGAAATTTATTTACTAAGTGAATAGTAATAATTTAATTATGTCATTTCGGGTATTAATGACGGGGTATGCACTTATCTCAACCGGGAGTTGGTATAGACTAAATTGGGTGTGAGATAAGGATTTTATAAATTAATTCGGATGCCAATTCTGAGTGCACGGTTGAGTTCGTATGGGTCGAGATAGTCAGAAAAGAGTACCCGGGGGTAGTAATTGGGTCTCGGAGTATTTTTGGGCATAGCCGGGTCCACACGGGGTGAGTTGGGCCACTTTAATTAAGACCATTAGGTGAAAAACGGGATTAAGAGTTTTTGACCTAATTGGGAGATTAAAGGATGGCAGCCAACATAACTCTAAACCTAGGGTTTGAGAGGAGATTTGGGGGAAAGCAAATCAAGAACAAATTGGAGGTTATTGGAGCCAAATTAATGGACATCAACAACGGATCAGACACTACGAACACTTTCAGGTAAGTGGTTAACTGTTGTGATTTCTAAAAGTTTGATAATAAATTCATATCTCAGTGATGTGTGTATGAAAATTTGTTTTGGGTGTGTCACCAAAAATCTAAATTGGAATGGGTACAAAAAGGTGGTTTTGTCAATGGAACCATTGCATGAAATTTAAGGTAAGAATTAGTTGTGTTATATATTTCTGAGTATGATTATCTGGTTTGAATGAGAAAAATCGAAATATAAAATGATGGAATTTGAATTTGAAGTTGGGATTGTACCCTAGAAAATTTGTGTTCTTGGGTGGGTCAAGATTCATAGTGTTAATGATGCTAAAGGGTTTAGATGATATTTTTATTTCATGAGAGATGTTATGAGATGATTAATAGACTGATTTGAGGTTAGTTTTTGGGGAAAGAAACCTTGAAATTTCGTTAATGGTGGAATTCAGCAAGGAAGGAGAGCTGGCACGAAGGGATCCATCGATCGATCGGGGGGCATCGATCGATCGACGATGAGAAATTCTGGGCAGTTCGGCCTGGGTGAGATATAAGGGGGAACTAATTATAAATTAATTTCCATACATTTATTAGTGATAAATAATTGTGAAACAAATATTCCTAGCAATTATGGGAGAAAGTAATTGGGACTAGGATGAATTTATGTGGGGCATTTAATGGATGAATTTGAGAGATTTTATTCCAAAATAGTGAGGTACGGATCAAGTGAGTGAATCCGGGTATATTGGTCATGCGACCCCAAGGTAGTGAATTAAGTTTGGAGATAAACTAATTAATTTTGAGTCGTATATAGACTCAGAAAATATTTAATTATGGACCAAGTGGGCGAGTCCGGGTATGTTGGTAATTATAGGTAAATATAATTGGGAAATTATGGAGATAAATGTGTGACACATTGTGGGCGAAAAATGTGGGAAAGAAATTATGAGATGTAAAAATGGACCGAGTGAGTGAGTCCGGGTATGTTGGTTATGTGACACCAAAGTATTAAATTTATTTTTGAGAGAGAGTAATTAATTTGGAGTCGGAACATAGACTCGGGAAATATTAAGTTACGGGCCAAGTAAGTGAGTCCGGGGATAATGGTTGGGTGACACCAAGTTATTAAATTAATAAATGCATTAATTAATTTAATTGGAGTCGGATTGTAGACTCGGGTAGTATTAAATTAATAAGAGTGAGAATTAATTTAATTAGAGTCGGATTGTAGACTCGGGTAGTATTAAATTAATAAGAGTGAGAATTAATTTAATTAGAGTCGGATTGTAAACTCAGATAGTATTAAATTAATAAGTGTATTAATTAATTTAATTAGAGTCGGATTGTGGACTCGAGTAGGATTTAATTAATTAATGTGTAAATTAATTATATTAGAGTCGGACCACATACTCGAATTTTTGTTGATTAATTAATGGGTAAATTAATTAAATTAGAGTCGGACGATAGACTCGGGGCGGCATTAAATTAATAAGTGTGTTAATTAATTTAATTAGAGTCGGACGATAGACTCGGGGAGGTATTAAATTAATATGTGTGTCAATTAACTTAATTAGAGTCGGGTGATAGACTCGGGAAGGTATTAAATTAATAAGTGTGTCAATTAATTTAATTGGAGTCGGACCATAGACTCGGGAAAAGTATTATATAAATTGAAGTGTGAGTTAAATATATTAGATCCGGACCATAGACTCGGGAAGACGATAAATTATTAAGTGAGAAAATTAATTACATTGAGTCGGGCCACAGACTCAGGAAATTTCAGGCAGTGTACGGGATTTTGAGTACATGGTAAAGCCGGGGTTATTAATATATATATACGGTGTAGTGATAGTATATATATACGTGTATGTATTGTGTGTGACATTAAATTACAGGCAGTGTACAGGTTCTTGAGTACACGGTAAAATCGGGGTTCATAGTATATATATATATATATATATATATATATATATATATATATATATATATATATATATATATGCGTGTGTGTATATATTGTGTGTGATAGTAAATATCAGTGATTAGATATTTATTCAATTTAAATAATCTAATGCTATCAAGGGAGGTTGCGCGATGTGGGTGAATCCCCTAGCTTGAGGAGTAGGGCGAGTATATCCCCAGGTCATAACGTCCGGTATATATGGGTGAGGGATTTATCTCACTTTCAGGGAAGGAATATGACCGCCTCCACTTCGTTTATATTTTGGTCCAAGTTGGTGAGCGATTCTAACTTGGGGAAAAACTAGGTTTTGTGAGCACACCTAGTGAGATAGCATTTTAGAGGGAATCATCCGGTGAGGGTAAACTCGTAAGGATGGATACACGTATGATATATGTGTGTATGTTAGTAAAGGTACGTATAATATGGTAGTAAATATTATATGTAGGTGATAATACAGTGTGTGATGTATTTACTTTATATAACTCGGGTTACAGTTATATGCAGTCAATTAATGAGAAATTAATTAAGTTAATCATTTGTCGGAATAATACAGTGTGTGATGTATTTACTTTATATAACTTGTGACACGGTTATATGCTGCTATTTAAGAGGAATTAATTAAGTTAATTGTGAAATAACTTATAATTCAAGAATCATTATACTCGGGTTAGAGTAATATAGCAAGGGAAGGTTATACCAGGACTAGTTGGACGAGGTAGTACAACTAGGTGGGGTTAAGGTAACCGGTAGGTGTGCACAATAGTGGAGGGGTGAGAATGTCCTCAAGGGAGTGCGACACTAAATTAAATATGAAGCGCATTCATGCATTTTAAATTACTACAGTTAATTCACTTGCTAAATATTTTCAAAATGTTTTGGGTTCTAACCCTTGCTATAAAAATATTTTCAAAACCTTTTAGGTTTCCAACCACAGGGACGCTAGGATTGATATTCTATTCCAGGGAAACGGAGCTGCGGCATATGTGGATGCTAGTAGGAGTTTGGATTAGACACATCATTTATTCATTCATTCATTCATTCCTAGAGAAGGAATGTTGTATCAGTTTCAGTTTTATTTAGGGCTTGTTTCCCAGACTTCTCGGTACAGTTTTCAGGTGTAATTTATTCAGGTGCTGAATATTTGTATTTGGATTATATCTTTGGTGGCCGGTGATTTATTCGGCATGTTGTGTAATTATGATTCAGTTTATTTTCATTCAGTTGTGTGAATGGTTTATATTTTAATTCCGCATGTACTATTTTGGTTTAATTAGAAAGTTAAAATTGGCACTAGCTTTTGGAATACTAGGTGGTTAGTAAGTCTTAAAAAGTTTTCGACAGTGATGCTGAGGATGATCCAACTGGGATTCCTATTTTAATTTGGTATAGGACTGATCACCCGGTATTTTATTAGGCGGGGTGTCACAGCCCAGATATATGAACATATGAAAAATTTCATGGTATTATAGACCTCAACAAGTATGTTGTCTAGTTATATGTGATTCCAGTGTGTAGGAATTTATTTTACTGAGGAGACTCAGGATGCATTATGTTCTTCTTCGAGCAGAGAGATAGAGCTCGTTATATATATATAGCGCTGTGTGCCTGGGATAGTGAGAGCGTCATGCTTTATGTTATGTTTAGAGACATGAGAGTGGACGATAAAACTCTTATGTCAACATACGGAGATTGTAGAGAGGTACATAATATGGATTGAGGGCCTTACGTATCTCGACAACCGACTAGGTTAGATAATAGTGTATCAGGGGGTTCCTTGTTTGGATTTCACTTTGCGAGACATTCCACACATGAAACTAGCGAACGTCGGGAGTGGAGAGAAGTTTGGTCGATAGTACACAAATTTTGTACATTGGTTATTGTACCTATAAAAGAATATAATTGAGAGTTGATAATTCTTTTATAACTTAAGGACAATAGAGTCACCTAGCCTTAGTATCATTCGGAATAGAGCAATGATGCCATTGAAGGATTGAATAAGTTATGACTAGTGGGGTGGTTGAGTACACCCTACTACATCAGCATACCGAGTGTACAAGAGTTGAAGTAAGAAAATTTCATGTAATTTGTAATATGACGCGCGAGGCATAGGGTGTATGGGCTCCCTAGGTGATCGAATCAGGTAGTGGATTATGATTAGCACGTGAATTCAATAAGATGTAGTCGGGTAAGCCGAAGCTTATTCACTAAGATTTTTCAGAGACTTACGTTTCAAGATAAACTGAAATTTATTCAAGAGTGTACAAAATGTATCAGGACACAAATAACAACGGTGATGAGTTACGATGTAGGGTAATATTGCAAAGTTAGTCTTACAGTGGGTCACCTGACTATTGGAAAAAGGATGGCCAAATCTGAAACCAGCAGAGGTTTCTTCCACCAGTGGATGGGAGGGTATTCCCAAGGATCTTCTCATGAAGTACTACTTTATAGAGTGGTCATGATCCTATATATGTGATAAGGAACGGTGGAGTGAAGTAGCTCGCGTTATGCCAATTGGGATGATCATACTACGGGACAGTATGCATAGAATCCTTATATAATCGGGATAGTGAAACCATAGGTACCGAGATGCGATTGAGTACGGCATAATACCCACACAAGGATGGGAAGGACAAGTCGTCTAATCGGATGCTAGAGATAAAATTTTATGTGTGCCCTTAAATCTTAGGGGAGGGCGAGAGCAGTACCTTCTACAAGTGGAGTTTGTGTCCAAATAACTCCTATGAGTTCATGTTTGGGCAGATTGCCAGTAGAGGTATGGCACGGTAATCTTGATTGTTATCCTATTTGATAGCTAAAGGTGGGGGGGACCAGTTATGATTACAAATTTCGGAGAATAATTGCTATTATCGTATATATTTTGTGTGACATATATATTGCACAACCAATTTACTTATACGAACGACACGAGATGTAGTCGTATGTATCTGAAAGGAGGATAAATCTACTAAGGTGCAAATAGTAGAAGGCTAGATAGTGAATATTTATAATATAGTAAGTAGTGAAACTTAAACAGTAAGGCTTAGGGAGGAGCCTACATGACAGGGTAACCCGGAGTTTAAAACAAACACATGTGAAGTGTTCATTATTAAGGGTATTCAATAGCATACTATATGGGTGGTACAGAGTAGCTTACTTGGGAGCGCAAGGATGCGATGCGCAATGTTTTTATAGCGTTGTCTGTACCTGGTATACTTTTTCTGAATTTCGGGATGAAATTCCGTTGTAAGGGGGGAAGTATGTAACACCTCGTATTTTTGACGATTTAAATAATTATGTGATTAATTATTATGATGGGAATAAGTATGCAGTTAATTATTGTTGTTGGATTAATTAAATTAAAATGCGATAAATTAACTTGTTATTAACCCGGATTAAAATAATTATTAACTAGCGTACCAAGGGTTAATACTTATTGTTGTGAACTATTAAATATTACTGTGTGATATGTAATATGGAATTATGATATTTGATAAATTTTTGAAAGTGAGAAATACGACAATTTGGTAATTTAAGTCTGACGCGCGTGCGAGTCGTGTCAGGACTGATTGATTGGGATAAAAAGAGAAATTATTTTGATTAACTTGTATGGTCATTTCAAGTGCGCCGTTGAGTTATGGAGGGTCGAGATAGTCAAAATAATATGCCCGGGTGTTTAGTTTGGGTCCCAGGGCAATTTTAGGCCTAACCGGTGGCCCGAGAGGGCATTATGGTAAATTGTATTTTTGGGTTTAATTAATGGACGAAAATCGGGAGTTATTTTATCAGATAAGAAAAGTACTTTAGGGTTGAGAGACACATAAAGAAATAACAGCCTTAGAGGGTTTGAGGGAGAACGAATTTCCAAGAGGTAAGGCCAAATTATCACCACCTTGCACAACCACCACCACCAACGTGTAGATCAAGAAGAGAGGAACGCGTCTATACCAACATCACCAATGGATCAAACCATCCTATTCGAGGCAAGTGTTTATTACTTGCTTTCTTTTAGCAATAATAATGCTCATGTTAGTGTAGGTGAAATTAATCATGATTTACATGCTAATTGGGTGAAAATTGGAGATTTAAATTATGATTAAGGACTGGGTTAATTAGCTGTTAATATTCCTTCATGTATGTAGAGGATTAATTACAAAATTGAATCATATATTGATGAACGAATCTGGGCTGATTAGGTTCTTTAATTGAAATTTTGGAAACTAGGGTTCATGCGAATTAATTTGGGGATTGTACATAATTACAATGATGAATGACGAATTAATGATCCTAGGATGTTAGGAATGATTGATAATATGTTATGTGTTGATGGGTATTGATGATGAGGCGTTGGGTGTTGAATCTTAGAGGTTTTTAGGTTAAAAATGGTAGAAAACGCTGAAATTCGGTGAAGAAGATGAAACAGTAGGTCTCGCGCGAAGTCGCGCTAAGTTGTTCAAACGAGATTGGTATCTCGTGCGATGTCGCTCGAGCGACACGTGGTAGTCGTTCAAACGACATTGCCATTTCGTTCGAGCGACAGGGTAAATTTATGGGAATTTTCTTAGAGTCTGAATATTGAGTTTACCGATTTATTGGAGTGAGAGAAATCGCCCGATACTAAACTTAAATAAGCCAAAATTTTGGGAAAGTATGTGAGAATAAATACTTTACTTATTTCAGTATAGAGAGAATGTACCCTGGAGATTACGAGAGAGATAATAATCTAAATATTTATACTATACGTAGTGTTGAGATTAAAATATGTATGAGAAGTATATATATAGGTTGGAAAAATACCTATAAATTTTAATAGGATTTGTGTATGCCTATTATGTGATATTATTGCTAAGAGCACTAATGGGTGATAGTGCAAGAACTCTATTGTTAAGTGTACTAATGGGTGATAACCCGGGGCTACAAGAATATTATTGTTAGGTGCGCTAATGGGTGATAACCCGGAGGTGTAAGAACATTATTGATTAAGTGTACTAATGGGTGATAACTCGGGGGTACACGGATATTATTCTTAGGTGTACTAATGGTTGATAACTCGGGGGTACAATGATGATTATTGATAGGCGCACTAATGGGAGATGACCCGAGGGTGCTGGATTATTATACATTAATGGGTGCTAACCCGGGGATGCAGGATTCTTTTGATAGGTGCACTAATGGGTCTTAGCCCGGGGTGGAGGATTAATATACATATATGTATAGGGATGATGTGACTCTTTCTCTCTCTCTCTCTCTCTCTCTCTCTATATATATATATATATATATATATATATATATATATATATATATATATATATATATATATATATATATATATATATATATATATATATATATATATATATATATATATACATACTAGGGTATGCCTGTGCCTGAAGTCACGATGAAAATTTTCAAAAAGTACGTAATCGCAAAACGAATTCCAAAGTACATATCGCAAAACGAAAAAATATTCGTTCCTCAATAAAACAAATTATAATTTTACGTTGTAATTGTTTTAAATATAATTCAGAGAAATAAAAACAATTTTGGAAAAATGGGCAAAATTTCATCTAATTATAAGACTATCCAATTTGCTTAAAAATAATTAAGAAATCACACCAACAATTAGTCCATTTTGGACCTCCTCTAAACAACATCATCATAACTAATATATGAATTCTTATTAATTTCAACAACATTACACTCAAATTCATAATGATAATTAGGGAAATGACTACGAAAAGTATACAAACGATCATCAAGTGTCTTCACCGTTGAGTTTTAAGTTGCACTAAATATACGCATCTTGAACCTCGGCACGCCAATAGCTTTGGAGCAAGTTGTAAAATCCAATAATAAAAAGGAAGACCCTTTAAATTTAGTCATAAAAAACATAAAAATCCTTAGAAAAAACTACCATAAAAAACGCCTAAAAATTCTTAGGAAAAAAAACAGAGAACCAAAAGAAATGGACATATTGTGAATTCCACAAAAGATAGCTAACAACACATCATATATTCTGAAACACGACAACCTTTCTTACACAATAAACAACAAGTCGAGATAAACTTTATTTGTCTCTTTCAAGCATAATAGAATGTTAAATGTTCCACAATTATTGAATTCATTCAATTCGCAAATAAAAAAAATCAAATAGACTACTTCCAAACATTTAACAAATACAGAAAAGTAATTTTTTTATTTCTTTACAAAATCATTTACTTCATAATTGCTCATATCATAATTTTAGATGATAAAAAAAATACTGTAACTATTAGGAATCCAAATCAAACAATACTCTCCAATTAGTAAGCCGGGGTGGCTGACAAAATTTAAGAACCTTTCCTGCAATGATAATGAAAATAATAGAAGTAATTAGAGAGGAAACAAATGAAAAGAGGTTTAATTAGATCACTAAGATATGTTTATTTTACAACAAAAATTAAACATCAAGTTTAAAAATAAAAATTCATAAACAAGTCGAAACCTTGATTTTATGGGTTTATAAGTGATGAGAGAAGGAAAAAAGTCACTGACCATAGATGATTTTCACCCACATAAAAATATTGGGTCTCTTGAGTTTTTTCTTAACTTACTGTTGGTTCAACCATTCTTAATCAGGGTTTCAAAAAAAATTATCAATGGATAATATCAGCGCTATCGATGATTATATCAATGAGTAATATCTAGATATAGAGCAATCAGAAGAAAAAAAGCATATAAAATCCTCACGCATGCCTTCTTCCTGCATTGTTGGTCATGCTCAGACCATTAAGAACGAACACTTATCAGCAAAGAAAACAATTGTGTGCTCACAATATGCATCCATGTCTTTAACTGTGTGATAACAATATGTACCCATTCGATCCAAACACTGAATAAAATATCAAAAAATTTATTTTATATAAAGCTAAAAACAAAGTAAATGCAAATAACATACTCAGAATTATTTTTTATACAAAGGTAAAACCCATAGCTTGTTGAGATATACCGTCAAACAACAAACATCAAAGCCCAAAAAATTACCAAATGAATTTGTTTTCTTGAATATCTCTGACATACCATGAATCTAGTAGTAAATCCTTCCTTACATTCAACATCTCGTCCGACATTCAACAGCCCGGTTGAATCCTAAGCACCTTCATTGCCCAACAAACCAAATCCCCTATTTTAACTCCAACACAGATACACAAAAACAAACACAGGTATACAATCCCCTATTTTGAATCCACTTAACAAACCACCGTAGGAATTACCTAACAAACCACTGCCAACCTAACAAACTCGTAGAAATTATGAAGGATACTCATCGTCGGAAAATTTTCTGGTGGTAATAGAGATAAAATCTCCCGTCGGTAAAGATTTGGTCTCCCTTCGAACACAAAACACAGAAGAGACTATGATTATAACCCATTTTGAAGGACGTAACCTTGAAGGTCGTTGAAGGACGTAGCCTTAAAGGTCGTCTACAACTAGGTATCATGCCACCTAGTGTATTGGTGCCTAAATTTAAAACAGTGAGTGATGAGAGGTTACCTATGGATCTTGGAATGAAACTCGAGAGATGGTTTCTTGCTAAGTTCCAAACGCGGAGGTTTGTGAGTCGGGTGAGCTTTTGAGGAATGTGTCCTAAAATCTCATTTTGCATCAAGTCAAGGACCCTGAGATTTGTGCACCGACATATATTTTGAGGTATAAAGCCTCTATGGTGTTGAAACTGGTGTTCAAAACTTAGAGACGAAAAATATTACCAAGTTGGTTAGGAAGTGTTCCCGTGATTCGATTATTTTGAAGCTGAAGTGATGTGAGGAAGGAGAGATTGCCAATTTGTGAACTTATGAAACGTAGCCTTGAAGTTCGTCTGCAACTATTTATTACCAAATTAAAATAAAAGCTCCACCAAATAAAAAGGGGAGATAAGGATTGGTTTTAGAGAGAGTAGACGATCTTTGGATTTTGAGAAGAGAGAAAAGGGGATTGACGTGTGGGAGAGGATAAATTAAATGGGAGGATAGCATGTGTCAACTTGTAAACAACATATCTAAGAGGTACTACTTCTTGCATTTAAGAGGAAGTGGTGAAAGATGGGATGGGTGGGAGGCTCGAGGCAGTACAAATACTCAGAATCATTTTTGATCGTGGGAGACATAGTTAATGTGTTTATGCTTAGTAAAAAATATTTGTACTTCCATAAAAGCAATCGTTCACGTGTCAAACTCTTAAATCATTATACTTTCAAAATTCAATCTCAGTCGTGGGTTAACCATGAGAAAGAGTCTGAACAAATTGATAAAGTCATTTTGACCAAAATATCCAAAATTTTAAATCAAAGTGTAATTTTGGAAAGCAAAAAAAGAGGGGGAAATTAAAAATGTGAAGGGAAAAAGAGGGATTACATGAATAAATTATATTGATGACATCATCTTTCCATTTTATGACATACATAAGTTTCCTACTTTATTATATAGATATATATATGAACTTGTGAATATTTCTACCGTGTGAAATTAGTAGACTTGGTAATAATAATAATCATTACATTGCGCCAAATGGTCTTAACCTAAGGGTGTAGGATTAGTGTGTATATATATAGGGATGATGAGACTATATATATATGAGTGTACTTGGGAGAACTTTCTACTTTGTGAAACTAGTAGATAAAGTGGAGATGAGAAATAATATAATCTTAGTGGATAAAAGATTAACCATTCGAACGGTGAATAATGAAACTTAGTATCCGAGATAAACTATTTGAATAACATATTGTATGGGCTATACGGGAATACTACTAGTGAGCATATTTAGTATTAGTATGGTTTCTGACTAGTTAGATTGGGTGGTATAACTAGGGGGAGATTAGATGTACGTTACGCGTGTATAATAGATGAGAGGTGAGAAAATCATGGGAGAGTTCGATAACTAACATGTGTATAAGACTTGTTTTAAGAAATAGTTTTAAATACTTGCTAAATCATTTTTAAACCTCGAGCTCTGACCCGTTTCTTGTATCTCTTATCCCTCTCTCTCTCTCTCTCTCTCTATATATATATATATATATATATATATATATATATATATATATATATATATATATATCATGTGTTCAGCCACAGGGGTATCGGAATTAGAGATTGGAGTGTTAGACGTGCTGCAGCTGTTGTGGAAGTTGCAGGTCCTTGCAATAGACGCATCTATCTTTTTCATTCAGTTTCATCTAGACTTCTTATGTAGGGCATGTGTCGCCCACTTCTATTCATTCATCAGAGATATTGTATTCAGTTTATTTTATGATTTAGAGTTTTAAACTAGGAGGTTTTACCCAGTCTTATTTATTTTAGTACTTGATTCATGTTCACTATTTATTATATTCCTATATGTAGTGAATGGTTTATATTTTAAGATTGAATGAAAATGGATTTTACTTGGTTTTACTTAAATTGGAAATGTTTTGACACCTAGCTTAATTTTATATTAGGTGATTAATATGTTAAAAACTTTTTCGACAGTGATGTTAAGAATGAACCAATCGAACATTTTGTTTAAAATTGGTACATGACTGATCACCTTTGATTTAATTGGGCGGGGTGTCACATATATTCATTTAACTAGCTCTAAATTTAGATTTTAATCTTAGTATGCTAGCATAATATCTGTACTCATTGATCATTGATACTCAACTTAATCAAAGTTTATCAATAGAATTAATGATAAAGAAACAATTAAAATTCAACATAAGATAAGTTAATCAAATTTTCATTTCATTCAATCAAAGTAATTACATGATTGTGTTAACAAAACAAAGTACAAAGCTTCATTCTGCAGGACGTTTCTCATCATCTTTTGAAACAGGATTCATTCCAGCAGGAGGATCATCTAAAGTATAAGGGGAGTTGATGAAGTTAAAATCCCGAGGCATTCTGGTATTACTTCTACTAGGACGATTAAGAAGGTGAAGTGGTCGGATGATTTCTAATTCATCATGAAGCTCGTAATCTCACAAGTATTTTGAACTCAAGCAATAAGGAATATGATGGACTTGAATCCAATTTCTTGAAAGGAGGATTGTCAAGCTCAAGCAAGACTGGATCATACCAGTCCCATAATGAGCTATTTTGATCTACTTTCATCACTGCCAAAGCATTTACCCAACCCCATTTATAGCTCTCATTCTTAGCTTGTTGAAGCTTATCATCAAGATGCCTTAGAGCTTCATTATACCTGTCCATCCAGACTTCCCTTGGTTGTTTATGGAATTGAAAGGTTAATTTGTCAACCTAGTAATGAAGTTTTTTCAACACTCCATCCTTAGCTTGTAACAGAGAAGATTGAGTGGATAGTTGTTCAAACAAGGCCTATTACTTCCGGGACATCTCAATAATAGCTTGATCTTTAGCTTTTAATTATGAAACCTAACTGGCACGGGACTGTTGGGTCCTGACTTCCTTTGTAGTACCTTGACCAGGTTTGACTCTAGCACGTTAAGATGAAGAAGTAGGTTTTAATTTCTTCAAAGCCTCCAACTCCTCATTCAACCTTGCATTTTCAGCCTCCAAGAAGGAATGGCCCTCATCTATAGTAACAACAACAGTGGATGACTTCAGGGCATTAAGTTCATCTCTCAAGTTGTTATTCTCTTCATCTAGAAGCTTGGCAATGTCCCTTGCTTCATCCACTTTACGTTTCAGCAGGAATTCTTGTCTTCGAAAATGAGAAGTAAATTTATCCAACTTTTGCTCAAAGCCCCAACCTTTACTAAGGGACTATAATTTTTGCTTATAATCCTCATGCAAATGCGCCTTAGCTTCATTATGGCCCTCTTACATATCTTCAATCATTTCATAGTAGGCAACTTTGTTGGCTACTTCCCGATCAAGAAGACACTTCAGATCAACATAGGACTCTTTAGCTTGCTCGAATATCCCCCCGAGCAACTTCTGTAGGTCAGCATCAGTAAGAGATAAGTGACCAGCTTTTAAAAGCAGCTTTTAAATATTTCTCTTTTCATTAATAAAAAGGTAAGTATAAATACATCTTCAAAAAGAAAAAAGTACAACATTGAAAAAGGAAAACAAAAGCTGCTTGGTTTTACACCTTTTTCTTATCTGTCTCAAGATTAGCTGAAGAAGAAGCGGGAGTTGAAGGAAGAGGATGATTAACTTTAGAAGGCACAGTAGAATCAACATCCTAGTGTTGATGGACAAACTCCACCATTATCAAAGATCCACTTGAACCACCATCATTAACTTCCTCATCCAGGTTTGGAGGAGTCCCAGGATCATGTCGCAAGAATAGTTTGGAATCCTTTGAAGTGCCAACCTCCACCAGAGCAGCAAACTAACCATCCTTGAAGCATTTCTTCTTAACAAACTCACTCTGCGAAGAAGTTGAGCCAGACCTCGAGCAGTCTTAGTAGCTTTTGCAGTAGCTTTCATCTTCCCCTCCCATCTATTGTTTTCATTAGCCAATTCTTATTGGGAATCAAGCACTGAATTTTTCAACTCATTAAAAGCTTCTTCAACTTCACCAGAGGAAGAAGCTCTCAAAGCCTCATATTTCTCTAACATATTATTGAAGTCAACGAGGAACTGCACAAGAACAATAAGTAAAGTGATTATTATGAAGAACAAATCAAGAGACAAAAAATTAAAGAAGGCAAAAAGAATATACCAGAGCAAGGCTTTGAGCAACCCTATCAAAACTCCTGGAATGAGGTAAAGCAGCAACAAAATTCCCGTGGTCTAGAAAAGTCCCAGACTTTATTAGTTGCCTTGTCAATCCAGGGCTAAGGACCACTGGAGAGGCAAAAGAAGAGATATAAACCAACTTACACTGGTCGGGAAGAGCAAAAGAACCTTCTGCTAAGTTAGAAGGCAACCCTTTCTTTATTCTTTTCAAGGGCTCTCTTCAATTTATTTGACTGGGTTCCCAATCTCATTTTTATTTTTCACCCTTATATCATCTTGTTCATAAGGGAGGTTGGCAGCTATGTCTCCCAAAATGTTGGGAATCTTCCTCTTCCCCATGGATATGACAAGGGGCAAATTTGAATCTAAGGAAGAAGGGGAAAGGATAGTAAGATCACCACTGCCAGATGTCGTGGCTGAGGAAGTAGGAGTTTCTTGCTCAGGTCAATTACATGGGAAGGAGTAGGATGATCAACAAAGGAAGAGATTGTGTTCTTGTACTACAGCAAATAAGATGCAAACCTGACGTGCTCCTCGCTAATCTTTTGATGAAGTCCCCAAATAAAATTTAACTCCCTTAGATTCATTTCACTTTCCTTTATGCACCTTCTCTTTTGATCAAATGAAATAAAAATTTACTGAGCAACAATTAGTGTAACATTTAAACAAACATGTACAAGACAAAATAGTTAAATGAGGAATAACCTATCCCATTGCCAGAAGGAGGGCATCTAGATGCTTGGTACTCAGCATTTCTAGTTAAAGGGGTGTATTGCCAATTTTTTTTATAAAAACTCCATGCTCAAAATAATCCCTATTGGAGTCTGAAAGATTAACTACTAACGCTTTATTTACAACCCTAGTCTTTAAATAAAAAGTGGTTTCACTAGTCACCCACTACTAACAAAACATTATTCCTGGAATCCCCAGATGGGTTTTATGAATTTGATTCAACCTATACACTCCATTTACAACCCTCCAAGTATTGGGGGCTACCTTAGCCGGGACAATGTCAAAGTATTAACAAACTTCAAGGCCAGTGAGTTGGGAGGAAAGGTAAACCCACACTCAGCTATAAAAATAGAGGAAAACCCAGTGACTCTCAGCAAGTGAGAAAAAATCAGCAGGTAAAATAGCGTGTTCCAAAACAACCCAAGATGGAATCTTAAATTCAATTCTGTATTCAACACGAGAATCAATAGAGTAAACCATGATGAAGAATAAAAGAGAAAAGGAAGAATTCTTACAATAATTAAGGACTCAGCAAGAACTTAAGAACATAAAATGATCGCTCAAGAGAGAAAAAAAAATCTTGAAGACCCTGTTACCAATAACACTCAGAAGATTTGAGGTAGTAAAGGTTCATGGATTTTGCTGCTCCTTATAGATTGCCTAAAAAAATGGAAAAGTAATGATTAAAAGGCAGCGTCGATTGAACTGGTGCGGCTAAAAGACAAAAAAGATGGATTTGCCCAAAAATGATTCATTAAAGTTGTGGATAATTTCAATTAATGACACGCGCATTATATTTCCATAATTAAACTATAAAGTTTTATAAGTAGGGGAAGTCGGCAACCGACCAGGCCCTAAAATTATTGTCCGAGAAACTTTAAGAGACAAATGCTCCATACTCTTGTAAAAACTTTAAGCATGAAACACTGGGGGCATCTGTTGATACCATAAATTGTCTATCTACGTGAAGCATTCAGATACTGACACTTGTTGTACAGAGGGAGATTAATACTAGTCATTAAGGATGAAATACTGACCAACACCAGGAATATCAACCAATGCCAGGAATACCGACCAACATCAGAGATGCTGACCAACGATGTTAGGCAAACAAGAACAGTTTCATACATTAATGATTGTACAGATGTAAATGTCTATGATATAAAGACGTTCCATCCTTTGATATTCTAGCTTTTGTACACCCCTGGGGGCTATAAATACATTGTAGACCCTACATCCAAGGGACACAGGAAAAGAGAGGCAATTGAACAATCCCAAGGCAATATACAACAGTGGACATAGGCTCTTCCCTTAAGTCGAACCACTCTAAAAATCTCTTGTCTCTTATTTATATTTATCCGTGATCAATTAATTAGCATAGTCTGGTTTTTTGCATCAACATGGGATAATTTAATCAAAGGCTTTATTTCAAACTCAAAGTGTTACAAGGTATATTTATTTATCTCGTGTGTGTAGGTACTTAAATATAAAATCAAGACACACCAGATGAAGACAAATTTGCTAGAGGGGAGAATAAGTGGAGATTAGAAAACAATGTCTTATGCCATTCCATTTCTAGGGCTTCAGAGGGTGTTAGGATTTTTGTCATAGGGGATTTTTTTACTTTAATTTTATGTTCGGTTTATGTTTTTTGTTTTTTACCGAAATAGCCAAAGGGGGAGATTTTCCAGAACAATTTTTATGATATTATTCATAGTATAGGCCTTTTTATAATTTAGACTAGTTTGGTGTATCCCGTTACAAATCATCTTGCACCATTACGACGAACCAAACTCGAGCATCTCCAAGTTTGAAGACTTCACTACATCTCAACCAGGTATAAAGCTTTTAGGAGTTACAAATATTTCATGAAGTTTTTTGGGATGTTATTTTTATAAAACATTGAGGCTGGAACTTTTAAAGTTTTGAAATAAAAACTTATTTTTTAAAGGTCATTTGAAATCTCATTAAAAGTCTTGTTAGAATTTATCAAATGAAAAGGATTTCTATTTGAACGAGCATATATCAAGGCAACACTATTTTACACCATTTGAAGGTCATTTGAAGCTGGTTCAAACGAGATAGCCCTCTCGTTCAAAGGACCTGGAATTTTGTTCTAACTTGATGTTTTTCTCGTTCAAATGAGTTTCATTTTCATTCAAATGAGATTCCACCTTGTAATTTGTACCGAGTCTATAAATACCTATTTCGTCTCCAAATTTCGTAAGACTTTTGAAAGAACACCTTCTACATATTGATTACAAAAGTTTTCATATTTGTTACAAAAGTTTTCAAAGTTTTGTGTTTCCAAAACACTTTTGATTCACAACACACATCCCCAAATAGTTTTAATGAACTTTCTTGAAACCTTAGAAAGTTTTTTGTATCTTGCATACACCTTTGTGGATAGGTATCTCCAGAGATGACTTGTGAGGCCGAGGGGATAACGGCTAAAGAAGAAGGTTGAAGGTAGATCAGTGGATACATAGGACGAATCATTCGTCTGTGGATCGCTTGGTGACAAGTGATTTTATTTAGAGGTTGTATGAAGAGACCGTGCATTATACTTATGGCGGGTATCAATTAGTATGTAAGTCTATAGTTTTGTAAACTCTCTAAAGTGTTGAATAAAAGGTTTTATGCAAGGGGCTTTTTCCTCAATCATGTGTTCTTGAATGCATATCTTCATTATCTTGTTTAGAATACATATTTACCTTCACACCAAATTTAATCAAAGATAAAATTTGTTTAAGGCGGATTTGTATGCTTCAAAATTATGTTGAAAAATATCAAATAAAGTTTTTTTTGTGACCATCCTTGCCGAGCACATTTATTTCTTCATTCTTATGAGTTGTATCCGATCATTCATTTGTTCTTTCCCTAACATAAATTAAATTAACTCGGTTGTAATTAATTTGATAATTTGGTTTGGTAGGTTTGTATGGGCCTCTATGGGTGTATGTAAGACCAAAATGGTGTTTATAATCTTAGAAATTGGATCCCAAGGGTAGGTATACCTTTGGGCCAAGTTTTACGAGTATTGGATTAGAGGATTGGGCTTATTTGGGGGGGTCCAAATATGGGCTCATAATAGACCTTCGGGCTCGATATTTTAACTAGGTTCATTACCCTCATTAAAAATCATCATTCATCATAATTAAAACCCTATTTTTAAGAGGCAAGATTTAGGAGAAGAGGAAGAACATTTAAGAAGAACCAATTAAGAATAAAGCTTCTTTAAGTCAAGAAATACTGTCTTTCGTACTGTATTATTATGTAATCGATTTATGACTTCCATTGTTGTTTGTGAACTAATATATTAGTAACATGTTCTTAGAATATAAAATATAATTTAGATTCATATATTGCTAGTGATCAATAAACCCTTAATTCTTAATTAGGATTAATTGATTGATGAGACCTAATTTTGTATTAAATAACTCAAGTAATCTTGATAAAGAATCAATCAATGGAGACTTGAATCATTGAAATCTGAGTTAGATATTGTTAGATTTTAATTGTACATGATTTTATTTGTAAAACCCATATTGGATTTGTGTTAATTGACGTAAATTCATAAGTTATTATACCATTCTTGTGAAGAACGTATACCCAGGATATCATTAATGATTATTGGATTTATGTATTTACATGAGTTGTTAATCATCCTAAAATTGTATAAATAGGTTCCTAGGGGAGAAGGTCCAATTTGGAGTTATAGAGGCTTTAGGTTTTGAAGGTTTTCATCCATTGCCACACTAGTCAAGGTTGAAGAAGAAGGGGATTTGGGAGCATCGGATCGATTCAAACCAAATCTAGATTGATCCAATCCAAGTAAATTTTATATTATCGAATTACGAATGCATGGACTCTGGTTTTGTAATTTTTATGAATATTCTCCGAAAAATTCTTAGGGATGAAATTTTGGGCTGGCCATTTTGGATTTGGGCTTTATGTTGTGTTCGTTTGGTTAGGGTTTTAACTGGGGAGTTGTTTTAGGGTTGTAATCAATTGAGATGAGTATATAGAAAGTGTGCTTGAATATAGAAACATAGTTTAAGGATCTTATGATTTGACTTGAAGTTTGCTAAGTCGGGTAACGTTTAGCGATAACGTTTATCACATATGAGGTGAGTATGTAGTTATGACCCATCGAGTAGGGTAGCCGTTGTTTATAATTATTCTGATGAACGTTAGGTGAGATGATACATAGACTTTATAGCCTTAGTAATTTGGGATGTTGTACCTTACGCTTTAGTTGGTCTATATGTGTGTGTGTGTGTGTGTGTGTGTGTGTGTTTGTGTGTGTATATAACTATGGGAAATAGTCACATCTATACATAAATGAGCATGTGAATATATAGTCCAGTTTAAAGGAAAATGCATGGATGTTGAACACCTATACATCAGGATTATGGGTATATTTGAGATTGTGTATTTCTTTGGTTATGTTTAGTTAGTATAGTTGTTGTATATGGGTATTGGTGTACTTGGAAACTAGCTAGAGATACGATGCTAAGTTGAAATTACATTAGCTTATGTAAAATGTGATTAATGGAGGTATAATTAACTTATGAAATTTGAAAAGTCCCTAGCATTGTGTTAATTATAATGGCTGGAAAACGGTTAATAATGTGTGAGTTGGTATATCCTTTGTGATTTGACTTATTTAGAGTAGAGACACTCTTATTGTGGATTTATATGGGGCTTGATTTGGGTTATCGCTCAGACATTGAACAATTGTGTTGGAGATCTATCCATTGGGATGATAGACGGTTCGAGTTAGTGAATACTCTTTGTTATGGTCTATCGGTTTGAAGGTAGACATTATGAGTTGGGTTAATACTCCTTATTGTGGGTCTCTTATGGATGGTTGATTTCCTAGGCTGACATGTAATATGTATATTTGTGGGAATATACATGTATATTGTATGTTAGGTATTTGCGTACGGAGTCTCGTACCATTGTCTCAAGTGAACAAGTTTGCTATAAAAATTGTATCTAGGGTTTTTACTTGGATTTCGCTTGCGAGACATCCCATGCATGGTGTCTAGTTTGGTCAGGAGTTAGGAGATATTTGATGTGAGGTCTTTACAATTTACCTATTATAAGTGATTGACTTATGTGGACATTATTTATGAGTCTTGGGCCAATGGATCGCAGCGATCATCAAATATATGAAGCAATGTATCAGGGGGCTCCTTTTTTGGATTTCTCTTGCAAGACATCCCACACATGGAGCTTAGTAAGGATGGGAGTTAGGAGACGGTGAGGCACTAGACTATTAGTATTTTGCATTGTACTTTAGAGAATTATTTTAGACTTAGTGTTATGGAAATTGAATTGGACTTGGTACATTTAGTTAAAGCTGCAAATTATCAGAGATCTAACTAATCATCCTTAGTGTAGGATTTGATTTATTTTCAGTTGTTATCCTAGTAGTTTTTGTATTCAGGAGTTCATTTACATTTGAATTTGAGACTTTTTCATTTTGGAAACTCGTATGAGTTGATTTAATTGGAGATTTTTTTTATTCAATTCTATTTTTCTATTCTTCGTTATTATTCTTATGTTATGGATAACTGTTATTTACTATCATTTTTATTTTCATAATACTTAAAATGATATAAATTACATGGAGTTCTTGATGGTCAATATAGACCTTGATCAACTGCGCATAGAAAATAGGTGTTATACGCATAACTTCCATTAGGCTCCTTACCTCACTAGGTAGGTAGTTCAAAATGACCTTTACCCCATTCGATCCCCGAGCGTTAATAGTCATCAAAGATACCCCTGTCTGCAAGACGCGCACACTAAATAAGTCCAATTTTTTTTTAAATCTCAGAAAAAAGTAATTAATCAATCTAAATAAAATGCAATACAAAATGGCGAAAAAATAAAAAAAATACAAAAATAAAAAACATTTACATAACCCCTAGGGATCTTTAACGTATCTGAGTGATGCGTCCAAGGCTCCCTCTTGAGAATCTAGTCATTCGCCACCGGTTTAGAACTGTGGTAAACATTATTCACTCCCGGGGATATCCCCCATGATGGGACCACTCAATATCAACCCAATCATTGACATTAGTAACATTCTCCTTTTTATTTGAGAAACTCACAAAAATACACTCACAACAACCTTTTTTATAAAGGGAGAAATACAAAAGTCAAGTCTGAGGTGAAAGATAATGGTTACCCTCACCCCCTTTATATAGGGCTAAGGGGCTTGCCATCCGATTCCTCGTATGCCCACCTCCCAACATGTATCCCTTGGGAACTTGCATGTCTTTTGAAAATCGACACCTTGACGACAGGCATAGGACACCCCTATCGGCAGGCACTCCCTCGAAATTTTGTTACAAAATTCCAAAAATTCTCCAAAAAAGCCCCCAAATCATAAAAACTAAAATTCACAAAAAGCACATTTTCATGCAAAATCATTAAAATTCAAAATTATACAAATATACTAAAAAAACTACATCCTTCGAAAAAATTCAAAACTTTCCACAAGATTCCCACATAATTACACATCATTTCCAATGCTCTCACTCACTCTTCAGGTCCTCAGAATCATCCGTAAGCCCTCATAATCAAGTCATGATCCCAATATTGCTTGTAAACACTCTTTAGGTCCTCATAATTAGACCTACACCATCAAAATTATGCCTCATTTCCCAATTGGTCTCATACACTCTTTAGGTCCTCTAAATCAGACCTAGGTCCTTAGAATTAGGGTACGGCCCCTCATTGGATGCATACACTCTTTAGATACTCAAAGTTGACCTTGGCCCTCAGAATTAGTCTATGATTTCCGTATTCGTCTCACTCACTCTTTAGTTCCTCAAATTTATACGTCTACCCTCATAATCAGGCCACACTCATTACCACCCATTCCCAAGGCCCCCAGAATTAGGACACCATCATCACACTACTTTAAGCCCCCAGAATAATGATAAATTCATCATATACACACCTTAACCCTCATAATCAAGCTATACCCCCAAAATCAGGCCTCAAATCTTCGCCAAAATTCTAACACATAATGGCGGCCAGAATTCCGGCACATAGGAACTCATCACTCACATCCTCTACGTGGGTGTATATCTTTAGATAACCGTTCCCTTATCCTAATCTCTCCAAATGAGGAGCTCATTACACACCCCATTCTAACACCCCACACTCTTTTATAAAGTCCAAGAAAGTTCCATCAAGTCCTAGACCCCCGTTCCTCCTCCAAACCCTAATCGGAGAACCATCGAACACTCTTTGATACCTGTTTGACTTTGGTTATCTCCTCAACCCAGGATTGTCTCAACAAACCTTCATAGGTCTTTGAATCATCTTTCTAATGCTCCTAGACGTGCATAAATTGGACTTAGAATTTGCATTTTTTGGCCGAACAAATAATTATGCCTACCTATTGATAGGACACCTCACCTCTCTGCTGGAAGGTAGGAGTTTCCTTGGCCACCAAGTCTTGCCACCCTGCTGATATGCAAGATAGGTAGTATATCCATCGACATACCCCCGGGGCAACTTGATAATTTTTCCCTTTAGGGTTATCATATTTAAGGAAACCATGACCTTATTTTAAGGGATTTAAAACCTCAAAATTAGTGCGACATATTTTTTCTAATTCAATACATATCACTATCACCATATCCTTCCAACATTCCTTTACATCATCCTTATCACACCTTTAGCCACCACTCCACCATAACTTCCCACCATTTAAAATCAGCCTACAAAGTCCCAAAAGATACGATTCAAAGATCTCTGATGGTCTAAACCCATTTTATTTCATTTTCCTACTAATTCTCTTTTTACGTATTTTGGCACTTTTAACATATTCTTAGTTAGTGTTGCTTTATTTTGTCATTAATATTACCTTTTTTTTTTATATATAGCCATAAACTTATTTTTATAAATAAAATCCCCCTCAAAAAGAGGGTTTACACCTTAGTTCCTAATTTGAGATTATCTCACTTTTTATTACACTTCCATCACACCTCACACACTTTTGTTTATAAAAGTAAGAGATATACTCTAAATTTAGACTATGGGTTACACCCCACCTCATTTTTCCTACAAACTAGGTGAACTTTGATGTTGTTTTTGTCTACATTGGCATTCCAAAATCACTTTTAGGATTCGAGTCCTCCTTCTATCCATCTTATTATTTATTTGTATACATATATTAGTATTTCACTCATGTGTTTAATTTACTTTGCTCACATAGCTAGTTTCTTTACGTTTATTATTTCTTAGTGATTCTGTTACATGCCTTCTTACTTTTATATAGTGATGCTATAATCTGGTACACCCCTCACACTTTAGATATTTTCACACATTTTTAGTTGGATTATCCCTTTAGAATGATTTGTTCCTATCTTTTCCATGATATGAATACGACGATTTCATTCCTCACAACACACTCTCAAATTTTCACTTTGTTCACTTGGCAGACATAACATATTTCATGTATTATACATATATTCACAGATTTTAGGTGAAGGATAATATTTTGTTACTAATGAGAGACCAAAAAGGTATAATGGGTGCCTAACACCTTCCTATTCTATAACGTAGTCTCAGAGGCCACATCTTGTTTAGTTTTGTGCACACTAATAGTCTTTTTATGTTGTCTCTTTGGTGATTGCCACATTCTTTTGTCTGTTTTAAGTAAAATAGACTGGAGAATCTGACCTCTGCACAGTCACACACCTTATATCATCGATGATAACCGAATTATGTTCTTTAGATATTGTGATCCACATGAGCAAGATTTAAATTTCTTATCGGGACTCGAAATGGCCAAAACTAGTTCACCTACTTCAAATCGAGTACTTTGATGCCAATTTCTCATTGATATATGAATGATTTTTGAACATGTGAATACACCATATTAACCTCGTTGCGGAGAGGAATGTGTTGGTATGTGTACCACTACCAAAAGGTATGTGGATCCCACTTTTAACCTATTTCATGTAAAAAAAGCCATTAATTTTCAAAAAATCCCCCAAGTGAATGAAATTATTAGATAAAGTAAAAAAATACATGTAAACACTAAAGAGAGTTTATTTGTAAAGTCAATGAATCAGGAGAGGTAGCTTGCGACATTGAACCTTTCCTAATACGATTCTATAAGATTTACTAACCAAGAAGTGAACATGATCTCTTGAACCATTAACCATTTATGTTAGCTAAGACAATAGGTCTCACACATATATCCTTTGCATAGAGTTTCTTCTAACAATTATTTTCATTGACCCTGAACATTACCAGGGTAAGAGGCTAGTCTAGATTAGATGGAGGCGTAACCCCTTTTGAGTACAATAATGATAAGTTAACCAGCAAAACTATTGATTAATTACAAGACACACAATCATAACTTAGTGAAGAAAAACTCAGTTTAAACTCACAAATCTCTCGTGTATAACTCAAAATGATAATAACGAACTCAGAAGTAACTCATTTGGAGGGAGAGAGAAGTAAGCACCCTAGGTACACCTTGGCAGGCAGCTAAACACCCCGACCACCCTCAAGGATCGCTGTCAAGTATTAAAGCTTCGTAATAAATGACAATGGTGGGTGAGTAAACTCTCTGGTTTGTAATATATTCTCTCTAGCAATAACTCCTGAAATCTAAAAAAGAACATCCTTTCCTCAGAGGTGGTTAGGGCCCTTAAATAGCCCCCACACCACTCCCGAGGTAACTCAGTTATTAATAACTATGAAAGACATACCTCATACTTTATGTCACAAACATTAAATTCCTGATGCACTAGTTAGCTCTACGTCATAAACATTAAATGCCAAGACATGCGTTTTACCTAAGAACTATGTGTCAGGGGTCTATCTTCACAGAGGTAACTCACCAACTACCTAATAGCCCCAAATACCTGGTGGTTTACTCAAGTGAAGATTTGACATTGCCTTACTGGCTAGTTACATCACATATGGTAGATGTGACATTAAATAGAGGGATGTTTGGTTCACAACTCAATGCCCGATGGAACTCAAGGCTATTCCCCTCGAGGTTCCACGGTCAGGGTTTTTTGGTGTTTTACCAGGTGTATCTAAGATGGTTAGGACAACCCCCAATGGTGCTTCACTTCTCAATCCTCCAAACCAGGTCCCTTTAAAGTTCCCGCGGCGAGGTCGTTCGATAGAGCATGAAAGAACTCCCAGGCCCTGCCAAGCCTGGTCTCTCGCGAGTACCGTTCGACCTCACACTAAAAAACATTATACTCATTACATCATTACAATCGTTATTGCTCATAGTCAATATAAACAAACATACAATATGACTAAGTGACACAACAAGCTAAAGTATGAGCTGTCACACTAAGATGCTTTATTTGAGATGCCACGTTGAGCTGCCTTGTTGACCTACCACGCGAGCTGCCTCGTTGTCTTAATCCCAAACACTATTGTTAATGGAGGGATTATATCTAATCTCAAGATTAATTTCAAGCCCCCTCTACATTTTCCCCTTTATGGAGAGATTTGTTGTGGAAATAAGAAATGTCTACATGAAAACTTGTCAATCCGATGAACCTTCTCTATCTGAAAAAAATCTGACATCCTTTCCTTCATTATAGCCAACTGCGATAATGCTTCCAGGAAAAAATAAAATTCTCCCTGATGTACCTGAATCGAAGCGCTGCGGCTTATTGGCGCTTTGGCAAAGGGACATCATAACTTTTTCCTATTACTGAGTTTCAACCTTTCTGGCTTGATTATTTGAAATTCTTTCGATAGACCTTCTATCTTTCTCAAATACTCGTTTCGACTCTGTGGAAGTGAAATTCTTTAATTTGTAGATGGTGAGTTTTTTCGTTAGGACTGCCCTTATCGCTGAGACTTGTGAAATTCTCCCTTATAAACTTCTTTCTAGGAAATTCTCCCCCTTTGAGGGTACTACTTCGTTTGGACTCTGTTGTGTCTTTGTTTTGCCATGTTAAAAAAACATGAGTCATAGTTAATCAACGTTTGTAATTATAACGAGGGGACATCGTTGCTTTTTGAACCGTTGGGACAACTTCTTCGTTGGGAGTTAATGGATATGTCTGACAAAAATTCTGGCGCTAAAACTCAAACTTGACAAGGAAGAAAACCCTTTTTATTCCCTATGCGTCACTTCAGTAATGACGTGGTGCTGTCCGTCAGGACACTTCCCTAAGTTCCACGTGTCTGTTTGAAATGGTTATAGGCGACTTTGCACGTGTGGTTGTGGGAAACTCAAAAGACGAACCCATAAATTACAAACGGTTATTATTCAAACACTTAACCATTTTTCTATTACTTTGCCTTCGTCGTCTTTAACTCCCAACCTTCTTAGAGATAGCAAACCCTCAGAGCGCTATTGTTGCAAAACTTTTACCTGGTTTTCTTCATTCCTATCGTCTTTTACATCACCACATGTGGTTGTACTCCTCCATTTTCATCCATAGACCTTCCTTACTAAGTTGTTTCCGTTACTTATTATGGATTCTTCTAGTGTCCCCAAGGCTACCACCGTCGCTGCTCAGCCAATCTCTTCCTCTACTACTTCTGCTGTCGCTGCCACCACTAGCGCCACCCGTTTGGATGTTTCTAGTCAAGAGCAACAAAATTTTTACCGTCGGTCTCCCATCTTTGGCAAGGGTGATGAGTTCTCTGATGCATGCAAGACTTGCCATTTTTCAGCTAAGCACGACCCTTTACTGCTGGGTGATGAAGATGAAGATTCATCCAAGTGGGGCTTTCTTCCTCCAGAGGGGACTCTACGTTTTTGATTGGATCGTGGTGACTTCCCTTACTCCCAGATCGATTTCAAAATGCCTGGGGGATTTCCAACTCATTTTGTTGCCTGACATGCACACATGCAGAGCTTTCAGGATGCAGCAGTTTCCAAGATTGGTCTTCACCGAGCTAGCTGGTTTGGGGAGTTCACTATTTTTAAGCACAATACTGCACTCCAAGTGTTGGTTTATAGATAGAACGCTACAACTCACACATTCTTCGCTGCCTGGGGGGAGTTCACCATGTCGTTGGAAGATGTTTGTGAGATACTTGAGTTCGAACCTATAGGTGAGTTTACCTATCTTGATGTGGCCTTGGATGCCGAAAAAATTAATGACCGAGCTGAGCTAGATCAAATTTACCGCCGTTGCACTGGGTCTTCCAACAAGGATACTTTTACTCCCCTTATTAGCTATTTGTTCGAACCTCCTACTGTGAAGGACATCACTACTATTACGGTCCATGGTAAAGGTACATATTTGGAATTACCAACCTATATTCTTATGTTGCTTTCCTATATTTTCTTGATTGGGAAACCCAACGACCAGCCCATGAGGGACCTTATAAACATTTCTATTCGTTTGGCCAGGGGTTTCTATCTTCCTCTGGCTGCCATTGATTTGGGTCCCTCTAAACTTGGATGGATCTAACCCACCTTGACATGGCACGGTCCCTTGGTCATTACAACTTGGCCAATTTTGCCAATTTCATTATCTTAATGGGTTTCCTCTATACCCATTTTCCTGCCATTGCTGCCAAATATTTCCCTTATCCCGTGATATAAGGCATTAAACCCCCACGCGTATTATGCTTTCATAAAATAATAGAGTCGAAAGGAAATAATGGGAGTTTTTGATCGTTTTAATTCCTTTGTCATGAGGCCGTACAGATAATCTACCTTCGCCCATACTTGGAATTTTTTCCCTTCTACAGCTAGAATGGTCACTTTTGTTCCAGTTATAGAAATCCTTCACGGGATATGGTGATTTTGTTCACTCCTAGGTATCTTCATTCCTTCACTGAATGGGGATATACTTCTGAACCTTATAACCCCGATAGGTGTAGCAGGAAGTTTGGGTTTGATCAGGCGGTTCCTCGACCTGTGTTTCAGTTAATGAATAGGAGGGCTACTTTTACTGAGGCTTTCACCTTCTACCTTTCTACAGCGGTACTTAGCATGACCTCTACTATGGATGATCGAGTCACCCTCCCTAGTGCCACTAGGAAAGGGTATGTGTCTACCTCTTTTGCCACCAAATTCTGATTGATGCAATTGGCCATGATTCGTGGGTTCATATAAAGTCCCCCCGAGTATCCCCCAGTTCTTTTTTTCTCTGCCTTGGAATTGGACCTTAAAGGAAACTCTATTCTTAGGGTTGATTTCCCTATGAGTAAGAATGTTAAAGATCCTCCCTTCGAGCTACCCCCTTATTGCCCAATGATCCATACTTCCACACCCAAATCCAAGACCGTTGCAACCCCCAAACAGCCTGCCCCTACCGAAGATGTTTCTGGTGAGGGTGTAACAACCGAAGAAGCTTCTGGTGAAGGGACTTTTTAGCCACCAGTCAAAAAACTAGGAAGTCCAAGAGTGGGACTTCCTCAAAGTCTAAGTCCCAAACTCAGCCTCAAACTCCTTTGGAGGCATTACCAATCGCCTCTGTTCCTCCTCTTATGTCTGCAGAAGTGAGTGAGGAGCTGAGAAGGAAAGTTCAGGCTGAGGTAGAATGAATAAATTCTGAGTTTCAACGATGTGCTCCCATCATTCCTCCTTCTACTTCCTTCCCTACTATCTTAGTTGATCCAACAGAACCAGGGTCAAAGAGGAGGAAGAGTTCAAGGGTTCCTAAAAGTTCTAGTGCTGCGGGTGTGAGGAAAAAGACTCTGGGTACTAAGTCCCAGAAGAAAAGAGATCGAGATGTACATCCCATCCCAGCTCCCTCTGCCGTTGCCTCCCCTCCTGCTTCGCCATTGGTGATATCCTCCCATTCTCCCTCTGGATCCGATGTATGAATCTGCATCTATTACTCCCATTTTTCTAAAACGAACTGCATCTATTTAACTCTAAACAACTTTGGTGCAAGAGGTTGAAGAAGAAAGGCCAGCTCCCCCGTGAGGCCTTTCATGAGGGGACGTTTTAGTTCCTCTAAGACCGATGTAACTCCTCCCCGTTCCCCCATGAGCGGGCTTACTTACTCTCCCCGTTTGGCCTCACAACGTGCGAAGGATGCTTCTGCGGGGGGTGATTCTGTTGAGTATGTGGGAATCTCTTCTCAACCAGAGACAACTCCCCCAGCTTCTTTTGAGTTATCACCTCATCCCGAGGTTCTTCTTCCCATCATTCCAGCTGTAGAAAGTTCCCCTGAGGTAACACATTCTCAATCACTGTTAGGTCTGACGTCATTTTTTCTCTTCCACCCATTTTTTCTTTTTAACATGCTGAACTTTAATATGTTGGGATGCCTTTGGTCGAAATGGCGTCTTTTTTAGCTAACATTCTTCTTCCCTTTGTGTTGACGAGACCCCTAACTGAAGTTCCCTTCTTCGGTACCATAACTGAGGTAAGTAATGCTTAGAGGTATTTCTCCTTTCTTCTATACTTATTCCCCATTTCTAACACTTAGCTTCATTTTTTTGCAGTTTTCTCGAGATCTTGACCCACCCTCTTTTCTTAGTGGTCTGCCTATTCCCAAGGCCAGGGTTGATGTTTCTTCCCCGCATGATGGTTCCTCTTCATCCACCAACGTTGGGGCATCACTTGGAGGTCAAACGTCCTCCTCAAGTTGGACTCCTATGTTGGCCTTGGTACCTTTTATTGGTGAAAGAGTTTTACTGGACATTGAGGCTTCATTAACTTAGGGTGCCGTTGAGGCTTCTGAGGAGGTAAGCCCACCCCCAATAGTTCCCACAGTTGTGGCCTCCTTGGTGACTCTCGTTCTTTCTCCAGCCATTGCTGAGGTACTTCACTAGTTTCTCTTTGTTTCTCGTTATTTGTCCTTTATTTTTGACAATGTACAATCTAGAAGAGTCTCATATTTCAAACTTTTCAAACTCCACTGGTAATGGTGACTTGACAAATGAAAACATTTGTTAAGATTTTTTTTTCCAACTCCACTTATAACGGTGACTTAACAATGAAAACACTTGTTAAGATTTTTGCAAACTCCACCTATAATGGTGACTTAAGAATGGAGATGCTTGTTAAGATTTTTCGCAAACTCCACCTATAATGGTGACTTAACAATGAAAACACTTGTTAAGATTTTTAGCAAACTCCGCTTATAACGGTGACTTAACAATAAAAACACTTGTTAAGATTTTTCATAAACTCCACCTATAACGGTGACTTAACAATGAAAACACTTGTTAAGATTTTTCATAAACTCCACCTATAACGGTGACTTAACAATGAAAACACATGTTAAGATTTTTCGTAAACTCCACCTATAACGGTGACTTAACAATGAAAATACTTGTTAAGATTTTTCGTAAACTCCACCTATAATGGTGACTTAACAATGAAAACCCTTGGTAAGATTTTTTTCTTAACTCATTATTTCTTCTACCTATTCTCAGATTGCTCGTGAACCCTTTTCGGTGGGAGAGAAATCTCCACCGGTTCCTTCGCCCATTGATTAGGCAGTAATTATTCCAATATTACTCCCTAATTTAGTATCTTTTAACATCCCAAATAAGACAATTGCTCTTGAATTATCTCGTTTCCATACTACTGGACCTTCTACAGAGTATTGCGAGTTTTGCATTTTTTCCAGGTATTTTTCAGGTATTTATTGCTAAGGAAAGAAAGGAGAAAGTCAAAGCAAAAGAATAAGTCAAAGAAGAAAAGTCAGAAGGGCAAAAGCATAATTTCAATCCGAAATTCGAAAGAAGACCCAACATGAAAGTTGAAGGTCTCAATTCAACGAGTGCATAGGAAGAATAGTGTCCAATTATGAATTCCAGGGAAGAAGTTACGGGATTCTAAAGATGCAAGATATTGAAGAGAAATTGAGGAGATATTGAAGAAAATTTAAAGATCAAAGCGAACTGATCCCTTTTCCAAATTAATAGTCCCGCCCCGATCCCTCTAAACCTACTGCCAAAAATAACAAAGTGGATCGATCCCTTTTCCAAAATAAAAGGACCGGTCCGACTTCGTATAAATCACTGAAAAATGCTAAAGCGGACCGATTGCATTTCTTAAATAAAAGGATCGATCTGGATTTAGAAGAGGACAGATCCTCCACTGAAAACTCGGACCGGTCCGCCGAGGATAAACTTGATTTTTCTATTCCAATTTTAGAGTTTGATTCAACCACAACTCTGGATTTTTTGTGATATATTTAATCTCTAGTTATTGTTAAAGAAAGGGGTTCGATTTTTAGGTTAGCTAAGTAGGAGTATAGGGTTTTTAAAGTAAAAAAACCCCTAGTTTTTCATTAGAAGCACTATTGTAAGGATTCAAGTTTTTTAGTTCTGCAATTCAAGTAATACCGTTCCTTTAATTTTCGATTGATCATTAGTTTTAATTGCTAGTTTTGAATTTGAAACTCTCTTTTCATTTAGTTCTTTAGATTTCATGTTTTCTTTCTTAAAAACCATGTCTTTCTCCAGATTTATTATGTCTAGCTAATTTTCTAAGGGTTAGGGTGTATGAACCCTACCCAATGTAATTCACGATAGTGAAAATAGATGTTTTGAATTATAATCTTAGATGAATCGTGTTGTATAACTGGTGTAACCATCGAAGGACTTTTGATCTCGTTTTCCCTAGGTAACCGGGATGCTTTAGAGTGCAACGTGCAACGTGCATATTGGTTAATGAGACACCGCTTTACTCGTCCTTTGCTTACATACTGTGAGAACTATGATCCCTCATATATGTAATACTTAGGAGTACTAAAGATCGAGTTTATTTAAAATTCTAATTCCGAATCTAGTATCCTACAAAGTGAATTACTAGGGTATGGGGGATTGTAACTCAACCAATTTTTCTCATCTCATAGTTAAATTTTTAATCCAATTGTCATCAGCTTTTCGCTTAATTAACATAGTTGAATTTTACTTATTCTTAGTTTCGTTCATTAATCATTCTCAGAATTGCATCTAGTTGTAGTGTTTCGTTTCCCAAAATCACCTTTTCATTCTTTTTAGAGTCAAAGCTAGGATTTATTCATCTTTCTAACGTCGTCACGACATCATTCGTCCTGTTTCCTCGAGGATCGATACCGAACTTATCGGATTATTACTTGAGCGAAAGGCTTGCACTTGAGCCTAAATAGCACGCATACTAGAAACATTTGTGGTCGCATCACCCATCACTTCACCCCATCGGGAACCCATTATTTCAAAAGATTCTAGTCACGATGACCAAGGTTCCACGACTGGTGCTGCTGGTGATAGCGAATATGGTTGTGAGCTTCCTCTGCCTAACTTAGATCCTTACGACTTTTGCTTTATGGTCCTTCAGCGTTTTCCTCAAATGCTTGCCAGCCATCATTTGGTAATTGATCAACTTGCAAGCCACTATCCTAAGACTTTCACTGTGGATTGTCTACATTCTAACATCCCCGTAATGAGTCATATGCTTCAGGGAATGACGATCGTTGTTGCTGATATCGTTAGCACTCCTACCATGAACGTTACCCAACCTCTCCTCAATCAATTCTTGGGCTATCTGAGGGAGTTAAGCCGATATGGCTTACGTTTTTACTGGTTGATTGGGCACTTAAAGACCTTGAAGAGCCAATGACTGGATAGTCAGAGGGAACTATTATAGAAACATTGGGAGGATCAACGGGCTAAGGAAGCTAAGTTCGCTGAACTAGCACCTCTACTTAAAGCTGCCAACAAGGAGGTAGAGGAAATCAAAGAAGCTCTGCGTCTGTCGAAGCTAAAATGAGAGAAACTCCTTATCGAGCGTACATAAGCGCAAACGAGATTAGAGGTTTCTATTAATTCCCAACAGTCTTACCTAGCAGCTACTTCGGGCCTGCCCCAAGATTTTTTCTCTACTCCGGACTTATGGTTCCTCTTAGGCCAATGAACTCTTTCACTTTTGTATACATTTTCCTTTTTCTTCTTATGTAATTTTTGGGCAGTAGCTCCCAATTTTGTAATGCCTCAAAGTTTGTGAATGAATGAAAAAAGATGTATGTTTTCCTATGCCACTTCTTTGTACTGTAACTGTTTGCATATATTATAAAGTTCTTCAATTCTTTCATCTCCACTCGAGTTGTAATAATAGACATCAAGAACAACTTGTATATTCATAACAACAGCTAGATACAATGATGGTCTAAACTTAATTATTTACACATGATAGACTTTTAACCATTTATTGTTAATCTTGAATGTCTTATCTTCTTCCATCTTAGAAATTAAGCAATAACCTAAATCATGAGCTTCTTTTACAATGAAAGGTCCCTCCCAATTCGCTGCAAACTTAGGTAGAGGAAGCCCCCTGATGTGCTTCACTGCTGCCTTCAAAATAAGGTCTCCCTCCATGAACTTTTTTGTCTCACTAAGTTATCATATCCCCTGGAAAGCTGCTTCATATACATTTGAAAGTGATGCATCGCATTATCTCTGTGTTTATCTAACGCTTATAACTGCACATATCTATTCTGAGGGATCATGCTACTTCACAAGGCATATCGGGCAGAGGGAACTTCCAACTCTACCAGGAGAATCACCTCAGTCCCATAAATAAGGAATAATGAAGTATACCATGTGGGCTTCCTCTTGGTTGTTCGATAGGCCCAAAATACAGCTGGTATCTTGTTATCCCATGATCTTGGGAAATCCCACATCATTTTAGCCAAAATATTAACCAAGGTTTTGTTAGTTTCTTCGGCTTGACCATTTGCCTTTGGGTATACCACCGTTGAAGTATGATGAACAATGGAGTACTTATCTGTGAGAGTTGTTACCTCTGAATTGACGAAGGGGGTTCCATTATCAGATGGAATAACCTTTATAATCCTAAAATGGAAAATGATGTATTCTCTGATGAAGTTGTTCACCACCCCTGCTGTTTCCCTTCTTAGTGGTATCGCTTTAGCCCACTTTGTAAAGAAATATGTTGCTACTAGTATCCAGATCTTCCCCCTCGAGGAAGGATGTATTGTCCTACTAGGTCAAACACCCAAGTGTGAAAAGGATAAGGCGTCGCCAGTGAGTGTAGGTTCACCGATGGAGCATGGATCATATTTCTATGAAGTTGGCAAGCCCTACATTTTCGAACGAACTCAGAAGAGTCCTTCTCCATCGTTGGCTAATAATACCCCAATGTCATCAACTAGTCATACAACTTGGCCCCTCCTATGTGAGCTGGATTGTGTGCTTATTTGAAGACTTCGTCTGCCTCTTACTTTGTGATGCAACACAATGTCCTGTTGAAGTAGCCCCTTTGATAAATATGACCCTCCTGAACGTAGAACCTCAGGGCCCTTCGCTTAAGTCCCATCGCATTAATTTTCTCTATTGGGACAACTCCATATTTAATGAAGTTAATATAGGGCCGACTTCAGTTTGATTGAGCTTCAATGAAATGACATTCCGCTACCTCGAAGAATAGTTGGCACTTATCTCACTTCCATTGTAGCTCTGTTGTGTCCTGTTTCATTCTAGGCAAGAAATATCCCTCCTTTTGAATTCTCCTATAAAGAGGTATCTCAGTTATTTTTCAATTCTCTTTATGTGTTTTATTCAACCTCCGCTCTACTTCTTCCGGGCCAATGCATATTGACAACCATCCTCCTGCATTTCTGAAATAAAGGTTTCCTTAATTTGTAAAGTATTGTTCTAATTCGCTCAGCTCCATCGCTCCTTTCCCAGAATCTAGTTGTTTTCTAATCTCTCCCCTCCAGTCAATGTCCTCCTCTATCGATATAATTATTTGTACCATCGAGGGAGCTATTCTTCATTAGATCACAACTATAGTTTTATCGTCTCTCATGACCATCTTTTGAGCAATGGCGGTTCATCATTTGGGGATGTATTTTGATCTTGATCCGATGGAACTGGCTGAGAAGCCTCTGAATAATTGTTTTGTATGGTTCCAGACTTAGGTGTTTCAATACATATTCTCCATTCACTTGCTGAATCACCAAGTTTGAATCACCCTTGATGCAAAGTGAATGAATTCCCCTTCAAAGGGCCTCCAGCAATCCCAGTACCACCGCTTCATACTCCACTTCATTATTGGAACAAGAGAAATCTAACTTGTAGGAAAGACAAATCTCCTCCATTCCTCTTGAAAGGATAACCCCTTCTCCTTTTTTCTTTTCTGCTAAAGATCCATAGAACTTCATCCTCCATTCTTTATCGCTTGCATTTAAGTGGTTGGCCTGCAATTTGTCTCCTGAAATACTTTCTTTAGGTGGATGAAATGTCCCAGAGGGGAAGATTGTAAAAAGATCTACGTACGCCTGGCACTTGATCGTGCGAGGAACCACGCACTTCAAGTCATGTTCTGAGACGATGAGGAACCACATAGCTTCCCTACCAATAAATATAGTTCTTGAAACAAAAACTTAATGGGATCACATCTTGTTACAATATGAATTGTAAAAGATAACACATAATGTCTAAGCTTTTGTACTACAAAGACTAAGGTTAAGCAATGCCTTTCCAAGCTATTATACCTGACCTCTAGCCTGTGTATAATTGTGCTGCGACAGCAGGCTGGCCGTTCTTGCCCTTTAATCTCCTGTGCTAACAAACCTCCAATGGACCTCGTGGTGGATGTGAGGTTTAACTGTAATGGTATTCCTTCCCTTGGGGGAACCATGGTCTGTAGTGAAACGAGAAACTTCTTCAGTCCAGTGAGAGACTCCTAGTGAACCTCCTCCCACTTAAATTTTGATTTTTTTTCGCAAAAGTTGCATCAATGGATGTGTTATTTCTGCTAATCCAGGCACAAATCTCCTATGGTAGGAAACTTTGTCGAGGAAACTCTTCAGCTCCTTCGCTGTTATTGGACTTGGAATTTCTAAGAACGCTCACTATTTGTCCTGGTCCATCTGCATCCCTTATCGATCAACCATTAAACTTAGAAACTTTCCACTTATTACTCCGAAGACGTACTTCAGTGGTTCATTTTCAGTTTATACTTCCTGCATCGGGCAAAAACCTTTCTCAAATCGCTCAGATGGTACTCCTCCTTCCTCAATTTGATGACCAAATCATCTACATAGAATTCCACAAATTTATGAAAGAAGTCATGGAAAATGGCCATCATTATTCTTTGGTAAGTAGCCCCGGTGTTCTTGAGCCCGAACGACATCACTTTGTACATGAAGTTGCCCAACGGGGTTCTAAACTCTGTCTTCTCAGCATCCGTGGGGTTCATTTTGATCTGGTTATACCCCACATACCCATCCATGAAGCTTTACATTTCGTGACCAGCCATTGCATCTATCAAGCTATCGATGGAGGGTAGGGGAAACTCGTCTTTGGGGAAAGCCCTATTCAAGTCTCTAAAATCCACGCATATCCTTATTTGATTTTTGTATTTCTTTCCCACTGAGAAAATGCTAGATAGCTAGAGTGGGTGCTGTATCGATTTGATAAACCCCACTGCCAACAAACATTGGACCTCTTTCTTAATCTTTAAGTCCATCTCTGACTTGTACGTCCTCATTGCTTGCTTCATCGGAATGGATGAAGGCATCACGTTCAACTTATGGCAGCTCACTTCCTCATCCAGTCCTTCTATTTCTGTGTACTTCCACGTGAAAACATCTATGAACTATCAAATCAACTCAATGAATGCCTCTAATTTCTCCTTATTGAGATCCTTAGTGATGAAAGTGGGACTTGGATCCTCCTCTTCTTTTGCCAAGTTTAACTACTCCAGCTCTTATGCCTGTGGCTTCGATTGATTTGCCATATAATCTGGTTCTTCGGCAACATCCTCCACAAACTCCTGTATATTAGAGTTATCTATCACCATACATTGCCCCCGTTGATCCACCAAAAAAAACTCATATATCGATCAACCTCATTATTAGCTTCTTCGATTGCCCGTTCACACCATTATAACCGATAAACCATATTTCCTTCTTTGGTAACAACCTTCTTGCACTGTCTGCTGGCAGTTGCAACTACCTTCCTCTTCTTTTATCTGGAAGCCTCAGTAACTCTTCCTCCCAAAAATTGGTTCAGCACACTTTATCGTGGACATCATGCTCAATCGAACCCACTCTAGGCCTCATCTTGTCTTTGAGCTGCTTTGAGATGTTTTGGGGACGAGGTACCACCTGGTGGGCTTCTTCTGTCATCACTCCTTTGCTGCTTGCAACTTTATTATTCTGCTCATTCAAGGGCCCCATCTTTTCTCTGATTGGGAGAACCCACGCTCCCTCCATTCTTTTTGTTAGGACTCTGACGTCCTCCTCCAATTCTATGTAAAATTCTACATCTATCAGGTGAGCTTATTCAACAGCAAAGGGCCTCTTCATAGCTCTAATGGTCACTTCCATTCCTTTGATATTAGCCTTGGCGCATTGGTGATATGTCAAAGGAACTATCCATTGGTTATGCATACACACCCTTCTTATCAACAAATGGTAGGAAGTTTCACTCTCTATCACGTGGAATTTCATGATGGAACTCAGATTTGCCATCATAATCCCAACGTTCACATGACTAATGGACTTGGAAGACTGGTTCTCATAATCTGAAATCACCAAAGGCATGGGGACTAACCTTTCCTCTGGAATATTAGCTGCGTGGAAAGAATTGATTGGTATGATGTTGATGGTGGCTCCCCCATCCATAAGAGCCCTTGCAAATCTAACTCCGTTGATCCTGGCAGTCACATACAATGGACTATTATGAGGGAACCTCATGGCCCTATCTACATCGCTGAAAGTTATCTATCATAGAAACCTCTTTACCAAACTGGACATGGGTCCCTTCTATGTCAGCGAAAGGACTATGTTCTTCCTCATAATATCAAGGATTTCCTGGGTTATCTCTAACCTACTTTCCTTTGGTATCCCCACCTGGTCGAAGAACCAGGCAAACTTTGGGGACTTTGAAATTTCACAGTATTCTATAGCTTGGTCTACTTCCTCACCTTCAACATTATATACGTCCTCCACATCTTTAGCACTTTCTTCATCATAAGTGTTGATACCAAAATTAGTCCACTGACGTGGATCAATTAAGTGGAGACAAGTGTCACTCTACTACAAATATTTTTGAACAACACCCTGACTTCGAGGAACTCAATTTCCCCGACCAACTATGACTCTCCGAGCAACAATTATACTCCGAACAACTTGTACATACCGAGCTACTTAGACGGTCCGAGCAGCTTAGGCGGTCCGAGCTGCACCTCGTTCAGAGCATTTATTACCAGACAATTAAGAGGATTAAATGCGCATTAAATGACGATTATTATCATACAGATGTATACGCCTATTGGAAAGATATGTATTACCCTTTCACATGTATAGCCTCAGGGTTATAAATACATTGTATCATCCTCATTGTAAGGGGACTCGGAATTTCTTGGTAAAAACCTGTTATCGAAAATTTCCAAACAGTCAGCAATAACAGAAACAGTGGACGTAGGCCATTCTTTTAAGGCTGAACCACTTAAAAAATTCTTTTGTCTTATTTATTTTATCTGTGATTGAATAATTATAGATAATCTAATTTTTTACATCAACAGATTAGCGCCGTCTGTGGGAAACGACTGAAATTCTCATTTTTCACCAAAAATTTTTATCACCAATGGTTGATAATCCTGAATCCAGTAATCGAAACGTTGGAAACCCCCCTAATCCATCCGCTCCTCCAAATGTCCAAGATCTAGCTGGAATTATGGCCAGTTTGGTTCAAGACCAGACGGCTATGCAAGAGACTATGCGACAACTCATGCAAACTATCCAAGGTGGAGCGTCTACTTATTCAGGACAACGAAGTGTTCAAAGAAATACCCGTTTAGTTTCTTCGTGTATTAGGCAAAGCGATTCATATCGTATTGAGAAATCTGATGATTTTTATTATCAACCGGGTTTAACTTCGTCTGTACGAGCCACAGATACTGAACATCACATCACTCTCTCTCCAGAAAGGACTAGTTCATTAGAAAGATTAAGTATGGTCTCTCTTTTTGATCGATTGGGACCTAGGAAGAATAAAAGTCCTCCTAAGGCTGTGTCGAGAAACTTTCGATGACCATCTGATCTAAGAGAGGGTTCTGCCCAATCACACCCAGTTGCTCGACAAGATAGATCTCAGGAAGCGACTTCAACACGATCAATTGCTCGAATCAACAGGCCCGAGGAGGGAAAGGATGCATGGAAAGGCTCTATTCAAAGGTTGGAGGATAGACTAGGGGAAATGGTTAAGGACAAGAATCCTCTACAAAGAACTTTTGTCCAAGGGATGCCTTTTATACGGGCAATTATGGATTTTCCCACACCATCAAAGTTCAAAGAACCTGTTGTGACCCCTAAATATGATGGAAAAACTGACTCTGTCCTTCATATAGAACAGTACCAAGCTGTTGTCGACATCTATGCCGTGCCAGATGAGATGAGATGCAGAGCATTTTCGAGAACTCTTACAGGATGTGCGCAAATATGGTATAATAATCTTCCTCGGGGGAAGATATCAACTTTCTTTCAATTGGCCGAGCTCTTCATTGGAAATTTCTGTTTTGGAGAAAAACCAGTTAAACGAGTTGCACATTTGTTAAGTGTTAGACAAAAAATAGGTGAGAGCACCAGAGATTACATAACTCGTTTCAATAATGAGAAGCTTGAAGTTATTGATTACGAGGAAAAAACAACAATTACAGCTTTGATGAGTGGACTGTTGCCCAATAAATTGTACTACACTTTGGCCAAAGATCCACCCAGAACCATGTCAGAACTAATGGCAAAAGCGGCCAAGATCATGGATGTCGAGGAGGCTATGGATGCGAAGAAGAACATGAACACCAAAGGGACCAAGGTGGAGGTTGATAAGGCTAAGAAGAAAGAACATAAGAACAATGGTGGTGACAATCAGTCAAAAACAACGCCATCATGGGAAGTACTGAAGAAATTTGAAAATTATACTCCTTTGAAAGTAGACATAAACCATGTCCTGGAAGAGATCAAGAACAGCGAGGAACTAAACTGGCCTGAGAAAATGAAGTCACATCCTAACAAGAGGAATAAGGCCAAATATTGTGAGTTCCATAAAGACCATGGTCACACGACCAAAAATTGCATAGCTCTCCAGAATGAAATCGAAGCACTCATCAGACGAGGAAAGCTGACCAAGTATGTTGATCAAAGAAATGAAAGAAAAAGCAACGACTGAGCAAGACAGATGTCTAAATCTCCTCGTCGATCAGAAGAAAACAAGAAAAGAGATCATGAAGATGATCCAGAAGACGACCCTGATCTCCCCAAGAGACCAAGACAGCCAGAGTGTGAGGTATTTTCAATTCGTTTTGGATCATTTGATTGTAACGTTATTACAGGTGGAGATGCAGGAGGTGGGGACCTTACTGCGGAAAGGAAAGCTTACCTCAATAAAGCTCAAGCTTGTTTATACATTCAACAAATAAATCTAGCTGAGGATGATCGCCCGAGGAAGGTGAACAAAGAAAAATTGGTCATTGGTTTCTCCAAGAACGACCTCACATGTGTACTATATCCTCATGATGATCCACTGGTGATCAAAATGAGGATGAAGGAAGTAATAATCTCAAGAGTTATGGTGGATAATGGTAGTTCGTTGGATATCATGTTCTACTCATTCTTTGATAGTTTAAATCTGAAGTTGTCTCAGTTGGAACCTTATCACAAGCCCCTCCTTGGGTTTGCTGGCGAGAAAGTCTTTCCACTTGGGACGATCAAGTTGGATATGTTCATCGGTACATGGCCTGCTTGTCGAATAGAAAGAGTATGTTTCTTTGTGATGGATAAGAATGTCCAGTCAGCTTATAATATCATCATGGGAAGAGTAGGATTGAAGAAGTTCGAAGCAGTACCATCTACCGTACATCAGTGCCTGAAATTTCCAATCAATTTTGGAGTGGGAGTTGTGAAGGGCGACCAAAAATTAGCTTGGGAATGTTACTATTCATCTACCGAGCAGGAAGAACTGGAGGAATCTAGGAAAAAGACAACTACCTACCAAGTGGATGAAGGTGCAGAGATTGAAACATTGGATCCTAGAGACGAGTCGCAGCTCGTGAAAGGTCAGGTGGTGGAAGCTGCTGAAAATATCATTCTGGACGACGAACACCCAGAACGAATAACTCAGATAGGTTCGTCGTTAGATGCCTCACTAAAATAGGAATTGATAGTTTTCTTAAAAAGCAGAAAACAAAATTTTGCTTGGAGTCATGAGGATATGCAAGGAATAGATCCAAATTTCTTATGTCACGAACTCAATGTGAATAAGGAGATCAAGCCAGTGAAGCAGAGATGAAGAGTGTTCAGCCCCGAGAAGAACCAAGCTATACAAGAGGAGTTCGAGAAGCTCCAGAAAGCGTTCTTTATTGACGATTTTAAATATCCAGACTGGTTGGCGAATGTAGTAATGGTGAAGAAGAAAAACAACAAATGGAGGATGTGTGTAGACTTTTCTGACCTTAACAAGGCATGCCCGAGTGATCATTTTCCTTTGCCCCGAATTGATCAATTAGTGGATGCTACCTCGGGACACGAGCTATTGAGCTTCTTGGATGCTTATTCTGGTTACAACCAGATTAAAATGAAACCTGAAGACAGGGAGAGTACCTCTTTCATTACCCCTAGGGGAACTTATTGTTATAATGTTATGTCTTTTGGTTTGAAAAATGCAGGCGTAACATATCAGAGGCTGATGAACAAGGTGTTTGCAGAGAAAATCAGTTGCAATATGGAAGTTTATATTGATGATATGCTGACAAAGAGCGAGAAAGCTGCTGACCATCTAATTGACTTAGGCCAGACCTTCGATCAACTAGATAAATATCAAATGAAGTTGAATCCCACAAAGTGCATATTTGGAGTACGAGAAGGCATGCTCCTCGGGTATATTGTCAACCAATGAGGTATTAAAGAAAACCCTGAAAAGATCAAAGCTCTTTTAGGGCTGCGATCTCCAACGACGAAGAAGGAAGTATAAAGTCTTACAGGGCGAGTTGCAACACTTAACAGATTTATATCACGAGCAACTGATAGATGCCTTACATTCTTAAAAACACTCCAAAAAACGTTTGAATGGAATGAAGAATGCGAGAAAGCCTTTCAAGAGTTTAAGAAATATCTGGGAGCACCTCCACTGTTGTCCAAACCAGTGATGGGAGAGAGATTGTACTTATATCTGCAAGTTCAGAAAATGCAATTAGCTCGGCATTAATAAGAGTGGAGGATGGAGTGCAAAAACTAATTTATTACACTAGTAAGGCCTTACAAGGAGCAGAGATCAGATATCCAAGACTAGAAAAGTTGGCACTGGCGCTGATCGAAGCGAGTAGAAGAATGAGGCCATACTTCCAGGCTCATACCATAGTCGTGTATATCGATATGCCGTTGAGGCAAGCTCTTCATGAACCAGAAAAATTAGGGAGCTTGATGTATTGGGCAATAGAACTCGGTGAATATGATATAATTTGTGAGCCGAGATTGTCACTAAAAGGGCAGGCAGTAGCAGATTTTATAGCAGAGTTCACCTATCCTGATACCTCCGAGGAGAAAAAGCTGGATACCGACCTACCTGTGGATGTTACAGGATCATCGAATTTAAACCCCGATCAAATTACGTTGGTCGACGAACAAATTAAGTTGGTCGACGAGCAAAAGAAGTTGGTCGACAAGCAAGAGAAGATGGTCGACGAGTAGCAAGAAGTGCTAGATGAGGACAAAAGGAAGCATCAAATGTTTCACCGAGGAACTCTGTCTAATCAAAAGTTTGAAGATGAGGTACCTATATGGAACCTATATGTGGATGGCTCATCTTGGACTACAGGCTGTGGGGAAGGGATTATTTTAAACAGCCCGGGGTGCTTATAATTCAAGGCTTCTAATAATGAGGCTGAATATGAAACTATGATTGCAGGTCTTAATCTGGAAAAAATCATGGGGGCAGAGCAAGTTATTGTATTCAGTGACTCACATTTAATTGTAAATCAAATACTGGGAGTATATGCAGCCAAAGGAGAGTTAATGATCAGGTATAATGCAAAAGCGATGGAGATTTTATCAAGTCTGATGGCAGTGTAGATAGTTAGAATACCAAGATTGGAGAATGCCAGAGCAGATGCCTTAGCTCGTTTAGCATCAGCCACACGCACCGAGCTACGAAGAACAATCCCAATTGAAGTCTTGGCTAGTTGGAGCATAGATGAAGATCTAATGATGAACTTTATTACCCTTGATTTAGGACCATCTTGGATGGATCCTATCAGGGCATATATTGAAGAGGTGTATTTGCCAACTGATAAACTCGCATCCAAGAAACTAAAGTTTAAAGCTGCTCGTTATGTGTTGACCAATGGTGTTATATATAGACGAGGAATTATAGCTGGCTTGCAAAGATGTGTACATCCAGCCGAGGTGAAAGACTTGATCGAAGAAGTCCATGAAGGGTCTTGGGGAGCCCATGCAGCAGGTCGGACACTTCTCCAAAGGATAATGATGCAGGGATACTATTGGCCGACAGTGAGGGCTGATTGCATAGCCTATGCCAAAAAATGTGATAAATGTCAACGCTTCTCCACCATCTGGAGAACTCCCCAAGCATTGTTGACACCCATTACTTCCCCTTGGCCATTTGCCATGTGGGTAATTGACTTGGTCGGGCAACTTCCAACGACCAGAGGAAGATTTAAATATCTCGTCGTTGCAGTGGATTACTTTATTAAGTGGGTGGAAGCCGAGACTCTTGTCGACATGACGTACGAAAAGGTGTACCAATTTATTTAGAAAAATATCATCTATAGATATGGTCTTCCCCATGCATTCATCACCGACCATGGAACACAATTTGACAACGAGGAGTTCGCTGCATATTGTCATCAGTCGAACATATTAAAAACCCACTCTGCACCAGGCCATCCCCAGAGCAATGGGCAAACTGAAGTGATGAACATAATGCTACTAAATGGCTTGAGAAAAGATTAAATGATGCAAAGGCAAATTGGATCAACGAGCTACATTTTGTACTATGGGCTTATCGTACTACTCCCTGAGCAGCAACTGGAGAATCTCCATATATGCTAGCATTTGGAAGTGAAGCTGTTATACCTGCTGAGTTAGGCCTCCCAACACACAGAGTGCAGAATTTTAATTCCCCTGTCAGCGACTTGATGAGAAGGTTAGACTTGGACATGCTCGAGGAAGTTAGAGAAAAAGCAGCAATCAGGAATGCTACATACCAACAACGGACAACTCTGTTCTACAACAAAAGAGTGAAGAAATGTGATCTGAAAGAAGGGGACTATGTGCTAAAGAAAGTAATTCAAAAGCACAATAAACTGTAAGCTAACTGGCATGGGCCCTACAGAATAACAGAGGTTGTTCGACCAGGGACATATAGGATTGAAACTTTAGAAGGGGAGGAATTTAAGAATGCATGGAACGCAGAGCATCTTCACAAATATTATTAGTAGTTGGGGATTCCTATGTAATGCAGTCTTCTTCAATATAAATAAAAGTTGTGGATGTTTTGCCCAATTCTCTTCTTTTGTTGAAAGTTTTTCGGAGTACTAGTGCTACACACTATGCATCAAGCTCAGAAATACCAACTCCGGTTAGTCGAGAATAAAAAATTTCCCAGAAATACCAACTCCGGTTGGTTGGGAAGAAAATCCACCAACTATAAGTTGGTCGGGAATAAAAAATTTCCCAGAAATACCAACTCCGATTGGTTGGGAAGAAAATCCACCAACTATAAGTTGGTCGGGAATAAAAAATTTCCCAGAAATACCAACTCCGGTTGGTTGGGAAGAAAAACCACCAACTATAAGTTGGTCGGGAAAAATTTCCCTAAAATACCAACTCCGGTTGGTTGGGAAGAAAATCCACCAACTAAAGTTAAAAATCCACCAACTAAAGTTGGTCGGGAATAAAAAATTTCCCAGAAATACCAACTCCGGTTGGTTGGGAAGAAAATCCACCAACTATAAGTTGGTCGGGAATAAAAAATTTCCCAGAAATACTAACTCCGGTTGGTTGGGAAGAAAAACCACCAACTAAGGTTGGTCGGGAATAAAAAATTTACCAACTAAAGTTGGTCGAGAACTAAAAACACCAACTCCGGTTGGTCGGAAACAGTTGGTTAAACAAATGAAAGTCATTTCAAGGCTTAAAAAGTAGTAAATTTCTTGGCATTTTAAATTACTAACATAGTTGGTCAAAAAACAAATATCACCAACTTGGGTTGGTCATCAGATGATTATCATCAATTCAAGATGGTCAACAATAAGTTTTCACTAGCTTTAGTTGATCGGCAATTTAAAGTAACACAAAATATTTCTATCTTTTTAATAGATATACATGCACATTCATTAGTAAATAAAAAGAAATGTCTTACAGAATATTTCCAAGACAATCGAAATTGCAAATAAAACTAGAAGTTTTTCATTAAATCCAAAACAAAATGCATTGATAATGAAATACATATTTAAAAAATTATTACATCATGATTCTTATTCTATTGGTTTCTTCCCCTTTGCCTTTGAAACAGGTTCTTCGCCAACAGGAGGATCGTCTAAAGCATAGGGGGAATTTATGAAATTAATATCTTTGAGCATCCTGATGTTCATCACATATGGCCGATCAAGAAGGTGCTCCGGGCGATATATTTCAAAGTTGGAATGAAGGCTATAGTTAGCGAGATACTTTGAAATCAGACATTGAGGGATGGCTCGAGCAGGAATTTAACTCATAGCTAGTTTGAAAGGTGGCACTGGAAAATCAAGCAACCCAAGGTCATAGTAATCCCACAAATAGTGACCCTGTTCCAATTGCAGCACGCCCAAGGCATTTATCCAACCTTGCTTGTAACCCACATTATTTGCATGTTGGATCCGATCATCTATATGGTAGAGGGCTTCATTATAACCAGCCATCCAAAACTCCCTAGGCTGCTTGTGGAATTGATAGGTCAATCTCTCCAATTTCTCGAGGAGGTTCTTCGCTAAAAGTTCTTTACTTTCCAAGGCAGAATTTTGTGTAGAGAGCTGCTCATCCAGATTCAGAATCTTCTTGGACATCTCAGCTAATGGTTGATTCTTCGCCATTAACTGGAAGGCCTAATTCTCCAAAGCTGATTGAGTTATTTGTTCTTAAATAATAAGCCGAGCAGCCCTTACTCGTCCCCGAGAAGCTCTTGCTCGTCCGTGAGCAGAGGTAGAAGGACCAGCTCTTTTTAAGGTTTCCAATTCATCTCTCAGATTGGCATTTTCGACCTCTACGAAAGAGAAACCCTCGTCATTGATAGGGACCAAAGCGTTCGAGAAAGATGCTGCATATTTCAACTGAGATATCTCTCCTCGCAGGTTATTATTTTCCCGCTCCAGTAACTTGGCTATCTGCTTGTGCTCTTCGACCTCAGTCTTCAAAGTTCTCTCCCTCACATCATAAGCAGCGAACAACTTATCATATCCCTTATCAACACTTAGTTGCTGATACTTCTTCTCATATCCCTGGTACAAAAGGGCTGTAGATTCCTTGTATTGTTGTTGAAGCTCCTCGAGAGTGACCTGGAGGTCTTAAATCATATCATAATACACTACATTGTTAGCCACTACCCGATTGAGCAGACACTTTTAATACTGGTAGACTTCAACTGCTTGTTCTGAAGCATCTGGACCGAGAATATCAACGATTTGAGCTTCAATCATATCTGTATGACCAACTTTGAAGTATTCATTGCATTGTCTCAACAATTTTGTATCATGAGCTGATAACAATTCCATCCTGGCCATAAACTAGTAAAAGGAAAAGATAACAAAAATCAATAAGAGTGTGAATAGAGCAAGAAGAAGAGAATAAACAGTATGAATAATCAAAATCTCAAACTTTATTGCATCATAAAAGAGAAGTACATAGTTCAGAGTTACATTTGATAAAAATAAGCTAAGAGAAAAAGTTCGAACAACGCTACACCTTCTCCTTATCTCCTAAAACTTTATCGGGAGGCTGGGACGAGGAGGAAGGTTGCTCGGATGGTATAGAAGGTTTCTCGGTGGGTGCTGGAAGCTGCTCGGCTGAAATGTTGGTTGATTGAAGCTGCTCGGTAGGAGTAATAGTTGGTTGGGGTTGTTCGTAAAGAAGTTAAACAATAGGGACCTGATCCCTAACCATAATAGAAGTTTCCTCGGAAGCAGCTTCGTATTCTGATTCTTTCCCAGGAGTAGGAGGGGGGACCAGGAATGTGTCATTGAAATATGTCAGAGTTCTCATCGACATTCATTTCTGTCAGAGCAGCCACCCAACCATCCCTAAAATATTTAAGGTTGCCATACTCCATTTGTGAGACCACGACAGCTAAACCCTTATTCCAACCTTTGTCCCAGCCAGCACTGAAGAACTTTTTCACAGCCAATTTCCTTTTCACCTTCTCCGATGAAATCTTCTCAGATAGAAGTTCCTCGACAGCTTTCAATTTCTTTTCTGCCTCTTCCTTCTGACGACCAACGTCACGCATTCTACTTATCTCTTCCTCGACAGATTTGATCTTATTTTCAAACTCTCCAGCATATTGGAGCTTCCCCTCGAGCTCTTTTTTCTTCTCCTCCAAGTATTTTATTTTCTACTCCAACCCCTTGGAGACTTCAACAGCCTGATCCCTCTCCTGCACGGTGGAATTAAGCTACTTCTCCCAAGAAGGTTTATCATCGACATACTTCTGACGAGAATCCTTTAAAGATTACGTCAGACCTATAAAATCCTCCTTTACACCACCCGAGGAGATGGATGACTTGATGGATTCGTCCTTCTTCATAATAGTATTAAAGCAAGTTACCAACTGGAAAAAGAAAATAACTGTAAATTAGTGTAAGGATATAATATTGAAAAATCAAAGTTTATATTAGCAATACTTACTGAGGCAATGTGCTGAGGTGCCAAAGAGGTAACCCTATCCCGGGAAAGATTTTCTTCAATACCTTGGATCTCGAGGATGATCCAAGACTTCACCGAGCTCATGGTAGAGCTCAGAGCAACGAAAGTGGGAACACCACTTCCATTAGATGGAGGCTGAAAGATGGATTCAGCCAAATTGATCGAGAAGCTCTTATTCAGCTTCCTCGTGGGAACAGGAACATTCTCGACCAAGGATGTCATCTTGGTCGATGATATAACTACAACCTCTCTTGGAGGGGAAACAACTGCAACCTTGCTCGGAGCCACATAGGGCTTCTTGGCAACCTTCACAGTAACAGCTGGAGGAGGAGAAGAACCTTCAGAAGCTGGTACTGGTTCTACGTCACTTATCACTGGACGAGCAGTAAAAGACGAAGTGTAACTCTTGTACTGCAACAAGTATGAAGCTGATCTGATGTGTTCGTCGGTAACAGTTTGATGCAAACCCCAGATAAGTTTCAGATGCTTTAAATTAACTTCTGTCTCTTTTGGAGACCTTCTTTTGCTATCAACTGCAAATAAATCAAAATTAAAATATCAGTGACACATTTTATCAAACACTAAGAAAGCATAATTTCAAAAATAAATTAAAATAAAAACAACCTATCCCATTGCCATAGGGACGGCATCTAGGACCCTGATACATGTCATTTCCAATTAGCGGACCATGTTGCCAATTTTTCATAACAACACCATGCTCGAAGTAATCCCTGTTGGCATCTGGGATATTGACGACTAAAGACCTATTTAAAAACCTAGTTTTTAAGTAAAAAGTACTGTCGCTGACAGCCCATCTATAGCAAAACATAATTTATGGAATTCCTATACGAGTTCCATGAATCTGATTTAACCTATAGACTCCATTAACTATTCTCCATGTATTGGGGGCTATTTTTGCAAAAACCACGTTAAAATATTGATAGAATTCCTGACACAAGGGGTTTGGGAGAAAAGAAAATCCACATTCAGCTACAAAGAGACTGGGGAACCAATGTCCCTCAACCAAACGAAAATAATCTGAAGGTTTAGAAAGTTCCTCCAAAACGACCCATGAAGGAATAGAGAAATCAGAACAAAACTTATCAAGTGACTCAATAAGGTAAACCATGATGAATAAAGGAAATAAAAAAGAAGGAAGAAGATCTTACAGAAAAGGATGGATCAGTCGACAACGAACAATAGAAGGAATGAACGCACAAGATAGAGAAGAAATGGAGAACTCAAAGATACAGATTTGAAAAAGTGAGGAGACGATAGGATTTTCTGCAACGCTGAAATACCTTACCTTGGGAAGGGGTAAAAATAATGATTACAAAGAGAGATGTTTGCGCTACCGGCGGCTAAAAGAACAAAAAGGGTGCGGAGACCGAAGCAGTTAGAAAAATTCGAAAAGTTTGATTCTATGAATTCCAAAAGAAAAATAAATACAAAGAAAACACTCCTAAAAATCAGGATGACCATTTAATCCCGCCATATTTCGAGAAGAATGTTCCACACTCCTCAACCTCGAACTGTGAAACATTGGGGGCTTCTGTTGATACCAAAATTAGTCCGCTGACGTGGATCAATTAAGTGGAGACAAGTGTCACTCTACTACAAATATTTTTGAATAACACCCTGACTTCGAGAAACTCAATTTCCCCGACCAACTATGACTTTTTGAGAAACAAGTATACTCTGAGCAACTTGTACATACCGAGCTACTTAGGTGGTCCGAGCTGCACCTCGTTCAGAGCATTTATTACCAGACAATTAAGAGGATTAAATGCGCATTAAATGCTGATTATTATCATACAGATGTATACGCCTATTGGACAGCTATGTATTACCCTTTCACATGTACAACCTCAGGGCTATAAATACATTGTATCATCCTCATTGTAAGGGGACTCAGAATTTCTTGGTAAAAACCTGTTATCGAAAATTCCCAAACAGTCAGCAATAACAAAAACAATGGACGTAGGCCATTCTTTTAAGGCTGAACCACTTTAAAAATTATTTTGTCTTATTTATTTTATCTGTGATTGAATAATTAGAGATAATCTAATTTTTTACATTAACAATAAGCTAACACTACATTAGCCATTCCCCTAGTGCAGTCTTCCAAAGATTCTTCAAACTCCTCCTTCTCCATTATTAGCTCCATTGCTTCCTCTCTCTGCCTCCTCGTCATAGGCTACCACCAGATTACCCCATGTGCTGAGAGTGAGTTATTGTTAACATTTTGCGAAGTTATTTGCAATGTTTATGCCTTCACATATTTGTCAATGATTATTCTTCGTGTGAAACTTCTCTCCATTGGATGTTGGATCTTTCGATGGATTTGATAATATTTGGGATCCGCTCTAATTGATGCATCTCGTTCTCCCTCGGGGATGACCTTTGGTTCATACACCGTTCTTCCTTGAACTATGGCATTGTAACAACTGACAACCTCTTCTACTATACAAGGCAATGGTGGTGGATCCTCCCTGTCTCTCCCAAACTTTCTCTTATTGTCCCTCTTCGTTAGTTTTCCCCAATATGCTCCTTCGATATATCCTACTCGTGGGGGCTGAGACCTACCTCCCACAGGTTGTATCGGCTGCTTGAACATCATAGGCACCACCGCTGGATTTGGTCGTACAACCAACGATATATTCCTTACTATTTTTAGGAATGCCGAAAAAGTCCCTTCGCGCGTCTCATTAATAAGATGGCAGATGTACTCTGGAAGCAGTCCTTTTGCACATATCCGTAGTAGTTTGGATTCTTTAGCCTCCCCCCTCTCATCGAGGGACCTTTCCCTGAATCTTCGAATGTATGCCACTACATCTTCCCCTGGTCGTTGCTTCTCTCTCCCCAGTGTGGTCAAGGTGAACTCATCTTCCTCCAGAAAGAACTTCTGGACGAACAAAACATGCATCTTCTCCCATGTGAAAAAAATCTTAGGAGCTAAGTGAGAATACCAGGTATATACCTTATCGGTTAGGGATTTATAAAACTCCTTCAACCTGAGTTTCTTTTTGTTGCAGTGCACCCCTAAATGTTCCACGAAGCCTTTAATGTGCTTTTTTGAGTTCCCACCCTTTCTTGTATATTTTTCAAAGATAGTAGGAATATAATATTTTGGGTAGGGCTCATCGTTGTACTCCTGAGGGTAAGGCATTCGAAAGTTGTCATAAATTGAAGCTACCTCACCAGCACATTACGAGTAAGCTTGCATGAATTTCAACATCTCTTTCCTTATCTCTTCTATAGCTAATGCCGTTGAAGGAATGACCAAAGGGATCATAGGTGGAGTGCCCATTGCAGCTGGATAAATCATCACAGTTGGAACGGTTGATACTCCTGGAATTTCCACTATTGGGTTCACAATAAGGGGTATATTATCTGGGGTTGATCCTGTTAAAACTGCGCTTGGTGAGACCGTTGGGGCTGCCCCTGGTGTCATGAAAGAGTTGGCTTCAAATCCCCCAAAACTGTTGAAGCTACGGGAGTTTGTAAAAACTCGTAAAATTTATTCATGAGGAATGCCACTTGGTCTGGTCCCAACCCAACGCTCGTGGAAGCTTGTGTCACCCCTGGAATACTGATTGCCATTTGAACTTGAGGTACCTCCAGTCGAGGGGCTCCATCGCTTGAAGCCTCTAGCTATCTCGGCACTTGTTATTTATTGTGTTGAATGTCATTAAAGTTAAGTCATTGATTAACGTTATCCTGCGCCATACTCCTTGCTTAGGAGAATGCCTACCCAACAGAATCGCCAAATGTAACAAGGTAGTTTAGATTAGATGGAGGCGTAACCCCGTTTGAGTACAATAATGATAAGTTAACCAGCAACACTATTGATTAATTACAAGACACACAATCACAACTTAGTGAAGACAAACTCAATTTAAACTTACAAATCTCTTATGTATAACTCAAAATGATATTAACGAACTCAGAAGTAACTCATTTGGAGGGAGAGGGAAGTAAGCACCCTAGATACACCATGGAAGGAAGCCAACCACCCCAACCACCCTCAAGGATATCTATCAAGTATTAAAGCTTCGTAATAAATGACAATGGTGTGTGAGTAAACTCTCTGGTTTGTAATAAATGTCTCTCTGATGTATATTCTCTCTAGCAATATCTCCTGAAATCTAAAAAAGAACATCCATTCCTCAGAGGTGGTTGGGGACCTTAAATAACCCCCACACCACTCCCGAGGTAACGCAGTCATTAATAACTATGAAAGACATCCCTCATACTTTATGTCACAAACATTAAATGCCTGATGCACTAGTTATCTCTACGTCATAAACATTAAATGCCAAGACATGACTTTTACCTAACCACTGTGTATCAAGGGACTGTTGTCATAGAAGTGGCTCACCGACTGCCTGACAGTCCCAAATACCATGGTGGTTTACTCAAGTGCAGAAATGACATTGCCTTGCTAGCTAGTGAAATCATATATGGTAGACGTGACATTAAGTAGAGGGCTATTTAGTTCACATCTCAATGCCCGATAGAACTCAAGGTTGTTCCACCCGAGGTTCCACAATTAGGGTCTTTTGGTGTTTTACCAAGTGTATCTAAGATGGCCAGGACAACCCCCAACGGTGCCTCACTTCTCAATCCTCCAAACCAAGTCCCTCTAAAGTTCCCACGGCGAGGTCGTTCGATAGAGCATGAAAGCTCTCACAGGCCCTGCCAAGCCTGGTCTCTCACGGTACCGTTCGACCTCACACTAAAAAACATTAAACTCGTTACATCGTTACAATTGTATATCTCATAGTCAATATAAACAAAGATACAATATGACTTAATGACACAAAAAGCTAAAGTAGGAGCTGCCACGCTAAGCTGCCTCACTTGAGCAGCCAACTGAGCTGCCTCGTTGAGCTGCCTTGTTTTCTTAGTCCCAAACTCTGTTGTTAATGGAGGGATTATCTCTAATATTAAGATTACTTTCAATCCCCCTCTACACCCAGGTCTTATGACTTCTTTAGAGAATCAATTCTTTTAGATTCTCATAGAAGTGTACCCATTTCAAACTGACATATGTGATTTATTATTAAGAGTAACCTACTATAACCCACTTGTTTAACAAGGCTTAAGGATCACTAAAAGAATTGCTTAACCTTTCTTACAACATATTTCTCTTCATTCATAATAGTAATGGGCATGAGATATAACATCCAAAGTGGAAATGAAGAGTCATCCATAACTTTGTTGTCCCAATGAACCTAAATCTTGGTATCTCCACTCAACTAGGTTGGGTTGCCATTATGGAGACTATTTGTTATAGGATTTTAAGCCCATTCCCCTCAATGTTAGATAAACTTTCTATCTTGGTAAAGGTTTTGTAAAGGGGTCCGCAAAGTTATATTTTGATTGGAAAAAATCAATAAAATAAATTCTATTAGAGATGAATTGTCTATGTCAAATATGTCTAGACTTAACATTATATATAAAATTATGAGGACAAATTTCTACATTGAGTCAATTTATAGTATTGGTTATTTTTGTAGGACAAAACATTTAGAATGTTTATGGGGTCATATCATCATCCGCATTGAATAATTCTAGCTACTAGGATTTCACGTTGCATAAAAGATTCAGTCCGATCAATCACTCTCAAAGGTATATGACCTGTTTTTAACTTGTTGGATAACTCTGTTAATTGGCTTTCTTTTATATGAAATATCTCTTCAAACCTTGTTTTATTTCTAATTTTTTTTAAGGCCGTTCAAATGAGTTTTGATACCTCGTTCATTTGAGGTCATTCAAATGACTCTTCTAGCGAGATATGTTTTCCCTCACCTGACTTCTCATTAGATACACTCAGTTGCATGCTCGAAGAAGATTCATACATGTTGTTCGAATGACTTGCAACGAGTATATACTGAAGTCCTTTTTGATTTATGTTGAGACTAATTTGAAGGCCTAATTCCTTTCTTGTTCAAAAAGACATTTAAGAATGTCGTTTGAACAAGCCTTCATATCCTATGAGCGACTGTAGCAGTTTTTAAAAATGACAGTTTTTATGCAGTTTTCCCTCATAACGTCCTTGCTCCATTTCTTCCATTTTGTCCAATAAATAAGGACCTTGGGAGAACATTGAAAAGAACACTTTTTATTATTTAAGGAAATCCAAAATCACTTTTACAAATTCTCTCCAACTTTTACGTGATCTTTGTGGATCATTTTCCAAGAGCTTAAACCCAGAAAACATCATCCTAACATTACCATAACTTTGTGGGGTGGACTTATGTACATTTGAAGATAGTTAAGGCATTTAGTGGATACCGAGACACATGAGGTGTTATATAACATGTTAGAGATACACGTGATATGGACGAAGGTGTTGAAGACGGCATCATCGGTACTTGTAGGGTCTAGTCTGTTGTGTCTTATTATAAAATCATATTTGTAGTAGATTTTGTCTAGGCCTGGTAGTCAGAGATTGTTTCCATTTGGATTTTCCTTGTACATCGGGACGTTGTGGTTTTTTGCTTTCTATTTACATATTAATTCCTGCATGTTCACTGAGGATTTACTAATCAAGTCTAGAAATTGGAAAGTAACAATTGTATCCTAGTTGTTGATGTAACCTCAATTGTGCATTTGTATCTTGGATTGTATTTTACGAATTTAGACCTAATCCATATAACCGAGCTAATTAAAATTGGTATCAGAGCTTGTGTATAAAAGTTATTTAGATGAATCTTGGAGGTTATATGGAAGGTTATTGGTCAAATAGACCCCCTATGTTTAATGGAACTAAATATGCATATTGGAAAGCACGTATGAGATATTTTTTAAAATATATTGATGAATGTGTTTGGCTTCATGTTGAGAAAGGGTGGTCCCCTCCAACCATTGTAGTTGGGGAAGCTAATGTTTAAAACCTATTGAGGAATGGAGTGAGGAAGAGTTAAAACTATGCAGTTTTAATTCAAAAGGTTTAAATGATTTATTTAGTGTCATTACTCTCGAGTAATTTCATCGTATCATAACATGTGAAACTTCAAAGGAGGCATGAGGCATTCTTCAAGTCACTCATGAGGAAACAAGTTCGGTTAAAGTGTCCAAACTTCAAAATCTTACAACTCATTTTGAAACTATCACCATGACAGAGAGTGAAACTTTCAATGAGTTTTATGACCCTATTTATGATATAGTTAACTCATGTTTCAACTTAGGTGATAAAACCTGAAAACCTCTTAGTCAAGAAGATTCTTAGATCTCTCCATAGTCGATTCTGTGCTAAAGCTAGTGTCCTTAATTCTTTAGGTGTGTTAAATCCTTAAAACTCGAAAAGCTTGTAGGTGATCTCCAAACGTATGAGTTAGAAATATTTCCTCAAGATAAAAGAAAGAAATATTAGGTATTTTCTTTAAAATTTAAAAGGAATAAGTGTCTGAATCCGATGAGTTCGATATAGATCCTTATGATATGACTTTATTTGCTAAAAAATTCAAAATGTTTCTCAAGTATAAAAAGAAAAATTCAAAATTTGATAAAAACAAAAACAAGGCAAGTAGAAGCTCTAATGATCACGATCAAAAGAAATATAAAAGTGAAACTCTAAAAGAGATCACTTTAAAAAGGATGATTCGAAAAGATGTTTTGAGTGTGACGGACGAGGTCATAGAGCATATGATAGTCCCACTAATTTAAGAGACATGGAAAGGACAAATATGTTTATAATTCCTCTCTTAGCGATAGTGACAATGAGTCTGAAGACTTCGATGACTCTTTTATGTCTAGAAATAAATTCACCACTTCCATGGCGAAATATGCTAGCTCCTCAAGTATGTCTCATCCTAATGTTGACATTTTCGATCTTGAAAAACTTGAAGTTGTGTCTAATCACTCATAAAGAAGTGATTGTGTTGGTAGAGAGTGTGATGTTGATGAAGGTGATTTACAATCTGCATATTCTAGGTTATACACCGAGTCTATGCGAATTAAAAAGAATAATAAAAGGTTAATTTTTAAGGTGTTAACGTTGGAAAAAGAGTTAAAAGGTATAAAGGAGAAGGAGTCCTTAGTTAGATAGCTCGAGGTGATTAACATTTCTATTTTTGAGAAGCTTATTTTGGTGGTTAAAGAAAAGAATGGCTTGAGTGACTCTATAGCTCATTCTACTTATGATCTTCATGAATCCTTGGAGATTCGAAAAACACCTGAAGCAAAAATTATCAAACTTGATAAAGATATCGAGACCTCTCGGGAAGCCAAAGTCACTCTTGAGGACAAATATGGGAGAATGGGGAAGTTATTTCTCAGACCGGTCCTAGGTTATAAGGAGAAGGGTTGTCAAGAGAGAAATGGTATAGGTTATGAAGAAGGTGATTCATCCAATGTTAAATATGAATCTGTAGCCAGTTTGTTACCAAAATGAACACTCTAAAACTTAACTAACCTAAGAGAAATCTACCTAAGAAACCTATTAAGGTGACTCTTAATCAACATTAAGTTTCTACATTTTGCAACAAAATGGGTCATCTTAGAGACTTTTGTTACAAGCTTAGGAGTAATTCTTATCCCTTACTCCTATGCCATAATATAGCCTTTTAGCTATCTTTAAAAATCAAGTTGAATATCTAGGAAATACATCCAAAGGTTTAATGGAAAAGTTTCCAAGGTTGTCTATGCCCTAAGGAAATTATTGCAACCAAAAAACTAGAAACAATAATGGCAAGAACACTAAGAACGCAACTCACGCTTGGGTTGCAAAAGGTACGAAAAAATGCATTAGTTGTTCATGTTGGGATTAAGGCTCAAAATACCTCCTAATGGTATGTTGATAGTGGGTGCTCCAGACATATGACAGGTGATATATCTATTTTTAGCACTATTGAGGATCACAAGGATGGTAAGGTCACCTTTAGCAATGTGAGTAAATATAAAATTATGGGAAGAGGCACCATTTCAAGGTTTTCCAAAACTATAAATTGTTCTCTATGTTGATGAACTCAAAGCTAATCTGATAAGTATTAGCCAATTATATGACAAAAACCTAGCAATTAAGTTTAGCCAGAGAGAGTGTACTATTTATGATAAATCTGGTAAGACTATACTACAAGGTGTGAGGACTAGTGATAATTGTTATGGGATCATTCCAAAGTCTTCATTAGATTATAATACTTCCAAGGTTTCCACTACCAACTTTAGCATCAACTCTTAGGTCATGTTAATTTTACAGATCTCGATCGTCTAGTAAAGAAAGATATAGTTCGTGTCTTGTCGTCATTAGGAAAACCAACCTCTTTGGCTTGCGATCCTTTTTAACTTGGAAAGAAAATTAAGAGTCCTCATAAGAAGTTGAACTCTATTATCACCTATCGTGTTATAGAATTGATTCACATGGACCTTATGGGTCCCACTCGTACCGAGAGAATTGGAGGAAAGAGTTACATTCTAGTGATGGTAGAGGACTTTTGAAGATATTAAATTGTTGATTTCTTAGAGAAAAGTCCGATATTATTGAGTTTTTTACGGTTTAATGTCAAGTGTTTCAAAATCAACATGGTGTCACCATAAACCGATTTCATAGTGATGATGGCACTGAATTTATGAAGTACAGTGTGAATGCCTTTGTGATGAAGTTGGTATTAAGCATGATATTTTAGCCATCCGTACTCCTCAACAAAACGTCATAGTTGAGAGGAAGAGTCAAACGATCCAAGAAATGGCAATGTCTATGCTCCTTGGTAGGAAAATGACTTGACGATTTTGGCCGGAAGCGATAAGTACCGCTTATCACATGGTGAATTGGGTATACTTATGCCATGCTGATAAAACTCCATATGAATTGTGGACAGGTAGGAAACATAACCTAGCTTATTTCTAAATCTTTGGAAGTCCATGATATATCCTTAGGGATAAAGATCTTTTAGGGAAATTTGCCTCCAGAAGTGATGAAGGTTTATTTCTAGGTTATTCATCAAATAGTAGAGCGTATAGGGTTTACAACTTTTCTACCACTAAAGTCATGCAATCAATAAATGTTACCATAAAAGACGATGCTCCCACTACATTTGTTGATGGTGATAATGATCCCTCTTGTGAGAGCGATTGTAACACCCCGTATTTTTGGTACATTTAATTTAATTAATTCGGAGATTTTAAATTACTTAGTGTGTTGTAATTTAATGAATTAATTAGAACAGAATAATATATAAATATTAATCTGGGATTGAATGGTTAATATTTAGGGAAAACTTAATTACTAAGCGAATAGTAATAATGTAATTATGTCGTCTAGAGTATTAATGACGAGGTATGTACTTATCGTATCCGAAAGTCGGTATAGACTGTATTAGGTGGGGGATAAGTATTTTTAGAAATTAACTCGGATGCAAATTCTGAGGGAACAGTTGAGTCCGGATGGGCCGAGATAGTCGAAAAAGTGTACCCGGGGGTAGTAAACGGGTCACGGGACGTTTTTAGACATAGCCGGGCCCACTCGGGGACATTAGGGTCACTTGGGCTTGGCCCATTAGTCAAAAAACGGGATTTAAGTAATTAATCTAATAAAAAGAAATAAGGGGGTGGCTGAACTTAATTAGAGAAAACAAATTAAGGGTTAGGAAACCCTAACAGCAGCCAAAGCCAAATTGGGGATCAAAGAGAGCCATCAAAGGTCATCTTCAACCTTGGGATTTAGCTCCAATTCAGACTCTACGAACCTTAAGGCAAGTGGATAACTTGCAATAGCATTAAATCTGTTTTCGATTCATATTCATGTGTAGTGATTATGTAGAAATCCGTTTTTGGGTGTTAATGGAATAAACATGGGATTTTGAAAACATCAAATTCTGATTTACGAAATTTGGGGTGATGTTTCTTATAAAATCTGATTATGGTGAGTTATTGCATATCTGATAAGAATGTTATCTGCATATTTGGAAACGAATTTGATGATGAAATTTGGGGTATAAATGGACCTAGGGTTAATGATGAAACTTTCCCCAAATTTAGAAATTTGAGTTAATGGACGAATTATTGATGTTGTTGAATACTCTGGAGATCCTTAATGAGTTTCCTAATATGTACAAATGCTAAAAGAGACTTAGTTTCAGTGTAGAAGGAAATTAGGGTTTGCAGATTTTCGCCCATGGCTGTCCGTCTTCGCGAAGAAGACGAGTACCTGTTCGATCGATCGATCGACGCCATGAAGTCGATCGATCGACGGTCGGCAGAAACTGACAGTTCGCCCAGTTTTATTTATATAGGAAGAGATTTATATAAAAGTTGTTATGCAATTAATTATTGTTGAGAAATTAATGCATGGGGTTACCTAATTAAATGTGAGTGAATTAATTAGGAAATGGGAGGAGAAATTTGGATGACACGTCAAAATTGGTTGAGTGACATCGAGGTAAATTATATTACGTAGTAATGGACTAAGAAATTTAGAGTCGGGATTTAGACTCGGGTGAGGTTAATTCGGGCTATGAGATTGAGTCCAATTAAATGGTGAGGGCAACATCAAAAGCAACTGAAATTATTAATGTGCAAATTAATTAATAATTCGAGTTGGGTAATAACCTCATAATAAAAATGGAATAGGCTTGTGTCACGGGTTTGGTACACGGTGTAGCTAGAACATTTTTATATATGTATATATATATACGGTGTGTGATAGTATATATATATAGTGTATGCCTTAATATCAGTGGTTAGATATTATTATACTCTAGTGCTATAGGGGGAGGTTACGCGCAGTGGATGAATCCCCTAGCTTGAGGAGTAGGGCGAGTAGATTCCCAGGTCATAGCGTCCGTTACAGGGGGTGAGGGGCATCTCACTTTCCGGGAAGGAATATGACCGCCTCCAATCGTATACTAAACCAAGTTAGTGAGAAATTCTAACTTGGATAACTAGGATATGTGAATATACCTAGTGTACTAGCACTTTAGAGAAATTATATCCGGGGAGTACTTTTACTCGGGTGGATATTAGTGGTTTATGTATTCCAGTGTGTGTGTGAATGCTGCAATATTCTAAGTATATAATAGGGTGATTATTATATACGGACTAAATAAATACAAGCATGTGTTGTTGTATATGTATAACGAGTGGAGTAGTTATATGAATTAAAAAGGGAAATGATTTAATTAAGTTTATGTTACTAATGACTTAAAAATCATAATCACATTTTACTCAGGTTAGAGTAGGGGAGGAGTATAAGGAGACTTTAATAATTATCTAGTCATGAGATAGATAACTAGGTGATAATTAAAGCGTTAGTGGTGCACATTAGAGGAGGGGCAAGGAAGTTCTCAAGAGAGTGCGACACTAACTGAAATATGAAGAGCATGCATATTTATTATTACTGCAAGTTAATCATTTTCTAAATGTTTTCAAATGTTTTGGGTACTAACCCTTGCTATAAAAATTTTTAAAAAAACCTTTTAGGTGTCCAGCCACAGGGACGCCAGACCTGACTCGATTCCAGGAAGTCCGTTGCTGCAGCATATGTGGATGTTGCGGGACCTTTGATAGACGCCTCTTTCTTTCATTCATAATGTAGAGACTCATTATTATTTATTCGAGCATGTCGCTCACTTTCCATTTATTTGTTTCTTAGATTGTTGGGATTCTATTCTTGTCTTTATGGGATTTATTATTTGGACCGATGGTTTATTCGGTTAATTATTTTTACTTGTGGAATGATTAGTTCAATTATCTGTGATGGTTATATTGCTTTATTTTCCGCATGGGTTTTAGTTCAATTAATGAAAGATAAAAATCGACACCAGTCTATTTTTCTCACTTAGGTGGTTAGTAATTTAATAAAACGACAGTGATGATAAGAATGGACCAAATGAGAAACCTGTTCTAACTTGATTTAGGACTGATCACCCGGGATTAATTAGGCGGGGTGTCACAGATGGTATCAGAGCATCAGGTTCTAGTGTCCTTAGGATCTGTACGGCTTTCTACGTTTCAGCGTAGCGTTCGGTTGTTATAGAGCCCTATTATTAGGACTGTTGATTATATTTTCCGCTTGTGTGGTATCGTATTCCTGCTATTAATTTTTGTATAAATTGTGTACTTATACAATTCAATCTATTTCAGATGCCGCCAAAGAGACAGAGAGCGGAGAGGGCTGAGGCTAGAGATGAGGTGAGGGAGGCTCGACAGGAGCCACAGGTACCGCCACCACCACCACCGCCCGAGTTGATTTCTACCACTCAGGTGGCAGTGATAGTGGCCCAAGCGGTCGAGACAGCGATGCGAGCTATGGCAGCTCATTTTCCACAGCCCCAGGCACCGCCTCCATTGGCTCCAGCAGTTCAGGCTCCAGTGGGGCCACCATCTTGGCAGGGAGTGAGGGAGACCTTTCAGAAGGGTCACCCACCTGAGTTTCGAGGTAGCACCAATGTGGTTGAGGCTTGTGACTGGAAGAAGAACATTCAGCGCCATCTGCGCATGTTAGAGGGTACAGAGGTGCAGAAACAGATGCTGGCTACCTTTCGTCTGTCAGGGGCAGCCTTACAGTGGTGGGAGTCCGTAACCACCGCTGAGGAGCGGGATTTGATGCCGATTTCTGAATTCTGGGTGCGGTTTGACCGCAAGTACTTCCCTCCAGCAGTAGAGTCTGAGATGAGGAAGAAATTCAGCGAGTTGGTACAGGGTGACAGGTCAGTGGCAGAATATGAGGAGGAGTTCACCCGTTTGGCAAACTTTGTGCCAAACGAGGTGAGCGATGAGGAGCGGAAGAAGTCCAAGTTCATGGATGGTCTGGCTTGGAGAATCAGGCAGCACTTGATTGGAAACCCGGCATTGGTGACCTATACAGATGTCGTTAATGCCGCACTTATACATTGTCAGGATCATCGTTTCCACACTAAGGGGAACAAGAAGGCAGGTGAGCCGAGCCAGCAGGGCAAGGCGGTAACTAGTAGTGAGACGAGTGGCACACAGCAGCAGGTCATCATTCAGCAAGGGAATCAGGCTAAGAAGTTTAAGCCTGGTGGGTTCCGACCGGGAGGACAGGGGTTCAGACAGGGGCAACCAGGCACTAATCAGCAACAGCAGGTTCCTCAGGGCCGTCAGGGCCAAGGAAACAACGGGGGAGGCCAACCGGGCCAGCAACGTCAGGGCCAGCAGGGCCAACGGCAGGGTGACGACCAGAAACGCTGTTTCTCCTGTGGCCAGCCAGGACACTTCAAGAGGGAGTGCCCGCAGAGGGGCAGAGGCCAGCAGCAGGGTGCCCAGCAAGGGCAACAGGGTCAGATGCCACCAGCAGCACCAGCACCACCCGCCCCACAGCAGCAGGGGCAGATGCACTACGGGCGTGTGTATAATGTTCGGGATGTTCCCAATCCTCCAGCACAGCAGGCGCTGCCCGCGATCGAGGGTACGTTCTCTATCCATGGCACTATGGGTCGGGTATTGTTTGATACGGGGGCCACTCATTGCTTTATAGCTACACATTTCGCGAAGGCTTTAGGGTTGTTAGCCACCGCAGAGAGCACTGTTACGTGTGTCGACTCACCTTTGGGAAACGGGTCGCTTATATTCTTTATATGTCGGAGAGTAGGAGTGGAGATTGGCGGTTTAGTTTTACCTGCGGACATGTTGGTATTAGATATGCATGTTCATGACGTGATCATCGGTATGGATTGGCTCGCTGACTATAGAGCCATGATTGATTGCTTCGGTGGAAGCCTGATCTTCGCCATTCCGGGACAGGAGATGTTTGTTGTGACGATGCCTCGCCCAGCGGGAGGCTCGACCACTCATCTTTATTACATTGAGGAGGAAACCTCACAGGGAGTGGTGACTCCTTTAGACTCTATTCCTGTGGTGAGGGACTTTGAGGATGTGTTCCAGGAGATACCAGGATTACCACCCAGCAGAGAAATCGAATTTGTTATCGACTTGACACCGGGGACGAGGCCGATTGCTCGGGCACCTTACCGAATGGCCCCTTCAGAAATACGAGAATTGAGGGAGCAGATTCAGCAATTACTGGGTCAGGGTTTTATTCGGCGGAGTACATCGCCGTGGGGTGCGCCGGTGTTGTTTGTGAAGAAGCGAGATGGGTCACTCCGATTGTGCGTGGATTATAGGGAGCTGAACAAGGTGACGATACGGAATAAGTATCCGTTGCCTCGGATTGATGATTTATTTGACCAACTGAGAGGGGCGTCTTACTTCTCCAAAGTCGACTTGAGGTCAGGGTATCATCAACTGCGTATCCGAGAAGAGGGTGTTCCTAAGACCGCTTTCTTGTCGCGGTATGGATCGTATGAGTTCAGGGTGATGCCCTTCGGGCTCACTAATGCACCAGCAGTGTTCATGGACCTCATGAACAGGGTTTTCAGGGAGTACCTAGATCAGTTTGTCATCGTGTTCATTGATGACATCCTAATCTACTCGCGTACCGAGGAGGAGCACGCAGAGCATCTGCGCCTGGTTTTACAGACACTGAGGGATCATCAGCTCTATGCCAAATTCGGGAAGTGTGGATTCTGGCTACGGGAGGTACAGTTCCTTGGTCACGTCGTGTCAGATCAGGGTATTGCAGTGGATCCGGATAAGGTGTCGGCGGTGAGGGAGTGGGGACAGCCCACGACACCGACCGAGGTGCGCAGTTTTCTGGGATTGGCCGGTTACTACAGACGATTCATTAAAGGATTCTCTAAGATTGCAGGACCTTTGACGAATCTGACTCGGAAAGGGGTGCCTTTCAAGTGGGATGATAGTTGTCAATTAGTGTTCGACGAGCTAAAGGACAAGTTGACATCTGCACCAGTGCTGGCATTGCCAAAGGGAGGGCTAGAGTATCGGGTTTACACAGACGCATCCTTACGGGGTCTTGGGGGTGTGCTCCAGCAGGAGGAAAGGGCTATAGCTTATGCTTCCAGGAAGCTAAAGCCCCACGAGAGGAATTACCCCACTCACGACCTAGAGTTGGCAGCGGTCGTTTTTGCTTTGAGGATATGGAGGCATTATCTTCTAGGAGAGCAGTTTACTCTATTCACGGATCACAAGTCACTTCAGTATCTCTTCACACAGAAGGATCTGAATATGAGACAAAGGCGGTGGCTAGAATTCGTGAAGGACTACCAGTTTGATATCCAGTATCATCCTGGTAAAGCCAATGTAGTAGCAGACGCATTGAGCAGAAGAGCGACTGGGGAAATATCGGAGGTATGGAAAGCGAAGTGGAGAGAGCTTCAATATGAGGACGACGTAGCAAAGGCTTGCATGTCGGCTTTGTCCATCACACCCGAGATCATTATGCGGGTTGTGAAGGCTCAGGCAGAGGATCAAATTTGCCGGGATAGGGTGGGCCAGTTGTTAGCTGAGGGAGCAGAGGGTTACTCGATTAGCTCAGAAGGAGGCCTACGTTTTAATGGGAGGTTAATGGTACCAGAGGATGAGGACTTGAAGCACGCAGTTATGACAGAATCCCATGGTTCGAAATTTGCAGTACATCCCGGTGGGGATAAAATGTACCAAGATATGAGGAGGCAGTATTGGTGGGCAGGGATGAAACGGGACATAGCGGAGTTTGTTTCGAAGTGTGCCACGTGTCAGCTTGTGAAAGTTGACCACCAGAGGCCATCAGGGATGCTACAGCCGTTAGAAATTCCCGTGTGGAAGTGGGAGAGCATCTCCATGGACTTCATCACAGGGTTACCGGTATCGCAGAAGGGTCACGACTCCATATGGGTTATTGTGGATCGGTTGACTAAGGTAGCCCACTTTTTGCCGGTACGCACAGACTTTGAGACGATGCGTTATGCACAGCTATTCATAGCAGAGATTGTTAAGCTGCATGGAGTGCCGATAAATATCGTATCCGACCGAGACAAAATCTTTGTTGCCCACTTTTGGCAGAGCTTTCAGGAGGCAATGGGCACGGAGTTACGCTTGAGTACAGCGTATCACCCACAGACTGACGGACAGACTGAGGGAGTTAATCAGATGCTGGAGGACATGCTCAGAATGTGCATTTTGGACTTCGGGGGAGGATGGGAGAAATATCTTCCTTTGGTAGAGTTTGCGTATAACAACTCTTACCAATTCACAATTGGGATGGCACCGTTTGAGGCACTATACGGGAGACCTTGTCGTTCACCCGCTTGTTGGTTAGAGGTGGGGGACAACAAACTCTTGGGGCCGGAGATTGTCCAGGAGACATCTGACAAGATAGAGTTGATTCGAGGAAGGATTCGAATAGCTCAGGACAGGCAGAAGAGTTATGCTGATGCCTCTCGAAGACATGTGGAGCTAGAAGTTGGGGACCAGGTTTTAGTCCGGGTATCCCCTATGAAAGGGGTGATGAGGTTCGAAAAGAAGGGTAAGTTAGCACCGCGATACGTAGGACCTTTCCCTATTATTGAGAGGGTGGGACCGGTGGCGTATAAGCTTGGATTACCAGATCATCTTCAGCGGATACACGATGTATTCCATGTGACATCGCTGAAGAAATATCGAAGGAGCGAGAGAGCCTTTTGGCATATTCCACTCGAGGAGATCGACTTACAGCCAGACATCTCGTATGAGGAGGGGCCGGTAGCAATTCTGGATCATAGTGAGCGGAAATTACGATCCAAGGTTGTTCCATTGGTTAGAGTACAGTGGGGTCATCACAATGTTGACGAGTCTACCTGGGAGCGAGAGGAGGATATGCGGGAACAATATCCAGAACTTTTCAACGCAGGTACGATCTAATTTCGGGGACGAAATTCCTTTATAAGGAGGGGAGTATGTAACACCCCGTATTTTTGGTACATTTAATTTAATTAATTCGGAGATTTTAAATTACTTAGTGTGTTGTAATTTAATGAATTAATTAGAACAGAATAATATATAAATATTAATCTGGGATTGAATGGTTAATATTTAGGGAAAACTTAATTACTAAGCGAATAGTAATAATGTAATTATGTCGTCTAGAGTATTAATGACGAGGTATGTACTTATCGCATCCGAAAGTCGGTATAGACTGTATTAGGTGGGGGATAAGTATTTTTAGAAATTAACTCGGATGCAAATTCTGAGGGTACAGTTGAGTCCGGATGGGCCGAGATAGTCGGAAAAGTGTACCCGGGGGTAGTAAACGGGTCACGGGACGTTTTTAGACATAGCCGGGCCCACTCGGGGACATTTGGGTCATTTGGGCTTGGCCCATTAGTCAAAAAACGGGATTTAAGTAATTAATCTAATAAAAAGAAATAAGGGGGTGGCTGAACTTAATTAGAGAAAACAAATTAAGGGTTAGGAAACCCTAACAGCAGCCAAAGCCAAATTGGGGATCAAAGAGAGCCATCAAAGGTCATCTTCAACCTTGGGATTTAGCTCCAATTCAGACTCTACGAACCTTAAGGCAAGTGGATAACTTGCAATAGCATTAAATCTGTTTTCGATTCATATTCATGTGTAGTGATTATGTAGAAATCCGTTTTTGGGTGTTAATGGAATAAACATGGGATTTTGAAAACATCAAATTCTGATTTACGAAATTTGGGGTGATGTTTCTTATAAAATCTGATTATGGTGAGTTATTGCATATCTGATAAGAATGTTATCTGCATATTTGGAAACGAATTTGATGATGAAAGTTGGGGTATAAATGGACCTAGGGTTAATGATGAAACTTTCCCCAAATTTAGAAATTTGAGTTAATGGACGAATTATTGATGTTGTTGAATACTCTGGAGATCCTTAATGAGTTTCCTAATATGTACAAATGCTAAAAGAGACTTAGTTTCAGTGTAGAAGGAAATTAGGGTTTGCAGATTTTCGCCCATGGCTGTCCGTCTTCGCGAAGAAGACGAGTACCTGTTCGATCGATCGATCGACGCCATGAAGTCGATCGATCGACGGTCGGCAGAAACTGACAGTTCGCCCAGTTTTATTTATATAGGAAGAGATTTATATAAAAGTTGTTATGCAATTAATTATTGTTGAGAAATTAATGCATGGGGTTACCTAATTAAATGTGAGTGAATTAATTAGGAAATGGGAGGAGAAATTTGGATGACACGTCAAAATTGGTTGAGTGACATCGAGGTAAATTATATTACGTAGTAATGGACTAAGAAATTTAGAGTCGGGATTTAGACTCGGGTGAGGTTAATTCGGGCTATGAGATTGAGTCCAATTAAATGGTGAGGGCAACATCAAAAGCAACTGAAATTATTAATGTGCAAATTAATTAATAATTCGAGTTGGGTAATAACCTCATAATAAAAATGGAATAGGCTTGTGTCACGGGTTTGGTACACGGTGTAGCTAGAACATTTTTATATATGTATATATATATACGGTGTGTGATAGTATATATATATAGTGTATGCCTTAATATCAGTGGTTAGATATTATTATACTCTAGTGCTATAGGGGGAGGTTACGCGCAGTGGATGAATCCCCTAGCTTGAGGAGTAGGGCGAGTAGATTCCCAGGTCATAGCGTCCGTTACAGGGGGTGAGGGGCATCTCACTTTCCGGGAAGGAATATGACCGCCTCCAATCGTATACTAAACCAAGTTAGTGAGAAATTCTAACTTGGATAACTAGGATATGTGAATATACCTAGTGTACTAGCACTTTAGAGAAATTATATCCGGGGAGTACTTTTACTCGGGTGGATATTAGTGGTTTATGTATTCCAGTGTGTGTGTGAATGCTGCAATATTCTAAGTATATAATAGGGTGATTATTATATACGGACTAAATAAATACAAGCATGTGTTGTTGTATATGTATAACGAGTGGAGTAGTTATATGAATTAAAAAGGGAAATGATTTAATTAAGTTTATGTTACTAATGACTTAAAAATCATAATCACATTTTACTCAGGTTAGAGTAGGGGAGGAGTATAAGGAGACTTTAATAATTATCTAGTCATGAGATAGATAACTAGGTGATAATTAAAGCGTTAGTGGTGCACATTAGAGGAGGGGCAAGGAAGTTCTCAAGAGAGTGCGACACTAACTGAAATATGAAGAGCATGCATATTTATTATTACTGCAAGTTAATCATTTTCTAAATGTTTTCAAATGTTTTGGGTACTAACCCTTGCTATAAAAATTTTTAAAAAAACCTTTTAGGTGTCCAGCCACAGGGACGCCAGACCTGACTCGATTCCAGGAAGTCCGTTGCTGCAGCATATGTGGATGTTGCGGGACCTTTGATAGACGCCTCTTTCTTTCATTCATAATGTAGAGACTCATTATTATTTATTCGAGCATGTCGCTCACTTTCCATTTATTTGTTTCTTAGATTGTTGGGATTCTATTCTTGTCTTTATGGGATTTATTATTTGGACCGATGGTTTATTCGGTTAATTATTTTTACTTGTGGAATGATTAGTTCAATTATCTGTGATGGTTATATTGCTTTATTTTCCGCATGGGTTTTAGTTCAATTAATGAAAGATAAAAATCGACACCAGTCTATTTTTCTCACTTAGGTGGTTAGTAATTTAATAAAACGACAGTGATGCTAAGAATGGACCAAATGAGAAACCTGTTCTAACTTGATTTAGGACTGATCACCCGGGATTAATTAGGCGGGGTGTCACAGCGATGCACCCCTCGTTGTTGGTCATATTGATTCTCATAATGATTCAGTGGACCCCATACATGAGAAAAAGGATCCACCGCCTTGGGTTCTTAAACATCATGACCCTTCCAATAATATTAGCAATCCCGACTTTGGTGTCAAGGATAGAGCACAACTTGAAAATAAGGTTACATATTTGTGTTATACCTCTAAAATCGAATCCAAAAATGCTGAAGAAGCACTAAAATATGAACATTGGATAAATGCAATGCAATAAGAGCTGCTTCAATTCACAAAGAATGATGTTTGAGAGTTAGTTCCCTGGCCTAGTGATACTGACATAATTGGTATCAAATGGATCTACAAAAATAAAATGGATGAAAATGGTGTCATTGTTCCTAATAAATATATGTTAGTTGACCAAGGTTACACCTAAATAGAGAGTGTTATTTTGATGAGAAATTTGCTCCTCTTGTAAGGCTAGTTCGTTCGCCTTTTACTAGCCATTCCATGTCATCTAAAATTTAAGTTCTATAAAATGAAAGTCAAGAATTCTTTCCTAAATGGTATTCTTAAGGAGGAAGTCTATGTGGAACAATCAAAAGGGTTTGAAGATCCTAATCACCCAAATCGCGTCTTTTACTTAAAAAATCCCTCTACGGTTCAAAGTAAGCACTACATGCTTGGTATGAAATGCTTACTTCCTATATACCTTCTTGTGGCTTCATGAGAGGTGGAGTAGACATGATGTTGTTTGTTTATTGGGATGAGAGTGCTATTTTGGTTGCCCAAGTGTATGTCAATGATATAGTTTTTGGGTCCACATGTAACCAACATACTTATCTCTTTGCGGGAGAAATGCAAAATAAGTTTGAGACGAGTATGGTTAGAAAACTTACTTACTTCCTAGGTCTTCATGTGCATCAACTCGATAGTGGGATATTTTTATCCCAGTCTAAGTATGTAAAAGATCTTGTGAAGAAATTTAATTTAGAATCCGCTAAGCATGCACGTACACCCACGAGTTCATCCATTTATCTTAGTAAAAACAACGAAGAAAAGGATGTAGAGCACACTCTTTTAGAAATATGATAGGTAGGTTACTCTATTTAACCGCTAGTAGTCTAAATATTTTTTTAGTGTAGGATTTTGCACGCGTTAACAGGTCACCCTGAAAGAGTCGCACTTGCATATGGTTAAACTTATTATCAAATATGTGAGTGGGGACCCTGTCTTTCTGGATTCGATACTCGTTTGACACCAATGATTGTTTATCGGCGTACTCGGATGCCGATTGGGAAAGAAATGTTGATGGATATAAGAGCACCTCGAATATTTTTATTTTATTTTGGGAGTGCTCTTGTCTCATGGATGAGAAAGAAGCAAAACTTCATTTATTTGTCCACATCGAAGGTTGAATACATAGTCATCAGGAGTTGTTGCACACAAATCATATGGATGAAGCAAATATTGGAGGATTACGAAATTTTCCAAGGTACAATGACTATTTATTATGATAATATGAGTGCAATCCATATTTCCCAAAATCCCATCCAACATTCTAGAACAAAGAAGATTAGGACTCATGAGCCTTTTATCCGCGAATTAGTTGAAGAGAAAGTGGTTTCCTTATGCTTTATAGGCACCGAACGTTAACTGGATGACATATTTACAAAACCTCTAGATGCCCTTAGGTTAGAGGATCTTACGAAATCCATAGGGATTTTCTCCATTGATTGAGTTTGGAGTAAAAAAACTAGTTTAGAGTGAACTTCATGTTTTTCATTATCCTTATGAACTAGATTATCTTTTTGTACGTATTTTTTCAAATATTCAAAAGTATTTTCTTTTTTTTTTCTTTTTTGTTCGATAAAAGTTTTCATATATCTGAACTTTATGTTTGTCTGTTTGGCATATGTTTGTGAGATATTTGGGACATAATATCGTTCCACGTTCATGTGACTTTTGGTGGGAAGTTAGTCTTAATTTTGTCCCACTTGCATGCTTTATGCATTTTTAAGATGCTTTAATGCTTGTTTATGATATCTCCATATATGTTGGTCTCGTATCATTGAACTTTTATGTACACACCTCTCACGGACTCTTTAGGATGTTAATCTCTCTTTACATATGCTAGGAAGTAATGTGTTGTCTTATCAATTTTGTCACGTAAAGTTATAAATGATAGACAAATAAATTGTGAATGTAAGAACCATTTCCCATTTTTATGAATTGTGTCAAAATGTGAGAGAAATGGAAAGGGGATACGAAAAGAGCAAACTCTTTTGCGTTAAAATCCACCATTGAAAAAGTGCCTGCAAGATTATATGGCGTACAAAAACAGAATTTCTAAGGCCAATATTTATTCTTCATTGATTCTTCAATATATTGTATGAATTTGAGAAATAATTGCATCTGAGAGAGATATAAGTCAAATTTCAATGGATTTGCACAATAAATCAACATATTGTGGTTTAGGTGATGCTACTGGTCGGAGAATCATCTAACTTCTAAGCATTTGTATTAAAGTGGCTTGACTCCAAATGAGTTCCCCTATATTGTCATGAGGTTGATGTGAGTTCTTAGCATGTAGGAATATTATTTGGCATTTATCACGTGTACGTCATCTTAGGCGATGCTCCTATTTGGGTTGTTCACACCCATACTGATCAAGGGGAAAAACCGAGCGTCCGTGTAATACGCTAGTCGTTGTTATCGGCTTCCAACCTCAATACAAAAAAAACCTAAACTTTTAACTACACTTTTATGGAGTATAGTAGTAAGTATGGGTATCGAATCCACATGGAATGTTTTATAGAATTTAATTGATTTATTACTTCTAAAATAAAATTGAAAAAGATGGTGATGGTTGACAAGGGGAAATAAGTTGGAACAAATTTATAAAACTAATTAAAATGAATGAGGGAATAGGTTGGAATACAATCCCCCCCCTAGTAATTACCCATTAGAATACTAGAATTGTAAATTATAAATTTGAATGAATCCAGTCTTTATAGATCCTAAGCATTACATATATGAGGTTCAAGCCCGCATTATACGAAATCAAAGATAAATATAAAGCGGTGCTAAATAATTACACGCACATCATATTCTTAAATATCCCAAGTACCTAGGGCAAGAGAGATTAAAAGATCTAGGATGATTGTGAACTTATCTTACACGATTCTTTCAAATTTAAATTTAAATTATATTTCCTACATAGATAAATTACATCGGGATGGGTTCATGCATCCCAACCCTTAAAAATTAGCTAAACATGATGAAAGCAAAAGAAAACTCTAACAAACATTGTTAACAATTTGCAAAACAATTGAGAATTGGATGGAAAAATAAAATAGAGAATAGAAATTGATACTTGTATTTAGCAAGAGGAGAAAGAGATGAATTTGAATCCATCAAAACTTCTTCTTCAAACTTACAACTAGGGTTTATGAAAACTTCTACCAAAGAAAACTACAATCTAACTTTCTCTCTCTAATACTACTCCTACCCTCTAGAATTTGACTCCCTCTCTCTAGAATTCAACTCCTTTTGAAAATGAGGTAGGGCTTGGTATTTTATAGCACCAAGTTGCATGAATTTGGCATCAAATTTCTCTTGTGGCACAAGTTTTCCAAGAGTTGCACAGCATTAAATGCATAATTAATTACAGAAATCCGCACATCCAGACTCTTCATTATCGCGCAACTTCAAAACATCGTAACTTCTTCACCGTAGCTCGGATTGAGGTGCCGTTTTTTCCAGTATTCTTGTAATTTATATCTCTTCAACTTTCTAGTTGGCCCCACCTTCGGACTAAGGCTGAAAAATTACGAAAATGCCCTTCAACTCTCCATTTCTTGATTTCTTTCACTGTTCTGAGTACTCCTTCGCACTAACTTGCATGAAATACCTGTAAAACACATGAGAAATACACAAAACACGAAATACTTGTCAAAAAAGGTTAGTATCATAAATACGAGACAAATCCAAGATATTTACACTACACGGGATCATAAAAATACCGAAATTAAGGGGATAAATGTGAAGAATATGTGCCTAATCACATACCATACATTCCATTTTCATGTTTCGAGTGTTTTCAACATTCCCTAGGACATGTTTAGGCCAAGTAATATTTCCTTACTTTCCCTATTTCATTTTTGGTCTATATTTTCTTATTTTTCTTATATTTCTGAATTTTTATCATTTTAAAAGGTTGTTAGAACAAATTTTAATTCCGTTCGAACGAGGCCCCTCACTTTTCAGCCTTGACTTCTCGTTCGAAATGTAGTTTGAATGACTTTGTTTGAGCGAGGACCCTTTTTTCATTCGAATGATTGGGTTTTAAAATGGCGATTAAGTCTTTTCTTATTTTGGTCATTCCACTCTCTTCTCTCACTCGGTCAAATTCAAAAGTTTTCCTCCTATTTCCTCACTTTTTCAAAACCCATAAACCCACTATTTTCATCTTCCTATCTCTCCATCTTCCCTCTCCTCCTATGCCAAAACCACTCCTCCATATTTCATACTCCATTTATACTCTCCCATCTCATTTCTCCTAGAGGACTTTTGAGTATTTGGAGTTCTTCCATGAGGTATTATCTCATCTCATCTCCTATCTCATTTTCTTTTTTCAATTTTTGGGAGTCCATGGGTGTCGAGTTACATTTTTAACATGGAATATTGTTTTTGTGTTATACCTATTTTTAAATACCAACCAACTCAAATGAACACTCAAATTCTTTTTTGGGGCTATGTTGTTATGAGTGCAAGAAATATCACAAATAGAAAGATCCACGAAAATAATCACAAAGAACAAAATGCAAAGTCACACACACAACAACATATATACGTGGTTCAGAAACTTCCCTATGTCCACGGAGAGGTTAATGTTTTATTATAATGTCTCTCAATACTCAAGGTTATATGACTTTGCTCCGAGTCAGGGTTTATAATTTATAGGTGTGCAAAAGTAAGAGATTGATTCGTGCAAGGGATTCAATTAACACGTGGATAATTCATGGTGTCACTGAATATCTCCTCCAAGATTGTTGGTTACCCGTTTGAATATATCCGTAAGTGTTCTAGTGTATATCAAATTCAGGTGAATGAATTAAGTATCTGAGTTGGGTCGGGCATGTTTTTAGGTAGACTGGGTTGGTCGGCTGTTCTTCGTGGGCCATGATAAACGGGTACCGAGATTTGCCATTAAAATTTTTGGGGCTTGTGGACTTGGGCCCATAATCTTTAAAAGGTCCATAACTTGAAGTCTTCATATTTTGAGCTTGAATAATATATTTGTATATCTGATGGATCAGTGGGGGTACGCTCGTCCTGTATAAATCTTCGTGGAACACTTGTAATTTATTTGAATGGGCGAGGGTACTGTAGTCCGAGTAGGCATATGCACTGCCAAAAATCATCTTGGAAGATTATTTTCATCATTGACATCATACTTGAAATCGTAGATATAGTTCCTTTTTTCAGTTCAGTTCAGTTCACTTTCTTCCTTGCTTGCTAAGCTTTGCTAGTTTCATCTTATTTAGTGTCCTCTTTTCTTTCAGGGATCCATTAATCCTTGTAAGTCTAGTTCACCTTAATTAATATTTTATCTTCTTAGAATTGTTTTGTAATTGTAGCTAGGGTTTTGTCCCTGTTTGTGTATTTATGGAGATGCTAGATAAACAAACGGTAGTTGAGTTTAGGCGAACTTACAATATTCCTGATTAGGTAGTCATTGAATGTGGCCCTTTTCCTAGAGATGTCCATGACATCGAAGGAGGGCAATGGATTCACACCCTACTAATAACAGACGGGGGTTTGACATTTCGCCCAAACCATCTCTTCCTTAGGTTCTTCAAAATTTTCAAAATTATTCCTGCCCAATGTTCCCCTAACGTCTAAAAAATAGTAAATGGGGCACAGAGAATATAACTTATATGGGACCAAATTAGACCTTGTTGAGCTATGTTACTATTATGTTTGGTCACGAACCACTGATGGCCTTATGTACTTGAAGGCAAGGAAGGCTGATAGGGTCTTGGTGGTGACCCTCCCACACTCCCTTAAATATTACTAGGACCATGGTTTCATTGCTAGAGGTTGGAAACGTCCTCCTACTCGTGAGGGCGAGAGGCACCTGGGCCCTATAATTCCAAACTTTAGGGAGGAGCGTATAGGTTGCTTCTTCTTTTCTTTTGTTTGTCGTTTTGTTCTGTTTCTGATTCCTATCCTCTGAATGGTGTTTTTCCTCTTCTGTTTTGCAGCTCATGATAAGAATCAACAGCTAGATATTCATGATATTAACGTTAGTGAGCTTTTAAAGGTTTGCAATATCAAGGATAGAATTCCTGACGGCGAGCACCCGAGGTCGAAAGCCTACCTGCTAGAGTTTAAAAATATAAAAAATAACTTTATTGATCGGACGGTCGATAAAGTTCCTGACTTGCAAGATCCAGAATCCGGTCCCTTTGAACCAATTGTGCTAGAGGAAGAGGAAGAAGAAGAAAAATAAGAAAAAGAACAATAAGACACATCTCCCCTTATTAAGAGGATAAAACTGAGATGTGCTGCTGATGATGATGATGATGATACTATTTTTGAAAAATACCACTTAAGTCGTTTAATTCAAAATTAAACTATGTGAATGGCTTCGAACAGTTTGTTGAAGAAACTCTTTTATTAAAACAAATTTTAAACACAAGTTGTGTAAAACAATATGAACGAGTTATTTCAGTTATAGGTTTACCAGTTTTGAAAAACAAAACTTAAAGAAAATAATCCAACACAACCTTAAGAAAGGGATGAGAGGAAGAAGAAGTATACACGAGCAATTTTAACGTGGTAAAATCCCACCCAATTGGGGAAACATCCACGGTGACCTCTAGGTCACAAAATAAAAAATTCACTAAATAAGAATAACAAGTTACAAGCTATATAACAATCAAGACACACAATCAAACCTAAACTAAGTTAAGAAATTTTACCAACCCCTATGGCATTTTTTGACTTCTCCCAAGTATTTGATGTTGCTGATGTTCTCCCAGCTTCGTAACTCCACTCCTTTTAGCTTTACGTCGACTCCAAAGTAAAATATCTTAATACTAAGACTTTTCAGTGTAGTAGTGTGAAGGTGTACATTGTGATGTGCTCTAAATCATATGCATGCAACTCACACAGAATTAATTACCGACTGTATGAGAAACAAATTACAAACAGATCACTTAATATGCAAGATTTCCAAAATCAATTTAGTCAAAGTAATCAGACTTTGGATCTTTAAGATATCCACAGACCAAGACGAAATCTTGCTATAAAAACTAGCCAAGATCCTATTCCCTTTACTTATTAGAAAATACGTACTTATTTCACAAAACGTGAAATATTTTAAAGTGAAATCCCTAATCAAGATCTCAACTAGATCTAAGTCTGAATATTTGAGAAATTGAAATTAGAAAAGATTTTGTTGCTTTAGGGTTTGAAATCAACATAACAGTTTGAAAATAACCAACAAAAATAAGATTTCTCTAAATAAGAAATCTAGATGAAGATATATCTAACTGAACTATATCACAGAGGCTTAATCTCAAGATTCTATGAAAAGAAATAGAGATTTTACCAACGTGATTAAGTTAGGAAAGAGATAATATGGAGGATAAACTTCTCAAATATCAAACTAATTACTCTCAGAAAAAGTTTTCTGGTGAGATTTGGGCTGAGTTAGGTTTAGGGCTTCGTATCTCTCTCTCTCTCTCTCTCTCTCTCTAACTCTTATTCTCTCTCTGGTTTGGACAAAGGGAAAAAGTCTTAAATGGATGAGGCTTAGGTCGTTTATATAGTGAGTGAGGAAGGATCGAGAAATGCAGAGGCAATCCAATGGATGGGATTAATTTTTACGGTTCGACTATCAATCTAATGGTTAAAATAAAGCAATGAAAATAGCCAACGTTGATTGGTAAAAAAGGATTCACTTGGATTAAGTATAAACAAATGCAAATCGTTGATAACATTGATCCAAGGTTCTCAAAGAAATACAAGTCTGTGAGAGGGAAAAAATAAAAAATCCACCAATAATATACCAGCACGTGTTGGAATAATACCGACTGCAAAATGCGTAATAAATTAATTAAATTCCCACCCCTGAAGTCTCAAGCGCTTTCGGTTTCTACCCAAGCCAACTTTAAGCCACAACATACCCTAAGGTTTATATACATCCAAATTTAATTTCTAAAAATCATTTAAAAATATTAGAAATTATTTAACACATCCAAAAAGTAGTAGAAAATTAATTTTAAGGGATTTAACTCACACATAACAAAATATAACATGAGATAATGTATGTATGCAGTCCTAGTATTTGGTGTTGGTATACTACCTTTAGAAACTTGTAGAGAAATAAAGTGTAGAGTTTGAGGTTCTTTGGTAAACAAGGGTTGAACTCAAATTTTGTCACTATTTCCAAACTAAATGAGAACCTATATAATATGGACTCAAGTAAGTCAAGGATATAGGGTGCTTCAATCTCCCTCTTTGGAAATATGAGATAAAATCTCCTTTGAGTCAAAGAGGACTCGTAAGGATACAAAAGAAATAAGAAAATTATATTCCCATGCAAAAAGTCTACCTACCTAATATCCTAGAAAGAAAAATTACATAACTCAACTAGATACAAACCAGCACCCTAACAAAATTCTGTTGCAATTGACAGTACTGATTCCTGAAATTAAGACAACTAAAATCAAAATTTTTAGTTGAGAATACACCAACATCTACAAGAAGACTCAAATTTCTCCCCCATTTTGTCTCAAATGGAAAAAGGACAAAGAAAACTAGAAGAAATAAAAATTCAATGTTCTGCTATGACCATACCAATAGATTTGCGCAAAGATTCAAATCGAGGAAAATCTGAAGGTTTGGTAAATAGATCAGACAATTGCAATTAGATAGGAAGGTAATTTATTTCTACCTCGTTAGATTCAACTAACTCGCATATGAAATGATATCTGATTTTAATATGTTTGGCACGAGAGTGCTGAATAGGATTTTTAGAAATATTAATCGCGCTTTGATTGTCACAATAGAGTTGTAACTTATCTTCAGTTATACCGTAATCTTTCAGCATAAGTTTTAGTGAAAGTAATTGAGCACAACATCTTCCTGCTGTAATATATTTGAATTCAGCAGTAGACAAGGAAATGCATTTTTGTTTCTTACTACTCCATCCTACCAAGTTGTTACTAGTGTAGTAACACGCTCCTGAAGTACTCTTACTATCATCGATATAACCGGCCCAATCAGCATCGGTGTAACCTACTATAGTACTAGAAGTGTCTTTAGTGTACCAAAGTCCTAAATTTAGAGTTCCTTTGATGTATTTGATAGTTCTTTTAACACACAATAGGTGACTCTCTTTAGGAATATTTTGATATCGGGCACACATGCAGACAAAGTACATAATGTTAGGACGGGAGGTAGTAAGATAAAGTAAGCTTCCTATCATACTACGGTACAAGGTGGTATCAATATATTTCCCATTATCATCTTTAGAAAGTTTAACAGAGGTACTCATAGGATTCCTAGCTTCTTTATCTATTTCTAGGCCAAACTTCTTGACAATCTCTAAAGCGTATTTAGATTGAGATAGAAATAATCCATCTAAATTCTATTTAACTTGGAGTCCTAAGAAGAATTGTAACCGCCCCATAAGTGACATTTGAAATTCTTTGTGCATACTGTCAGAGAAGGTCTTAACTTCTAAAGTAGAGGTGGATCCAAAAATGATATCGTCAATATAAACTTGAGCAATAGTAATGTTGTTGTCAAAATGTTTGACAAATAAGGTTTGGTCATTCCCTCCTCTCCTAAATCCATTGTCTAAAAGAAATGTGGATAGAAGCTCATACCAAGCTCTAGGAGCTTGTTTTAACCCATAAAGAGCTTTTTTAAGACGATAGACATAATTTAGGTGATGAGGGTCAATAAACCCTTTGGGTTGTTCTACATAGGTCTCCTCAGTCAAAATTCCGTTAAGGAAGGCTGACTTAACATCCATTTGATATAGTGTGAAATGAAAATGACAGGCTATGGAAAAAAGTAAGCGAACAGATTCGAGGCGAGTGACACTAGTAAATGTTTCCATGAAATCTATTCCTTCAATCTGAGAGTAGCCCTGGGCAACTAATCTAGCTTTATTCCAAATAATCACCCCAGATTCACCAGTCTTATTTTTAAAAATCCAATGTGTTCCACCTTTTTATTTTCAAGACTGGATAAAATTTAACAAACATCATGAATGATAAATTGAAGAAGTTCCTCCTGAATATCACTTATCCACAAAGTGTTATTTAAGGTTTCATTTATAGTTTTTGGCACAATAAGAGACACAAGACATGCCAAATGAGCAATGTTACGAAGTTGAGATCTTGTGTGAACAGGCTCAGTAGGATTACCAACTACACTATCTAAAGAATGATCTTTGAAAACCCAGTTAGGTACTTCAGGGGTCTCAGTTGATAAAGATTCAACTAGTTCTAGAGAGTCATAATTTAAAATGTTTTCAGACTCATCCACAGTAATTGGTTCTATGGTCTTACTTTCTATATTAGTGTTACTTACAACCACATTAATGGATTCCATCATGGTTTTGTTACAAATATTGTATACATGATAGGCTCTACTATTTGAAGAATATCCTAAAAAGATGGCTTTATCTCCTTTGGTTTCGAATTTAGACAGATGTTCTCTGTCCTTATAGACATAACAGATGCTACCAAAGGTTCTAAAGTATTTTAGATTACGTTTCATTCCATAGCAAAGCTCATAGGATGTTTGTTTGGTATTATTCCTTAAGTATACTTGATTGATTATATGACAGACAGTACGGATGGATCCTACCCCAAAATATTTTGGTACGTTTTTTGCATGAATTATCAAACGGGCCATTTCTTGAAGAGTGCGATTTTTACACTTAGCAATCCCATTTTGTTGAGGTGTATTAGGAGAACTAAATTTATGTTTATAACCATTATATTCACAATATTCTATGACGTATGAATCAATCAATTCTCCTCCTCTATCACTACGAATTCTATCTACTTGGGTGTCCTTTTCGTTTTCTATACGAACTAAGATTTTCAAAAACTTACAAAAGGTTTCTGATTTATGTTTTAAGAAGGCAACCCAGGTAAATTGTGTGAAATCCTCAACCATAACAAGGATGTAGTTGTTTCCACAATGACTAAGGGTACGAGAAGGACCCATTAGGTCCATATGGATGAGTTCTAGAGGTTTAGTGGATAGAACTTCTTTAACTTTCTTATGGGGAGACTTAACAATTTTCCCTTCTTGACATGGACCACAAACAATATTTGAAATTGGTTTGATCTTGGGAAAAGCTCTAACTATCTCTTAGGAGCACGATTTTCCAAGACTATCATAATTAATGTGACCCAACCTATTATGCCATATCTCATTGTCATCCATTCTGGCAATGTTACAAATCTTTGTACTTGGATTAACTGTGTAACAATTATCTGGAGTACGGAGTCCTGTAATAATGCAATCACCTTTTTTATTTGCAATTTTGTAATTGTTCTTTGAAAAAGTGACAATATGGTTTGAGTCGCAAAACTATGATATACTTAGTAAATTGGCTTTAAGTCCTTTTACCTAGAGAACATCTTCAAGAATGGGTATCCTTCTTCATGTAGTATTCCTTTACCATTGATCTGGGCTGATACACCATCTCCAAACAAGACTTTTCCTCCAGAGAAGTTAGTTTTGTTTAAAAGTTTGGAATTATCCACGGTCATATATTTGGAACAACCTGAGTCTAAATACCAACTAGTTGTAGTATATTCAGCTATAAAATCACTGATCATTATGTTTCATTTTAACTGGGGTAATAGATAATCTTTTCAAACCCAAATTGCTATAGTTTTCAATTTGCGCTTATTATCTCGTATTTGATAAAGCTTGCGAGCTTCTATCTTTTCTTTAAAATATTTTTGTGCATTTTTATTATTGTTATAAACAGTTTGAGCAATTGGTCTAGAAAATAATCTTGGATTCCTTCTTGTATATTGTCTTTTAGTATGAATCCTTTTCCTTCTATTATGATAGTTAGAATTCTTGTCTGGCTGTCTAGGAAGGACATAATTGTTTCGGCTTCTCCTAGAATAGTTGAAGTTATGGTAAACGGGCGAGGTATAGACTGGATTACATAGACGTTTGGAATAGCAACCATTAAGGGAATGTCCATAGACATCACAATAGTATTAGTAAAGATAGCACGTAGAACTCATAACCATAGTAAAATTATTATTCAAAGGTTTGTCTAAGATTTGAGCTCTAGTCTTGTTCCTAGGTGGCACAGGTTGAAATGTTGAATCTTCTTGTCGAATAGGGGGCAGACATATTTAGCCTTTTATTCAACATTATGCCTAGAGTTTCTTGATTCACCAATGTCTAACTTCTGTTGTTTTTTTATCAAACTCATTTTCTAAACCTTGAAAATCTGGACAAGTTTCAATAGGTCTTTTGCCACCTGACATAAACTTTATAGTTTCAAAAATTTTAGTTTGTGTCTTAGAGTTGGGACAAAATCATATTCTAGTTCTGTCATTGTGATTGGTTTTGCTTTCAGCAACACAATCTTCAAAACATTTAAAATTATTTTAAGAAATTGCAAACTTTTTGAAGACTGTGGATATCTTTTCTTTTGTTTGTTCCAATTCTAACAACGTTCCTTTGTATTTCTTTTCTAGAATTGCATTATAGTTAGATAACTCTTTCAGTTTTTGTTCAAAGTTTTTGGTTTCATTCTCATGAGTTAGACATTAAGTAGTGTACTTTTCAGCATTTTGTTTGATCATCAAACTTAAGGTTTCTATCTTCTGGGTAAGATCCTTGACAATATTTTCAAGCTTAGTGCTTCTCTTGAGAGTTTTTATGTACAGTGTCTGAATGTCATGAAGGTCATCAGGAGTTGCTAAGTGTGCAGTGTGCATTGTCCCCTAGCGGTTCATTTTTAGGACTCACACACCCATTGACATCGACAAGAGAGCATTCCCTTTGACCCACACACACGGCATTTGAAGCATTATCAGCATTCTCAAGAAATAAGGCAGATAAACCGGTAAGTACAATATCAGTCATAGTATGATCAGATTCCTCATCATCATTATAGATTATCTTAGCAAAGAATGACATAAAAGCATCAAAAGTGTTAGATGACTCAGGCTCGTCATTTTCAGAGTCACTTGAGTCATCCCAAGTTTTTCTTAAATCAACCCTATTATGTTTGTGAGTTTTGTCTAAGTTAACTCTATAGTCACTAGCCACGTGTCCTAACTTTCCACATATATAGAATTTAATATTTTTAAGATCTTTCTCAGGTCACTTGTCATTGTCAGACTAGTATTTGTCTTGTCTTCTCTCATGAGGCCTGTAGTTAGATTGATTTGGATAAGTAGGTTTGCCTTGTCTTTTTGCTATTTTATTTCGAAAGTTCACAATTTTCATAAACTGTTTAAACATTAAGGCAATATGATTATCCAAAGTATCTAAATTACGGTCCTCATCAGAGTCTAAGTCAATGTTAGGTATGCTAAATTTAGGTGTGGTCAACTTTGATGAAAAAATAAGATTGGAGGAAGAGTGACTCTTTTGGGACTAGGTTAATTATTTCTTAAATTCTAATTCTATTTCCATAGTTCTCAATTTGGTACTGAGGAGTTCAAGTGTAAGATTTTGATCATCCATCTCCTCAATTGCATATATCTTATTATCAAATTTTTATGGAAGTGATCTTAATATTTTAGAGATAATGTCCTTTCTATCATAAACAATCCCATTAGCATGCAATTTGGTCACAATGTCTGTCAGTCTAATATAGAAGTCATCAAATAACTCAGTCTCAATCATGATCAAGGAGTTATACTGCTGAATTAACATTTGTGTTTTGGCAGCTTTAACTCTGGTATCACCTTCATGTGCAGTCACTAGGGTGTCCCATGCTTCTTTAGAGGTAGAACAGAATTATATCCTCTTAAATTCGTGTTCATTAATAGACATGAATATGACATTTTTGCCTTTATTTTTATTAAGTGAAACTTGTTTCTCTTTGTGGCCATCCTCGGTCCTCGGGGTGGAGAGGATCCTTGGTCCCGCGCATCCCTCTCGGGATCACTTCGACTGGTGTCGTTGATGAGGTGAAAAATGTAGAGAGATGGAGTCGCTAGTCTATTTTACTCAAAATAGATAAAAGAAAATGGAGTCATCCCGAAGGACAACATCCAAAGACAGACTGATATATATGAAATCAAAATGATTCGAAAAGGGTTCAGAGGCTAAGTTACGAAATGGGAAGGTGTTTGACACCCATTCTGCCCTTACAGTCTCTCATGGGTTGTTGCTATTTTCCTTTATTTCCCCATGATGTGTGTGAATGTGTATAGGTAGCGGAGATAGGAATCATGTACTTGTATCATGGAAGAGATAAAGCGAGTCATCCATAGGAATATTCCTAAAAAATAATATTAGAAAATAGGATTTATGCGATTATCCTAGCGTCGATCATTATAAGGGAATGATAACGCATGTGGAATAATATGACACTAAGAAAAAATATATGTATATGTAAATATATAGAATCTAAGAGAGTTAGGTTTAAAGAACGTGGAAACAGTAAAAAGTAAGAAAAGGACTCGAGTCTCAAGTTTTACCCGAGACACCTACGTAACCTATAAAGGCATCAAAGTCCACGTAGTTCGTATGAAAAATGAGGGGTGAGATTTATCCCATAAATCCAATCGGGGACTTCTCTTATATGTGTCTGTGCATGTAAGAAAGTGTTTTAGTTATGAGAAAAGTGTGAGAATTTCCATTTGGAGTTTATGAGCAAATCCTCTTTTTTCTTATTTTTTTGGGTTTTATTTATTTGAAAATAAGAGATATGAAATAATAATAAATAAAAAGTATAATAGGATATGTGAGATAAGAGAATAAAAGTGCTAAGTAATAAAACAAGTTAATGCGAATTTAAGGGAATTTAAGGAGAGAGTGGAGAAAGTTGGACCTTCTTGAAGATCTTTAGCTTGATCTTGGATGTTGGAGAGCAGCCCTTGCACTTGAGTGATGATGGAGGGTACTTAATTAATCAATTTTGATGAAGAAGGTGATGAAAGGTGAAGGTTGGAAAGGGATTTGGATATGGAAATCACACTGACTTCGAGAGGGGTTTTCTGAGCTTGCTGAGAGTGATGGATCTCTGATTTTCCTCCATTTTGGCCCTGGCGCTACTTTTTATAGGACCAGGGCATTGTTGATCGGAATTTCCCTAGTCCTTCCAACTAGCAGGTGTGTTTAGGTACATAGTCGATAGGCAGGATTTGGAACCTGCAGTTTGGCAGTGTGTTTTAGGTTCCTTCGGAAAATCAGTCGTAGATCGCGAACCATGGATATAAATTATAGACGAGGTGAACCGTTGGAAAGGTAATTCAAAGACGTTCAGAAGTCCTTTAGACTGTTCCCAGGTCCAGGAATTAACTTTGGGTCAAATATGGCTCGGAAGCGTTCGTCGATCCTTTGGACAAGGAATTATTGGACGCAAACGGATCGTTCATCGGCATGGTAAGTCAGAATCATGCATGGGGGCGGAGCATTGTAAAGGTGAGGAGATTTACTTCGACATTCCAAATAATTTTACCCGGTTTGGGGAGTTGACTTTTGTCAACCGGGGCCTGGAAGTGTTTGGTGATCTTTTGGAGTAAAACGGATCGTTCGTCCTCACTGTAAGTCAGAATTGCACACGAGACGGACTGTTGGTAAGGGGATTCAGTGCCCTTTGAAGATTCATTCAGTCTCGGCCAAGCTTAAGAGTTGAATTTGTCCAATCGGAGCATGGGAGCGTCTGATGACCTCCTGATCGAGTTTTGGGGGAAAATGGGTCGTTCGTCTGCACCGTAAGTCAGAATCACGCACGAGATGGACCGTTAGAAAGGGGATTCAGTGCCCTTTGAAGATTCATTTAGTCTCATTCGAGCTGAAGAGTTTGATATTTGGTCAAACGGAGCCTAGGAGTGCCCGATGGCCTTTAGGTCAGTACCCAGGGTATGATTTGGGTTTACAATGGTGAATGGAGGTGCTAGAGACCTAAGGAGAGGTTGGGGGTATTAGAATGGGGTGTCTACACTCTTCTTTACTGAATTCACTTAGTAACTTTCTAATCCTCATAGTACTTCCTTCAGCGACTGGTTATGTACAAAAAGTGTAACCATTTTCAATAACTTCCTAGACATCATCCCGCAATGTCCCTTGGATGAATGCAACCATACTTACCTTCCAGTAAGGAAAGTTGGTTCCATCAAAGAGAGGGGGTCTGGACAGGTTACCTAGTCTCTCAAATTTCTTATCCGTAATTTGTTTTGAGAAAAAAATTTAAAAACTCAAGATCTAAAGAATTTTTTGAAAAACCAACGCTCTGATACCAATTGAAAATACCACTTGAGTCGTTTAATTTAAAATTAAACTATCTAAATGGCTCCGAAAAGTTTGTTGAAGAAACTCTTTTCTTAATTTTTTTTAAACATAAGATGTCTAAAACAGTATGAACAAGTTATTTGAGTTATTTGATAAGGCAAGTGGTTAATTTGTTGCAATGCAAAATTTGTGATAATCAATTCATATCATAGTGAGTGTAAATCAAATTAGATTTTAGGTGGGTTATCGCGTGAAAAATAAATGTTTATGAATTTGGGGGTGTTTATGCATTGGGGAGTTCATCCAGATAAAAACGGTGCAAGTAATATTGTGTAGGACCCAAAAAGGTTGTTATTTGAGTTATATGGTGTAGACATAAATTATTTAATTTGGAAGATTGGAAATCAAATTGTAGAAAACAATTAGGAAATGGTTAACTGCGAGGGTTAGGAATTGAGGTGATTCGGGGTTAATCCATGTGGTTGAATTCGGTTGTGAGAAAAAGTTTATTGAAACTGCTATATAGAATCTGGGTAAAAGTTATAAAGCTTGAGGAAATGTTGCTGATGGTGGATATCTTAACAAGAAGACAAAGGGGATAAAAATCAGGATAAGTTGTTTGAACGACATGGGGAGTCGTTCGAACGACATCACCAGTCGTTCTAACGACCTGGTAATCGTTTAAATGACGTCGCGAGATAGCGCACAAATCGTTGAAGTTTTGGTTTGGCCTAGACATTTGTTTGGGTTACTTACAGTTTGGTTTGACCTATACATTTGTTTGGATTGCTTGTAGTTTTGATTTGGCCTCAACATTTCGTTTGGGGTAGTTACGGATTAAATGGGGTTTATTGTAAGGAAGAAGTTTATTGGAGATAAATACCTAGAGTTTGGGGAATGGTTATTAAGATAAATAAAAATGTAGAAAGAGGGTCAAGTTTATTTAAGTGGATTTTAGTGTTAAAGTCTAAAAGGGAGTGTCCGGGTATTTTGGTTGAGTGACGCTATTTTAATAAAATTGATTAAAGTGAGAATTAATTAAAGTTTAGAGTCGGGAAATTGACTCGGATATTTTTGGACTAGTGCTACGAGTGTAAGGCATATATTGACCGAGTTTAAATAATACACACACACACACACACACACACATATATATATATATATAAAATAATGGAGCATGGTTTTTGAAATCTCAAAATGTAAAAGAACATTAACGATTGAGATTCACTGAAAAAAAGGGCTATGATGAAATTTAAATTTCATTCTCCCGCTCAAACATTTTAGATGCATTTTCACACCTCCCAAAGTTAACAACCTGTCATGCATCTATACACGAATCTGTCTCTCACATCTATCTCTCCCCCTCTCTCTTCTCTCTTTGATTCTTCTCTCTTCTGTGGAATTAAGAAACCAAAACAAGAGGTATACTCCCACTGTATATTCTTTTTGTGTTTTAGTTTGAAATTTAGAGGTTTAGTTTGGAGTTTTATGATTTTAGGAGTTTTGCTTCAGATTTTAGGATGTGTTTGGTTCAGATTGTATGATTTTAGGAGTTTTGCTTCAGATTCTTCTCCCCTCCGTCTCTCTCTGTCCATGCTCTTCCTTTCAAAATCTTTTTCTGATCTACCTATAAATTATAAACGTAACACTATTTGTTCATTTAGGTTTGAATTTAGTAAAGGCCTACCAAGTGTTTGATAGAATGTCTAGGAGGTGTTTAATTCATTATGTTCTACTGGTGTTTAACAATAGTTGTTTATACTTTTAGATATATGCAGAAAATTACTTTTTGATAGGTTTGAGTTGTACGGATCGTCCACATTTTCATTGTATTATCTTTTCTTAAAATTCATGTCTTATTTTTATCTTAGATTTCCCCTTTGTTAACATGTATTCAATGAAGGTTATGGCCTCCACTTCTTGGTCTCATGATCGTGACAAAGATGGTGAAGAGTATATATTGCTTAATCTAGATGATGTTTCATATAAAGTTGTTATTCCACCAAATGCACCATATGTTCAATCCGTATGTATGTGAATCAACAATATGTATTTCTTTATTTTCTTATATTTATTTTTTCCTTAAGTTCTTGAATAGTCATGCTGCTATGAAAGATCCTTTTTTTGCAGAGCAGTGATACTCTTATCGGGTATTAGTACCAAGTTAGTACCAGTGCTTAGTTGGCAGCAATCTCTCTCCACTTTAATTGCTAAGAAACCAAAAAAGTTAAACACTGCACATAATTATTTAACATACACACTGAGCAGTTAAAAAGCACTACTTAGGAGTTCCAAGAAAAAATCTAGAGTCCTAAAATACACACTAATTAGTTAAAAACCTTTATAACCCAAAAAAAATGAGGTGATCAGTTTTAATAGTCTAGCCGCTTTACAACCTTTACAACCCAAAATACACACTGATCAAAATACATAATTCAACATTCTAGCCAAAATACACATTTCATAGTTAAGCCACTTTTCATAGTGAAACCAACTTCAACAGTTGAGGGAAAAATATAGTAATAACATTTCAACCTCTACAATTTTTTTAACATGTCAATAATATCTTTTTCCGTTGATCCAAGTAGTTGAGTGTAACTAGCGCGAACACTTGAAAACATGCTGTAAAAGGTAGGTTGAATCGCGATGCCAATGTGAAATCCTTGTACATTTTCAAATGCATTCATTGTCCAATATTTTTGTTGCATAGGAAGGTCCTGCCTCTCACTATGAATATTATGTTGCAATTGGGATTCCTGATAATACAAAAAAAGAGTTAAGCCTTTAAAAAAAAAAATTGGTCAATAAAAAAATGGAATTGGTCAATAAAAAATAGTCTTATTCAATAAAATAATATAGTTATACCTTAGTTGGTGGAACTCCCTTTATTTTCCTACTTTTTTTCCCTTAACAACCTTTTCAATTATAGGTTGTCTCCTCTTAGATGGCAATCATACTTTACTTCGCACCGCCAATGGTGAATGTATTTTTTCTCTTTCTTTTATAGGAGAAATATCATCTTCATATGAGGGTGTACCATTACTTTTCTTTAGAAGATCTTCATCAATACCACACGAATTGGCCACCAAATCTTCTTTCAAATGACACATTCATAACATAACCTTTTCACACCTCGCTTTCGAATTGGTTGCCAAATGATCCACCTCATAGAAAGCGTTACACATTTTGTCAAAACAACGTGACTTGAGTTTTTCAGACCAATCACTATAATTGATTTTAATTTTGGTGTGACATCATTTATGTCTTTTATCCCATCTTCTTAAAATGTATTTCTCTGCCACTTTGTATCTCTTTCAATGGATTAACACCGTAATGGCATGCCGACATAAAATTCCTCTAAATTGAAACAACTAACAATTACATTCAAGTTCTTCAACATCCTCTCGCAAGGACACCTTGAAAGTAGCATGAAGTATGCCTCTAGCAAAAGTCACATCTTTAGTAACTTCATATTCAACCATCTCCACACTTTCCATAAATGAACCCAACTCACAATACATCTTTCCTAACAAATCTTGTTGTAACTCTTTGAACTTTGTTGTCGTGTAGGTGCTTTGAAATTTCTTTTCAATATCATAACGAGTTACACAAGGGATGAATGAGGTGAATGAGTTCAAACTTCTTGACTTTCTTTCTCTACCTTACTACGCAAAGCATTCTCATATTGTTCCACAAATTATTTTTAGGAGGTTTTGGAATTCACATATCCATCAAAAAAGGCATTCATACTCTCACTTCGTTGTGTGGTCGACATTCCAGCCCAAAATACATATTTGACAAAAGTAGGCACCCAACGGTATCTCTCAGCATATAATCCACATAACCACGTAACCATTCAAACTCTCATTATGAATGTGTCAACGTCTTTGCTTGATATAAGTCCACAACCTAACAACACCGATTGCCCACAATGATTCACCCTTATAAAAGGAGCGAATGGCATATAGTACTTATTTGTCAAGTACAATGCATCAAAAGTAATGACATCCCCAAACTCCCTAGATGCTGCCCTACTTTTAGAATTGTCCCAAAACACGTTCCGCAATCGACCCTCATTATCCAAATCCATTACATAAAAAAAGTGAGAATTATCATATTGCATCTTTAAAAAGTAGTTATGGATTGCGGTGGCATCTCCCTACCCAATACATAAATGTCAAACTTTATCAATGTAGTTTCTATAATCCCTCTTTTAAAATGGTAAATTTTCATGTCCTCCAGCCTCGACAACAAAAGAATTAAAACTCTTATTCATTCGAGTACCGGTCCGATCATTCATTACAAGTTTCCTCTTCACATGTTGTAAAATCAACATATTGTCTCTATAAAATCTAGGTTTGGATGGGCTCAATTCATGATTATGTTCAAGAACCACATAATTAATTATCCAATTTCCCTTACGAAGGTTGTGAGATGCACATACTCTAGCCTTGCATTCCATTTTTGAAACCGGGTGAAGGTTAATTGGATTGCTACTGGTGCTTCTCTACCTTCCTTCACACCCATAAGTAAGAGTCACGTATCTCAACCCCCCTTTTTTTCCTTTACTAGAAGATCTTAAACAAATTCTATTGCCATATCTTCTATAAAAATCAATCAACTCATCCAATAAATTAAAACACATTCCAATAATGGGTTCCTCAATTGTTTCTTCCACATTAGATTCATCACTATCTTTCTCACTTTCTCCACTTTCCTCTAAATTGACATAGTCACTTGAAACCTCTAGTTCCATTGCAAGCTCTTAAATCCTATGTAAACATGTAAATAATTTTTTTTGTAAATAATTTTTTTCAATAAAACAATCCAAACTTAATGTAGTGTTAAATTAAGGTACATCAATTGTTTGTTATATATGTTATTTTTAAAAGTAATTAATAACAGCTACTTTTTATATATTTGTTATTTTCTAAAAGTATTCAATAATAGGTATTTTTTATATTTCGGTATTTTCATGAATAATGATACTTTTTATATACATGTTATTTTCTAATAGTTATTTGTTATTTTCCCATTTTTATAACAGAGTGTAGCGTGAGAATAGAGAAAAAAACCTTGCTTGGTGGCCGTCGGAGATGGTCGGTATTATCGTCGGAGTAGTTAGCTTCTTGGAGTTGTTGTGTGCCTTTTGGGTTTGGTGGAAACTAATGGTTGTAGAAAGAGGGAAATGGGTTTTGTTGAGTCACTTTTTCCGAGTCACTTTTGTTGAATCAACTGTTAAAATAAAAAGAGAAAATGTGAATGGATCTCATGACTGCCAAATCAGCATCCCTATACTAACTTGGTACTAATACCTGGTAAGGGTATCTTTATTCTTTTTTTGCGTTTATGTTGAGCATTCATATTTTAAATGCACATAAAAATATATTTTAATATGCCGATATCGAGGACAAAAAATTCATGTGAAATGCATATTTATTCAGTAAAGTATTAAGTTTATTATTGAAATATTTAATTGAAGAAATTTTGGTTTTAATTATGCCCCTCTAGTGCACAAGCCGTATCAGGAAGATTTTTCACGAGAACATCAATCCCCAAAAATCATTTGGAACTTTAAAATAATTAATTCCTGTGGAAAGTCATTGTATTTCCCATCAACTACATAAAGAAAAGAAATTCATTTGATTGTTTGAGTACTGTACCATTCAGTGCTGCATTGGTGTGAGCTTTTGTGCTTTTCTAGGAACCATAATTGGTGATTCACATGTAAATTTCACTTCTAAGAGTGGACTTTACATTTTAGTTTCAAACTGTCACATGAATTATGAAACTTTGTTTGTGAATTTTCCATTTTAGTTTTTTGGAAAGCACAAAAACTCAGAACTATAAATCATAAAATAATTGCTTTTGAGAAGATCCCTGATGTAGGGTCATATTTATGACTTATTTATTTCGACATTTGTGTTTCCATGTCTAGAGGTGAAAATGTTTTCATTTGTATAATTAGTGAATTAGTATTGTCTTTATCCAGATGCGAAAGATAATCTCATAACTTGTGTTCTTTTTATCCATTTTTTGTTGTTGTTTGCGGTGGGCTTGGGGGGAGATAGATATTAATTATGTACTTCAGATTTATCACTATACCCTCGAGTTAAGATATCATTGTTTTACTGTGAAAAATGCAGGGTCTAGACACTCTGAACCCAATATTCATTATTGATAACAAATTGAAGGTAGTGAGTTGTGACTTGCAAAAAAATTGTGCACACTAAGAGGGAAGTACCATAGTCTTTAAAATCCCTTTTCCAATTGTTCATACATTTTCTTGCCCTATTTATGCTTTATATTTTTTCCTTTTTAGTGTTTAAGATATTCTTCATTATTATTAATTTCCTTTTCTAATACATTAGGAAGAGGAGGGGGGTATTATAGGAATGTTCTCTTTTATACAAGTTAAAACTCAGAAGCATAAGGAAGTCCTATTGTTTCTAAATTTTCTGTTATCTATTGATTGTAGAAAATGATTATTGGAAACTTAGAGCAGTTCATGTTTCCTTAGATCATACTGAAATAAATCTGCTTTTAGTCACGCGTTGTTCTTTTTCGTATAATAAAGGAGCACGATTTTTGAAATCTCAAAATGTAAAATCACAATAATGCTACTGAGTTTGACATATCTCTCATCTAAAAATCAAGGGTTGAGATCCACTTGCCAAAAACTAATCATCTCACCTAAATCAATTTCACACTTTCCTTTCACTTAAATTCAAAACCCATCTATCCTGCTTAAAGAACCATACCCTAGAATCTTTTCCTCTCACTCATCCTCGCCTCCCTCTCTCATATCCCTCATACACCCTTCTCCTCATTCTCTCCCTCTCCCACTCGGCTTCTTGGTGCCCTCCTCCAACTACCATGTTATAGGTAATGTCTCTCTGTTTCTCTTATACACACACACGCCTCATACACATACAAACCCCTTAATTTATTTGGGTTTATAATTTGCTGTATGATTTTAAAGATCTATTGATAAATGTAAGGTTTTGTAAGTTTGGTTTTGTGCACAAATTTCATTTGAGGTATCTTTTTCATTCTAACGCTGTCTTTTTCATTTCCTTCTTTTTTTCCCCAATTTTTTGGTTTGTTCTGCAAACACTTCTGTTCCTTTTTTAATTTTTGCAATTTTTTGGTTTGTTCTGCAAACTGAATGTTATAACTTTTAATGTTTACATATCGAAGAAGACAATTGCAAGCTTATCTGAGATTCTAAACTATCAAGTATTTTAACATTATGTATTACTTATTATTTTACCATCACCTGATTCATGTCTTCCCTATCCCCATCTCCTTCTTTCTTTTCATAAACTTATGGCTATAACTTCGTAGGTGAGTAATGAGTGTGGCTTAGGTGATGGGGTGGACTGAGAGCACGAGGGTATTGTCTTTGTTCATAATAAAGAGGTAGGTTGATAAAAACTACGACATTGAGTTCTTTTAAAAAAAAATTGGGTTACGTGTATCGACATTGGCTCTGTTTTGGGTTGAGACCAAAATACGTTTGTCCATAGAGACAAGACGATGGTGGGAATGATTAAATCATGACATTGAGTTTATTTTAAATTTTATTTTCTTCTTATTAGTTTTTTGAAGTTAAGTTGCATGTATCGACACACAAAAACCGTACGTGTTTGTTTCGTTGTTGTACATTTTGTTATTTTGGGTTCCGAGCAAAATGGGCATGTGAAGAAAAATATTATGTGTAATTTTTTATTGGTAAAAAAAATGTTGATTTGAGTAAAATGAGTTGTGGTCATTGGTGTTAGTTTCAAATTTTGCCAAAAAATTGTTGATTTGGGATATGCATGCAGTTTAGTTTGAAGAGAAAACACAAAATAGATAATGCAACTAAAGGAAGCAGAGTGGGACTCCCATGATTTTATTTTTACAGAGCTATAATTTCATACATTTAAGGTATATTTTGACGTTGTCATCCTTTCTCTCTTTGTTGGTGAATGAAACCACATTACATATTGTACTTTTCAGATATGTTATCTTTAAACACCATTTGATCTATATTATGATGATGCTAACAATTTATTTTTTCTTGATTTTTTTTTACTGATACAAAACCAGTTTCATTAAAGATAAAAAATTATTGGGACTTTTTTATATGAGTTTGGTTCTCTTTTAACGTTTAAATACTATCTCCTTTTATGATTGTAGGTTTTATGGAACGACATCTTTATGCGAATCTGCTAGCAACCCATTTGATTTCCCCCATTTCTCGATTTTGAGAAAGTAGTTGTTATTTTTTGCTTTGTTATACTTTTCGATATTTACTGATGAAGGAACTATGTTGTTATTTCTTTAAACTAATATTGGTGGTTGTGTGAAATGATGGACGAAGGTGGGTGGGTGGCGTTTTGGTGGACGGAGGTTGGTGAGATGGGTTGTTGATAGGTAATGGTGGTTCAGCTGGGTTCGGGATGTTTTGTTTGTTTGTTTTTTTTTTTTTTTTGGGGGGGGGGGGGGGGTGGTTCTAGTGGGTAAGGGGAAGAAATGGGCAAGGGATGAACTTGGATGTTTTATTATGTGCTTTATTTTTTAAACAACTACCATTATCCACCACCATTATACAAATTTCGAATGAAAAATATGATAAATCACCTTATGTGGAATAGGGTGGAGCCATCGAGTGACCTTATGTGAAACAACCAACGTGTGGCCTTATGTGAAAAATATGATAGTTGGCCTTACTCAATAATATTTTCTCAAATTTTTTATTAATGTCGATTGTTGTATTTTCTGATAAGTGTGGTTCTGAATCACTTATAATATGTCCTATATTTAGATTTACACAAATTAATATATTTATTTTGATGATTACACGGAAGCTCAGGTACATTATTTATTGTCCATTGTGTTTTACCCCACTTCAATTTTTTTAATTAAAATTTGGTGGTTTTTAAGTATTTTATGGTGGCATTTAAGAAATGTCTTTTGTCCTTTGTAATTCAGTATTAAACACTTTGGTTTAGAGTTTGAAATATCTTTTTGTTAGGTATTAAAACCGAATACAAATATGTGGGGGGATTTAAAAATTTAATGCCATGAATATTAACTAAAATTTAAGTACTATATTCAAGACAAAGGTATGTAAGTAAGAATGATCGAAAAAAATACAATCGTGCTATCAGCATGGGTGTTATTTCCCCAAATTTTTTACTTAAGAAAATTTATTAATACACACAGAATTTTAATGCATCGTGTTGGAAATGATGACCCCCAATTTTTGAATTTTACAAAAAGTAATTTCCTTTTAGATTCGGAATAGAGATGGTTCATGTAACAACCCAGGTTTTCGAGCGACTATTTTATACTATTTTGCCTGATGGGTTAATTTTATAAAATAGGAGATGTTGGAGTAAATATTATTTCCCGTGAGACTTAGGGATAATATTTACTATGATTTTGACTATTTATCGTTATAAGAAGGTAAATAGTGTTATATTGTGTATTTTGCGTCGTTATATGTGAAACGAAGGTTATGACCTATATATGAAATTGGGTATAATTAATAAATTAGAAAAAAAAAGGATTTGGAACGTAAAAATAGTTCACACTTTCCTGAATGCCTAAATGGGGGGGGGGGGGGGGGGTGCGGTTGTTTTTAGAATAGTCGAGATAGTCGAAATAAGTGCCCAGTTGTAATTTTTGAGATTTAGGTATTTTTAAGGGGTTATGACTCAATTAAGTGGTTACGAGTCATTTTAGTGGTGTATTAGCATTTAGGAGTGGGGGTTTATATTTTTAGACCCTTATAAATCCCCCACCCCTTTTTCTTTTCTTCATTTTGGTGGGAGAAACCAAAGGAGAGAGAGAGAGAGAGAGAGAGAAGAGAAAGTAGAGAGAAAGAGAGAGATGGAAGATTTGGGCCGGAATCCGTCGCTACCGGAGGTGTTCCGAAACTACGAACCTCGAGGCAAGTTTCTTACTTGCTAGATATTTATTTAATGTGATAAATTGCATGTATAGTTAGGTTTTGGAGATTTAACCCATAAATGGGTATCTGTTGATTTTGATGATTAAACCCTTAAATCTTAGTTTTAATTTGATTTGAGGATATATTATTAGTTGTAAATGGTGTAGGAATGTTTTGGTAGAATTAGATGTTGTTGATATTGGGCAAAAGCAAAGAATTGAGGTTTGGGGATTTTAGGGTTCATGTAACCCGTCGCCCAAACTGGGCAAAATTCCAGGACCGAATCGATTCGGCCCTAGGAGCGAATCGATTCGGATAAGGAGAGGGTTATAGGTCTTGCAGACCGAATCGATTCGGCAATTGCAGAAGGTCAGTTTTTGCTCACCGAATCGATTCGGCTGTCTAGCGAATCGATTCGCAAGGGCGAATTGATTCGGCCCAAGGGGCGAATCGATTCGGTTCCCCTGTTTTTGTGAGATTTTCTTATTTTGATTTTTAGCCCTTTTTCTTTTAGGTCCAAGGTTTAGGAACCTTCCTTTGGGAAGTAATTAAGAGTCCTAGAGGTTGGTTTTGGATAGACTAATGCCCTAGGATTTAATGGGATATTTAGGCTTACCCGAGGGATAAGTTGCGTAGGTTGATATCCGAATGATTTAGGAAATTAACCTAGAGATGAGATGGGAAGTTAAAATATTATGTTGAGCTTTTGGGAGACACTCCATTATGGAGACTCACTTTGAGTGTTTATGAATTATATAAACTATTCGAGGCTATTTTGAGGTTAGTGGCACTTTGGGTCTTAGGTCATTAATAATATATGACTTAATAAGAATGAAATGCACCTTCTAAGACTTGGTGCTAAATGGCTAAATGGATGATTTTTGGAAATGTAAAATATGAGTTTCAAAAATGGAAAAAGTAATGTTTTTCATAAATGATAATTTATGGATACACACCTCTCTAAATCGCTATCATAAGGGAAGTCGCGCGCGTTGTGGTGAAGCCCCCTGGCTAATGATGCAGGGTGGATATAGTCCCTAGGCCATGTGAGCGTTTGTTTATATATTTTCTGCGCTGGTTAGGAGATTCCGGGTGTGGTCTTGACTATCCCGCAAGCACATGGTCGCTTCCCGACGTTTCGATAGGATCCCAGGTTGTCTTGGAGGCCCTGGAAGATGATAGCCATTTAGGGGCGCGCACAGTGGGGAAACCCGGACGGGCGGTCTTAGATTGCGTTATATATATGATATATAACTATGATTCAATAATGTGGGACATTATTGGTTATTAAAGCATTTTATGATAATAAAATGGCTTTAATTTACATTTCCCGGATAGAAGAAGGGAAATGGGATGATAAATACATTTTTCGGATGGAAGAAGGAAAATGGATGATATGATATGAAAGTAAAGCATTTTTATGATAATAAAACTTGCTTTAAATTATGTATTTTCCTGGATAGAAGAAAGGAAATAAAATTTGGTAAAGAAGTTTTGAAATGAGATTGATTGGTAAACATTTGATAAAATGAATTTACCATATATGTATATTCCTAAATAAAGAATTAGGAATTGGGCCACTAGATGATGGTTGGGTTTACTTTTATATTTCTTGAGTAGCTGTAGTTGTGACCTCCCACACTTATGCACACACATGTACTTATTTATTATTTCGTGCTTAGGTTCTAATGGATCTCGACGATCAACCTTGCCTAAGTAGTAGTGTATCGGGGGGGTTCCTTGTTTGGATTTCGCTTTGCGAGACACCCCACGCACGAATAGGGCATAGTGTTGAGAATGGGGAAAAGTTAGCCCTTAGTACTTAGGGTTAACTAGAACATCTCACGATATTGCGTTAGGTTGCTGCTAGATTGAGAGGTGAGGAATATAATTGTTATCTGTGAGAGAATTACGTACTTAACTGTCATGCATTTTAGTCACATGGTAATCATATCAAACCCGGCCCTGACCAGTTTCTATATTTCCTTATTTCTGCATATTCTTTGCCGTTATAGGTGCTCTTCCACATGGACACTTGTGTTTACATTTCCATTTCCAGTTGTCATGGAGCTACGGCATATTGCGGATGTTGTAGGATACTTGTAGTAGACGCTCCCCTCTATTGTACTCTAGTTATGTTCAGTACATTTATTCGGGCGTGTTTGCCCAAGGTATAGCACTCATTCATTTTATTGTAAATATTGAATTATAATACTTAATATATTATTTGTATTGGTCTGTGCACCGACAGCTTATTCGGTGATTATTTATTGTATTGTCATACTTTATTCATCGATTTTTGATACCCACCGTTTTTACAAATGGGATTGTCTAAGTGTTTCTCTTTTACTTTTAATTTTTTTTGTATATGACAATCCGTTTTCTAAAATTATTGGTGGTTATCTCATACTATTATTTTAATCGACAGTGATGCTAAGAATGGACCATCTATGATTCCTATAATTATTGGAGTATTGGGCTGGCCACCTATTATTTTAGTAGGCGGGTTGTCACAGATGGTATCAGGGCATTAGGTTCTAGAGTCCTTAGGAATCTGTGCGGATGTTTTACGTCTTCTGCGTTTCTCTATGTTTGATGTAGAGCCTTAGGAATAAGGTCGTTGAATTCTCTTGTGAGATTTCGTTCTCCTGCTATGGTATGAGGACCCCGAAGATCTTCTACGCGTTCGTGTGAGGCTTGTAAGTCGTTAGATGTAGGGCGTTGAGGAAGGCCATTGTGAAGGCGTCATAGGATGGGATTACTATAAGCTGTAGGCTGTGGTCGGGAATAAGGACTGCTTTGAAGGTCTCTCCCTTTGCAGCATTATTTTATATTGTTGTCGTGACTACTAAGTACAGTGAAAATAGTTTTCCCAAGTACCGCTGCCGGTAGAGAGTGGTACTATGCTTGGGACTCCAAGCAATGTCAATTCGGAGTTGACAGGTTCTTTATTAGGACCACATGTTGAAGTTCAGTTGGATAGAGGAAGTGTAACCTCGTTCAGTGGAAGTATAAGGCCCGAGAGTTTGGCCTAGAGTTGGGTATAGGAGTGCCCAGGTGCGAGGATTTGAGGAAAACCTTTCACCCTTAGGAGTAAGGTTGAAGTGGCGAATATGATAGTCGCCTCTTTATGGTGGGGCAGAATGTTTTGCCCATAGAGAGTGCCTTTCAGTGTAAATGCTAGGCTTGTAAGTAAGTGTTGGAAACACTTTTGGAGAAGCAGTGTTCATGAGACCCCATTGGTGGACATCCACCCGGGGAAGACTCGTGGAGCTAAGGTTGGGGAAGCTGGTAGAATGTTCTCCTTGCTGAAGAAGTCAAGGGATCTATGCGTTCTGATCTTGTCAATTGAAGATAACCGGCAAGAATAGGACTCCTAGTTGAGTCATTGATGGAAGTAGTTTGGTTCGGGTAAGACTAGAATGTCGTGTCTTGGAACCATTGGTAGTAGCCAAGGAGGTTGGCTAGTATGTTGGTGGAATTTCCAACTAGGGTGCGAATGGTGCATTCCTTAGGTAAGATGGAGTAGTATGGTGTTAACCCTAGATTCGGGTGTGTATATCGAGCTTGTGATAGTATCGGTGCATATTTTTATATATAATAAGCATATCTATGTGACTTCCATGATAGGGGAGTTCTGTCTTTTCCTTCACACTCGTTATGGGGCGAGTGGTGATATGTGTGGTACGTGCTACTTGTATTATATATTATACGAGTAGAAATATCCTTAGATTGGTGGGTGTGGTAGCAAGCGAATAAATTGCGAGGCTATCCTAGTTCTAGTTCTAGGAGGAGGACTAGTGGATCTATAATATCTCTCCTGAATACGGGTTGAGACTTTATAGAGGTGGTTTACGGTATGCAGATAGTTTCCTTTATTTTTGTTTTTATTCTGTTTTCTTTATTTGTTTGCTTTGCTTGTGTATGCTATTGCCTTATCTCCATGACCGTCTAGTTAAGGTGACTGCGTGGAGGGGTTCCTTGTTTAGATTTCGCTTCCGCGAGACGCTCCACGCATGAACCTTAACGACATTGGGAGTGGAGAGATGTGCATTTTCTTTTCTTCTCTTTTCTTCTTTCTTTTTCTTTTCTGTTGGTTAAGTGTTGGGTTGGAAGGTTATCCAAGAATCACGTATATGAGTGATTAAGGGCTAAGTTGATGTGCGATATATGAGCACAATGATAGTTTTCCTCTAAATCAATGTGGGGAAGACTATGATGATGAAAGTCCAATAGAGACTTATGGTTGTGCCTTAATGAGAAGGCCATTTGTGTAGAGGTATAGGTGTATCTTGGAGTAGAGTAGTGGTGGAATCTTACTGAAAGTAAATGCCTCGGTCGATAGTTATGGTAGGACGTAGAAGTATGTGTACTAGTAGAGTTTCGAGTTAGGATTCCGTCGATCCCGATCATGTGTCTTCGACCGTTACTTCTCGATGACTGACAATGCGAGGTAGTAGTGTAACGGGAGGGTTCCTTGTTTGGATTTCACTTCGGTGAGACGTCCCATGCATGAAACCGAGCTAATGTCAGAAGTCGAGAAAGGTCTTGGACACTAGGGATATTTAGTGTTATACTTATACGACTAGGTTAGAATAGATAGATTGACCTTAGGATTCTTAGGATGCTAGGACCTTAGGGCATGCGGCGTTAGTTTAGGAAGATGGTGGGGAGTTGACCACAATAGGTTGTGGGTTAACTCTAAGTAGGATTTGGTCCCTAGACAAGAAGTATGGGATTTCGAGCTCGTTAGAATGTTTGGCCATTAGTGGTGAGGCCTCTCGTAGTTAGAGGGTTACATGGGTAACCTACCTTTGGAGGAGTTGAAGTATAAGCTGACTTTTCTCCTGCACTCGTGTTGTTATGATCGAGAGTGGATTTAACAAATGAGTCTTGGCCAGGAACGGGAAGTATGAATATGGGAGCATGGACTTGTTGTTCGTGCGTCTCACATTTTTTACTACGTGTCATCCCACACTTGATTTAAAGTTCAGGGCTGTAGTATTTGCCTTAAAGACTTAGAGGCATTTCTCCTGGGCAGGAATTTGGAGTCTTTTCACGAATAACAAGTTTGTGACCATGAAGCACTATCATTAGGATATTTCCTTTCGCTAAGGCAATGCGAACGAGAGTAGTATAGGCGCCGAGTAGAGGCCGTCTTAGAGTTTATTCGTGGCATGGAATGCCAAGTGGAGTGAGCTTCACCGAGACGAGACATTGGTGTCAAGGTATAGGTAAAGTCTCCAGGAAGAATGGGAACCGTTGGGATATGGGGTATATCCTACCACCCGTAAGTGGAAGGGTGGATCTGATTTAAAGGAGAGATCGGAGTAGTAGTTTTATGGATCGAATTTCCGTACAATAGTTCGGATCTTTTTCGATAAACGTTAGGCCGTGAGTATCCTAGTATAGATGGCAATATGCCTTGTCTACTCGTTGGAATGGTAACAACGAATAGTATATTCCTGGGACCGGGAGTGGTCCGGGAACCCTCCTTTAGATTGGGCTCAGTGAGCAAGTAGACTCTTGAGGGTTACACCAACGCGAATAGGAGTAAGTAGTGTTGGGGTTAACGATTATAAGTTAGTGTAGTTATTCCCTAGTAGAGGTATAACGTGTTTAGAAGTAAGGCAATTTGTGCGGAGATTGTGTGGGTATCTTCTTCCGTAGTAGAGGGTAGGATCGAAAGTTCCTGAGGAACGATTTGGCGCTATGTTATAGCAAGAGTATGCGGATTGAGATCGTTAGTGATGACCTTAGTCTGTGTCCTATGGGGACATTTCTCTGTAGAGGGGTTTGCTAGTATGATAGCACGGTTTTGGTATAGTATACCCTTTTTATGGTTATGGGTTACGCCTGAATTTTGAGGGAAAAATTCCCCTTTAAGGGGGGGAGTATGTAACAACCCAGGTTTTCGAGCGAATATTTTATACTATTTTGCCTGATGGGCTAATTTTATAAAATAGGAGATGTTGGAGTAAATATTATTTCCCGTGAGACTTAGGGATAATATTTACTATGATTTTGACTATTTACCGTTATGAGAAGGTAAATAGTGTTATATTGTGTATTTTGCGTCGTTATATGTGAAACGACGGTTATGACCTATATATGAAATTGGGTATAATTAATAAATTAAAAAAAGTATTTGGAACGTAAAAATAGTTCACACTTTCCCGAATGCCTAAATGGGGGGGGGGTTGTTTTTAGAATAGTCGAGATAGTCGAAATAAGTGCCCTGTTGTAATTTTTGAGATTTAGGCATTTTTAAGGGGTTATGACTCAATTAAGTGGTTACGAGTCATTTTAGTGGTGTATTAGCATTTAGGAGTGGGGGTTTATATTTTTAGACCCTTATAAATCCCCCACCCCTTTTTCTTTTCTTCATTTTGGTGGGATAAGCCAAAGGAGAGAGAGAGAGAGAAGAGAAAGTAGAGAGAAAGAGAGAGATGGAAGATTTGGGCCGGAATCCGTCGCTACCGGAGGTGTTCTGAGACTACGAACCTCGAGGCAAGTTTCTTACTTTCTAGCTATTGATTTAATGTGATAAATTGCATGTATAGTTAGGTTTTGGAGATTTAACCCATAAATGGGTATTTGTTGATTTTGATGATTAAACCCTTAAATCTTAGTTTTAATTTGATTTCAGGATATATTATTAGTTGTAAATGGTGTAGGAATGTTTTGGTAGAATTAGATGTTGTTGATGTTGGGCAAAAGCAAAGAATTGAGGTTTTGGGATTTTAGGGTTCATGTAACCCGTCGCCCAAACTGGGCAAAATTCCAGGACCGAATCGATTCGGCCCTAGGGGCGAATAGATTCGGATAAGGAGAGGGTTACAGGTCTTGCAGACTGAATCGATTCGGATTTAAAGAGAATCGATTCGGCAATTGCAGAAGGTCAGTTTTTGCTCACCGAATCGATTTGGCTGTCTAGAGAATCGATTCGCAAGGGCGAATTGATTCGGCCCAAGGGGAGAATCGATTCGGTTCCCCTGTTTTTGTGAGATTTTCTTATTTTGATTTTTATCCCTTTTTCTTTTAGGTCCAAGGTTTAGGAACCTTCCTTTGGGAAGTAATTAAGAGTCCTAGAGGGTGGTTTTGGATAGACTAATGCCCTAGGATTTAATGGGATATTTAGGCTTACCCGAGGGATAAGTTGCATATGTTGATATCCGAATGATTTAGGAAATTAACCTAGAGATGAAATGGGAAGTTAAAATATTATGTTGAGATTTTGGGAGACACTCCATTATGGGGACTCACTTTGAGGGTTTATGAATTATATAAACTATTCGAGGCTATTTTGAGGTTAGTGGCACTTTGGGTCTTAGGTCATTAATAATATATGACTTAATAAGAATGAAATGCACCTTCTAAGACTTGGTGCTAAATGGCTAAATGGATGATTTTTGGAAATGTAAAATATGAGTTTTCAAAAATGGAAAAAGTAATGTTTTTCATAAATGATAATTTATGGATACACACCTCTCTAAATCGCTATCATAAGGGAAGTCGCGCGCGTTGTGGTGAAGCCCCCTGGCTAATGATGCAGGGTGGATATAGTCCCTAGGCCATGTGAGCGTTTGTTTATATATTTTTTGCGCTGGTTAGGAGATTCCGGGTGTGGTCTTGACTATCCCGCAGGCACATGGTCGCTTCCCGACGTTTCGATAGGATCCCAGGTTGTCTTGGAGGCCCTGGAAGATGATAGCCATTTAGGGGCGCGCACAGTGGGGAAACCCGGACGGGCGGTCTTAGATTGCGTTATATATATGATATATAACTATGATTCAATAATGTGGGACATTATTGGTTATTAAAGCATTTTATGATAATAAAATGGCTTTAATTTACATTTCCTGGATAGAAGAAGAGAAATGGGATGACAAATACATTTTTCGGATGGAAGAAGGAAAATGGATGATATGATATGAAAGTAAAGCATTTTTATGATAATAAAACTTGCTTTAAATTATGTATTTTCCTGGACAGAAGAAAGGAAATAAAATTTGGTAAAGAAGTTTTGAAATTGGATTGATTGGTAAACATTTGATAAAATGAATTTACCATATATGTATATTCCTAAATAAAGAATTAGGAATTGGGCCACTAGATGTTGGCTGGGTTTACTTTTATATTTCTTGAGTAGCTGTAGTTGTGACCTCCCACACTTATGCACACACATGTACTTATTTATTATTTCGTGCTTAGGTTCTAATGGATCTCGACGATCAACCTTGCCTAAGTAGTAGTGTATCGGGGGGGTTCCTTGTTTGGATTTTGCTTTGCGAGACACCCCACGCACGAATAGGGCATAGTGTTGAGAATGGGGAAAAGTTATCCCTTAGTACTTAGGGTTAACTAGAACATCTCACGATATTGCGTTAGGTTGCTGCTAGATTGAGAGGTGAGGAAAATTATTGTTATATGCGAGAGAATTACACACTTAACTGTCATGCATTTTAGTCACATGGTAATCATATCAAACCCGACCCTGACCGGTTTCTATATTTCCTTGTTTCTGCATATTCTTTGCCATTACAGGTGCTCTTCCGCATGGACACCCGTGTTTACATTTCCATTTCCAGTTGTCATGGAGCTACGGCATATTGCGGATGTTGTAGGATACTTGTAGTAGACGCTCCCCTCTATTGTACTCTAGTTATGTTCAGTACATTTATTCGGGCGTGTTTGCCCAAGGTATAGCACTCATTCATTTTATTGTAAATATTGAATTATAATACTTAATATATTATTTGTATTGGTCTGTGCACCGACAGCTTATTCGGTGATTATTTATTGTATTGTCATACTTTATTCATCGATTTTTGATACCCACCGTTTTTATAAATGGGATTGTCTAAGTGTTTCTCTTTTACTTTAAAATTTTTTTGTATATGACAATCCGTTTTCTAAAATGATTGGTGGTTATCTCATACTATTATTTTAATCGACAGTGATGCTAAGAATGGACCATCTATGATTCCTGTAATTATTGGAGTATTGGGCTGGCCACCTATTATTTTAGTAGGCGGGTTGTCACAGTTCAATTAAACAATTAGATAAACCAAATTTTAATTTCTTTCAAATTAAAATTAAACAAACTCAAAGTGACATTAAATTAAACAACAAATTAATTTTCTCGTAAACAACTTAATTCAATTCAAGTCCTAGAAATTTTCCTAACAAATAGTTAATTAAATTTTGCAAATTAGGTCAAACCAAATTTTATTCAATAAAATTAATGACTTGAACTAAATTAATTAAACATTACCCAAATTAATTTTTGCACCAACTTAAGCATCAGTAGTGATTTAAACCAATTTTATCATTTTATCTAAGCATGCATCTAATGTGATTTTACAAAAGATAAAATAAACAAATAATCACTACGCCGCAATGTACGAGGAAAAACCCACAACGGGAAAAACCCTCGGATGACCCTAGCCTCAAATCTACTAAGTACGGTTTTATAAGTACAAGACAAAAAGACTTACAAATACTCGACTTGACTCCGTCCAAGCCCGGACGCTTCTTCTTGTACACACCTCTGCCTAGTGAATAACCATGGAGGTCCACCGCGATCTCGGAATCCATCGATCGGACTTTTAGGAACCCATCAACCACACACGGTGCCTTTCACTGTATGAGAATGCCACAACCAAAAATAATGAACTTATTCTTTGTGGGATATAGAAGTAAACCCAAACAATCTTCTAATGGTAGAGATGAAATCGGTGCCAAAACTCCAAGCAAAGTATATATATTAATGAACTTGGATAGACTAGACAATTGGGTGTAAACAAAAGTGTTTAAGGATTTTTCTTAAAAGACAAACACTCAAACTTGAAATTTTTCATTTGGAATTGAAACTCTCTCTAGGAGATGGAGTAATGTGAAAAAGTTACTTGGAAAAGGTTGGTTCCCTCACTTGATAATTCTGTCAAAAAGTAGTGGGGAAATAGTAGTGGAAACATGGAGAAAACTGTAAAAAAAACTATTCCCGCCAAAGTCGTTCGAACGACTTTTTCGTTCGAACGACCTTCTCGTTCGAACGATCTTACTAACGATGTTCCAGAGATGAAAAAGAAATCTCGTTAGAATTCTCGTCCGAATGACCTGCCAATCTTGTTCGAACGAGATGCCAATTCGTTCGAATGACATGGAAATCTTGTTCGAACGAGATGCCAGATGGTTCGAACGACGTGTCAGAGAAATAAAATATTATTTTTAAGTCCAAAACTTTTTATGAAAAGTTCTAAAAAAATATTTTCCGAGTAAAACAAAGTCATTAAAACTATTTTATAAAATACACTCAATAAATTTTAAAAACTCTTATATATATATATATATATATATATATATATATATATAAAATGCATTCATACCTTAGGAGCATTGGAACCAATGTTGTTGACGTAGAAACGAGGCACACTAAACTCGACATATGATGAAGCTTTAGAAACTTGGCCGCTACATCTTCAAATAACACGTCATAGGCTTGGATGGATACACTTGAACACTATCCTATGACACAAATGTTTTTATCCTGAATTGAGCCAACACAACATTAAGACTCAATCGTAGACTCGTCTCCATACAAATCTCCCATTTTGGCAATTTCGAGACAAAAACCAAACAAAAGTCCTAAAGGGCCATCAAGCTCTACTAGACTTAAAAATATCCCACCCAAAATAAAAATTCATAGCTTGACTCAAAACCCAAGGAACAATATCTTTGCCGATGATCAAAGTTTCCATTTAGAAGAATGCCTGCACACTTAAGCAAACTATCAAACGCATGGGGAATATCAAGAATATTAAATGCATGTAAAATAAATAAATACTCCCCCTAAATTAATTCTCCCCTTTATCAACTGTGATCTACCTAAGAAGGTCGTGACTCCCCTTAAGTTAAATCTCCCAAACTAAGATACGATTACAATAGGATTAGATACCATTTCTTCCCGTATCATTCTCCCCTTTTTTGTTTAGGAATAGACAAAGGATAAAATTAATTTTAAACACGATGAATCTTAGAGTGATAAGAACATGAAAGCATACAAACAACATAATTAAAACTAATCCATACAAATAATAACGGATACTAATGAAGATGCAAAAACAAATGATACCAATGTGATATATAAGATACTAAGCATGTGATATCAACAACAATATGCAACACGATAGATACCAATTATGAATTAGAAGCATAGATGGAATAGAAAGCGAGGCAAAAAAAAATACCATATATATGTAGACATAATGACTATCACTAACGCATACTCACACATATATAGGTATAGACATCACACATGACACAAAATATAATAAGGTTTTCACACTCGTATGGAAAAAATGTGTCATATGGAAACGGTAGTATTGGGGTGTGAACTAGCAACAATTAAATTTAGACCCAATCACTTAAAATAACTTCATGGAGTTCTCAATTGATTGCAAACTTCATCACATTTGAATATAATGTCATGTGACAAAATAGATTGAACTCAATGAACAAACATACACAATGCATACAAGCCTAGAATTTTGATGATTCTACAAACCAATAGAGTCATGACATTGAAAGTACAACTAGGATAAACAGACATTGTGCAAATCGTTGATATACCATCCAATCTCCCTCAATATAAGCATATTAATTTTTGAATGACTATATCAAACTAAACAACTAGGCCATGGAAAATATTTTCTTTTAATGCTATTATTCTTTTAGGCATTTGGACCACGTATTTCTTTTAGGTCCAAGCAAACGGTGGCTTACTCGTAAAGGATGATTTTTCCTTTCGGAGCCCTTCCCCGTGCACATTTATAAACATTATTTTTTATATCTCACACAAATCTCACGTGCAACGAATTTTAACATGCACTAGTTCTCCTAGGTTACAAAACATGTAGATGACAAGATTGGTAGGAGAACACCTCAAAAAGCTCAAATATACATATGAAGTTATAATTTCAAGTGAGCTCGCGCATGAGTGAAGTGAGGCATATAAAAATAGAATCCATTATATCAATACAAAATCCAACTACTCCATGTAAGCATGGTAAAGAACATATTAGGGATTGACAATCTAAACCAAAAGTTCAAGCCACATGGGAGCGAATAAGAAGGGATTCAAACACAAGTATATGACACATAGAGTGTGTCAAACTAAAATACACACAAAAAAAAAATTTGTGTGCTTCTGAAATTTTTAACCAAAAATAAAAAATATGTACTCAAAAGACAAACAAAAATCATTTGAATTTTTCATTAAGCCTAAATTACTAAAAAGGTAAAACACAAATGATAAACCAAAATCTTTTTGTATTTTTCACTTAATGCAAACTAAAATGAAAGAACTATAATACAAAAGATAAATAACAATCATAATTCTAGCATGTGATATAGCAGGAAGTATAGACTAAAATAATGATTAAGCATGCATACACCTAGCAATGATATATAATATGAAGCATAAAAAGCTAGAGTATGCAAACAAAACTAACACATTCAACCCTTAAAATTAGCAAGAGAGGTTTCATGTGAAAGAAAATGATAATTAACAAATCTACTATCTAGTGCGTTTAAAATTGATTTCCTAACCCATATAGATGCATATTTAAAATGATGGGATTTGGGAACTAATGAAATGCTAGACATAGACTTCCTAGAACTTCTTTTAAGATCAAAACAAATAGACCTAAGGTGGCCTTTCCTACCACAATGCAAGCATGTGAAAACACAAGGAATGATATCTAAGGTGTGACCTTTTCTAAAGTCCTTGGATAAAGTTGACCCTCTAAAACAAAAAATATTCTTAGCTTTAGCAAAGGAAATATTTGAACAAAATGAGCTAGAACCATTATAACTACTACTTGAGTCTTGTATATCATTTTTTATTTTTAAAATTTTGAACTTGAGTAATAAATTAGACTCCTCAATTTTACGGGACTCCTTCTTTAAATTTTCTATAACTCGTAGAAGGTTATCACACTCCCCTCAATGTGAGAAAACTTGTCCCTAAGAGTCTTTTCTCGACTATCACTCTCTTTCTTGGACACATTTAAAATATTAAAATTGTAATTTATGTCCATGAGCTTTTCACGAAAAATATCTTTTTGAGATAGCGAGGTTTGCAAAAGTTCAATTCTGATTTAAAACATAAATTTTCATTTTCAACAAACTTAATTCTTTTTGCAAATCTCACATTTAATTCTCATAAATTTTCATTGCACTTATTAAGCCCATTAAATTCCTCTCGAATATCAAAAAATTCATTATCATTAAGACGTCCCATCAAGAGATACAAAACAAAAAAATGAGACTGAGTAAAAAGGAACCACCTAAAAATACAAGGAGCAAAAATTTATAAAAGCCGAAAAACGGATCTTTAACCCGCGATAAATTAGCGCTCCGGCTCTGATACCACTTGTTAGAAATGATGACCCCCAATTTTTGAATTTCACAAAAAAGTAATTTCCTTTTAGATGCGGAATAGAGATGGTTCAATTAAACAATTACATAAACCAAATTTAATTTCTTTCAAATTAAAATTAAACAAACTCAAAGTGACATTAAATTTAAAAACAAATTAATTTTCACTTAAACAACTTAATTCAATTCAAGTCCTAGAAATTTGCCTAACAAATAGTTAATTCAATTTTGCAAATTAGGTCAAACCAAATTTTATCCAATAAAATTAATGACTTGAACTAAATTAATTAAACATTACCCAAATTAATTTTAGCACCAACTTAAGCATGAGTAGTGCTTTAAACCAATTTTATTGTTTTACCTAAGCATGCTTCTAATGTGATTTTGCAAAAGATATAATAAACAAATAACCACTACGCCGCGATGTACGAGGAAAAACCAATAACGAGAAAAAACCTCGGACAACCCTAGCCTCAAATCCATTAAGTACGATTTTATAAGTACAAGATGAAAAGACTTACGAATACTCAACTTGACTCCGTCCAAGCCCGGATGCTTCTTCTTGTACACACCACTGCCTAGTGAATAACCACGGAGGTCCATCGCGATCTCGGAATCCATCGATCGGACTTTTAGGAACCCATCAACCACACATGATGCCTTTGAATGTATGAGAATGCCGCAGCCAAAAATAATGAACTTCTTCTTTGTGGGTTGTAGAAGTAAACCCAAACACTCTTCCAATGGTATAGATAAAACCGGTGCCAAAACTCCAAGAAAAGTATATATATTAAGGAACTTGGATAAACTAAACAATTGGGTGTAAACAAAAGTGTTTAAGGATTTTTCTTAAAAGACAAACATTCAAACTTGAACTTTTTCATTTGGAATTGAAACTCTCTAAAACTCTCTTTAGGATATGGAGGAATGTGAAAAAGTTACTTGGAAAAGGTTGGTTCCTGCACTTGATAATTCTGTCAAAAAGTAGTGGGGAAAAGGTAGTGGGAACATAGAGAAAACTGTAAAAACCCGTCAAAAAATTGTTCCCGCCAAAGTCGTTCGAATGACTTTTTCGTTCGAACGACATTCTCGTTCGAATGAACTTACTAACGATGTTCCAGAGATGAAAAAGAAATCTCGTTCGAACGACCTGGAAATCTCGTTCGGACGAGATGCCAATTCATTTGAACGACATGGAAATCTCGTTCGAACGAGATGCCAGATGGTTCGAACGACGTGTTAGAAAACTAAAATATTATTTTCAAGCCCAAAACTTTTTATGAAAAGTTCTAAAAAAATATTTTCTGTGTAAGACAAAGTCGTTAAAACTATTTTATAAAATACACTCAATAAATTTCCAAAGCTCATATATATATATATATATATATATATATATATATATATATATATATATATATATATAATGCATTCATACCTTAGGAGAATTGGAACCAATGTTGTTGACGTAGAAATGAGGCACACTAAACCCAACATATGATGAAGCTTTAAAAACATGGCCGCTAAATCTTCAACTAACACGTCATAGGCTTGGATGGATACACTTGAACACTATCCTATGACACAAATGTTTTTATCCGAAATTGAGCCAACACAACATTAAGACTCAATCGAAGACTTGTGTCCTTACACATCATGCCATAGGCACGGGTACATCTTAGATGTATGGTGTAAAAGAGTTAAGTTACATGTAACAGTTATGCAGTTATATATATTGGGAAACGATATATAGAAGTTTTGTTGGGGAATAATATTTTTGATATTTTACAATTAGGTAGTTTCGAAATTTTTATCGCTTGGAGATTACATACTTTGAAAATTTTCGCCGTGCCTTTAGGCATGGGTATGTGCTAGTGTGTGTGTGTGTGTGTGTGTGTGTGTGTGTGTGTGTGTATATATATATATATATTTGTGTGCTTTATAAATATTGGCGTGAATAATATTTATAGGAATACATACCCCTCTAGTGCTATCATAGGAGCTTGTGCGATATGGGTGAATCCCATGGATTGAGGAGCAAGGAGAGTATAGTCCCCATGTCATAGCTAGGGGTGGACAAAAAAAGACCGACCCAATTGACCCGATTGTACCGAACCGAACCGGATCGGACCCATATTTATAGACTTTTTTACAAATCGGTCCTAAATTAAGAGACCCGAATATATTCGGGTCAGTCCAAAACTCCTTTTAAAATTCGTTCTTAGGACCGGACCGAACTAGTTATTTTTATATTATATAATATATATTAATTTTATTATAAATATATTATATCATACATAACTAAAACCCTTAAACCTATCATATACGTTTGTCACTCACACGACAACCTCTCATTCTCACTTCCCTCTCACACTCTCTCTCACCCACTTCGGTTCCTCTTTTCACCACTGCGTCCCTTCTCTATCACCGAGCTAAACCACACCCAAAAAAATAAAACCTCTCATAATATCGGAGTCACTTATCGGCCTCACTTTTCGGGTATGAAAGATTCGGAATCCGTCACCACAATGCAACCTCAATAAATGGCCGGAACATCAGATCCGGTGCACCTCAACTCCACAACAACTATATTGGCACTGGTGACTAAAGATCTAACCGTATATACATCTATTTTGTGTTTTTTTTTTCTTGATTTCACTTTTCAGTTCTTGACTTCGTGAGTCACCACCACTTCTGAGAAGTGATGTGATTTCTATAGTGAGTTACCTAAATATCTGCTATATGTGATTCCTATTGGGATTTCTATTGTGAGTTCAATAAACCTGTTCTATTGGAATTTCACATGTACAGTTGTACTAACATAAATACCCGTTCTATTTGGATTTCTATTGTGACTTCATAAATATCCCACTGAAACATACGACCCAAAAGAAAAAAAATATGTTTTTTTTTCTGATTTCTATTATGGATTTTTTGAACCGTGTTCACCAAAAAAATATCTGATATATGTTATTTTTTATGTTCACCAAAAAATCCCACTTAATCGTGTTCACCAAAATATCTGCTATATATATCCCACTGAGTTGTGTTCACCAAATGTGGACCGATTATTAATCGAACCGGACCGAAAATAGCCTAGACCGATTAAATAGGCTAAACCGATTAAATCATTCCGAATTCGATCTTCTAAAATATAGAACCGAATAGTTTGGTCCGACACCTAAAATGACCAAAAACCGAACCGGACCGTGCCCACCCCTAGTCATAGCGTCCATTATTAGAGGTGAGGCACTTTGGGTATGATTCGATCTCACTCTTGGTGGGAACTATGACCGCCTCCTCTACGTTTATTTCATTTCACTGATTCGGGGAGCTAACCGAGTCGGGGCGTTCGGGTGGATGAATATACCTGCGTTGATATCATTTTAGAGAACATTCGGTGAGTGTCTACTCGGGAGGATGGTTATATATATACGACATGTGTGTGAATGTTGTGATATATATGATAGATATATATGGTGAAGATTTATATACGGGTAAAATACATGTAGTGCAATTGTATTATATATAACACATATATAAGAGTGCATATATTTATATATGGGCAAATTACTTGGAATAAAAAGGAATTTCTTATATATAACTAGTGAGAATGTTATACAATGAATTTAAAGAGAATTAATTAAGTTAATGGGATAAATAACTTATGAGGTAAAAGTGAAAATTACTCGGGCTAGAGTAGAGTGTAAGAAGATTCAGGACAAGGCTAGTTAGACGGGGTAGTGTAACTAGGAAGAAACGTTAGGTGTGCTCAATAGTTGAGAGGTGAGAAGTATCTCAAGTGAGTGCAACACTAACTTAAATATGAAGAGCATTCATGCATTTTAATTGTTGTATTTTAATTCACTTGCAAAATATTTTTAAAAGGATTGGGGCTCTGACCCGTACTTGAAAAATATTTCTTTTAGGTGTCTAACCACAGCACGCCAAACTTGATGATCTGTTCCAGGGATGCGTAGCCGCAGCAGATGTGGATGATTGCAGGGTTTGGACTTAGTCTCTTCAGTTACTTCATTCTAGAGTAGGATGCAATTTAGTATTTCATTTGGGTATATTTCCCCAGCTATTTTATTTCAGTAAGACTTTGTTCTCAGTTTATTATTCAGTTGGATTATTATTGTCGATTTTGAATTTTTGTCGATGGTTTATTCGGCCAGTCATTTATTTATTTATTTATTTATTCAGTATTGATTTAGATTCATTGATTGTGTGAATAGTTTAAATTTATATATATATCGTTGTTTTTGTTTAATAAAAAGATTAAAATTTTGACATCAACTTTTTGAATACTAGGAGGTTAGTAAGTTTTAAAAAGTTTTTGACAGTGATGCTAAGAGTGAGCATATGAGAAACCTCTTTTAATTAAATAATGGACTGATCACCCGGTATTTAATTAGGCGAGGTGTCACAAATGGCATCAGAGCATCAGGTTCTAGTGTCCATAGTATTTGTACGCCTTTTCACATTTAAGCTTAGCGTTCTTTGATTAGAGCCCTATGATAGGATTGTTGTATTCTTTTACGTACGTGCATTTACATTCTTCTTCTATTATAAATGTATGAATGGTGAATTCATACAACTCGTTTATAAATTTCAGATGCCGCCTAAGAGAGGACGTCAGACTAGGGTAGCAACAAGGGATGAGGAGAGGGAGACTCATCAGGAACCAACAGTTCCGCAGTCGCGGTCGCCACCAGGGAGTATGTTCGCTGTACAGGTCGCCAAGATAGTAGCCCAGGCAATTAATGCAGCTATGACCGCCATGGACACTCATTTCCCATAGCCTCAGCCCCAACCACCAGTGGAACCAAAGATCTAGGCCCAGCCAGGTCCATCTTTTTGGCAGAGAGTCAGAGAGTCATTTTAGAAGGGCCACCCATCGAAGTTTTAAGGTAGCTTTGATGTAGTTGAGGCGTGTTAGTGGAAGAAGAATATACAGTGCCACTTGTGCATGGTGGAGTGTAGTGAGACACATAAGAATATGTTATCTAGTTTCAGACTTATAGGAGAAGCACTACAGTGATAGGAGTCATCACCACCACCGAGGAGAGAGATATGATGATGATTACTCAGTTTTGGCTACGATTTGACTGCAAGTATTTTTCTCCAGCAATTGAAACTGAGATGCAGAAGAAGTTCAGTATGGTGAACCAGGGGGATTACTCCATAGCATAGTATAAGGAGGAGTTAAGACGTTTATCCAATTTTGTTCCTGACAATGAGCAGAAGAAGGCGAGGTTTATAGATGGATTAGCCTAGAGGATTAGTCAACACTTGATCGGCAATCCAACACTCGTGACGTATACTGATGTCATCCATGCAACATTATCACACTGCTAGGATTATTGCTTCCACACAAAGGAAGGCAAGAGAGGAGGTGAGCCCAGCCAGCAGGGTAAGGTAGGTGGGGGTACTATTAGTAAAGTACAGTAGCAGGATAGAAAGCAGCAGGGGAAAAACTCCCAGTAGGGCATTTCTGCCAAGAGATTTATGTTGGGGGCTATCGACTGGATGGTCAGGATTTTTGATAGGGCCAGCAGGGTCCCGATCAGCAATAGCACGTTGTTCATCAAAGCCTCCAGGGCCAAGGAAATGGCGGGGGAGGTCAACAGGGATAGGATCAGTGATAGGGAGGACTTTTTAAGAAGTGTTTCATTTGTGGAGAGGCAGGTCACATAAAGAGAGATTTCCCTAAGCGAGGCAGGGGCAACTACATGACGAGATTCTGGATGCACAACCACTACAATAGTTCATGGGTACGTTCTGGCATGAGGAGGCCGCTCAGGAATCCATTAACCAGGCAAAACAACTAGAATGTGAATGTAATATTTTATGTTTTTCCCTTATGAGCATGGGTATATTTTGAGTGACATTAGGGGAACCACAACATAAAATTTTTATCACTATGATTCGTGAGCGAGTTGGGTTTAGTGGGTAAGTTGGCCGTAATAACCAGATTATATATATAATTATCGTGGGGTAACAGAGTTTTTTGGTGTTAACCACGACAGAGTGGGGGCGTACACTAGGATAATGGTTGCATTACATGAGAGGCTACTTATTTCAAGAATTATGGAAGTAGGGTGTATGATTTCCAAGGTTCGGTTGGTTAACGATGGTTTGGATCTATAGTGAGTATTTATAGTCAAACTTGGGGTTCAAGGTGCCAGGATATGGATTATTTTTTCTAGGTATCACCTGAGATAGGTTCTAGCTTATATATGCGAGTATATATGTCTAAATGTGTTGTATAATCGACGTATATTAATATTCTTATATTATTAATTGTAATACCAGGGAGTAGGGACGTTTTCTTATGTGATTCAGGGTGAATAGGTTTATTATCAAGCGAGGAGATATAACTCGGGATTTATTTTCGCGCAAGGAAACTAGTGATAGTAAGGCTGCAATATTTTATGTTTTCTTTCGTAGCATAAAAGTGGGTGTGTGTGTGTTTATGTCGAGAGATGGGTATTTGAGGGTACATGCTATGGACTGAGGGCCTAACAGATCTCAACAACCGACAATATTAGGTAGTAGTGTATTGGGGGGGGGGGTTCCTTGTTTGGATTTCGCTTTTCGAGATGTCCCACGCATGAAACATAGCATAACGTTGGAAGTGGGGAGATGTTTGGTCGCTAGTACATGGGTTGGGTACCTCGGTTGTTATTCAGGCATTAGTTATAACTATGCGTTGAAAGTTATATTATGGTTTAAGGCTCGTAAAGCTGGGTATCATTTGTGCGATTGAGCACGGGTACAGGGTGTATGGGCACCCTGGTTAACTAATTTCATTTTAAAAATAATTCGCGACTAGAAGTAAGAGATAGGTGTAGTGATCTTAAGGGTAGGTGATTAGGGAGCTAGTCAAAGCTTGGGAGTACTAAACTTATTAGAATTTCGAGGATGAAATTCCTTTGTAAAGGGGGAAGTATGTAACACCCTGTAATTTTGAGGACATTGAATTTAATTATTTTTGGGAGAAATAGAACTTATTTAATTTGGAGAAATTTAAATTTATGATTTGGAGGAATTATTTATATTGGGAGATTTATTTAAGTTGGGGAATTGAGAATTAATTATTCGGATTATTTTTGTGTCACATTTTTTGAGGTAAAAAATTAGAAAAAATTATAAAGTAATTCATATGCCAATTTTGAGTGCACGGTTGATTTCGGATGGGCTGAGATAGTCGACAAAGATTACCCAAGGGTAGTATATGGGTTTCAGGGCATTTTAGGCATAATCGGGCCCACACGGGGCTATTTGGACCACTTTAATTTAGCCCACAATTCTAATTATGTGATTAGCATTAGAAAATCTAAATTTAAGAGTTTGAGGTGGACACAAATCTAGAGGAAAAATATCATATAACCCAAATTAGAGAAGTGTTGACAGACACAATTCTAAAGGAAGAAATCTAGCTTTATAGAGAAGAAAAGAGGGAGAAAGTAAGGAGACTGTGGAATCAAAGGAATTTGCATGTGTGCTTTATGGAATCATCATCAACACCAAGAAATTCAGACTCTATGAATTTGTTAAGGCAAGCGGTTAATTTGTTGCAATGTAAAATTTGTTATCATAGTGGGTGTAAATCGAATTAGCTTTTGGGTGGGTTATCGTGTGAAAAACAGATGTTTGTGAATTTGGGGGTGTTTATGCATTTGGGAGTTCATCCAGATAAAAAGGTGCAAGTAATATTGTGTAGGATCCAAAAAGGTTGATACCCGAGGTATATGGTGTAGTTATAAATTATGTCATTTAATTGGGAAGATTGGAAATCAAATTGTAGAAAGGAATTAAGAAAGGGTTAACTGTGAGGGTTATGAATTGAGGTGATTAGGGGTTAATCCATGTGGTTTAATTCTATTATGAGAATTTTTTTATTAAAAATGCTATACAGATTCTGGGTAAAAGTTATAAAGCTTTAGGAAATATTGTTAATGGCAGATATCTTAAGAAGAAGATGAAGGGGATAAAAATCACGACAGCCTGCTTGAATGACCTGTAGAGTCATTCTAACGACCTGATAATCATTTAAACAACGTTACGAGATGGCGCACAGATCGTTGCAGTTTTGGTTTTGCCTGGACATTTGTTTGGGTTACTTATAGTTTGGTTTGACCTGTACATTTGTTTGGGTTACTTACAGCTTTGGTTTGGCCTCGATATTTCGTTTGGGGTCATTACGGATTAAATGGGGTTTATTGTAAGGAAGAAGTTTATTGTAGATAAATACCTAGAGTTTGGGGAATGGTTATTAAGGGAAATAAAAATGTAGAAAGAGGATCAACTTTATTTAAGGAAATTTTAGTGTTAAATTCTAAAAGGTTATAAGGAAGATTAAGGGAGAGTGTCTGGGTATTTTGGTTGAGTGATGCTATTTTAATAAAATTAATTAAAGTGTGAATTAATTAAAGTTTATTGTCAGGAAATTGACTCGGATATTTTTGGGCTAGTTCCACGGGTGTTAGGCACGGATTAGACGCGTTTAAATTATATATATATATATATATATATATCTGTGTGTGTGTGTGTGCGCGCTTTATAAATATTGGAGTGAATAAGATTTATAGGAATACATACCCCTCTAGTGCTATCATAGGAGGTTGCGAGATGTGGGTGAATCCACGGATTTAGGAGCAGGAAGAGTATAGTTCCCAGGTCATAGCGTCCGTTATTAGAGGTGAGACGCTTTAGGTATGGTTCGATCTCACTCTCGGTGGGAACTATGACAGCCTCCGCTATGTTTATTTTGTTTCACTGATTCAGGGAGCTAACCGAGTCGGGGCGTCTGGGAGGATGAGTATACTCAGGGTGATAGAATTTTAGAGAACATCTAGTTATATGACATGTGGGTGAAAGATGTGATATATATGATACGTATATATGGTGCATATTCATATACGGGTAAAATACATGCAGTGCAATTATATTATATATGATATATATATATAAGAGTGCAAATATTTATATACAGGAAAATTACTTGGAATAAAAAGGGATTCCTTGTATATAACTAGTGAGAATGTTATATAGTGAATTTAAAGAGAATTAATTAAGTTCATGCGATAAATAACTTATGAGGTAAAAGTGAAAATTACTCGGGCTAGAGTAGAGTGTTAAGGAGCTTCAGGAAAAGGCTAGTTAGACGGGGTAGAGTAACTAGGAGGGTTAGGAAGAAACGTTAGGTGTGCACAATAATTGAGAGGTGAGAAGTATCTCAAGTGAGTGCGACACTAACTTAAATATGAAGAGCATTCATGCATTTTAATTCAGTTGAAAAATATTTTTAAAAGGATTTGGGCTCTGACCCATACTTGCAAAATATTTTCAAAATATTTTAGGTGTCCAGCCACAGGGATGACAAACTTGATGATCTGTTTTAGGGATGCATAGCGGCAACAGATGTGGATGACTACCGATGTTTTCTTCAGTTGTGGATGACTGGCGATGCGTAGCTGCAACATTCAGTTGGATTATTATTGTGGATTTTGGATTTTTGTCGATGGTTTATTCGACCAGCCATTTATTTATTTATTCAGTATTGATTTAGATTCATTGGTTGTGTGAATGGTTTAAATTTATATTTATATTGTTGTTGTTGTTTGATAAAAAGATTAAAATTTTGATATCAGCTTTTTGAATACTAGGGGTTAGTATGTTTTAAAAAGTTTTCGACTGTAATGCTAAGTATGAACCGGATGTGAAACCTCTTTTAATTTAATAAAAGACTCATCACCCAGTATTTAATTAGGTGGGGTGTCACAGTATCTTCATGTTTTTTTTTAAAGTTATTTCTCTTATTCACTTTTCTCATTTTCGTACTAACTTGTTGTTCTTTTCTCTCGATGCAGTTTTTATCCAATTTTACCACTCTGTTGGACGACCATGCCAACAAGTCCAGAAGTGCACAAGAGATGAAAGACTCTTTAGAGAAAGATAAAACTGCTTTTGCTGAGGCTCGCCTTTCTTGGGAGAACGAGAGGTGAAACTCAACCAATATTATTGCCGATCTTGAGGCGTCTCAGAAGGTGGTGGTCACCCAAAAGGATGAGTTGGTTGAGGAGAATCAGAGATTGTCCATCAAAGTTCTGTAGCTAGAGAATTAGCTTCCCCAAAGGAAGGATAATATTTATGGTGAGGGCTTTAGCAAAGAGCATAACTACGTCGAGCTTTAGCTAGCTTATGGGGAGGTATCCTTTAAAAAAGGTTGGTATCAGGCTTTAAAACCTATTAGGACTTCTATAGAATCCAAGCTCTTTAACCTTCACTCTCTTGGGCCTAACCATTTTTTCGAGAATGAATAGGGTGATCATGAGCCTATCGACCATTCTGAAGGCGCTCCGTCTGAGGTTCATGTTGATGATGGCAAGGAGCAGATGACTACCAATTAGGGGAAGGCCATTGCAAAAGTTGAGAAAGTGAAGGAACATGGCCTGTAGACTAGAAATTTCTTTTTTCCTTATACAATTTCTCTTTCAAAAACTTGTAAACTCTTTTTATTGTTATGACTGTACTAGACTTGCCCCCCCTTATATATTAAATATAAAATTATTTGTTTGTTCCTTTTTACTCTTTCTATGTGCAGTGATTCTTGCTTGTGGTTTCACTTGTGTTATATGTAGCCTGATGAGAATTGCATTCCCCCTAGATCAGGTTTGGGGATGATCCTTGGGCCCAATATTAGTGTGAAAGCTCACAAAGCATTTGTAAAGATCTTTAATTCATTGAGGGCAAGGAACGTGTAATATAAGAACCATGATGAGATGGTCATTAAGTTGAAGGATAAACTTGAATAAATGGAGGAGATCGGAGCTTCAGTATAAGATGAAGTAGATTCTTTGATGACTAAAATATTTTTTGGTATCTAGTCACATCAGTCAGACGGGATGGCACCCGAGGTACCTCGAGGAGGAGACCTCGAGGGGACAAGTATTCAGGGAGATAAAATGACCCGAGGAGGTTCATTCAAGTAGGTAAGAAATGAGTAGGATCGAATGACATTCGTCCTAGGTGAAGTTTTGTCCAAGTGTGCCAAGAGGGTTGGTGATAGTTCCCAACGTCGCCTTATTCTCAATCCTCCAAACCATGTCCCTGCGAAGTTCCCAAGAGGAGGTTTCTTTATAGGTCATGAAATCACTCCCATGCCCTGTCAGGCATAGTCCCTCGCAAGTACCAAGCGACCCCGCACAACATATATATTCATTTGATAAAGTACATAATATAATATTCTATTTCTGATTACAAACCATTGTCATCCGGGTGAACTTTGTTCTTCGAGCTGGGTTCTTCGAGCCAGGTCTGTTGGAGGCCCTTCGAGGTAGAATGCTACTAGTTACTTACTTGTACAGAGTCTTTGAGGTGGGTCCTGTATACTACCCACATGGAGAATCTTCAAAGTGAGCTCGTTCGACGTGCTTCTTTGTGAACAATCAATTCTCTAGTCTAATTTAATCATTCGTGTGGAGGGGGACACCCCCCACATAGTTAAACGTTATATATTTTCTGAGATCATGAATGGTGATGTACTAAGGGTTGCAACTTCAGAATTGTGAGAACTACCTTATATTGACAATATTTCCACACCCTTTGTAATGAATGAGCAAAAGCCACCACATGATTTTTTTTTTCAAAAAGCGATGTCTATGTTTAAAAATTGAGAATCAAAAAGGATTAGAAAGGCATAAGGTTCTAATCATAGATTGCTATTTGAGGGAGAAAAATTTGGTCGCTGAAAATTTTATTTATTTTCAAGGGAAATGGGGCTTTCTCCTTGTCGCATCAAGCCAAAATTTTCAAAAATGAGTTAAAACATTAATCTTCTTTCTTGATTTTACTGGCTAATGCTAATGTTATTCATTTTTCTATCACGGGTTATGTCTTTGAATCACTCTATTTTTATATGGCTATAATTTGAACTTAGGCCTTTGAATGTCAAAATCATTCTTTATGTAGAGTACTTAACATAATTAAGGACTATTGTATGATTTTTGAAAGCTTTATTTAATCGTAATAATGGTATTTTTTTGGTATTGAAATATACATGCTTATAACTTAGAAATCATTGAGTACTAGCAAAGGTTGCAACCAACGATGGTATATGTCGCTATAGCGAAGCTTCTGGGTTTGTTAAATTTGCCCAAATCGTTATTCTGTAACTTTTACCCAATTTTTATCTTTCAAAAACCTCTTTCACCTTAGAATTTGCATACCTTGATTCAATCTTAGTATCTTTGAAGATATTTTTTATGTGTTCTCAACCTCTTTCTAGTGGATAATCAATATCTTGGTAAGTTGATCCTTCATATATTTTCGATTTGCTACCTCTCTATATTTAGGGCTCAGTCTTAGATGTTTTATTAGATTTCGATGATTTCTTATCGATGATTGATAAGTTTACTTGTCTTGGGATAACATTAATTATTCTAGAGTAGTTTTTTTAGTATGTGTAACCTTGCTTTACTTATTTTAGGGTTTGTCTACTTTTGTGTTTGTATGTGTTAGGATTTTTGAGTATTAGACTTATTTTCATTCATGAGACTATTTCTCATATTTTTTGTATAGGATCCTTTGTTTATCTTATGATATTACCAATTCTCTTATGATTTTTTTATTTCATTGTCTTGTTGTGTGTGATTTTCTGATTATTTTCCATAGCTCCAAAATCTCGTTCACATGTCTCGACTTCCTCCAATAGTTTCAGATTAACCAAACGTTTCTATAAGTTCTCTATGTATTGGGAGATGTATATTGATTTGGATTTACTTTCTGACACTTGTGTTACCGATTGTTGGAACGTAGGTTCCTGAAAAATTTAAACTTTTAATTTCAAAGATGAGATGGTTCACGCAATATTGAAAAATTTTAAATTTCACCAAAAATTTCAGTTTCTTCAAAATTAAAATGTAATTAAGCCAAATTTTTTTTAATGTTTCTTAAACAAAAATAATTCAAGTTCCAAATGAAGACAAACAAAACAAACATGAATTCTACCAAATTAATTAAAGTTGACTTGAAATAAATTCACTAAAATTACCAATATGAAATTTGCACCAAATTACAAAAAAGTTGTGATTAAACAAAATTTTATCTTTTTAAACCTAAGCATGCATCTAGATGATTTTTCCAACATAAAATAAATGCAATCACAACTCCCCGATGTACGACTAAAACTCACAATGAGAAAATCCTAGGACGTACCAGCCCCAAGTCCACTAGATATAGTTTTACAAAAGACACGATAGAAAGACTTACTCAAAAACCTAACTCCATCTCAAGCCTTGACGCTTCTTCATTCTTCCATCTCCACCTAGTCGACAACTCAGACATCCACCTTCATCTCAGAGTCCACCAATGGGGGCACTTCTACCGTCAACACACGAAGTTCGCCTCCATAAGTATACCACGAATCAACAAAACGGAATCCTCCGTAGGAAACTTTCTCCTTTTGGGTAGAGAATGATACCCAGTACCAAAATGACGATCTCAAAGCAATTATATATATTGGTACTTAGATTAAAATAAACTATTGGCTGCAAACTAGTTTTTGTTGGAAGATTAAACTATTAAAAATCGCCAACACAAAATGGGACTTTTGGGTAAGTATTTCTTCTCTCCAAGTGTGGCAAAATGGCTCTCAAAAGTCTGTGAAAAAGTTCCATTCCCACACTACTTAAAAGGGTGGTTAAAAAGGTAGTGGGAAGTTGTTTAAAAAACTGTCGAAAAACTGCAGGAATCTGTCTGTCGTTCGAACGACTTTTAAATCTCGTTTAAACGAGATTGTAGAAATGAATGTCATTCGAACGACTTTATCGAACGAGACTACGAACTTGCAAAGAAAACCCCGTTTGGTATCTCATTTGAATGACCTGGAAATCTTGTTAGAAAGATATTTAAATTTCGTTCAAACGACTTTCTGAAAAAAAATATTTTTCGTTAAAAAATCATTTTTAACTTTGTTTTAGTAAAAAAAATAACACCCAATAAAAAATAAAATCCTAGGCTCTATATATATCATATGCCTTCATACCTTTAGAGACCATGGAAAACTTGAAAGGTTGGTGATGCTAAACATGGCACGAAAACCGACAATGATGATATCTTCAATTTATGCTTGGCCGCTACGTCTTTAACTCAAACGTCATAGGATTGAAGGTCACAAAATTCTATCCAGGACTCAATTAGTTTTGTTTGAAATTAAGCGAACACTTAAAAATTGACTTAATTGGAAATTTATCCTTACAAATCTCCCCCTTTGGCTATTCTAGGATAAAACCAAAATAAAAATCCTACGGGTTGTCAAGCTCATCTAAAAAAACAAAATCCCAGCCAAAAAAAAAGTTTATTGATGCTTGATTGAGACATAGTTGTGAAGCTTTTCTTTCTTTAAAATGTTGCCACTTAAGATGAAAACCTGCACACTTAAACACACCATCAAACGCATAGGGAATATGACAATATAAATTGCATAATTAAAATCTCTCATCTTTTGTCTAACAATGTCTACCCAAGAAAGGACGTCTCTCCCTAAGATAGTTCTTCACAAATTAAAAGGTTTAGATACCATTTCTCCCCATTTTTTTTTAAGAATAGACAAAGTTTAAAGTGCATAAATTAACCCATTTCTCCCCAATTAAAACAAATTTCCCCCCTAAATGTAACAAGGGATAAGTATGATGGAAAAATAAGTGTGTCATGCAATGGTGTATAGAGTTACAAGTACAATAAATCAACATGGAAACAAAAGAGCAACTAATCCAAAGATATATACCTATATCAACACGAAGCATATATGGACTAGATAGCAAGGCAAATACTGAAAAACAAATGATACCATATATATGTATATACTCAAATGATACCAATGCCTCACAAGAACATATAAATAGGTATATATACCACACAAGACACAAAATACAATAAGTTTTCCCCAATCATATGTAATAAATGTGTCTACATAACCATGTGGTAAATGGAGTGAATGGGTGTGAACTAGAGATAAAAAAATTATGATCCAATCACTTAAAAATGTTCAAGGAGTTCTAATTGATTGCAAAAACTTTATCAAACATAGATTTAACCTCATGTTACAAGATAAAGTTAATTCAAAGAACAAATAATCAGAATGGATACAAGCCTAGAATTTTGATGATTCTACAAACAAATAGAGTCATGACAAAATAAGCATAACTAGGATGCATTGTCATTGTGAAAACCCGTTGATATTTCCATCCAAACTCACTCATAAATAATAATTCTTTTCTTTTCTTTTGAATGAATATACCAAACTAAACTATGTAGGCATTGGCTACTTTTTACAATGTCTCACTTTTTTAGGTCCTTGCAAATGGTGGCTTTCACGCAAAGGAAATTTGCTCCTTCCGTAGCCCTTTTCGTTCACCCTCATATATATATATATATATATAATTCAAACAAATCTCACGTCCAATGGTTCTTACATTCACAAATCCTCCATAGTCATAAAAATATGTAGATGACAAAATTGATAGGAGAACATCTCATTTAGCTCAAATATACATGTGAAGTTAAAGTTCAAAAGATCTCTTGTATGTGTGTAAGAGGCATACAAAAAGAATCCATTAAGCAACTCAAAATCAACCTTCTCCAGGCAAGCATGATAAAGAATATTTCAAGAATTTAAATTCATAACCAAAAGTTTTAAACACATGGAAGCGGGGGAATGATATAGGATTCAAACACAAGTATATTCCACATAAAATATGTAGAACTAAACTACACAAAAAGGAAAAACAAAATATCTTTTTGAGTTTTTCAAAAAAAAATTCAACTCAAAAGACAAACAAAATCTTTTTGTATTTTTTTAAATAAGAACCAATAAAAAAATAAAATACAAAATATACACATATCATAATTATCATAAAATTTATATGATGAAGCATAAACTAGAATATGACAAACAAACATACAACTAGCAAAAATCTTTCACGAGGCACAAAAGCTAGTGTAAAGCTAACACAATCAACCTTTAGATTTAGCAAGTGAGCAACCATGTGAAAGAAAATGATAATCCTGAAGCCCATCATATAAAGCCTACAAATCGGATCTCCTAACTCATATGAGTGAAACACAACTCTCTCGGGATTTGGTGACCTTGGTGACTCTACCCTCGGATTTCCTAGTACCATTTCTAAGATCAAAACAAAACCTCCTAAGGAGGACCTTTTGACCACAAAGTGTGCAAGTGAAAACATGAAATAAATTATAACCTAAGGATTGATTTTTTCTAGTGTTCCTAGACGATTCTCTCAAATTCATGGTTTTGGCTTTATTAGCGGAAGCATTTTGAGTATCGAAGCCAATACCGCACATGTCGTCTTTTATTTGGACGGTGCTTAAGATTTTATCTAATTTCTCCGTTGTATGATCTCATTATTATTCAAATTTTGAAAATGGATCCTTTGTATGATCTCATTCTTCTTCATTAAATTTTGGCTTGATCACTGAGAACGACATCACTTTTGAATTGTAAGAAACACGTGTCTTGAAATTTGTCCCGATCACTAGATTTTCACCCATACACTTCCCATTACTTTCCCATATTTTCATATATTTCCCCACACCATCACCTATCATCTCCATATCATCTTTCATTTTCAAATAAAAAAGTGTTGATTCCAAATGTTAAATGTCTTCAGTGTTGGTTTGAAAAGAGAGAGGGAAAAAAATGAAAAAAGCAAAAATAGAAGAATAGAAAGAAAAAAATAGAGAAAAAGAAAAGAAAAATTGAAAAAAAAGAGAAAAGAAAAGAAAGAGAGTTTTTAGTTAGTAGTGAGTTTTGAAATAAAGACATATGTTCTTCATGTATTGAACACTCCTATCACACATCGCATATCCATCTATCACTCATCCATCATCAATACCATCCTAACTCATATCATCATATCCCATCCTTCTCATTTCATTTCCCCCTCACCCAATCATCCATGTTTTTCCTTAGGTGTTTGGGCAAATGAAAGTCAACGTGGTGAATAAATCGACGTTCTCACTATAGTGATTAGCATTCTTTCATGAGATCATTGTCTTTCTTATTGTTCGTTTTTTCTTATATGTGTGTGAGACATTTAAACTTAATTACATTTACTCACCTCCTCACACACAAGAGCTATACACTTACCCTAATCTTGAGAGTTCATTTGAGAGAGATATATCCCATGAGATTTTGAAGTTGAAGCGTTGATTCCGAAAAGGCAATCTAGGAATTACTCTCGTGATACTCGACCCATTTTGATTGATTCACACTACACACGTTGAGTTCTAGGAAGGGTGTGCATTGTGTATTCATTTAGCTAAACTTTTTACACATTCTAGCTTGTATTTCTGAAATTATTTCTCTCATAATGGATTTTGCAATTATTCTATGTATAATAAGAGATTGACTGCATTTCAACAAATCCTTTTAAATAAAGAATTTTGTGGGTATATTTCCTGCAAATCCTCACGAGACACAACTCGTCCTGTAGGGCAACCTATAAGTTTAAAGGCTTGTTGCACATGCTAAGTGCAATCACAAGTGCCCGCGAAAGTGGTACACTTTGGGTTTCTTATCTTTCTCTTTCTCTCTATCTTATTGCTCAAGGACTAGCAACTCTATGTTTGGGGGTAGTGTGATAAGCACCCAAAAGTGTATATTTTATACCCCGAATAGATATATTTTTGTTGCTAATTTTCAGCAATTTGGGTCTTATGCACTTTATTGTATATTTTGTTGGTCGAATGCATGTTGCGGTGTTCAAACGGGTATTTCAAGGCAATTTTACGGATTATGGAGCTAATTAGACCTTGTACTGTACCCTAGCCTATGCTAAACCTATCTAAACCTATCCCGAACCCCATGTGTGTTTAGTTTGTGCTTTTTAGATTTTTCTTAGATTATTAGTTTGAGTCGTTTTATTTTTAGAGTTTATTTTTTATTTATTTAGTATTTTCTAGGTTTTGTTTTCTATTTTTCTATTTTACTTTTATTAATATAATTTTATTTTATTTTATTTTGATTTTATTAGTTTTTAGCTTTTATTAGGATTAGATTTTTTTAGGATTTCATTAATTTTTTAGTTTTATTTGATTTTACATTTATTTAGGATTTTAGTTTTTAGTTTAATAGATTTTTATTTTTTATTTTTATTTTTTTTAGTTTCTTTTTTATTTGAGTCTTTATTTTATTTTTATTTTTTTAGTTAGTTAGTGTTATTTTTAGGTGTCCAAATTAAACACACACATAACTCACTCACACCCAAATACCATACACCCTAATACACACAATCACCTCACTCATCCCCACCTTATTCCCCTACCCTCACCACACATTATTCCTCCCTCACCCATCTTTAACCTCCCACCTCATTCTCTCTCCTCCACCATTTCTAACACAAACCATCTTACTCCATTAACAAACACACACAACTCTACCTCTCTATCTCCTAAAACATTCATAACCTAACCAAAACCATTTCACCAACACCACCACCTGTAACCCATTTTGGCAACCCATAAACCTTCAACTGTCAGACCTCCAAACTCGCGACCTAGCATACCAAATCCCCAATGTCGGCCAACCCGAACAGACCCAAGCCAGAATCCCTTAAACCTAACCCGAGACCTCAAGCCCGAACGATGCTCCATACCTGAACCCGATGCCCCTCTCAACCCATTGTCTAACCCGCCAACTCGCATCCACCCCTGTCCAAAACTCGATACCTGAGTTCGAACCCGAACAACCTCCGACCCAATTTCCATCCCCATCTCCCATTTCCAATATCCATTTCAACCTAAGACCCATTTCCTCTTACACGACTTCTTCCATCTGCCAAACAAATAAACCAAAAGTCAAAACAAAGACCAAGCCAATGTCTACATGTCTTTTACCCAACTTATCCCCTTTTACCCAAAATGTCCCCAACACCGTTTAATTCACCTTTCCCTCATGTCTTCCCATTATACCCTCTAAACTAAATCAGATTTTTATTCCCTCACCTCTCATCCACATGACCTCACACAACCCACGCACATTGGTACATTTCCCTATTTTGACCCCAAGTACACACACCCCATGCTCTTGCACCTCAATTCTTCCAAATATACCCCCATGCTCCATGCCTACTATTTAAGGAGAAGAAGACAATTTTGAAAAAAAAGCTAGAAACGCTATCTAGGGTTTTGTAGAGAGAATTTTAGAGAGAGATAGTTAGAGTTGAAAATAAATTAGGTAGAATATTTTGTAAATAGTTTTATTTTATTTTTTTATTTTTGTTAGAGATTAGTGAGTGATAAATTAGTGATAAATTCATTTGAGTGTGTTTTTATTATTAAAAATAAATTGGAGGCTCTAATTGAATGGATGATGTACAAATTCAAGGATTGAAGTCCAATTTCACTCAAAGAGATTTGGTTTGATTATTCTTCTCTTCTATTTCATTTTATTAGCCTTTGATTATTTGTTCATCATGTTTAATATCATGTTAGGCTAAATCCCACTTTCAAGGAGTGGGGTGAACCCTTATTTGATGTTATTTTGATTTACTTAGTTTGATTAATTGAAAATTCCCTTTGAATCTTAATTTCAATCCCCCACCCTTAAATTTACACCTCAAGAGAGGGTAAATGATTTTCGAGAGAAAATCAAAATTCTAGTTATAATACACATTTTAGATTCAAACTAGAGATAGGGGTTTCTTAAGTGTGGTATTATTACTTGAATTTCAACTATATTTTCATTTTCTAGATTTACATAAATTTTGATAAATCAATCCTAGCGGGTGATTAATTAAAAGGAGTGTAGATCTATTTTCTAGAGTTGTGGGGGGTTAAACTTAATTTTTTCTAAAAGATTACTATTAAAATTACACTTGCAACGAGAGTTGATTTGTAATTTTGATATTAATTTGGAAGAATTAAAATAATTAAATCAATTAGTTAGAATAGCTAAAATTTGTGGTGTAGTTCCCACTCCTTGATTGCTCTCACATTTATTTACCTCACTTTTTCTCTTATTTTAGTGTTAGACTTTTTTTTTCATTTTATGCACTTTTTAGTTAGTTGTTTTCATCTCTCATTTTAGTTTAGTGTTATTTCACTTCTTCTCACCCAAAAATTGTTTTAATATTTGAAAAACTAAAAAAAATTAGAAAAAGTAAAAAAGCACAAAAAGAAAATAAAAAGTGAATTACAATTGAGTTTGTCTCTAGCTTACCCCCTTGATTTGAATTGATACTCTTACTTAACTCTACACTTGAGTTTGATATTATTTTGTAGGTATTTTGAGGTTTTGATTAGAGGAGCTTTTCAAGCAACGACGAAAAATATACGGAAAAAGTCTTTCTATCAAACTACACTCCAAATCAAATTTGACCCGACTCGAGTCTCTCAATCTCCACTATTCTAGACTCGAGTAAACTCCTACTCTCTTCAAACTCAAGAATCTCTTTCTTCATAACCTCCATTAAACCTCGAAGAATTTCTCACCTTCTACGTACTCTATCTTATCTCTAAGAGTTCTCTCACATACCTTAAGATCTTTAATTAAAATACTTTCATCATTACCTATGGCACATTCTCTCATTTTTGCTTCCAACTTCTAGTTTTCGCTTTTTAATTTCAACGATTCCGCATACAACTCACGAAAGGCTACTTGAAGTTCACTCCCCCCCCCTTCTCCATTCTCACTCTATTTATCATTAAACTCATGGGATTCACAAATAATGTCCACAGAAGTGTCATGTATTAACTTATCATCAACGAAAGATTTTTCACTATCGCTCACATTACTAGCCATGAACATGGTAAAGTTGCACTCAATAGGGGGAATCGGGCCCCTCTTTGGGTTCATTATCAGTAAAGATGGCATTATATGAAATTAGTTTCCTTAGTTTGGTGGGACACTCGCATGACCTATGGCCATAACCCTCACAACCATAACATCTATTCGACTCGTCCCTATTAAGGTTTTCATTACTATTTTTAGGGAATTTCCCATCTTTATTATGCTTAACTTCTCAAACTTCTTATAAGCATTTTTAAGTTTGTCTTTATTAATCTTAAGAAATTTTTTAAACTTCTTAGAAACAAAGCCATTTCATCCGAGTTAATATCAAACTCATCATCTGAAATCGATGTTTTCTCCTTTCGAGCTTTCAAAGCTATTCCCTTATCTTTCTTCTTCTCATCCTTGAAGGTAAACATGTTAAGTTCATAGGTTTGTAAGTCACCTACACGCTCTTAAAGTTTCGTAAAGTTTATAGTGCTTATAGAATTTAAAACGGTCACTTATGGAATAAACGTATTGGTTAATGACATTAAAATTTTCTCTACAACACAGTTGTCAGGTATCTTTTCTCCCAAATTAAAACATGAATTCACAATATCAGACAATCTCGCATGGAAATTATCAAAAGTCTCACTTTCTATCATCTTAATGATTTCAAATTTAGTGGTGAGGTTTTGGAGTTTAGAAGCTTTAATAACTCTTGTACCTTCATAGGTGAGTTATAGTATATCCATGCCTCCTTAGATGTTTCACACGTCATAATTCGATAAAACTCCTTCGGCGTGACAGAACTAAAAAGGCATTTAAACCTCTAGAATTAAATTTGCTAGTTCAAGCTCATTCTCACTCCACCTTTCTACGGGTTTAGGTACACAAACTTCTCCCTGTATACATGTTTGTGGGGACCACCCTCTAACAACCGATTACCAAACCCGCTCATCTAACGATTTAAGTGTTAACCTCATACGCGCTTTCTAATACACATAATGGGAACCATAAAAAATAAGAAATTTTCAAAAAGGTATATTTTCCATATTTAACCCCAAAAATGATCTTAACATAATAAATTAGTGTTCCTACTCTGATACCAATTATTGGAACGTAGATTCCCAAAAAATTCAAACTTTTAATTTCAAAGATGAGATGGTTCACACAATATTCCAAAATTTTAAATTTCACCCAAAATTTAGTTTCTTCAAAATTAAAATGACATTAAACCAAACAAAAATTTAAATGTTTCTTAAACAAAATTAATTCAAGCGCCAAATTAGGCTAAACAAGCCAAACATGAATTTTTCCAAATTAATTAAAGTTGACTTGAATTAAATTAGACTAAAATTTCCCATATGAAATTTGCACCAAATTACACAAAAATCATGATTAAAACAAATTTTATCAATCGTGATTAAAACAAATTTTATCTTTTTAAACCTAAGCATGCATCTAGGTGATTTTTGCAATAGAAAATAAATGCAATCACAACGTCGCATTGTACGAGGAAAATCCACAACGAAAAAAATCTCGGACGGCCCAGCCACAAGTTCACTAGGTATGATTTTACAAAATAAACCACAGAAAGATTTATTCAACAACCTGACTCCCTCTCAAGCCTTGACGCTTCTTCGTTCTTCCACCTTTGCTTAGTCGAAAGTTGAGGAATCCACCTTTGTCTTGGAGTCCACCAATGGGGCGCGACTACCGTCAACATGTGAAGTACGCCTCCATATGTACACCTCGAATCAACAAAATGGAATCCTCTATTGAAAACTTTCTCCTTTTGGGTATAGAATGATACTCGGTGAAAAAATGATGATCTCGAAGAAATTTTATATATTGGTACTTGGATCAAAATAAACTATTGTGTGTAAACTAGTTTTTATTGGAAGATTAAACCATTAAAAATCACCAACACAAAATGAGACTTTTGGGTAAGTATATCTTCTCTCCAAGTGTAGAAAAATGGCTCTCAAAAGTTTGAGGAAAAGTTCCCTTCACGCACTACTTAAAAGAGTGGTTAAAAAGGTAGTAGGAAGTTGTTTACAAAATTATTGAAAAATTGCAGGAAACTGTTGGTCATTAGAACGACTATTAATGCTCATTTGAATGAGATTGCAGAAACGAATGTCGTTCGAACGACTTTATTAAACGAGACTACGAATGAGATTGCATAGAAAACCTCGTTTGATATCTCGTTCAAACAACTTGGGAATCTCGTTCAAACGAGATTCAAATTTCGTTCAAACGACTTTTTGAAAAAAAATTATTTTCTTTAAAAAATAAAAACTTATTTTAAACTCCATTTTATTAAAAAAAAATGATACCCAATAAAAAATAAATCCAAGTCTCTCTCTATATATAGCATATGCATTCATACCTTAATACACCATGGAAAACTTGAAAGGTTGATGACGTTAAACATGGCACGAAAATCGATAATGATGATATCTTCAATTTATGCTTGGTCCCTAGGTCTTCAACTAAAATGCCATAGGCTTGAAGGTCACAAACTTCTATCCTATGACTCAAATAGTTTTGTCCTTAATTAAGATAACACTTACAAATTGACTCAATTGGAATTTTTTCCTTATCACTATAGAAAGATAATTAATTAAACCAGATTGTGTTACCCCAATCTGGTTAGAGAATTTTATTCCGCGCTTGTGGATGGTCAAGACATATTTGGTGATAGATTTCTATCTTTCAAGGCGAGGGGAGTAAACTTCAATATTTATACTGAGTGGAGATAACTACTTTTATGTCCTAGTTTAAGAAAACCCCAACTAACCATACAAGTCAGTTATTGGTGATCCTTCTAAACGTGAAGTGATTACCTTGTTGAGTGATAACTATTGTCAGTCTTGGACTGGAGAGAATTATTCCCAAGCATAGTAAGGACTTTTACATTTTTAATATGGTAGTGTCCTTTTCTATTTTCCCACATACCAGCCTCACAATGTATCTTTCAAACATGCCTGACTATTGTATGCTATTAGAAAGGGGTGACCATATGTGTTTGTGTGATTTGATGTTGGAGACGGCCTTTGCTCACACTTTAGATGATAAAAAAAACTTGCACTTTGTCCTATGGTCATTTGATCGTGCACTTGATTTTAGAGTTTATGCCTACTATTTTCCAGATGAAGTACAGTATAAGCTCCAGTCAGCATTAATATTTTAATCTTATTATCGATATATTATTCAACCTGGTGACTATAATGGACTTCTCGTGCCACCTCATGTTGTCCCTTAACTAACTCCTTATCCTTCCCATATATCATAAGCTTCTAGTGTACGCTACTTGACTAAAGATGAACTAGATTCTATTATTTATCCTTTGTTTACTCAATTTCATTCTATCTTGTTGCTCGTCTTTGATGACTTTGGAATTTTTTTCCTTTATGATTTATGAGTTCAGAGATTTCTTCCTTCTGCAATGACTTTCATCACACCTTTGACACTCAAGTAAATAATTTTGGGGACCTCATAATGGTGTTATTGATATGTGTTCAGTGAAGAGTAAGAACCGATGTATTTTGTTTTGGGGATTTGTTTGTTTGAGATTTTGAGAGTTTTTGGATTTGATTTATATTGATTATTTCTCTTATAATCCTTGTGACTCTTCACTTTAGTCAAATGCTTATTACATTTTAGCGTACCTTATATGTCTTTTTCATGATATATTTTCTCTCTCAATTTGTAGTTAAACTTAAATGCTATTAGGCGTATTATTCTCATGGTATACATTGCCTAAACTTCATTTAATTATTTACTCACTATATGGTTAAATGCCTATTTGTTCGTATAATTATCATATTATATTTTCTTAAAATTCTTCATTTACTTTATCTCATTATGTGCGTAGTTCTTTCCCGTGCCATTCTTCGTGACAAAAGGGGAGAATCATATTTATAAAAAAAATCACCTTGTTCTCCCACATTAGTGCTTGGATAAGTGTGCTAGTGTGTGATAGGAATGTATTTCTATAAGAAGCTACTTTGACCAATAAAGATAGCTTATTTATCTTATTATAATTATTTTCTTGCATCAAATATAATTTTCTATTTTTATAAGACGAGTATTAAAATTGTAGACTTCTTTCATTTGCTTGTAATTATCCATTGTATATTTTTTTACGAAATTCGATAATGGGATAGATTATAAGAGTATAGAATAATCAAAGACGTCAGACTAGATTGTACAAATTCCTTTCCAAAACATTTTTAATTCTTTTTCCCAGATTTCCCTGAAAAGCTTCATCTACTTCAACCTGGATCATTCTTGCCGAACCTCAAGTACACCACCTAGGAAATGTATAAGACTTTTTTTTTTTTTTTTAATAAATCAGGAATTTTATTGCAACTGTAGAGAGAAAAGCCCTCTCACATGGCTTACAATCAAATCAAACAAAGACCTTTACTGAAACTACTAAAATGGAAGCTCTAATCTCTCTAGGGAGATCACAATAATTTTGAAAGCTAACAGAACTTTGATGATAGGATCCATGATTGGCAAGTAACACTGCAGTTTTATTGGCTTCTGAAGAACATAACTTTATGATTCCTTGAATCATTGAGATTGATTATGGCACACTGACTTGGAACCTCTAGTAGCAGATCTGGTAACCCTTCTTTTGGCTGTAATCACCTTTTTATTTCCTTTGGCTTTAGTCTTCTTTCGAAAAATCACCATAGGCTTCACTGTATGATTGTCCTTTCTCTCCTTACTATCCAATTTTTCTGTCAACAAAGATGAGAACATATTCAAATCCTCCCAGTCAGATTTTTCCTGAATATCAGACTTTTCATTATCTGAGTGGTATCCCCTTTTGGACTGCTGCACTTTATACTTCACCTTATCCATTTCGGTTCCTGTACTGTAATACTTTTCTTCACATAAATTGATCCCATTCTCTGATATTAAATTTCCAATGTTCAATTCCTCCATGCTGTTTTCATTCCATTCACCTTCCTCTTCTTCAGTATCCTCACTGCTATCATCATTAACTTCAGCAATTGACACCATACCATTCTGAATAGGAGACCTTACTTGTTTGTCTATATCTTCAACTTGCATTCTTATGATTGGTTCTTCAATAACTATGGGAAGATGCTTGGTTAAACTGGTAGAGGCTTCTGATTGGAACTTCAAGACATGATGCTTCTCGGACTCCTTTGCTATAGGTCTATACTTCCAAACTGATTCTTGAAATTTGGCTGAATTCTTTAAAGGTTGCATATCTTGTTCAACAACTTTCTTGCCATTCTTATCAGGATTAATTTTGATCTCCTTCTTAAACATACAATTTTCTTCTTGATGCCCAAGTTTGAAACAATGAGAACAATAAGAAGGCATGTTTTCAAATTCGATAGATTGCCAATAACCAACATCACCACACCCTATCCAAATTCTATAGGGTCTTGGCTTTAGAAGATCCAATTCTACACAAACCCTAGCCACACTAGGTCTGTGAATATTTTCAGTGGATTGATCAATCTTAAGGGGATTTCCAACAGCCTGAGCCAACGAGAACAAAGGTTCTTTGGCAAAAAGATGAATAAGTAAACCTGGGAATTGTAACCATATGGGAACAAGGGGACTTTCTTGATGAGATCTAAATAAAGGGGACCATTTAAAAGTTCTCATAGGGAACTTACCAATATACCATTGATCTTTCATCCATAGCCTCATAGATTCACCCCTTGGTGAATTATTTTCATAATTGGAAAATCATTTTTAATTAACCTCTTTGGATAAGTTGTCAAATACATTATGCAAATATACTCTTCACATAGAAAATTTTACTTTTTTTAGAAATTGCATGTTTTTCATGTATTTTACATGTGGGTGCTCTTAGTTGGAACAAATATATTTGGAATTTTGCCAAAATATATTTTAAAAGTATTTTGAGGAAAACCTAGATAAAATTCCTGGAAACTTTCATGGGATGCTCTTCGGAGCTTCGCCGTATCGAAGCTTTTCTTCACTGTAGCGAACAATCCTTGATGATAGTTTGTCCTTCGTGCTTTTTTCTGGTCAACAGTGCGGCTTGCTTTGCTTCAAGTTTGCAAAAGGGAAGATTTTCCTCGCTACAATGATGCTACTAACGAACAAATATAATAGTGTGTTGAAAGCACTTTTTGGAAGATCTTTCCTGAAGATCTCATTGGTAAGTGTTCCAAGTACACATTTTCAATTAATAAACTTTTAAATGTGACTACTTGATACCTTAAGAGTTTTACATCTGACCTATTTTCCTCCTGATCTTTATAAATCATGCCCATATAGTTATGTGTTTAATACTCTTGCAAACCAAGAGTTAAAATTTAAGAAAAATCTTTTGATGGTCATTATTTCAATATTTGAGAGCATATTTTTTACCCCTCTTCTTTTAATTATTCAAGACAAAAATACTTGAGAATTATTTACTCATCTTTGTGTTCAAATCAATTTCAAAACTTTTGTTCAAAAGTATATATTTTCCCTACTATGTCTTGAAAAATTCATTGTGAGAATTAGATAACCATACCCATGTAATAAACCTAGCCAAACTTTTATAATTATCTCTCAATCCTAAGTGTAGGTTTTGTGGTTTCTAGAAAGTTCTATTCTTGAAACAAAGTTAATACAACTTTAAAAAATATTTTATGGTCAGGAGTATTTAAAGACACTGGGTGCGGACTAAAATAGGTGAAGGTTGTGTAGCATTCTTTAGATGTCAGAGCCTTCCTCATACGATATGGTGTGAAAGAGTTTTTAGTGAAAGTTGTGTAACTGTCTTGCAATTTTCTTTTGTAAAACTTTTCCATAGTGCATTTATTGTTCTTATCGGCCCAAAGTTTCTCTTCTTAGTGAGTTGTCCCTCGTACGTTCATTCTTGTGATTATTTTACTTTTCTGCATCTTTTATAATCATTGTCTTTATTTTACATATTAGGAAAATATAAATATTTTACATATTACGAAAATATATACTTTTGTATAAAATAAATTATTTTACATATTACAAAAATATAAATATTTATGTTTCTCCCCAAATGGCCAAAAACTATACGTTTCTGGAAAAATAAGGAAGATTTGTTAGTTTTGTGTGAAAATATTATGTTTCACTATTACATAATAATTTAACTTTGATCGCTTATAAAAAGAAACATTTCGAATGTTATGTTGGAAGCATGTTGAAAATTTAATATATGTCTAAGAGAAATGTTATATCTCAAACACATATCCCCATAATTTTACATTAAACACTTTTAAGATTGTACATTTGGGGTGGAGTACATGCATTTATTGCTTTTAGAGATAATTTGGGGAATATTTTTGCAGGTGAAAAGTATTAACCCAAATTTATTTTTTTCACAATTCTTTTAATATATGATAAGTCTTTATCTACTTATATTTTCGGGATTTTTACAAATTAGTCATGTTTACTAAGTAAATAGTGAAATCTGTTCTCCCATTTTTATTTTGTTGGTCAAATCCTAATAGAATTGAAGTCTATACATGTGACAAATATTTATTTATGTAAAAATCCCTCATAACAAATATTGATTTATCAAAATAACCTTCTTATCATGCAAACATGAGGTGTGAGCATTGAAAATCCCAATATTATCAAATTTTCCATAATTGTTTGTCTAGTTACCCAATCACTCATTCTCGCGATCTATCAATTTCGTAAATTTAACTTTGTTGAATTTGGGCATTTAGATCTGTAAAACGAGAGGGTTTTTGACATATTAATTAATTGAATTTATCAAAAACAATTACGATTGGTATATCTGCTTTGTTTATGATTATTTAAATATGTTCACCTTATATGTGTTTCTCTCTCTCTCTCTCTCTCTCTCTCTCTCTCTCTCTATATATATATATATATATATATATATATATATATATATATATATATATGTGTGTGTGTGTGTGTGTGTATTGTAAAAGATTTTAATTTCTATATGTTATCCCATTCGTTTTTTGCAATTTTAATATAAAATGTACAATATATGTAATACTGAATGTATAGTTAATTTGTTTTGAAGAGTTTGGTGTTTTGGGGTAGATCAAGACACTTGAGTTTGTCTTTGTTTTTTGAAATGATTTTGAATATTTATTGTATGTATGCATATAGTGTCATAAGTAACAAAAATTTGCATACGGTTATGATATTAATGGTATATAACATGTAGTGAATATTTAAGATGATTGGTATATGATAATCAGATGATGATCGTAAACTAATATTTAGTATTTAACTAAAATTATAATTTATCTTACCATTCTGATATGTGTACCTCATAAGCAATTTACAATCTCTATAAACTTAAAAAATATAAGTCTGTAATTAATTCTTCATTCATCTAACCCCTCCACGTGTCAAACCCTCCTTCTTAATTATTATTTTTTACAACCCCTCTAAATATATCTAATCCATCACATATTCTTCTCGCTCTCTTTCCCACATTTTATATATCTAAGCCATCACTTATTCTTCTCACTATCTATCCCATATTTTATATTTTATATATCTAAGACATCACTTATGATTTTGTATATTTATTGTATGTATGCATACAATGTCATAAGTAATAAAAAATTGCATACGGTTATGATATTAATGATATATAACATGTAGTAAATATTTAAGATAATTGATATATGCTAATCAGATGATGATCATAAATTAATCTTTAGTATATATCTAAAATTATTATTTATCTTCCCATTGTGATATGTGTACCTCATAAGTGATCTATAATCTTAATAAACGTATAAAATATAAGTCTGTAATTAATTCTTCATTCATCAACCCCTCCACTTGTCAACCCCTCCTTCTTTATTTTTTTTTTGTTTCACAACCCCTCTCTATATATCTAATCCATCACTTATTCTTCTCACTCCCCTTCCCACATTTTATATTTTCATAATCCTTTATCTCTCCCTCTTGATTATACTCTTTCTCTACCAATTATTTACCCCATCTCTCTCTCTCTCTCTCTCTCTCTCTCTCTCTCTCTCTCTCTCTCTCTCTCTCTCTCTCTCTCTCTACCTCCTTTATATATATTTCCCATATTATTGTCCACCGCTCATTGTATTTTTAACTTTTTTCGGGTTAAGAATATATTTTTAGCTCATCGTTTGGTTAACGTTCTTCACCTCATTGTACGTTTTGATTGTTTAATAATGTAGACTAATTTTGGTCCGTTCATTCTTTCACTCGACTAATGTAATTTTCTTATAGTAGTAAAATGTAAAAACCCACCACTTACATTTCATAACCCTATAGTTTTATTTCTAAGTTTCACTTTTTCTTTCAATTCAATGTAAGTGTAGTTTTTTTATACAAAAATGCGAATCTCCAAGTAGTTAGAATAATGCTCTTATTTTATTTTTTTATGAAAAGATGAAAATAAAAAGATATATGTAATTTTAACAACCCGCTTATCAAAATAAGACGTGGCCAACCCGATACTCCAATGATAACAGGAGTCATAAATGGACCATTCTCAGCATAACAATAATAAAATGAGTATACGGGATAACTACCCCAAATTTTGGAAAACGGATTGTCAAAGTTTTTATTTTATAATTTAGAAAGAATCCTTTGAACTAAACAATTTGCAAGAAAGTGGATATCCAAAAGACTTGGATTACATCCGCATCAAGTATACAATAAAGGAACCGAATATGTTGTCGGTCAACAGTCTACACAACCCATGCATGACAAGTTCATTAAGTTACATAGTACATTTCATTAGACAATTACAAAAGTTTGGGCCACATGCTCGAATAAATAACCCGATCATAACTAGAATACAAAAGAAATGAGGGCGTCTATAACAAAATATCCCGCAACATCCACAAATTGTTGCAGCTCCAAGACACAGTGATAGGGAAGTCAATACGGGCATCCTTACGACGGAGAACCTGAGCAAATAAAAGATTCATGTATAACAAGAAATATGAACGGGTCAGGGCCCAATTTTATATGATCACCAGATGAATAAAGAGTATGACAGTTATGAATAGTTAATCATGACTGATAATGATAAGAATCTACCTACTCAAACTGATAACATCAACTACAACATTGAGAATGACCATAAATTTTATTCAGTTATACAAGAGGATAAGAATAAATATTATTAACTATGAATTACAATCCATTACTCTATTTTCATTTCATCATTCCTTTTCACATTAGGAATCTTATTCAAAGCTCTTTAATTCTTAGAGCATTACACCATCAATCAAGTCCTACTTGAATAAGAATAGTTCTATTCAATTATATATAACGATTCTAAGACCGTCCTTCCGAGTTTCCCAACTGGAGACGCCCCTCGATAGCTATCATCTTCCAGGGCCTATCAAACAAGACAACCTGGGCATCCTATAACGCAACGCCGGGAAGTGGCCATATACCTTCGACGGTGAGTCATAACCACACCTGGAATGACCTCACTTTGAACAATAAATACATAATACATAATAACCGGTCCTATGGCCGAGGACTATAGTCTCCCTGCATTCACTAGCCATGGGACATCACCTCATGCACTAACTTCCCTTATGATAGGTATTTAGAGAGGTGTGTTTAAGTAAATTATCATTTACAATTGTTATTTCCATTTTGACATATTTATATTGTAATAACCCTCGCTTTTAGGAGACTCATTTTATATTAATTTACCGCATGAAGTAATTATATAAAATGTTGGGAACTAGAGTAAATATTAATTGAATGAGTTAAAAGTTAATATTTACTAGATTGATGCATATTTACTGTATGTGAAAGTAAATATCATCATGTTGTATGTTTTATAGTGTCATGTGTTATAAATGACATTATGGTTTAAATGAAATCGGAAATTAAAGTGAACTATAAAATTGTCGGATGCCATTTTAGAGGGCGTAGTTAGTCCCAAAATATGCGAGACAGTAAAAATAAGTGCCATATTGTATTTTTAGGTTCCGGGGACTTTCGACTGGTTTTAACTTAAATACGTATTTGGAAGTCATTTTAATGAGGTATTAACCATTTAAGTTGGGAATTTTAGACTTAAGCCACAATTTTAAGTCTTGCCCTTATTTCATTTCTCATTTGTGTGTTACCAAACCAAGAGAGAGAGAGAGAGAGAGAGAGAGAGAAGAGGAGAAATGAGAGATATTGAATATTGAAGCTTGGGATTGCATCTACCACAAAGAAATCTGAGATTTATACTTCAAGGCAAGTTTTCTACGTGCTAATATATGATTTAATATGGGTAAATTGTGTTCATAGTTGTGTATTGGTATAAATGAACAAATATGAGTTTTATGGATTTTATCGTGTTTTAGCCCAAATCTTTGTCTATAATGATGAAATTGTGGGTTATAGTAGTTAATAATAATTTAAGATGAATTGGGGTAGATTAATGATGTTGGATGTGTGTAAAAATGGAAGAGATTTGAGATTTGGAGAAAAACTAGGGTTTATAACCCGTATCCCCCCTCTTGGCCCATTTGCAGGGGCGAATCGATTCGGACCCTGGGGAGAATCAATTCATCCCCTGGGGCGAATCGATTCGCTAAGGGGACAGTTCCCAGGTCTGGGCACCCGAATCGATTCGGGTTAAGGCCGAATCGATTCGGTTATTACAGAAAGTTGGGTTCATCACCCGAACCGATTCGATTTTTAGGCGAATCGATTCGCTTTATGGGGCAAATCGATTCGGCCCTAGGGAGAATCGATTCGGACCCTACTGTTTTGAGTTATTTTTTTTAACTCAATTTTAATCCTTTTTCTTGAGGCATAGGGCCTAGGAACCTTCTTGTATGAAGTAAACTTAGAGTCCTAGGCGACTTAGTTATTCACCCTACATTAGAAATGGGTTATATGGGGGATTTTTCGGGGATATGCCAATTGATGTTAGGGCATTCTTTTCTTTTAGTTGATTTTTATGAGTCTAGGAGTTGTAGTGTCATGTTTGGGAGACTTTAGAAGCTCAATGGAGATATATAGTCTTGATGGTTTATAATAACTTCACAAACGAATCTTGGGAGAATAAATTGAAAGTTTATTTATTCATTGAGGTTACAACGATAAGATGTATTAAGTATGGATCCGAGTAAAATATGATGTAATTACAAAGTGTATGACTATGGTTTCGAATAAAATGAAACATAATGTGTAAAATGGTGAATGAGAATGAAATGGAAATGGTAATGATTATGGTAAATGCTAATTTACTTCATAATGAATTTGGTAAATGATAATTTACTTAAACACACCTCTCTACATGCCATCATAAGGGAAGTTCACGCGCGAGGTGAAGCCCCCGGGCTAGTGAATGCAGGGTGGATATAGTCCTAGGCCATATGAGCGATATGTTTTGTTTTCTGCGCTGGTGAGAAGATTTTGGGTGTGGTCTTGACTCTCCCGTAGGCATATGGCTGCTTCCGACGTTGCGATAGGTGCCCAGGTTTCCTTGTTTGATAGGCCTTAGAAGATGATGGTTATTTAGGGGCGCGCCCAGTGGGGAAACTCGGAGGGGCGGTCTTAGAATCGTTATATGTATATAAATATAACAATTCATAATCAGGTGGGACTTGATGTATGAGATATGCCATAAAGAGCATGATGAAGTTCCATAAAGAGCACAATGAAATGCCACAAAGAGCATTTGTTGATGATTATATTCCTGATAAGGAATGGAATTCTAGAAAGAGCATAAAAATTGCAATTACGAGTTCCTGATAAGGAACGTAATAATGAAATGGAACAGTATAAAAATGATGGAGGTTTTTAATTAATATGTGAATCATATTTCTATGTATAATTAAGTTTAAATTTTATGATCATCTGATTCCCTTAGTCCGTGTTTTAAAAACTGTTGTAATACCCCGTATTTTTATGCTATATTAATTTGGGGATTTATTAAATTTAATGTGAATTAATTATTTAATAAAAATTCGGAAATTAATTATGTTATAATTATTATCGTGATGAGAGTTAGTAATTATGGGAAAATTTGTTTAATATTACTAATGAGAAAAGTAATATATAATAGTGGTCATATTAAATGTCACGAGTGAATAAAATGACAATTTTAGAAATTTGAGTCGGGACGCGCTCGTGTCGCATCAGAAATAAATATTGATAAATAAAAGTGAATATGTTATAAGTTGTTCATATGGTCATTTTGAGTGTGCCAACGCGTCCGTACGGGTCGAGATAGTCAGAAACGTGTGCCCGGGGGTTTAGTTTGGGTCTCGGGGAGTTTTTAGGCCTAATTAGTACCCGAGAGGGCATTTTGGACATTTCACATTTTTGGGTAATTAAACCCATGAAAATTAAAAGGGTTATATCAGATATCTGGGTTATCATCTAGGGTTAGAAATCTCAAAACACTAGAACGGCCATTGGAGAAGAGAGGAGAGAGCTCTCAAGGAATTCCAAGGCTCAAAACTCAACCGTTTGCACCGCCACCACCGCCAACGTGTAGATCGCGAGACGGGGAACGCAACCACACTAATTTCGGCACCAAACCAGACTTCTGAAAATTCCAGGAAAGTGTTTATCTTTCTTATTTTGTTGATGCATCTTTCATATTAATTTATGAGTAATTAAAATGAGTTTTTATGGAAGAAACCTAAAAGATGAGATAGGAAATTGCATGTAGGGATGGATTAATGGTTATTCTGGAAACCCCTTAACATGTAGAGGATTGAACCACGCATTTATGAGGTTGTAGATGAAGAAAATTCTGGAAAAGATGGATTGGAACATATTAATGAAATTCTAGGGTTCTTGAGGTTTTATATGAATTTGGGGCTTGTTGATCCATGTTTAATAATAAAAATCTACATGCTTTACATTGAAATTTCATAGTATGGTGATATAATGTCAGTAGTATAAATTTTGGGTCGATTGGGTATGAAAGATATGGATTTGGTGAAGGTTAGAAGATGAAACCCGTAACTGCAAATCTGCAGATTTCGCAGACCTTCTTGATCGATCGATTGAGCCCAGAGCTTCGATCGATCGACCCCTCCTGGTAGACTCATATCTTCCCTTCTTAATTAGTTGAAATTCAATTTAATGCGGAAAAATTCGTGGTCACCCTTATAAATATATTTTTGGAGATAAAGAGGACCAGTAGGGTATATGAATAAATTTTGGGACCTCTAATATATGACAAGAATTGTATTTTTGGGATAATTATATAAGGAACGATGAAACTACGTATTTTTAGTGAGAGATTACGTAAAATAGTTATGATAGAGAATAGATGAATACCTACTGAATTTTATAATTGGTAGAATAAAGCCATGAGAGTTATGTGGTAAGTTGGAAAAATACCGAATCAAGGTTAGAAACGAACCGTTATATGTGTTTACTAAAAAGGTGAAAATAAGGATAAAAGTCGTAACTATGGGATTTGAAATATACCCAATATTGATATGGTAATATTAATATAGTTATATGTCTGTGTTTGCATATACTATATATGTGTGAAAAACATACCCACGCTACTTGCTATCCCTGAGGTTGCCACGCTGGGACGATCTTATCTTGTGTTGCCTTATGGGGGATATTGACTTGTACCCTAAAAGATATATATCCTTGGTACAGGCTATCGATTTGATAGTTCAGACGGTCCTAAGAGACGCAGGTATGTGCCATCCTCTTAGAGACTTGGAATCTATGCTTCGCCTCAATATTTTTGTGTATGTGTTAATACAATTCTGGAGTGATTCCAAATTTGTATTCCCCTTAATACGAGTGATACGGGGTTTGGATAGTAGAGTATGCCCGCACCATAGTTTTATGAAGGGTGCTGTTATGATATATATATTTTACGAGCAGTTAATATATATATGAAATTCTGAAATCTGGAACTGCCTACTGTGATTTGATGTGTAGGACATGGTTGATGACTCAATTGTAATACTTGTTTTGAGAAAGTATAATATGACACTGGAAAAAACTTTATAAATTAATAAAGTTAAAACGAGAATTTTTGGATACTAATTGAAATATTCTTTTCAAACAATTGTATTGTTCAATTTTATATCCTGCGAATAACCTAAGATAAGTTAAATCATTGGGGAAAATAGTGTGATATATGACGAGATAGACCATTGGGAAGGTTAGTGCGATAGGTGTGCACATTAGAAGAGAGGTGAGAATTTCTCAAGAGAGTGTCGCACTAATATGTTGTTGCATTAGCCTGTAATCAATTTAAATACTTTCTAAATGAATTTTTAAATCATATACACTATCGGGCTCTGACCGGTTTCCATTTCTCTTTCTCTCTTGTGTATATATATATATATATATATATACATACATATATATATATATATATATATATATATATATATATATATATATATATATATATATATATATATATATATATATATGTATATATTACAGGTGCCTAGACAAAGGGGCGTCTTGCATAGGGTCCTTTGGCAGGAACGCGCTGCAGCTTAGGTGGGAGTTGCAGGCCTGTTGTTTAGACGATTTCATCCATTTGATTCTACTCCTAGCATGTTCATTATTGGGGCATGTGTCGCCCTTTCCATTATTCAGTTGACATTTGGTTATTGTACTTCATCTATTTCTAGGATTGTTACTTTGGGATTTATGATATTCTGGATGGTTTACTTTAAGTTTTATTGTTAGTAGCGAGTTGTTGAATGTTAAATTATTGGATTGATTGGTTCCGATATACTTGTGGTGTGATTCGTTATATACTACATTGTTGTAATTAATTTAAATCTTGTTTTAAATAATTAAAATTTGAAAGGAATGTTAAAAATGGTTTTGACACTTAGCTTAATTAATTAGGGTGTTTAAATTGGAAATTTATTTTCACAATAGTGATGCTAAGAATGATCCAACTGTTCACCTTGATTTTAATTTATTAAAGGAGTGATCGCCCGATATTTAATTAGGCGGGGTGTCACAACTATGTAGGTAGATTTTTATCTTTTCTAGCATGATTTTTATTCATAATTGTCATACTTTTTATTCATCTAGTGATCATATAAATCGGGCCCTGACCCGTTCATATTTCCTGTTGTGCATGCATTTTGTATCCTTTCAGGTGCTCCGCTGCAAGGACGCCTGATCTGACTTTCCTATTCCAAAGTCTTTATGGAGCCGTGATGCTTTGCGAATATTACAGGATACTTGGTATAGACGATTCCTTTCTTGTACTCTAGTTATGATCGGGTCTTTTACTCGGGCGTGAGGCTCAAGCTTTTGTAATTGTCTAATGTAATGTATATTGTAATTTATTAAGCTTGTATAGTATTATTGTATGAGTCTATTGACCGACAACATATTTGGTCCCTTATTGTATACTTAATGTGTATGTAGTATTAATTCTTCTGGGTTTCCACTTTCTTTTTAAATTGGGTTGTTTAAATTCTTTTCTTATCTTTAAAACAAAAATTTTTGGCAACCCGTTTTTCTGAAATATGGAGTGGTTATCCTGTATACTTCGTATATTGTTGTGATTCTAAAAATGATTCCATCCATGATTCCTGTTATATTGGAGTATCGGGTTGGCCACCCCTTATTTTGGATCACGGGTTGTCACATATATTTCATTTTATCCGAAACCATAATCATTTAACATAATCATTATCTTTCATCGTTTACTAAGTTCCCAAATTAGTCTCTAAGAAATCATGACAATTCTACAAGTCACAAGGTTTAATATACCTCAATTGAGCCTCTAAAGTCCCCCGATATATAACCTTACAACTCCTAATCACAAACTAACTTACTAAGGAAAATAACACTTTATCATCTATTTGTAAGTCCCCAAAATAACCCCATCTAATCCATTTCTACTCTAGGGTAGTGACCATACTATTCTAAGACTCTAAGACACTAAGTTTACTTCATACAAGAACGTTCATAGGTCCTAAACCTAAAAGAAAAGGGTCAAAATTGAGTTAGAAAAATAACTCAAAACAGCAAGATTTTTGAATCGATTCGCCCTGGCCGAATCGATTCGGTCTGAAAGCGAATCGATTCGGACCATTCGAATCGATTCGAATAGGAGGACCTAACTTTCTGCATACTACTGAATCGATTCGGATAGGCCGAATCGATTCGGTCCACTTAGACCTTTAAGCTGCCCCTTTAGCGAATCGATTCACTGAGGGTGGATCGATTCGCCTAGCCCAGAATTGCCAATTTCGGCTATGGAGTTTTATAACTCCAAATTCCCCCAACTCATTTATCCCCAATCCAAGATCATTTATTGCAACCAACTAATCATAAATGCATCTAACAACTATGATTTGCAGCAATAAACATCTAAATCAACTTGTAAGGGTTCAAAACCTACAAATCCATTAATACCCTAACATTGTTAAACCATAACCAATCCACAACAATCAATAAAAAATATTCATCCTAAACCATATATTAGCAAGTAAGAAAACTTGCCTTGAGCTCAAATTTTCCTTGCTAGCAACCAATCCAAGCTTCAATCTCCACTCTCTTTCTTTTCTCCTCTTTTCTTCACAATTCTCTTCTTCTCTCTTTCTCTCTAGGTTTAGTAAATACACTTAAGAGAATAAAATGAGGTGCAACACTAAATCGTGACTTTAGTATAAATTCCCAACTTAAATTATTAATACCACATTAAAATGACTCGCAACAACACATTTAAGTCAAAACCAGTCAAAAGTGCCCGGAATCGAAAAACACAATGTGACACTTATTTTGACTATCTCGCACATTTCGAGACTAACTACGCCCTCTAAATCAGTATTCGATAATTTTATAAATCATTTCAAGTTCAAACTTCATTTATACCATAAATGCCATTTAAAGCATACGACATTATAAAACGTAACAGAATGATATTTACATACGCATAACAGTAAATATGCAACAATTTAGTAAATATGCTTAATTAACTCACTTAGTTCATATTTACTCCATCATCCATATTTTATATAATTACTTCTCACAGTGAATTAATATAAAATAAATGCCTCAAAATTGAGGGTTGTTACATACTCCCCCCCTTGTGAGGGAATTTCGTCCTCAAAATTCAGGAGTACCTTGCAAAAGAGATACAGATACTTTTCCCACATATCGTCCTCACGCTCCCATGTGGATTCCTCAGCATTGTGATGACCTCATTGAACCCGAACTAAGGGCACCACTCGAGATCTTAATCATCGCTCCCCGTGCTCTAATATTGCTACTGGTTGTTCCTCATAGGAAATAGCGGGTTGCAATTCGATATCATCCAAAGGAATATGCCAATGAGCTCCCTCACACCTCTTATACTTATTCAAAGAGGAAACATGAAACACATCATGAATTTGTTGTAGGTGTTCCGGTAAGGCAAGTTGATAAGCCACCGGGCCTACCTTGACAATAATGGGAAAAGGCCCAACATACTGCGGTGCAAGCTTACCTTTCTTCCCAAATCACTTAATACCTTTCATTTGCGATACTCGCACCAAGACTATATCTCCAACCTCTAACTCCACATGCCTTCTATTCGCATCGGCATAGCTCCTTTGGCGATCTTGGGCTATTCGAATGAGATTTCGAATGAGTTCAATCTTGAAAGAAGTATCTCGGATCATTTTAGGTCCAAGAAATTTATTATCCCCCACCTCCATCCAACAAGTGGGTGATCTACATGGCCTACCATAAAGTTCTTCGTAGGGTGTCATCCCAATAGTAAATTGGTACGAATTATTATAAGAAAATTCGGCCAAAGGGAGATATTGTTCTCAACCTCCTTTGAAATCAAGAACACACATTCGGAGCATGTCCTCCAACATTTGGTTGACTTTTTCTATCTGTCCATCTGTTTGAGGGTGATAAGAAGTACTCAATTTCAATTCGGTTCGGTTCCCATAGCTTCTTGGAAACTTCTCCAAAAATGGGAAACAAAAATCTTATCTCTATCGGAGACTATATTTAACGGCACCCCGTGGAGTCTAGCAACCTTCGATATAAACAGCCGAGCATAACAAGAGGTATTGTAGTCGGTACGTACCGGTAGGAAATGTGCCGACTTAGTCAAACGATTAACAATAACTCAAATAGAATCATGACCATTTTGTGACATTGGCAAGCTCGTGAGGAAATCCATCGAGATGCTCTCCCATTTCCATACCGGAATTTATAAGGGTTGCAACAATCCCATTGATCGTTGATGATCTATCTTAACCAATTGGCAAGTAGCACATTGGGATACGAACTCAGAAATATCCCGCTTCATGCCCGCCCACTACACTAAAATGGCCAAAATATCACCTTTCAGCCGACCACCCTTGTCAAGGTCATTGACCGTGACAAAAACACCCGTTTTATGTCACGGTCATTGACTTTGACACGACCGTGATAAAGAATTGTCACGGTCAATGACCGTGACAATTCTTTAAATAATTGTCAAGGTCAGTGACCGTGACACGACCGTGACAATGTTTGCAGCAAAAACCCTTTCCCCCTTTTTTTCCCTCCCTCCGTTCCCTCCCTCTCTCTCTCTCTCGACGCTGCTCTCTCTTTCTCTCCACTTTCAGGTTGAATTCTCTCTCTCTCTCTCTCTTCCATTTATATATATGTTTGTGTGTATATATATGTGTGTATGTGTGTATATATGTGCATGTGTGTATGCGTGTGTGGGGGGTGGGGCAGGGTGGGGGTAGGGGGTGGGGCAAGGTGGGGGCAGGGTGGGGGGTAGGGGGTGGGGCAGGGTGGGGTGTAGGGGGTTAAAAATATAAATAAATAAGTAATTTTCTATAAATTTCCAAAAATAATATCCAAAAATGTAAATGTAAATAATATCCAAAAATAATATCCAAAAATGTAAATGTAAATAATATCCAAAAATATTGGATAACAATTTATTTTCATTTAAAATAAATAATTAATTTTCTACAAATTTCAAAAATGAAGGCCGGCATAATATGTGATTTAAGTGTGAAATAATCGCTATATACTTATACTAATGGATAAAAAAACCATATATGGCGTTTTTTGTTGACTTTATATGGTGAAATAATCACATGACTTTATATCCATCAAATAAAAGCATGAAAACTAAAAAACTACAGTAAGGGTCAAAATGGCATCCGAAGTTGCTAAAAGCATGAAAAATAAAATATTTTTTAAGATTTGTGGTGAATAACTAAAGTTAAAAAAAAGTATTACTTTAGTCATTAAATTACTTTTTGAATTCGGGCGATGCGCATAAATTTGTAGTAATTGTCTTATAATAAAGATCAATTAGTCTATGTTGTTGAAAAATTTGATCAAATTGGTGAGCCCTTCATATTTTAAAAATGTTATTTTTATTCCTATTTAACTTTTCTTTCTATACACCCCTAATTATATTTAAAGTTTAATAAAATAGGAGTTATAGAAAGAAAAGTGGGGTTTCCATAATCTTACTTTGTCACAATTAATTTATATGGCTCAAAGTTATTTTATCACTCTTAGTTTATATTTGTGATAATACTTTATTAAAGATTTTTATGGGAACTTGTTATACTAGAACTTAGATGAACACTAAGTGATGAAAATAGTCCTTAAAATTAAAAATTATATAAAGTTTATAAAAGTAAAGATGTTGGTAATACATCAAAGATAAATTAATAAGGACTAAATAACAAAATGTGTTCAAGTGTATAACAAGAAAGAAAATGTGGTATTTAGATTGGGTAAAATTCTTAAAGTAATGTTAAGGGACTAAAAGACCCAAGACAACTGGCCAATAAGTCACGGACCGAAAAATTTATGACGGGTGATGAAAGCCCGTAAACATGTTGGGTGGGGGTGGGGGTGGGGTGGGGTGGGGTATGATTTATAAAAAGCACAAAACAATAGTAGAAATTCAATACCTGAAATTAACATTGAGATTATTTTAAATAGACAGTCACTACTGTGTGTGTGTTTAAATTGAAAGAAGATATGAGAATTTTATTAAAGAATTTTATGTGTGTGTGTGTGTGTAATTCTCACTTTATTAATGCCAAACCCGACTCTCTTATAAGATATGCATATTGTGATAATATTATATCTGTACTAATAACATTTTTTTACAGCAAATGTCTCCTTCAGATATTAAGGCGAAGATGATGATGATGTTTATGATGATGTCGTCTGGGGTCGGTGGTAGTGGAGGCGACGAGGGCTCTTCCGCCCCTAGGCTCCCCAAATATGGGAAATATGGGATTATCGTCGAGAACAAATTGGAAATATTAGCGAGATCCCTCGTTCTGCTAAAGACGGTCATTGGCCCGGGGTTTATGAATTGGAAGGAGGTGCCATATGAGCTCAAGTTAGCTGTTTGGGCGGCACTACAGGTAATATATTTATATTTATATGAATATTTCAATTTCAATTTCAATTTCAATTTCAATTTCAATTTCAATTTCAATTTCAATTTCAATTTCATATTTATATTTATATTTATATTTATATTTATATTTATATTTATATTTATATTTATATTTATATTTATATTTATATTTATATTTATATTTATTCGCAACTAACATTGTATTTGCTGGACAGGAACAATTCAACTTGGATCCAAAGCTACACGATCCCGTGTTGGAGTAGATTAGGGAGCAACTCAAGTCGTGGAAAAAAAATATGCGGGCACGGTACTTTGGGAAAACACGAGAGTCGATTATCCAATGGCGTGAATCGGTCCCCCCCCAAGGAGCCGATCTCATTGGCATAATGGCATAAGTTTATTGACAATGAGATCGAGGATCGACAATTGGCATCTCGCCAATCGGGGAGGGAAAATCGGGCAAAAACGACGAACGTGCACTACTCCGGCCAGACCTCTTACACCGAGGTAGAGCATAGGATGCAGGTAAGATTTAATTTTTCTATAACAACAAAAATATATTATTCTTCATTATTTTACTTTACGGGGCCGATACTAATTTTACTTTACTTTATTTTATTTCAGGGGGTAGGCAGTGGGCCAGGGGGTAAGTCACATAGGCTCGATACTTATGTGGCTCTTCGGACGAAGAAGGGGAAGGACAAGGAGGTGTCCCCGAGCGTCGTGGCCACGATTGTAAGTAATCCGCCAGTTTAATTTTTGTTAATTACGTTATAATTTTTTAGTTCACTTATTTTACTAATCATGTGCTTTTTGTCGTTTCAGGCAAAGCTTAAGGAAGTGCATGAGTCGCAGTCTGATGCCGACAAGGCATCTTTGTCCACAGATGCACTCAGCCAAGTGCTTGGCTATGATCGCAAGGGGAGGACAAGGGGGTGAGCTCGCGGGTGGCCAAATCTAGGATCATCAGATTGGAGATGAGCGACACCGGGTTGGCTCGAACGGTGGATTCACACGACGCGAAGCTGTCCCGTTTGGAGGCGACGGTCCAAGATATGTACGCATTCATGAAGCGTACGTTGGGTGGAGACCGTAAAGGGAAATGGAAAGGGAAGGAGAAGGCGGTGGAGGAGGAGGTGCGGGAGGACGAGGCGCAGGATGACGAGGATGTGGACCTCGCTGCTTCATCACCGACACGTTCGTACTTCGATGATCCACTTCCCTATTTGGCACCCTTCAACAGACCAATGTCGACACTTGGTTGGCCGAGCGTGTTCATATTGGACGTATTTGATGGCCAGCGGATAGGGCGGGGGTTGAGGGACCCGAATATCATCCAGGGTGGAATAGTTCATGGACGTGTGCTTCAAGAGATGGAGTCCAGGGTGCTCGTCACGCATGTCATACTCGGGAAGGAGAACTCCCTATTGTGGTTGCGCGAACAATGCGTCACGACGCATATTAGTAGGTGCGTCAATTCGTATGTCGTGTGACGTACTCACCTCCTCAGTTTTAACAATACACCAGACATGTAGTGACATTGTTTTAAGTTTGAATTGAATTGTTATAAGTTTGAATTGAATTGTTTTAAGTTGTTACATTTGAATTATATCGTGATGTACATTGTCTCTATTTGAATATATATTTGCATTATCTTTAGTTTGTTTGGATATATGATGTTTGGAACAGGTACAACGTTGCTATAACAGGTACAAATATACTGCTGGGAAGTGGCAGTGGCCATACTGCCCAGCAGATTTTTTGTAAATTCTGCCCGGAATTGTCACGATCATTGACCGTGACAAGTCCGTGACAAAAAGTTGTCACGATAGTGCAGATTTTCTGTAGTGGCCCACCAATACTGATGGCGCATGTCTTGGTACATTTTGTTGTTACCTGGATGCACTGCAAATTTAAAAATGTGGGATTTCGTCATTACCGCCCGCCTTAATTCCCCTTCGTCCGAAACCACAAGTCTCTCGTGGAAATGCAACCCACCCTCTGAGCATATAGAGTAGGATTCCACTCCCTTGGTTAACAATTGGCGTATATGGTCCTGACAGCTTTTGTCCCTACCTTGAGTGTAACACCCCGCCCGCCCGGGGAGAGCTAACGGAGCGCTACTATGATAAACTAAATCAATTCCACAATATAACAAGGTGTATAGCATCTAAATCCCAATATAGAAAAGAAACCACTAATATCAATCTCTTTAAATAAATACAATAATTCTCTCGAAATAATTACAATAATCTAACTATCTCAAAAATAAAATAAATCTCCAAATGCTCTATACATCAAAATAAATACAAGTCTTCTCATATCTTGTATTAAAAATTCTTCCCAAATAATCCTCGCTAAAATCATCCCAATTGGTCCATGGCACTCAAATCCGTGCTCACCTGTCACTAAAAGAAAATATGGGGAAGTACACAATACGACAGGAAAGATGCTTAACAAATATGTTAGCGTTGAATAAAACGTAACAATACGAATACGAATATTCAAATCAAATGCGAATCTCAAGCATTTTATATCACTATAATTTCTCAACAACACATTGACCGAGTCACCAGGCCTCACCACTGTACCGCGCCTATGCATTTTTCTAACATATCCGGAAAAAGGACTATTGGCGGGTGCCCAACTTCAGTGCCATATTAAAATCTCATGACAACATGCTCAACACCAAATATAATACCACATGAATCGAAATTAGATTCCAAAAAATATTTCTAGATTCCAATGAATTTAGAAATTCAAATATGAGTCAATAACCACAGGAAAAAAACAAGAATAATACTCGCGAGATTAAGGAGCATATTGTGTAAAACCCCATACCTCAAAATCATCACATAATTCAGCCTCAAAATCTAATCACACCATCACGTTCCTCTCGCGAAAATAATCAAATCAAGTTGTAGCCCAAACTCGAGAAAACACCAAATAAGCCTTCTAATCTAAGGTTGAAATCTTGAATAAGTTTGGGGCTATGGTTTGTAGATGAAAGGGAGTAATTTTGGAGAGGTCTTCTGGTTGAAAAGTTTGAGAAAAAGAAATTTGAAAAGCCAAGCCACGAATTATTTGATATATAAAGGGTTAAGAGTTTGATTAAGAAAAGAGTTCTAATCAGATACAAACACTCAAAATTTTATCCTGGACGATCAAACCGTTGGAATCACTTGAAATTTTAGTATGTTGTAGCGAACGGCGAGACAGGACTGCTGACAAAAATTCATCTTGATCGAACGGTCGGATTTCTAAAAATATTATTTTTACAAGAAAGTTATATGGTTTGAGGACTCTTAGAGAGTTTTATATTTTGAGGACTCTTCTATATAATAAAAATTCAATTAAAACTCCATTTTAATTACGATTTCAAAACCGTTTGAAATTCTTGACTTTAAAAATAATAACCAACATATTTGAGCAATAAAAATAATTTTACCAAAAACTTTATTTTCCTCTATATTTTGAAAATACCCCAAAATTACGCGGGTTGTTACACTTCCCCACTAACAATGGAATTTCACCCTCGAAATTCGCCGAATACCTAACTCTCAAAAATCAGGCCAACTATCTCCAAAATAATCTCGTCTCCAAAATAATTTTCTCACATCTAATCTAGATGCTTAATACGAAACGATACTCTAAAATTTCTATCTCTAAAATACGCACCACAAAAACGCAACAGACCCAAAAACCCAAGACCCGAGGGTAGTCGTATACCTAAGCTCTGATACCATTCTGTAACACCCCGCCCGCCCGGGGAGAGCGAACGGAGCGTTACTACGATAAACTAAATCAATTGCACAATATAACAAGGTGTAGAGCATCTAAATCCCAATATAGAAAAGAAACCACTAATATCAATCTCTTTAAATAAATACAACATTCTCTCAAAATAATTACAACAATCTAACAATCTCAAAAATAAAATAAATCTCCAAATGCTCTATACATCAAAATAAATACAAGTCTTCTCATATCTTGTATTAAAAATTCTTCCCAAATAATCCTCGCTAAAATCATCCAAATTGGTCCATGGCACTCAAATCCGTGCTCACCTGTCACTAAAAGAAAATATGGGGAAGTACACAATACGACAGGAAAGACGCTCAACAAATATGTTAGCGTTGAATAAAATGTAACAATACGAATACGAATATTCAAATCAAATGCGAATCTCAAGCATTTTATATCACTATAATTTCTCAACAACACATTAACCGGGTCACCAGGCCTCACCACTGTACCGCGCCTATGCATTTTTCTAGCATATCCGGAAAAAGGACTATTGGCGGGTGCCCAACTTCAGTGCCAAATTAAAATCTCATGACAACATGCTCAACACCAAATATAATACCACATGAATCGAAATTAGATTCCAAAAAATATTTCCAGATTCCAATGAATTTAGAAATTCAAATATGAGTCAATAACCACAAGAAAACAACGAGAATATTACTCGCGAGATTAAGGAGCATATTGTGTAAAACCCCATACCTCAAAATCATCACATAATTCAGCCTCAAAATCTAATCACACCATCACGTTCCTCTCGCAAAAATAATCAAATCAAGTTGTAGCCCAAACTCGAGAAAACATCAAATAAGCCTTCTAATCTAAGGTTGGAATCTTGAATAAGTTCGGGGCTATGGTTTGTAGATGAAAGGGAGTAATTTTGGAGAGGTCTTCTGGTTGAAAAGTTTGAGAAAAAGCAATTTGAAAAGCCAATCCACGAATTATTTGATATATAAAGGGTTAAGAGTTTGATTAAGAAAAGAGTTCTAATCAGATACAAACACTAAAAAATTTATCCCGGACGATCAGACCGTTGGAATCACTTGAAATTTTAGTATGTTGTAGCGAACGGCGAGACAGGACTGCTGACAAAAATTCAGCTTGATCGAACGGTCGGATTTCTAAATATATTATTTTTACAAGAAAGTTTTATGCTTTGAGGACTCTTAGAGAGTTTTATATTTTGAGGACTCTCCTATATAATAAAAATTCAATTAAAACTCCATTTTAATTACGATTTCAAAACCGTTTGAAATTCTTGCCTTTAGAAATAATAACCAACATATGTGAGCAATAAAAATAATTTTACCAAAAACTTTATTTTCCTCTATATTTTGAAAATACTCCACAATTACGCGGGTTGTTACACTTCCCCACTAACAATGAAATTTCGCCCTCGAAATTCACCGAATACCTAACTCTCAAAAATCAGGCCAACAATCTCCAAAATAATATCGTCTCCAAAATAATTTCCTCACATCTAATCTAGATGCTACGAAACGATACTCTAAAATTTCTATCTCCAAAATACGCGCCACAAAAACGCAACAGACCCAAAAACCCAAGCCCGATGGTAGTCGTATATCTAAGCTCTGATACCATTCTGTAACACCCCGTCCGCCCAGAGAGAGCGAAGGGAGCGTTACTATGATAAACTAAATCAATTACATAATATAACAAGGTGTAGAGCATCTAAATCCCAATATAGAAAAGAAACCACTAATATCAATCTCCTTAAATAAATACAACAATTCTCTCGAAATAATTACAACAATCTAACTATCTCAAAAATAAAATAAATCTCCAAATGCTCTATACATCAATATAAATACAAGTCTTCTCATATCTTGTATTAAAAATTCTTTCCAAATAATCCTCGCTAAAATCATCCCAATTGGTCCATAGCACTCAAATCCGAGCTCACCTGTCACTAAAAGAAAATATGGGGAAGTACACAATACGACAGGGAAGATGCTCAACAAATATGTTAGCGTTGAATAAAACGTAACTATACAAATACGAATATTCAAATCAAATGCGAATCTCAAGCATTTTATATCACTATAATTTCTCAACAACACATTAACCGGGTCACCAGGCCTCACCACTGTACCGCGCCTATGCATTTTTCTAGCATATCCGGAAAAAGGACTATTGGCGGGTGTCCAACTTAAGTGTCAAATTAAAATCTCATGACAACATGCTTGTTGATGTAAAAAATTAGATCACCCTAATTATTCAATCACGGATAAATAAAATGAACAAAGATTTTTAAAGTGGTTCAGCCTTATAAGAATGGCCTACGTCCACTGTTATGTTATTGCTGAGTGTTTGGGAATTCTCGATTATCAGTTCAATCCAAAAATTTCGGTCCCCTTTGAATGAGGATGATACGAGGTATTTATAGCCCTTAGGCTGTACATGAAAGGTTCGATACATTAAATGATATACATATGAAAGGGTAATACATTTAATGCAGCGTGTGCGTCAAGAATATAAACATTCAATGAATAGTTGAACTGTTGTCTATCTGGTAATTAATGCTACGGCCGAGATGCAGCTCGGACCGCCTTAGTTGCTCGTTGATTAAGAGTTCCTCGGAGCGCTTAGAGTATCTCGGGATGATGGACTTCCTCGGGGTGTCCTCCTCATTTCTCGGAGAGAATATGAAATGGTTAAAGGAATGAACTTCCTCGCAGCTATTGTGCCACGTAGATTGACACGTGTCTTCGTATTATTCGTCCACATCAGCATATTAATTTTAGTATCAACAGAAGCCCCCAATGTTTCATATTTCGAACTTTGAGGAGTATGGAATATTCTTTCCCGGTATGTAGCAATATTGAATGATCTTCCTGGGTTTTAGGAGCATCGTATTTGAATTTATTTCCAGCTTCAAAGAATCCGCCTTTTTTTTTAACTTTTAAGAGCGCTTCGATCTTTGTGCCCTTTTTGTCCTTTTAGCCGCCGGAAGTTCAATAGTTTCTTTTGTGTAATCATTTCTTTCGCCGCTTCCCAAGGCAAAGTATTTAAACTTCTTGGGTAACCATACCGTCTTCTTCTTTTCCAATTTCCTGCATTCAAGCTTTCTATTCTCTCTTTTTCTCTTGTGCGTTCATCTCTTCCTTCGCTAGTTGTCAGCAGATCTTCTTCCTTCCTGTAAGATTTTCTTCCTTCTTCTTTTATTCATAATGGTTTACATTATTGAATCTCTCGAAAAATTCCGTTCTGACTTTTCCATCCCATCTTGGGTAATTTTGGAGGAGCTTTCTGAACCTCAAAATTACTTTCGTTTGGCTGAGGGACATTGGTTCCCCAGTCTTTTTATTGATGAATGTGGTTTTTCCTTTCCACCAAACCCATTGTATCTCGAGTTTTGTCAGTATTTTGATCTTGTCCCTGCAAAAATAGCCCCCAATTCATGGAGAATAATTAATGGGGTGCACAAATTAAATATAACTCATGGGACTAGTATAGGGATCCCTGAAATTATGTATTGCTATAAATGGGCCACTCTAGATAATATTTATTACTTAAAAACTAGGTTTCTGAATAGGGCTCTTGTAGTTAACCTCCCTGACTCAAATAGAGATTATTTTGAACATGGGTTGGTTATTAAAAATTGGCAATATGCCCCTTTAGTTGGAGATGGAGTATACAACGGTCCCAGATGCCCCCCATATGGCAAGGCGATAGGTTTATTTTTCATTTTATTTTACTTACGAAGTTATGCTTTTATCATGTTTGACAAAATGTATGACTGATATTTCATTATGTGTTTGTTTGCAGTTGATAGTAAAAGAAAAACTCCAAAAGAATCAGAGGTTAATATTAAGCATCTGAAGCTTATCTGGGGTTTTCATAAGAACGTTGTAGATGAGCACATCAGGTCTGCATCATATTTGCTACAATATAAGAGCTATACAACCTCTTATACTGCTCGCCTTGTTGATCCTGCTTCCACTCCAGAGGATTCTTCTTCAGATTCTCATCTTCCTTTAAGTCAAAGAATGGGCAAGAAAAGAGCTCCTCCTGCTCTTTTTGATGACATTACTTCTGCTGTTGGGGCTAAGAAAAGCAAAACTGATGTCCCAGAGGGGACTAAGAAGGTGGATGTTGCGCCTTCAAAAGCTACCGAGAAGCCCCCAGTGGCCCCGAGCAAGAAAGTTGCTCCTGTGGAAGTGATTACTATCTCTCCGACCAAGAGTTCTTCCTTGGTTGAAGTTGCTGAGGTCCCTTTGAGGAGATTGAGGAAATCATCCTCAGTCAATCTGGCTGAAACTGCTTCCTCTTTACCTGCTGGTGGTGTTGGTGTTCCAACCATCATTTCTCCGAGTTTTGCAATGAGCTCGGTTAAAACTTGGATCATACCCGAGATCCAAGGAATTGATGAAAAAATTTCTAGGGATATGCTGACGTCCTTAACCACTCGTCATCTTGCTTCGATAAATTTCTCATACTCTGAATTTCCTTTCTTTCTTTGAATACTTGTCTTTTTGCACTGACTTACTGTTTTTCCCATCTTTCAGCTGGTGAACTGTTTTAATAACATCGTGAAGAAGGACGAGATAATTAAAGCCTCTAGCTCCTCGCCTAGTGTAGAGGATGCTCTGTTGGGTTTGACCCAATCCTTGAAGGAATCTCTCCAACAGTACAATGAGGACAAGACCGTTTGGGAGAAAAGTTGTCAATAGTTGAAGCCGATAAAGTGAAGTTGGCTGAGATCTCCAAAGGATTGGAGAAAAAAGTGAAAAGTTTAGAAATTGAGCATAAGAAATTTGACGACAAGCTTAAGAATTTTGGAGAGCTTGAGGATAAATTGAAGAAGGCAGAGGAAGAATTGTCCGCCCTGCGAGATATTAAAAGTAAAAAAGAAGAATTGGACGTTAAGCTCTCCTCGGAGAAACTGAGAAGAAAAGTCGCAGTAAAAAAATCCTTCAGCGGTGGCTGGGATAAAGGATGGGATAAGGGGATTGCTGCGATGACATCCCAAGTTCAATACGGGAAGTTGAAATACTTCCACGATGGCTGGGTAGCTGCTCTACAGGAACTGAAGATCAAGGACGACTCTGAGCTATTCCAACTACACCTCCCTGGTCCTCCTCCACCAATTGTGGAAGAAGAAGAAGATGAGCATGTCTCTAATGAATCTTCTATGGCCATAGGTGATCAAGTCCCTGCATCTCTATCCTCTGCCAACGAGGACATTTCTTCCATGCCTCCTCCTCCTGAAAATTTTTTAACTCCTGCAGACCAAGTCGCCGTTACCACCAAGCAACCGAGCTCCTCATCCCATCCTCCCGAGAAAGTTTTGGGAAACAAGGAAAAGGTGTGAAGTTGTTCGGTATCATTTTTATCTTTCATTCAAACAATGTAATCTTTTGATGATCTAATAAAATACATCTTCGTTCCTCTTCATTGTTGATACTCTGTCTGCTTTTATTTATTAACTCCTTCCTTCTTCTTTATTAGTTTTTGGCCAGAATGGAATTGATATCTTCCCCTGATACAGAGTTGATGCAACAATGCAATGGATATTATAAAGCTAGTCATACAGACTTGAGTGTATCAGAGATTGTCGACATCCTTGGCCACGATGCCTCAGAGCAAGAAGTTGAGGCTTACCGGTACTTGAAGGATCTACTTGATAGATTTGTGGCCAATAATGTGGCATACTACAAATTGATCGAGGAACTTCATTGTACCTTAGAAGATCTTCAGAATCAACATAATGAATCAACTACTTTGCTGCACAAGGAGTATGAAAATAGATATCAGCAGCTTTCTTCTGAAACAGGCCATAAAAAGATCCTCGTTGGATATGATGGTAGGGAAAGGACTCTAAAAGGTGAGGTTGAGGCCTGCAGGCAGATTGCTGAGTTGCTGGAACAAGAGAACAATAATTTGCAGAAAAAGTTGGCACAATATGAATCTGCAGCATCATCTTCCACTGCTTTAGTACCAGTTACTGATGAAGGTTTCTCGTTCTTAGAGGTTGAAAATGCCAAATTAAGGCAAGAACTGGATAACTTAAGAAGATCTGGCGTTTCTGCTACTACTCGGGGATGAGGAAAAGGTTCTCGGGGACGAGGAAGAATTGTTCAAAATGTTGTCGAGGAGCAAAGTTCTCCAATCGCTTCTCGGAGCCGATCAAGAGTTCTTAGTAGCAATGTTGAAAAGGCTCGCACTCAGTCTACTTTGGAAACTCAAGCGTTCCAATTGAACGCCAAAGATCGTGCTCTGTCTGAAATGTCCAAGAAAAACCTATCTTTGGAAGATCAACTCACTGCGACAAAGTCTGCTTTACATTCCAAGGAACTTTTTGCCAAAAATCTTCATGAACAATTGGATAGACTAACCTTCCAATTCCATAAGCAACCTCTCGAGTTCTGGATGGGAGGTTATAATGAGGCCCTTTGTCACTTGGATGCTCACATTGAAAATGCCAATAATGAAGGTTATAAACAGGGATGGTTGAACGCCCTTGGAGTGCTGAAGCTCGAACAGGGGCATTACTTATGGGATTATCATAGCCCTGGGTTATTAGACTTGCCCGTACCACCTTATAAATTGGATATGGCATGGATTACAGCTCGCGCCATTCCTCGGAGCTTAATTTCAAGATATCTTGGTGACTATAATCTTCATTCTCAAGTTGACATATCTCGCCCTGAGCATCTTTTGGATACACCTTCAATAATGAATGTCTGAATGCTGAAGGACTTGAATTTTATTAATTCTCCTCTTTTCCTGGAAGATCCTCCTGCTGGCGAAGAGCCTATCTCAAAAGCAAAGGGCAAGAAACCAATAGAATAGGAATATTAATGTAATAGTTAGCACATACATGTAACCTGTAACTTATTTTGAATTTTTAATGAAAAACTTTCATTTTTGTTTGTAAATCTGTATTGCTATTGTCTTGTAAATATCAAACACTTTACATTTATGCATATGTATCTGTTAAAAAGATAACAATATTGTGTTGTTCATCGACCAACTTAATAATAAATAGTTACAAGTATTAGAAATGTTGCTCGATCACTTAATAATAAAGTAATGAGTATAAAAATGTTTAAAAATTTGCCAACCAACCAAGGTTGTTAAATTGCGCTCGCCGACCAAGTATAATTAGTGATAGTTTATCCCCGACCAACTATACTTGGTAAATTTTTGACTTTATACAATGTACCCGACCAACCGAGGTCTATAAACTCTTCTTGTCGACCAACTATAGTTGGTAGTTTTTTATTCCCGACCAACCATACTTGGTGTATTTTGTAATATTTTGCTCTTCAAAAAACTTTTTGTAATAATCTTACCTCCCGACCAACATAAGTTGGAATGTGAGAGTATATTTTCAAATCCAATCAACCAAAATTGGCGTTTGTGATAGTTTTGTCCACTAGTTATCTTACCAACCGTAGTTGATCATGCTAGTGTCACCTCCTAACCAAAGGAGTATTTTTTTGGTTCTTTCGAACTGTCCACTAGTTATCTTACCAACCGTAGTTGATCACGCTAGTGTCACCTCCTAACCAAAGGAGTGTTTTTTTTTGTTCTTTCGAACTGTCCACTAGTTATCTTACCAACCGTAGTTGATCACGCTAGTGTCACCTCCTAACCAAAGGAGTGTTTTTTTTTTTTCGAACTATAAGCGTAGTGTATTACACTAGTATTCCCCGAAAAACTTTCAACAGAAGGAAAATGGTGAAACATCCTCATTTTATTCATAATGATGGAAATGCTTTACATTTTACATTACTGATAATACTTGCGCAGGTGTTCAGTATTCCATGCATTCTTAAATTCCTCTCCCTCTAGAGTTGTTATTCTGTAAGTTCCTGGTCGAACAACTTCTGTAACTCGATAAGGTCCATGCCAGTTTGCTTCCATCTTATTATGCTTCTGAATGACTTTCTTTAGCACATAATCCCCTTCCTTTAAATCACATTTCTTCACCCTTTTGTTGTAGAACAGAGCTGTACGTTGTTGGTAAGCAACATTCCTAATGGCTGCCTCTTCTCTAACCTCCTCGAGCATATTCAAATCCAGTCTTCTCATCAAGTCACTGACTGGGGAATTAAAATTCCGCACTCTGTGTGTTGGGAGACCTAACTCGGCAGGTATTACAGCCTCACTTCCAAATGCCAGCATATATGGTGATTCTCCAGTCGCTGCTCGGGGAGTTATTCGGTAAGCCCACAATACTGATTGTAGCTCGTTAATCCAGTTAGCTTTAGCTTCACTTAACCTTTTCTTCAAACCATTTAGCAATGTTCTATTCGTCACTTCAGTCTGTCCATTGCTTTGAGGATGGCCTGGTGCTGAATGGACCTTCAAAATGTTCGACTGATGACAATAAGCAGCAAATTCCTCGTTATCAAATTGGGTTCCATGGTCTGTGATGAAGGCATGAGGGAGACCATATCAACAAATGATATTCTTCCAGACGAACTGATATACCTTCTCGTATGTCATGTCGATGAGGGGTTCAGCTTCTACCCATTTAGTAAAATAGTCTACTGCGACGATGAGGTATTTAAATCTTCCTCGGGTGATCAGCAATGGTCCCACCAAATCAATTCCCCACATAGCGAATGGCCAAGGGGAAGTTATGGGTGTTAACAATGCTTGTGGAGTTCGTCAGATAGAGGAGAAACGTTGGCACTTGTCACATTTCTTAGCATAGGCTATACAATCAGCCCTCATCGTTGGCCAATAGTATCCTTGAGTCATTACCCTTTATAAAAGCGTTCGACCTGCTACATGAGCTCCACAAGACCCTTCATGGATTTCTCCAATCAATTCTTTCACCTCGGAGGGATGTACACATCTCTGCAAACCTGCCATAATTCCTCGTCTATACAAAATACCATTAGTTAACACATACCGAGCAGCTTTATACTTCAGTTTCTTGGCAGCGAGCTTGTCCTCCGGTAATCTTCCCTCTTCAATATATGTCCTGATGGGATCCATCCAAGATGGTCCTAAATCAAGGGTTATTACATTCATTGTCAGGTCTTCATCTATGCTCCGACCTTCTAATACTTCAATCGGTATGGTTCTTCGCAACTCGGTACGAGTAGCTGATGCTAGTCGGGCCAGTGCATCTACTTGTACATTCTCCATCCTCGGTATTCTCACCAATCGAATGGCATCAAATTCTGTCAACAACTTCATCACCTTTGCGTGATATTTGATCATTAACTCTCCTTTAACCGTATATATTCCCGTCATCTGATTCACAATTAGTTGAGAATCACTGAATACCATCATTTGTTGTGCTTCCATAACTTTTGCTAAGTTTAACCCCGCTATCATGGCTTCATACTCAGCTTCATTATTAGAGGCTTTGAATTGGAATCGTAAAGCATATTCCATGTCAATCTCATCTGGGGTGCTTAAAACAATTCCTGCGCCGCAACCTGCCGTGCAAGATGAGCCATCCACATATAACCTCCATATGGGTAACCCATCTTCAAATTCCTCATCTGACAGGGTTCCTCGGTGAAATATTTGTTGCTTCTTTTCATCCTCCCCTGGCACTTTTCGCTCCTCGTTGACCATCTCTTTTCGTTCTTCAACCATCCGGGGCTGGTTTGAATTTGAAGTTGATGATCCTTCTATATCCACAAGCCCTTTTACCAATCGGAGTTGGTCTGGAATTATGTCTGTTGATCCTGTAACATCCATAGGTTGGTCGGCGAACAGCTTTTGTTCCTCGGGGGTATCAGGATATGTAAATTCTGCTATAAAATCCGCTACAGCTTGCCCTTTCAATGATGATCTGGGCTCATACACAATATCATATTCACCGAGTTCTACTGCCCAATACATCAGTCTTCCTAACTTTTCTAGCTTATGAAAGGCTTGTCTCAATGGCATATCGGTATAAACGACGATGGTATGGGCCTGGAAGTATGGCCTCATTCTTCTACTTGCTTCAATTAATGCCAATGCCAATTTTTCCAGCTTTGGGTACCTGATTTCTGCACCTCGGAAAGCCTTACTTGTGTAATAAATTGGTTTCTGGACTCCATTCTCCAATCTGATCAATGCTGACCTGACTGCATTTTTTAATACTGCCAGATACAAATACAACTTCTCTCCTGTTATTGGTCTAGACAACAATGGAGGTGCTCCCAAATACTTTTTCAAGTCTTGAAAGGCCTTCTCACATTCATCAGTCCACTCAAAAGTTTTTCGAAGTGTTTTGAAGAATGGGAGGCATTTGTCAGTTGCCCGAGACACAAATCTGTTGAGCGCTGCAACTCGTCCTGTAAGACTCTGCACTTCTTTCTTTGTTGTTGGAGATCGCAACCCTAAAAGAGCTTTGATCTTGTCTAGATTTGCTTCAATGCCTCGCTGGTTGACAATGTATCCGAGAAACATTCCTTCTCGTACTCCAAATGTGCACTTCGTCGGGTTGAGCTTCATCTGGTATTTATCCAGCTGATCAAATGTCTGAGCTAAGTCAACTAGATGATCTGCAGCTTTCTTGCTTTTTATCAGCATATCATCGACATAGACTTCCATGTTGCAACTGATTTGTTCGATGAAAACCTTGTTCATCAGTTGCTGGTATGTTGCTCCTGCATTTTTTAAACCAAAAGGCATAACATTATAACAATAAGTTCCCCTAGGGGTAATAAAAGAAGTACTTTCCCTGTCTTCAGGTTTCATCTTTATCTGGTTGTAACCTGAATACGCATCCATGAAGCTGAGCAGCTCATGTCCCTAGGTAGCATCCACTAGTTGGTCAATTCTGGGCAATGGAAAATGATCCTTCGGGCAGGCCTTGTTAAGATTAGTGAAATCAACACACATTCTCCATTTGTTGTTTTTCTTCTTTACCATCACCACATTCGCCAACCAGTCCGGGTACTTCACATCTTCAATGAATTGGGCTTTTTGGAGCTTGTCGACCTCCTCTTGAATAGCTTGATTCTTCTCGGGGCTAAATACCCTTCTTCTCTGCTTTACGGGCTTCATCTCCTTATTCACATTGAGTTCGTGACATAAGAAGTTTGGATCTATTCCTGGCATGTCCTCATGACTCCATGAGAAATTTTTCTTCCTGTTTCTCAAGAACATTATCAACTCTTGTTTTATTGAAGCATCCAACGACGAACCTATCTGGGTTACTCGTTCAGGGTGCTCCTCGTCCAGAATAACATTTTCTGTAGATTCTACCACCTGTCCTTTTACAAGTTGGGATTCATCCCTTGGATCAAGAGTTTTAATTTATGTACCTTCCTCTACCTGGTAGGTAATAGTTTTTTTTCTTGATTCCTCAAACTACTCATGCTCGGCAGACGAATAATAGCATTCCCGAGCTACTTTTTGATCACCTTTTACAACTCCTACTCCGAAATTTGTTGGGAATTTTAAGCATTGATGTACTGTAGATGAAACTGCTTCGAACTTCTTCAAACCAACTCTTCCCATGATGATGTTGTAGGCTGACTGCACATTCTTATCCATCACGAAGAAGCGTATTCTTTCTGTTCGATAAGCGGGCCAAGTTCCAATGAATATGTTCAACTTGATCGTCCCAAGTGGAAAAACTTTCTCGCCAGCAAAACCCAGAAGGGGTCTGTGATAAGGTTCCAATTGAGATAATTTCAAATTCAAGCTATCAAATCATGAATAGTACATGATGTCTGCCGAACTACCATTGTCCACCAACACCCTTGAAATCACCACATCTTTCATCCTCGTTTTGATCACCAAGGGATCGTCGTGAGGGTAAAGAACACCTGTCAAATCGTTTTTTGAAAAAACAATAACCAACTTTTCTTTATTTACCTTCCTCGGACTATCTTCCTCGGCAAGATTTATTCGTTGAATATATGAGCAGGCTTGGGCCTCTCCGAGATAGGCCTTTCTTTCTGCAGTAAGGTCTCCCCCTCCAACATCTCCTCCTGTTATAACATTACAATCAATTGACCCAAAACTTATGGAAAATACCTCTCGTTCAGGCTGTCTTGGCTTCTTTGGAAGGTCGGGGTCTTCATCTAGATCATCTTAATGATTTCTTTTCTTTTTCTCCTCCGTCCGACGAGGAGATCTGGAACGATCTCTGGTTCTATCATCATTTTTCCTTTCACCTCTGCGATCTACATACTTTGACAACTTTCCTCTTCGGATGAGCGTTTCAATCTCTTTCTGAAGGGCTATGCAATTTTTGGTCGTATGACCATGATCTTTATGGAACTCGCAATATTTGGCCCTATTCCTCAGATCAGGATTGGTCCTTAGTTTATGTGGCCACTTGATTTCTTCGTTATTCTTGATTTCTTCTAAAACATGATTAATACCCATCTTCAATGGAGTATAATTATCATATTTCTTCAGGACTTCCCATGACGTCCTATTATTCTTGGAGTGCTTGTCACCACCATTACCTTTTTGCTCTTTTTTCTTAGATTTGTCAACCTCCACCTTGGTTTCTTTATCCATATTCTTCTTCGCAGCCATAGCCTCCTCGGCATTCATGATTTTGGCCGCTTTTTCCATCAACTCCGACATAGTTTTAGGTGGATCTTTGGCCAAAGTATAATATAACTTGTTAGTCAACAATCCACTCATCAAAGCAGTGATCTCTGTCTTTTCCTCGTAATCTATGACTTCCAACTTCTCGTTATTGAAACGAGTTATGTAATCTCTAGTACTTTCACCAGACTTTTGTCTAACACTTAACAAGTGTGCTACTCATTTTATTGGCTTTGCTCCAAAATAGAAATTGCCAATAAACAACTCGGCTAACTGAATAAAAGTCAAAATCTTACCCCGAGGAAGATTATTGTGCCATATCTGTGCAGATCCGGTAAGAGTTCCCGAAAACGCTCTACACCTCATCTCGTCGGGGACAGCATATATGTCGGCAGCAGCTTGGTATTGCTCTATATGAAGAACAGGATCTGTCTTTCCATCATATTTAGGTGTCACTACGGGTGCTTTAAATTTCGACGGTGTAGGAAAATTCACAATGGCTTGCACAAAAGGTGTCCCTTGAACAAAAGTTCTCTGTAAGGGATTCCTTTCTTTAACCATTTCTCCAAGTCTATCCTCCAATCGTTGAATGGAACCCTTCCATGCTTCATTTCCTTCCTCGGGCTGCTTAGTCCGAGCAATTGATTGTTCTGACGTAGCTTCCTGAGATCTATCTCGACGAGTAACTGGTCTTGACTGCGATGATCCTTCTCTCAAACCTGATGGTGGTCGAAAGCTTCTCGATGGGGCTCTAGGTGGACTCATATTTCTCCTTGGTCCTAACCGACTGAAAGGAGATGCTCTGCTTAATCTTTCCAGGGTGCTAGTTCTCTCCGGAGAGAGGGTGATATGTTGATTTGTATCCGTAGCTCGTATCGATGAAGTTCGCCCAGGTTGATAAGAAAAATCATTAGATTCTTCATTATGATATGACTCAGTACGCCTAGATCGCGATTGCCCACGATCACTCCTTTTCCTTGAATGGGTAGGTACACCACCGTGAAGAGTTTGAATGAGTTGCCTCATTGTTTCTTGCATGGCAGTTTGTCCTTCAGCCAGATTTGTCATAATTCCATCCAGATCTGGAGGTGCAGACGGATTCGGAGGATTTCTAACATTTCCGGCAATTCGATTACTGGATTCTGGATTATCTGTCATTGATGATAAATGAATTTTTGATGAAAAACGATAGTAACAGTCATTTCCCACAGACGGCGCCAATTTGTTGATGTAAAAAATTAGATCACCCTAATTATTCAATCACAGATAAATAAAATGAACAAAGATTTTTAAAGTGGTTCAGCCTTATAAGAATGGCCTACGTCCACTGTTATGTTATTGCTGAGTGTTTGGGAATTCTCGATTATCAGTTCAATCCAAAAATTCCGGTCCCCTTTGAATGAGGATGATACGAGGTATTTATAGCCCTTAGGCTGTACATGAAAGGTTCGATACATTAAATGATATACATATGAAAGGGTAATACATTTAATGCAGCGTGTGCGTCAAGAATATAAACATTCAATGAATAGTTGAACTGTTGTCTATCTGGTAATTAATGCTACGGCCGAGATGCAGCTCAGACCGCCTTAGTTGCTCGTTGATTAAGAGTTCCTCGGAGCGCTTAGAGTATCTCGGGATGATGGACTTCCTCGGGGTGTCCTCCTCGTTGCTCGGAGAGAATATGAAATGGTTAAAGGAATGAACTTCCTCGCAGCTATTGTGCCACGTAGATTGACACGTGTCTTCGTATTATTCGTCCACATCAGCATATTAATTTTGGTATCAATAATGCTCAACACCAAATATAATACCACATGAATCGAAATTAGATTCCAAAAGATATTTCCAGATTCCAATGAATTTAGAAATTCAAATATGAGTCAATAACCAAAAGAAAACAACGAGAATAATACTCTCACATTAAGGAGCATATTGTGTAAAACCCCATACCTCAAAATCATCACATAATTCAGCCTCAAAATCTAATCACACCATCGCGTTCCTCTCGCGAAAATAATCAAATCAAGTTGTAGCCCAAACTCGAGAAAACACCAAATAAGCCTTCTAATCTAAGGTTGAAATCTTGAATAAGTTTGGGGCTATGGTTTGTAGATGAAAGGGAGTAATTTTCGAGAGGTCTTCTAGTTGAAAAGTTTGAGAAAAAGTAATTTGAAAATCCAAGCCACGAATTATTTGATATATAAAGGGTTAAGAGTTTGATTAAGAAAAGAGTTCTAATCAGATACAAACACTAAAAATTTTATCCCGGACGATTAGACCGTTGGAATCACTTGAAATTTTAGTATGTTGTAGCGAACGGCGAGACAGGACTGTTGACAAAAATTCATCTTGATCGAACGGTCAGATTTCTAAAAATATTATTTTTACAAGAAAGTTTTATGGTTTGAGGACTCTTAGAGAGTTTTATATTTTGAGGACTCTTCTATATAATAAAAACTCAATTAAAACTCCATTTTAATTACGATTTCGAAACCGTTTGAAATTCTTGCCTTTAGAAATAATAACCAACATATTTGAGCAATAAAAATAATTTTACCATAAACTTTATTTTCCTCTATATTTTGAAAATACCCCACAATTACGCGGGTTGTTACATTGAGCTTCCACCACTCTTGCTACAATAGTAGGTGTAACGGTCAACACTGACATAAATGCCCTAGCAACCGAGTCCTCGTGGATAAGCTCCTTCCATTTAGCCTTCCATACCGAGGGTAGCTCCCCCTCGGGTCTCCTACTCAACGCATCTGCCACCATATTCACCTTACCCGGGTGATAGTGGATATCAAATTGGTAGTCTTTCACAAATTCTAACCATCGACGTTGTCTCATAATTAAATCTTTCTGTGAAAATAAATATTGCAACGATTTGTGGTCAGTGAAAAGACTAAATTTCTCCCCTAGGAGATAATGCCTCCAAATCTTCAAGGCAAAAACTAATGCGGAAAGTTCCAAGTCATGCACCGAATAATTCCTTTCATGGGGTTTTAGCTTGCGGGAAGCATAGGCAATAGCCTGCTGCTCTTGTTGAAGTACACCTCCCAACCCTTGCAGAGACGCATCGGTAAAGACTAAATATTCCAATCCTAGCTTTGGCAACGCGAGGACTGGAGCAGAAGTCAATTTATCCTTCAGCTCATCAAAAGCTAACTGATACGAATCATCCTAAACAAACCTCACCCCTTTCCGGGTTAAATTTATCAAAGGGCTAGCAATTTTAGAAAAACCCTTGATGAATCTGCGGTAATAGCCTACCAATCCCAGAAAACTACGGATCTCGGTAGGTGTCGTGGGCTGACCCCGTTCCCTCACCGCAACCACTTTACTTGGGTCTACCAAAAAACCCTGGGTTGTCACAATGTGACCCAGAAACTGTACTTCCTGCAACCAAAATCCGTACTTCTCAAACTTGGCATACAATTGATGATCCCTCAACGTCAGCACGACCAATCGTAAATGAGTAGCATGATCGGATTCTATTTGAGAATACACCAGGATGTTGTCAATAAACACGATAACAAACTGGTTTAAGAACTCTCGAAACACCCTATTCGTAAGATCCATAAACACGGGGGGGGGGGGGGGGGGGGACATTAGTTAGTCTGAAGGGAATAACCAGAAATTCGTAGGACCCATATCTTGTTAGAAAATAGGTTTTGGACACATCTTACTCTCGTATCCACAACTGGTGATACCCCATCCTCAAATCTATCTTAGAGAAGTACGACGCTCCCCTAAGTTGATAAAACAAAACATCAATCCTAGGTAATGGGTATATGTTCCGGATGGTGACTTTATTCAACTCTCTATAGTCAACACATAACCGGAGAGAACCGTCTCTTTTCTTCACAAATAACATCGGAGCGCCCCACGACGACGTACTATGCCTAATGAACCCTTATTCCATTAACTACTGAATCTGCTCTCTTAACTCCCTCATCTCAATAGGAGCCATACGATACGTAGCTCTCGCAATCGGTCGCATTCCAGACACTAAATCAATTACGAACTCGATCTCCCTACTTGGAGGCAAACCCGATATTTCCCGAAAAACATCCTCGAATTCCCTAACAACTAGAATTGAATCTAAGGAAACAACTACATCCCGAGAAGTCTCCTCCGCGATACAGTACAAGTAAGTGCTAGTACCTCCTTCTGAACGAGGCATAACCACTAAAAACATTTCTTTCCCAGGAATGGAAAAAACTATACTTTTCCCATAGCAATTAACTATCGCACGATACTTCACTAGCCAATCCATGCCCAAAATTATATCATACCCGACCATATCAAGGACGAGCAAATCAACCTCAAAATACAAGTTACCAAGAGTTATTCCTACTTGTTTACAAACAAAGAAAATAAGTGACCCATCTCCCATATAAGATTCAACACTCATGAAAGTAATCTCTACAGATTTTATTAACTCTGTAGACTGAGAAAAACTTCTAGAAATGAACGAGTGTGTCGCACCCGTATCAAATAATACACGAACCAAGTGCCCCTAAATGAGAAACTTACCCTCAATAGCCGATGGTGCTGGCTGAGCCGGAGGGAGCATATCATCCTGAATATGATAAACACGCCCATACTGTAGCTGTCCTTGTTGTGGAGGGACAACCGGGTTAGGTACTGGGGATGGCAACTGGGCCTGTGGGTGTTGTGGGACCCTAGGAAGCTGTTCCCTAATCAACTGAGGGCACGACCTCTTGTAATGACCCGACTCTCCACACTAAAAGCGTCGACCCGTCATATTCTCTTGGTTTCGGCCCCGATTATTTTTGAACTGCCTGAAGCCTTGGCCTGAATGGCCTCTACCTCCATTGCCACCTCGACCTGTCAGTTGTTGTTGTGGGCCACCTTGACCATGCCTATTATTATTGCCACCAATGTTGAATCCACCAAAATGCTGCCGTTTAAACAAGTCCCCTTGCGGGGTGTCCCTTTCTTTGTGCTTATTTCCCAAAGATTGGGACGAAGGAAATGCTCCTCCTCCTATCCCTTTGCCTCCAGGTTTTCCCCTTTGTCCCACCACTGTAGCCTTCTTACTACTCTAGACATGCAACTGGTGTTCTTGGAAATGAAGTAATTCCGCATTCATCACATCCCCAAAAGTCTTCAAAGCTGGATTACCCAGTAAATTTTGCCTTATTCTCTAGTGCTAACCTCCCATGAACTTTGATATTTTCCTTTCTTCCGGAGTCACCTAGTCCGGTACGAAACTTGCTAATCGGGTAAACTCCTCTTCATATTCCGCAACTGATCGCTCCCCTTGCACCACATCTTGAAGTTTTCTTCTCATCTCCTTTTGAACTCTGGGAGGGAAATACTTTCGATTAAACAAAACCCAAAAATCACTGATAGTCATGGTATCTCTCTACTCCGGTGTAGCCATTGATTCCCACCAATGTAGTGCAGCTCCAACGAGTTTGAAAGTAGCAAGGATTTGTTTCCTTTCCTCGCTACACTCCACCATTCGAAGATGGCGCTGCATATCCTTTTTCCACAGGTTAAATCTTATGACTTCAGAACCTCCTTCAAATTCTGGGGGATGTCCCTTTAAAAAGGACTCTCTAACTCTCTCCCACGAGGAAGGTCCCGTAGGATCTTGTACATCAGGAGCCCGTAGTTATTGGGCTTATGGCAATTGCTGAACCAAGGCGATTATAGAAGCATTGATCGCTTGGGCCATGATATTTGCTACATCAGCAGCATTTATAGTCCCCTGTTGTGGCAGCGGAGGACCTACCTCCTCTTCTACAACTCTATTCCTTCTAGCAGTGCGACCTCTCTTAGGAGGCGTATGAGACAAAGAAATAATAGAATTAGAGTACTATTTAAAACAGTTTAGTTTGTAGAAGATCGCAAACATAGGAAACAAAATAGTCCTAACATTAAGCTCTATATCAAAGAACGCTACGGTAGAACATGACAAGTCCGCATAGATCCTAAAGACTCTAGAACCTGATGCTCTGATACCATCTGTAACAACCCACTTATCAAAATAAGAGGTGGCCAGCCCGATACTCCAATAATAACAGGAGTCATAGATGGACTATTCTCAGCATCACAATAATATAATGAGTATACGAGATAACTACCCTAAATTTTGGAAAACGGATTGTCAAAGTTTTTATTTTATAATTTAGAAAGAAACATTTGAACTAAACAATTTGCAAGAAAGTGGATATCAAAAAGACTTAGATTACATCCGCATCAAGTATACAATAAAGGAATCGAATATGCTGTCGGTCAACAGTCTACACAACCCATGCACGATAAGTTCATTAAGTTACATAGTACATTTCATTAGACAATTACAAAAGCTTGGGCCACATGCCCGAATAAATAACTCGATCATAACTGGAATACAAAAGAAATGAGGGCGTCTATAACAAAATATCCCGCAACATCCGCAAATTGTTGCAGCTCCAAGACACAGGGATAGGGAAGTCAATACGGGCATCCTTGCGACGGAGCACCTGAGAAAATAAAAGATTCAAGTATAACAAGAAATATGAACGGGTCAGGGCCCGGTTTTATATGATCACCAGATGAATAAAGAGTATGACAGTTATGAATAGTTAATCATGACTGATAATGATAAGAATCTACCTACTCAAACTGATAGCATCAACTACAACATTGAGAATGACCATAAATTTTATTCAGTTATACAAGAGGATAAGAATAAATATTATTAACTATGAATTACCATCCATTACTCTATTTTCATTTCACCATTCCTTTTCACATTAGGAATTTTATTCAAAGCTCTATAATTCTTAGAGCATTATACCATCAATCAAGTCCCACTTGAATAAGAATAGTTATATTCAATTATATATAACGATTCTAAGACCGTCCTTTCGAGTTTCCCCACTGGGCGCGCCCCTAAATAGCTATCATCTTCCAGGGCCTATCAAACAAGACAACCTGGGAATTCTACAACGCAACGTCGGGAAGTGACCATATACCTTCGATAGTGAGTCATAACCACACTCGGAATTACCTCACTTTGAATAATTAATATATAATACATAATAAGAGGTTCTATGGCCGATGACTATAGTCTCCCTGCATTCACTAGCGAGGGGACATCACCTCATGCGCGAACTTCCCTTATGATAGGTATTTAGAGAGGTGTGTTAAAGTAAATTATCATTTACAATTTTTATTTCCATTTTGACCTATGTATATTTCATTTTATCCGAAGCCATAATCATTATCTTCATTGTTCACTAAGTTCCCAAATTATTTTCTAAGAAATCAGGACAATTCTACAAGTCAAAAGGTTTAATATACCTCAATTGAGCCTTTAAAGTCCCCCGATATATAACCTTACAACTCCTAATCACAAACTAACTTACTAAAGAAAATAACACTTTATCATCTATTTGTAAGTCCCCAAAATAACCCCATCTAATCCATTTCTACTCTAGGGTAGTGACCATACTATTCTAAGACTCTAGGACACTAAGTTTACTTCATACAAGAAGGTTCCTAAGTCCTAAACCTAAAAGAAAAGGGTCAAAATTGAGTTAGAAAAATAACTCAAAACAACAACATTTCCGAATCGATTCTCCCTGGCCGAATCGATTCGGTCTGAAAGTGAATCGATTCGGACCAGCCGAATCGATTCGGATAGGAGGACCTGAATTTACTGCCGAATCGATTCAGATAGGCCGAATCGATTCAGTCCACTCAGACCTGTAAGTTTCCCCTCTAGCAAATCGATTCATTAAGGGCGAATCGATTCGCCCAGCCCAGAATTGCCAATTTTGGCTATGGAGTTTTACAACTCCAAATTCCCCTAACTCATTTATCCCTAATCGAAGATCATTTATTGGAACCAACTAATCATAAATGCATCTAACAACTATGATTTGCACCAATAAACATCTAAATCAACTTCCAAGTGTTCAAAACCTACAAATCCATTAAAACCCTAACATTGTTAAACCATAACCAATCCACAACAATCAATAAAAATTATTCATCCTAAACCATATATTAACAAGTAAGAAAACTTGCCTTGAGCTTGAAATCTCAGATTTTCCTTGCTAGCAACCAATCCAAGCTTCAATCTCCACTCTCTTTCTTTTTTCCTCTTTTCTCCGCAATTCTCTTCTTCTCTCTTTCTCTCTAGGTGTAGTAAATACACTAGGGAGAATAAAATGAGGTGCAAGACTAAATCGTGACTTTAGTCTAAATTCCCAACTTAAATTATTAATACCACATTAAAATTACTCACAACAACACATTTAAGTCAAAACCAGTCAAAAGTGCCCGGAACCGAAAAACCCAATATGGCACTTATTTTGACTATCTCGCACATTTCGGGAAAAATTATGCCCTCTAAATCAGCATTCGACAATTTTATAAATCATTTCAAGTTCAATCTTCATTTATACCATAAATGTCGTTTAAAGCATACGAAATTATAAAACGTAACATGATGATATTTACATACACATAACAGTAAATATGTAACAATCTAGTAAATATGCTTAATTAACTCACTTAGTTCATATTTACTCCATCATCCCTATTTTATATAATTACTTCTCGCAGTGAATTAATATAAAATAAATGCCTCAAAAGTGAGGGTTGTTACACTAATTTTGAGGTTTTTCCATATGTTCAGACCCATAATGTATATGTTTATAATGATAATAGGTTAAAAGTAAGAATTTCACATTGTATAGTGAGTTATCTTTTATTATTTAATTGACGTTTTATTGATTGGTGCAAGCCCAACTATGTTTGAAAGTCTTTACCGTATTGGCTTGCCAGCACCAACATGTCATTAAGTTTTATTGTGTTAGTGTATGGTTGTGGGTTTTTATACTTTTTTCTTTTAACTATATGACAAATTCAGATTTACCCAAGTTTTCAAACAAATTTGTAAGTTTGTTGAAAAATTGACTATAATATAAATGTATAACTAGAAATATGATAAATAAAAATGATACAAAATGATTTGGGTTTATTTCACATTCTTATTGTGGTATTATTAATAATAATAACACGGCATTTGAAAAAATTAGTATCAACATGATGTATATAATTCAAATGACATAGCTAATTGCAAAATTATTGAAAACTTATTAATTAATGATAAATTAGATTAAAATCCACTTCACAATTGTCTATTTATAAAATATTGAATAAGATTACATATATTTAAATAAAGTATTTGGTTATGAAATATTTATTTATAACTTATCAAAATGTATTATGTTTATGATATTTTATTTTTTATCCTATTTATAAATTTGTCTATTATAAATTAGAACATATACACGTAAAGTACACATATTTTTTGAATGATAATACGCACCAAATTTAATAAATTATTATAAACTTTAAAGAAATAATTGTACTCCTCTATTCCTCTAGTGATTTACCCATAATAAAGTTTCTATGGAGTCAGTTTATTTATTAATATATTATTTATTTCAAATAAGCATCCACCTATCAATCAATTATATTATGTTTTCTTTAGATTGATGAATATATTTTTAGCTTTATAATGTTGAACATAATGTTAGATTTACCTATTTTAATGACCTATATATGTACTTAAGTATAAGAAGGTATCTTTAGTATATATAAAAAAACTCTAGCTTTTCTTCCTGTAATGACATATGTACCTCATAAATTGGCAACCTCATAAGTGATATCGAACCTCTCTCCACTTAAAAAGTGTTATATCCTTTCATTAACCGTCTTTCTTTATTCCTTTTATACAAACCAATAAAATTCCAATGTAACTTTCTACATTATTACCTCATTCTCTTCATATAAAAGAAAAGGGGCTTTTACGGTCTAGTCCTTGGACTAACAATTTTGGACAAAAAAATCGAGCACAAAAAATTTTAAACGATTAGGTCCAACATATAAATACCCCAAAATTAAAACAAAAATGCACTTTTCAGAAATCGAAGCTCCAAAAACACTCTTCGATCAAAACCCTAACTCTCTCCGATCAAAACCCTAACTGTACTGTCTGTTCGATCAAAACACCAAAATAATTCTCATTCTCAATCAAAATTTGGTCAACAACAACATATAAATAACCCTGAATTCCAATACAAACACACTTCATATTAATTAAAGGGATCAAACCCTAATCTTTGAAGTTCTACTGATAATTTCACATTCTCAATCAAATTTTTCCAAACACCACTAACAAGATATATTCTCATATATATGTTCTTAAGTTTTATACTTACGATTATACCATAAACTATGTATATGTTCTCTTATTAGTGTTTTATTTATGATATCACGTGTTTGTCCTTATGTATTTTGTGTTCTCATACGCATAAATTTGTAGACATTACACATGGACTGATGAAATCACATTCTTCTTCTTCATGATATGAAAAAATATATTTGTTGCCCTGATTTTAAATGCAAAATACACTTTTTGCATGTTAGATATATGTATTTCATCATTGTACATTTCCTCCTATATACATCATATATCGAGGACTAGGAATATATACATGATTGGAATATTACATGTTTTATTGCATGTACTATGTGTATTTTGTGTGTACTTTCAAAAAGTACACGCAAAATCCACAGAGTACGCGTGCATTGAAATTGAATTTCTCAGTCCAATATGCATGTACTTTTATGTTTTATATGTGTACTCTATACAATATATATTTCAAATCCATATTTGATCAATCCTATGTTATTTTGGTCCGTGCCAGTGGCATTTGAATGATATTCCATGAGTTTGTATGAAGTATTATTATTGTGTAAATATTTAGGAGTTATTTTGGTCTGTGCCAGCGGCATTTGAATGATATTCCGTTAGTTTGTAAGAAGTATTATTACGTGTACTTTGTTATTTTTGTCTATACTTTGTTGAAAGTACACGTAAAATTCATAAAGTACACGCACATTAAAATTGAATTTGTTCAATCCAATATGCGTGTACTATTATGCATTATGAGTGTACTTTTTATATTGTTGTGTTATTGTTTAGGAATCATACCATCAAGCATGTTCAACTACAAAACGGTTGCTTGCACCTTTGAAGATCTTAACAATACAAAATCTTTCACATTAACAATCAATACTACTAATGATGACAAAATTCATTTTCTCCTTCGCATGAATGATAGAGCTAAAAGGTTACTTGGTTTCTACAACTACTATGAAAACATTAAGGACATTTTTGATGTTCAACATCTTCAAGCAACTGAATCGAAAGTGAAGGATTTAGCTAAATGAATTGAGCAGTATTGCTTAAGGGGTTCTGATAATGTTGGCGCTTTTAGCATGGAGCTATTGTATCACTTATTTTCTGAATATGTTAGGAAGAGAGAATATTGGTTTTTGACTTGTCGGACAACCTCTATTAGGTATTACTATGAAACGTATGATATCTATTACCGCCTTTAGCATGTATATTGTTGAGACTTGTATGAATTGTTTGTGAGAATATTACATGTACTTTTGTTAAATACGCTTGTATTTTATTGTTTTAGTCTATATTTTATTCTAATTCGAATGTATTTTACTTTCTGTACATGTAGTTATCATTATAGACTAGTAATTTTTTTTATAGATCAATAGAATAGGGATGAAGATGAAGGTAACGAAAGGAAAAAAACACAAAAAAGAGCAGTTATGAAGATAGTTCTTCTTCTAGTTCTAGTTTTAGTTCTAGTTTTAGTTCTAGTTCTAGTGTTGCATTGAAATCTACATGTGCTGTGTAGATGCAATTATTATGCATCACAAATAAATATGAAAGAGGTGTCAACCAAGAAAAATCAAATAAAAGACCAATCACACAACAACGAAGATACGTGGTTCAGCAAAGAAGTGCCTACGTCCACGGTGGTTCAGTCAGTGTTATTTCTCTATATTCTGAAGAGTAAGTACAGAGAATACAAAAAAAATTATCCTTTGCCCCGGACTTGGGGTTTAATTTATACATGTATGTGTTGGAGTAATGGGGGTGATAGGTTCCTCTTTATTAGCCATCTCCCTTTCATGGGATCGTGTGCCCCCACAACTTCTCTTCATGGCATCGTGGAGTGAATGGATGAACATCAGAGGTGATGGGCCTGGGTTTTGGGCCGCTGAGGATGGGCTACTCGTCCAGGCCTTATGGTGATAAAATCGGGGTACCCACAATTGCCCCTGAATTTGTTGGGCCGTTCTTTATGGGTCCGATGAATTTAAATGATCAGCAATGATAGTTGATTTCTTTGAAAACAGTGAAGTTGCTTTGGCGGCACCCGCTTCGCTATCTGTGCGTTATGATTAGTTTTGAAGGCTTGTTGGAATAAGACACATTTTTTCTTCTTCGTTCCAGTTCTTCCAGCAATCTTCTGTCTTTTGAGAACTTTTGAGTTTTGTACCTTCTGTTTTCGGTCTCCACTCTCGTCGCTTCTTCGCCTTTTGATCTGATCTTCTGTCCTGTAAGTCTTTCGTGCCCTTTTTCTTGAGTTTATAGTTTTTCTTGTATTTTCTCAATGGCAAAGATTGGAAATAGGTCGGTAACTGAGTTTAGAAAATTCTACGGTATTCCTGAATGGGTAGAGATTGAGTGTTGTGTCTCGCCACCTAGGAACATTAGGGATATAGAGGATGCACATTGGATTCACGTCCTGTTGCTTTCCCAGGGGGGTCTCACCTTTCCCCCTAATAGTTTGTTTCTGCACTTTTTTAGTTATTTTGGTATTGTGCCTGCACAATGTTCACCCAATGTGTGGAAAATAGTGAATGGTGTGCACAGGATAAATCAGTTGTACGGCACGAGGTTAGGTCTTGCCGAGGTCTGTTTTTGTTATTCTTTTTCTCGAACGAGTTCAGGGGTCTTGTACCTTAAGGCCAGGAGCCCTGATAGGGTATTGGTAGTAAATTTATCTGATTCCCATAAGGACTACTGGCAAGAAGGTTTTTTCGTTAGGAACTGGCAATACTCCCCTCAATTTGAAGGGTCGAGGTCCGAGAGGTTCACTATCCCCTTTTATGGGGAAGAATATATAGGTAGATGTTGTATTGTTGTTTCAACCTTTGCTAACTTTGTGATTTTTCTAACTCCTCCTTGCTTTCTCCTTTTCAGCGAAAATAAAGAACTTGGAGCCAGCTCTCAGCGAGGTTCGTATCTCGGAACTGGTGAAAGCTTGGAACATCAGGGAACCTTTGGGTGACGGCGAGCATCCTAGGTCTGCTGCTTTTCTGCTTGAATACAAGAACACAGGCTCCAGTTTCATAGCCCGTCCTGTGGAAAGTGTTCCGGATTTTGACTCTTCCGAAGAGATTTCAGCTGAGCCCATCCAGGTGGACGAGGAGGAGAGCAGCTCGGAGAGCGAGCCTGCAGGTGTTGTGAGTAACTTGGGTGGAGGCAGTGCTAATAGTAGCAGTTCATCGAGTACTACCAGCAGTCCAGGTGAAGAAATGCCTCCCAGGAAGAATCTGATCCGGGATGATGATGATGATGATGATGTGCTTCTTGCACAGAGGTCCAAGAAGTCGAAGACTGTCTCCGGGGCCATAGCTACTGGTTCTCGGCCTTCCTCTCAAGAGCAAGAGAAGAAGAAGAGAGAGGAGGAGCAAGCGAGGGAGAAGAAAAAGGAGGAGGAGAGGAAGAAGGTGGAAGAGAGAAAGAGGAGGGAGAAAGAGAAAGAGGAGGAGAGGAGGAAGATGGAACTGAGGACTAAGACCGTTCAAGCCTTGGTCCCAGTATCTGCTTTGCCTGAGGGGGCCTTGGTGGCCACCTCTCCTCAACTCTCCCCTGCGCTGCTTGAGAGGGCAGTCCTCCCTGCAGATCGCGAGAGGGCGTTAGGGTCTGATCAACTGGCCTTGCAAGCTAGCCAGAGGCTTGCCCTGGTAAGGTTTCTTTTCTACTTCTCAACTTCTTTTCGTCTGTTTTGATGGTTTCTTCTTTCTAATCTTTCCCTTGTTTTCTGCAGTTTGTGACTGACTTCGCTGTGCTCTATCGCTCTCGCGACGAGCTGTTGAGAAGGAACAGCGAGCTGGAGCAGTAGAATTCTACTCTGGTGGCCAGGGGTTCTCAGCTGGAGGCCGGCCTGAAGGCTGCTGATGCGGCTCGAGCTTCTTCTGCCTTGGCTCTTGCTAATTCTGCTCGCGAGAGAGATAATGCTGTCAGAGAGCTAGGCGAGCTGAGGAAGTCGTATGATCAGGTCTGCTCTAGCAAGCTGGACTTTGTGGAGAAGAACAGGGTTCTTGCCGAGCAGCTGGAAGCGGAGAAGGCCCAGGCAGCCACTGTTAAAGAAGATTCATACAATTCTGGCTGGGCTGCTGCGTATGAAGACGCCGAGGTTCAAATAGGCTATATTAGCCGTCTGAACATCAAGACGGGGTGGAACAAGGCCCTTGTGGCTACAGGGGTGGATGTTGCATCTCCAGTCTTTGACGAACATGATCCAGGGCCCAAGCCAGTTGTGGATGAGGAGCCAGCCCCAACTGCTGAAGGGGTCAATCCTGCTTCTCAGGCGACTCTTGCTGATGCTTCCTTGGTCGAGGGGGCAGTGCACACCTCTGCAGAGGGTAACGCCCCTGCTGATGCTGATAAGGACAAGGGTCCATCCACCGAGGTTTCTAAGTGATAGGGATTTCTTTGTAATTTTTTCCTTTTTTTGTTCTGATGTAACCTCGCCCATTATCAATAAAAAGGCTTCGTTTTTGTTTGTGCTGATTTCTTTTCGTTCTCTTCCTTCCTTTTTTACTTGTAGTTGGTTGACGCTGATGAATATATCCCTGTCACTTCACATCTGGGTAGGACTCTTGGTCCCAATGCGAGTCCTGCTGTTCGCCAGGCCTTCGCTAGACTCTGCCGGTTCGCTAAGTTGAGTAACAAAAAATACAAGGATCAGTCTGAGCTGGTGGCAAAATTGAAGGACAGGCTCCAGGAAATGGAAGAGATCGGAGCCTCAGTGCAAGAACAAGTTAGCGAGCTGAGAGCCAAGTTACTGGAGGCCACCGAGATCAATCAGGTCGTGGAGTTTCTTCAGCGGGAGAATGACGACCTGAAGCGGGAGGTCTTGAAGCTTAAGGAGCATTCGCCGAGCACCTCGTCGGTAGTCCTGCAAGGTTCCTCCTCTGCTCGGCCACCCCTCCCGCGAGCTGGCAGGAGTACGCGGGGTAGGAGTAGGGAAGCTGAGGAGCAGCGTGAGAGGGAGATGGAGGAGCTGCGCGGCGATGTTCAGCGAGCTTACGTAACTGCTGCTGGGTTTTAGAGGGACGTCACCCGACTGCGGCATTTATTTAAGAAGGGCCCTCGCCAAGTGTGGACTGATGGCTACGATCAGGGCTGGCTAGATGCTCCCACAAGACTAACAGAGTTCGAGGAGCTTTCCTTCATCAGGGGGTGGTTGAGTGCTCTCAAAGAGCTGCAGGTGCCGAGAAATTCGATATTGTGGTATCGGCATGAGATGTCTCCCTCTACTCTGATGCCCAATCCATTTAGGCGAGATGACCGATGGATTCCTATCGATGCTATTCCTCGGCGGCTACTGGAGTTGGACATAGATGAAGTTGTTGAGGAATTCGATCCTGCCCCTGATGATGGGAGGAGAGCCAAGGTTGCTGATTACCTTGCTCGGAGGCTTCCCCCTTCTTGATATTTTGTTTTTTAATAATTGTAAATGCTTTGGGCGAGTTTTCGCCGACTAAACATGTATCATTATTGTTTGTAAATATAAAAGATTAATGGAAAGATTCAGTTTTGGGCGTTTTTGCCGACTAAACGTGTTTATCCAATCTCTGTTATATTTTTGCAGCTTCACAATCTTTATCTTGTCATGCGAGTGTCCGCCCAGTCCAGTATTAAGAATACCATTGTGCTCTCTCTTTACCTTTTAGGTCGTGTCGTCACACTCCCTTAGGTCTAAGAGGGGCAATTGGCGAGGACACACCTGTTTTTGGATGTCTTCATCCGGTCAGGATTTTGTTTAACCAAAGTAGGTTTGATGCCTAAGAATGCTCTGTAGGGCTTCATATATTGCCATGGGCAATGCTAAGAGGTCTGTCGTGCTTCGTGACGATGACCTGAGGAGGGGTGTTCCCCTGCTATGTCAACTATTATACCTGTGATTTGAAAAGGATGTGCAATAAGATATAATTGTTATACTTTTAGAGAGTAATCAACTGAGAGATTTTTATTGGTGAGTAGAGAAATAAACTGTCCTTTCCCAAAATGAATACAATAAAAGATCTAACAATAGAACTCCTAAAAGTAGAATTTCTTGAGATTAGCTGCGTTCCATGCTCGTGGTATCTCTCTGGCCTCCATCGTTTTCAAATGATAGGCACCTTGCAGGTCGTCTCTAATTATTTCATAAGGTCCTTCCCAGTTTGGGCCCAGTTTACCATCTGATGGCTTCACTGTGTTGCCCAGGACCTTTCTTAGGACATAGTCTCCAATTTCGAACTTCCTCGGATTAACCTTTTTGCTGTAGTGCTTTGCGAGCTGTTGCTGATAACTCGCTAGTTTTACTAGGGCAAGTTCCCTGCGTTCGTCGGCCAAGTCGAGTTCAGCGAGCAAAGCCTGATCGTTTTGATTCTGCTCGACAAGGTCGGATCTCATTGTAGGCAATCCTGCTTCTAATGGGATGACCGCTTCCATACCATATGCTAGTGAGAATGGCGTCTGACCTGTGGCTCGTCTGGGAGTTGTTCTGTATGCCCATAGGACATGTGGTAGCTCGGTAGTCCATGCGCCTTTTGCTCGTTCTAACCGCTTTTTTAATCCAGCGATCACTGTTTTGTTGGAAGCCTCGGCTTGTCCGTTGCTCTGAGGATAAGCTACCGAGCTGAAGTGGTGCCTGATTCCGTGTTGGTCGCAGAAGTCCTGAAAGGGGCCACTTTCGAACTGTGTCCCATTGTCAGTGATGATGGTTCTGGGGATCCCGAATCGAGTGATTATATTTTTCCATATGAATTTCATCATGTCAGCATCTCGGATGTTCGCCAGAGGTTCTGCCTCGATCCACTTGGTAAAGTAATCGGTGGCGACCAACAGGTATCTGCGATTGTCGGCAGCGGTGGGTAGTGGTCCCACGATGTCCATTCCCCACTGGGCAAAAGGCCAGGGGCTGGTCAGGGATTTCAAGTCGCTGGCAGGCTGGTGGACCATGGGGGCGTGAAGCTGGCATTTTAGGCATCTGCGGACATATACTGCGGAGTCTCTTTGCATATACGACCACCAGTAACCTTCTTTCATTGCTCGGAAGGCTAGAGATCTTCCTCCGACGTGACTTCCGCAGATTCCTTCGTGAAGCTCGTGAAGCACTGTCTCGACCTCGCCTGGGTGGACGCATCTAAGGTAGGGGCCGAAGAAAGATTTTTTATACAAGTCGCCTCCCGTGGATAAGTGAAAGCGTGCAGCTTTGACTCTTATCTGGTGGTCGGTCCTTTTATCATATGGGAGCGTTCCATTCTTCAAATAGCCTCTTAAGGGATCCATCCAGCTAGGGGCTGGTTCTAATTGGAGTATTTGTTTCGCTCTTGTTAGCTCGCAGTTGGGGTGAATGCTCGGGTAGCTAAGGAAATCGATAGGGATTATCCTCTTAAGGCTGGAATCAACTGCCGAACTCAGGGCTGCCAAAGCGTCAGCGTGGCTGTTCTGCCCCCTGGGAAACTGCTGGATGTTGATTTCTTCAAAGTTTGTCATCAAGTTTCTTACCAATAAGAGGTAGGCTGCCATCCTCTCGTCCTTCGCGTTGTAGTCTCCATTTATCTGTTTGGAAACTAGTTGCGAGTCTCCGAATACCTGTAAATGCTTTGCTCCTAGAGTTTGCGCCCTTTGGAGACCTGCAATTAAGGCTTCATATTCTGCTTCGTTGTTGGAGGCTGCAAATCCCAGCCTAATTCCTTGCTCGAGGACTGCATTTTCTGGAGTGATGAGAACAATTCCTACTCCCGCCCTCTTTGAGTTGGAGGCTCCATCAACGAATAGCTTCCAGCTTCCCCCTGTAGCCTGGCTGTTTTGTTCTGTTAGTTTAGGCTGTTCGAGAGGTTCTTCGCCCGTGAATTCAGCTATGAAGTCAGCGAGGACTTGACCCTTGATAGCTGTCCTTGGTTGAAATTGGATGTCAAACCGGACGAGCTCGACTGACCACTTAGACAACCTGCCTGACAAATCCGCCTTCCTTAGGACAGCCTTGAGGGGGTGTGATGTAAGGACGATGATTGTGTGAGCTTCGAAGTAATGCTTTAGTTTCCTTGATGACATTACTAGGGCGAACACGAGCTTTTCCAATGGCAGGTATCTCTGTTCGGCGTCTAGTAAGGTTTTGCTCGCGTAATAGACTGGATGTTGGATCCCTGTGACTTCACATATTAGCGCTGAGCTGATAGTATGGCTGGATACAGAGAGGTAGAGGTACAAAGGGTCCGTTTGCTGTGGCATGACGAGCAGTGGCGGGGAGCTTAGGTAGGATTTGAGCTCGCCTAATGCTTGCGAGCAATCTGGGGTCCATTCTACCGTTTTGCTGCCTTTTAAGAGTTGGAAGAAGGGCTTGCATCTCTCGGAGGATTTAGAAATGAAACGATTCAGTGCAGCGAGCATTCCAGTGAGCTTCTGTACATCGCGGATTGTGCGTGGAGGTTGCACTCGTTTAATTGCCTCAATTTGGTCCGGATTTGCCTCTATGCCACGCTTGCTGACCAAATACCCAAGGAACTTTCCTGACTGGACACCTAAGGAACACTTGCTCGCGTTGAGTTTCATTCGGTATTTCCTGAGGATTTCGAAGGTACTTGCCAGGTCAGAGAGGTGGTTTTCTTTCTCCTTGCTTTTGACGAGCATGTCGTCGATGTAGACTTCCATCGTGTTTCCCATCTGATTTTTGAACATTTTAGTAACCAGCCGCTGATAAGTTGCCCCCGTATTTTTTAGCCCGAAAGGCATGACCTTGTAACAGTATAAACCAACCGTCGTGATAAACGCCGTTTTATCCTGATCTGGGGCATATAAGGGAATCTGGTGATAGCCCGAGTATGCGTCCAGAAAACTCATTCGCTCGTGAGCTGCAGTGGCGTCTACTAGTTGGTCTATTTTTGGAAGAGGGAAGCTATCCTTGGGGCAGGCTTTGTTGAGGTCAGTGAAGTCTATGCAAACTCTCCACTTTCCGTTGCTTTTTGGTACTACCACTGGGTTGCATAACCATTTGGGGAACTGCACTTCCCGTATGGATCCTGCATCCAGCAGCTTTTCGACTTCCTGCTCTATTGCTTTGGCTTTCTCGGGAGCAGTTCGTCGTGCCTTTTGTGCTATTGGTTTGAATGTGGGATTGACGTGCAACTGATGGCAGACCATATTGGGATCGATCCCTGGAAGCTCGTAGGGTTCCCAGGCGAAAACATCTATGTTGCTTCTGAGTAAGGTTAACAAATCCTTTTGCTCTTCGTTAGTGAGTGAAGTCCCGATCAGGAAGACTCTGCTGTTGTCGCCTTCCCTGGCAATGCATTCTACCAGGTATTCTACAACCCGTTCGGAGGGGAGGAGCCTGGTCTCTTCCACTCCGGGCCTTCCATATTTTAATTGCTATTTGGAAGGGATTGCATCTTCCTCCACTTTCTCGCTGGTTCGAACGTCTTTTTTCTCTGGCTTCGGTCGGATAGCCGCTATGAAGCACTTTCTCGCCATCGCCTGGTCGCCATGTATCTCCATCACTCCCCGCTCGGTGATATATTTGAGTTTCTGGTGGTAGGTCGAGGAGACTGCCTTCATTGCATGGAGCCATCCCCTGCCGAGGATGGCTTGATATGGTGAGTCGATGTCGACCACCAAGAATTCGATCATTTTTGAAACACTCCCAGCGAGCACTGGTAGTACTATCTTGCCCAAAGGCATGGTCATTTTTCCAGCGAAGCCGACCAGAGGGACAGTGGTTCCCTTTAGGTCGGCGATGTCCAACTTCAATTTCCTGAACAGGTCGATGTACATTACTTCGGATGAGCTTCCTTGATCGACGAGCAGTCTGTCGATATCAAAGTTGGCTATCCTGAGTGTAATGACTAAGGCATCGTGATGTGGGGTCCTTACTCCCATGAGATCTTCATCCGTGAAGACAATATGCTTGTTGTAGTTGATGTCCTCTGCTCGGCGGCGTTTTCCTGCCTGTGATTTCGCTGGATCAATTTGAAAAGCTTGCATTACTGCTGTAAGCTTCTTTACCTCCATCCGAGCTGAGTTACCCTGGATTTTCTTAACATCGGATACTCCATGGATTACTGCGAATTTGTGTCCGGTGTCGTCTTCTAATACGTTGTCGGGTTTTGTCTCCTTGTGGACAGTCACTCTTTCTACCTTCCTTTCCACAAAGTTATTCAAATGTTCGGATTGGGCCAACTCCTCGAGGTGGGACTTAAGAGCCTTGTAGTGCTCGGTCTTATGTCCCCCCTCTTTGTGGAAGGTGCATCTCAGCGCATTGTTTCTTTTCGATGGGTCTCCTCCCATTTTCCGGGGCCATTTGACGAACGGCTCATCCTTGATCTTAGCGAGAATTTTGTAAATTGGTTCTTTGAAGACGGTGTTGACTGCCTGGAACGACTTTGCAACGTCAGGGCCCCCTCCGTTTTTGGGGCCATTCTTGCTCCCATTCTTTCCTCCTTTTTTCTGGTTATCAACTTTCTCACTTCCCTTCGTGGCGAGCTTGGCTCGACCGTTTTCACCTACGTTAAGGCGGGTGACATCTTCCACCTTTGCGTATTTCTCAATCCGGGCCATCAGGTCATCAATGGTGGTTGCTTCCTTCTTTGTCAAGGACTGGTAGAGGAGGGAGGAGCTAGGTAGCCCAGTTTTGAATGAAGCCACTGCCACCTCTTCTGCGCAGTCCTCGACCTCGTTGAATAACTCCCAGTACCTTTTCGCGTAGTCTTGAAGTGTCTCCTGAGGAGTTTTCTTTATCGTCAATAGAGCATCCATCCTTTTGGGATGGGAGCTGCTGGTGATGAACCTGGCCGTAAAGAGCTCGGCCAGGGATTTGAAATTTTTGATGGATCGGTGAGGGAGTTTCTTGAACCATTTTTGGGCCACGTCATGAAGGCTTGAGGGGAAAATTCGGCACATCAACGCATCTCGGTGATTCCAGAGGGTCATAGCCTGCCGGTACTGCCTGACATGATCAATGGGATCAGTCTTTCCGTCATAAATCTTGAACCTCGGAATAGAAAACTTTTTGGGAGCTTCTTCTTCTTCAATTTCCCTAGTGAAGGGCGATTTCATCTGAGTCTTGAGGGCTCTCCTGGCGAGTAATCTGGTTGACCTGGTGCCGCGGTGAGCTGGATGTTGGTCCATTTCTCTGCGGACCAGGTTCCGTATGTTGTCGTCGCTGCGAGCAGGGCTCTGGTAGCGGCGAGCTTTTCTCAGTTGCTCGCGGAGGTCGTCGTCTGAGTCGCCACCTTCGAACCCTTGATGTTGCCGCCTAGGGCTCCTTCCTCGGCTGCGAGATTTGCTCGCCTGAGGGCTAGGAGTGCGATAGGGGCATCTCCTGGTATCAGGACGTAGTTCTTTTTCCAGTCTTTCCAGTCTTCTTTTCAGGCGAGCATTCTCAGCCTCATACCTGCGAGAAGACTCCCTCTGCTCGTGGAGCCTTGCTTCGTATGCATCGATCAATCTGGATATCTGAGTGGACCTCGCTGGTCCTTGACTTTCTTCTGAGGTTGGCCTCTCTAAGCGAGCCCCTTGGTCGGAACGTCGGACTTCAGACCTAATCCTGCGAGGAGCGGGTGGCTCCTGAATGTCTCCTGCTTGAGGAGCGTTGCTGCTGTGATCAGACATCTTAGATTTTTTCTCAGTGTGGGCTCTTCTCAAGGAAAGATAAACGCTTCCCACAGACGGCGCCAATTGTAGATGCAATTATTATGCAGCACAAATAAATATGAAAGAGGTGTCAACCAAGAAAAATCAAATAAAAGACCAATCACACAACAACGAAGATACGTGGTTCAGCAAAGAAGTGCCTACGTCCACGGTGGTTCAGTCAGTGTTATTTATCTATATTCTGAAGAGTAAGTACAGAGAATACAAAAAAAATTATCCTTTGCCCCGGACTTGGGGTTTAATTTATACATGTATGTGTTGGAGTAGTGGGGGTGATAGGTTCCTCTTTATTAGCCATCTCCCTTTCATGGGATCGTGTGCCCCCACAACTTCTCTTCATGGCATCGTGGAGTGAATGGATGAACATCAGAGGTGATGGGCCTGGGTTTTGGGCCGCTGAGGATGGGCTACTCGTCCAGGCCTTATGGTGATAAAATCGGGGTACCCACATGCTGCAAAGAAGAACGACCAGGATCGATCAAATATTGTTAGCTTTCTTCATGATTTTGGTTAGATTAAATAGAAAATAAACAATAGGCATATTGAACTTCTTAAGAAGGCTCCATTTTGAGAGCTTTTCAATGCCTACTACAGTGGAAAAATGGTAGAAGTGGACCACAAGAAGACCGATAAAAATATTTTATCAATTATCAAGCTGTACAATAAGGAAACCAAAAGTTTCCAAATGAAGAGTAGCATTGAAATAAGTCCAATAGACATAAGTGAATTATTTGGTGTACCAATGGTTGAGGGGAGAAAATCAATAGAACTAAAAAAGAGACCGACTGTGTCTCAAAAACTTGGATTACTTGCACGATACTTCAAAAACAAAATAAGAAAGTCAACAATATTGGCTGGTTTGAAGAAATCGATCGAGCTGGACACAGACGAAAGCATTGTCGATTTTATAAAACTTGTATATCTTCACTTCTTGACAATGTTGTTTTTATCCAACTCAAACTTCACACTAGCATATTTTTTTGTAAAATACATCAACATTATTGAAGAAATGAATGGCTATGATTGGGCATCTACTGTGCATGAGTGTTTAGTAAATTCAATTGACAAAACATCAAGTTCAAAACCTAGCACAGTAAGTGGATGTGTCGTTTCCTTACTGGTGAGCAAAACAACATCCTGATATTTATAAATATACAAACCAATAATCACATGTACTTTGTAAAGTACACGTGACCCGTACTTTATAAATTACACGTGGTTTTTAAACCAATTCACACATGTACTGTATTAATATCATGTGTATTTTGAAAGTATGCGTGTACTATGTTTTGTAAATATAACATGCACTTTATAAAGTACACATGAACTTATATTGACAAAGTACACGTTTACTTTGTAAAAATCACGTGTACTTTGACCATATACTTGTTATATTTACAAAGTACACATGTAACTTTGCCTGTATTTTGTAAAAATCAAGTGTACTTTCAATTATGAATAACTAGGTAATACAATTATTAATATCATTTTATTTTTTGCATGATCACAATATTGGTCATGTGAGAAATTTGATATTATTCCTCTTGTTGAAAATTTTAAAGATAAGATGCCAAAATTCCTGAGATTGAAATGGTCTTCTTTGAGAGATTGGTTTGCGGTGAATGACATCACAACAACCAATTTTAAGGAGGCTATAAATAAACTAGCTTGTAAGCACAGTATTGTACAAAGGGAATCTCAGTTTGAAGGGCCCAGTTACTCTTTGAACATTTCTACAGGAAGTCCTATACATGTTGATTCATCATAAAAAAAAGTTGTTGAAGATTTTAATGACAATGAGTTTTCATCAGGTTGGAATATTCCCCTTAAAAACATTGTGAGACCAAAGCAAAAGAAGGGAAATGATCAACCAAAGGGAATTGTTAAACCAAGAGATGCTGAAATATCTGAGAAGGTTAATTTGGAGGAGCAAATTGCTAGTTTGAAAAGGGAATTGTTGGAAAACAAATAATGTACACTAAAGAAGGTGGCCTCTTTGGAGGTGGAGAGTTCCAAACTTACCATTATGAATGTACAATTGTAGGTAGATTGTAATTCACTTTTGGAAGCTCAAGACGAAATAAAGAAGTTGAAGGTGGAGAATTCCAACCTTTTGATAGAAAAAGAGTCAATAAATAAGTTAGAGGTGAAAAATTCCCAACTTGTCTTGTTAAACAATTCTTTGAAAGAAAAGCTTGATCAAGCCATGATGAATGACTCAAATAGAATTAAACAACTGGATGAGTTATTGAGAAAATTGGCCGAAACGTCCAGAATTTTGGAACAAAAAAATTCATTTATGTCTGACAGTAATGAAAATCTCAAAAATAAGTTTGAAGATGTAGTGCAAAAATTGAGAGATGGAGATGTTGAAAAGGGGACATTATCACTGGATCTTCAGCAGTCAGAATTTAAAAGAGCTGAATAGGTATTTTTTTATTAAAATTCAGTTGTATCATTTTTCTATAGAGTACAAGTAGTAATTTTATAAACAAAGTACACGCATATCACCCAAAAGTACATGTGAAATTATTTTTAGTTTTACTTGTATTTTGGAAATTTTCACATGTACTTTGGTCTTCTTTTCAAATAATGAATGTACACGCATAGTTTGATAAAGTACACACACATTTTGTTTATTATCGTTGAGGTTTATGGTATGTTATATATTTAAACATGATGTTTTCTTTTCACCGGGAAGCATAAAATAATAATCTCAAGAAAAAGATAGAAGATTTGTCATCTTCCTTATCTAAAAAGGATGAAGAAATAAATTCAATTCAAAACTCAATGATTTTGAGGATCCAGGAAAGAGTCGACATGAAGCCCAAGATTGATGAACACTATATATATTCACATCCTATTCATGGGTTGTCAAAAGGATATGAACACAATAAGGCCTCTACTGTCATATTTATAAGAAAAAAAGGGCAGAACAATAAAGGGCAGAACAAATACAACACATGAAGTGGACCTGAAAATCTACAAGTGTTCAAAACACCTTAAAGAAGAAGCCCAGAATAAATTGAAAAAATATTTTAGGGAGGAGAAGGATATAGGGTAAATCTTCTAATTGTTTATTTTTTTTATTGAACTTTATGCGTGTAGTTTGTAAAGTACACGCATATTTCATAAAGTACTCATATTTTTGTATCTAACTTTATGCGTGTACTTTATTGAGTACAACCATTTCATAAAGTAGACGCTTATTTTTATAAAGGACACACATTTTTGTATTGAACTTTATGCGTGTACTTTATAAAGTACACGCATAAAGATAAAATACACGCATATTATTATATGATCATAGATTATATGCATGCTTCAATTATTCTTCTAAAATTATTTTTTGTATTGAAATTCAGCAATTGTCTCTTTATGATGGAGGATGCATTCATTTGCAGGGATGATATTAAGGAATTTCTTAAAGGCAAAGAAATATCCAACCAGATAATTCAATGCTTCTCCCGTTTAATAAAGACAAAAAAAAAGAACAATGGGCTTCGACCTACGCACTCTTTTAACTTATATGCTTGGGTAAGGAAAATAAAACCTAAATTATTTCCCATCATTTTAAAATATATATTATCATACTTATCTTACTAACAAATCTATTAATTTTAACATGAGTCCGTTCGAAAAAATGATCATGAAATGCAAAAAGAACAAATAAAAAAACACATTATACAATTATTTGAAATTTCTGATATTCTTTCCATTTCCATGAGACATTCAATTGGAGATGATGCAGGCCATTTTACATTGTTAGTTTTCTACAAATAAACAAATAAAGTTGTCCATATGGACTCTCTCTGCCCGTTGGAAATAAATCAATCCTCATTCTACTACAATGAGGCCAATAGAATGGTTACGCCCTAAACTTATTTACATTACATGCACTTTTGTATTCTATATACTCATGGTTTTTCCTCTTAACATTTTTCTATTTTCAAAGAAAATTTGTACAAATTGAAGGCCCAAGCACCACAAATAAGTCAAAAAGGTACAATAACAATATCCTTTGAAGGGATGGAATTGGAAGATGCACTATCTAATGAAGAAAAAAATCACAATAGACTGGCTCTTGAGTCATGATATAAATTTTAAACTAATAAAAAATAATGAATGAGCGAGACAAAATAATAGGTAAGATAAAAAAATCTTGAATAAATACACTCATAATTCATCAAGTTACATTTCAACAAATTTCATTCGCATTATGCTAACTGATATATTTGTTTTATTTTAATTTCAGTGTTGACTGTGGGGTCTGTTATATATATACTACATGGAATAAATTGCCAAAGAAAATGCTCTCAAAACATCATTTGAAGATGACAAAATTCTCCAACAGAGAGCATATATAGCTAATGAATTTTTATTCCATGGTTGTTAATAGGATGAAATTGTAAAGTTTTTTTTCTGTATATATATATTATTAAATGTAGTTCCATATAATTTCTAGTATATTAAGTGTATACAGGATGTCACGTGTACATAGTAATGAAATGCGTGTACTTTACAACAAATGCAAAAGTACACGCATGACATCACAAAGTACACGTGAACATATGCGTGTACTTTGGGAATTACACATGTATTTTGAGGTCTGTTTCTTTATTTGCATTAGAATCCCAAAGTACACGCAATAGATAATACAATACACGTGAATTTATGATGACATATATCATTACACACAGTTCTATGATGAACTCTGAAAATGGTGCCGCTGACGCGGACCAATAAACACTTTTAGGCTATACAAGAGAATAAATATATTTTTAGTAAGAGATTACACAAATCTAAATTATAAACATATTATATTTGTTTCATTTGACAATAAAAAAGAAAGAATCACAAAATATACGCAGTGAGGCCAAATTTTATGCGTGTACTTTACAACAAAACACTTTGTATTAAGTTTTTTTTTGAATTTTTTTCATAACAGATGATTGTAATTTTTTTCTGTATATATAAATATATATATTATTCAATGTAGTTCCATATAATTTATAGTAAAAAAATTGTGCCCCTGGCGCGGACCATTCAACACGTAGGAATAAAACTAATGTATATACTTATTCAGTAGGACACAATAACCAAAAATAATTTATTAAGATCAACTGCTCACTATCCCAACTACTTCTGGTCAAAGAAATAAATAGCTTTAACTTTTTCTATAAAAGAGTAATATTTGTTCCTTTCTTAAGCATTACATCTAGGGTAAAGATTACATAATGAGTAGTCCATCAGAAAAGTTGCGAGCTACTCTTGAGAAAGATGAAAGAAACAAAAAAAAAAGGAAATTGAGGAAAATATTTCCTCATATGAAACTGCCTTTGAGCAGTTCCAAACATATGTGAGGGAAGTCCACTATGGACTTTCATCCAATCCCATAGATTTATTTAATGTGGATGAGGACCCTCCTCAAACATATGAAGACCTTATATCTTTCTATAGACAAGAAGTTCCATTGAAAATCGCCAAGCTGAATGAGAAGAAGGCGCACCATGAAGGCCTTGTATCTATCAAAGAAGAAGAAATTCGAGTATGCTCGAATTTAATTGACTCTCTTCCACACACCATATATTACTTTAACAACTTTCACTAATAGAAACCTTCTTTATTTTTTTCAGCTTTAGTTGTGTGAAAAAATTGTACTTTATTTTTTTGTTTTAATAAAATTTTTATTTCTTTCATGCATTTATTGTCACTTATATCGTACACCAAAGCCTACATAATATAGTACTGTCTAGAACCATGACATAGCATAAACATGTAAAGTACACGCAAATATGGTAAAGTACACGTGAACATTAGGAAAAACGATCACGTGTATTTTACTAAAAATGTTTGTACTCTGCTAAACTACTACACACACATAAAAAAGAACTAACCACATTGTATTGTCAAAAATGTAAACATTAATATTAAATTCATTTATTGTGAAAAAATAAGTATGTCGAAATATGATTATATTGTCAAAATATGATTCTATCTATTCTAAATTGTAATACACACAAGTTTTTATAAAGTACACACACAAGGTATTGTCCCAAACCATTATTTAAATGCGTGTACTTTATATATTACACATGTACTTTATAAAGTACATGCATAATACATAAAGTACACGCATATTGAAATAATCATAAAATAATACCGCTGGCGCGGACCATAATACACATAGGCATTTAAGAATATGAGTGACCTAAGTGTTTTTTATAAAGTACAAGCACATTGTAATGTGCAAAACTATTTTCAAATAGTACACGCATTTATATATGTGTACTTTATAAAATTACATGTAGAATACATAAAGTAAATGTATATTGAATTAGATTTTTGTCATATCAATATGCATATACTTTATAAATATATGCGTGTGCTCTATGTAGATTCCATTCCAAAACAAATAATACAGAAATCAACACTCAATAATAAAATTACAATAATTTATTCAAATGTGAATGTTCATTGATTTTATTTAAAAATAATGTTACAATGACTGAATTAAACAATATTAAGAGGAATCAAATTGGTTCTTTACATGTGGGTCTGTAATGACCTGTTTTATTAGACCTAGAGAAAGTTACTTCTCTTATTATGACCTCTCTAATAAATTTTATTCTCTTATTTCTTGGCCTCCCAGTCGGTCTCTTTGTTAATGGAGGAAGGATTGCTGGATTTTAAGGTAATGGAATCTTTAGGGACATCAAATCAGGCTGAGAAATTACAGGTGATGAGTATGATTTCTTTTAAAAAAAATCTTATAATAATCCTCAATATGATCATAAATAACTATGGCCCCCACATTTGCATAAACTTCGAATACATGTGTACTCGAGTGGCTAATATTCCAATATCTCCCTTCATTCCAATTTTTAGCAAGTAATTTATCAAAATGAGGACACAACTCCTTTGATTATGTTTTAGATTCAACAAGTTTGATTGCATTGAAATTTAAAATTTTGATCCTCATTTTATCCATCATATTAATTATCGGTAAATGCCTTTCCTCTAGGATCCAAGAGTTGAATGATTCTGTAATACTTGATGTCATGTCACCATAATGCTTATCGGTGAAACATGCACAAGACCAATTCTTCGGAGGTAAATTATCAAGAAAATCAATGACAACAACTCCACCTTCCTTCTTCAAGGCATCAATGTTCTTCTGAAATTCATCAACTGTTACAGCATATGCACAATGCATGAAATCTTGAACGAGGTTCTTTCGAAAGTTCATAGTACCTCGTATTTTCTTCTTTATATTTCCATATAAATGATGTATACAGTAGCAATGTGCAGACATTGGAGAAACCTTAGACACACCTTTAATAAGACCATTGTTTCGATCAGATATGAATGTGATGTTCCAATCTTAATGAACTATTGCATCACGCAAATTATTGAGAAACCACATCCAATTATCATCCATCTCTAAATCAACAACTGCATATGCAAGAGGATAAATGCCTGAAATTATAATGATATATATCATTACACACAGATTCTATGATGAACTCTGAAAATGGTGCCACTGGCGCGGACCAATAAACACGTAGGCTATACAAGAGAATAAATATATTTGTAGAGCTAGGTTACACAAATGTAAATTATAAACATATTATGATTGTTTCATTTGACAATAACAAAGAAAGAATCATAAAGTACACGCAAAGCATTACAATGTAAACAGAATGTCACGTGTACATAGTAATGAAATGCATGTTCTTTATAACAAATCCAAAAGTACACGCATGACATCGCAAAGTACATGTGAATATATGCGTATACTTTGGGAATTACGCGTGTACTTTTTGATTTATTTCTTTATTTGCATTAGAATCCCAAAGTATACACAATAGATAAAACAGTACACGTGAATTTATAATGACATATATGAATACACATAGTATCTATGATGAACTCTGAAAATAGTTCCGCTGGCGCGGACCAATAAACACGTAGGCTATACAAGAGAATAAATATATTTGTAGTGATAGGTTACACAAATATAAATTATAAGCATATTATGATTGTTTCATTTGACAATAACAAAGAAAAAATCACAAAGTACACGCAAAATATTACAATGTAAACATTAAGTATAAACAAAATGTCACGTGTACAAAGTCATGAAATGCGTGTACTTTATAAGAAATCCAAAAGTACACACATGACATCATAGAGTACATGTTACATAGAATATAAATTCACATGTACAATTTTATCTATTGCGTGTACTTTGTGATTCTAATGCAAATAACAAAAAACAGTCCTCAAAGAACACGCGTAATTCCCAAAGTACATGAATATATTCACGCGTACTCTGTGATGTCATGCGTGTACTATATTTTTTCTGTTGAAAGAACATACAAAGGATTAAAAAATAAAGGCATAATATTGTCAAGCAAACTTCAATGCTTCATACTTACCATTATCCCATTCATTGCAGTTGTCGACAAAATCGTTCCATGGTACCTGCTCTTCAAAAAGGCACCATCAACAAACAAAACAGGCATGCAGTATTGAAATCCATTAATGGATCCTACAAACAATACAAAAATTATTTTGAATATTTTTCTCTCTAGTTCGACATCAAGAATGCAATGTGATCCTGGATTATATTTCAATAGAAGTTCCCTATAATCATTGATTAATGCATACGAAACTTTCTCATCGCCATGCAGCTCAGCAGCAACCATCTCTTTACCACGCCTTGTATGATGATAACTTATATAAAGATCGTAGTTTTTCTTTATATCTCTAACTACATCAATTGGTCTCAGTAATGGTTTATCCCTTAACTCATCAGCAAGCAATGTAGAAACTAATTTGGAGTCCATCATTTTGCTTAATGGCTACGATATACACCCCTACAAGTATGCTCATTATTCAGACTTATTATATAAAAGTAACCATTTAATGTTGATAATGAAGCATGAATTTACCACATGAAATTCTCAGTATTCCTTTTAGAATACTCTGCTATCACCCGAGTTTAATCATTTTTCAAATATATATACTTGAAACCAACCTCAATAGTATGCTTTCGCAACTTATCATGAAACTCAAACACACCTTATTTGAAACATTTCTCTTAGTGACTAATATATGTATTCCAATCATTGTAGAGATAAACTTTGACGTACTCGGCTCCACACCTCCAATATAAACATCATTTTTAACACCACTACTAATATCAATTGAAGTGGATGATAATATATAGTCTACCCTTTCTCTACTTGTACCACTATTCAACCCTCTCACAACTTGTATAACTATGTTCAACCTGATCACAAATTCGTTATGTGCATTCGAACCGTTTATGAATTGTACTAGTGGAAAAAGCTGCTAAATCAAAGACGTATATCCAAATAAAATTAGCATTAAGAATCACTTGAGACTGCAATATATAGCGGACATCTTTATCACAAAGAAACATGCATCGACTTTCATCACCAAAGTCGTATTTCAGTGAAAAAGATCCATCTTTTAAATCCATAAACCTACTACGTAATTCATTGCACGTGAAACCTAACGAGCTGTCTTCAAAAATTTCAATGCAGGCCATATTATCCAAATAATAACACCTAGCAATCCGAAAACTTTCCATTATATCCTGCATTACATTAAAATAGAAAAATGGTTTTGTTAAAGTTCAATTTTAATTAATGTCGCTAGTGCGAACCAACAAATACATGGCCAACAAAGACATGATTATTCAATTAAACATGAATCAACACTAACAAAGTTAATGCACATCAATATTATGAAGAATTAATATCAAAAAAACAAAATGAAAATTAATCAATAGAAAATCACGTGTTCATAAGATCAAATTGCGTGTACTTTACTGCTATTTTTTGCTCAAGTACATACAAAGTATTTTACTATTATAAAACATCAAAATTGGTCAATGCCGCTGTTGCGAACCAACAAACACATGCCCATCTAACACATGACAAGTCTATTATGTAATGAGTCAAAAGTAACAAAGTATATACACATTAACATTATTCCAAATTAATGTAAAAAAATAAAAAATAATCAAGTCCAAAATTCACGTGTACTTTACATCAAATTGCTTGTACTTTACTGCAATGATCATTTGAGGTATATGCATGAACAACTTGTATATACATAAAGTACACTCACACACAATCAAAACATATAAATACACAACCTATTACAAAATCAAAACACAAAGTTAAAATATATTCATATAAAATTAAAATACAATTATAAAAACATACAACCAAATCATTCATTCAATCTTCGAGTTAATTCATCACATGACTTACACAATGACAATGATTTGATTAAACAAAATAAATAAATCAAGCTATTTTAATTGATCAACATGCAAAACATTTCTTCATAACAAGTATAAAATTACAGATGATCGAATAAATGCAAAGGAAAATCTAGGTTAAACAAAGTGCAAATGATTGATTTCTTCGAACAAATTGATAAGTTTTTCTTTGACAGAACAAGGCTCGTTGAACAGAAGTGGAAAGAAATCATAAGATCCTAAGTTAATGGAGAGAACGAACCTATTTGAGAGAAGCGTAATGAAGAAAGAGAAGGATGTGCTTATTGGAAATGCTGTCAATCGCTGATTAGGTCAATGATAACAAAATGAATGAAATATCGAAAAAGGTATTTGTATGGACCTAATCATTTAAAATTTGTTTGACCGGTTAAAACATCCAAAATGTCCGGATAAGGGACTAGACCGTAAAAACCTAAAAGAAAATTTATGCATTCTCACCTTTCTCTATCCTCTATCTTCTTTTGTGAACCATCCCAGTCCTCTCACCCACACCACCCAGAGTAGGTATTTTTTTTTACTTTCTTATAAGGGTTTTCTCTTTTCCCCCTTTTAAGTTTTTTTTAGTGTTCACAAATTTTTCTTCATTGTTTTCAAAAATAATATTATTGTGGAGTGATTCATTACTCAACCCTATCTCACCCTCACCATTATCCACCATCATTAACCACCGTCCACCACTAAATAGCTAATTTTTTTAACTTTCATTCTAGGTTTTTCATTTGTTCATTTTTATATTGTAATTTCTTCTGATTTAATTTATTCAAGGACTTTCCAATTGTTTTTATTCATTTCACGACAATTTTTTGTTTGGAATAAGGTATTTTTCCATTTTACGATTTCAATTTTGCATGTTTTTTCCTGTTGTACTTTGTTCAAATATTTTCTATTTTTTTATATACCAGTTAAACATAATGTCTTGAGCTCTTTCAGCATTTCACTTTGTTTTTTCCACAACACCGATCATTTTGCATGTAGAATTCTATTTTATATCTTTTTTCTATTTATGGTAGTTTTTTTTTTCCTCAATCTTATTTGAGGTTTTGATTTATAAATTTATATTTGATTGTTAAGACATTAACGCTAAATACTATCATTTGGTCACTATAGTTGTTTGTAAGTAAGTTTTTAATAATGCAACACATTTGGATACTATGAATGTAAATAAGTGCGTGACAAACTCTTTGTTGATAAAGTGAGTTTATTTTGTGATATATGAGTTTGTGGGTAAATGTCGTTTTATGAATCAAAACAATTTTTTTCAAGCGATATATAGCTCAAATGATTCTTAAATGTTCTAAGGATTTACACAAACATAATTCTTATTTGTTAATTTAAAATTCTAACTCTTATCAACAAAATTTGATATTTATAAAAAATATCGTTTTGCCTTATATGTTTCAATAAACTTCATGAATGATACCCTTTTATGTTTCGAAAAGATAATACATTAAAATATCTGGTATAGATATTCATTAAAAAACAAACATTGTATACATTTTAGTTTAATACCTTTCTTGAAAAATACTAGCATTGTTTGTAAGAGCATTTAAAACAATCTTAGAGGCTTGTGTAACTTATAATTTAACACATTCTCGTTTTCGTTAATTTATTAGAACTTAACTTACTCCATCTCCATAAATTCTTGAAGCTATGTGAACTTTCATTTATATGAAAAAAACATTTTTCACGAATTATATGGGTGATTTTTAAATTATATACTCAAGCAGATAATACTCGTTGCTATTAAACGATTTACTGATAATATGTGCATTTACATAAATGGAGATTATGAAATCTTTGACCACCTATGAATAACTGTTATCATTTATTATCGAAATTATGCAATCATCAATGCATCGCACTACGTACTAGTAACATAATATAAAGACAAAAGATTCATTTAGGATTATACCACGTGTCCTAAAATTAGGTCATTTTGATATCTATTCACATATTATCTTGTCACTCTATTATTATTTGACTCATAATTATAAAATGAAGTATACTCCAACCTTCCCCATTCAAGTAAAAAGGGAAAATCAAATTGTCTTTGTTATTTAAAATCTACACTCGGAATTGACTATAACCTCTTAGTTTCCTCCTTATTCTCTCTCTCTCTCTCTCTCTCTCTCTCTCTCTCTCTCTCTATATATATATATATATATATATATATATATATATATATATATATATATATATATATATATATATATATATATATATAGAGAGAGAGAGAGAGAGAGTGAGATATATATATATATATATATATATATATATATATATGCCCATTTAAAATTATGCACCATATCTCTCCCTCTATCTCACTACTAAACAATCGAATCCTCTTTCTTAATTCTTTAATCTATGTTATGTACTTTTATAGTTATTGCCCATCAGCTCTATCATAAGCCATCTTTTATCTTCTTACTTTATAGTTACAAACACTACCACCATGGGATATTGAAATCCCAGGTACACTTCTTTGGGTCTTTTTTATATTTGTTCTTGTCCTTTGGTACCACATAAAGAGCTTTATTAAGGCTAAGATATTATCAATTTCTTCGATTAAGGGTTTTTTTTGTCTTCATTCTTGGTATGTTGATGAATTTATTGTAAAACAAGTATACGACTCAATTCATCTATTGTTGATGTCTAAAAATGGACTAACTCTAAATTTATAATCACATATGAAAATATGAGAAGTAACTCGAACCACACACACATAAGAGACAAGTTTTTTAGAGTGGTTCAATTGTAAAATAGCCTATGTCCACTATATTTTGAATCAGTAGGTTTTACAATAGCTCGGTATGATGTGCATATGAGTGATTCGAGTTTTCTTTTGAGCTAAGGGAGCAGTTTATATTTATAGGGGTGAAAAACCATAAAGATGGAGCACCTTTATATTGTCAGGCGTTTATATATGTGTACAATAAATAAAACTCTTAGAATTCAATGATGGTTGGCATCCCATCTGAGTAGATATTGTTATTCCTATTGGTTGGCCTTTTGGAGTTAGTCGGCATCCCATCCAACTAAGTGTTTTTGAAGCTGATTAAGTAAGTTGGTTGGACACATTAGAGGACATATGTACATTCATCATTGGTCCACATGGGATTATAATTTTTACATACAATAAAAGATCCCACTCATCCATTGTTGATACTTGCGTGAAATTATGGAGTATTTAGACCAGGTAGTTGTTTGGCATGCTGTTTAAGTGTTTGGTCGGCAGCCGACCACCCATACTTTTAAAAAATTTCACTGGCACTGTTTGATGATGGCATTTTTGCAAATAATTCGAAGTTTTTTGAACCGTCAAAGGACACATTTGTCTTTTGACGCTTTGTAAATCATATAGTCGACGGTAGCCATACAGTTGGATCAGTTAATTATTTCATTCCCATTTCTCGAGGCAACCTATAAACAGGTACGATGTTTCCCCCTTTTTTTCTACCTCAAATCTTCTGAACTTTAACTCTCTCTCTGCTTTCAAGTTTTTTTGTGCGATCTTTTGCTGCTATTTTCCATTTTAATTTTTTCCATCGTCTTTGATCCCATGTAAGCCTTCTTTTTCCTTTTCTCTATTTTATCATATTATTATCTTTTTCACCATGGTTCACATCGTAGATGAGAACTCGTTAGATGAGTTTATATAAAAGAGGAAATTTTGAGTTGGGTATATTTAGAGCTACCCAGGGGTCCTGTTGATGTTTATTCCCTCCCTGGGGGTCACTGGTTGCCTACCTTGTTTATAGGAGAGTGTGACATCACCTTTCCACCAAACTCTCTTTTTCTTGAATTTTGCTAATACTTCAATGTTGATCCTGCTAGAATAGCCTCCAACACTTGGAGGGTTGTGAATGGTGTAAATATGTTGAATACAATTAATGGAACCCTTATTGGGGTATTATAATTGATGTTCTATTACAAGTGTGTCATTATTGGAGAGAGTACCTACTACTTGAAGACTATGCAAGTTAATAGGGGGTTTTAGTAGTAAATCTACCAGACTCTAATAAGGATTATTGGTAATTTGGTATTATTATCAAGAACTGGCAGTATGATTCCCTCTCTACTGGACTGGCTTATACTAGTCCCAAATGTCCTCAATAAAGACGTGGCATAGGTTATAACTCTATTGATAATTTTTTCCTCTTTTGTTATGCATTTCTCATATCTGTCGGCTAACTTTGCTATTTCTTTTTTATGTAGAGGAAAGTAAGAAAAGGTGCCCCAAAGAAGGGAAATCAACCTCAACGATCTTAAGTTCTTGTGGGTCTTGAACCAAAAGACTAGAGAAGAACATCCTAGGGCTGCTTCGTTGCTGTTGGAAGATAAAAGTTCCATCACTTCTTTTGTTTCTCGACTTACACTTATTTTTCCCCTATTGATGTCAATCTTAAGGAGGATCATGTTCCAACTTTCTCAGCCACTGAGTTTGTCGGGGATGAATTTATCCCAGGAGGAACCTCTTCCTCGTTTGAGTACTTGGGCGTATTTGAGGTTTCTCTTTCTCCTTCTGTAGATATGACTAAAAGGAATATGCCCGACTTGATAGGTGGTCCCCTATTTCCTACCCCTAAGAAAGCTACTGATACAGGTAAGAAGCTAGCTGAAAAAATCTCAGGCCAGTGACAAGAGGACTATTGGTGCTGATGAGACTCAGACTGTTGAGCCTCAAATGAAGAGATTTTGATCGTTCAAAATAGGTCCAAACAAATTCAGCCGAGCAGTAGGCATTAACTGCAAAGAAGTTGGTAAGAAAAATTTATGTTGACCTTGACATTGGGTTAATATCCCTAGGTTAGCCAGGGGTTTAATTAAATCTTGAACACTCCCTACTGACAGAGATGCATCAGCCCCCATGCCCAGGTCCAAGCTTTCATAAAGGTCTTGCCATAACTTGGCATCAAAAATTTCTTTACTTGTTTATTCTTTTTTTATGACAATAAATACCTTTTGATGCTCGATATTTTGCCCTTTTTGGCAGTTCTTAATTAATTTTAACCAAATGATGGAGAAAAACGATCAATTGCATTCTTCTCCAGGTGAAGTTGAAAAGGCCTTTAAAGGTCTAAAGAACTTGTTGGCAGTATCCGACAGGTTTTGGAGACAAAGTAAAAATATTAGGAAGAGGAGTTAAAGAAGGACAATAATAGGGCCAATACATTTGAAGGAAAAATAAAGGCTGCTGAGGAGAGAGATAACGCTGTCGACAAAAACTGAATGATGCTAAAGGCAGGGCCAAGGCTATTGAGGATAAGCTTTCTGATACCAGAGTTAGGGCACAAGATGCTGGGGGTAAGGTTAATGTTTTGAAGGCTAAAAGAAAAGATACATTTGATAAAGGATGAGAGATGGACATTTGTGTCGCCTCTACTCAGGTTGAGTATTCTATGAAATGGCCTTTCAAAGAAGGTTAGACTGAAGCTTTGAAGGTGGTCAGCACTAAAGAAAGATCTGAGCAGGCATTACCTGAGTACTCCTCCTAACCCATATGGGGAATTTGATGATGAGGAGGGGTGAGGAGAATCTTCGATAATTCCTGTTAAGTGTTCAATGGTTCCCAATACCAGTGCTGAACTACCAATTGCTCGCCAAGACCAAGCCAAGGACAAGGACAAGGAGAAGGTCTAGATAATTTACTTTTTTATGTTTATTTATTTTTTATGATGTAGCAACTTTTGTACTTAAACTATAAATTAATGAGAGAACAACTTTTTCTCTTCAACTGATGTTCATACCTTAGAATGTTTTTGATTTCTTATTGAATTGTGTTAATTATTACTTGTGTTGTCTATTTTCTGGATTCCCACAAACTCATGTATTTGTGACTTTATAGCTTGATTTTAGGAAGAAGGCTATCATTTAAACTAAATCTGATTTATTCAGACGAAGTGAAAACATTTTTGAAGTGGGTCATGTTCCCATGTCTGAAGTAGACTTGGTTGGATTTCTTGGCCCAGATGCATCCGAACAAGTTAAGGATTCATACATCTATCGTCAATACTTATTGGATTGGGTTATTTCTAATAATCCATCTTATTTTGAAATGATTAAGAAATTACAAGAAGATCATAAATTGTCCCTGACTTTACTTCACTCAGATTATGAGGTTAAGTACAAAGCATTAAGTAAAGGCTCGGGTTTTAATAAGAAGTTAAAGGACATTACTTCTACTGTGAACAAGAAGTGGCTTTCCCTGAAATAAGATTTGGAGAATTCTAGTTCCATTGCTACAATGTTAGAAAAAAGAATAATACCTTGAGAGATGAACTAGATAGCTTGAAGAGATCAGTTTCTATTGGTCCCGATGAGGGTTCTTCCTTTTTAAAGAATCAAAATGTAATATTGTTGGAAGAACTGGAAGCCTTGTAGAAAAAAAAAAGACTAAGTCTGGGAAAACTTAAAGGCAAAGGATAATTGTTTGACTAACCATTAAGGAAGAAAGAACTAAGAAAACTATTATCGATCAAGTTGTGCAATTGAAAGCCAAAGACTCTTCAATTACCGACTAACATGCCCAGCTGAAAGCCAAAGATAGTGTCCTCAAGAAACTTCAAAATCAGGTGGAGAGGTTAACATTTCAATTTCACAAACAGCTCGGGGAAGTTTGGATGGAGGGTTATAATAAGGACTTAGCCCACATGGATAATCATCTTGCTCAAAGTGACCGTGAAGGCTAGAAAAAGGGATGAACCAACTTGCTAATTTTGCCAAAGTATGATCAAAATAGTGACTTGTGTCATTGGAATGACCCAAGTTTTTTGGATTATGATAAGCCTTATTTTAACTTGGACACAAAATGGATTCCTCCCAATTTCGTTCCCCAATGCCTGATAACTAAATATTTAGATGAATATGGTCTTCATTATGAATGTGAGATACTTCTTCCTCCTCATTTGCTTAATAGGCCGAGCAACAGTAATAGACAAATGTTGAGGGATTTCAACACAATCAACTCTCCATATACCCTTGATAATCCTCTTGTTGGAATGGACAAGGCACAAGGAGAATGTCCAGCAGAATAAATTTATATATCTTATACTGTATTTATAATTACGTCTTGATCTTAGAAATTCTTTTTATTCAAGCTTATAGTTGTTATTAATCTTTTTGCCGACTAGGTAACATGTATAAAGATTAGTTGATTGTCTTATAGACTAAATAGCCTGCTCAAATATTTAATATCTGATTCATGTTTGAATCATGTATACGGCCTTAGATTTGACGAATGCACTTAGATAAAATTATAAATAGATTTATTGTACTAAGTTGTAGCATTAGTTATCAGTGGTGAACAAGTGTATTAAGAATGTATAATTATTCCAGTATTTTAATCTGGTCGAGGTAAAACTTCTAATTAAGAAATTTTTCTAACTTTTTATTCGTGACTTGTCGAGGACAAATCATACAGGAAGTTTAACTTTTCTAAAGTGGGAAAAGTTTGTAAACAAGTTTGAACCATGCTCCTTTTGACGAGAAACTTTTTAAAAACTTTTGTGAAGTTGGAAAAGTTTGAACCATGCACCTTTCCACGCTAGAAACTTTTGTAAAACTTTTTTTTAATGTTGTTGTATTCTGGTTACGGTATAGTCACCATACTCAGAAAAACAGAATACAAAAAGGATGTATAATGGAGAAAAGCTAAAATTTCATTAACTTGAATAAGAAATTACATAAAGGAAAAAATTTTCAAACTAAATTACTATAATACTTGCGCAGATGGTCTACGTTCCAAGGATTCTTGAATTCTTCCCCTTCCAGAGTTTCTAAACGATAAGTTCTTGGTCGAATAACTGCTGAGATACGGTATGGACCATGCCAGTTAGGCTCTATCTTGTTGGTCTTCTGGATTACTTTCCTAAGCACCAGATCCTCTTGCTTCAGGTTGGTCGGCTTGACCCTTTGATTATCAAACCTTGAAGTCCTTTATTCATAGGCAACCATCTTAATAGTAGTATCTTCTCAAACTTCTTTTATTATGTCCAGATCTAGTCGCCTTATTAGGTCACTCTTAGGTGAATCAAATTTTAATACCATGTGAGTTAGCAGACCTATCCACTTTTACTACTACCTCAGTGTCAAAATCTAGCATGTATGGAGTTTCTCCAGTTGTCAATCTCGGAGTAGTCCTGTATTCCCAAAGAACACTGTGGAGCTCATTAATCCAGTTGCCTTTAGCCTCATATAACTATTTCTTCAACCCATCTAGTAAGGTTTTATTGGTGATTTATGTCTGGCCATTGCATTGTGGATGCCCAGGAGCTGAATGATGTTTTTGAATGCCTGATCGAAAATAATACTCTTCAAATTCTTTATTATCAAATTAAGTTCCATAGTCACTAAAGAAGACATAGGGCTTATCATATCTGCAAATGATTTTCTTCCATATGAACTGGAACACCCTCTGATAAGGCATATCAACTAGGGGCTCAGCCTCCATCCATTTGGTAAATAATCAACATCTACAACCAGGTACTTGAATCTTCATTTGATGGTCGACAATGGTTTGACTAGGTCAATCCCCCATATAGCGAAAGGCTATGGAGAAGTGATGGGTGTTAGGCTTACCCCTAGTCTTCTGTGAATGGTTGCATACTTTTGACATTTATCATATTTCTTAGTGAAAAAAAACAAAATCTTCTTTCATCCTCGGCCAGTAGTAACCTTGCATTGCTATCCTTTGTCTCAGAGGCCTCCCAACTGCGTGTGCTCCACATGAGCCTTCATGGAAATGACCATAAAAATGACACAAAACACATAAACTTTGCACACTAGCATAGTATCGATGTGTTTAAATGTGAGGGATGGAATAAACGAGTGTTAACTAGATACAAATGAATTATAACCCAAACACTCAAATATGTTCAAGAAGTTCTAATTGACCATAAAACTTTATCAAACTAAGATTTAGACTCAATTAACAAATAAATTTTAACTTAGTGAAAAAAATAAGCACAATGCACATAAGCCTAGATTATGGATGATTCTACAAATCAATAGAGTCATGACAAAATAAGCCTAATTAGGAGTCATTGTGCAAACCCATTGATCTTCAATTAAACTTCCTAAAAAGATAAACAATATCATATCTTTTATTCTATTCTATTTCTTTCTTTTCTTTTGAAGATATTTCTTTTGAATGATCCATCAAACTAAACTTTTTAGTTTCCTTTTTGGCATATTTTTCTCCTTTTATTGCCTTAATTTTTTTGGGCTCCTTTCAAACGATCGCTTTCACGACGAGTTAACCTATCTCTCGCAACCCTTTCCCATGTACACACATATTTTTGAATAATAAATAAAATCTCACGCGCAACGGTTCTTACATGCAAAAATACCCTATAGTCACATAAATATGTAGATGCCAAAATTGATGGGAGAACATCTCACCAAGATCAAATGTACATAGTGAAGTTAAAATTCAACAAGCTCATGCATGTGTGCGTGGAGGCATATACAAAGTCGAATCCATTAAGCAAATCAAGTTCGAAATAAATCTATAAACATGGTTAAGATCAATCTAAGTATCTAAAGTCATAACCAAATGTCCTAGCCACATGGAAATTATGGGGTGAGTTGGATTCTAACACGTCAATATGCCATATTAAATATGTAAAACTGAAATACACAAAAATAGAAAATCTTTTTTTATTTTTCAATAAAAAATTTATCAAAATAAAATCTTTTTGTATTTTTCCAATAAGAATCAATAGAAGAAAAAAATAAAACAAAATATACACATATCATAACACTAGCAAACATATGTCATGAAGAACAACTAAAGTATGACAAATAAAATCATGCAAGCAATTATCCATAAAATATAGCATGTGAAAAATCATGTGCAAGCATGCAAGAATCAAGTAGTCTAACATCTTGTTCCTCTAAAATTGATTTCCTAACCCAAATATATGTATACTTAACGCGTTGGGATTCGAAAACTAAGGGAACACTGGGATTAAACTTCCTAGGATCCCTTCTAAGATCATAACAAAGACGCCTAAGATGACCTTTTCTACCACAATACGAGCATATCTAAACGTGAGGAATGTTACCTATGGGTTCACCTATTCTAACGTCATTGGATGCGGTTGACCCTATAAAACAAACTATGCTCTTGGCTTTAAAACATGGGATCCAGAGCCATTACTACCAACACTACTTGAACTTTTTAAATTATCTTTTAACTTCAAAAATTTTGAATCATTTGACTCTTCCAATTTTAGGGACTCCTTATTCCTATGCTCAATCATTCCTAGAAGGTTATCTCGCACCCCATTGATGAAAGAAAATTTATCCCTAAGAGTCTTCTCACATGCATTAAAATCATTAATCAAAACACTATCATGACATATTTTCCGTCTTGTCCATAACATAGAGTTTACATTGAGTGTGGCGTATCCCGTTCCAATCATCAAATCAATTCACGTTCACATGTTCAAGAAGATGGATCCTAATATCATGCACCTTCAATATCTACGCATCAGGAGGTATATTTTATATGGATTTAGTTTTGTGTTTCGTAGATTTTTTACTAAGTTGTGGGATATTTTCTAAACTGGTTTTTATCAAAATGATGTGTTTTACAAATAGGTTTTCGAACAGTGTTTTTAAATCTTAATTTTTTTTTACTTTATAGTCATTCTAACGTCTTGGTGATGTCGTTCAAACGACATTGACATGTCATTTGAAATGTCATTTTAAGCCCAGGTTCTCATATGGATCAAACGAACCCATATTATTTCATATTTTATAGGTCGTTCGAAGGAACTTCTAACGAGATGTAAATCTTATTCGAACGACCCTGTGATCTCGTTTGAATGACTTTTCGTCATCCCAAAATTTATGTTCGCCTATAAATACCTACTTTCGTAAAGAAATTTGTTGAGACTTTTATTTTTACGCAAACTGCAGACCTGCTGCAGTCTTCGATTTTAAAAGGGAAAAACACTTTTTGATTCACATAATCAGTCCCAAATTCTTTTGTGAATAATAATTGGAACCCAAACACTTCTATGGTGAAGTTTCTCTTGGAAAGAAGGAGTCTCTACTACTGATCTTGTGATACTCGAGGGTATTCTCTGCTGAAGAAGAAGATTGCAATCTTTATGGTTCTCGAGGAAATCATTGCTAACAGAAGGCTACGGTCTTTGTGAGTTATCATGGGAATTTATTATCGTATTTCTCTAAAGTGTTGTAAGTTGCCATTTCCAAACTAAAGTGAAATAAATGTTTTGCCCTAAAGGGATTTTTCCTGAATTTATGTTTTCTCCACATGCTTGGTTTGAATCACATAGTTGCGTGCTTAGGGTTAATTAAAATTCGGTTGTGGGTTTTGACATCTAATTAAATAAGTTTACTCCATTAGAGAATCGTGCATTCTTAAATTGGTATCAGAGTCGGTTCCACTAAGTTATTGTGTTAGATCCTCGTTTAATGCATTTTAGGTGATTTTGTTTTCTCTCTCTATGGATTTCCAAAGTTTTGACGACTTAAATCATTGGAATTTGAAGTTTGATAAAAGAATCAAGATTTTTGAAAAAAGAAAATTTTCATTTTAAATCAACTATGGATCTTTTGCAAACTGTTCAAAATCAAGGAGATTTCTTTTGTGAAAAACTTGTGGACATGGACCGTGATTTTAGAAAATTAAAATTGTCCAAGAAAGAGTGCGATGATAGAATCTGATTTTTAGAAAAAGAATTGGAGGACTTTAAAAATTCTAGGGTTAATATTTGTGTCGTAGATGATAGTGTTTTGATTAATGACTTTAAGGCACATGAGAAGACTCTTAGGGATAAGTATGCTTTTGTTCAGGGGGAGTGATATAACCTTCTAGGAATGATTGAAAATATGAAGAAGAAGTCCGTAAAATTGGAAGAGTCGAATTCTTTGCCTGAGTCCAAAATTTTGCAGTTAAAAGATGATTTAAAAGACTCAAGTAGTGTTGGTAGTAATAGTAATGGCTCACATGTTTCTAATGCTTCGAGTGTTAAAGCCAAGACCATTGTTTGCTTGAGCAGGTCAATCACAACCAAGGACATTAGAAAAGGTCAATCCATAGGTAACATTCCTCATGTTTACACATGTTCAAATTGTGGTAGGAAAGGTAACCTTAGGTGTTTTTGTTATGATCTTGGAAGAGGTCCTAGGAAGTTGAAGTTTAGTGTTTCCTTGGTTTTCGAAACACGGTGCATTAAGTTTACATCTATTTGAGTTAGAAAATCCACTTTATAGGAGCTAGATGTTAGACTTATTGATTCTCACATGCTGGCACATGATTTTTTACATGCTATCTCTTGTCGTTGATTGCTTGCATGATTATATTTGTCATACACTAGTTTGTGCTTCATGATTTATGTTTTCTAGTGTGATGACATATGTATCTTTTGTATTACATTTTTCTTTTATTGAGTCATATTTGAAAAATGCTAAAAGAATTTATTTTGATAAAATTTATGAAAAATAAAAAAAGATTTTTGATTTTTTTGTATTTTAGTTTTACACATTTGGTGTGGCTTATAGGTGTATTTGAATCTAATTCACTACGCAATTTCCATGTGGCTAGGACTTTTGGCTATGACTTTAGATGCTTATATTGATCTTAACCATGTTTATGGAGTTTTTTCGAACTTAATTTGCTTACTGGATTCGACTTTGTATATGCCTATACACACATATGCACGAGCTTCTTGAATTTTCACTCCACGTGTATATTTGAGCTTAGTGAGATATTTTCCCATCTATTTTGTCGTCTACATTTTTATTTGACTATGGTGGATTTGTGCATGTAGGAACTGTTTCTCATACGAGTTTGTTTAGTATTGAAAACATATGAGTGTACACGAAAAAGAGCTACGAGAGACAAGTGAACTCGTGGTGAAAGACACTATTTGAAAAGAGCCCGAGAAAAAATTAAGGCAATAAAAAGAACAAAAAATTTCAAAAAGGGGGCAAATAATTTAATTTGATATGATCATTCAAAAGAAAAGAAAAGTATAAAAAAAATACGATCATGTTTATATTCTGACAGAGTTTGGTTAGAAATCAACGGGTTTGCATACTGAATTATAGTTATGTTTATTTTTTCATGACGCTATTGATTTGTGGAATCATTAAAATTCTAGGCTGGGGTGAAATATGCTTATTTTTTTCATTAAGTTCAACTTTATTTGTCACTTGAGTCTAAAGCTTAGTTTGATAAAATTTTGTGGACATATTTGAGTGTTTGGGTTATAATTCATTTGTGTATCGTTCACATCCATTCATTCCATCCCACACATTTGGACACTTTGATACTATGCTAGTGTTTAAAGCTTATGTTTTTATGTCATGTTTTGTGGTCGCTTATCCCTATATATGCGTGTCAAAATTTTCTTAATGTATTTTACATAATTATATATGGTATTGTATGTTGAATTTGTGAAATTTGTTTTTTTGAAAAAATTGATTTTTGTTAAAAATAGTAGGTTATTTGCCTTTGAGATCATCATTACATGATCTTGATTTATATATTTGTGATGATATTCTATGTTTATTGTGACACACTCCCATTTATTATTTTTTATTCTTTGCCTTGTCTATTTTGGACAAATAAAAAGGGGAAGAACGAATTATGGGGGAGTGTGAGTTTGATTTATGGGGGAGATTTGAAATTGATTTGATTTACGATTGTTTATCTCATTTCAAACTTGATGCATCACAATGTATGTTTCTTAGTCTATTGTGTGTAGGACTTTGTGGAGAATTTGAAAAGAACACATTTGACAAAGCACTCGATTTGAAGATCAAGAGAAATAAAGAGACTTAATGATTTGAAAATTTAAGATTTTTGAAGAATTGTACTTGTTTAGTATCTTTCCACTTTAGGGTTCTTGGGAGGGAATTAGATTTGTATAGGAAATTGGTTGATACTTCAAATTTTTTATTTTGTTCCGAAATAGCCATAGGGGAGAGATATGTAAGGACATATTTTCCATCTTGTCCCTAGCATAGAGTTTACATTGAGTATGCTGTATCCCGTTCCAGCCGTCAAAGAAATTCATATTCACATGTTCAAGAAAATGGATCTGAATATTACGCATCTTCAACATCTAGCGACATGAGGTATATTTGATATGGATTTAGTTTTGTGCTACTTAGATTTTTTTTACTAAGTATTGGGATATTTTCTAAACAGTTTTTTTATCAAAACATGGCGTTTTACAAACAAGTTTTCTAACAGTGTTTTTAAATCTTAAAAAATTAATATTCTCTTCACACTCGTTCTAATGACTTGCTTATGTCATTCAAACGACATTAACATGTCGTCTGAAATGCTGTTTAAAGCTCAGGTGCTCATATGGATCAAACGAACCCGTACTGTTTTGTATTTTTATAGGTCGTTAGAGATTTCTAACGAGATGTCAATCTCATTCGAACGACCTTGTGATCTCGTTTGAATGACTTTCTGCCACCTCGAAATTTGTGTTCACCTATAAATACCTGCTTTTATGAAGAAATTTATTAAGACTTTTTTTTACGCAAACTGCAGACCTCTTTCAATTAGTCTTCACTTTTAAAAGGGAAAAACACTTTTTGATTCACACAAATCAATCCTAAATACTTTTGTGAATCGCCTTTGGAACCCAACACTTCTATGTTGAAGTTTCTCTTATAAAAAATGAGTCTCCATTGTTGATCTTATGATACTCAAGGGCATTCACTACTGAAGAAAAATATAGCGATCTTTGGGGTTCTCGAGAGAATCATTGTTGACTAAAGGTTGCGGTATTTGTGAGTTATTGTGGGAATTTATTAGAGTATTTCTCTAAAGTGTTGTAGGTTGTGATTTCCAAACTCTATTAAAATGAAGGTTTTGCCCTGCGGGAATTTTTTTGGAATTTATCTTTTCTCTACATGCTTGGTTTGAATAACATAGTTTCATGCTTAGGGTTAATTAAAATTTGGTTGTGGGTTTTGACATCTAATTAAAATAAGTTTACTCCATTAGAGAATTACGCACTCTCAAACACTATCCTCTACGACACGAACACTAGAATTTTTAAACTCCATTAATTCTTTTTCTAAAAATCGAACTCTGTCATAATTCTTTTTTTTTGGACAATTATAATTTTTGAAAAATCACAGACCATGTCCACAAGTTTCTCATGAAAGAAATCTCTTTGATTTTGATCAGTTTGCAAAAGATCCATAACGGATTTAACATGAAAATTTTCTTTGTCAAGAATCTCAATTATTTTAGCAAACTTCAAATTCAAACGATTTAAATCATCAAAACTATGGGAATATATCGAGAGAAAAACAAAACACTCAAAAATCACTAAACAAGGATCTAACATAATAACTTAGTGCAATCTGTCCTGATACCAATTTGAGAAAAATGGTATCAGTGAGAAAAAAACTCATTAAAAAACCAGGATCACACGATAACTTGGTGTAACCTTCTCTGATACCAATTTGAAAAGATGGTACGAATGCTCTGACACTACATAGAGAGATTGGAAGTACGTATACCACTATGAGAATGCGGACACAAATATGCTCAACAAAGATTCCAATTTGAGAGTGCGTGATCAATTTTATCTTTTTATCCTAAACATAAATCTATATGATAAAACAGATAAATAAAACAAAGAATTCAACAAAGGCAAAAATTCAGGAAAAACCCTAAAGGCAAAACCTTTTATTCACTTTATAAAATTTACAAATCTCAACCTACAAATTCTATAAAGTAAGCTATAGTAGACAAATATCCTGCATATGACCTTCGTCCATAACTATGATCATTGCAAGAATCATATAACTGCAGTCCTCCTTCAGCCTCAACCATTGTCTTCAGCATTGAGTTCCCTCAGGTATCACAAGTAAGCCATGGAGATGCCTTCTCCATAATGGTGTATACAAGATACTAAACTCTCCAGGGTTTAAAAATTCATAAAAATAATATTCAAGTATTTTTGTTGTGAAACACTAAAACATGAAGAACTTTTACAAAAGTTATGCATAAATGATTTTGGCTGAAGTTTTAAACATTCTAATCACGAAACATATATTTATAGAATGTTCACAAATTTTGAGGTGGCTACGTCGTTCGAACGATAATGTAATATCATTCTAACGAGATAATGATCTCGTTCAAATGAAGTTCAGTTCCCTTCTAACAACCTCTAAAAAACTTAGGCAGTAAGCCCTCATTTGAAGTTGTTTTAAAGAAATATTAAACGGCCTTCTAACTACATGCAATCTCGTTTGAAGAACATTTATAATTAAAAAATATTTTTTTCTTTTCGAACTAAAAAACTCTTGTTCATTTTATATAAAAAGAAAACATCCCAAAATTAATTATGTAGATTAATTTAAACTCTATAGTATTTTATTCCTTTACGAGATGTCGGGAAGTCTTCAAACTTGGAGATTCTTGAATTCATTTTGTCATGACGGTGCGTAATAATTTGTAATGGGATACACCAAACTAGCCTAAAACTACACAAGGCTTATGCTATGAACAATGTCAGAAAAATTGTTCTTACAAAATATTCTTCTAATATATTTTTGGCTTCTTCATTAAGGTATTTTGAACACGGGTAAGTTTGCAGGTCTAATTCTCCATTTTGTTTTGAAGATACATAAGGCTTGTCTTTATTTTGTTTCCCTTTTCTCCTTTTCTCTACCGTATCGATATTTTTATTGTTTGGTGTAAGAATAATTTTTCCAACATTGTTTATAGCATATTTTAAAACTAGTTTGACATACTCGTTACAAATCATCACACATCATCAAGACCAGTCGAACTTAAATCCTCTCCATGTTTAGAGACTTCTAGACATCCTATAAAGGTATAAAACAATTTAGAGTTTAGATTAATTATTAAAATAATGTTTGAGATGTTTATTTTGTATCAAAAACAAAATTGGCTTTTTATTTTCGAAAACAAAAATATTATTTTTGCTTATAGTAGTTCAAACGAATTTGCTATATCGTTCAAATGACTTTGATATGCCGTTTGATATGTCGTTTGATGGCCTACTTCTCATATGGCTCAAACGAAGGCTTACTATTTTTTTATTTAGAGGTCGTTAGAAGGTCTCTTCTAATGAGATTAACATATCGTTTGAACGACCTGAAGATCTCGTTCGAACGACATTCAGCCGCCTCAAAATTTGTGTTCGTTAATAAATACATGTTTCGTGTTCAGAACATTTAAGACTTTTCCAGCTCCGTTTCTGCACATTATTTGTGAAAGTTCTTCATGTTTTAGTGTTTAAAAATAATTTATAATTCATAACAAAACATCCTTGAATATTGTTCTTGTGAATTCGTTTAAACCCTTTAAAGTTTAATATCTTTCAATACACCTTGTGGAGAGGATCTCCATAGTTAACTTGTAATACTTGTGGGGATTCACTACTGGAGACAAAGGCTGAGGCTGAAGGAGGATTGTGATCTTATGATTCTTACGAGGATCATAGTTGTTGTTCGTTAGAGATTTAAGAATATTATCACTTTATCTTTGTGGAGGTTATGAAGTAGTTTGTAATTCGACTATCTTTTAGATTTCTAACTGAATAAAAGGTTTTTCCTTGCGGGTATTTTTTGTGAAACTTGGCCTTAGTTGATTGCTTTGTTTGATTTATCTGCTTTATCTCAATAGACGCATGTTTAGGATAAAAAGATATAATTTTCTTAAAATTGGCTTCCATGTTTATAAGTGATAGAAGAGAACTAATTATTTCATATCAAAACCGGTTGTACTAAGTTATTGTGTTAGATCCACGTTTAGTGTGTTTTGGGTGATTTTGTTTTGTCTCTCTTCTCTAGATCGATTCTCATAGTTTCGACGACTTAAATCGTTTGAATTTGAATTTTGCTAAAAGAATTGAAATTTGAAAAAGAAAATTCTCATTTTAAAACCATTTTGGAACTTTTACAAACTGTTCAAAATCAAAGAGATTTATTTCGCAAGAGACTTATGTACATGGACTGTGATTTTAGAAAATTAGAATTGTCTAAGAAAGAAACTGATGATAGAGTCTTAGTTTTAGAAAAAGAATTGGAGACCTTTAAAAATTCTAGGGTTAATGCTTGTGCCATTAAGGATAGTGCTTTAATTATTGATTTAAGTCACGTGAGAAGACTCTTAGGGATAAATTTTCTATCATTGAGAGGGAGAGACAAAACCTTATAGGAATGGTTGAAAATACGAAGAAGAACTCCTTGAAATTGGAAGAGTCTACTTCTTTTCTTGAGTATAAAATTTTGAAGTTAAAAAAGATGATTTAAAATACTATAGTAGTTTTAGTAGTGATGGGACTGGCTCACATGTTTTTAAAGCTTCGAGAGTTAAAGCTAAGACCATTGTTTATTTTAGAATGTTAACTTAATCCAAGGACATTTGAAAAGGTCAACCCATAGGAAACATTCCTCGAATTTACATACATTCACATTGTGGTAGGAAAGTTCACCTTAGGCATTTTTGTTATGATCTTGGAAGATGTCATAGAAAGTTGAAGTCTAGTGTTCCCTTGGTTCCCAAATTCCGACGCATTAGATATTCATCTATTTGGGTTAGGAAATCTTTGCTAGATATGCTAGATGTTAGACTTGTTGATTATCACATGCTTGCACGTACTATATCTTATGGATGATTGCTTGCATGATTTTATTTGTCATACTCAAGTCGTGCTTCATGATATATCTTTTCTAGTATTATGACATGTGTATCTTATATTATATTTTTCTTTTATTGATTCATAATTGAAAAATACAAAAAGATTCATTTTGATAAAAACTTTGAAAAATACAAAAAGATTTTTGATTTTTCTGTATTTTAGTTTTACACATTTGGTGTGGCATATTGGTGTGTTTGAATCCAATTCACTACACAATTTCCATGAGTCTAGGACCTTTGATTATGGATTTAGATGCTTAAATTCATCTTAATTATGTTTATGGAGTTGTTTCGAACTTGATTTGTTTAATGGATTCGAGTTTGTATATGCCTTCACACACACATGCACGAGCTTATTGGATTTTGACTTCACTATGTATATTTGAGCTTGGTAATATATTCTCCCATCAATCTTGTCATCTACATGTTTATATGACTACGAAAGATTTGTGCATGTAAGAACCGTTACCCGTGAGAGTTTATTTACCAAAAATATGAGTGTACACGGGAAAGGGCTATGAGAGGCAGGTGAACTTGCCGTGAAATCCACCATTTAAAAGAGACTAAGAGAAAATTAAGTCAATAAAACATCAAATTTGCAAAAAAAAAAAGGGAGGCAACATATATTTGTTTGATATGATCATTCAAAAGAAAAGAAAAAAGATCATGTTTATCTTTTGAGGGAGTTTGGTTGGAAACTAACGGGTTTGCACTGTGAATCCTAGTTATGCTTATTTTGTCATGACATTATTGATCTGTAGAATCATTAATATTCTAGGCTTGTGTGCATTGTGTTTATTTTGTTCATTACGTCCAACTTTATTTGTCACTTGAGGCTAAATCTTAGTTTGATAAAGTTTTACTCTCAATTAGAACTTCTTGAACATATTTGAGTGTTTGGGTTATAATTCATTTGTTTCTCGTTCAAACCCATTTATTCCATCCCACATATTTGGACACGTCCATACTAGGCTAGTGTGTAAAGATGATGTGTTTTGTATCATGTTTAGTGGATGTTTATACCTATATATGTGTGTCGTATTTTCTTTGATATATTTTTGCATATATTGTATATGGTATTGTATGTTGCATTTGCGAAATTTGTTTTGTTTGAAAAAAATTGAAAAAATTGAAAAATAGTTGCTTGGGTTTGCCTTTGAGATGATCATTACACATGCTTGATTTATATATTTTTATGATGATATCTCATCTTCTGCGTGATGCTTAGTATTTTATGCCTATGTTTCTACTTCTTTGTCAATTTCGGATAAGAAAATAAATGGGTAGAACTAATTAAAAAGTGAGAGTTTGATTTATGGGGTAGAATTTGTTTATGTGTTTTATTTATTTCAAACTTGATGCGTTGCGAGGTATATGTTTTTGTAGGGGGAGTTCCCATCGATATATGATTAATTTAGTTAATTTGACGCCTAACAGACATAAGGAAAATAAAGATCACCTGAGGGAGTTCCCTCTAAGATCCTTCACAGACGTGATTCGAAGAATCTAGCTCAAAGATTAAAGTCACTTGAATGACTATAGTTTGTAACATGAAATGGAATGTATTTTATCATGTACTTTATCTTATTCCATATCGTGGGCGAGGTTATTCGGTATCCACTAGGGACCATGTATGGCAGGACATGGGAGGGATAACATGCTCTATCGAACGACCTCCTCCTTGGAACCTCACATGGACATGGTTTGGAGGATTGGGATCAAGGTATCATTGGGAATACAATAACAAACCCTCTTAGCACACTTAGGCAAAACTTCATCCAGTATATGTGGTTTCTCAAGCTACCTGCATCCGAGCTACCATTATTTCAACTCACTCGAGGGAACCTCCACTAGGTACCTCAACCTTGTGGCCTTGGCCTAATGATAGTTTTAGCCAACAAATAGAAGACTAAACTCTCGAGATACTTATTATCTGAGCAACCTCAAGCCAAACACCATTCGTCTGGATGATGTGACCATATGCCTAGTGGGGTCATTGTTTGCCCATTTTCTGACATCATAACGTCTACCATTTAGGGACTCAAAATTACAGCACTCAAGTGGGTTTATCCTTAGGATGGAAGGCCTAGTCTACTAAATCTGACCTCTTAGCCATTCTAAGATAAGCCTCTGAGCTACCACGTTACGTTCCTCATTAATGCCCACCAAGCTTCCAACTAGTTAAGCAGTTTCCTGCCAAATTATAAGATCCCATGCATTTGATGTAATATCTCCCACGTTAATGAAGGGGTACTTGTGAATTTAATGTTGTTAATCACATTAAATACCAATAAGGTTAATCGAGTAACGTTGCCTTTATATAAATACACCAACTAAATAATTTACACGGACGACATTCTGAACCTAAAACTGTTGCTCGATTTCATTCATACACGAGAGCCCCTATGAGGACATTCTTCCCATGACCATCTAATGCCTGTGTCATTGAGCATTAACTAGACCTGAAGTTCATGCCTTGCCTTTATTGTGCCCAGAGGGCTTTCTCTTTCTCCCTTCAACCAAGTTACATCCTAGTCCCATCTATTTATTATACTTATAGTATGCATATGGTGTAGAAAACATCATTCAATACAAGTCTGAATATTGAATCTGATACGACGCAAAAATTGCGTATTTCACCCGTTAACCTACGCGTTATTAGCCCCCTCGGGTATCTTAATCCCTATATTTATGCTCGTTAACCGGACAACCTCGGATTTCTATGTTAACATGTTTTGCAGGGGTTAATTGATCTTTTGTAGGTATTTGGATGCTTAACATGAAGTTCAGATGCATTCCGGCGAAGTTCCGTACACAACCGTATGTTCGAGGGCATTTTAGTCTTTTCACTGCTTGGGTACCTGGCCCGGCATCTCACGGAAGTTGTAGCCCTCCTCTCTAGCTTCGCATGGCCATGAAAGGTGCGTGATTCCGATGCATAACGAAGAAGTTACGGCGTTTCTTGCGGAGGAAATACAAGAAAGCAAAAGAGGAGAATGAGAAGAGAAGAAGAAGAAGAATGCAGTAGGCTGCTGCATTCTGTCCTGATTGATTGATTGATCGACTCTTATGGTCGATCGATCAACCTTTCTGATTTGCCAAAGTTTTGCCTAGGTCGATCGACGACCAAGGGGGTCGATCGATCGATGCTTTGTTTTCTGCAGATATTTTGGCTTCTTTTCTTTCTTCTTTATTTTTATTCCAACTTACTATATAAGCCAAATTTTGTTGTAATAGAATATATATCAGTGCATACACGATTTTAGGTTAGAATAGTTAGGGTTTTGAGGGTTTTGGATGGTTTCTCTTCATTTCTCTTTGGATTGACAATCTAATTGGTTTGTAAGTTAACTTTTCATTACCCTCTTCCTTTAATATAGCTTGTTTTCCATTATTTCTTGCTTTCTAGGTAAGTTACATGCTTTGTTAATTAGTTTATTGTGTTTATTTATTGTTTTCTTAGTTTAATTAGTTTAATTTAGTTTAATTCATTATGCGTCCCTAGATAAATAGGGTCGGGATTGCATTTCCGCCATTTTCGGGCCCCGAGCTCCGAAAACTAGGTTTCGTACAAAATTGCATTTAATTGAAACCTCGCGTATTAAAGTCAGATTATTATGCGTTTAACTTTCTTTGTCACGCAACGTTAGTGTTTATAGCGATTATCTGAATTTAATCCGCGTGTGACCATTTTTAATTAAATGTTTAATCTCGCAACTTTGGCTTAAATTCCTTATTGTGTGATGTTTATGCTTAATTGAAAATGCTCGATTAAATGTTTTCGAATCGAAATTCTAGTTAGTAGTTGTTTAGCCCGTGAATGCGTGCGTGCGATCCCAATCCTCGCTTTACTTTAATTTAGCGTTAACTTCTCTTTTTATTTATTCACGACAACCGACCATCACCTTTTCTTATTTCTTTTACACCATTTTATTCTTGAAGTTATAAAACAGTTTATATCTAAAATTCAATCACTCCCCGTGGATTTACGATACCCGACTTACCTTTGTGCTTGCTTGTCAAGTGTGGTTATAGCTTAGGTTTTCTTTTATATCGCGGCGGCGAAACACACAGCGATTGTGTCCTCACACGAAAACACTTTTTTCGCCCGATCAAAATGGCGCCGTTGTCGGGGAGTGTGTTTTAGATAGTAATTGTTTTGTTATTTCGTAGTATTTTTCCTTTTGTATTTGTATTCTTTGTTTTAACCTTTTTTGCAGGATTTGCATACTTTGAGCGCTAAGAAACTTTGATTAGCGGTTGCTCACTTTCTTGCTCGGATTCTCCATCTACAAACAACGAGGTAATCATGTCCAATTATTATAGTTATTACGGTCATTCTAATGATTCATACTTTGGGGATAGTTTTCAAGTTTTCCATTTTCAAGATTTTCTTGAAAATGAAAGACTTGAAAACATTTATCGGAATGAAAATCGTTATTGGGAGCTTGAGTTGGATTCATTATTCGAATCCAATGACGATTCTCATTTCATTACTTTCGAAGATGAGTTTCAAACAAATGAGGAGTCCGAGGCTCTTGAGCCGAGGAAGCCTACTTTGGAAGAAACTTTGCTTCTTTACTCCCAAGGTTTGGAAAGCCTAAATGATGCTGGAATGAGACTTGGTGCACTTTGGGATGAGATGAATTCTTATGCACAAAACAACGAGGAGGTGGAAACTTGTGTTTCACCTAAATTTTTTGAAGAATTTCTCATCGAGTGTGCATCTTTCTCCCCCGAAATTCAATCTCCTTCCGACGATGAGTCGATTGAGATTGAATTTGTTTCATCACCATATTCGTTTTCCGTGATCGAACCATTAGAATTACCGGTTGATTCATGTGAGTCGGTAGAAACTTTTAAAACTTCTACACTTTTTGCCGATGAGGACTCCTTGCCGGACTTGTTTTCGATGGATGTTATCCTCATGTGTGCACCATCTCCCATTCCATTTGAAAAACCTTTGGGAGATGAATCAATTTTTCTTGGTCATCTAGTGTTCTTGTCCCCCTTGTTATCCAAATCCCCCATCGTCCGCCCAAAATTTCAAATTGGCGATGGTTCACTTTTTTCACCACCCACATGCCTTCCGTTGTTCAAACAGAATTCTTATTTTTTGGGAGGCATGTTCGCTTTGGAGGGTCCACCGTTTATCTTTCAAAGTCAAATCCATTTTTGGGTGGACCCTCAACTATTTATACTTCTAGTATATAGTTAGTGTGAAGCCTAAATAGTAGGTTGTAAATAGTTAGCTTTTTAATTTTCTTTCTTTCCTTTTTTTTTCTTTTCTTTTTAATTTAGTCTAGTGTAATTAGTTAACTTTTTGTTATTTGTTTTTGCTATGCTCGGTACTAACTTATTTTGTAGATTCCTTTGGACTCGCGCTTACGGAGATCGGTCCAATTTTGGGTAATATCATTCTTTTCCTCTCTTTGTGTTGTGTTCTTAATGTGCATTGAGGACAATGCAACATTTAAGTTAGGGGGTGTAGGTTATTCTATCCATTTCATGTGTATTCCATGGATTTGCTCACATTTAGTTACTGAGTATGCCTTTTTGTGAAAAATTTGAAAAATTTGAAAAATATTTTCTTTCTTTTTTCTCCTTTGTTGGGCATTTTGCTTTGTTTCCAGTGATAAATTTCAATAATTGCCCGATCCAATAGACAATTCAATGATGCATGTTCTCGATTTTAGAAGTTATTAGATTTTAGTCCCTAAATCATTGATATTATGAATAACTTCATGAATTAAACTTTAATCCGTGAGCACATGCACCATTCTTGTTATATTGATTTGGTTTAAGATTTTTATAACTCAGTATGCTTTTGTTGCATTGTATATACTTACACCGAGTGAGATTAGAGACTTATCTTCATTTGTGAGTGTATACACTATTCTTTCCTCTTTGAAAACGTTGAATTCGTTGGTAATCTCATTATTCTTTCATTTGACCGTTCATTAATTGAGTTCATACTTGAAATGTGTTACTTGAGCATGATTTTCATATATTGTTTTGACTCGAGAATTGCGTAAACTTTGTGAAATGATCATAGTCCATCTTTGTTATATCACCCATATTGACCTTGACCTCACCCTTATATGTTTACCCTCGTCAAACCCTTTGAGGCTAAATACTAGCCTTTCGTTTCATTACCCAAATTCCCATAACCAACTCCGCATTCGAGTTTTAAGCCATACATACACTTTCCATACCTTGGTTTGGAATGATACTTGGGATTGAATGATGTTATTGTAGTGTGGTTGCAATTTAGGCATATGAGAGTTTGAAAAGTAAAGAAAAGTGATGTGAAAAAAGTGAAGAAAAAGAGAAAGCAAAAAGCAAAAGAAAACATGAAAAAGAAGAAAAGAAAAGAAAAAGAAAAGAGAAAGTTGTATATGTTGTGTATAGTTCAATAAGCCTTGATTACTCTCCAGTTGTTATATCTAATGCTTGTTTGGAAGTTACTTTCCATTTTTGATATTGCCTGCATCCTTCCCATTATTCCAAGTTTTCATCTCCGAACACTTTGAATCCGTACATATACCTTTCATTTCGTACCTTAACCCCAAACCTACATTACAACCCTATAAAGTCCTATGTGATCTTAGGGTGCATTTAATTTAAAAGTCATAATAGTTTTGATAATCTGTGAAAATGCATTTCGCCTCTTTTAGTGTGCGGTATCCTTTCATTGAGATTACAGTTTTTCATTTTATATATAGCGTTCTTCATTTGTGACATGTGTGCGGCCTAGTTTTCATTTACATTTACTCTTTATGCCCGCATGTTCCGTGTGTTACCTCCCGTTCCGAGTGAATTAATTTGTTGAGTGTAATGCCCGTGAGGATTGAATGTATGCTTGCTTTGATTAGTATCCGGTTTATATAAGTTTTTACCAAATCATATTTTTCATTTGCTCTCTCTCTTCCCACATTTTAAGGTTTCAATTCTATGAGGTTCATTCAACCTGTTAATAACAACGAACTTTAGCTTGAATTCGTTCAATATGCTAATAACATGTTTGAAATATTTTTCGTTGTTGTTGAGTTTGTCGCATGTTGGATTGGGCATCTTTTGAGGAAACTATATGATGTTTGTGGGTATCATCTCTGAAAACCCTCACGAGTCGACACTCGTCCACTAGGGTAACCTAGGGGTTTAACGGCTTATTGCATACGCTAAATGCAATCGAATCGCCCGCGAAAGTGGCCTTATCTTTTTATTACTTTTATACCATACTTTTGTTCTTTCTCCTGCTTTTGGTTTGCTTGTAGTTCTTGTTGTTTCTTATTTCATTGCTAGGGACTAGCAATGTGTAAGTTAGGGGGTGTGATACGACGCAAATATTGCGTATTTCACCCGTTAACCTACGCGTTATTATCCCCCTCGGGTATCTTAATCCCTATATTTATGCTCGTTAACCAGACAACCTCGGATTTCTATGTTAACATGTTTTGCAGGGGTTAATTGAGCTTTTGTAGGTATTTGGATGCTTAGCATGAAGTTCGGATGCATTCCGGCGAAGTTCCGTACACAACCGCACGTTCGAGGGCATTTTAGTCTTTTCACAACTTGAGTACCTGGCTCGGCATCTCACGGAAGTTGTATCCCTCCTCGATAGCTTCTCGTGGCCGTGAACGGTGCGCGATTTCGACGCATAACGAAGAAGTTACGTCATTTCTTGCGGAGGAAATACAAGAAAGCAAAAGAGGAGAAGGAGAAGAGAAGAAGAAGAATGCAGTAGGCTGCTGCATTCTGTCCTACTTGATCGATCGATCGACTCTTATGGTCGATCGATCGACCTTTATGATTTGCCGATGTTTTGCCTAGGTCGATCGATTGACCAAAGGGGTCGATCGATCGATGCTCTGTTTTCTGCAGATATTTTGCCTTCTTTTCTTTCTTCTTTATTTTTATTCCAACTTACTATATAAGCCAAATTTTGTTGTAATAGAATATATATCAGTACATACACGATTTTAGGTTAGAATAGTTAGGGTTTTGAGGGTTTTGGATGGTTTCTCTTCATTTCTCTTTGGATTGACAATCTAATTGGTTTGTAAGTTAACTTTTCATTACCCTCTTCCTTTAATATAGCTTGTTTTCCATTATTTCTTGCTTTCTAGATAAGTTACATGCTTTGTTAATTAGTTTATTGTGTTTATTTATTGTTTTCTTAGTTTAATTAGTTTAATTTAGTTTAATTCATTATGCGTCCCTAGATAAATAGGGTCGGTATTGCATTTTTGCCATTTTCGGGCCCCGAGCTCCGAAAACTAGGTTTCGTGCAAAATTGCATTTAATTGAAACCTCGCGTATTAAAGTCGGATTATTATGCGTTTAACTTTCTTTGTCACGCAACGTTAGTGTTTAGAGCGATTATCCGAATTTAATCCGCGTGTGACCATTTTTAATTAAATGCTTAATCTCGCAACTTTGGCTTAAATTCCTTATTGTGTGATGTTTATGCTTAATTGAAAATGCTCGATTAAATGTTTTCGAATCGAAATTCTAGTTAGTAGTTGTTTAGCCTGTGAATGCGTGTGTGCGATCCCGATCCTCGCTTTACTTTAATTTAGCGTTAACTTCTCTTTTTATTTATTCATGACAACCGACCATCACCTTTTCTTATTTCTTTTACACCATTTTTATCCTTGAAGTTATAAAACAGTTAACATCTAAAATTCAATCACTCCCTGTGGATTTACGATACCCGACTTACCGATGTGCTTGCTTGTCAAGTGTGGTTGTAGCTTAGGTTATTTTGTATCGCGGCGGCGAAACACACAACGATTGTGTCCTCACACGAACACACTTTCTCCGCCCGGTCAGAATCTCATTGTCCCTTTTGCCTGTATTCATTGTCATTATTAAATATTGTCTTGAGCATTAATCCTGATCTTGATAACGGGTTACTCCTCACTTAATATTAATCATATTCCAAGAACCCACATCTTACATTTGGTGACTCCGCTGGGGAAGTATTATCTTTTGAAAATATGCCAGAGTATAACACCTCCAAGACTATTGATTTTGACGCCATACAGCATCAGGAGAAGGTAGACCTCTCTATGTTTCCTAAAGGATTGAGAATAGCACGAACGAAGCCTAGTTCGTCCAATACTAGAGTGATAAAAAAGACAGGCGTACAGGCAGGAATGGGCCCAACACAAATGACGAGTCTCATGGGTTTGTTTGAAGATTTCATAAAGACTCCGGTGGCCCAAGCGACGATGGGAGTCCCTGGAGGAGTGAACTCTTTCATGACACCACCAGTAGGAATATCTACTCCTACTATTACAGGAGGAATTACACACCTACTTTCAGTGGTGTTCCTCTCACTGCTCCGTCAACCTTGAAAAACGTTGCTCCCACTACTATCCCGTCTGTGATAATGAGGATAGAGGCACAATAACGGGGGATAACTTCAGCAGCCCCGATCATAACTGGTGGCGCGAGGAAAGGCACACCACCTGCTTCGATGACGCCAGCAGTGGCAATAGTGCAGGCAATCAAGTCTCCACCGTCCATCTTAGAGGAAATAAAGAAAGAGCTATTAAAGTTCATAGTAGTGTCCAAAAAGGCAGACCGTTCTTTGGAGTATGATGACTTCCATACTCCATATCCGGAGGAGTATAACAATGAACCCTACCCAGTAGGGTATATTCCACCAATCTTCTGGAAGTGCACAGGGAAGGGTACAAACTCTAAAGAGCACGTGAAAAGGTTTATTGAAAGTCTTAGGGCCCATTGCAACAAAAAAAGATTGAGGGTGAGGGAATATTCAAAGTCCCTCATGGAGAAAGCCTACACGTGGTATTCCCACTTGACCCCAGGTAGTGTGGTCAGTTGGGAAGAGCTGCATGTTTTGTTTGTACAAAAGTTCTTTCTGTATGAGGATGAGTTTACACTCACTTAACTAGCACGTGAGAAGCAGAAGCCAGGAGAAGATGTTGTGACCTATATTAGGTTGCGAGCGCTCTCTAGATTTGAGAGAGGAGATGCAAAAGGATAAACTTTTGCAAGTTTGTGCAAAGGGGTTATTTCCTGAATACAGTTGTCACTTGATCAATGAAACTCGAGAGGGTACATTCTCAACGTTTTTGAAAGCGATGAGGAATTTTGCCTTGGTAGTTAAGCCCATATTTCCCCCACCTGCCTTGGTAAGTTTGCTGCTAAGGCCATCAGCTGCCCAGGGAGGGGAGTACCCTCGAGGGTAAATTATGCAGACGACGGAGGTAGGGGAAAGAAGTGGTGGTCGAGAAATAAAGGGACGAGGCAACAAGGGAAGATTTTAAGGTGAGGATGATCTTCCCAAGTTTCCTTGCACAGTGGAGCAAGCATTAAACTTATATGATCTCATGGTTCGTGATAAAGTTCGTAGACCCATCAACGTCAGCACGACGCAACTCTCTCGAGAGGACAGGGAGAAGCCTCACTATTGTGCACTTCATAATAGAGTGAACCACTCGACCAAGGTGTGTTTTTCTCTAAGAAGATTGATTGACCATCACGTGAAGAATGCGGACATTCAGCTACCCCAAGCTAATGTGAATGATAATCCTTTACCAACGCATGGGACCTATATGGCAAGGGCTTTTGACGAAGGGGATAAATAACTAATGAGAGAGCATTAGTTCAAAGAGAATGACTTTGAAGGATCCTTGGAGCGATGCACCCTCGAGCTAGCTTAGCTCTAACTGAGGAATGAGATAGAGAAAGGAGATGAATGAGTACAAGAAGAATATGAATCGAGGGACTAAGTAGGCAGATGGGAGCCTGCTCCCTGGAGATGGTAAATGCGGTGATAGACTACGATGAGGCAGCATACAAAGACGTAGAAGAAGTCTATGAACTTTAAGAGGAGGAGACAAACCCCTGGATTGAATGTGCAGCGGTCGCCCACTTGCATAAATTCAGTTGGTTCTTCGATTAGGTTGGGCTCCCTAAGCACTCGTGATTGGAGGTTACACGAGCCATCTTAGAAATAGTAAAGAAGAATATGGCGCCACACCTAAAATGAAGGGGTACCATGGCCAAGATCGTAAGAAAGTACCTCTCTGAAGTCACGTTCTCAAAGGCTGATAGATCGATCAGGTATCCCCACAACAGACCCTTGTATATTACTGCGTCTGTGAATGATTGTATTTTATCTCGTGTTCTGTTGGATGGTGGAGCATCAATCAACATAATGCATATCGTATCCTTTTATGCCACTAGCTTATCTAAGACAAGGATAGTGCCACATTCGTTGAAAATCTTAGGGTATAACAATCAGTTGTCTAAATCTATAGGGTATGTCAGTGTGGGCATCACAATGGGGAATATCACCTCCCACATCAAATTTCATATTATGGACTGCGAGCCATTATACCAACTGCTAGTTGGTAGGGTATGGATGCACAATCATAGGTTGGTACCCTCCACCCATTATCAGTGTGCCAAAGTGAATGTAAAGGGCAAGGAGGTGGTGATTCGATCTTTCAAGAAGCCTTTCGCAAAGGAGGAAGCGCATATAGAAGACGCTGCCTTCTATACAGAGCTGACAGAAGAAGCCACGATGGTAATAAAATATACTAAGGGAACAAGGGTACCGACTACTCAAGAGAGGGTGTGATCAATCACTCAAATGAGGGTGGCCTATGAAGAAGAACGTGATCTGGATGCAGTAAGTCCCCCTAGCCTATTGAGGTAGCTACGGGATCGAATGGCACCACGAATTGATCCAATTGAACACCAAGTCTAGACTCAGAGCATCCTCTGTAGGCATACAGCTAGAGAGTTAGACGAGACTCGCTGAAAGAGGCCTTATAAAGAAGAGGCCTCTTGACAGTGCAAGAGGGTAATTTTACCTAATGGCAGAATTATATACAAGTTATGAAGGTGTGAGCGGGCATCTGAAGGTCTAGACGATGAGGCTGACCCAGTTTATGAATGATTCTTAGTGGAAAACAAGGAGTAGTGTTTGGTGATTGATAATTATGGGGTCTAGGAGTTTGTAGAGGAAACAGAAGAGGAACCTGAGTGCATGAAGGACAGACCCATACCATAAGTCCAGGAGTTAGAGAAAATAAACTTGGACAAATAAGGTGATGATCCTAACCCTATTTATCTCAAAGGACCCAGAAGGGGTTCCTCGAGAGGAGTTGATCAAGTTTCTACTAGAGTTTAAGGAAGTCTTTGCATAGAAGTATACCGAGAGGCCCAATGTGGACAAGGAGGTGAGTTACCACAAGTTGAATGTATTATCGCCAGCCATCCCGATCAAGAAGTCTACCCGAATGTACAAGGCAAAGTTGGATATGAAGATCAAATAGGAGATTCAAAGGTTTCTTACAGCCAAATTTATAATTCCAATCTAGCATTCGATTTGTCTCTCTAGTATTGTGCCTATGGGAAAGAAGGACAATAGCTAGATCATAATTTATGTGGATTTCAAGGAGCTGAATTAAGAATTCCCCAAGGATGAGTTCCCACTACCTTCCATAGATATATTGATCAGCCACGAGATGTACAGTTTCATGGATGGCTATGTGGGCTGCAACCAGATAAAGATGGATCTAGCTGATGCAGAGAAGACTTCTTTCAGAAAGCCTTTGGGAAATTTCATATACACGGTCACGCCCTTCGAATTAAGGAATGCGGGGGCCACTTATCAATGATCAATGATAAGTGAAAGATTTTAAGTCCAATATGACTTGCCCGCCAGACCCTCAGTTATGGGAGATTTTAAGACCAATATGACTTGGCCCGCCTGACCCTCAGTTATGAGAGATTTTAAGACCAATATGACTTGGCCCGCCTGACCCTCAGTTATGAGAGATTTTAAGACCAATATGACTTGTCCCGCCTGACCCTCAATTATGGGGGATTTTAAGACAAATATGACTTCGCTCGCCTGACCCTTAGTTTTGGGATATTTTAAGACCAATATGACTTGGCCCACCTGACCCTCGATTATGGGAGATTTTAGGACCAATATGACTTGGCCCGCCTGACCCTCAATTATAGGAGATTTTAAGACCAATATGACTTGGCAAAACTAACAACGTTTAAATACAGGAGATACATAGGAGAAAAGCATACCTATGGTTGCTGGTCACTAGTAAATTATTGGGTAGCCATCTATACCACATCTTCATCCTCACGCAAATCAGGTGTCACCAAAAGACATTGTTCTGCGAGGGTAACCATACCAATTCCTACTTCATCAACTTCCTCCTTCCCTCCTTCTCCCTGGCCCATAGCAGAAACTTTGACTAGCTCTGGATTATGGATTGAAGGCCAAAAAGTGTAACAAGAACCTGGTCATAGAAAGGGGGGACTAACCGAGTAATGGATTCGGGTAAAGATACTTACGAAGAACGATAGAGATAAAGTAAGAACAACAAGACAAAGGCATAAGAAGCTTAGAACAACAAGAGTAAAAGCTTACCACGGATGATGAAATAGCAATAGCGGGGGCTTATGCACATATTTAACAACACTCACATCAAGAGAACCTGTCTCAAGACCATCCTGTTCACGCAAAAAAGTAGAGTCAGAAGAATAGCCACTATTGGATACGAGGGAAGTAACAGAAATATTTCCCCTTAGGGGGGAAATTCCTCGTTACATGCGAGGTTGTAAGAGCAGCTATCTCCTTCTGCGCAACTTACTTCAAAGCAGATGAAACTTTGACTGATTTTTCTAATAGATTTCTTTCATCAACACTATCGTGCGCACCACTTCGCACAATAACCTGAAAAAAGAGGGGGGAGGTACAAATAGGAGTTATCATCACAAAGGAAAATAGGAAATATTACAGAATTTAAAAGGGAATAAAAGACATACCTCTTCTTCTTCGTCTAAAACATCCTCTAAAACCTCACAATCTCGACGAGGTGAAGCAGACTTAGAATAAGAAACCATTCTTCTCAACCCACGCCTCTGAATAAGAAGAGATTGCTCTTCTTCTTCTTCTTCTTCTTCTTCTTCTTCTTCTTCTTCTTCTTCTTCTTCTTCCTCCTCCTCCTCCTCCTCCTCCTCATCATCATCATCATCATGTTCACCAATAGATGCATATCTATCAGACTGCTCTTCTTCACTCACCTCGCCTCATTCTTCCAACATAAGTTTGATCGAACTAATCAACGTCCTCTTATTTCTACCTTTGACAGCTGGGGGATCATAGGAAAACCTATGAGAGGCCATCTAGGCTGACATAAAAGCCCTATCCTCCTCGGTAAAAATCTCCCAAGTCTTCCTAAGTTGGTCAAACATCAAGCTAACTTATTAGGTAATCTTGGGATCAGGAGTTTGGATTAGAGAGACTTGATGGGTCATTTTGGGCCTCTTTGTTGGGGCTTTCCTAGTGGCCCTCATAGCTGCTCTAGTTGAAGAAGCATGGGAAGTACCTTCCCTCTCGCTAGGCCTAGAAGAAATAGGGGCAATGGTAACTTCCTCGATCGTAATAAAAGGTTGAAAATCTTTCTTCCTCTTCACTATTACTTGATCTACTGGGGCAAGTGGAGGCAACTCAGAGGGAACATAACTGTTGGTGGCACTGAGATGGAACATTGAATTGAAGGTAGTACAATTCTTAAAAACTAACTCCGTGGGACGATACCCTTTAACATCAGGATATCGAGGCTCCCTTAGAAGATTGCTCTAAAAGAGGCCAAGCTAGTTCTGCGAGAATACTGTAAGGTACATCGCTGACATACCTCATCGTGCGTACTTTCTTGTGATAATTGGATTAGCTGGGTAATTTGTGCAAAGATTAACAATGATTGAAGAAAGGAAATTACTACATGCAAATGAGAAGTTAGTGGGTTTTTCTCGGGTGAAATGGCTCAACATAGGGTCGCCTTGATCATATCCAAATTGCATGTCTATGCGATGTGGACTATAAACGGAATAAAAAGAGGACCATTCCATATAAGAAGGAAAGTAATAGGGAATCAACAACAACGGAACATTGCTCACCAAAAAGTTCCTTGCCAAAGCTTCCTCGACAGGGGTGATGGGACACTCCTCGTCCGCAAAGAATTGATTTGAAAAAAACTGGTCTACCCCAATATAAGGACGGGGTATGAATCTTTCATCTCTATCAATTAAAGCCACAAGTGGCTTCTTGGAACTCTTGTGATTCCAAAAGCAAATTCGAGGGACTCTGATGGGCTTAAAGCCAGGGTAGCTACCGACTGGGGCATAATATGGAAGCGGGCATATATGAAGGTTGTCAACAACACATGATTCGCATAATTGGAGACATAAAGCCTACCGATGCTCCTAGCTGAGTCAACTTATACTTGATCCATCCAAGTATACAGCGAACTAAGATTAATAGCAATAAAGGGAAGTTTTACACCACTAGCCATGCTAACAACCATATTGATTAGGTTATTTCTTGGGCAATCGTGGGGGCTAGCCTGGGATAAAGATCTTCGATAGCACAATCTAGATGTAGCCCGCAAGTTCGATTTGGGAGTTAAACCCCTTTCCAGTTAATTGTTGTTCGAACACCTGCTTCCCGCGAGGGTTCTTATTGTCCGCCTCCCCCGCCTTTATCACAATTTTGTCCTCAATAAAATAAAAATACCTAATCACCTCCGAGTAGGTACACTTGTTTTATGTCACCATACAGTCATTCACAACCGCCTCTAACTCTTCCAGTAAATCCTTTTCCTTGTTAGAAATAGCCTCCTCAAAGAAGGTGTCGAAACCTACCGCCTCCAGAACCAACAACTCACAAACATCCTTTAGGGTGATGGTAAACTCGTCCCAAGAGGTCACAAAAGTGTGCGACCTATGACTCCGACGACATACAAGCAATTGGAGGGCGGCATTGTTCTTTGCAAGTTATAGGCGATTTTGGGTGGTTATGGGACTTTTTACAATTATAAAAACACATGGGAGTGGAATCTAAATACATAATTGTAGATGGGAATAAAACCAAAAAACCTAATAAGAAACACCACTCAATCTCAAAATATCAATTTTAACAGTGAGTACGTCATTTTCGACTGTTTTGCAGGGACTAATCACATCAGATTTGGAAGACTTACCCCTGTCGCCTGTATGGACATATGGGGTAGTGTAGTTAAAAAACACTTGACTAAAATTTGGAACAGAATTACCTTCTTTGATATTTATTAGATATAGCCACATAGTGGGTGGTTGAAGTTTACTAGGAATTAAATGGGAGTCAATAATCAGTTTTAATTTTATTAATAAAACTATATGTACCTGTTTTTTACTTTTTTTTATACCTTCGTATTAAGTAATGATACCTTATTGTTGTGAGTCCCGTCAAGGCATAAAGTACAATTATTTTTTGTCTTATCTTATTTGAGGGTATGAAAAAGAATACAAAATAAGGGTATGTGTAATTATAGTATATAATTAAAATTAACAGCAGAACTCAGTGTCCATATTTGTCGCACTCACATGACGGTACGTGTATACTTTATAAATATTTTAATTATTTTACTCCATCTCAGAATTTGAAGAGTCTCTAATTATTTAACTCCGTGACTCTTTAGCTCATTGCCTTTTAGATTAGTCAGAATTTGAAGACGCTTTATTTATTTGACTACATGAGTCTTTATTTCATTGCCTTTTTTATTACCTTTACTTCCACAAACCATAATCACATTAATATTTTTGTTTTTGTATATTCCACAAATTTGAAACTCATTAATGTTTCATCCTCAAATGAGGCTATTTATTTGAAATCTAATAGAGTTTGTTCATATCTCATTTTTATTCATTGATGATCATTTTTTATAGATCCGTTGTGATAGGGTTCGACCCGAGGTACTACGGTTTCCTCTCCATTAAATTTTTTTTGATTTTGAATTTACAAAATTTGATTTTCAGTTGTGAGTGATGGAATTGAAGAATTAATTGATTGTTTAATTTTGGTTTAGAAACTTCAATAATCCTTTTTTATTTCGTTTTGAAAAATTGATGTAGTGATATTAACTGTATGTTAAAACAACTACTCACATTTGCATTCTAAGATTATACATATCAAACACTTAGGCCTCGTTTGATACGCCATATAAGGGGTCTGGATAGGATGTGATAAGAGTCGGATTGGATAGGATAAGAATGGAGCGTATAAGGCTTATTCCAATACTGCGTTTGGAATAGTTCCGAATAAGAAGACGGGATGGGATATAGTAATACAGTCATGTGTTTGAAATGCTCCGGTTATGATTAATTTATCTCTAGTTTTCCAAAAATACCCTTATTTTGTATTTAATAATAATAAAATAAAAAAATATATTGTTATCACATATTTTAATTCAATAACAAATATTTAATTCCACATGGGATGTTAAAAAAATAATATTATGAGATGAAAATATGTATGTGTATTTGCATTTATAATTTGTACACACTTAACCACTAGTAATCACTTACAAGCATACAAAAACCATGTGTACACAAATTAGCCACTAGAAATAATGAGATAGTAAAATTGGTTGCTTACTATCTTCTCTTTCGATTCAAAACAAATCAGTTGCAGAAAATTGCTTGCAGTCGCAACTGAATAACATCGATTTTACCCAAAATAGTCGCCGAAAACATACAGAAACAAATAAATTGAATTGTACACAACATTCAACTTATCTATCATATAAGTTAATAATACATTAAAAAAATGTGTAACAAAATATTAGCAGTGAATTAACAACACATATCTTTCAACTTGTCTAGTAGGTGAGTTAACATAATATTTGCATCGATTTAAACCAAAATAGTAGTTCATGACAAAGCAACAAATAGAAAAAAAAATGAGGAGGTACCTACAGTGATGAAAAATATGAATGGAGAGAGAGTTATATGAATCAAAGGAAATGCCAGCTTCTATCTAATACTTGAGATAGTGCAAGTTGCGTGAGTTTTTTTTATAACTTAATAAGGGTAGAGTAGTAATTATCAATCAAATTTTGACACCGTATAATTTTATACGACCTTGGAGGTAGGATTTTTTATCCCACTCCTTGTGGGATAAAGAGCTCACTTTGGATAACTTATTTTATCTCATATCCCATCCTAAATTACACCAAACATTGGATATGATAATTTTATCCAATACGAACCTCTTATACGGTGCATCAAACGAGGCCTTAAGGTCTGGATTTCAATGAATACAGCTCGTGGGATCGATTTTGACGATTGTAGATGCAACTACAATGAAAATCGATAAGACCCACTACAGGTGGGTGACATATTTTCTTTTTTCCCATATATATAGTGAGAGTCTCCTGTACATACCAAACGATAAATACCAACGGTGCATATCAATTTTTTAAAATAGTAAAAAAAAATATTTTTCTGGTGAATTTTTTTTATATGATGTTTAAACATTTTAATAGACCCATATAAAAAATCAACTCAAAATAACGTTTTTTGCTATTTTAAAAAATCGGTCAAAGTTTCGGAGCTCTAAAAGCTGCAAATGTTTGACCGATTTTTTAAAAATAGCAAAAAAAAAATTGTCCTGATTTTTTTATGTCTCCCCCGAAATTTTTAAATACTACATAGAAAAATTCAATTCAAAATCATTTATAAAATGGGTCCGCGCCAACGGTATGCACCGTTGGTATGTACTGTTTGATATGTACAGGAGCCTGACACACACATACACTCTCTCTCTCTCAGAGAGAGAGAGAGAGAAAGAGAGGCTCACCTACATCATAATGTATACATAACACATAATTCTAGGTTCTAAGAAACCTTTTCTCCAAATATTTTATTTTTCTATTGAAATTAACCTTCTAATCAACCCCTATTTAAAACATTATGTCAAAATACATTTTGTAGCGATTTTTAAAAAATTCACAAAAAACTGTTGGCGTAGACGATATTTTGAGCAGTTTTTTGTGAATTTTTTAAAACTAGCTACAAAAGGTATTTTGACCTATTTTTTTGAATATGAGTTTATTGGAAGGTTAATTTCAAGAGAAAAATAAAAAATCTGGGAAAAAAAGTTTTTTAGGGCCTACAACTAGGTGTGATGTATGGATGATGAATAAAACATGATGTAGGTGAGCCCTCTCCTATATATATACTAGGGTATGCCCGTGCCTGAAGGCACGTTGATAATTTTGAAAAGCATAAAATTGTGCCTTGGTGCAATGGCAAGTGCCCTCACCAATGCTACGATTGGTCTCGAGTTCGAAATATGGGAGAAACCTCTTCATATACGGGGGTAAGCAAGCCGACATCCGCCTATTCAAAATCCTATAGTTAAGCGTATTGCCCTTTGACTGAAGGAATAAACAATTTTTTTCAAAATATTAAGTCATGTATGATTTAAGTCTAATGTTTTTATATAAAATAAATAATCGTAAAGAATTTAAAAAATTTGGACAGAATTTCCTTTGTTTATAGGATTATCCGCCCTATATAAGAAATAAGAAATACATCAACAAAAAAACTAATAGCTTGTAATTCAAATATAATATCATTGTCTATTTCGATATGTATAACATATGGAGTATTCATTTTTGGTTGCTCTCACATTTTGCAAGGGCCAAACAACATTGTATAGAATGCGTCCAGCTAAAATAAATATTTTACAAAGGAAATAAATAAGTTCTCAATATTACCAACATACATCATCTTGATTTATAAAAACACTTTTGAAGAAAAAAAGAGAAATGAAAGATGCTAAATCTACCAGTTTCCTATCTTCCATCCCACTAAAGATCTCATTTTCATCGTCTTTAATATAATGGCACAAATGCCCATACAATGGGAGCTAATGTACAACGACACTATTGGTCAGTCTATAAGCTCCTCGTGTACGAACTACAAACAATAATAACAATAATAATTATTATAGTAGTTATTATAATAATGATTATTGTATAGTTCGACGGAGGAGTGAGAACATACATGAGTGAGAAGCATCCCTAACTTTTTGGGCACACTGTTGATAGACATTTGTTGATCTTAAAGATTCCTCGCCACAGTTGCATATTTTTGGGTTCCATAGCTGACTCGCCTGCCTTCATTTTCAAACTGATCAATTGAAAGTTTTCTGACCATACCACCTAAAGCTTCACCAGTCTCTGTAGCTACAACCAACTGTACAGTAGAAAAGTATATCTTTATAAATATCTAAACTAAAAATGACTTAATTTAGAACATTCGAGATGAGGATCAAATTCTAATACTAACAGCTCTCTGATGAAGACGAACTCTAACTGGTACAGAATCGACAGATTCTTGTTTAATAGGTGCAGATAACTATTTCCCACTGGTAGTAGCCTCAGCCCCACGATCCCTGTCTGGTAGCTCAACTTCTCCATTGACTTGTCGTGCTTTAGCAGTAGCCAAGGTTGTAATTTAATGAAGAAACATAAATGAACAGCTATGATTAGATTGTTCGAATAAGATCTGAAATGAGCGCTTCTAAGTTCATATAGTACGTCACGGTTGGTAACGGGACCGTTGATAAAACCTATCTCTTATGAGTATTTGAGTTTCTATTCATGTTTTTTAGGATTATCATGATTAATAACCTGTATTTGAGTTTCAATTCATGTTTCATGATCAATACTGTATTATGAGGATTATCAATGAATATTAAATTGAAGATTTATCGAATAAAAAATACCTCATTTACCTTTAAATGTCGTTCAACTCAAGGCATAGTTCACATAGCAAAGGCATACAGTTGTGACTGCCATCAAGCTGAAAAACACCAAACCAATAATATATAAGTCTCAATAGTAGATTACAAAAGCCCAAAGCTAAACAATAAACATATAACCCCTAAATTTAGGATCCGTTTTGAAAAAACCTAAAAAGTAAAAAGAAAAAAGAAATAACCCACCACGAAGAAACCTACAAACCTTTAGTTTAGCATACTTCATACTGCACATGCTGCATACTGCACATACAATTCAATACGTGCATACTGCATATTGCACATACTTGCATACTACATATTGCACATACAATTCAATACTTGCATACTGCATACTGCACATAAAGAGCAAACTTGTTTTTAGTTTATTTGGCATACTGCATAATGCACATACAATTGCAACACGCAATTCCAATTAGGTAGCAAATAGGAAGAAAATAATATTATGTACGAAATAGAATTAATGACCATATAAAAAGCATAGGAAAAATAAACTAAAAACATATAACAGTGGAATCGAGAGGTCGTTCATTTGATGAAAACGTGAAAAAATGAATGACTAAACATAGCACAAATGTCAGTTTTGTTGACCCAAATAGAGAAGATGTTACAACAAAGAAGATGTTACAATAGAGAAGAGTAAATATCAATAACATCATAGAGAATGTCAGTTTAGTTATGCCAAAGAAAACTATACCTGACAACTATACCTAGTAAAGAAAACTATACCTGATAACTATACCTAGTAAAGAAAACTATACCAGATAACTATATGTGATAACTATACCTGACATCATCAAGAATGTCAAAGAAAATATCAAAGAAAACTATACCTGCTAACAAAGAGCACAAATTTTATACCATAACTAAACAGAGAAGATGTTACAATAGAGCACAAATGGTTGCCTACATGTCCCTTCCAATGGGTTTAAAACATTAACAACATAACTAAAAAAAACTATACCTTCTTTCATTCATAGTTCATATATTTTAATATACGAAATCAATACAACCCTCGTGATACCGCCATATCCAACCCTCGTAATACCCGGCCCGATTTAATCCTCCGTCCTGAATGTGCAGCAAATGGTCTCAACCTCCTGATACCTCCATATCCAACCCATGTCCAACCGGTGCACTAACACAGGTGTAATTAGTATCCAGATAATCAAATTGAGTGTTGCCAGCTGGGGATGACATGCCCCACATAGGGTCTCAACAGAAGGTCTGAACTGAGAGTTCGAGTAGCAACTGGAAGAGATTCAGTGACCAAAGCATTCTCCTGATCGCTACTGGATGAGCTGACCTTATGACCTTCCAAGCTGAATTAAAAGAGAAATCACCATCATAGGGACCAATAGAGAAAGCTCACTTCTGAAATTAACAGATCAGTTTTTTCTTTGATAGACAACAGTCTCTTGTAAGTAGCAGTACCTGTATATTTTCAACAATTATTAGTACCAAAGCCACTGATGAGATGTCTATTAGGCAACATCTAACATACTCATAATAAGTATGCTAGCATACTCATAATAAGCCACTGATAACATAAGTATGCTAGCATCGTATTCATATCTAGCATACATATTATGAGTATGCTAGATGTTGCTTGAAATAGGACTTGGCATGTCTATCTAGCATACTTATTATGAGTAAAGCTTGGCATGTCTCGCATACTCTTCCCTAGCATACTCATGAATTCCAGTGTAAATCCTATACAGTTATCAGTGGCTTATTATGAGTATGCTAGATGTTGCTTGAAATAGGACCTCGCATGTCTAGCTTACTTATTATGAGTAAAGCATGGCATGATTAGCATACTCTTCCCTAGCATACTCATGAATTCTAGTGTAAAGCAAGGCAGGTAAGATGTTGCCTGAAAATTATGAGTATACTCATAATAATTCATGTCTAGCATACTCATAATAGCATGTCTAGCATCTAGCATAGTCATAATAAGTATGCTAGCATACGCATAATAAGCCACTAATAACATGTCTAGCATACTTATTATGATTATGCTAGAAATTTTTCAAAATTATGAGCATGCTAGACATAATTTTCAAGCAACATATTACCTCCCTGCTCGTTTTCAAGCAAAAATGAAATCTTGTAACTGTATATATGACTATCTTATTAGAAATGGACATATGAGAAGCTTGTTATTTTCAACAATTATTAGTACCAAAGCCACTGATGAGATTAAATTAGGACGTTGCCTTCACATGATTATGTTAGAATCGTTGCACCCAGCACATGCCCCTAGCCATACTTCAAACTATTCCTATCCACACTTCCTGTCAAATTTCAAAAACAAAAAAATATATAATACTAAAATTTCCAGCGCAAACTACAAAAACACTACATACAGTCATATAAAATTATATAGATAAACAAAACAAACCCGAAATTCTTGGAACAAAAATTGTGCATACGATCTGAAATCAAAATGTGTGAGCTATGATGGTTGTTGAGATTATACCTAACACATGGTATTCATTAGTGATACTAAATCAAGAACTAAAAACATAGATATTTACACACATACATTATGTCCCTTTATCAAACACATGGTATTCATACTATAAAAAAAATACAAAAAAGTTGAAAAATCAAAATGTTGGAGTCAGCCTACTAAGGAAATTATTTATTCCTACAAGTACTTATTTCATATAAGTAAACAAATAAGAGAGTAACAAACTTAAAAAGGAAAAACAAAGTAACATGAATAATTGTGCTCCATTCATATACATCTGATTCTCCCTAGCAAAATATCAAAAACCGACCATCCAAATCAAAATAAAAAAATAATAACAGTTACCCAATCTCCCCCTCTAGTTCACTCAATCGATCCATGGTAGGATGATGCACTGAGAGGAAGCCTACACCAAGAAAAGCTGGAAATCAAATGCGCCATCTGAAACCTTCAATATATCAGCACCTAAAAAGCACCAGAACCATACATATTGATAATTTTAATATAAAAAAATAATAGAAAAAAAACAGTGTAGAGAGATAAACACTGAACAAAAATAATAGTGTTGTGGAGCTTGGAGATCTGAAAAACCCTAAAAATTCAATATCTAAAAATCAAACAATAGAAAACATGAACAAAACAAAATCTAATTCAAACGAAACTGAAATTTATGAATAAAAAGTTAAATACTCAACCGTCCTAGCAACGACCTCAAGCTATTCTTCATCTTCCTCTCCGATCCTCGATGTGTGATCTTTGAAACCCTATGATTCTCATGGAGAGAGGAGAGAGTGAACAGAAAGATAGGGGTGTTGTGTCAGAAGATGAGAGAGAGTATGAAGTGTGAGGGAGTGAAATGAGAAACGGATGGGGCTTAGAGAAATGGTTGTAAGGGAGAGAATGGGGGAAATACAATTCTACCCTTGTTTTAAAATTTTGAAGAAAGGGGGAAATAAATTAGAGTGTGCCAAAAGAGGGGGAACCCACAAATTTTAAGGGCAAAATAGGCATTACATGATAAATTTATATTGATGACATCATAGTTCAATCTTATGACATACATAAGTTTTGTAACTTATTATATATATATATATATATATATATATATATATATGTGGAGGAAATTGAAAGGAATGCAATTGGACTCATGTATTACTCTGCAGTAGTATAGATGTACACACCATTATTTTATAGCTGGAACATAGTAATTGATTTAATACCTTTAATTTTATGCGATAACAGTTTTTTTCATATTATTCTATTAATTATTGATATTGACCTATTTTTGAGATTTTGTTTGCGGGTGCATTTTTCTTCCAATAATTTGTATAAGATTGATGGATCCATTCACGTGATAATTTTTTTTTGAAAAATTACTCCTACAATTCGATTTTTTGAAGTTTAAGAATACTTTTTATATACATTTTACATTTACAATCTAATAATTTTATTTATAACCCGCCCACTAGTTTTATTCTAATTTTATATCTCACAAGGCATTAACTTCTGACATTTTCAAACGGTTGAATTACAAGTCACACACCATCTTTATCATTAATACTCAATTAATAATATATATTTAATTTAAATTAATAAATTAAAACATTGGAGTTGTTGAAAATAGTTAAAAATATTTAAAATTGTATTTAAAAAAAAGAGAAAAAATTACTAAAAATTGTATTTTTAAAAAAGTAAATAAAGCAGAAAAACAAAATTAAAAAAATTAAACTCATATATATGTCAACATTTTAAAAACTTTTTTTAACTCACAAAAGAAAAAAACTTTAGTAATTTTTTTTAAACTATACAATTTATATGTATTATGAGGTAAAAAAAACGTGATATATATCTATTATTTTTTTTTATTAAAAATAGTTCGAACTATATAAATACAGTATTAAAGAAAATTAAAAAAGGCACTAAAAACTGATAAAACTGTGTTTTTTTTATTAAAAAACATTAAATATCTATAAAAACTGAAAAAATAGTCTTTAAAAAAAACTTTTAGAAGAAGCAAAATTAAAAATATTTTTTTCTAAAAATAGTTAAAAATATACACACAATTGTATTTAAAATAAACTTTTAAAAAATTAATTAAACACTATTAAAACTGTGTTTTATTAATTAAAAATAGTAAATATATGTAAAATTGTACTTAAAAAACACTGTTTTTTAAATGAAATAAAAACGATTAGAAAAAGAGAAATTAAAAAAGCTTAATATATACATACAACTTCAATTGTATAGTAGTCTTATGTATATATGAGTGTTTTAAAACATTTTATTAAACTCTTTTTTACCAAAAGAAAAATATTTAATAATTTTTTTATAAACTGTACAAGATTTATATGGTACAAAATTATAACTGTATTATTAGAAAAGAATTTGTTTTTTATATAATAACTGTACAATTTTACCTTTTTGTAAAAAAAAACTTCGCATGAGTAATGGTGATGTTGAATGAAAGGTAAATTTACAAAAGGAACCATTCGTTCAGCTAGTACTTCCACAGTGGTGGAGATGAGAAATTTGCTATCAAACTTCCTACGAACAAATGTTGTTCGTAGGAAATATAAATCATATTTCTTACGGACAATATTTGTTTGTAGGAACTCTTACGGACTATTGTTGTTCGTAAGAACCCAAAAATAAGATAAAAATAATGATTTATATTTTCAACGAACTTTGTTTCTTCGTAGGAATTCCTACGAACAAATAAAGTTCATAGGAACCCTTTACAGATTTTGTACTCGTTTTGTATCTTTGCAAATTCACTGCAAATCGAGATGCAGAATTTGTTCAATTATGCCCACCATTGTAGACATTCCATTTGGTAAACTTACAAATTTTTTTGGCATTTTTCATCCCCACTATGGATGCTCTTAGAATTTTTTTATTAAAACAGTTAAAAATATATAAAAGTATACTTTTTAAATAGTTAAAAAGGTAATAAAATTGATAAAACAGTAATTTTTTTTATTAAAAACAATTAAATATATATGAACTGTACTTAAAAATAAGTATTTTTAAAAAAATTGTTAGAAAGAAGTGAAATTAAAATAGTAGAGTAAATACATATATTTTTTTAAAACAGTTAAGAAATCGTACCTTTTTCTGTTAAAAACTGTACTAAAAAGAAACAGTTAAAAAAAGTTGATAAAAACTGTTAAAATTGTGTTGTTAATAGAATGTTTTAACAATTTTATCAAAATTTTAACTGTTTTTCAAAGTACAATTTTATTAACTTTTTTTAATTACAATTTCTTATATTTTTTACTGTTTTCAATTATCCCACTGTGTAACTTATTACTTCAAGTTATATATGTGTGTAATTCATTGGTATTAATGAAAAAACTTGCGCGCCACTTATAATTTAATCGTCTGAAAACATCAAAAGTTAAAATCTTTTGAAAGAGTCCTGCTATGAGTCTCAAATAAATCTTTCAAAACCTCGCCAAATGCAATAAATTTTTGTGTCATGGCGGAACTCATCCCATATGACAACACTTAATAGGCGAATGGAATAATAAATGAAATCAACATCACTTTTAGGAGAGACTAGTTGTAAACTCGCGCGATGCACGGGTGAGAGGCAATATGCGAAATATAAGTAATAAGAAAAAACATGGATCGAAAATTTAGACTCTCAGAGAAGAGTGTTATATATTAGGGGTACTTAATATGAAATAATTGTTGACGCATGGTGGCCAAGCCATATTTGAAGCTTTCGTTTTTAAATATATAATAATGATACACGCGTCTTACAAATTGATATACAAATGAAATATAAATAAAATGTTAAATATAAATATACATTAAATGAAATAAAAAAAATTAAATTATTTACAAGATGGACATACCGAAAGCATATATAACATTATTAAAAGATAAAGATAACATTGATATAATTTAAACTAAATAGAGATGGTTTATTCTATTCTAAGTTCAAAAGATAAGTATCTACCATGAATGCAGTTAATTTGTTGGGTGAATTTTCTTACACTGTTCTATTATAAAGGATCACAGTTTTGTATTTTAAACGGTTCTAATATTACAATAGTTTCCTTTATTTTATTATTTGTATAATCACATATTTAGGAATTAAGTCGATCAATATCTACTCAAGGATCAGGGCACAATAATAAAAAACAGAGATTAAGGCCTTTTGTTAATATTACAGAGTGTAGAACAAATCTTAACCAGCAGTATTTTTATCTCCGGTTGATTATAGTATAAACAAATTATATTTATCATGGAAGAGCAAACAAAATTTAGAAGCTATAGTTGAGACACCACATGATTGGTAGTATAATAAAATATTTTTTTTACATTGTGGGAGAAGAAAAATCATTAAAATCTTTATATTAACATCTGAAAACATATCAAGCAGTGGAAACCATTTATTTAAGACTGGTAGAAGAGATTTTGAAGCCTTAGTGAGTTGTCTTAACGCTCGCTCCATCATCATCTCCAATGTCTTCTGCCGCCGACGCCACCGTTTTCGTACCCATCGCCACCGGCTCTTTACTTTCTAACCATATTTACACACACAACCCCAAACATCCACCCCTCCTAACGTTACTCAACCCATGACCGAAACACCACCAACACCCTATGGCTAAATCACCACCAACCCACTCATCCATAGTTTCAAATATCGGCCGTTACGTAACGTATCGGCCGTTACGTAACGGTATCTCGAAGTCACGTTTCGGATACACACCGATATATCGGGTTGAACCAAAATCACACCCGTATCACGTTACGAATCCGATACGTAACGGATACTCCGTTACATCCCGTTACATTCCGTTACATTCCGATACGGTCCATTTTGTTGGACAGAAAAAAAGGGATGAAAACAAAAAACAGAACAGAAACAAAGTTACTCTCCTGCTGCAACAACACTTTATGAGTCACCAAAAGAAAAAGAAAAAGAAGACAAGGAGAGGAGACAAACCTGGGTAGGAAGGACTCCGTAGGCTTTATTTGAGACAGATGATTCCCATCATCTTTTTATTATTTATGTAGAGAGGCTCACAACAAAGAACAGAACTCAGTCTCACTCACAGACATTTACATACATTCTTTCATTTTTCTTGCTCTCCTTCCAAGTTCCAAGCCATTCCCACCCATCCATTCCAAAGTTCAGCAGCTAAGGTGGGTGACCCAGATCGGCAGAAGGAGGACAGCAGCAGCAGCAGCAGCAGGTCGCCGACGACGGAAGGGGTCTCTCGATCTCAACAAGGTAAATGGGGGGGGGGGAGGGGGGGGGGGGGGAGGGACGGCGGCTTGGTTTTTTTTTTTTAAGGAGCAAAATGCAAATGGTGGGTTTTTGTCTTGTGGAACTTGTGGCCGTAAGAGAGAGAGATAAATGTAGGTTTTAGGTTTTATATTAGATTTGATTTGTTATTTAAAGCCTTTAAGAAAATAAACATAAAAAAAATTGTTTTAAGATATAATTGTATAAAAAATAATGTTAATAAAACAAAACATTTATTGCATAAAGTGAACTTATTATTTAGAGCTTATTGCATAAAACAAAAAAATGTTAAGTACCAAAAATAATAAATTCTATCAAACTATTTAGAATTTTTTCGTTAAAATTTAATAATTATTATTATGTTATAAAAATTCATTATTATTCAGTTTAACATAAAGTTAACTTATTATTTTTTTTATTGCATAAAAATAATGAACTTTTCATTTATTTGTTTTGTATGGTAGTTTAGAAAAAATGCCTAATCAAATGATTGAGGTCAAATTTATACTCCAAAAAAAATTGTTTTAAGATATAATGTGTCAAAAATAATGTTAACAAAACAAAACAATTATCATGTGATCATGTCTTAAAAAATTAATTATCATTTAATTTAACATGTGTTATTATTTAATATGATATTATGTCCTAAAAATATTGTATAAAAAATTAAGAAAAAGTACCAAAAATAATAAATTCTACCAAACTATTTAGAATTTTTTCGTTAAAATTTAATAATTATTATTATGTTTTAAAAATTCATTATTATTCAATTTAACATAAAGTGAACTTATTATTATTTTTATTGCGTAAAAATAATGAACTTTTTATCTATTTGTTTTGTATGGTAGTTTAAAAAAAATGCCTCGTCAAATGGTTGAGGTCAAATTTATACTCCAAAAAAAAAATTGTTTTAAGATATAATGTGTCAAAAATAATGTTAACAAAACAAAACAATTATCATGTGATCATGTCTTAAAAAATTAGTCTTAAAAAATTAATTATCATTTAATTTAACATGTGTTATTATTTAATATGATATTATGTCCTAAAAATATTGTATAAAAAATTAAGAAAAAGTATCAAAAATAATAAATTCTACCAAACTATTTAGAATTTTTTTCGTTAAAATTTAATAATTATTATTATGTTTTAAAAATTCATTATTATTCAATTTAATATAAAGTGAATTTATTATTATTTTTATTGCATAAAAATAATGAACTTTTTATTTATTTGTTTTGTATGGTAGTTTAAAAAAAATGCCTCGTCAAAGGGTTGAGGAAGATGAACCGGAGATCGCTCCAAGTGGAGATATTGGGTGGAAGTTTGCTACTCCGGTATTAAATAATAGGTTGAAATTAAACTGCAAATTGTGCGGAAGGGAGATAAATGGTGGTATTACTAGACTAAAACAACATTTAGCTCATGTAAAAGGACAAGTAAGAGGGTGTCCTAACGTCACAACCGAAATTAGGGAGCAAATGATGAAACATCTTCAAGGAGCAAAAGCAAAATAAAAAGATAAAGTCGCCCAAAAGGAAGGAATCGTTGATTATATTAGAAATGAGTATGGGCTGCTGTTTTGATGAGTGAAATCCAAAACAAAACACTGTCACCACCAACACACCCCACACCACCCTCACAAACAGATCTGCAACACACCAGGTTTCTGTTGACAAAGAGGACAGAAATAAGGAGAGGTGAGAGAAAGAAAACCGAGTAAGGGAGAGAGGGAGAAGAAACCACAGTCCCACCAGTGGTCTTTTTCGAAGAGAAGGAAACTTATTTCATATTTTGGAATGTGCGGTGTAGGCAAGAAAATCGGGTTAGGGCACATATTTTGGATTGTGTTATTTTGGGGTTTTAAGTGTCTTAACTTAACGGTTCACTTTTTCCGTAGTAGTAGGAGGAAATGTAGCCTTCACTATTCAACCACCTCCATCACCTCTCCCCAACAAAACAGCAGCCCAAATATAGAAATAGTATGACTTGGTCTCCAACCACGAGTTTCTCCTCTCTCTCTCTCACTTTTTCTAACGCACCCCAAATTTCCTATACGGGGGGAACATAACAATTTCATCAGCCTTCCTCAGTCATCTTCCAACTCTTATATCCCCGCCACCTAGTTATATTTTTAATTTTAGCTAATCTCCGACCCCCTCTTACCCTTTTCCGGTTGGTTGAGGGGTAGTGGTGGTAGCTTTAATTTAATTGGTTTATCGGCCATTAATAATGCTATAATAAAATGAATACCAAATCACTACCCATATGGAGAGGGAAGGAGAAAAGCCAAGATCCCATAAAACTAGCTAGATAAAGTAATAGCACAAGTTCCATTGATTTTGAAATAAAAATACAGATTAAACAAAAAGCAAAATGTCAAGTTTGTCAGCCCAGCCATCAAAGAAAGCATTACGTACCCCGGGGGACTCTACGGGAGATCAGGCCAACCGGAATTCAAATGGACAAACTGTGAAATTTGCTAGGAGAACTTCGAGTGGCCGTTACGTTAGCCTGTCGAGAGAGGACCTAGATATGTCTGGCGAATTTACCGGGGATTACATGAATTACACAGTCCACATCCCTCCAACACCGGATAATCAACCTATGGACACTTCGGTCGCCACAAAGGCAGAAGAGCAGTACGTTTCGAATTCTCTGTTCACGGGAGGGTTCAACAGCGTAACCAGGGCCCATCTCATGGACAAGGTGATCGATTCCGAGGTGAACCATCCACAAATGGCTGGAGCCAAAGGATCAGCGTGTTCGATGCCGGCTTGCGATGGTAAAGTAATAAAAGATGAGAGAGGAAAGGATGTCAGTCCTTGCGAATGCAGGTAATATGATACAACACTGCATTGATACTTTTAAATATAATAACGGGTTTATGATTTTAATGTTGGAAGATGTTGCGTTTTTACATAAATTATTTTATGATCAAATTAATATATTGATCAAAGTAGGATTAAGTATATGCACATTTCTTATAGTATAATGAGTCACGCGATATATTTATTTGTTTAAAACGGATAAGTGATGAATAAGAAATTTGGTATCAAAGTTCCCCATTTGTGTATGAAGTTTATTGGAAAATTTTGTTTATTTTCTAGGACGATTTTTTGTAACTGTCGCTAAAGGTTGTGACTATTCGCTATATAGTGACTGTTTTTCATAACCGTCCCTAAAGGTCGTGACTGTTCACCATAAGTTGTGACAGTTCATGAAAAACGTCCCTAAAGTGACTGTTTCTTAAAGACACGTCTTTTCATGAAAAATTACCTTGTTTTCTATAAATACAAGACTTGTCTTCATTTTTTAAAGAAAGAAAAAGGAGAGAAAATATATTTTCAATACTTTTCATTCCGGATCGAGTTGGATAGAGTATCAAACATAATTGGTTCGTGGGAGACGCACAAAGTGCTTCTTGCGCGTGTCGAGATTGTTTTATTCTGGGAGGCAAACGCTCATTGTTCATTGCGGTAAACACCGTAGCGGGAGCGCATTTTGTCTTAAGGAGAGAGTGTCAAATACTTGACTCGGTCATCTTCTTTGTTTGTAAGTTTTCTAATGGTATTAATTTTTATTGCATAAATATGATTTATTTCATATTTTAAATTTGATAAAACACAAAAGTACATATTTTAAATAACAATCTTAAGACAAAATGTTGCTTGACTTTTGTGTTTCGGTAAGTTAATTTTTTATGGGAATAATTATAAAAGTCATAAAAGTGTAATTACGCGTTATAATTACAAACTCTTTGATTGTCATGTGGCATAAGACAAAACTAATGCAAGGATATTATTTTCTATGAACTTCTCAAAGAGACTTGATATACATGACCATTGTCCATTTCAGTATGTTTCCATTATGGACAAACATGGCATGCATGTGTTGTATTGGTTTCCTTTTAAAGCACAAATGACATGTAAAATCGAAACTATGTAGGAGGATGTTTTATAATTAAATGGGTGCTTTATATTCTCTAGAAACGATTGTGTTTTCCCAAGCGACAGTGCTGATAAAATCAATAGTTACAATTACAAATTTAAGAAATTCTACTAGTTTAGATATCATTTAGGAGAGAATTATCAAGAAAAAAGGAAAAAAAAAAATTGTGACAAATGGTGTACATTTGCAAACTAAAAAATGGTAACACTCGCGTTAATGGTACTAAAACAATTAGTTTGGTTTGACCGAATGATTGTTAATTGTGACCAAAGTAAAACTCTATGAGAATGGTGAAGTGCCCTTGCAATTGAAAGTTTATTTTCTGAACGAACATATTTGTTACATGAAAAGTTTTTTTAAAATCTTTTAACACCGTTTCAAATCATTAAAATTTGTATGGAATATTGTCCAATAAGGTGTTCATATGCATCATCTTTGGTATGTTGTAATTTGGTGATAAACTCAAGTCATTATGATGACAGAATACTAGATTGTAAACAGGGTGTCTCATATTAACATCCTAAATTAGACTAGATTTGGAGACGCGTTCTCTAAAGTCGATTTACCATTGTCCTTTTATGATAAGAGTAAAATGAACCATTGGACATTATTACCATTAAAGAACCTAAAATTATTGAAGTGTCATAATAACGTGGTCGGAATATATTTGAACATAATTGTCATATGTACAATCACATGTATAAGTGATAAGATTATGTTCATGCTATGAATTCAAATATTATATTTGAAGTCGTTTATTATAATAAATTTAGTCAAACATAATGAGACGGTTGTTACATCTATATAGTTAATTAATTAACAAAGTGAATGGCTTGCGGTAAATAATATTGGCTATTTTGGATTAACATTCTTTTGAATTGTTAAAACTGAAAAGGTGCCTCTTTAATAAAGTGATTTTGAATACATTTAGTCATGCAATTAAAATTATATTTGTCCAAATGATCAAAGGGACAACAAAAGTGTACTGATGCGATCTTACATCGAAAAGAAATAAGTAAATAATGATGTGGTGTCACAAGTGCAATGACATGTATTTATGTATGTTATCACATGATAATCAAGTGTCTAAATATGTGTTGAGATTTAGTCACATCTTTGGTAATGTGTTTATTTACATGATTTTTAAGTTTACTTTACACAAAGTAATGTGAAAATAATATATGCGATCATATTATGGCCTCTTGTATGACTACATGTATATGTATATGTGTAATAGTAATATCTTAATGTCATTATATAATTTTTTGGGGGTTATCCATTAAAGCACATTTAGTGAAATATGGTGACACAATTGGTTATTCATTGATGTATTGTGCACTAAATTAAATTAGATTACATGAACGGAAATGTGATATATTTAGAAACATGATTTGAGTTGCATTCCATGTAGAATTACAATATTTAATTATTGTGATAATTCATGTAATCTTGATATTACATTTAAATTGGTTTTAATCTCATGTGTCACGAAAAAGAGAAAAAGAAAATATAATGCATTGTCCATTATTGTTGGTATGTATGTTAAAATTGCAATGCATGCATTATATCGACTCTTGGAGATATGAATATGCACTATTGTTTAAAACGATATGAACCAACATGTTGAAAATTTGAGAATATTAAATTCACGCATAATGAATTAAAAAATTCCTATAGGTGAGGAATTTAATATGTTTGTATAATTTTATATCGTTGATACCATGTTGTGGCATTTGATAACCTAATGTCCTGTAATGAAAATTGAGGTGTGTAATGACATACAATTCTCACATGTAGAAGTCTATTGGATATTTGTGGCATGATTGTATATCATTAGCCATATATTTAAATTGCATATTTATAATGCGACTTTTAATTTTAGGGGTGACCCTTTCACTCTCAATTTTGTGAGACACTTTCATCAAAATATCATTGGAACATGTTATGTTCAACATGATGTTTCATGAAGAATTACATTTTTATGTAACATTCAATTGATGTTAACATTGATGAAAAATAAATACAATTTGTATTGATATCGTGGTGCTCATTTTTCCATAACGAAAGACTTGAAAGAGTGGATATGATTAATTTCAATAAATTACCCCACTTCATGTCTATATGAAAAAATATGCTACAAATAAAAAACACCGTGAATGGGTAGGTCCCACATTTTCAATTAGTTGAACAATATATTAATTAATGTAGAGTCCAGTGAATATTGCAAAAAATATGAGAGTCTTTAGTTGATATAAAGTGATACATTCCTTTTCATAATGTATAAATTCATTTTGGAAGAATTTTATACTTCCAATTAATGTGTTTATATATGTGATTGTCAAACTTGTTCTTCAATGGAGAAAATTTAGTGTGGCGTGATTACAGATCTATTTATTAGATTTATGATTCAAAACTCAAAATCGAGTGGTTTAACGACTACTTTAAAGATGGCATAGAATTAAATCATAAATTAATATAAATGATCAAGGGATTCAGAACCGAGCGGTTTCACAACTGCTTTAAAGAAGGTAAAATCAAATTATGATCTCATTGGAGACAAGTAACCAAATTGCATATTTTATATTATGATATTTTAAAGTACATAATCATAGAATATGTTCAAATGGTTTTGAGGTATATAAATTATGTGTGACATAAATTTAGTTTAATACTAAGAATTGTCACAAGTGCATTTGTAGGCCTATGGAACAATAATGAATATACCATTAAATGTCGAAATTACTAAAGTAGAGAAACTTATCTCAACTAAATTTTATTTAGAATGAAATGAATGTATACCTTCTAAATGGACATATGTATTGGTCCATATAAACATTAATTTCATTTCATTTTAAAGAAAAATAAAGCGTTTGGAGGTTGAGAATAAATGTATCAATTTTGTATAATTTCAAATTTATGTTTGAAATTGTGGGGGAAGTATTGTGTATTCTATGAGTTATATTCTCAACACATTAACCCACGATAAAAATTTTATGGGAAAGGATGATAACCTTTGTATGAATTATGATAAATGTGGGGGTATTTATCTAAGGAGATAATTTATATCCAAAAATAGAAACAAAGATTATTCTTATTGAAAATAGGATAAACACTACTGAAAGTGTAGTATTTGATTGTATAAGTGCATTTAATGTACAATAGTATTTCCAATGTGCATTTTCCTAGAGAAGTGTATACTTATTGATTGAACGTCGTTCAGTATCGATACTAAAGATATAAGTGACAAATAACATAAACATTAGGAAATTATGAATATATTTTTAAACAATATATGACTCTCGAGACTCGTATTCCGAGTGATATATTAGCACGATTAGAGGTGTTAATGTTTAGAAATTCTCTTATGATGGAATATGAATATTATTTCCTATAAAGTAAGGTACCTTGACAATTTTAAAGAGGATGATTTGAGATAACAATTCTAATGCATGTTCTTGCAATTGGAAATCATTGCTTGAAAAGGCATAAAGTAATTTAGCAAGTCACGACTTATTAGTCATGACATAAGACCATAAAGAAATATTTCTTTGTTAGTGATAACATTAGGCCTAATAAAATCATTACGGATCCGCTAACGAGAGAGTAAGAGGAGTTCATCAAGGGGAATGGGCTTACAGTCGGTTAAAACCTAAAAGAATTGCCATAATGGAAACCCAACCTAAATGACTGGAGATCTCAAGAATTAGGTTCAATGGGAAAACCTAATTATGTGCGATTCAGTTAGAACTGAGAAGAAAATAAATTCTTCCTCCCATTCCTAGGATGAATCAGTGCACTATCTGCCGCGTGTAACAGGATAAATTTTATTTTAATGATTTCTATATCTTGAAACATATGGGTTAAGTGGGGTATTAGTAAAACACTCTTTATATAAATCACCTATGTGAGTGAGAAGGGGCCCCTTCTATGAGAATAATCAACAGCTACATTGTTAAATTCTCTAACACGCTCATGAAATCAGGAGGTGTCCAAGGCCAAAACGGACACAACAGTGAGAACCAATAATGTTCGGAGAAGGAATGTGTGAATTCTATTGTCTCTATTTACACAAAAAGGTTGATCAATTCAAGACATCGCGTTCATTAATTGGCCAGTAAACCCGATAGTCTCTCACTAGGAAAGATTCAAGGCCAAAAGATATCTTTACCGATTGTCTAATTTGTCTTCATGTTCATTTGATTCTTCACCTAAATTTCATTTATGTGGGGGATTGTTGGAAAATATTGTGTTTTTACACAAATTATTTTATGACCAAATTAATATATTGGTCAAAGTAAGACCAAGTACGTGCGCGTTCCTTGTAGCATGACGAGTCACACGATGTATTTATTTTTTTAAAGCGGATAAATGATGAATAAGAAATTTGGTATCAAAGTGCCCCATTTATGTATGAAGTTTATTGGGAAATTTTATTTATTTTCTGGGACGATTTTTTGTAACTGTCGCTAAAGGTTGTAACTGTTCGCTATATAGTGACTGTTTTTCAGAACCGTCCCTAAAGGTCGCGACTGTTCACCATAAGTTGTGACAGTTCATGAAAAACGTCCCTAAAGTGTCTGTTTCCTAAAAGGAGAGAAAATATATTTTCAATACTTTCCATTCCCGATCGAGTCGGATAAAGTATCAAACATAATTGGTTCGTGGGACACGCACACTGAAGTGTTTTTTGCGCGTGTCAAGACCGTTTTATCCTGGGAGGCAAACACTCATTGTTCATTGTCGTAAGCACCGTAGCGGGAGCGCATTTTGTCTTAAGGAGAGAGTGTCAAACACTTGACTCTGTCATCTTCTTCGTTTGTAAGTTTTCTAGTGGTATTAATTTTTATTGCATAAATATGATTTATTTCATATTTTAAATTTGATAAAACACAAGAGTACATATTTTAAATAACATTTAATATGAAAAAGGACTTATCAACTAAAGAATTACACTAATGTAATTGTAACAAAACACTCTATTATTTATATGGGTGTCAATTTGCCACATGAACAAACCGATTTGGTTGAGCTTAAATGGGTTCGTGTCTTTCTGAATCATTGAATAGATTAAAATCTAAATAATGTTAAAGTATGGAACAAGATTTTAAATGGGTTGATATGGTTTTTCGTGTTAATTTTTTATCCATAGGATAAACATGTTGGGTGGACTTTGTTGTATAATTAACAATTTATATGGGTCCTCTCGTGTTAATTGTGTAACTCGACATGATATTTAAACGGGCACGCCTCGTGTAATATGCCGGTCATCTTAGTATCGAGTATTTCAACAATATTAACTAATCATGTCATGTTCGTGTCGACCCATATAGTCTAATATCCTAAAGTCAACGGGACACGAACCCTCGTAACATGATACTACGGTCACCCGAAAGCATTTACAATACTATATTTCAATCATCACATTTTGATGTATTTTTAATTTTTTATCATAATTTTTCTCTAGTAACATTGGCTATAAAACAATAAGAAATAATATATATAATTATATGCATAGATTTCAAAAAATCTCTTGCATCAACATAACGTGATTTGACATAACGTGATATACTCAAATCAAAAGGGTAAAATTGGACACAAAGCATGATTTCATATACTTTGTAGACTATTCTACATATACTTTTTGTGTTTTTAAATTTTTGTGATGCTTTAAGTGCATATTTTTAAGATAAAAAAGACTCATTTTAAAAATAGAAAGTTTTATAATAAAAGGAAGGATGGGTGAAAAATATTTTTACAATTAACTAGGGACCCTTTTTTTTTTAATGAAAGGACCTCATTTTGAAAGAATAAAAACCACATTTAGGACATCCTACATACTGTTTACAAGGGAGGCATAAGAAAATTGTGAAAAAAAATAATTACTCTAAAGTTAACTACATGTCTGTTCCAATTTTTTCAGGTTCAAGATTTGCAGAGATTGCTTCATGGACGCCCAGAAGGGAACTGGGCTATGTCCAGGGTGCAAAGAGCCCTACAAGATGGGAGATTATGAAGACGATGTACCAGATTTTTCTAGCGGTGCTCTGTCCCTGCCGGCACCAGATAACAGGGAGGGAAACCAGCCTAATATGTCCATGATGAAAAGAAACCAAGGTGGAGAATTCGATCACAACAAGTGGTTGTTTGAGACCAAGGGGACTTATGGGTACGGCAACGCATACTGGCCTCCTGAGGATGCGTATGGGGACGAGGACAACAAAGGGTTCCATGGAGGAATGGTGGATCCGACCGACAAGCCATGGCGGCCCCTCAGTCGGGTTATTCCAATACCACAAGGGATCATCAGTCCTTACAGGTGAATTTATCTAAATTAAATTCAATTTTTATAGAGTAAAACTACATGCATCCTTTTTCATACCCTCAATCCGCAAAAGAAATTGGTCTCAATTTGCAAACATTTGTAGAAAGTGAGAACATTTTCTTTTGTCTTATTTTAAAGGTATTAATTAAGGGTAAGTTTATCTTCAAATATGTCTTATAGATGTTTTATTATTCCAACATGTCCCATTAAAAAATATTTTTCCTTCAGCAAGTTATATTAGAAAATATGTTATGTTTTAACGGTACAAATCTACAATGAGAACTATGTATAAAGATATATATGATTTTGAGGTTTGAAAAGTTTATAACTGACTATTGGAAGCTTAACCATCCAATTTAAAAAGTATACCCGTTTCGTGAGTCTCATTAATTTAAATGAACAAAATCATTGACAAGTCACTAGATCAACTAAATTTTTGTATTAATTGATTTTAAGTTAATTTTAAAATTTATGCAAAAGCAATAGAACGATATTTTTTTGAATAAATATATGAGTACAAATTCAAGTTTAATTTTGAACCAAAATAAATTATTAACTTGGGAGAATAAGGACATATATATATATATATATATATATATATATATATATATATATATATATAGGAGAAGGCTCACCTACATCATAATTTTTTGTGAATTTTTTAAAAATAGTTAGAAAATGTATTTTGATCTAATTTTTTGTATATGAGTTGATTGGAAGGTTAATTTCAAGGGAAAAATATAAAATTTGAAAAAAAAAGTTTTCTAAGGCCTAGAATTAAGTGTGAAATCTTCCTCTATATATATATATATATATATGACTAATAATTCTTTATTTGATTGTTGGGGTGTTTTAGAAAAAAATAACATAAAAATCCTTTTAGGGTGCACAAATCACAAGAACTTAAAATAAAATAAAAACAAATAACTAGCAGTTTTTAAAAAAAACTGTTGGGACTTACCTCTTATCATCCATGCAAAGTAAGTAAGGTTTTATAACATGAGCATGCAGGCTTTTAATCGTTGTGCGACTGGTAGTGTTGTGCTTCTTTTTGGCTTGGAGAGTGAAACATCCCAACCGGGATGCTATTTGGCTATGGTTGATGTCAATTGTGTGCGAGCTGTGGTTCGCTTTCTCCTGGATCCTCGATCAAATCCCCAAACTCCACCCCATCAATCGCTCCACGGACCTCCAAGTTTTACGTGACAAATTCGACGTGCCATCCCCCTCTAATCCCACCGGCCGCTCCGACCTCCCCGGGGTTGACGTATTCGTCTCAACTGCCGATCCAGAAAAAGAGCCCCCACTCGTCACCGCCAACACCATCCTCTCTATCCTAGCCGTCGATTACCCCGTCGAGAAACTAGCTTGTTATGTATCCGACGATGGTGGCGCTCTCCTCACTTTCGAAGCCATGGCGGAGGCCGCCAGTTTCGCTGATTTATGGGTCCCGTTTTGCCGGAAACACGAGATCGAACCTAGAAACCCAGAATCCTACTTTTCCATTAAAGGTGATCCAACAAAAAACAAGAAGAGAACAGATTTCGTGAAAGACAGGCGAAAGGTTAAAAGAGAATACGACGAGTTTAAAGTCAGAATCAACGGCTTACCTGATTCCATCCGGAGAAGATCAGAAGCTTTCAACGCTAGGGAAGAGATGAAAATGTATAAACACATGAGAGAGGATGGGTCCGACCCAACCCAGCCAATTAAAGTCCAGAAAGCCACTTGGATGGCAGATGGGACCCACTGGCCGGGGACATGGGTTATTGGCTCTAAAGATCACGCGAAAGGTGACCACGCTGGAATCCTACAAGTAATGCTAAAGCCACCAAGTAGTGATCCGCTAATGGGAGAGAATGATGACAGGTTTATGGATTTCTCTGACATTGATATACGATTACCGATGTTTGTGTACATGTCAAGAGAAAAGAGACCGGGGTACGATCATAATAAGAAAGCGGGGGCTATGAATGCGTTAGTCAGAGCGTCGGCGATTTTGTCAAATGGACCGTTTATGCTCAACCTTGATTGTGATCACTATATCTATAACTGCAGAGCTATAAGGGAAGGAATGTGTTTTATGATGGATAGGGGTGGGGAGGATATTTGTTACATTCAGTTTCCTCAGAGATTTGAAGGAATTGATCCTTCTGATCGTTATGCCAATCACAACACCGTGTTTTTTGATGGCAATATGCGTGCACTGGATGGAGTTCAGGTATTTTCAGTGCTTATTTTCACTTTGCTCCGTATGTATTTGGCATTGCCTAGTTTGGTCCCAAACTTTTTACTTCTTCACTTTTTAGTGAAGCACCGATTCTTCAAAAACATCCCTGAGTTCGAATCCGATTCTTTAGAGGTGCGGATGCGGCCCCGATTCGCACCCAAGAAGAATAGGTGGGAAAAAAATAAATTTTTTTTCGATTCGTTTTGGATTCGGTAAGGATTCGTTTATGAATTCGTTTTTTAATAAAAAGTAAGTTGTGTAAAAGTTTTGGGTCTGTTTTCAAAATAAAAAAACTTAAGTAGCCAAACTTAAAAAAAAATAGGAACTATGTCACTCTCTTAAAACATGGGCCCATAACTTAATAAAACCCAGATGAGATGTTTAAGGTGGGAAAAATTTTTGATGTTGCCAACGACATCAACTTTTGATGTCGTCCAATAAGAGAGTTTCTTAAGAAGTGTTCTCTCACTTCATTTAATGGTTCATTATCTCATTTTCAAGTCATGTTGTCTTACTTCATTTAATAGAGAATAAAATAGTTTACACGATTTATATATAAAAAAAAATGACATTTTTATACTATAAAAATATGACAAAAATGTTTAAGTGTTTTTAAAACTATTTTTTTTAAATAAAAAAAGTAAAAAACGTGTTTTGTTACAAAGAGTATATATTTAATATATAAATTGTTAAAAATGTATTAAATATATACTCTTTTTCAAAAAGTTAAAAAAACGTGTTTTGTTACACTTTTATTTAAATATAAACAGTTTTTTAGTAACTTTTTTTAATTCTTTACTAAAAAATAAAGTTGTAAAAAAACAGTTTTTTTTTAAAAAAAAAACGTTTTTGAATAACTTTTTTTTATTAATCGTTTCTGAAAAATAAAGTTGTAAAAAAATGTTTGTTTTTTAATTTTTTTACTTAAACAAAAAAACAGTTTTTTTTTTGTTGTAGAAAAACAGTTTTTTGATTGTTTTTATATTTCTAATATGTAAAAAACAGTTTTTTTTAATGTTTTTTCACCATTAAAAAAACTGGTTTTGTACAACAAAAAAAAATGCAAAAAAAAAAATTTGTTTATATATAAAAACTGTTTAACAAAACACATTTTTTAACGTTTCAAAAAATAGCACATATTTAAAACATTTAAAATGTTTATATATTAACATTTTTTAAGATGTTAATATATAAACACATTTTTTTAAAAATGTGTTAATATATAAACTGTTATATATAAACTCTCTTAAAAAATGTGTTAAAAAATGTGTTAATATATAAACTGTTATATATAAACTCTCTTAAAAACCAGTTAAAATGTGTTTTGTTAAACAGTTTTTATATATAAACAATTTTTTTTTTTGCATTTTTTTTTGTTGTACAAAACCAGTTTTTTGAATGTGTTATATATAAACTTCTTAAAAAATGTAACACATCTTAAAAAATGTGTTAAAAGATGTGTTATATATTAACATCTTAAAAAATGTTAATATATAAACATTTTAAATGTTTTAAATATGTGCTATTTTTTTGAAACGTTGAAAAATGTGTTTTGTTAAACAGTTTTTATTTATTTTTGCATTTTTTTTGTTGTACAAAACCAGTTTTTTGAATGTGTTATATATAAACTTCTTAAAAAATGTGTTAAAAAATGTGTGATATATTAACATCTTAAAAAATGTTAATATATAAACATTTTAAATGTTTTAAATATGTGCTATTTTTTTGAAACGTTAAAAAAATGTGTTTTGTTAAACAGTTTTTTTATATAAACAATTTTTTTTTTTGCATTTTTTTTTTATGTACAAAACCAGTTTTTTGAATGGCGAAAAAACATTAAAAAAAACTGTTTTTTACATATTAGAAATATAAAAACAATCAAAAAACTGTTTTTTTACATAAAAAAAAAACTGTTTTTTTGTTTAAGTAAAAAAATTGAAAAAAAAAACTTTTTTTACAACTTTATTTTTCAGAAAAGATTAATAAAAAAAAGTTATTCAAAAACGTTTTTTTTTTTTTAAAACTGTTTTTTTACAACTTTATTTTTTAGTAAAGAATTAAAAAAAGTTACTAAAAAACTGTTTATATTTAAATAAAAGTGTAACAAAACACGTTTTTTTTACTTTTTGTAAAAGAGTATATATTTAATACCTTTTTAACAGTTTATATATTAAATATATACTCTTTGTAACAAAACACGTTTTTTACTTTTTTATTTAAAAAAAATAGTTTTAAAAACACTAAAACATTTTTGTCATATTTTTATTGTATAAAAATGTCATTCTTTTTTTATATATAAATTGTATAAACTATTTTATTCCCTATTAAATGAAGTGAGAGAACATGACTTGAAAATGAGATAATGAATCATTAAATGAAGTGAGAGAACACTTCTTAAGAAACTCTCTTATTGGACGACATCAAAACTTGATGTCGTTGGCAACATCAAAAAATTTTCCTTTAAGGTGGTAGTTGAGTTATATGGCCGTTGAAATGGTTTTAAAAGGTGGGGGTATTTTTTCTTCTTGTAAAACTATCTTTTTGTTATAATTCACCTAAGAAGTTGATGATGCATGTATGGTGTTTTGATTTGTAAATCCTTATACTAAACAATTGGTACATGAATCATATGATATTTTTCTTATGGTACTCTAAAAATTTATATATATAATAAAGAATAATAATTTATATATTATATTAATTTATTTTCTTGCCGCACCAGCACCTTATTTTTTTTTAAAAATTTGAATCGCCGCACCCCCATCCCCATAACCATCCGTGCTTCCGAGCTTTTTACCCATGTAATGACGTGTTTCACACACTTTAAATTATTGTCAATAACCAAAGGGGCTTGCCCCGATAGTTATCTAGGACCCTTGGCTAGCAAGGGTCAAACGTTTGAGTCTTCCCCACTTTTCAAAAGTGTTAAAATTTTTGAAAATGTGTTTTTTAACTCCATAATAATAATTTGTCAAAAACAAAAATTTAATTTTTTAATTGTTTTTTTCTATTTTGTCCACATATGAGTGTTTTCATAACCTAATCTTGTATCAATAAAATTCATAATAAGAATTAATCTATAATTTATCTTCTTCCAATCTATAAAAAGATATGGGTCTCGACCCAAGACTATAGTGTTGAGGTTATTTTTATAAAATTAAAGGTTTTATGACAATGTTGGGAGGTTGGCACACCTTTGCTTCCGGAACGAAACCCCTCTTTTGGGGGGCCATGGCCCCTTTCAGTATTCACCCTTGGAATTTGGTTATGTTATATAAGGCTTATATAACATAACCAAATTCAAAGGGTGAATACTGAAAGGGTCTCAGAAAATGGATCCAGATCCGTTAAGGACTCGGAGATTCGACCCGAATAGCTCTCTCTCTCTCTCTCTATATATATATATATATATATATGTAACTGTATATAACTTATAACTGTTATATGTATATAAGTTATATAAAACTATAAGTTATAAGTTACATACTAAGTTATAAATTATAACTTAGTATGTAACTTATAACTTAGTATGTAACTTATAACTTATAGTTTATATAACTTATAACTTAGTATGTAACTTATAACTTAAGTTACATACTAAGTTATAAGTTATATAAACTATAAGCTATAAGTTACATACTAAGTTATAAGTTATAACTTAGTATGTAACTTATAACTTAGTATGTAACTTATAACTTATATATAACTTATAACTTAGTATGTAACTTATAACTTATATATAACTTATAACTTAGTATGTAACTTATAACTTATAGTTTATATATAACTTATATACATATAACAGTTATAAGTTATATACATACTAAGTTAGTATGTAACTTATAGTTTATATATAACTTATATACATATAACAGTTATAAGTTATATACATACTAAGTTATAAGTTATAAGTTATAAGTTACATACTAAGTTATAAGTTATATATAAGTTATAAGTTACATACTAAGTTATAAGTTACATACTAAGTTAGTTATAAGTTATATATAAGTTATAAGTTACATACTAAGTTATAAGTTACATACTAAGTTATAACTTATAACTTATAGTTTATATATAACTTATATACATATAACAGTTATAAGTTATATACAGTTATATATATATATATATATATATATATATATATATATATATATATATATATATATATATATATATATATATACATATATATATATATGGAGATGTTCAAAAGTGAATCAAAAGAATGAACTTTTTAATGAACGTACTAAGACATTAAAAAATTAATCCATAATTTCTTGTTATAATTGGTCCGCGCCAGCGGCAATGGATAATTTTTCAACCCCCCCGCTGGCGTGGACTAATTACAACAAGAAATTCAGGATCAATTTTTTATATCTTAGTAGGTTCATTAAAAAGTTCATTCTTTTGGTTCACTTGTGAACCTCTCCCTATATATATATATATATATATAACAGTTAACTATATATATAGGGAAAATGCTTTGAGTCCCAAATAACTCCCCCAAATCTCCCCCAAATCCTATGTGGACGCCACGTCATTCTTCCACTTGCCTGTCATCTATTGCCATGTGATGCGGGTCCCGCCAGGGCACAAAGCACAAGTCATTTTGGGAGAGATTTGGGGTAGTTATTTGGCGTATGTAGCATTAATCATATATATAAACTATATATATAACTTATAATTGTTATATATATACATATAACAGCTAACTATTGTTATATATATATATATATAACAGTTAACTATATATATAACTTATAACTGTTATATGTATATAAGTTATATATATAAGTTATATATAAACTATGTGTAACTGTTATATAAACTATATGTATAACTGTTATATAACTGCTATATAAACTATATGTATAACTGTTATATATATAGTTAAGTTTATATATATATATATATATATATATATATATATATATATATATATACACACACACACATTCGGATCGGGTCCTTATCGGATCGGAGTTATGTATATCCAGATCCGGTCTTTTAACTAATCGGGTAATCGGATAATCGGATCTATAAAATTTGCTCGGATCCGTTAATTCGGATCGGATCCGGGTCCAGATCCTGTCCATTGACGACCCTATAAGCTAGTCAATTCCTTCATAAATTTTATCAATTATTATGTAATTCTACTGTACCAATCTAACATCATTAGCTTTTCTTATTTATAAAATAAATCTTTATTGTAATAAAATTACAGTTGTAAGTGGGATAATTTTGAAACTTTGCAATGTGCCTTACCTGTAGTATCTTTTCTTAAATACTGGAATAAAAATGTATGCATTCTGTGCAGGGCCCAGTATATGTAGGAACAGGATGCATGTTCAGACGGTTTGCTCTTTATGGATTTGATCCACCACCAGCAGATAAGATAACCCATAATAAAGATTCGAGCGCTGAGATGCAACCCTTAAAGGCAACAGATTTTGATCCTGATCTTGATGTTAATTTATTGCCTAAGAGGTTCGGTAACTCTACAGTTCTTGCAGAGTCTATACCTGTAGCAGAGTTCCAAGCTCGACCCATAGCTGATCACCCAGCAGTCAAATATGGCCGACCTCCGGGCATTCTTAGGCAACCTCGTGAACCACTTGATGCCACCACTGTAGCTGAAGCGGTCTCTGTTATCTCTTGTTGGTAAGTTGCCTAAAAGTAATGTTTACATATCTTAAACTGAAAGAGTTTTTGCATATTAAGAAGTTAAAAGATAGTAAAGATAAGGTTCTTTACAGTTAATAAGTAACATATATTCACTAGGGCTTTACCCTTGCTATTTTATTAGTCAAAACATATTTCTTGAAAGCATGAAACCAATTTCCAAAATGAAATCACACGTTCCTTAACTTTCCTATTTGGCTGAAGCCAATTATTGTGATTGTGCTTTTCAATAGTGGTATGATTTGACTGGATCAAGGAAGGAATTTAGTATTGATGCGCGAAAGCTGGCTTGAGGATACTCCTTACCGAAAGAAAATATTTTCATGTCTTGAATACTTCCTAATGCACCTAAAAGTCTTATAATTTTATATATATATATATATATATATATATATATAGAGAGAGAGAGAGAGAGAGAGAGAGAGAATCTCTATTTGCATATCGCTGGCGCGGACCAATTTTGATAAAATAGTAAAAAAATATTTATAAGTTAAATTTTTTTTATATAGTTTTTAAACATTTCAGTATAGTCATATAAAAAAGGTCAAAATGAATTTTTTTACTATTTTAAATAAATCGGTCAAACTTTGTCACTTTTTAACAACTTAAACATTGACAAAGTTTGGCTGATTTTTTTAAAATAGTAAAAAAAATAATTTTGAACTGATTATTTTTTTATGATCCTATTGAAATGTTTAAAAATCATAAAAAAAAAATCGGTTCAAAAATATTTTTTTTTACTATTTTAAAAAAATAGTCCTCATTCGGGGTCCTCAAACTGGGACCTCACTATATATATATATTATAATTATATGTTAACATTATAAAATAGAGAGCAACATCATTTTTAATGGCGGGTTTGAGATGCAATCTACTTTACTTATTGTGAGGCAAATAAATAGTTTTTAATTTTGATAAATAAAAAAATGGAGGAATGTTTTCCATATAACAGGTATGAAGACAAGACTGAGTGGGGTGACCGAGTAGGTTGGATTTATGGTTCAGTAACGGAAGATGTGGTGACGGGGTACCGGATGCATAATCGTGGATGGCGCTCTGTTTACTGCATCACCGATCGTGATGCATTCCGAGGGTCAGCTCCAATCAACCTCACCGATAGGCTCCATCAAGTACTCCGATGGGCAACTGGGTCCGTTGAGATTTTCTTTTCGAGAAACAACGCCTTCCTTGGCTCCTCTCGACTCAAGCTACTCCAACGCCTTGCCTACCTAAATGTGGGCATTTATCCATTCACCTCACTCTTCCTAATTGTCTACTGCTTCCTTCCGGCACTCTCTCTGTTTTCTGGACAATTCATTGTCCAAAATGTTAACGTCACCTTCCTCACATATCTCCTGATTATAACGGTTTGCCTCATCTCACTTGCTATCCTGGAAGTGAAATGGTCCGGCGTGGAGTTGGAGCAATGGTGGAGGAACGAACAGTTTTGGCTCATCTCTGGGACAAGCGCTCACCTGGCTGCAGTTTTGCAAGGGCTTTTAAAGGTGATTGCAGGGATTGAGATTTCTTTCACACTGACATCCAAATCTGCAGCAGAGGACGAAGATGATATTTATGCCGATCTTTACGTGGTGAAGTGGACTTCTTTGATGATCCCGCCAATAGTAATAGCAATGATGAATATAGCAGCCATTGTTGTAGCTTTCTCCAGGACGGTTTATAGCACAGTTCCTCAGTGGAGTAAATTCATAGGTGGGGCATTCTTTAGTTTCTGGGTTTTGGCTCATTTGTATCCATTTGCCAAAGGGTTGATGGGAAGAAGAAGGAAGACACCAACCATAGTGTTTGTATGGTCAGGTCTCATTGCAATTACACTCTCATTGTTATGGGTTGCCATTAACCCAAATAGGGGTCCCACCACTGAGGCTGCGACAGGGGCCAATAGTTTCCAATTCCCATGAAAGGGGGTAAAAGAAATGACATTGTAGTCTGGTTTTTATTTTAGTTTTTATAATCAATTTTTTGAAGAGGATCATTACAGTTGATTCTTTCAATATTCCAACAAATTTGGGATATAATCGTTTCATGTCTTCTTGTTTTTCTTTCTTGTGTCAATGTTTCATATTTTAAAGAGATTACAACGATTAAGCAATTTTCTTTATATATGAGAGTGATTTAGAACGATTTGTAAGCCTGTACATTATTTTTTCAATATGAGAACTTTTAATTTTAGGGTTAATTTTATTTTAGTTCTATTTGATTAGTCAACCCTCATTTAAATCTTATTAAATATATTTAACTTCATTAGTCCTATTTTTAAAATATCTTGAAAGTTTTCATTATAAAGTCTAACTTCCACATCTAACCCATTTGAAACAACACATCGTCACTTTCCATTTCTCTATCTTTTGCTCTCTCTCTCTCTCTATCTCTCTCTCGAGAGACTCTCCAACATACCTCATTAAATATACTTATGAACATATTTTTTTTAAATAGTAAAAAAATAATTTTGTGTTGATATTTTTTATATGGGTTCATGATACTTTAATGTGATCTTGTAAAAATATTCAGCTTAAAATAATGTGTTTTGTTATTTTTAAAAAATAGATAAAAAATTGACAATTTGAAGGGTAAAAACTGTAAATGTTTATAGGTATGTTGCTAAGAGGTATGTTAGAGAGCTTGACTGTATATGTATATATATATATATATATATGTGTGTGTGTGTGTGTGTGTGTGTGTGTGTGTGTGTGTGATAGGAGGAAACCGTATAAACATGCATAAAGGAGGACTCGAGTCTCGGGATTAACCCAAGACGCCTACGTAGCCCATGGGGCATCAAAGTCCGCGTAGTTCGAAGATAACATAGGGTGGGATTTAATCCATAAATTCAAATGAAAAATTTCTCTTACATGCGTGTAAAGAGAAATGTGCTTTAAGAGTAAGAATGTGAGATGAAAATCCCTTTTCTGGAGAATTGAGCAAATAATAATAAAACGAGAGAATTAGAGAAAAGAATGGAGAATTGGACCTCCTTATGAATTCTTGATATTGATCTTGGATATAGATATACTGACCTTACAATAACATGAAATTGGTATGGAGAGGTGGGGGAATTTACCAAGTGAGGAAAGAAAATGATGGAATGGAATGTGGAAAAATGATTTTTTTTAGGAAAGGGAACAACTCTCAATTCGAGAGAATGTTATCTGAATTGCCAAGAGGGTTGCTCAGGTGTTTTAGGGTATTCTAAATGCTGCTTTCAAGCTGAGATCATGAAATCTATTTATAGGAACAAAGGGGTGCCGATTGATAGGGGTATGGACCTGCCTATCGGCATAACACCTCAGGGACACTGCCGATAGGCAGGGTCCCCGGGGTGCCATTTGGGAGTCCGGAACAGGTTTTTGGAAAAAATGATCATAAAATGCAAACTGTAAGTCAAAATCGCGCATGGGGGCGAAGTTTGAAAGGGTATTCAGAGACTTTTAAGGATCCATTGAGCCACTCCCGGGTCCGAGAGTTGACCGAGGTCATACGGGTTCTCAAAGCCCCTATTTGGTCACTAGACATGAAGTTTTCGAAGGAAAACAGATCATTCGTGTTAGTCGTAAGGCTGATTCGGGCACGAGATGAATATTTGGAAAGGGTAGTCAGTGCCTTTAGAGATTTCATTCAGCTTTATTTGATTTTGGATAGTTGAACAAGGTCAAACGGGGCCCAAAAGCTCCCGTGACCCCTTTCAGAGTAAAATGGATCGTTCGTCCGTATCGTAGGACTGATTCGTGCACAAGGCGGGTTGGTAGAAAGGGGACTCAGAGCCTTCAAAGATTCATTAAGATTTTCTTAAGATAAAGAGTAAACCAGAGTCAAATGGAGCCTGGGAGCGCTCGGTAGCCTCTAGATCCGTTTTCAGAGTAAAACGGACCGTTCGTTTGAACCGTAAGGCCAATTCGCGCACGAGACAAACTATTGGAAAAGAGATTCAGGGACCTTAGAATAGTCTTTGAGCTTTTTCTTAGGCAATACAGTTGAATGGAGTCAAATGGGGCTCGGGAGCACCTGGTGGCCTCTAGATTGGTACTCAAAGTACGACTTAGGGTTTATAGTTAACGATTGAGTGTTAAGGACCTAAGGAAGTTCTTGGGGGGGGGGGGGGGATCCTAGGATGGCTGTTTACATATATCATATCATTGTCGATCACTAGTAAAGAGAGTGTCAACTCATATATACAATTTATTGACCTTGGCCAAAGAATCCTGTCCCACATAAATGAATGTAATACATGTTAGAACATGCTTCACCACCTCGATATCCTATTAAGTAACCCTAATAACTGCTCATTGCCGTTTGACTGGTAGAGAATTATCAATCAATATCAATGAGATAAAATCCTTCCAGTTTGTCTGAAAGAGTAAAATATACAAACATGGACTCTCACGGGTGATCATATTGAGTCACGACAAACAATTCAATAATGTTCCATTTAGAACTTACTACTTGTTGTAAAATATTATAAATAATTACTTCAATCCAGTCCATCCCCATTCAATGGTAAGACCTAAGTAATTAGCTAAACCATCATTAAAGGAATAAAAATAGGTTGAAAGATGCAAAGACATGGTGGATTAAGGAACTTTACAGTGTACTTTGGGTATATCGCACAACCGCGAGGACATCTAAGTGGGAGACGTCATTCATGTTTGAATTTGTATAAAAAAATTATTATATCAACAAAGATTGACCCACCAAGTCTCAGGATAATGATCCGTACTGTGAATTCAAATTAAGTGATTCATTTTATCCTCGACCTAGAAAAGGAGGTCAGGGAGATAGTTGTCATCGGAGCGGTTGCTTATTGTCAAGGGGTGACCCACTACTAAAATAAGAGAGTAAATATAAGGGTTATAAAAGAAGGAACCGAGTCATAAAAACGTGACACAAAAGGGGGCAAGCTTGTGGACAATTGGTACGGGACATATCGAGCAACTATAACACGTATCGAGTTAAGACATTAGATGGGGATAAATTCATAAATCCTTGGAATACAAACCATATTAATAAGTGTTGTTATTAATTTTTTTGATATATTTATCTTCTATAATAGAAGTAGCAATGAATGAGAAATGCTTAGTTCGCTGAAATGCTTATTTGATTTTACGTTCAAGTTTTAGCTATGTTATTTAAAAGGAATGACTTTGGTTCAAATGTGATGGAGAATCTATTCCTATGAGATGGGCAAGAGGTTGAATGTCGAAATCATCTCCAAGGGAAATAAAAAGTTAAAGAAGTATTCTTAATGGCGGGACCTCTGCCAAAAGCATGCTTGGGGGTAATGTCCTTATGATATGGCAAACGGCCAAAGGCCGAAGTCATATCCAGTGGGCCTCTACTTGTAATAAATGTAAGTTTTCTTAAGGGCAATACCTCAGCATGTAGTGTACCCTATATGAATACCACATCCCACAGAGTGAACATGATACTTATAGCTATCACATCACCTCTCGATTATTGATATTGGTTTAAAGACGTCAATGGGACTAAGCTTGAAGGCTAGGAAAAACTCTTATTGACCAGACTTTGGCGAATATAGATTGAGTCATCAACTTCGTCCGTTGGTCGCTCTTATTAAAGGGTTCATTAGTGGCATGGGACACTAATGTTTACATGATAGGACTTAATAAAACATATTATTCAAGGAAAAACATTTAAATTCCACACAAAATATGATCCACCGAAGGGTGAGAAGTTCAAAGGGTTTCACAACGTTTGATCAACAAAATATTATATTAGTCACATAAGACCACATAATAGAGTGAAAATAAAATAAAAATGATTAGACTTTGTCCGCACATTCAGTATCTTGATTAACAGTAAAATCATCGCCCTCTCTAGTATGTGTGGACACCCTCAAGCCCAGCTCAACAACAATCTAGACAATGATCTCAACTTCTTTCCCACTTACTACAACCTATATATCGACCTTACCCAATTTATCCACTGCCCTCCATTATTTTGCTTCAGCCTCGACCACCATTGCCATTAATTAAACATCATCACCTACCTGAGTGGTGACAAGGACTTAAACTGCTCAAGTATTTACAATGACCTTTAAGATAAGAAAATTAATTCCCATGACCACATAGGCAACGATCTAGACTATGATCTCAGTTTCGTTCCCAATTATTACTACCTATTTATCCACCTTAACCACTTTATTCGATGCTCACCTCTCTTCATCTTCAGCCTTCGTCGCCAATACCATCACTTCAACATCCTCACTCGCCCGAGTGTTGACGAGGACCTAACCTGCTTGAGTGTCGAAGATTACCTTTAAAATAAGAAAATTCTTTCATACGTGATGATTTATCTTGTCATAACCATTGTTCAAATATGACAAAAAAGGAGTTAGAATTCTTGAGAGTTTTGGAGTTTGTTCATAACCTCAACTTTAGTATCCTGGATGTCCGCCCTGGGCTTATTGATCTCAGAATCAGGATCAAATTTTGTCATCCCAAAGGAAAGGTTGACATCATCTAAGTCATTGATCAATCTCCATTGTCCTTTTAGAGATTAAGTTTAGTCTGCTCAATGTCACCTAGATCATCTTATAGATTTATATGTTCTTATACTCTCAAATGAAAGGCCTTTACATTGTTCTTGGTAATTGATTCTTTCTATTTTAGGATCATAATAATCATATCTTCTTAAAAATAATGAAAAAAGGACACACAACACAACACTCACTCGCCCATAAAAATCAAAAGACAATGAAGAAAATGACGTTAACTTACTTAAAAGGCCTCATGAATGTCCAAATGCCACAAGTCCTCAATGGGGGTAACATATGATGTAATACAAGTCATGTCATAACCATTGTATCTGAAGTGTTTGCTAATAACTCTGGAATGGAACTAGGTGGAATCAAGTTCATTCGTAAGCTTTAAATGAGTAACGGGGATCAATTTATCCTTGACATAATAGGGGTTCAGCGTTAAAGGGACAGATGCGTTTACATTTTCCAAGGAAAAATAGCTAGAGGATTAATGACGCTAATGTCTAGGGTCCCAAATTAAGAAGAAAAAACTTTTCCCAATATGATTGCTAGATTAGGAAATCTTTACCAGTTTATAGAGTCCATCTTCTGAGGTTAAATGCACTTGTAACTGTTTACACCATATCCAATGGGTTAATTGGTGCGTGATACATGGAGAACATCATAAATAATGTCCTAGAGAATATAAGAAATAAAGTGATATGTGGTAGTGTAGGGGGAGCGACACGTGGCAATATGAACGCATGTGGACAGTTGTTTAGGAGAAAATGGTTGTACATGATGGGGCTCACAGTTAGTGAAAATTCAAAATTTAAAGAGGAAATTACCATTAATTATTTCATCTTTACAGTTTCATTTGCAATGTTATAAATAATAAATTAAGGACGAAAATTCGAGGAGACCTCTCTAACAAAAAAAAAATACTTTACTTATTTGTAATTTATTAATGGTATTTTGTTCTTCAAAGTAGTTTGTAAGGTTAGGTTTTAAGTCTATTTTGGGCTGAATTTATCTTTTAGCAATTTACTGCCCAATTAGTGTTTATTTTAGGTATTAACACTTCAATTACTTTACTTTCAATCACATTTAAATCATTATCCTTTACAATGTACTTAAATTACAATGGTTCAATCTCTTTACATTTTCTTTTCATTAAACTGATTTTTATTTCTTTTAGTTCTCAATCTCACTTCGTAGTATTAGTTTAGTTGAAAATCTTAGAAAATATATTACTTTACAAAAAGTTTTTTTAATTAAAGCATTCGAACAAAGCACGATCACTTGATTACTTTCTTGGTTAAACACATTTCTTTGGAATGGTTCAATACCTTGCCTAACACGCTCGCAAAATTACATATTTGACCCCAAGAGGTTAAATTCAAGTAGAATATATTTTTTTGGCATTCCTGGTGGGAATAAAGTGCTATATTGTTAAATCCTAATGGTTAATAATAAGAGAAGTGAGGAGAACAACAATAATGAATATAGAGAAAATACTAGTGACATTGGTACTACAAACCAAGACACCATACCTACATATTTAGTAAATATTGTGATTGGTCAAGACATAGGACCAGAAAATAAAAATCCTATAGCAGATGAAGGTTCAAGTTAAAGGGTTGGAAATCCAAATGTTATCCTTGCAATGGGTATAGACACGAAAAATCAATTGATTGATCAATTAAACACTATGTTTAACCACCTTAGAAATGTAATCTAAAACATTAAATCAACCGTGGTTACTGTTATAGAGAAGATCGTGACTCCTCTTATACCCCCACCAATTGGTCAAACTACAACACCATCAACTAATGTTAACATGATCAATCAAGTGGTTGGTTATATACCAACATACTATAAACCAAATATAAGGTAAACTAGTCATGTCTCTAGTATGCAAATGAGAGCCTTTGCAAATTTTGATGTACCCATTCCAACCACTTTTGTAGTAAGGCCTGAAGTATTTATTGTCATACCAACAAATGGGATTCACAAATTCATTACGAAGGTTTGCTATCCCATATATGAACAGACTTAGGCCTCAATTACTGTAAAATACCAATATTGGGTTTAGTGTCACTTTAAACCAAATAATGGTGAGTAAACCTTTGTTCAAGCCAAATCTCACGAGGTTGGGAAATGAAAGGAGGTTAGGTAATGACCCGTTTATGACGATTGAAAATCCAACACATCATGCACCACTACTAGTGCCTCCACAGAATCAACCGCACATATGATAACAAGCCCCACCACTAATAGTGCCACAAATACCATTTGTAAATCAACCCGTGTCATAACCAGTTAGGCAACCACCATAAGTGGTGGAAGAAATGAAATAGTGGATCTTATCCATGAAATTTATGGAACCATGTCTCGGGGGTCTAGACTACTATTTACAGAAAGTCATAACATGAGTGGATCGATAGAATTGAACTCCCTAGAGGATTTATGTTTTTAACCTTTTCATTATTCTCAAGGGATGGTAGTCAATTGATTGTTGAACATGTAACTAAGTTTACAAGTCAATGTGTTAATGCATGCATTGATGACTTTTTAAAATTGAGGTAGTTTTCCAATTATTTGACCAATGCAACTTTTTACTTGATTCATAACCTTGCCTCTAAGATCTATTCAAAATTGACAATAAATGAAAGATATGTTTCATGCACAATTCTTCTGAACTGGGCCTAAACTTACAATGGTTGATTTACCAAGACTATGTGAAAGAACAAATCAAATAAATATCGATTTCATAAATAGGTTTAAAAGGTCTAAGAACAAGTGTAAAATAGTACTTCCATAGTTAAAATTTGTTAAATTAGCCCAAAATGGCTTGGAATTTAGGCTTCAAAAGAAGTTTGAAGCTATAAAATTTACGGGTTTGGTAAACTTAATTGTCAAAGTGTCAAGATATGAGGCTCTCATAGAAGAAGAGCAAGAGATAACAAATTACTCTTTTAAAATCTATTATAAAGACCCATTAGAGGCATATGTTGCATAAATCATAGGAAATGGGCTACTAGTTTGGGAAGCACTATTTTGAAAGGAAACTAATGCATAATCCTATGTTTGAAAGGAAAATAGGATGATTAAAAAAAATACTCCTTTGATATAAATAAAGCTGATGAAAATTTTGATCACCTTTTATGTGAAAAAGGTCAAATTGCCTTATGATGTACAATTGTCAACTTTTAATGAATTGAGGAGGATATAATGTTGCAAATGGAATAATATTTGCTCTCATTCAACTAATGCATGTTCAATTTTCGAGGATAGCCTTCCAAATCTGATCTGAAAGGGAAATGTTAAATTCTCAGAGAAATAAGGCAAGACAATGTGGATTGATAAGAACCCATTACCTGACATTAAGGAAGCCGGAACCAACATCCATTCATTCCAACTACCACGAATTGGTGGATATGTTGAATTCAAGGTCAAAACTAAGTATAGAGAAAAGGTTTTAGAGTTTGAAACACCTATTACTGACTTAGATCCCAAGATAATGAAGCACCTCTGTATAAGATATGGAGAATAATATACTGAAATTTGCTAAATAATGGTTTCGAAAGGAAAATAACAACAATATAATGAGGCTGACACTGGAAACTTAGTAATATTTCAAGGCCATCCAAAGAAGGTATTGACGAAAAATAATAAACCGTCCATCATAATTTTATGGCTCCATAACAAAAACATGGAGCTTATCAAAACTTCTACCCTAGATATAAGAAGTTTAATTCAAAGGGTCATCAATTTAATCTAGAGGCTTAAGCCATAAAGAATTTTCAATACATAAGGCCTGGTTATCGAGGAAATGCCTTTCCTTAGCAGACGTTGAACATAAGGCCTGTGAGCATCCCTCAAAGGATTTCTTTTGTCCAAGGTGTACCACAATGATTTGTGATGCAAGATCCAAAAACTGCACTCTAGATGAATAATATTCTCTAACATCAGTAGGAAACCTAAAATATTGAAGCAACCATAGATTGCTCATAGGATATGACATGTTTTTCAAGGAACTAAGCCCAAGAAAAGAGAGGCCAAGTTTGAGATAACTAGGACTCAATAAAGGCATATCCAAAGGAAGTTTAGAGCATGGAAGGTGTGTCCATCCCCGATCCTCACGGAGGGAGAGAGGGAGAGAGATATGGGTGTCAATCTTCGTGGTGAGAGGATCCTGGTCCCGTGCATCCCTCTCGGGAGCGCTTCGGTCGATGTCGGTGATGTGTGAGGTGAAAAATGTAGAGAGATGGAGTCGTCAGTGTATTTTACTCAAATCAGATAAAAGATGGTGGAGCCATCCCGAAGGACATCATCCAAAGACATACTGATACATATGAAACCAAAATTGATTCGAAAAGGGTTAGGAGGTTAAGTTACGAAATGGGATGGTGTTAGGAACCCATTCCGCTCTTGCGATCTCTTATGAATTATTGCTATTTTCCTTTATTTCTCCATGATATGTGTGCATGTGTATATGTAGTGGAGATAGGAATCATAGACTTATATCATGGCAGAGATAAAGCGAGTAATCCATAGGAATGTTCCTAAAAGTAATATTATAAAATAGGATTTACGCGATTATCCTCGCGTTGATCTTCATAATGGAACGATAATGCATACGGAATAATACGCCACTAAGAACAAATATATAAAATCTAAGAGAATTAAGTAAAAGAATATTAAAAAATAAAAAAAGTAAAGAATATGACTCGAGTCTCGAGTTTTATCCCGAGACGCCTACGTAGCCTATAGAGGCATCAAAGTCCACGTAGTTCGTATGAAAAATGAGGGGTGGGATTTATCCCATAAATCAAACCGAGGACTTCTCTTATACGTGTGTGTGTGTGTGTGTAAAAAAAGTGTTTTATTTGTGGAAAAGTGTGAGAATTCTCGTTTGGAATTTATGATCAAACCCTCTTTTACTTATTTTTTGGGTTTTATTTATATGAAAAATAAGAGATGTGCAATAATACGAAATAAAAAGTATATTAGGATATGTGAGATGGAGAGAATAAAATTGCTAAGTAATAAAATAAGTTAACGCGAATTTAGGAGAATTTGAAGAGAGAGGTGAGAAAGTTGGACGTGGACCTTCTTGAAGATCTTTGAACTTGATCTTGAATATTAGAGAGAAGCCCTTGCACTTGGATGATGATGAAGGGTAGTTAATTCACCAAGTTTGGTGAAAAAGATGATGAAAAGTGAGGGTTGGAAAGGGATTTGGATGTAGAAATCACGCTGACTTTAAGAGAGGTTTTCTGAGTTCGCTGAGAGTGATGGATCTCAGATCTTGGGTCCCCTTACAATGAGGTCATGTGCTCCTTTTTATAGGCTTGGGGAATTAACGATTGGCATAGTCCTAGTCCTGCCAATCGGCAAGTGTTTTTAGGCACACTGCCGATAGGCGGGATTTGGAGCCTGCCGTTTGGCAGTCTCTTTCAGGTTCCTTCGGAAAAATTATCGTAGAATGCAGACTGTTGATCCGAATAGCACAAGGGGTGAACAAATGGAAAGGTATTTTAGAGACATTTGAAAGTCCTTTGGACTGCTCTCGGGTTCGGGAGTTAACTTCGGGTTAAATGTGGCTCGAAAGCGTTCGTCGGTCCTTTGGATGGGGATTATAGGACACAAACGTATCGTTCGTCCATATGGTAATTTAGAATCGTTCATGAGATAGACCGTTGGAAAGTTTAGGATATGTACTTCGACATTCCAAAGAGTTTTAGCCGGTTTGGGTAGTTGACATTGGTCAATCGGGGCCTGGGAGCGTTCGATGACCTTCGGAGTAAAATATATCGTTCGTCCGTATCGTAAGTCAGAATCGTGCATGGGTCAGACCATTGGAAAGGGATTTCAGTGACCTTTGAAGATTCATTCAGTCTCGATTGACCTGAAGAGTTAACTTGGGTCAAACGGAGCCCGGGAGCATCTAGTGACATCCTAATTAAGTTACAGGGGAAAATGAGTCGTTCGTCCCCCCTGTAAGTCAGAATTGTGCGCAGGGCAAACCGTTGGAAAGGGGTTTCAGTGCCCTTTGAAGATTCATCCAGTCTCAGTCGAGCTGACGAGTTTGACTTTTGGTCAAATGGATCCTGGGAGTGCCCGATGGCCTTTAGGTCAGTACCCAGGGTATGACTAAGTTTTTTAGTGATGAAGGGAGGTGCTAGGGACCTAAGGAGAGGTTTAAGGTGTAATGACCCCATTTTCTTATGCCAATATATAATTGTCTTCTTTCAATTTCATCACACTTACTATCTAATAATGATATATTATTACATATATGATATTTCGAGTTCTTAATATGACAAAGCCCATTTTTAAATTTGAAGAATCAACGATAAAATGGGTCAAACTGAGATTTTATGGCACATCCTAAGCTAAGTGATAACTTTTGGGGTAGAAAATGAATTTTTATGAAACTTTAGGGACTTCGTTTTAATAAATAAAGTTTTAGGGACCAAAAGGAAAAATAAAAAGGGGCCTTTTCATAAATAAAATATTTTTAGGGACCTACAAGAAATATTGAAAATATATGGTGTGAAATTACCAAAATGCCCTTCAGGTGCGAAATGACCCTTATACCCTTAATACCTTTCCACCTCGTGCTTGGTTTTGACACCTCCACCGTACACGTGTCGTCGTTAGAGGAGAAGCTAAAACACGTATCGCAGTCCATTGAAATAAGACTGCAAGATGCCTCCGTTACGCGACACGTCAACGCTGACTCCTATTATAAAAGCTTGGTCAGCATGGACACGTGTCAATGTCGTGATATCTTTAATAACTAAAAATAGGGCCTTTGGGGATCACTTGAAACTCACACCAATTCCTTGAGAATTATAGAAAGAAATAGTGAGAGAAAGTGTGAGAAAGTTTAAGAAGAAGTTCTTAGGGATATTCATTTTAAGGTAATATTAATGTTATAATGCATCTTTATAGTTTTAATTTTTTGTTTTATAGCTTTACTTAGTAGTTATGCTGGTAAAATACAATAATGAATTCACTAATCAAAACTTAAAATTTAGAACAAATCCAAGTTGATTTTATAAACTTGTTTGAAATTATACGCTTTTAAAAATGATTCTTTTTAAAGAAATTGCTCGTTATTATGGAATCCCATTTAAGTGATTCCAAAGTCAGGCCCGGTGAAGTTCTGTCTAGATGAGATGGTATTTAAGTGGTGCCCCTGTGACCCTCCATCTCTACTGGGAATGAATCTAGAAATATTCTGTCTAGATGAGATGGTATTTAAGTGGTGCCCTTGTGACCCTCCATCTCTACTGGGAACCGATTGATGAGGAGAGACTATGAATTGAATTCTTCAATTACGATCAATGAGTTTTAAAAGTTAACAAATAGGGATTCAGTAATCCTTTAAAATAAGAGGTTAGTATAGTATAAACTGGACCTTAGAATCTGTACTTAAATCTTTATCAGATTAACGTGTGATCGAAGACCAATACCAGCAAATTTGACCTCTATTTTGGGTGAGTACTCTGACATTCCTTGCGCATTTTAATTATATGATAGTATGCAAACTATATATATTTTGTGAACTGCTTTTATTCTCAAAATTCATGTGATAACGATGATTTATTCATTTATGATATGTTTATGTTTGTCCATATAAACATACCGATTAAAATGATTATTGAAAATGATATTGAATATTGAAAATATTATTCGGCCTAAGGGACCTCTTTACTGACTGACATTCCCAGCTGGGTTATCGCTAGTGTGCCCTAAATAAGGCGTCGTGATGAACTAGTTCGATTGACCCTCAACTACCGGGGTATAATACGGTAGAAGAATACGGTATTAGAGTGTACTTGGCCATCAAAATGATATGATTGAAAGAAAAAAAATATCACATTTGATTTATTGCATTCGTTTTATTCTGAGCTATCCAATTGTGATATATATAATTTCATTTCAAAATTATATCTGTTTACTGCAAGTTCCTCTCCATATATGTATATGCCTTCTCTTTTGACTTGAATAGGTATCTATTTTCTGAAAACCCTGGAATGTTTGGAGATTGAACCTCATTCGGCTTTTAGCTGATGTTGTATAAATAACCATTTTTCATGAAACGTTTAGGCTCACGGACGGAATGAAAATGGACTATATTGAAGATTTAGCTTTTAGATCTCTTTTTGTAAAATTTTTATTTAGAGCATGTCTGTGTAATACCCCGTATTTTTATAGCTTTTAAATTATGGAATTTATTAAATTTAATTGAGATAAATTAATTTAATTTTAATCCGGAATGTTGTTTTAAATATTTACTAGCGTGACGAGAGTTAGTAATTATTGGAAATTCTTTATCTGTTAAATATTACTGGATGAGTATAGTAATATATGAGATTTATTGTTATAATATTGTCACGTCTGAATAAAATGACAATTATGGAAATTTAAGTCAGGACGCGCCTGTGTCGTGTCGGGACTAAATGTTGATTAATGAAAGTGAATATTTTATAGGGTGTTCGTATGGTCGTTTTGAGTGCGCCAACGTGTCCGGAAAGGTCGAGATAGTCAAAAAAGTGTACCCGGGGGTTTAGTTTGAGTCTCGGGGCTATTTTAGGCTTAATTAGTACCCCGAGAGGGCTTTTTAGTCATTTTGTATTTTTGGGTAATTAAACCCACGAAAATTAAAAGGGTTATATAAGATATCTAGGTTGTATTCTAGGGTTAGAACAACCAAAGACAAGTGACGGCCATAGGAGAGGGAAGGAGAGAGCTTCCAAAGCAATCCAAGGCCCGAAATCCATCCGTTTGCACCGCCTCCACCACCAACGCGTAGATCGCGAGACGGGGAACGCAACCACACCAATTTTGGCACCAAAACAGACTTCTGAAAATCCCAGGTCAGTGTTTATCTTGATTATTTTCGTTGATGCATCACTCATGTTAGTCTAGGGATGATTAGGGTGAGATTTATAGAAGAAAAACCCAATTTGAGATAGGAAATCGCATGTAGTGATGACTTAAATGATATTCTGGAAACCCTTTGTCATGTAGAGGAGTAAACCACGAAATTATGATGTTTTATGAGAAGGAAATTCTGGAAAAGATTTGTTAGAACCATGTTTAAGAGAAATCTAAGGTTCTTGATATTTATATGAATTGTGGGCTGATAATCCATGTTTAGTGATAGAAATCTACATGCTTTATGTTGGAAATATCTGGTATGATGATATAATGTTAGTAGTATAAATTTTGGGACGATTGGGATTGAAAAATATGGATTTGGTGAAGGTTAGAAGATGAAAACCGTAACTGCAAAACTGCAGAAATCGCAATACCTGTTTGATCGATCGATCGAGCCCAGAGCTTCGATCAATCGAAGGTTCGATCGATCGAGCCCCAGACCTCGATCGATCGACCCCTCCTGGCAGACTTAAGTTCCCCTTTTAGAATTGTTGAATTGATTCAAAATGAAGAAAACTTCTTAGACATCCTTGTTAAGATAATTTGGGAGATAATGATGACCAGTAAGATTCATTAATGAATAAGAGACCCTTTAATGTAAGGCGAAATCTATATTTTTGGGATATTTTTCATAAGGGACAATGTGAGTATATATTAAAGGGGAGAGACACGTAAGAGAGAGTTGCGTTGGAACATAAATGGATACCTACTGAATTGTACCTTTGGAAGGATAGAGTCCATGAGGGTACGTAGTAAGTTGGAGAAACCCTTCGAATTAAAGTGAGAAATGAACCATTATACGTGATAACTAATAATGGGAAAATAAGGATAAATGTTGTGAATATGGGTTATGAGATAAACCTAAATTGATATAATAAAAGTGGTATATTTATATGATTGCGTATGCATATATTATATACTTGTGAAAATCTTGCCCGCGCTACTTGCTATCCCGGAGGTTACCGCGCTGGGACGATCTTATGTCGTGTGCCTTATGAGGGATATTGACTCATACCCTAAAAGATAGGAATCCTAGGTATGGACTATCGGATCGATAGTCGGACGGTCCTAAGAGACGTGAGGGTATGTACTAACCTCTTGGACTTGGATACTATACTTTGCCTCAATATTGTTTGTGTATGTATTTGTACAGTTCGAGAGTGATTCCGAACTTGTATTCCCTTTAGTGTGATTAATACAGGGATTGGATAGCAGAGTATGCCCGCACCATAATTTTTATGTGGGGTGCCGTTATGATATATATATATTATTCGAGTAGTTAATATATATATGAAATTCTAAAATCTGAAAATGCCTACTGTGATTTGATATGTAGGACATGGTTGATGAGTCAAATTATAAATACTTGTTTTGAGAAAGTATAATATGACACTGGAAAACTTTGTTGATTAATAAAGTAAAAAGGAGAACTTTGGTTACAAATTGAAATCTTACGTTTTAAATACTTGTGTTTTTCAGTTGTAAATCCTGCGAATAACCTAAGATAAGTTAAATCATTGGGGAAAGATAGTGTGGTATATGACGAGATAGACCATTGGTAAGGTTAGTGCGATAGGTGTGCACATTAGAAGAGAGGTGAGAATTTCTCAAGAGAGTGTCGCACTAATATGTTGTTGCATTGGCCTGTAATCAATTTAAATACTTGCTAAACGAATTTTTAAATCATATACACTATCGGGCTCTGACCCATTTCTATTTATCTTTCTCTCTTGTGTGTATATATATATATATATATACATATATATATATATATGTATATATATATATATACATATATATATATATATGTATATATATATATGTATATATTACAGGTGCCTAGTCACAGGGGCGTCTTGCATAGGGTCCTTTGGCAGGATCGAGCTGCAGCTTAGGTGGGAGTTGCAGGCCTGTTGTTTAGACGACTTCATCCATTTGATTCTACTCCTAGTTTAGTTTCATCCAGCAGGGGCATGTGTCGCCCTCTTTCTATTAATTAGATGGTATTGTCAGAGATTGTAATTTTTACTTTCAGTACCTTTATTTCGAAATTGTTACTGTCAGGATGTTTTCCTTAGTATTTTAATGTTGGGATTTATTATTGTTGGGTAAACTCTTAAATGTACATTTTATTCTTCTACTTATTGGGTGACTCTTTAGATGTTAATGGTTTAAGGTTTTATAACCGGATTTAATAAAATGAGAATAAGGTATTAAATGGTTTTGACACTTAGCTTAATTATTTAGGGTGTTTAAATTGGAAAAGTATTTTTACGACAGTGATGCTAAGAATGAACCAACTGTTCACCTTGATTTTAATTTAATAAAGGAGTGATCGCCCGGTATTTAATTAGGCGGGGTGTCACAGGTAGTATCAGAGTATCAGGTTTTAGTGTCCTTAGGATCTGTATGACTTATTATGCTTTCAGCGTTGCTTTGTTTGTTATAGAGCCCTATGTTTAGGATTGTCGATTTCTTTAACGAGATTTCGTCCTCCTGCTATAATGTGTATACATTAGTGAATTCTAATTTCGTTCGGATGTGTGCGTGTGCCGAGCGATGACGGATGTCAAAAGAGGACCGTTAAGCGTACATCAGGAGGAAGGGCTCAGTTGAGATTATAAAATATATATCCAAGGATGATGACCGTAGTCGAGGTCACCTCCATTATGGAACGAGAAGCCACGACTATAAAGGCTACTAAGGTGCAGCAATGATTTTCAAATGTTGTTCTAGTCAATTGAGGTGCGGGGGTAAACTTACCCAACGTATTACAAAAACGTATAGAGACTGTCAATGGGAAATTTTAGAAATGGAATGGTATGCCTATAGGAGAACCTTAGGTACAGTGTTGACCATATGTTCCTTCCTCAACTGTTCAGGATTAGAAGCAAACGTGGTTCTGAACTCATCGTGGGAGGGCATGACAGGGGTCCATTTGTGAATATGAATCTTAACCGCTAGCGAATTTTGCATCGGAAGATGGAGATACGAGTGAAGGAAACGACTCCAAGTGGGAGACCAACTCGTAATAATAGTTGATAAAACTCGAGGAGGTAATTCTGATAGACGACCGATTCGGAGGTTGACAATGTCATATTTTGTCAATATAGATGATAACGCTTCTTTGCGGGGGAAGTTAAAGAAATCGAAGAATTTAGTCGAGAATAAGACTGAATACAACGGTGGTGATATAGCACCAAAAAGGGATGTGGATATACATCAGGGGACCCATTTAAATGATTCGGATAATGGAATTCTTACCAAGTGATGGTAAATTCAGTAAGTACTATTATAGATAGTAACATGATCTTTATGACCTAAAAAGCTAAGGGAACAACTGGGATGGTTAACAGGAATCGAGTTTACTAAAGTCCGAGAGGAAGACAAATCCTAACCTGGTTAGTAGGACAGGTGATAAGTGGATTATGTGTTGAGGTATTTTGTGCGGAGTGAGATCGCTCGCGATAATATGTTCCAAAGTGAGAAAAAGGATAAGAATACGGTGCCTTGTAAAAGGAAACGATTAAAGAAATTTTGTTTGGTTTGAGTAGACGTGTTATGCCCGGAAACTATTTGCGCAGTAAAGGCGATTGACAAGGTAGAAGTGTAAGTTGTATCCTCAGAGGATGAGGCGTGTTTATGTGACACGAGCGAGTCACTATATTTTTTTCCTTGCTAGATTAGCATGTGGGACGAGCTTAATGCATATCATTTTAAACGTTATTATTATTATGTGAATATCTTTTCCCTAGTGTAGCGGGATTTTTCTTTAGTGCTATCCGCGGAGGATGAATGAGTATATTAACAACGCGTTATACTTTATTGAGGTTACTCGTTGTAGTGATGCGATACACAAGTATGATATTATCTTTGTTAAAATGTTATAGAAATGGTTAGTACGATAGTGGGCATTTATTGCAAGTCTATCGGAGTGGTTGCATTAGTGCAACATGTTTTATGTTTGTTTTGGCGAGGCTTTACCTGTGAGAAGGTTGGACTCGCACTTATATTATCTATCCTAGAGACTTCGGAGGAGATAGTGGGCTCGAGATATTCGATGCCAAAGTATGTATAGACTTTGTCAGTATAATTCCGTATGTATTGGGATTTACCGTTGGGCGAAAAGATTTTACTCAGTATTATGTTTAGCACTCCGGACTTAGTGATAGGAAGAGTGCATTGTTATATTTATCCTTTAGAGATGTGGGAGTTAATATTTATACCCCTATTATTAGGAAAAGGAATTTCTAGAATTCCGATTGTATGTATTCGAGGTTTATGGAATGCTATTACCACCAACCTATACTGAACAATAGTGCAATTAGTGAAACGTTCTTTGTTAAGCATAATTACGGGAGAAATTATAACTTTTCTGTCAAGGGACGGAATAAAGGGGTATATACTATGGACGGAGGACCTAACGGATCTCGATAACCGACAATACTAGGCAGTAGTGTATCGGGAGGGTCCTTGTTTGGATTTCGCTTTGCGAGACATCCCACGCATGAAACTTAGTGTAAGGTTGGAAATAGGGAGACGTTGGGTCACTATTCCATGAGTTCGGTACCCTGGTCGAAATGGGATCCAGTAATTATGTATGTAAGTTGGAAGTTGAATTTTGTCTTAAAGCTATTGGAAGCCAGATCTTGTGGTAATAAAGCATTGAAAGTTACCCCACGAGTTGAGGGGTGTAACGATGATAAGAATGATTTAAAATTTTGATTTTTAGGGTGATTAAAGTATTGTAATCACGCTGCAAGCACCAGGGAAAACAAAGAATTTGTTTATTAGTATGGAGCGTAGGTAATGCTTACGCTAGTAGGCCCGGTTTATAGGGTGTGTAGACATCCTGGTTAACTGATGTTAAAACTCGTCCGAGATGAAGGGCGTGGCAATGGACGTGTGGAAAATGTGTTTGTGAGGCTAACATAACGAAGTGGAAGTGATATAGTGGATTAAACGTCACATGAGGGGTGATAATCCATACATAGGTGTGTAATTATAATAGCACACCCAAATTTGAATTGGAAGACTGTGGGAAGTCATTTAAGAAGAGTATTCCTTGAATGGGGCAAAATTAAATGATTATGAAGAACACTCGGAGTGGAGTTGTTAGTAGGCAAGTATGAGAGCGACTTGCACATACAAAGGGTGATGATGTTGGTATGGTATAAGAGATCCAGAAGTATGCTTCGTGGAGAGAAGATCACGGGTGGAACTTTCGGCATACTACAAAGAAGGAAGGGGAGTATTACGTGTCACTCAATGTGAGACATTTCAAGGAAAAATTGATGTTTAGAGGGACATAGTGAGTAGTCTCTACATGCACTGCCCATAGGTAAGGTTTGGTTGAAAGAGGAGAATCAAGCAAAGAATTTTGTGTTTATCGACAATTCCTGAAATTGGAAGAGGTCGGTAAAGTCGGTACAGTCCTTGGATGGGTTGCCATCGTCAAAACAAGATCGAGGGTTCATCCCGAACATGTGAATTAAGCTGCTGAGAAGGAAGTGATTGATATTCCTTTGGGATCGTTTACAATATTAACTAGTATGCCCCAGACTTCCTTTGAAAGGAAGGTCGCGCCAGTGCATGGTCCGGCGCAGTATAAATTTCCGAATCAGGATGAGATTGGTGAATCCCACCTTTGATATGGAATTTCAGGAACCAACAAAGATAAGGTTTCGTTTCGAGTAGGATGTATCACCCGTATCCAGGGAATGGACGCACGGTGATTAAAGATTAGTGGAGCCACATGAAGGAGATTTTGGAATCTTGGTACGATGATTTCAAGAATGCTCTGTAGAAGCACTCGTACCTGTTTGTCGCGTACAAGGTACTTATTAAGGTTTTGTTATGGAAGAACCTCGACTATTCTCCTTCCGTATGTTTAGAGGAGAGTAGATAATCAGAATTTTTGGATCGGTCGAGAGAACATCCGATAACTGTGGTAAAATTCCACGACGGTTTTAGGCGAGCAAGAGTGATCAAATGTTCGTATAATTTTCTCAGAATGGGTGTTTCGTATATGAATAAATCCGAGTATTTGTCATGTAGTGAGGTCCGGCCTCCTAATGATAGTGAAATAATGAAATTTATAACGTATAGGCGTGACCTATGCGAATGTTGTCGGTTGGGAGCCCAATGTAATGTGTCTCCAATGAGAATGTAAAACAAAGTTGTTGTGAGGAAAAAGCTATAATGATTGAGCGCCGTACGATGTAGATAGTTTGCGTACTGACAAGGATATCCAGAATTGTGCTACCTGGTAGGCCTTATTTTCCGAATTTCGGGACAAAATTCCGTTATTAGGGGGGAAGTATGTAATACCGCGTATTTTTATAGCTTTTAAATTATGGGATATATTAAATTTAATTGAGATAAATTAATTTAATTTTAATCCGGAATGTTATTTTAAATATTTACTAGCGTGACGAGAGTTAGTAATTATTGGAAATTTGTTATCTGTGAAATATTACTGGATGAGTATAGTAATATATGAGATTTATTGTTATAATATTGTCACGTGTGAATAAAATGACAATTATGGAAATTTAAGTCGGGACGCGCCTGTGTCGTGTCGGGACTAAATGTTGATTAATGAAAGTGAATATTTTATAGGGTGTTCGTATGGTCATTTTGAGTGCGCCAACGTGTCCGGAAAGGTCGAGATAGTCAGTAAAGTGTACCCGGGGGTTTAGTTTGAGTCTCGGGGCTATTTTAGGCTTAATTAGTACCCCGGGAGGGCATTTTAGTCATTTTGTATTTTTGGGTAATTAAACCCACGAAAATTAAAAGGGTTATATAAGATATATAGGTTGTCTTCTAGGGTTAGAACAACCAAAGACAAGTGACGGCCATAGGAGAGGGAAGGAGAGAGCTTCCAAAGCAATCCAAGGCCCGAAATTCATCCGTTTGCACCGCCTCCACCACCAACGCGTAGATCGCGAGACGGGGAACGCAACCACACCAATTTTGGCACCAAACTAGACTTCTGAAAATCCTAGGCAAGTGTTTATCTTGCTTATTTTCGTTGATGCATCACTCATGTTAGTCTAGGGATGATTAGGGTGAGATTTATGGAAGTAAAACCCAATTTGAGATAGGAAATCGCATGTAGTGATGACTTAAATGATATTCTGGAAACCCTTTGTCATGTAGAGGAGTAAACCAAAAAATTATGATGTTTTATGAGAAGGAAATTCTGGAAAAGATTTGTTAGAACCATGTTTAAGAGAAATCTAGGGTTCTTGATATTTATATGAATTGTGGGCTGATAATCCATGTTTAGTGATAGAAATCTACATGCTATACATTGGAAATATCTGGTATGATGATATAATGTTAGTAGTATAAATTTTGGTATGATTGGGATTGAAAAATATGGACTTGGTGAAGGTTAGAAGATGAAAACCGTAACTGCAAAACTGCAGAAATCGCAATACCTGTTTGATCGATCGATCGAAGGTTCGATCGATCGAGCCCCAGACCTCGATCGATCGACCCCTCCTGGCAGACTTAAGTTCCCCTTTTAGAATTGTTGAATTGATTCGAAATGAAGAAAACTCCTTAGACATCCTTGTTAAGATAATTTGGGAGATAATGATGACCAGTAAGATTCATTAATGAATAAGAGACCCTTAATGTAAGGCAAAATCTATATTTTTGGGATATTTTGCATAATGGACAATGTGAGTATATATTAAAGGGGAGAGACACGTAAGAGAGAGTTACGTTGGAACATAAATGGATACCTACTGAATTGTACCTTTGGAAGTATAGAGTCCATGAGGGCTACGTAGTATGTTGGAGAAACCCTTCGAATTGAAGTGAGAAACGAACCATTATACGTGATAACTAATAATGGGAAAATAAGGATAAATATTGTGAATATGGATTATGAGATAAACCTAAATTGATATAATAAAAGTGGCATATTTATATGATTGCGTATGCATATATTATATACTTGTGAAAATCATGCCCGCGCTACTTGCTATCCCTGAAATTACCGCACTGGGACGATCTTATCTCGTGTGCCTTATGGGGGATATTGACTCGTACCCTAAAAGATAGGAATCCTAGGTACGGACTATCGGATCGATAGTCGGACGGTCCTAAGAGACGTGAGGGTATATACTAACCTCTTGGACTTGGATACTATGCTTCGCCTCAATATTGTTTGTGTATGTATTTGTACAGTTCGAGAGTGATTCTGAACTTGTATTCCCTTTAGTGTGATTGATACGGGGATTGGATAGCAGAGTATACCCGCACCATAGTTTTTATGTGGGGTGCCGTTATGATATATATATTATTCGAGTAGTTAATATATATATGAAATTCTGAAATTTGAATCTGCCTACTGTGATTTGATATGTAGGACATGGTTGATGAGTCAAATTATAAATACTTGTTTTGAGAAAGTATAATATGACACTGGAAAACTTTATTGATTAATAAAGTAAAAAGGAGAACTTTGGTTACAAATTGAAATCTTACGTTTTAAATACTTGTGTTGTTCAGTTGTAAATCCTGCGAATAACCTAAGATAAGTTAAATCATTGGGTAAAGATAGTGTGGTATATGACGAGATAGACCATTGGGAAGGTTAGTGCGATAGGTGTGCACATTAGAAGAGAGGTGAGAATTTATCAAGAGAGTGTCGCACTAATATGTTGTTGCATTGGCCTGTAATCAATTTAAATACTTGCTAAACGAATTTTTAAATCATATACACTATCGGGCTCTGACCCGTTTCTATTTCTCTTTCTCTCTCTTTTATATATATATATATATATATATATATATATATATGTATATATATATATGTATATATTACAGGTGCCTAGTCACAGGGGCGTCTTGCATAGGGTCCTTTGGCAGGATCGAGCTGCAGCTTAGGTGGGAGTTGCAGGCCTGTTGTTTAGACGACTTCATCCATTTGATTCTACTCCTAGTTTAGTTTCATCCAGCAGGGGCATGTGTCGCCCTCTTTCTATTAATTAGATGGTATTGTCAGAGATTGTAATTTTTACTTTCAGTACCTTTATTTCGAAATTGTTACTGTCAGGATGTTTTCCTTAGTATTTTAATGTTGGGATTTATTATTGTTGGGTAAACTCTTAAATGTACATTTTATTCTTCTACTTATTGGGTGACTCTTTAGATGTTAATGGTTTAAGGTTTTATAACCGGATTTAATAAAATGAGAATAAGGTATTAAATGGTTTTGACACTTAGCTTAATTATTTAGGGTGTTTAAATTGGAAAAGTATTTTTACGACAGTGATGCTAAGAATGAACCAACTGTTCACCTTAATTTTAATTTAATAAAGGAGTGATCACCCGGTATTTAATTAGGCGGGGTGTCACAGTCTGGCTCTCTTGTAATAAGGTTTAAATTTTCTCTTAAGTTGTAACTCGTTGTTACTTTTAATATATATGAAGTTTGCTTTAGAAAGCTCTGATGACGTAATTCCTTTACTTTCAGTATTTTATGATTCATAACCATGTGATAATATATCCATTGCATTTATTTAAGGAAACAATTAAATCGGAATATTTGTTGCCTTGGTGGCATGTGAAGACACTCGTTCCCTAATACTATTTTGGGTCGGGGTCGTGACATAAGGGGTGCTAGAATGGGGTGTCTATAGAGCCCCTTGACATGTGAGTTTGGAACAAATGATAGCCGTCGAATAGACACCGCATAATGCCTTTGAAAGAGGATGATCAATTCAGAGGGTCGAGGCCGATTTTGAGGACTTGGGTATGAGTATGACCAATTCAGAGGGTCAGGGCCGATTCTGAGGACCTAAGATGAGGATTCCCGATTCAGAGGGTCGAGGCCGAATTTGAGGACCTAAGGGTAAAATTATCGATTCTGTGGGTCGAAGCCAATTCTGAGGGATTAAATTGTGATGACCAATTTTGCGGGTCAGAGCCAATTTCAAGGGCTTAAATTATTATGACCAATTATGTGGGTCGAAGCCAATTCTGAGGACTTAAATTGAGATGACCAATTCTGCGGGTTGAAGACAATTCTTAGGGCTTAAATTGAGATGACCAATTCTGCGGGTTAAAGCCAATTACGAGGGCTTAAATTGAGATGACCAATTTTGTGGGTCGAAGCCAATTCTGAGGGCTTAAATTAAGATAACCAATTATGTGGGTCGAAACCAATTCTGAGGGCTTAATTTGAGATGTTCTCGGGTAACTCTGCCAGGTAAATTACCTTGTGATTTTGATTTGAACTGGGGAGCTGATTGCTGGGTAAACTTTCGTGTCTTCCAGAGACTTTGCAACGGAATAGCCAATTTGGTGCTGTAAATTACACTGGGGAAGTGATTAGGTAGTCCAGGGTTTAGATGTTTTTCTCGAGGAAATTTGAGACTTTTGGGGAATAGGAGATAACCTGGGATTTGGGATACTTTAGGGGTCCTCTGCGGATGTTCTCGAGGGGAGATTCACTTGGCTTTTGAGAGTTTCGCTGGGTAAATAGGGGTTTCGGTTGAGGGAGTGAAATTTTCTTAGTGAAAGTGTTCTAAATCCTCCTCGGGATTTTTAGGAATTTTCTAAGGATTTTTCAGGGTTTTCTTGGTGTTTTTGTACGAAAATTTAAGGGGGGGGGGGGGGGGGGTGCCGGTCGGCATGGTGTGGAGGGTGCCATTCAGTTGTGGCATGGACTTTTGGACTGCCTCGAGAAGGTAAAAGGTCAGTGACGATCGGTACGTTTGGGGTTAGTGCCGATTGGCATGACCTTTGGCTTCCTATAAAAAGGGGCAGGTTCCCCTTAATTTTCACAGCTTCTTGCCTTCTCTCTCTCTCTGCGATTTTCTTCTGCGAATCGTTCTAACATTCCAAAACCCTAAAAAATGGCTACTTTTGTGAGAAATACGGTACATCGAGAGTGGTTGGATGTTGATGACTGGGAAAATATGGAGTGGAGGGCCAGCGCGCCTCTTGCTTTAGGGAGTGAGAACTCTTTTGATGCATTCGAGCCAGTTGTAGATGAACGGACTTTACTGCGGGAGACGTCGCGTCATTGCTCTTATAGGGTGGTGAACCCTAGTGGTTATGTAAGTACAAAATTGGCTTTTAGCATTATCTTTTGGTGATTTCCTTTTTTTCCTTTTTTGAATTTTGACAAGGCTTTTTCTTTGGCAGTATGATGTTTCCTTATCGACTATGCGTGCCCGTGGGACGATGGGGCTTAACGAAGTCTGGGAGCACCTTCCACCTATGGTGTGTTGGGTAGTACATTAGCAGGCTTTGGGAGGCTGGCGTTTGTGTTGGATGAGATGCCTCGTTCGACGAAAATTTTATTCTCTTTGGGGGAGAGGTGGTGGGACACTACCCACACCTTCCATTTTGGCTTCGGGGAGATGATTGTGACTCCCATAGATGTGCAGCAGCTACTGGGGGCTGGAATGTGATGGAGAGCAGATAGAGGTGGATTGTTCCTTGCAGGTGAGGCCGTAGGCAGTGCGGGTGACGTTAGGTGATGCGGGGAGGATAGTATCTGGGGACTCTATCCGTCTGTCGCTACTCAGGGGTATTTTACTGAGTAGGGTGATTGATATGGAGGACGGGCTGCAGGCGAGGCTATTTATTTTACTAGTTATGGTGGCGTCGAGCAGTGACGTTGTCCACTTATGGTTTTTACCATACTTGAGGATGTTTTCGAACATCCATCTCTATGACTGAGGGAGTCTGACTCTAGCGACCCTTTATTTTTCTCTGGATGCATTTAGCCGATGCTGCTGGTAGACTTTCATTGGATCCATATATCTTTTTGAGGTATTCTTTAGTTTGCGCATTTTCTTTTTCTCATTTTCGTTGTGCGTCTCTTTTTTTATTACGGATTCTTATCTTTGGCAGGCGTGGTTCTATGAGGTAATTGGGTGTAATACCCAGCTGATTTTTTTGAAGGACGAGACTGTTGGGGACTTTTACCGGTTGTATCGATGACGCAAGTCCAATCGGCAGTTGAGGAAGTCTCTTTCTCTAGAGGAGGTGTGTCAGGTCTTAAATAGCTGACTAGTGACAGGGTAAGACTTTTCTTTTCTTCAGTCTTGGTCTTTGTGTTCTCTGATTCCATATTGACTTATATCTATTGGGAATTTTGTAGGTGACCTTTTATCCTTGGGGGCGGCTCTTCAGGACACGGGGTCGACTGGGGTGAATGCGCCGATGAGGCATTTGTTGGCACATGAGTTTGTCCACTCCTGGTATCTCGTGGAGAGGGTGGTCCGACAGATTTCTGAGGAGGAGGTGGTGGTCTCACCTGCGAGGCCCCCTATGTCTATGAGGTGAGAGCGGATACTGCCACGGGATGTGAGGATCGTGGCGATGATTGGTGAGTCCTATCTGTTGTATACCGACACAGCTGTGGCATATGATTATATGGACTTTGTAATGAGTTGGCTGATGGTGCCCATCATATATGATACACTGCCTTTCCCTCCTGTGGGTTAGAGCTTATCGATCCATGGAGCATCTACGACACTCTATTCAGGCAGGGGAAGTTTGGGGACCCCAGGATGTAGATGATGACGGAGCGGGCTCCTCTATGGGTAGGACCCTTGCGGATTTTATTTTGTAATGGGAAATAAGTTTTGGAATTTATTTGGATTTTTAGTAAGGTAGGGGGAAGGGAGTTATTCATTCATTTTCTTATGTAATTTCACTCTAACTTCTTTTAGTGAGACAAACAAGTTTTTGATCATCCAGCTGTGCCTTTTGATGAATTTTGTGTTTTGAATTATCTATACCGATCTCTAAGGCATATATAATCCTTTTGTTCAAGTATATGTTAAAGTGAACTGTCATTCTCGGAGATAAGAAAAGAATAGTTTTTTTGTGAAAAAAGAAAGGGTTGTGCTCATATGGGATGCATGAGCTGCCTACGTACCTCTGGGGATTTTGAAAATTTTAATTTTTCTAAAAGAAAATGGTTTTGTAGAGGATCAGGCCCACGTAGTTCTGGGTAGAGGGAAATGAAGATTTTTTTTAGAATAGAAGGGAGATGAGAAGAGTCGTAGCGCGTCGAGATTTTGGACTAGGGGTAGAACTTCATAAGACGGTCCAGGTTGACTGCACGAGCCATCTCTTCTCCATTTAGGTCAGTGAGCATGGTGGCACCTCCGGACAAGATATTCTCCATAATGTATGGGACACTCCAATTGGGCTTGAATTTCCCTCTAGGGTCCCAGATGGGCTCTACTATTTCTTTGAGGGCTAAATCCCCTTCTCGGACACCGCGATCCTTGACTCTCTTATTAAATGAACACGCTATTTGGTGATGGTATCCTTGTATGTGATTCAACGCTTTCAGTCTCCTTTCGTCCAAGAGTGATAGCTTGTCGAGATGGCTTTGATGCTCGTCCTCCTCACTGACTTGGCTTTCTAGCATGACACGAAGTTAAGGGATTTCTAGCTCCACGGGCAGGACTGCTTCCATGCCGTAGACTAGAGAGTAAGGGGTATCCCTAGTAGAGGTTTGGATTGAGGTTCGATAGCCCTAGAGGGCGTAAGGGATTCGGTTGGCCCAATCTCGACAGCTTTCGATCATCTTACTCATGATGGCTTTGAGGTTTTCGATTGCACCATTGGTCTGAGGTCGGTAGGGAGAAGATTTTTGTCTCTGAATCCCGTACTCGTTGACCACTTCTGTGACTTTTGCCTCGAAGTGAAACCCGTTATCTGACACTAACTCGTGCAAGACCCCATATCGACAGATATGTTATTCTTGATGAATTTGGCCATTTTCTTGGCGTTCAGAACTGCGTATGACTTGGCTTTGACCCATTTGGTGATGTAATCAATGGAACTAGGATGAATTCATGACCGTTGGGAGCCTTAGGTGTAACCTTCCCTATGATGTCGATGCCCCAGGTGGAGAATGGCCAGGGAGAAGTCATGTTGTATAATTCTCGTGGAGCAGGTGTTGAAGGTTGGAAAACTGTTGGCATTTGAGGCATCTCTAGACATAGGCGGTTCAATCTTGGACCATGGTTGTCCAGTAGTATCTTTGTTGAATGATCTTCTTAGCAAGCATATGATCGTTCATGTGGGATTCGCATTCCCCACTGTGGATTTTTAAAATTATCTCTTTAATGTCAGCCCCCGCGATGAAGTGTAGATGGGTTCCATCGAAGTTTGTTTTGAACAGTGCTTTGTGACATATGATGTACTGGGTGGCCAGTCTTCGGAGGGTTGGTCAGTCTTTCTTGTTGGAACCTTCGGGATACTTACCATGCTTGAGGAGGTGCTAAATATCATAGTACCAGCAATTGGTTAGCTCGAGATCTTCTTTGGTGATGAGCTTAATGTCGTAGCAGTGGGTTAGTTTATCTCGCTTTTGGACTAGGAAGGGGCCCATTGTTATTCCTTCGGGCATGTCGACCATGGAGGCCAAGGTAGCAAGGGAATCAACTAGATTATTCTTTGCTCGAGGTAAGTTGTGGAAGGCGATATCTTAGAATTAGGAGGCTAATTCTTCTAAGTGGGCATGGAAGGGTTGGAGTTTCTCGTCCTTGACTTTCCATTCTATGAGCACTTGACCGATGATGAGGGAAGAATCCCCATAGACATCTAGGCGTTGAATACCTTTCTTGAGAGAAACTTTGAGGCCTACCGTACATGCCTCATATTCAGTCATGTTATTGGTGTAGGGAAAATTCAATTTGATAGCGATGGGAGTCTGGGAGTCATCCCAATGCCATATCCCTTTCTATTGGCTGCGCCGTCAAACAATATTTTCCATCGAAGGTTGTCTTGAGCAGAGCAGAGGATGTTTTCATCTAGGAATTCAGAGATCCAGACATCAGCTTCTTCCATGGGGTAATCAGTGAGGTAGTCAGAGATGGCTCTTCCTTTTATGGCTTTTTGCGTGACGTACACGATATCAAACTTGACTAGGAGCTTCAACCATTAGTCCATTCGACTAAATAAGGCGGGTTTCTCAATTAGGTACTTGATGGGGTCCATTCAGGATACAAGTTCAATGGGAAAGGCGATCATGTAGTGTCGTAACTTTTGGGTAACCTAGACAAGCGCAACACATGCCTTTTCTAAAGCAGTGTATTTGACTTCTTACCCGGTGAATTTGTGACTGACGTAATAAATGGATCTTTCTTTACGGGAATCTTCAAGGTATTGGGCTAGTAAATCCCCAACTACAGTGTCGGTTATGGTTAGGTATAGGAGCATGGGGAGACTAGGTTGTGGGGGTATGAGTACTGGAGGTTGGGTCAGATATTGTTTGATTCGGTCAAAAGCTTATAGGCAGGCCTCGTTCCAAACCTTTGTTGAATCCTTTCGGAGGAGTTTGAAAATAGGTTTGCAAATGGAAGTTAGCTGGCTGATGAACCGGATGATGTATTGCAATTTTCCAAGGAAACCACAGACTTCTTTCTCCGTTCAGGGAGGTGGCATCTCAAATATGGCTTTCAGCTTGGCAGGATCTGCTTCTATCCCCTTCTTACCGGCCATGAATCCCAAGAGTTTTCCATTTGTAATGCCAAAGACACATTTTTGTGGATTGAGTCTCATCTGATACCATCGCAGTCGTTCAAAGAACTTTCGGAGAGTGGGAACATGACCTTCTCTAGTTTTGTATTTTATAATTATATCATCCACATAGACCTCGACTTCTTTAAGAATCAAATCGTGCAGGATGGTTGTGGCAGCCTTTTGGTAGGTAGACCCAGCATTCTTGAGACCAAATGGCATAAAAGTGTAGCAAAATGTCTTCACGGTGTGATGAACGCGGTTTTTTCTTAGTGATCTGGATGAATTTTGATTTGGTTGTATCCGGCAAACCCGTTGACGAATGACTTGAGAGCATGACTAGCTGTATTTTCCATGATCATGTCAATATTGAGTAACGGATAATTATCCTTTGGAGAAGCTTTGTTTAAGTCCCGATAGTCTACACACATCCGAACTTTACCTCCTGATTTCGGCATAAGCACTATGTTCGCTAGCCATGTGGGATATTCGATCACACGATTGAAGCCCACGTTGAGCTCTTTGACCACTTCTTCTTTGACTTTGAGCGGGTGACACCCCGCTTAAAATAATAATGGGTGGCCAACCCTATACTATAATTAATCAGGAATCTCAAGTGGATCATTCTCAGCATCTATTGACGATACCAAAATAAACATAGCTAACTACCCAATACTATAAAAAGCGGTTGCCAATTTTAAAAAAAAACATACAATGCATTTACCAACCAACAACATAATAACTACTGAACATGATAATGAACACACACATTCAAGATGAAAGAGAATAGTTCTATAGTACCAGAAATATACAAAAGGAAATACTCGAATAGGTTATCGGGTCACAGACAATACAATAACCTGAGGAAAGAAATATAAAAGTACTACAACCACAACTCTTGGGAACCCGATATACAAACTGAATCCCAAACTAGATTTACAAAAGATAAGAAACGAATATAACAAAATCTTGCAACAGTCCGCAACTACTACAGCTCCACGAATACTGGGTAGAAAAGCATCACTGGCGTCTTGGAGAAAGAACACCTAAAATAATATAATATACGCATAGCAGGAGAAAAATATAAACTTTCGATTCTACCTTAACCCAAATATGCATCTAACTTATTTTAACCTATAGATATACATATACATATCCCTTACTAGAATTTAGCGAATTCCATTTATTAACTTACATGAGTTATTAACATCTAAATGCTAAGGACTAAACTTCTCCTAACTCTCAACATTGCATAACGTTTCATATGTGGGACGTCTCGCAAAGCGAAATCCAAACAAGGAACCCCCGATACACTACTCCTTGACAATGTTGATTGTCGAGGTCCATTACGCCCTCGATGCATGACGCATATAACATCACCTACTCATTTAAAATATTTCTCCCGTTTATTCTCATAAATCGTTGTTTCAGTATAACATATAAATCTGAGTACTAAGGACTAAAATTTTCCCCACTCCCAACATTGCACTGCATTTCGTGTGTGGTATGTCTCGCAAAGAGAAATCCAAACAAGGAACCCCCCCCCCCCCCCCCCGCCCCGATACACTACTCCTTGACAATGTTGGTCGTTGAGGTCCATTATGCCCTCGGTACTCCACACATAACTACGAATACAAATGAGGAGCAATAATCTCTAATCACATAAATAGGAAAATTCTCCGAACATTTAGGGTCTATAACATTACTCAAGTTACAAGGCACAATCATTCCACCCGAACAAGTAAGTACACATAACACACTTAGCGTACAATTAAATATCCGATACACAATCACATATGGATATAAAATACTTCACAATTCTATCATCTTCTACGAATTACTCACTTTATCATGGGTTACCATTTATCGGATTATTATCACACCTCCCTGGTAATAAAAACAAATCACAACGTATAGGAAGCGGTCATAGTTCTGAACCTGAAGTGAGAATGAATCATACCCAAGACTTCTCACCCCAAATAAATCACACAATAAATAAAGGACGACTATGACCTGGGGACTATACGTACCCTGCTCCTCAAGCCATGGGTCTCACCCACATTGCGCAACTTCCCATGATATCACTAGAGGGTATGCTCACACAATATATATATATATATATATATATATATCATTCACACTAGATATATATATACAATCACATCATATAAATGAAAACCATCACACAAGGTATTTACATCACGACATATAGGTATACATACTCTTTTACATTCGTATGTATGTAAGAAGTAAACTTAATTAAGTATATAACTCTCGTTACACTAATCGTTGCTAACTCGCATACCTTCCCATTTATCTCATACCACAACCCCTCACTTGAAACTTTTTCATCCATCACATTTATTAATATGAATAATCTTCCAATTCAAACAACATTAAGGATACCATCTATATCCGAATGCACACCGATCAACCATAGTTATCCCCAAATAGAATTTTGGATGATAGTAGGATTCCCCACTAGTAGATACAATAATTCTCAATTTATATTCTCTCGAAATAACTTAACACGACCCCAACATTTCATCTAGGTTAAACTCCTTAAAAATCTCCAAAACAAGCTTCTCATAACATGTTTAAAGGTTCCTAAGTTTCAGACCATAAAGACAAGGGATGGAAATAAAAATCCCATACTTGAACTAAAAACAGAGGATCGGTCGACCGACCCCTGACCCCCGGTCGACCGTGGTTTTAAATTTTACCTTACTAAGAAGGCAGTAGGCTTTTCTCTTGAGGCGCGGTCGACCGGCCATAGCAGATACCTCGGCCAACCTTCATTTTGAAAGAAACCTAACTTCCCAAAACCCCCAAAATACCAACTTCTAATCACAATTCTTCAACCTAATAACGTTTCTAACATTAAAACTCATCGAATAGATTAACTAAACTAATTTTCAACCTCAAATCCATATATAAACATCAAATGTAAGATTTAACCCAAAAATCTAGGTTTTGACATATTTACCCCAAATCCATAATTTTATCCACAAATCATGAAATAAATGACACACTTAGATTATTTAGCAAGTTTAATCACTTGCCTCAAAGTTGTAGAGGTTGAATCTTCCTCGAAATCACGGATTGACCAGAATCCCCAAGCTTATATTTTTTCTCTTCTTCCTTTCCTTTTCTCTCTCAAGAATGAGATTGTTATCTCACGGAGGCTAAATAAGCCTTATCGCCAAAATACCCAACTTTAAATGATAATAGACACTTTAAATGACTCGGTTACTCCAATTCGAGTCAAACAAATTTAAAATATTTCAGAACCCAAATAAGACCCAAGTACAGTCATTTCGACTATCTTGACCCATCTGGGATCAACCGCACACTCAAAATCGTCATTTGAAATACTTTCTAACATCCTCAAATTTTGACCTCAATTGCCAAATTTAAAATCTCTAGTTTAAATAAATATTATTTCTCCCCAAAATAAATAAATTATTAGTCCAAAATTCACGGGGTATTATAGATAGACCATTCGGTGCGGAGCTTTCTCAACTTTTGTTTAACCGGCTTGTAATCTGGAAGAATGGGGATCTTATGTTGAGCTCTTTCAGGATCAATTCCGGGCATATCGTTATAGTACCATGCGAAGACATCCACAAATTCCTTTAGTAATTCTTCGAGTTGTGTGTTCTCATGCTCGTCAAGGGTAGCCCCTATCCTAATCTTGTGTAGTTGGCTACTAGAACCGAGGTTAATAATAACAGTTTCTTCTTCATTAACTTGAATGCGGTTATGTTGTTTATTATTAACCTTATTTAGATCAGTTAAGAATTTTCATTTGCAAAATCATCATCATCAAAAGTTTGATTAGAATCTATACAATTAATGTAAGGCACAACAAGATACTCAAAATCTTCATTTATTTCATTGATAGGAAAAACAACATTAAGAACCTTATCAAAGGAGTCCTCGATTACATTAGAGCAAGGACGAATAACAAAGGAAGAGATGGGGTAAACATTGGGGTTAGGTGGGATTTTAACAGGTAGAACTGGCACAACATGGCAGTTGAGAAGAGATGTATCAACAGCCTTAATTAGGTGGGATGGATCCAGTGATGTAGTGTTTGAATGAACCATGCAGAGTGTCAGCCCCAGTGTCTGTAAATTAAATAAATCCTCAGAGTCAATTACCTTGGAATCTACGGTATCTTTGATGATTGGTTGTACATGGTGTTGGGAACTTTCGACCCATGGGTAGCTGTCTTGAAAAAAGATCTCCATCCTAGGCTTCATCTTCTTGTCTGTATGGTCATACCATGGTTCCGAAAAGTCGCAAAAGGGAAAGTCTTTGCCCTCTTTAATGAATCGTCCATTTAAGGAATCCCTTGGGATAGTCTGGATGCAGTCTAATCTTCTCTTTGGTCGAGACTGGCGGGATCATTATGAGCTCTTGTTCTGATAATTGATACCCCAAACCATAAGGAGGGAAAGCTTTTTTCAGTTTAATGGGCTCAATTATCCCTTGTTGTCTTTGTCTTAGCCCTAGTCCGGGCATGAAGTGCATGTTTTTGAACATCTGAATCACATTGACATTGCCATGAGGGTCTTGTTCTGGACAAACCTTTTCTTTATAAAAAATTCCCCTACTGGGAGTAAAAGTGGCTCAACTCGGAATCCTGATAGGATCATATCATTTGACCTGTGATGTATCTCAAGGATTGGATTGCTGGTACTTGGACCCTCGGCATTATCGTTGTCGACCAAAATGATGATGACTCGTCCATCGGCGAAGAAATTTAATTTCTGATGGAGAGAGGAAGACACATCCTTGATACTGTGGAATCAAGGTCGTCCGAGCAACAGGTTGAAACAAGCTGGGATGTCAATAACTTGGAACTCAATGACAGGGTTTATTGGGCCAACCCCTATTATAAGTTTTATGGATCCCATCACCTCCCGACGGGTATTATCATAGGCATGTACCACAGCGGAGGTTGGAGAGAGGTCGTTTTCCTTTAGTCCTAAGCATTTGAAGGTTCTTAATGGGCATACATTCAAGGCGGATCCATTATGCATAAGATAAAGTGGTACAATCTTCCCTATAACTTCGACGGAGATATTGAGTCCATGATTGTGGTTTGGCCCAATTTTGGGGATTTCTTATTTGGAAAAGGATAGCATTTGGGTAGAGGTCAAGGATCCGACTAAATTTATCGCTTCTTCTGGTGTGGTAGTAGGAGGAACTGTGGGTCCAATGAGAAACTTGATCAAAGAATTTTTGTGCAGTTGGGAAGACATGAAAAGCCCCCATAGAGTGATATTAGCTTGAGTTTTATTCAATGGATCGGGGATCTTTCTTTCTTCGAGGGTCATCTCTGGCATGGGAAGGTTTTCAATGCCCTTTACTTTTTCCTTGGCTGGTGGTAAGCTTGGGATATGGTAATGCCTTCCTGATCTGGTCATGTGATTTATTGATGAAGGGAAGAACATGATCCCTGTTTCCTTATCAATCTTGGGTTGTTCCGCCCCCTTATTTATTTTTCCTAGGAGTTCTTCAAATGATATCATCCCACATATGTCAGCTACTGGGTCGGCTTTCTCTGAAGCTTGCTCTTCATTTGAATCTTTAAATTCTCCCCCCATCAGGTGGCAACAATTTTATCTTTCCATGTAAAGTCAATGTATTCCATAACTTCCATGGATTCTTCTTACACGTCCTCCCATGCTGCGAGGAGATGTAAGGGTGAAGGGACCAGACGCCCTTGTAGCTTCAGAGTATCAAGCAACTCGGTCATACTACAAATGTTATTGGTTTGCCTAAATAATTCTTCCATGATCTATACAACGTCATCTAAGATGAATTTATCGATCGTTACTACCCAACTGTCTGACTCTCGAGCCCCTTTCTGTGCTTTCTATAATAGCGTACTGAACCTCAGGCAATCAATGATCATATGTGAGAGCAATTTCAGACCAAACTCTAGGAGTTAGTTTAACACTTCTGATAATTCCATACTTCCATTTTCAGAACGGGTACGGACAACGATGCATGCTCTGGTAAGGATTGACAATGCCTGATCAGCAAGGCTCATAGGAGGAAATATGGGCAAGTTTGGAGAGGTTTGGGAGAGCATATGTGTGTGATTTGAGTTAAGGGGTCAAATTCTAGGTTCTATTCTAGGAAGATAGCATTGTCATGATTTGGGAGTGGGTTGTGGGTAGTGTTTGGCTTAGGATTATATGGTGGGGCAATGGTAGCCCTATTAATTAGACCTTAGATTATGTTTCGGAGGTGAAAGCATTGATCGGTGGTATAGCCAACAGTCTGGTGAAAGGCACAGTGGGCATCTGCCTTGAAGTTTTTGGGAAGTGGATTTGGAAATAAACGGGGGTCCGAGGGTTTGATGATGTTTCGACTTAACAGGGCTTAATAAACTTTGGAGATGGGAGTATGGAGCTCGGTGTATTCCTTTTGGACTGGGACATGGCGGGTTTTTAGTTCCCACAAGGTGGTTGGTTGAGACTACAACACTGACAAGTTTATCATATTTTCTCGGAGTGAACTGTCCGGACACTTTCTTTGGTTCAACTTCTATTTTAGTAAGACCCTCCTCGATTTCTACTCCCGCTTCTATGAGTGCTTGTAAGCGGGGATAGTATTGTCCTCCCATTGTTTCTCAGATATGGGGTAAGAAGTTCTTCTTCACTATGTTGGCTTATTCTTCCTCGGATGGCCGATTGGTCATGGTGGATGCTTTTTTCCTCCACCGGGCTATGAAGTTACTGACTAATTCCCCAGAGCTCTGTTTGAAGAGTTCTAAATCATGATGGGTGACCTCAAGCTCTTCATTGTATTTGTACTGTGACATAAATTCTCGGGCTACATCCTCCCAGCTACGAATTCTAGATTCCTCGAGAGATAAACCACTGGAGGGCGCTATCCTTCAAAAGTTTGCTGAAATAATTGGGCCATCACTTCTTCAGAAGCCCCTAAGAGAGTCATAGAATGGTGATAACTATGAAGATGAACAATCGGGGGTCCACTTCCTCTGAATTTTTCGATATTTGGCATCTTAAACTTCTCGAGTAACCTCGCCTTAGGATAAGGAGACATGTGGGTGTAGTCCATATAATTTCCAGAGATTATGACTTGGTCGAACATCTTAGTTAGCATCTTGAGATCTTCTTTGACCTTGTTCAACTCTTCCTCTTTTAGATCAATGATCATAGGCAAGTTAGCCCCAGGCTGGGCAAGGTTTGGCATAGGAAGCTGGGTAGGCGGTATCCCATTAGCAGGAGGGGCACGTGGAGCGTTCTGATACTTTTTGGGAACCCAGATAGGCTCGGGTAGCCCCATAGCACGAGGGAATAGGGTCTCGGTCTCTTGAGGAACATGAAACTGGTTTCGTTGCTGAAAAAGTGCGGCCCGATATGTGTGTTTGTAAATAAAACCAACATTTCTTCGAAAAATTATCCAACTTTTAAATATGCACCAAACCAAGATGTGAAAACTCAATTCTTACTTTAAACCAATTTTATCTTGATTAATCCTAAATATGCATCTAGTGATTAAAGCAAGTAAAATAAAGTAAAGAATACTCACAACGCCGGATGTACGAGGAAAAAACCCAAAACAGGAAAACAACCACGGACGACCCAAGCCAGACAATCACTATAAACAATGGTTTTACAAAGACAGATTAGCCTTACACTATGACTCGATCCACACAGGTCTTGAGGCTCCTTTTGATCTTCAATCATTCTTCAATAGTGCCCATGCAGAAATTCCGTCTTCCACAATACCTGTCCACAACACACGCGTCCACGTATGTATCGATGTCCACCAAATGGCTTTGATTCGTCTACGTTGTCGAACAAAATGTCCTTCTCTTTTCTTCACCTCAAAACCCATTGATGTTTAAAGATAGGACAAACAATTTTGGTGCCGCAAGATCACTTAAACATATAATAATGATATCTCGGATCTTTGCAAACTCTAAGGATGTGTTTTATGCTTTGTAAACCTTAAAAAATATGTTCAAACAACATACTAGAATGTATTCTATTTTTTCCAAATGCACACTTACGAAACTCTAATAGAAACACGCTTTAAATAACAATTTAACACCGCCTCAAAAAATGTGTCGTTTGAATGACAAGGCTTCGCGCGACTTAGGCATCTCGTTCGAGCGCGATCCCTATGTCGTTTGAACGAGCTGACATGGCAGTTTGACTTTTTGACTTTTAGCTCAAAAAGTCTCTTTTAAAGGAGATCCAAAATAGTCAAACTCTATTTCGAGTATATCAGAATAAAACCTAGTGTAAATACTTAAAACACTTTTAAAAACATTTTAAAATATTTTTCTTTATAAAAATACATCCTTATCTTTTATAAAAATAATTCCGAGCACCATTAATTATACGCATTCATACCTGAGTGATCTCGGAATGCAATTAGCTTTGAAGACGATTAAACTTGCACCAATTAAACATCGACTTGATTAATTATTTGAAGCTTTGCCGCAACGTCTTCAATTTTTTTCAATACGTCATAGACCAAGTGGGATCGTGACAAAATAAAAATCTCCCTATGACATATTACAAACAAGTTTTGTTCACAAAATTAAGTCAAAACTATACAGGGACTCAATTTAACAAGTCTCCCCCTTTGACTATTTCGGGACAAAACTAATTCAGTGAAAGGCCTAATAGGGCCGTCAAGCCGTATGACGCCTAAATCCCATCCCATAAACCCAAAATAAAAAATATAGGACACAGACTAGAATATGTAGCACCGACAAGTATGAACTGTCTGAATGTGATGTAGACTTGAAATCTCGAATCTCTGAAGCATACCTACACACATGAAACAGACAAAAAAATATCCAGTGAAGTATGGAGGAACAAATGATACCAATTTATATTTCTAATTAGAACAAATCATTTGAAACATGTGAGCAATTATTTGATACCCATTTGAAAGAAATATAATCAAACACTATGTAAATCCAGATATCAATAAAAACGCTCAACAAATCTCCCCCTACATGACATACATCTCTCCCCCTTTTTGTCTCGAATAGACAATCCGGTGAAAAGATAAACCAAACCAAAGTATCTAGCATGTGAATACCAATATGAATCAATTGGATACCAATTTGAGAATTGAAAACGCTAGATAACCATGCAACAATCAGCAAAATATGATCAAGAGATGACAAATCAGTAGTTAGTAAACCAATGAATCACACAAAAAATATAACAATCTAGTCATGTGTGATAAACGAATTATATGCAAAAAAAATAAATATTGAACCAATTAAAACCTGGATATAAGCCAAGTCAGTCCAGTATGCTTCCAGCAGTACCAAAAAAATACCAAATTAACCCAGAGGACTACAAACCAATCAGAATCAAGAAAACTACCTATCGTTTGAACGAGCCAGGGACATCGCTCAAACGAGTTGAGGATGTTGCTCGAACGAAGTAAATCTGACGTTCGCGCGAGATGGATATGTGTCTTGAACGACTTCGCGCGATTTGCTAAAATTTCCCAGATTACCAGAAGTATGTTATAATATTTCCCAGTGAAAAAATTTCCACAAAAAAATTCCAGGAAGGGCCTGACAGAAGCAAAGCAGTGTTAAAACAATAGGCTTTTAACACAAAACACAAAAACTCATAAAAACTAAAAATGCGAGTTACATGCAAAAATAGTACCGATGTTCTCAAACATGGATATGGAATGTATAGGCGTGAAACTATGACAAATTAGTCACAATTCCAACACATCGAAACGACCAAGAAGCTCTAATTGATAGTTATAAATCATCAAACTTTATCATAGCCATATGACAAAAAAAAGTGTGAGCTTAATGAACTAAACATACTACATGCACACAAACCCATAATTTTGATGATTCTACAAACAATAGCTTCAAATTGCAATGTTCCAATATTAGGATTAGTTGTGCAAACCCGTTTAAATTTTTAATCCATCCAGACTCCCTCGATAATATCATATTTTCTTTGGAATGAATTAAACTAATTTGGCCCTTCTCTTTGTATATTGCATTTTCTTTTGGTCTCTTTTAAACGGTGGCTGTCACGACGAGTTAATTTTGAACTCTCGCAGCCCTTTCCCGTGAATCACTCATTATTTTTACCAATTTAAATCCTTACGATAAATGGTTTTTACATGCACACTTCTCCTTAAGTCTACTCACGTATATATGACAAGATTGAGATAAGAACGCCTCACCAAATTCAAATATGCAAGAGAAGGCAAACATCCATATAAACTCGTGCATGTGTGCAATGTTGGCATATATACAAAGTCGAATCAAAATGCATATCAACTTCGAAACAACCCCATATAAACAATGGTTTTGATCATTCTAAGCATCGATAATAATGACCAAATGTCTTAGCCACATGGATAATAAAACGATGGGGGGGTTCCAAGCACACCAATATGCCACATCAAACATGTATACTCAAAAACAAAAAAACCGCAAATCCTTTTGGCTTTTCATATTTTGACTCAAATAAAAGCAAAATCTTTTTGGGTTTTCAAAAGTTTTCTCAAAAACAAAATCTTTTTGGATTTTCAAAAATTTTCTAAAAAAAAAAATCTTTTTGTATTTTTCAATAGGACTTAAACAAATGAAAAATAAAATACAAAGAGATAAACATGTCATAACACTAGCAAATTATAAACATGATGCAAGGGCTAGTGTATGACAAAACATATAAGCTACTAACCATAAGAAATAGCAAGAGATGAATCATGTGCATGCATGTGAGAATCAACCAATGAAGCATTTAGCATCTCCAAAATGGATTTCCTAATCCAAAAGGGTGTATACCTAACAAAATGGGTTTTGGGAACCAATGGGACACTATGTTTAATCTTCCTAGGGTCTTTTCTAAGATCAAAACAAAAACTCCTAAGGTGACCTTTCCTACCACAATGCGAACATGTGAAAATACGATGAGGAACGAGACATTTAGGTTGACCTTTTCTAATACCCTCGAATGTGGTTGCTTCTCTAAAACAAACTATGGTCTTGACTTTTACAATCGAACCACTAAAACAAGACAAGCCGCTACCATCACTACTCGAGTCATTTAATTCATTTTTAACTTCAAAACTTTCGACTCAAGCAAATGATTAGACTACTCAAACATTCGGGACGCCTTCTTTAAATTTTCAATTAACCCTATAAGGTTATATCGCTCTCCCTCAATGTGAGGAAACTTATCTCTAAGAGCCTTTTCTCGTGCCACAAAATCGTTATTCAAATTGTTTTCCTCAACGACACAAACTCTAGAATTTTTTAAATCCTCTGACTCTTTTTCTAAAACGAGGACTCTATCATCACTCTCCTTTTTCCCCAATTTTAATACATTAAAATCTTAGAACAAGGAACTAAAGTGCTCACGACAAATATCTCTTTGAATTTTTCAAAATTTTCAAATATTGAATCCTATTTTTGAAACCATAATTTTCTTTCTCCAAAACTTCAATACGATTTGCAAACTTTAAATTCAAACCATGTAAATTGTCAAAGCTTAGAGAATCCATCGAGAGAAAACAAACACACGAGAGATAAACAAACACACGGGATCCCAAAATAAATAAAATATGTTTTCTAGCTCTGATACCAATTTGACGGCGTGAGAAGTCAAATTGTATCAAAAAGCAAACCCTTGAAAAATCAAGATCAAGTGATAAATTACTGTAACCCGCTCTGATACCAATTTGAAAGAGTGCAACCCGATATGTGTGTTTTCAAATAAAACTAACTTTTCTCCAAAAAATTATCCAACTTTTAAATATGCACCAAACCAAGATGTGAAAACCCAATTCTTACTTTAAACCAATTTTATCTTGATTAATCCTAAACATGCATCTAGTGATTAAAGAAAGTAAAATAACATAAAGAATACTCACAATGCTGGATGTATGAGGAAAAAACCCAAAAATGGGAAAACAACCTCGGACCACCCAAGCCAGACAATCACTATGAACAATGGTTTTACAAAGACAGATTAGCCTTACACTAAGACTCGATCCCCACGGGTCTTGACGCTCCTTCTGATCTTCAACCGTTCTTCAATAGTGCCCATGCAGAAATTCCATCTTCCACGATACCTATCCATAATAGACGCGTCCACGTATGTCTCGATTTCCATAAAATGGCTTTGATTCGTCTACGATGTCGAACAAGATGTCCTTCTCTTTTCTTCACTGCAAAACCCTTTGATGTTCACTGATAGTACAAACAACTTTGGTGCCGCAAGATCACTTAAACATATAAGAATGATATCTCGGATCTTTGCAAGCTCTAAGGATGTTTTTATACTTTTTAAACCTTAGAAAACATGTGCAAAAAATGTACTGGAATGTATTCTGTTTTTTCCAGATGCACACTTACGAAACTCTGATAGAAACACGCTTTAAATAACAATTTAATGCTGCCTCAAAAAATATGTCGTTCGCACGACTTAGACATCTCGTTCTAGTGAGATCCCTGTATCGTTTGAACGAGCTGACGTGGCAGTTTGACTATTTAACTTTTAGCTCAAAATGTCTCTTTTAAAGGAGATCTAAAATAGTCAAACTCTATTTCGAGTATATCAGAATAAAACGTAGTGTAAACACTTAAAACATTTTAAAAAACATTTTAAAATATTTTTCTATATAAAAATACATCCTTATCTTTTATAAAAACAACTCCGAGCACCATTAATTATACGCATTCATACCTGAGTGATCTCAGAATGCAATTAACTTTGAAGACGATTAAACTTTCACCAATTAAAGATCGACATGATTAATTCTTTGATGTTTTTCCGCAACGTCTTCAATTTTTTTCAATACGTCATAGACCAAGTGGGATCGTGATAAAATTAAAATCTCCCTATGATATATTACAAATAAGTTTTGTTCACGGAATTAAGTCAAAACAATACAGGGACTCAATTGGAAATTTATGTCCTAATAGTTGCATCTCTCGAACCTCAGTCTGGAGGTTGTCAATCTTGGACACGAGCTGAGCTAAGACTGTCGTCAGATATGGCTTCACAACTGGTACTTGATATGTGTTCTCTATAGATAATGGATGGATTTCGGACTCGAAAAAAGTAGAAAAGGAACGGACGAAACTACGGGGTGATTTGATTGAAGACCGAAGCCAATAACGAGCCATGTCAAGGGCGTGCAATCGACCTGAGAAGGCGTAAAATATGATTTATTTTTGAGAAAAAGAATGAAAATATTTTTTTTTGACATTTTCCTTTTCTTTTTTAGGTTGAAAGATAAAATATTTTTGGATTTTTGATAAACAGAGGAGAAATGTTTTTGGATTTTTTATATAGAAGGGAGAAATATTTTTAGAAAAGAAGGGAGAAATATTTTTAGGAGACGGGTCTCAGCATGATTATATGTTCTCACTGGCATTAAATTCTCCTAAATGCAAAGTGAAATGCCAGACGGGTCTGGCACCCGAGCCTAGAAAAGTTGGGTTCGTAACATATGAAAAATTATGGTTAGACTTGTGACCAGGCTCACAGGTAGGGTCCCGTTTTAAAAATGCCCAAAAATTTGGGCGGCAGGCCGACCCGAAATTTCGGTAGAGTTTCGGGTCGAAATTGACAATCTAACATGTGTGTCCTAGGCTTGACACCTATATGTGGGTATGCAGTTGGTTGGGTGAATTGGAAGGGGTTCCCCCATTTGGCATAACTTCCACGATATACGTCTTCGGTTTTGAGGGCAATCGGTACGTGTGGACAAGCCGTTTGATATACCTAAGTGTACGTGAATTGCCTCACTATATACCTCGTGGGGATGGTACGTGTGAGAGTGAATTCAATATACTCGGCGTACGTGAACGAGTTCCCTGCGATATACCTCCCATCATGACTTCTACAAGTGTGTGAATAGAAGCATAAACATGAGCTACACATGAATAATAAAAGGGGAACATGAAAAATAGGGGAATATATAAGAAAATAAAATACCTATGTAAATAAAGTCTAGCCCTCATGAACAAAATAATCCCCAGCAGAGTCGCCATTGTGGCTATCCCCGATCCTCGTGGAGGGTAATAGAGATAGATGTGTATCAATCTCTATGGTGAGAGGATCCTGGTCTCGCGCATCCTTCTCGGGAGCGCTTGGACCGACGTCGGCGATGTGTGAGGTGAAAAATGCAGAGAGATGGAGTCTCCAGTCTATTTTACTCAAAACAGACAAAAGAAGGCGGAGCCATCCCGAAGGACAACATCCAAAAACATACTGATACATATGAAATCAAAATTGATTCGAAAAAGGGTTCGGAGGCTAAGTTACGAAATGGGAATGTGTTAGGAACCCATTCCGCCCTTGCGGTCTCTCATGGATTATTGCTATTTTCCGTTATTTCCCCGTGATATGTGCGCATGTGTATATATAGTGGAGATACGAATCATCGACTTGTATCATGGGAGAGATAAAACGAGTCATCCATAGGAATTTTCCTAAAAGTAATATTATAAAATAGAATTTACGCGATTATCGTCACGTTGATCGTTACAATGGAACGATAAAGCAGACGGAATAATACGCCACTAAGAACAAATATATGTATACGTAAATATATAGAATCTGAGCGAATTAAGTTAAAGAATATAAAAAAAGGAAAAAATAGGACTTGAGTCTGGGGTTTTACCCTGAGACGTCTACGTAGCCTATAGCGGCATCAAAGTTCATGTAGTTCGTATGCAAAACGAGGGGTGGGATTTATCCCATAAATCCAATCGGGGACTTTTCTTGTACGTGTGTGTGTGTGTAAAAAAGTGTTTTTTTTGTGGGGAAAGTGTGAGAATTACCATTTGGAATTTATGTGTGAACCCTCTTTTTCTTATTTTTTGGGTTTTATTTATATAAAAATAAGAGTTGTGCAATAATACTAAATAAAAAGTATATTAATATATGTGAGATGGAGAGAATAAAAGTGCTAAGTGATAAAACAAGTTAATGCGAATTTAGGAAAATTTGAAGAGAGAGTTGAGAAAGTTGGACCTTCTTAAAGATCTTTGAACTTGATCTTGAATGTTAAAGAGGAGCCCTTGCACTTGGATGATGATGAAGGGTAGTTAATTCACCAAATTTGGTGGAAAAGATGATGAAAAGTGAGGGTTGGAAAGGGATTTGGATGTAGAAATCACACTGACTTCGAGAGAGGTTTTCTGAGTTCGCTGAGAGTGATGGATCTCATATCTTGGGTCCCCTTGCAATGAGGCCATGCACTCCTTTTTATAGGCATAGGGAATTGCCGATCGGCATAGTCCTAGTCCTACCAATCGATAGGTGTTTTTAGGCACAATGTCGATAGGCGGGATTTAGAACCTGCCATTTGGCAGTCTCTTTCAGGTTCCTTCAGAAAAATTATCTTAGAACGCAAATTATTGATCCGAATAGCGCATGGGGTGAACAAATGGAAAGGTATTTTAGAGACATTCGAAATTCCTTTGGACTGCTTCTGGGTCCGGGAGTTAACTTTGGGTTAAATGTGGCTCAAAAGTGCTCGTCGGTCCTTTGGACGAGGATTATTAGACGCAAACGGATCGTTCGTCCATATGGTAAGTTAGAATCGTGCACGGGGTGGACCATTGGAAAGGTTAGGAGATTTACTTCGACTTTGACCTAGTTTGGGGAGTTGACTTTGGTTAAACGGGGCCTGGGAGCGTTGGGTGAACTTCGGAGTAAAACGGATCTTTTGTCCGTACCGTAGGTCAGAATCGCACACTAGGTTGACCGTTTGAAAGGGGTTTCAGTTCCCTTTGAAGATTCATTCATTCTTGATCGAGATGAAGAGTTGACTTGGGTCAAACAGAGCTCGGGAGCGTCCGGTGACCTCCTGATCAAGTTTTAAGGGAAAACGGGTCGTTCATCCTCACCGTAAGTTAGAATCGCGCACGGGGTGGACCGTTGGAAAGGGGTTTCAACGCCCTTTGAAGATTCATTCAGTCTTAATCGATCTGAAGAGCTTAACTTTTGGTCAAATGGAGCCTGGGAGTGCCCAATGGCCTCTAGGTCTGTACTCGGGGTATGACTTAGGTTTGTAGTGATGAAGGGAGGTGCTAGGGACCTAAGTTGAGCTTTAGGGGGTACTAGAATGGGGTGTCTACAAAAGGAAACATCACAAGGGTTCTACCCAATTGGGTTGAGGAGCATACTTCCTCATCTTCAAAGCCCAATCTAATATTTTATAGGGACAGAGAACAAGTGTAACACCCCATAATTTTGAGGACTTATAATTTAACTATTTTTGGGAGAAATAATATTTATTTAAATTGGAGAATTCTAAATTGGGCAAATGAGGTCAAAACTAGAGGATGTTACAAAGTATTTCAAATGACGATTTCGAGTTTGTGGCTGATCCGGGATGGGTCGAGATAGTCGAAATGACTGTACTTGGGTCTTATTTGGGTTCCAAAATGTTTTAATTTAGTTTGACTCGAATTGGAGTAAACGAGTCATTTAAAGTGTGTATTATCAATTAAAGTTGGGTAATTGGGAGATGAGGCTTAAGTAGGGCTCGTGAGAAGCCAATCTCATTTGTGAGAGTTAGAAAGCCACATAGAGAGAGAGAGAGAGAGAGAGAGAGAGAGAGAGAAGAGAAGAGGAAGAAAGGAAAGTAGAGAAAATCTTGGGAATTCCGGTCAATACGCTATTTCGAGGACGATTCAACCTCTACAACTTTTAGGCAAGTGATTAAACTTGGTAAATGATCTCTATGTGTAATTTATTTCCTGATTTGTGGATAAAAATATGGATTTTGGGTTTATATGTCAAAACTTAGATTTTTGGTAAAATTATGCAATTGAGATGTGTATATGGATTTGAGGTTGTATAATTAGTTGGGTTGATATATTTAATGAGTTTTGATGTTAGAAACATGATTGGGTTGAATATTATTGGTTAGAAGATGATATATTGGGTTTTTGGAGAAATAGGTTTCGTCCAAAATGAAGAATGGCCGAAATATCTGGTATGACCGGTCGAACGCAGCCAGGAAGACGATTGACTGCGCCTCAAGGGAAAATCCTATTGGTTGTTTCCCAAGGAAAATTCCAGAACCACGATCGACCGGGGGTTAGGGGCCGGCCGGTCGATCGGTACTCTATTTTTAGCCCAAGAATGGGATTTTCTTTCTACTCCATTTCTTTTGGGTTTAAAGATTAGGGACCTTCTTAGTTAATGTATTATATAGGGTTATGTCATAATATAAAGGGATTAATACCTTAGGATAATAAGGTGGACTTCGGGCCAATTTGAGGAATGGCTTACAAGGGTATGGTGCCTCTTTTATTCAGAAAATAATTGTAGGATAAAAATATAGTTGGATTGTATTAATTTGATTATGGAGGACTATCATGAAGTGGTCATACTTTATAGATATAGTTTCTTTTTGCATATGTGCTTTTGAAGTAAGTGGTATGACATTATATGTTTTAGTATATCACCGACTATAATAGTTTGTGTTTATACTTATAGCCGGGATAATAATTATGTGCATATAAATATAAATGGTGTGTACGATGATGATTAAGTGTATATATTTATTGTGTATATGATAATTAGGTAGACATACTTAGCATATACAATCATGGGAAGTTGCGCGATGTGGGTGAGGCCTCTAGCTTGAAAATCAGGGAGTGTATAGTCCCCAGGTCATAGGCATCCATTATGCGTGTTATCAACTATTATTTCAGGGGTAACACATCTTTGGTATGATTCATCTTATTTTCCAATGAGGAATTATGACCGCTTCCCATACGCTGTGATTTAATTATTTACTAGGGAGGTTGGAAGATGATAGCATTGCTGAGATTTTATAAATCCTATAAGTGAATAAGTTATGTGTATTTTAAATGCACGCTATGCGTACTTTGTGTACGTATTGGTTAAGGTTGAATGATTGTGTTCAATAACTAGGACAATGTTCTATAGACCCTAAAGGTAATGTGCAGTATCTTATTTATGTACTTAGAGTTAGTATTTCGAATAAGTAGCTGATGATGTATGTGTTGTGTACCGAGAGCATAATGGATCTCGACGATCAACATTATCAAGGAGTAGTGTTTGGTGGGTTCCTTGTTTGGATTTTTCTTTGCGAGACGTCCCACGCACGAAACGTAGTGCAATATTGGGAGTGGGGAGAAGTTTAGTCCATAGTACTCGGATTCATGTGTTATAGCGAAACAATGCTTTATATAAATAAAGATGAGGCGTGTCTATTCTGATGCTAATAACTGGTTTAAGTAATAATTCCAAAATGATGAATTTTATTAATATATTATGTATAAGCTCGGGCGTAAACTTAGGATATGTTAAAATTAGAAGTTAAAGGGTATATTTTAGATAGTGGGTTACGCGGGTGTAAATTATGCGTAGATTAAGATTGAATTGTCCTTAGAATGTGTCGGGTAGTTCAATTGAGGTTCATGTGCATACGATTAGGAGTGCGCTTTAGTTGAGGGGTCTATTTGAGTTCCACGAGAGTACGATTCCACTTTAATTATGAAATTGTGCATTTATAGTTATTATGCATTTTAATACATTTTCTAAATATGTTTTCAAACCCCGGTCTCTGACTCGTTTATATTTCTCTCTTGCTATATATATTGTAATATATTATGGGTGTCCCACCGCAAGGGCGCCAATGATGTTTCTCTATCCAGTGTCCTCGAAGCTGTAGCAGATGTGGACTGTTGCGAGTTTTGTTATAGCCGCTTCATATCTTTTATAGATCTAGTTAATGATTCAATTTGTATATCGGGTTTATCCCCAAGGGCTATAGATGTAGTACCTTTATGTTTTTCTCCTCACAATGTCGTATTGTTTGTGACCCGATAGCATATTCGGGTATTTCCTTTTGTGTACTTATGATGTAATATATGATCACTTTATTTTACCTTAGTGTGTGTGTACATTTTTTTTAAACAAACTTCAAATTTATTAAAGAAGGTAGAATAGCCCTACCAAAGTGGCTTATACAAGCTAGAGAAAGGATAAGAAAAACCAAAAACATGTAGGACCTAAAATTATTTAAAAATTTTGATGGATTGAACACCTTGAAGATCCATTTTGTAGTGGCCCCTAGCTGAAAAAGGAAGATCTCTGGCTTGACTGAAAGAAGAGTAACATTTAGAATCTACTCCATGATTTGCTAGACTGTCTGCAACCTTGTTATTCTCCCCCCAAGTATGCTGAACTTTAACTTGAATCTTGTCTTGAAGGAGCTTGATATCATAAAAACTTCAATAATGGACCAGGGAATCGACTTCATAATACCATTAAGCATGTCAATCACCAATTTAGAATCAGATTCTACAATGATATTGTGCAGACTTAATGATATACAAAGTTTTAGGCCCCTAAGAATGGCCAATATCTGAACTTTGTTGTTGGTAATAAAACCTTCAAAAAATGAGAAAGCCTTAATTATTTGACCCCTGTGATCTCTGATTATACCACCTGATCCAGAAAAACCTGGATTTCTTTTGGAAGCTCCATCACAATTCAGTTTAGCAAAGCCATCCAGAGGTTTGATAATATGGAAAATGAGAAAAGAAATAGGGACATATGATGCAATATTTATCTTGAAAGATTAGATGATGAAGTCAAAGTTTCTGGTAGAGGACTTGAAGGTTTTATGATAAGCACAAGATTGAATAAGGTCATAAACTTGATGAATAATATTCTTGGCTACCATTTTAACACCATTAAAAACCCATAAATTTATGCAAATCCATATTTCCCAAATGATAGCAGCAGGTACAATGGTAAAGATTAATTTAAGATAATCTTGAATAGGACACCTTAACCACCAGGACATAAGAGCCATGTGAAGAGGAGAGTAAGAAATATGAACACCAAGCAGCTGAGCAAAGTGTTTCCATCCTGATTGATAAATAGGATCATTTAGAAACAAATGGTGCATAGATTCAGAACAATTACAGCAGCAACGACATCTGAACGTAATTCTGATCCCCATACCTTGAATAGTCACATCTAAAGGGAAAATATTGTGCAAACATTTCCAAAGAAATAAAGATATTTTTTTAGGAATATCTGGATTCCAAATGAATTTAAACACTATAGAGACATGTTTAGCAGACCTGATAATCTGCTAAGCAGATTTAAATGAGAATTGACCATCTTGAGTGGGAGTCCAATATGTGGTTCCATTGATGATAGTGGAATATTTATCATAAATGCTTGTAAACTCTTGAATTCTACGATGAGAACTTGAGCCAACTTGAGTATTACCACCCTTGTATTTTGCACTGTATAGAACAGACCAAAGGCTAGGACTGGTTTTCAGGTTCCAATTGAGTTTCAAATGGCTGAATTGCAAACATCTTCCATTTTTCTGAACCCCAAACCGCCTTCTTCAATAGGAAAACAGAGGTCAGTCCATTTCTTCTAGTGAAACTTAGCACCAAAATCCTTAGAATGCCCCCACAAAAAGTTACTGAAAAGATTATGAATAATTGAAATGGTCTTTTTGTGGGGCTTAGAGCTGCAATAGTATGGACTGAAATAGATGATAGGACATAAGAGATGAGAGTTCTTCTTCCTGGAAGAGAAAGGAATTTAGATTGCCAAGAGTCTAGCTCTGATTTTAAGAATCAGGTCTTTGAAATAGGAATGCTTACTTCTCCCATAATAAATGGGACAACCAAGGTATCTAATGGGAGATTTTTTGAAGGACAGTTTAGAAATTTTGGCAATAGATTTAATTCTATTAGAAGAGATGGAGTGATGGACAATGAAACTGCTTTTGGAAAAATTGATTAATTGCCTAGAAGCAATTTCAAATTTTTTGACGAACTTGATCAAATTCTTGATGCTATGAGGACCCCCATTGCAGAAAATAATAGTGTCATCAGCAAAGCTTAAATTACTTATGAGGGGGCTATTTCTAGGGAGAGAATAAGGTTTAATATGGCCATTAGAAAATATCTTATGCAAACCTTTATTAAAGGTTTCAGCTACCAAAACAAATAGACCAGGAGAGAGGGGGTCCCCCTGCTTGAGACCTCTAAAAGACTTGAAAAAACAAGCACTTTGACCATTGATAATAGTTGAAAACCAGTTATTTGAAATAATCCTCCAAATTCTATCAATCCAGATTTCAGAAAACCCAAATTTTCTTAGGGTTTTAATAAGGAACAACCATGAAACTCTATCATACTCCTTTGAGAGGTCTAATTTGATGACAACATTAGAACCAAAGGTCTTCCTACCAATGTTCTGCATAAGATCTTGAGCAAGGAGAATATTATCAGTCACTTTTCTCCTTTTGATGAAGCCAGCTTGAGATAGGACAATAATGGGTGGGAAAACTTGAGATAGTCTTGAAGCAAGGATTTTTGTAATTATCTTGAAACAGAAGTTACAAAGGCTAATAGGCCTAAAATATGTGCAAATAGAGGGGTTTTTGGACTTTGGAATGAGGATAATGTTGGTGCTAGTCCAGCTTTTAGGGAGTTCACCACCTGAAAAGAAGTAACAAACAACATTTATAAGGTCAGATTTGATGATTTGCCAAAAAGTTTTGTAAAATAATCCATGGTAACCATCTGGACCAAGGCATCCATCTTCATTAAGATCTTGGATAGCATTCCAAATCTCCTCTTCATTAGGTATAACATCTAGCATGAAGACTTGTTCAGTGGATAAAGAAAGATCAAGATCTTGAATGATTTTATATTCTCCATCAATGATATTAGCTTTAAAACTGTCTTCAAAGTAATCTACAAATGTTTTCTGCACCCCTTCAATATTTTCAATCCAAATCCCATCTTTATTCTTAACTTTGTGGATCATTTGCTGCAATGTCTTGGCCTTGATAGAGGTATGGAAAAGCTTGGAGTTAGAGTCACCATCCAATAACCATTTACCTCTCATTTTTTTGCCTCCAAAAGCTTTCTTCCTTACTAAGAGCTTGGAGCAGATTTGCTTTAGAAAGAGATAGATGGTTCCTATTAGCAAGAGTTGGGGAAGTTTCAAACATAATTTCATTTGATAGTACCTCATCTTCAAATCTGGAAATTTCTTCAAAGACATTCTTGTAGGAACTTTTATTCCAAGCCACTAGAGAGGATTTAAGCCTTTGAAGCTTGGCAGAGAATATTCTAAGAGGGTTCCCAAAAACCTCAACATTCCAAGAATTTTCAATAACATATTTAATGTCACTATGCTGGCACCAAAGATTTAAGAATTTGAATGGCTTTTTTATTAAATTAGATTGGGAAAGAATAGAGAATAGAAGAGGTCAATGATCATAACATGTCTTGTTTAAATGAGATAAAGAGAAATTAGGGAAGGCATCACTCCACTCAATTGATGCTAGGCCTCTATCAAGCCTAGACCAAATTCTATCTCTAACTCTATTATTGTGCCATGTGAACCTAGTACCAGAGAATTTAACTTCCAGAAGAGCCGCTGTAGAGATGAAATTATTGAAGTCTTCTACAGCTCTAAAGTTAGTCTCTTGACCACCTAACTTTTCATCACTCTTAGTAACAACATTAAAATCTCCAGTAATCAACCAAGGTTGATTATTAGAGATACATTTGTGCTGCAGCAAGCTAGCCCACAAATTAGCCCTTTCATGTCTGGTGCATTTTGCATAAACAATGGAGAGGAAAACATCACATTTGATATTAGGATGAGTTATTTTAACTAAAATGGACTAGTCCTCATTCAACAGCTCCACACAGGTAGTCCCAAACCTCCATAGGAACCAAATTTTTTTGTTGGCATTAGACAAGCCTCCATAAAAATTAATGGTTCTACGCAACTGATCAAGCTGATCCAACTTGGATTTAGGTTCTAAAATGGCCATAAATGGAAGAGAGTTAATCTTGAAAATTTTCTTGAGTTTCCTTTTAGAGGGTTTGTTAGACAACCCTCTAATGTTCCAACATAGGAAGTTTATCATTGAGAGACAGTAGGTGTAATACCTTTTGAGGTCTTGGAAGCAGCCCTAGTTAATCTCTTGAACATAGGATCAGGAGGCCTGCGTTTTGGGGCTGCTTTGGTAATCAAATCTGCTTTTGTTTCAACCACAGTAATTTTCTGAAGAGCCATTTTTTTGTCAAGTTGTTTAGAGAAACAAATAAATTCCTCTATAAAGGGGGGGCAAATTGAATGATCCACTTCATTATCAGATAAAATAATGGGTTTCATCAAGACATCTTGCTTCTTAGCTGGCAGGTCAGTTCCTTTGGGAGAAAGCATAAGGTTATCCAGAATCAACATGTCAGAGTTGTCTAGATCTTCGTGTTGAATTTTATTGATAAATTTTTGGAGGTCTGGGAATTTTTTTTTTGGGGTAAAGGTCTTGATCAGAGATTGGTTGGGAAGGTTTGATGTAATTGATTGGTCACAAAGGTCTTGGATAGGTTTTGGGATAGGATCTTGGATATTTTTTGGAGAAGGAATTGGTTCATTAGAGGGGATAGTGGTGTTATGATCAGTTTTTGAGGGAGATTGGTTGTTAAGGGGTAGGTTGATTTGACTTGGTGAAAGATTCGAAGAAAAGTTTTTGGAGGATTCACCATTGGTAATGAGAGGATTCAAGGGTTTGGGTATAGGAATTTTTTTAATGGTGAATTATTGGTTAGGTTTTAAAGGTTCAATATTTCTTGTAGAGCCAGAAGTTTTCTAAGGATTGGTATTAAAGGGATTATAGTTTTTAGGAGGTTTAGGTGCAACAACACCTGTAGAATTTATCAGAAAGTTCTTCCTATCATGACCAACTTTGAAGAAGTCGATGCAATATTTAGGGACATCTTCAAATAAAATGTTTTGCCAAAACCCATCTTCTCCACAACCAATCCAAAGACGATCAGGTTGGGTATCCATCAGATTAATCTTAATGCAGACCCTAGCTATACTAGGTCTATTGATAGAAGCAGTGGAACTGCCCAGTTTTAAAGGCTTTCCCACAACTTGAGCAATAGAAAATAATGAAGATTTGGAGAAAAAATGGATTGGTAGGGCTGGAAAAGAGATCCACACTGGGACTACAAATATTTCTTTCTCAGGTCAAAATTCGGGAGACCATTTAAATGTCCTCATAGGGCTTCTACCAATGAACCATTGATTACGTAACCATAACCTTGTGAAATATTCTTCATGGAACAGACAAATAATGATATTTTTTTTTATCCAACAACCCTACGAAAAAAGAAGCTTTAAGATTCATTGTGTGTAGGGTCTTACGAATATCATCGAGGGGAGATCTGCCATGGGAAAACTTCCCAACAATAGAAAACTTGAACGGAGCAGCCAATTGTTGAATATCTTGAGAAGAGAACTTACCATCAGGTTCTCCTTTGTAGGAGTCATAGCCATGCAAACCTAAGGGATTTTATGTAAATAAGAAGAGGATGTGTGTGTGTACATATTGTCATGTTTAGTAGTTAATATGTTGTTGGTTTGTTGATGTTCGTTGTATGTTATAAATTTCATTTGGCATTCGCTTATTGTAATATAGGGTAGTAAGCTATGTTTATTTACTATCGACAGTAGATGCTGAGAATGATCCACTTGAGATTCCTGATTTATTTTAGTATAGGATTGACCACCCATTATTATTTTAAGTGGGGTGTCACAGGTGGTATCAAAGCCAGGTCCTAGTGTCTTTAGGATCTGTGCGGATTTTCTACATTCTTCCTTAAGCGTTCTTGATGTAGAGACCTACTATTAGGACTACTTTGTTCATTACGCCTATATTTTTTTTTGTGATGTGTAATAACTTGAATGGTAATCTAATACAATTGCTCTTATTTCGGATGCCACCGAAGAGAGGTCGTTCAGGTAGGGCAAACAGAGGGGATGTGACAGCAACCGAAGTTGCCAATATTGTGGCACAAGTAGTAACTGCTGCCATTTCTGCGATGGCACATCAATCTGCATCTCCGGTAGCTCAAGCCCACCCAGAGACATCTACGTGGGAAAGATTACGGGAAGCTTTTTGAAGGGGGCATCCTCCAAAATTTCAGGGGGAGCTTATGTGGTTATTGTAAGTCAGTGGAAGAGGGGCATATAAAGGCACCTACGAATGGTTGAATGCAGTAAGGTTCAGAAGAAAATACTCGCCACCTTTAAATTAACGGGCACATCTTTCCAATAGTGGGAATCAATCACCACATCGGAGTAGAGAGGTGCAATGCCCATAGTAGATTTTTGGGAACGCTTTAACCGAAAGTATTTTTCTTTCGCGATCCAAACAGAAATGAGGAGGAGATATCTGGATGTGTCTTAAGGTGATCGAACGGTGACTGAGTATGAAGAAGAATTTATGTGATTGGAAAATTTCGTGCCCGATGAGGTAAATATGGAGGATAAGTGAATGGTGAAGTTCTTGGGAGGTTTGGAATGGCGAATTCGACAACACTTGTTAGGGAACCCATCATTACTGACTTTTATCGATGTGATGAATGCGACATTGTTACAGTGTCAGGAGTATCGTCTTCATTTAACAGGGAGTAAGAAATTTATAGGCCCGGGCTCATTAAGTAGGTCTGAAGAAGATGATTCCAGTGGAGCAAGATGGTATATGCATGATTATCAAGGGCCGCAATAGCATTTTGTTCCTCAGGACGGACATGAAGGATTTGCTGGTAGATGTTTATTTTGTAGAGAAATAGGCCATAGGAAGAGGGATTGTTCTGAAAGAGGTAGAGGGAAACTTTTTTAGGAGGTATTATAGGCCAGTTTAGGCAGGAGGACTTCGAACATGAACCCATGGATGAAGCGAGGCAGTTGGAATATGGAGGTAAAATGTAAATTATTTTCCTTTGTGTTTAGGTTATGCTTTGAGCGGTATTTGGAGCGTCGCATGTAAGATTTTAGTGAAGTGGTTAGTTGTTATATTCATGTTGTGTATAGAGCTACCTAGAATAGAGGAGTGGGCAAGTGGTGCACTTAGATGATATCTTTCGGGAGAATAGATTGTTTTGTGATGTGCTAGTAGGGAGTTACGATTCTGTTTTGGATGTAGGAACTGTCAAAAGGTTGTTAAGTAGTAACGGTAAAGCTATCGTTTTATAGATAGGATAAATGCATGTGTTTGTAATGTTCCAGTTGTGAAAGGACCTATCGTATGTCAATGTTTTGTTATGATGTAAATGTTTTTTGTTACTAAAGAGATTCATGGTTTAGTGGAATCGTTGTTGAGCTAAGAATTTTAGCTCATGGTTGTGTGCGTGCTGAGAATTAGGAGGTTGGTAAGAGTATTGTAATTGTTGACACCTTGTGTCTTGGGCATAAGGTGTTTTATTTGTGTGTCGAAAGACATAAAACTATTTTGTATTACATTGTTTTAAAGTCCTTCAGGAAATATCAAAATGATTCAAAAATATATTTTTTAAACTTTAGTCCTAGTCTAACTGATCTAAATCCCCGACAGAGCTACACAGTAGTGTAATGGGAGGGTTCCTTGTTTGGATTTCTCTTGCGAGACCTCCCCCATATGAAAGTAGAGAATGTCAGGAATTGAGAAGAGTTAAATCTTCGTACATTTCAAATTTTTTATACAACTTAGTAAGTTATAATGGATTAATTTGTTTTGAGTTCTATTACGATTTAAGGTTAGTGGAATTGGGTAATGTTTTTGCAGTTGAGCTCGGGTACAGGGTGTAAGGGCGCCCTGGTTAACTAGTTTAACTTTAAAATAAAAAAATTCACCCTTAGAAGTGGGGGATATAGGTATAATGATCTTGAGGGTAGGTGTCTTAGGAGCTAGTTGAGGTTTGGAGTACTAGGCTTAACTTAATTTCAAGGAAGAAATTCTATGTAAGAGGGGAAGTATGTAACACCCCGTAATTTTGAGGACTTAGAATTTAACTATTTTTAGGAGAAATAATATTTATTTAAATTGGAGAATTTTAAATTGGGCAAATGTTGTCAAAATTAGAGGATTTTATAAAGTATTTCAAATGACGATTCCGAGTGCGCGGTTGATCCGGGATGGGTCGAGATACTCGAAATGACTGTACTTGGGTCATATTTGGATTTCAAAATGTTTTAAGTTAGTTTGACTCGAATTGGAGTAAAAGAGTCATTTAAAGTATGTATTATCATTTAAAGTGTGGTAATTGGGAGATGAGGCTTAAGTAGGGCTCGTGAGAAGCCAATCTCAGAAAGCCATAGAGAGAGATAGAGAGAGAGAGAGAGAGAGAGAGAGAAGAGAAAAGGAAGAAAGGAAAGAATAGAAAAGCTTGGGAATTCCGACCAATATGCGATTTTGAGGGCGATTCAACCTCTACAACTTTGAGGTAAGTGATTAAACTTGGTAAATAATCTACGTGTGTAATTTATTTCCTGATTTGTGGATAGAAATATGGATTTTGGGTTTATATGTCAAAAATTAGAATTTTGGTAAAATCCTTCATTTGAGATGTGTATATGGATTTGAGGTTGTATAATTAGTTGGGTTGATATATTTAATGAGTTTTGACGTTAGAAACATGATTGGGTTGAAGATTAATGGTTAGAAGATAATATATTGGGTTTTTAGAGAAATAGGTTTCGTCTAAAATGAAGAATGGCTGAAATATCTGGTATGGCCGATCGACCGTGGCCAGGAAGATGATCGACCGCGCCTCAAGGGAAAATCCTATTGGTTGTTTCCCAAGGCAAATTCCAGAACCACGGTCGACCGGGGGTTAGGGGCCGGTCAACCAGTACTCTATTTTTAGCCCAAGAATGGGATTTTCTTTCTACTCCTTTTCTTTTGGATTTAACCCTTAAGGACCTTCTTAGTTAATGTATTATAGAGGGTTATGTCATAATATCAAGGGATTGATACCTTAGTATAGTAAGGTGGCCTTCGGGACAATTTAAGGAATGGCTTACAAGGGTATTGTGCCTCTTTTATTAAAGAAATGATTATAGGACAAAAAGGTAGTTGGATTATATTAATTTGATTATAGCAGACTATCATGAAGTGGTCATACTTTATAGAGATAGTTTATTTTTGCATATGTTCTTTCGAAGTAAGTGGTATAACATTATATGTTTTAGTATATCACCAAATAGAATAGTTTGTGTTTATACTTATAGCCGGGATAATAATTATGTGCATACAAATATAAACGGTGTGTATGATGTTGATTGTGTGTGTATATATATATATCTTGTGTATATGATAATTAGGTAGACATACCTAGCCTATGCTATCATGGGAAGTTGCGCGATGTGGGTGAGGACTCTAGCTTGAAAAGCAGGGAGCATGTAGTCCCCAGGTCATAGGTGTCCATTATGTGTGTTATCAACTATTGCTTCAGGGGTAAGATGTCTTTGGTATGATTCGTCTTATTTTCCAGTGAGGAACTATGACCGCTTCCCATACACTGTGACTTAATTGTTTACCAGGGCGGTGTGATAATAGTCTGGTGGCTAGTAACCCAAGAGAACACGAGAAATTCCTGGAATATGATAGCATTGCAGAGATTTTATAATTCCTATAAGTGAATATGTTATGTGTATTTTAAATACATGCTATGTGTACTTTATGTAGGTATTGGTTAGGGTTGAATGATCGTGTTCAATAACTTGGATAATGTTATATAGACCCTAAAGGTAATGTTCGGTGTCTTATTTATGTACTTAGAGTTAGTATTTGTAATAAGTAGCTGATGATGTATGTGTTGTGTACCGAGGGCATAATGAATCTCGACGATCAACATTGTCAAGGAGTAGAGTATCATGATGGGTTCCTTGTTTGGATTTCGCTTTGCGAGACATCCCACGCACGAAACATAGCACAATGTTGGGAGTGGGGAGAAGTTTTGTCATTAGTACTCAAATTCATGTGTTATAGCGAAACAATGCTTTATATAAATAAAGATGAGGTGGTCCTATTCTGATTCTATTAACTTGTTTAAGTAATAATTCGAAACTAATAAAATCTATTAATGAATTATGTATAAGCTGGGGCGTAAACTTAGGATATGTTAAAATAAGAAGTTAAAGGTTATATTTTAGGTAGTGGGTTACGCGGGTGTAAATTATGATTAGATTTAGATTGAATTGTCCTTAGAATGTGTCGGGTAGTTCAATTGAGGTTCATGTGCATACGATTAGGTGCGTGCTTTAGTTGAGGGGTGAGTTTGAGTTCCATGAGAGTGCGATTCCACTTTAATTATGAAATTGTGCATTTATAGTTATTATGCATTTTAATACACTTGCTAAAAATGTTTTCAAACCTCGCGATCTGACTTGTTTATATTTCTCTCCTGCTATATATATTGTAATATATTATAGGTGTCGCACCGCAAGGACGCCAATGATGCTTATCGATCCAGTGTCCTCGAAGCTCTACCAGATGTGGACTGTTGCAGGTTTTGTTATAGACGCTTCCTATCTTTTGTAGATCTGGTTAAGGATTCAATTTGTATATCGGGTTCATACCCAAGGGATATAGATGTGGTACCTTTATATTTTTCTACTCAGGATGTTGTATTGTTTGTGACCTAACAACATATTTGGGTATTTTCTTTTGTGTACTTATGATATAATATAGGATAACTTTATTTTAACTTGGTGTGTGTGTACATATTGTCATGTTCAGTAGTTAATATGTTGTTGGTTTGTTGATGTTCATTGTATGTTTTAAATTTTTTTGGCATCCTCTTATTGTAGTATTGGATAGTTAGCTATGTTTATTTACTATCGACAGTGGATGCTGAGAATAATCCACTTGAGATTCCTGATTTATTTTAGTATAAGGATGACCACCCGTTATTATTTTAAGCGGGGTGTCATAGGTGGTATCAGAGCCAGTTCCTATGTCTATAGGATATGTGAGGGTTTTTTATGTTCTTCCGTAAGCGTTCTTGATGTAAAGCCCTACTATTAGGACTGTTGTGTTCATTACGCCTATAATTTCTTTTGTGATGTGTAATCACTTGAACAATATTCTAATACAGTTGCTCTTGTTTGAGATGCCACCAAAGAGAGGTCATCTAGGTAGGGCAAATAGAGGGGCTATGAATTCAGCCGAAGTTGCCAATATTGTGGCACAAGTAATAACTGCTGTCATTTCTGCGATGGCACATCAATCTGCATCTTCGGTAGATCAAACCCACCCAGAGCCATCTACGTGGGAAAGAGTACGGGAAGATTTTCGAAGGGGGCATCCTCCAGAATTTCAGGAGGGAGCTGATGTCATTGTTGTAAGTTAGTGGAAGAGGGGCATACAAACGCACCTTCAAATGGTTGAATGCAGTGAGGTGCAGAAGAAAATACTCGTCACCTTTAAATTAACGGGTGAAGCTCTCCAATGGTGGGAATCAATCACCACATTGGAGAAGAGAGGTGCAATTCCCAAAGAAGATTTATGGGAACGCTTTAAGCGAAAATATTTTCCTTCCGCGATCCAGGCGAAAACTAGGAGGAGATTTCTGGATGTGTCTTAAGGTGATCGAACAGTGATTGAGTAGGAAGAAGAATGTACTTGATTGGCGAATTTCATGCCCGACGAGGTAAATACGGAGTATAAGCGAATGGTGAAGTTCTTGGGAGGTTTGGAATGGCGAATTCGACAAAACTTATTAGGGAACCCAGCATTACTAACTTTTATCGATGTGATGAATGCGGCATTGTTACAGGGTCAGGAGTATTGTCTTCATTTAATTGGGATTAAGAAATTTAGAGGCTCAAGCTCATTAAGTAGGTCTGGATTAGATGATTCCAGTGGAGCAAGATGGTATAGGCATGAATATCAAGGGATGCAATAGCATTTTGTTCCTCAGGACTGACATGAAGGATTTCCTAGTAGATGTTTATTTTGTAGAGAAATAAGCCATAGGAAGAGGGATTGTCCCGAAAGAGGTAGAGGACAACTTTTTGAGGAGGTTTTGGAGGAAGAGGGATTGTCCCGAAAGAGTTACACATAGATGTTTCAAAAATGATAGTTCCGATATTTTCGAAATAGATAAAACTGATAATTCCAACTTTTTCGAGATTTTTCTGAATAATGAAAATTCTGAGAATCCCAAATATTCCAAATCAGTCAACTTGGAAAAAAAATGATTTTTCAAAATTTATTTTTCCGATTTTGGAAAGGATTTTAAAATTCCAAAAATTTTGGAAAATTTTCCGAACACCCCTATTCCGATCCGATCCGACCGAAACACACCCCTACTCGTAACTCCTATATCCATCTAATTCCCGTTACTATATTTAGCTAGCCTAACGAAGTTATCACATCGAGGCCTCAAACATACCATGGCGTACACACAAGCAATTATGTTGCGATAGCAAACTATCCCTATAAAGTTAATACCCCTTGGTTCTCGCACATACCATGACACTCACATAAAAATCATCACTATATCCAAATAGTCCCAGTCCCCACACATATTATGCCATGCTCATTATTATATCCAAGTTTCTAAAAAATGCGGGGCGTGATTGAGGCGTGGAGGCCAAGCCCTAAGCCTTAGAAGCCTAGGCGGGCCTAGGCGTAAAAAGGCGTGAAAAGGCATTTAGGTCTTCTTAATATATTTTAATATTTTTTAACCATAACAAGACTATTAAAATACAAAAATTTCACATATCATAAAAATATGTCTGAATATATGAAAATTAAAATACTATCTGATTATTTTGGATAAGATAATGGTTCGGTTTGTAAACAAATTCTTTAAAAGGCGACATTGTTTCACTAAGGCATTGTTGTTTTTAGAAAAAAGTGCGTCGTAAGGTTTTACTAAGAATAAGGCGTGAAAAGCGTAAGGCAAGGCGTTTCTCCCAAGCCTTAAGCCTAGGCGGGTTTTTTAGAACAGTGATTATATCCAACCAGCCTTAGACCCTTAGCATACGGTGACGCACATAAAATTCTGCCAATATAGCCAGACAAAGCTAGGTCCTGTACATATTGCGACACATTACTGTAGCCTACTAGCTCTATGAACCGCACATACTCCGATGCTCAGGACAATTTACACATCATAATATAACCACTCATGATACTTATTCCCTACTCATGCTACTTATTCCCTACATGGGTACTAATCTTATCTCGTCATGTTATTACTTGCTTTAAGTAATTTTATATCATTGTTTCAAGTACCCTAGATCTCCACTATCTCTACGATACAAGTACAACCTCTCGTACTCTATTCTTAATCCTATATTTTGAGGAATCATACTAATTATTACTGACTCAATCCATAGCAACATTAACGCATTACCTTTATGTAAACATGTTTGTTACATATTCTTTATTATTTTATCATAAATGTCATCAAATGAACGTTTAAGTACGATCCACTTTTATTTTTCATCCAGTCTTTTTTCAAACTAGAAATTATTATATACTAGGAGAAACAACATAATACGTATCGTCCAATTCCCAAGGCTTTTCCCTTATCATCATAATTCCATTATTATAGAATTTATGTCATTTCACACATATATGATAAAATTTTATTTCTACATTTTAGCATACTACCACCAAAAATTTAAATTATAACAATATTCCTAATTACAAGTGTGGTTAATAACCATATTGTCATAATTCAATAATATATCGACATTTAGAAATTATTGTGTTATTTATTTTCTAACATTCTAGACATAAAGGTGAAATCTTTGCACTTATATAATATTTCATTCTTGAATATGTTTTAGAAAAAATTAACTAAAGTTACTAATCATGTTATCACCTAAATTATGTATCTAATTGATTTTATCTTAAATTATCAATTAGTTTTAGGTGATATTCAAATCCATTAACACTTAAGGACAAGAGTTTGGTATGTTCTTGCCTTGATTGTATATATATGCTAATATCTTATTCTTCTCTTTATTTTATCAAATTCTCTCTTCTTTAATCTCCCTCTAATTTTACCTTTTCAAGCTCCCAAATGCAATGACTATGTTGGTTTAGGTAGAGAGAGTTTGGAATTTTTTTTCTAGGCGCCTAAGGTTTAAGAGGAGTGAAAAATACCTAAACTTGTCACAAAAATAATCTCTTAAATATCCTACGAGTGTCAAAACTCTACCTAATGCATTGGATTATGCTACTATCCACTATAGTGTCTACAAGTCCACTATAGATACCATAAAGCCCCGTTATATCAATTTTGTGCCCACTATGATTGCCTCTTGCAGCCAAGTAGTTCCTATTCTCTCCCCCTTCCTCTCTCTCTTGCTTTGTTCCTCAATAAATCATATTAAATTCTTAATTCACTCATGCCAACACACATAACTCAATTATGCACATTTTTAGCCTTTTAAAAAACCTTAACTTTCCTATTAAGCTGTAACAAAAGTCTAATTGACCCTTTTGGTTTCAACCTAAAACCCAACCCAATTAATCCATAATAAATTTATCAATTAAGGTCCAAATGCATGTAAATTCAAATTCACACGACAATTCAAATTATAAGAAAATATGTAGATTCTCAAATTTTATTTTTAAATTACACTTTCATTCCTATATGAATATATTATTAAATCTTTAAAATCAAAGGGTATCATAGTCTTTCCTATAATAATAAGAATTTCATTATCATAATTTACTAATGAAGGGATTATGAGCGAGGAATGCCACATGGCAATTGGAAAGATATAATGATCAGGTCATCCAGGGATCACAGAGTAGCTAAAGATGAATCAAGAATGATAATGATATGTATGGTCGGATAGAGTTATAATGAAACTCCATTATCACAAGGATAAGATAAAAAACAACGGCCCGAGTACTTCGTACATAATCTTTAAAGAAGTATCTTGTAGTTTGTCGGTTGTAACCATTTATAATTTTTATCTTTTTATGCATTTGGTCGGGCCTCATGTCACAGATGATAGATTTTCCATTTTTATTGATTTTAATCTTTTAGTTGTTGTGTTTTGTCACAAAATAGACAAAAAAGGAGATTATAAGAGTATTCACATACTCATTTATGCCCTCGTAGGTAGTTGTCTTATTTTAGTTTCCAAAACAATTTGGTTTATTGATTTTACGTCTCCAAAAATATTCATCAACGTTCAAGATCTTAACACCGATTTTATCATCATCAGGACTCATTGATCACAAGAAGCCCTACACTCTCCTCACGCATTTTTAGAAAACTTTTGAATCTTGGTAAAAACTTTAGTGTGTGTAAAATGAAGGTTTTTGGTCCTTTAATTTTGAAAATTATGTTTTTTTCCTCCTTTAATTTTGCTTATTTAAAAGACCTTTTAAATTAAAAAAGTAAGCAAAATTTAAGTGAAGCTCGGCTACTTCGCTGCAGTGAAGGTTCTCCTTCGCTGGTAGTGAACTAAGAGTCTTCCTTTAGCAAAAAAGTCCAGAAAAATGCAGAGGCAGCTTCGTCACAGCGAAAGCCCTTCGATGTAGTGATGATTTTACTTTGTCGATCGCATTTTCTCTTGAAGGTCATTTAAAAAATCCCAGGGAAGATGCACGTCTTGCTTCATCACAAGATCTCTTTGGTGAAGAAATTCTTCATTGCAGCGAACCTGTCAACGACGCGTACAGAGACGCAAATTTTCTTTTTATGTATTTTTGTTTACGAGCATAAAATATTTATTAGAGTTTCATTCTTTAATAGTTTTATCTTTCGTAATTTTATGGGTTAGAATTATTATTATATTAGCATATTGTAGAGGTACATTTGTATTACATCAGCGTATTTGTGACTTTAGTTTTTCGCATATATTTTTTAGTGAATTAATTTCTAAGAGTATTTAATTAATTGACTAATTAATTAATGAATATTTTTGTCTCTACCATTGCCGGTGCCTAAGTATGGATGTGAAATGAGGTTGGTTAGTGTCAGGTTGGTAGCCGACAATAAAATTTATGTCAAATCTTATTGACGAATTCTCTAGTCGAAAGAATAAACGTAAATAAAATTAACATACATAAAATTAGATATGGTACGTGGAATTTAGGAACACTAACTGGCAAGTGTGAAGAACTTATGGATACCTTAAAATGGAGAACAATCAACATAACATGCCTGTAAGAAAGTAAATGGAAGGGTGAAAAGTCTAGAGAGTAGGAGAAGGTTGTAAATTACTTTACTCGGGAGGGAGAGATAATCGTATAAATAGGGTGGGTATTGTTGTTGATCACTATATAAAAGATAAAGTGGTGGATGTTATGGGGAAATAGATTAATGAGCATTAAGATTCTCTTAGATAAAATAATATTGAATATTATAAGTTCTTATGCACGCCAAGGAGCTTTAGATGAAAATGTGAAGAAATTATTTTGGGAATTATTGGATGAAGTATTACAACAAACTTTAACGCACGAAAATAAATTTTTAGGAAATTGACTTAAATGGACATGTAGGAGTAGAACATGACGATTATCCAAGGATATACGAAGGTTATGGTTTTGATAAGAGAAGTGAGGGTAAACTATCTTAGAATTCACTAAGGCATACGATCTAGAGTTAAAAAACAAATCTTTTTTAAAAGGGGAAGAACATTTAATAACATTTACAGGAGGAGAGAATAAAAACTCAAATAGATTATTGCTTACTTAGAAGAAGAGACTTGAATATATGTAAAGACTGTAAAGTTATACTAGGTGAAAGCTTAACAAATCAACATCGTTTATTAGTAATAGATTTAGCTATTAAAGGATTTATGTACCGAAAAGAGAAAATATGTTATAAATATATAAAATGAAAGGATTTAAAAGGATGCAAAGAGATAGAATTTAGACAGAATTTCCTGTTAAACATGAAGAGGAATTGGGACAACAATGTTAACAATATTTGGTCAAGAACAAAGAATGATATTGAGAAAAATTGGTAAGAAAATTTTAGGTGAGACTAAAGGAAAAAGATTCATTAAAAAAGAGACTTGTTGGTGGAATGAGGAAGTGCAAGATATAATACAAAAGAAACGAGTAAGTTTTAATGACTGACAAAAGAGTAAAAATCAAGAAGATTTAGAAAGGTATAAGAAGTTAAAAAGTAAAGTAAAAAATATTATTAGAAATACGCAACAAAATGCACTAGATAATCTTTATAGTAAATTAGGTACCAAGGAAGGTGAGAAGGAGATATATAAATTAGAAAAGAATAGATATAGATTGACAAGGGATATGGGTTCAGTTACGTATATTAAAGATATAAATCAAAATATATTAATCAATGATAAATAAATTCTAGATAGATGGGAAGAGTATTTTCAAGGATTATTAAATGAAGAATATCCCAAAAAAGATGTCGAGAACATAGAACCTAATATTGGAATGGTATGTTCGATTACTGAAAAAGAAGTAGATATATTAATAAGAAAAATGAGAAGGAATAAAGCGGATGCCCCGGATAAAATACCCATAGAGGTGTAGAGGGCTCTTGGAAGTATATGGGTAGAATGGTTAACATGTTTATTTACTAAAATTTTTAAAGAACGAAACATGGCAGATGAGTGGAGGAAAAGAACCATAATACCTTTGTATAAAAATATAGAGGATATACAAAATTGTGGTAATTATAGATGAATAAAACTGATGAATCACACTATGAAATTATGAGAAAAAGTTATAGATCAAATATTAAGAAATGAGTCAAGTATTTTGGGAAATCAATTTGGATTTATGCCAGGGAGATCGAACACGAAAGATATTTACTTATTAAAAAGTTAATAGAGAAATTTAGAATTAAGATTAAAAATTTGCATATGGTCTTTATAGACTTAGAAAGGCATATGATAGAGTACCTAGGGATATAATATGGTGGGCTTTAAGGAGGAAAATAATCTCCATGAGTTATATTAAAATTATTGAAGATATGTATGATGACACAAAGACTAGAGTCAGAATTATTTGTGGAGAAACTAATAGTTTTACGATTAAAGTGGGTCTACATCAAGGATCGATCTTAAGTCCTTCCTTATTTGCTGTATTGGATGAGATTACTAAGAACATATAAGAAGATATCCTATAGTGTATGTTATTTGCGGATGGTATAGTTTTAATAGAAACTTTAAAAGAGGCCTTTGCGATGAGAGTAGATACTTGGAGAAATGCCTTAGAGTTTCAGGGACTAAAAATCAGTAGAAATAAAACTGAAATTATGGAATATAAATTTAATAATGAGGTGTCTGATAGCATAATGTTAAAGATTGAAGAAAAAAATGATAAATCAAACTAATTAATTTTATTATTTAGGTTCAGCGATACAAAATAATGGGGATATTGATGATGATGCTATGCGTACAATATTAACTTGTTGGATGAATTGGAGACAAATAAGTGGGGTGTTATGCGATAAGAGGATAACTAATCAATTAAAAGGTAAATTTTATGGAACAGTTGTAGGCCAAAGATCCTATATAGAGCGGAGTGTTGGGCTTTAAAGAAAAAACATGAACAAAGTCTTCATATTAGTGAGATGAGGATGTTTCGATGGATGATATGAATTACTAGAAAGGACAAGATTAAAAACCATTATGCTACAGAAAAGTTAGGAGAAACGACTATTAACGATAAATTAAGAGAAAGTAGACTTAGATGGTATGGACATATGTTGTGTAGACCAATAGATGCACCTATAACAAGAAGAAGATTATTGGAAATAGAGGGTAAAAGAGAAAAGGGCCATCATAAGTTATCGTGGGAGGAAATTATTATGTTGGATACGTGCTATCGGTGAGATTGATAGTTTCGACGGTTGAATGGGAACGTAGGTATGTGCGTGACCCATTTGGCTAGGGAGTATGCTCACCTCCAACATATGTGTGTTATGTTATTTATGATTCGGGGAAGACACCGAACCATTTGTCCTTTGTACAATAAGAATTGTGACTGGACATGATAGCAGAGTATTCATGCACCGCAGTTGTGACTGGGAGGTGCTATATTAGTATATATTGTAGGGTGAATATATATATATATATATATATATATATATATAGGCTGCGAATAAAAGAATTTGAATTTAAGTAAGTAAAAGAATACTTAATCCGAAGGCTTTGAAAAGTCAAATTCATATTAAAGAGAAGAATGAGAATAATTATATTACGTATGGTATGGGACGTACTGGGTTATTATATGGGATAGAATCATGTTGTGGAAAATATCTAGAAGGAAACCTTAGCTAGGGAGTTACTCGTATACGTTAGACATGCACTCTAGATGAGATGTGAGAATATCAAGTGAGAGCCTCGAATCTAACATGTACATAATAAATGCTTAATTGTACTTGTTAAATACTTACTATTTTAAATCTTTTACAATCGGGGTCTAACCCGTTTCCTTACATATTCTCTTCTCTACTATATCTATATTAACAGGTGCCCAACATCAGGGACGTGCAACTTAGGGTGTAGATGTTTCATCGTGAGTTGCTGTTTCTGGAGATACAGACTTGTTTAATGTTTCATTTCTTTGATTCTTATGTCTGTAGTACTTTTCTTACTTAGGGCATGTTGCCTAGGATTCTATTTATTCCATTTACCTTTTCAGATATTGTATTGGATTTATGCTGGTATTTTTATTTTGGTTTGTTAGATTGGTGTTAGATATTTTAAACTGGGAAGTTTTATCCAGTTACATCTAATCTTGTTATTAATTATTCAGTTGTGATATGAGACTTCTCTATTGTTGTTCAGTATTGTGGTAATGGTTTTTAAATTGTTTTTATCATGGAAAAATGTTTTTAACACTTAACTTCATTAAGTATTGGGTGAGTTAGTTTTAAAAAGAAAAATGTTTTTTGACAGTGATGCTGAGAATGAACCAACTGTATATTCTATTTTAATTTAATAAAGGAGTAACTACCCGGTATTTAATTAGGCGGGCTGTTACACCCATCTCTTTCGAGCGTCGTCTTTGGAACCACTTTGGTTAACGTACTTCAGAAGCTTCACTTGTTTGAGCATTTTCTCAATCTCATCTTTCAACACAAAGCATTTGTCCGTGGTATAGCCATGATCTTGGTGAAATTCACACCATTTCCTTTTGTCTCTCTTGTGAGGAGGAGAACTCATCTTTTCAGTACACCTCAAATCTCTATCACCCTTAATTTTATTTAGAATTAAATTCGGGTTACCGTAAGAGGGGTGTAATCAGCAAACTTGTTGCCTGCCGACCTCTCTTTCCCATCCTTGCCCTTAGCTTTGTAAGATTTACTTCCACCACCTTCTTTATCATCCTAATCCTTGGCCACCATGACCTCCTCCGCATTCATGACTCTTTTGGTCATATCTAGGAGTTATGTCATGGATTTTGGAGGATCTTCGGCCAACTTCCAGAGTAATTTGCCCTTTCGCAATCCTCCCATGAGGGAGGTCATGGAAATGATTTCCTTGTAGTCTTTAACTTCAAGATTTTCTTTATTGAACCTTGCAATATAGTCTCTGAGAGACTCATTTTTTCCTTGCTTTACATACAACATATAGGTTGCCTTTTTCTGGGGTTCCACACCGAAGTAAAAACTGTGAATGAATTTCTCGATCAGTTGCTTGAAGTTCTCTATGGAGTTTTTAGGGAAGGAAGTGTACCAAACATGGGCTATACTAGTGAGAGTATTAGAGATTGACCGACATCTCATCTCATCAGAAACCGAGTAGATTTCGATCGCCGATTGGCACATCTTAACGTGATGGAAGGGATTTGTGCTCCCATCGTACTTCAGTGTGACAATCCGTGACTTAAACTTAGACGAAGTTGGGTAGCTCATTGTTATTGAAATAAATGGAGACTCTTCCATATATCCCATCTGTATGGGGTCTAAGTTTTTCAATGGATTGAAGAATTTTTCCTTCAGCCTCTGAATGGAGTTATTCTATGGTTTCTCAACCGCTTCCACATTATCTCCCTTGGCTGCAATAATATTATCCCCAACTCTTTCTTTGTCGGTTGGTCGTGATAAAGGTTCTCTGCCAACTATCCTTTGATGACTTTTAACTTATCTTTATTCCTCCCCTCAACCATATGGAGGCCGACGAAAAGCACATCCTCCATTTCCCTTAATGGATGCATTAATGCGTGATCTAGAGACTCGGTCTCATAGGCCACCAACTGGGCCTTATCGATTAAAATTCGACCACATACTCAACCTATCAAGTACTGATGCCAGGGATTAGCTATCTTAACTTGGCTTACCACTGTTTCCTCTACTAACTGGGACTGGATGCACTATATTTCTAGAAATCTCGTAGGTCTCCCAGTACTTGTCCTCATCATAACACTGGTCATTTGGGGATTACTGTCCTTGCTTTCTCAGATGCAATTGTCGGGTCAGCCATGTATCTGTATCTTTGTTATTGTGGCACTTATTTGCGTGGGTCTAGGGGTGTTCCCCTATCGCCAGAGTTATTTTCCTAGAAATCAGAGTTATTATCTCCACTATAGTGTCAATGGGTCTAGACATCATAGTTTAACTGAAGGAAGCAAGTTATTCTTGTATTTTTTATTGACTGGATATCAGTGAGCACATGGGCATTGTAACCTCAACTATCTATGACTAAGGAGGCGATTGGATGGAGCTGGGGTCTACGTCATGAGGCAAATCTAAGGCCATTAACTTCGGTGAATGAATAAAACAAATGGGTGAGCTAAATGAGCTGGAAAAAATCTTAAAAACCCAAATAGGAGCATTTTTAATGGTGATATAGATCCAAACAAGTGTGGAACTAGATCATCACCAGAGAATTAAAAGAGAAATGAGTAAAAAGTTAAGAGGAAGAAGATGAAGAACCTTTGTTCCCATATATGGTGCCAAAATGATGACTCTATAAAGTCACCATTTTAATAGGTATTAGTAGCTCTAGTTCAAGAGAACACAAAATCGGAGATATATATAACAACATAGTAATGTAAGTGAAGCGGATGATGATAAGAGAAAAGACAACATAATTTAAGTGGTTTGTCTATATCAACCTACTTCACTTTGAATATGAGTATGGTTTTTCACTAGATATGAGGCTCTAATGGCCTGAAATACACAACTCTCAAGCTTTCACTCTCCGCTGTGAATAAGACAAAGTTTAACTAGGGTTTTTTATTTTTGGATCCTTTTCTTTTGGGGAAGAAGGTGGGTTTATATAGTGTTTAGGCTGCACAATTCACCCCCAAGCATGCATTGAGAGTTCATTTGTTGAGATATCCAATGAGGGGTAGACATCTGTCCTGGGCATGGGCATGTAATGATGATGCAATTATTCCCCTCACATACTTTTATGATTTCATTATAACTGCCTTCCATATTAGATGATCACGCTAGAACATGTACCTCACATGGATATGTGTCACTCTATGAGGTCTCGACTAGTTTGAGGATGATACTTTGGGTATCCTGTCAAAGAAACTGATGATTAAAGAATAAATGTGGTCTTAGTTATTTGGAGGTTGTAGGACTAAACGAGACTGAAGTAGGGATAATACGCCTATTGAGGTGTCTTAATTATGTGGAGCAACTAGTATGGGACGAGACTCGTGAAGTGCTAATGCGATGATTAGTAGGTCTTAGCCCGTGAGACTGGTCAAGGCCGAGACAATTGTAATAAGGCAACTGCAGGAGGCACATAGTGCTTATCATGACAGTCTGTGTGGTTATCCTTGGTCGATTAGGTCCCAGGTCGGGACGAAGTTATACTGGGGTAATTCAATAAGTTTTGGTACTGTAGGAGACCTTAATCATGCATCCCCTTTCCTAAAAAGGTCAATCATTCAGGAAAATCTTCTCAACCAAGATCTTAAATCTCAGGACCAAGACTCCGCCAAGTCTGATGCTTAGAACATACCTCAATTATGAGGAAATGGCCTTACCAAGCTTCTTAGCCCTTAATGACAAGATTTATCACCCAAAAACATTTCGAGACTAATCTAGGACCAACCTATGGTAGGTCTTCAGCTTATAAGACCTCAATAAATCTTCCTCAACTAGTTTGGCATAGCAGGTAAAAAGTAGAGCATTGTTCCACTTACTGCCACTACCCAACTCCACTTGCATTGAGTGTTCCCATCAGCATTTAATGCACTCAACAACCATCTTACACCACCTTCAAATACTTTATCCACACTCCACCTTCCTCCTGGCATAGTCAGACCTTAGAGCTGTCAAAGTCATGTTGTAATAGTCCATTCGTTCTCTCTCCAAGAGTTCTACTATAACTAGTAAGCTAGTAGAAGGTGAAAAGGGAACAATCTCGATCATTTGAAGAGATTAAGGCATTCAAGAAATAAAACTTGAAAGATTTGTAAGCATACACAAGTGATTACATTTCGTTACACATTCACAACCCAATGTTGTGAGTTGATATTTATAACTCGGGTGATTTCCATTGTTTACACAATTTATACTTCTTGTTGAGCCCTAAATCAGTAACTTGTCACTCTTAGAGAAGTCATTATATTACTTCTTAAGATCCTTAGTGCTTTGACGAAGGCCGCAAGACCTCAAACTCTCTTGACCAAAGCACAAATGGTCTTTTAAGCATTAATACATCATTTGAAATCTAATAAACCAGTTCAACACCTTTGACAGTGGATGTAGGACTATCGGTTGATATCTGAACCACTAAAAACCTTTGTAGATTACATTGACACTTCTCTCCTCTTATCCGACCAAGGTCCAGAGGGGAGCACCTATGGGTCTAAAGTCACTAATGATTTTAAAACCCATCAATTTTGTGTCGCCTTTAGGAATGACAAGTTCCATCTCTTTCAAATACCGACCTTGATTCTTTCAAAATGGTGAAATATGCATATTTAGCTCATTTCTTCAAAGAAACGATCGCCCAATAAAAAATGATCCAAGAGAAACTGGTCACTATTCTCAGCATGTTCCCTTTAGTCATGGTGGTAGAGGAACCAGTCACTATGCCAAAAATCGAAAATGGTCACAGTCACTTGGTCACGGTCCGTGATCAAGGTGGTCACGATCTAGATTCATGAGCACCACAAAATACCCATGACCAAGGTTGTGCCCAAAGAAAATGGTGATGTAAATAGGGGATGAGTCATGATTCCAGACTATGATTGTAGGGGTCATGACTCTTAGCTATGAGAAAATCATAACACTTTAGGGGCCAAAATTCCTGCCAAATTTTTCAGGCTTATGGTAACGGTCCCCAACCGTGACTAATACCAATAAACTATGGTCCCGGTCCCCAACCGTGACTATATAGTGACCCGTACCTTTTGGTTTAAATTGGTCACCACTGAATGATCACAGCTCCAAACCGTAATCATATATGAGGCCTTATTGGTCACAAGCAGGTCACGACTCAAGACCGTGACCATGTATAAGGCTTTATTAATCATAGGGGGTCACGGATCAAGACCATGTCAATGTTTTAAGTATAGATAAAACCTAGTAGGGCTTTTTTTATTTCACCCACAATTTCTCTCTCCCTCTCTCGCTGTCAATTTCTTCTCTCACTATAACTCGTTGACACTCTCTCCCTCACCCTCACTGACGACTCTATATCTCCCTTGCTGGTAATACTCCATCTCTCTATCCATCACTCACACACACTCCAATAAACACACACATGACTATAAACACACACATACTCACCCAAGAGACACACACACATAATTATAAACTCTCTCACACACACATACTCCTTACACACAAACACACACAGCTATAAACATGCACACCCACCCACTAGACACACACACACAAATGTAAACTCTCTCATACACATACCCCCTATAAACATACGTAGAGATATAAAAAATCAATTTGAGTTCATGTGTTTATATTTTAGCTGATTTGTATTTGAACTTTTACCAAGAAAATTTTATTAAAAATGATATGTTCAACAATTATTATGTTCAATTATTGTATATGAATGTTTTCAAATCAAATTATATATTTGATATTATTCATTTCTGTTAAAAAATGATAAAATGATTTGAGAACTTTTCTTATATGGTATTGTTCTAAGAAGTTAATGAGAAAGTTTCTTTTATGGTAATTTTTTTTGGCTAATTTTGAACTTTTACTTGAAATCAGTGCATATATATTGATACCAATTTTTAGCTAATATTTTTATTAAATTTTAATTGCGAGTTTTGTCTTACTCGAAATGTGAGGATTTGGGTTCGTGGACAAATGCTTTTGATGGGATTGATTTCAGTTTTTTAACTGTTGTTTGTGGAACCTCTTCGTTGACGGGTCATCTTGTGAGAGCGGAAGTGGGGCTAGATTAATTGTATCAGCACCCGACGGCACAAATGTCGAGTACGCCTTGAGGTTCAACTTCAAAGCCTCCAATAACGAGTCTAAACATGAGGCCCTGATAGCAGGCCTCTCCTTGTCTATCTCTTAGTGTTTGCCAGATCTTGGTCGATAGTGATTCAAGACTAGTGGTGAATCAAATATTAGGAGCCTATGAGGGTAAGGATGAGAGAATGTCTAAATATCTTGAAAGGGTAAAGGGACTATTGAAGATCCTCAGAGAAGTAAAGTTGAAGAGGATGCCTAGGCTTGATAATGGCCGAGACGATGCAGTTGCTAGGCTGGCCTCAGCAACTATGACAGATATCAAGAGGACAGTCCCAGTGGAAATTTTGCTTCAACCAACAATTGAAGAGGAAGAGGGAACAATTGGCTCTTACTTAAATATGAGTAGGGAATCTTCATGGCTGGACCCTCTAATCAGATACATTAAAGAGGCGGAGATGCCAAAAGCAAAACAAGAAAGGAAGTTGAGATACAGAGCTGCAAAATTCACTGTCATCAGAGACACCTTGTACAAAAAGGGGTTCTTGCTCCCCTTGCTCAGATGTGTGCACCCGTCGGAATTCCCATGCATCTTGCAATATGTGCATGAGGGGTCATGTTCAAGCCATATTGGGGGCAGGTTATTAGCAAAGAGGATAGTAACCCAGGGATACTGGTGGCCGGCCCTGGGGAAAGACGCCACGGCATACGTAAAAAAGTGCGATAAATGTCAAAGAATTGCCACCATCCCTCACCAGCCCCATCAGACTTTTACCTCTATCAGTTCCCCATGGCCATTCGCAGTATGGGGAATCGATCTAGTAGGACCCTTGACTAGGGCCGTCAATAACTATCGATACTTGATCATAGCAATTGATTTTTTTTTTAAATGGGTGGAGGTGGAGCCGATGGTAACGATCACCGAGCAGAAGACCTTCCAGTTTATTTGGAAAATATTATATGCAGATATGGTCTCCCTAACACCCTCATCTCGGATAATGGGACTCAATTCAAGAATACATCTCTGGAGAAATAATGCAAAAGGGTTGGTGTCAAACAATTCTTCTCAACCCCAGGCCGACCTCAGGTTAATGAGAAAACTAAAGTTACAAACAGAACAATTCTAGCTGGGATCAAGAAAAAACTCAAGGAGGCAAAAGGAAAATGGGTTGAGGAGCTTTACGCTGTACTGTGGGCCTATAGGACGATGGCCAAGACCCCTACCAGGGAAACCTCGTATATGCTAGCGTATGGCTCAGAACCCATCATCCCCACCGAGATTGGGTTTCCTATTCATAAAGTCCAAATGTATGACCCCTAGAGGAATATTGAAGAAATGAGACTTAATCTAGACTTGATCGAGGAGAGAAGAGAAGACGATGAGATAAGGCAAGCATCCTATCAGCAAAGGACCGCCAGGTTTTACAACCAAAGGGTGAAGCAAAGGCCAACTGTCGTGGGGGGACCTAGTCCTCAAAAAGACTTAGCAAAAGCCTAACAAGCTCCACTCGAATTAGCATGGACCATATAGGGTCATTGATGAAGTTGTCCCTGGAACCTATTGATTGTAAAACCTTGAAGGGGAACCCTTTTTGAACCCCTGGAATGCAGATCACTTGAATAAATACTATCAATAATGTAATGTCCTATCATGCCATAGTTGTAATGAATGTGTTTCTCCAACAAATCACGGAATGTCAATGAGAATTTATATTAGCTCTTCATCCTGTGGTTGTTAATGATAGCATGATTATGGTTATTCTTGTTAAACTACCCTCGGCTATGATGAGGGCTAATGTTGGGGACACCCTCCATTTACCCTCAAGAAAGATGAGGGGGGACTTAAAATTTAAAACATCATTTGTTTGGTGGTAACCACCCTCATCTATTATGAGGGCAAATGGTGGGGATGACCCCCCATTTACCCTCTAGAAAGATAAGGGGGACTTAAAATTTAAAACATCATGTGTTTAGTGGTAACCACCCTCGGCTATGATGAGGGTAAATGGTGGGGACGACACATCATTCAGCCTCAAGAAAGACAAGGGGGGACTTAAAATTTAAAACATCATTTGTTTGGTGATAACAACCCTTGGCTATGAAGAGGGGTAATGTTGAGGACGACCCTCCATTTACCCTCAAGAAAGACGAGGGGGACTTAAAATTTAAAACATCATTTGTTTGGTGGTAACCACCCTCGGCTATGATGAGGGAAAATGGTGGGGACGACCCCACATTTACCCTCAAGAAAGACGAGGGGGGACTTAAAATTTAAAACATCATTTGTTTAGTGGTAACCACACTCTTCTATGATGAGGACTAATGTTGGGGATGACCCTCCATTTACCCTCAAGAAAGACGAGGGGGACTTAAAATTTAATACATCATTTGTTTGGTGGTAACCACCCTAGGCTATGATGAAGGAAAATGGTGGGGACGACCCCATATTTACCCTCAAGAAAGACGAGGGGGGGAGTTAATGGGATGGTTAATTCAAAATATCATAAGATAAATCACGCAAGGGGCAAGCATAAAAGACAGGAAGAGGCATTATATAATAAACCAAATGTTACAAACGCTTGTCCAACAAAAATAAAGTACAAAAATATTTATTACATAAAGAGGGTATGGGCTACAGATAGCCACCCTACTCAGCAGTATCAGTAGCCAAGGTTTCAACATCAATCATAGGAGTTTCTTCAGTGACCAAAATAGGTCGATCCTTAGAGGTGTCGATGCCTTCGATGTGTACTTGAGACTCTACATGGTCTAGAGCCTCGGTTATGAGAGGGTCTTCCATCTCCAACGCTTCAAGAGAGGGATGAATGGACGACACGACATCAGCAAATTTGAAGATGATCCACCGACAGGTCGTCTTAATTCCCCTCTCTAGGTACTCAAGGACAAAGTCCTGAAAGTCGTCTGAAAGATTATAAGCCTCCACGGCGTCGACCTCAGATTTTTTGACTGCCTTAGCAAGTTCTGCCTTGAATTAGAACCCCTGGTTAGTCAAGGCCTCTTCCTTTTCTTTGATGAGGGAGTCCTTCACATTCAGGTCAACCTCATGCTGCTTTGCCAGCTCATCTAGGACCCTTGCATGCTCAGTCCTTGCACTCTCCATCTCATCCCGAGCAGTCTCCAATTCAGTCTTCAAATTAACCTCATGATGAATGGACCTCTTGGCCTCATAAAACTTTTGTTGATTCTCTGCCATCCAATTGGTGGCTGGGGTGAAGGTGCAGACAGACTGCATAGAAAAAAACATGTTAAAAGGGGCCGAGGGAATAGTTAATGAAATGGTAAATAAAAAAGAATGAAGTCGAAAGGGGTACCTGAGCCAAAGTGTGCAGATCTTAATCATAGACCTTGGCTGGGGGAATCCTTGATAAGAACTCATAATCCGCGATCGAGGGTGTAGAAAATATTAAGGTTTTGGCCACCCTCAAGTTGGCTATAAGGGACAAGGGCTCAGCCTTGAGGAAAGCAAGATTCTGAGACCAGTAGGCACCCATGCTAGAAGAGGAACTGTTCCCCTCAGTGTGTGACTGAGACACCTCCACGCTCGCCTTCATTCGTGAGTCTGGCCGAGAGCCCTCAGGAAATTCGGGCTCCTTCCTTTTGTGACTGTCGCAGTTTGGCTCCCCTTCTGTCGGCCTCACGACCTTTGTCTTCTTCTGAGCCTGCTGAGGCTCTTTGCCCTTTTTCTTTCCCAATCCAGACAGTAATCTTGGAGCAGTCATCTCCCAAAGTTGGTTAGATATATCTGCAGGACGACCTAAAAATGAGACGATATATCACAATGATACAGTGGCAAAGATGAAACACTTAGGGCCCGTTTGGCAACCCAATTCCAAGGCTTGGAATTGGAATTGGAAGGCCAATTTGAATTCCACGGAATTGAAATTGGCCTTTAAATTCCAATTCCAAGCCTTAGAATTGGATTGCCAAACGGGCCCTTTGAGAAAATTAAAATTGAGCAAAAAACCACTCACATAATTCTGTCAGGGGGACGACCCTTAGACGAGCTTCATTGAGGAAGTGAGGGGTCATCAAATCTTTAAATTTGTAAAGTTTGCCCTCTTTCTCTTGTTCCCTCAAGTAGGCAACAATCACCCTCTCCTCCAAGATGAGTCCGGGGTCTGACCGCACTTTCATTAAAGGGTTGGACCATGCCCAGGGGACCATCGGACTATCTTCCACGGGCTCGTCCCCGATGGGAATTCCCAATCCCCAGAGATAAAGAAAAATATTTTTTACCAGTCATGATTGAAAGTATGAGCTATATGAAGGAGTTTCTTGTCAGAATTCCTAGCCCCCAGATGAAAATAGCCACGCTGCTTGGATGATGAGGTGATATTGTAACATGCTATGAACAAATTAGTCGAGGCTCGTCGATGAAATTATTCTTCCAAAGGGAGATATAGCTGAGGATAGTCCTCCATGAATTGGGAGGAAGTTGAGAAGGATCAACCCCAAGAGAAGACTATATGTCGACTATAGTAGGGTGCAGAGGGAACCTAACACCTACCCTGAGCATCTGCTCGTAAATAGTAACCTCCCCTTCATTCCCTTGGAAGACTCTCTTATCGGCGTTTGGGACCCTCATAGTCACATTGGGCTTTATACCAAATGTGTTCCTCCACAGCAAGAGGTCGTGATCCCCAACGGATGAGACATAAGCCGAGGAACTAGAAGTGTCAACTTGGTCAGCATCCAGATCATCACAATCATTCTCATGCCCCTCGTCCCCAGATCTCTCGGCCTCATCATCTGTTAGTGGTCCATCTGGAAAGGCCACCTGGAAATAAAGAGGGGACAAGGATGTTACAGGGATAGCCTCAGAAGCTACTGTGCCCTCGGCCTGTCGGCTTAGGCTAAGATTGGACGTCTCTCTCCTCCCAGAAGGCCTAGCGCCTGTTGGTGACGATGCTCTCTCATTCATCTCTCCCTCGTATGTCTGACTATCGTATGGATGAGCAGACGACTCAAAGGACTCAAATGGTACTATTATGGCTAAATGAATGGGGAAGATGGGTCGTACCCAATTAGGGTCGGCCCCCCATCTTCTTTCATCCTCCTCCTCTAAACGCCTGATCTCAGCGAAGAATTTCTCCCTCAAGGTTGGAAATTCCTCAGCTAATTCATAAAGTCTTCTAAGAATTAAAGGGAAGATCCAACACTTAAAAGGAATTTGCCTAAGATAACTACAAATAAGTTCACAGTTGACTAAATTTGACTTTTGGATCAAACCTAAAGAAATGAAGAGTTTTTAGGTTTGAACACTCAAGAACAGGAAGAACCCAGTTCGCCGAAGGTGAACGCTGGAGAAGGCAGAAACCTAATAAATGCCACAATAGAGAGATAAACCACCACGAAATGGTGGACGAGAAATTCTAAGAAGGCTAAAACCTAAGGCTCAGCCCTACAACCCTCAGAGTAAGGCGATTTCACACCGAAAAAATTTAAAGCTAAGAAAAGCTCGGAAAGAAACCCAAATGAAAGAAACAAAATCAAAATTGAAGACTTAAAAAGTAATCTACGGCAGAGGAGTTACCTGAAGATGAAGATGACGACTGAACGAAGCTTGATACAAAAGAAATCGTAAAAATGGCGGTGTGAACTGGTAGGGATAGAGAGAGAAAGCTTGGGCATGAAGAAGAAGAAGAAGAAGAAGAAGAAGAAAATGATTGTTTCAAAAATTCTTTAAATACATTGTTATCAGTGGGCCCAATAACCAATGCAAGACACATCCCACGAGGAGAGGGATCATTAGGGCACAAAGTCCCAAGCTGTGTGCAGTCGCCACATCTGGGAAACTGGAACGACGATGGACACCTGACGATATAAAACTTACAGCTGTCACTTATCCATATGACCACCCACTTGAGAATTCCAAGGCAACATTACTCGTCAGCCATACCAACAAACATCGATGGCTAAGGACTGGGGGTGATTGATATACCCATATATGCCCTCGACCGGGACGAGGGTGTCCACCTCCCAAACGAGGGCTCAGGACCAGAACGAGTCCAATGACCATGGCTCCGTCACAAGAAGGATCAGTCACGGACGACCCTTTAAGGGGCCGACCCCTCATCATGGCCTAGATGACCCTTCAATGGGCCGACCCCTCATTGCTACTTGGACGACCCTTAAAGGGGCCGACCCCCTCATCATGGCGAAATGACCCTTTAAGGGGCTGACCCCTCATCATGGCCCAGACGACCCTTTAAGGGGCCAACCCCTCATTGCTTCTTGGGCGACCCTTGAAGGGGCTAACCCCTCATCATGGCCCAGACGACCCTTCAAGGGGCCGACCCCTCATTGCTGCTTGGATGACCCTATGTGGGTACGACAATACGAGGCCCACACAGGGCCAGGCTCGCTGACAGTAGGATCTTTTCCTTAGGACTCACGCCATAAGCGGAGGGTGACATCACCACAACACGTGACTTGGGAGACGCTTGGAACAGTGCGCCTGAGACTCATATAACACGTGGACTAGATTGTTATAACAATATCATCCCTTCACGTGAAGGAATATTATGTCATCATTAATCATTAGTGGCACAGCCAGGTGTCAGCAGGGAATTGTTTAGATCATTATTCACATGCTTGGGGGGTACACTGCACCACCCAAGACCTATATATACTTCTCACCTTGAACCGTGTGGAGGGATGGATAATTTGTAACCCTAGTTGAAACGCTGCTTGTACACACAGTAGAGAGAGAGTGAGCTTATGTGCATTGTATCCAAGGCCATTAGTTCCCATATTTAGTGGATTACACACTCACAATGGATGTAGGCCTGATTGGCTGAACCACTAGACATCATTGTCTTCATTCCTCTTTTACTCATCCCCTTATATACACTTATACACATATACACATATAACTCCATGGCTGCCATTGTTATTACTGTTTGAGCTCTCCACCTCTTATTTGGTGGTGCTAAATCTCATCATCATCATCATCATCATCATCATATATATATATATATATATATATATATATATATATATATATATATATATATATATATATATATATATATATATATATATATATATATATATAGAGAGAGAGAGAGAGAGAGAGAGAGAGAGAGAGAGAGATGAAGGATATAGATTACTCATCAATTTTAGCCCCAACTCAGTAACCACCTCAACAAAAAAATTGTTAATATTTTGAAAGTTGAATATTAATGTCAAGAAATCATTCAAATGTCAATCACACGACTCTAGAGGTTTGTAAAAAATTTATATTGCACGATAGATAATGTATGTGGAATGTCTTCCTTAAATTTCATGGATGAATTAAATATAAAATTCTAAGAAAAAATAAACAAATAAAACGAATATCACGTGCCAAACAAAAACAAAGGAGGATGTGTGTCAGGAAGAGAGAGAGATAGAGGAAGAGAGATGATCCATCAGAGAACATGAAGCCCAAAATTTAAGGTGACCACACGCTCACCCTTTAAATAACATAATTGAAGAATACATTTTTTAATTTAGTTTGAAATATGTCAAAAATCAGTGCAATTACATGTGTCCGTTATTTAAGTGGTAATCCTTTATCTCCGCTCTCACTCTCTCCCCATATATATATATATATATATATATATATATATATATATATATATATATATATATATATATATATATATTGGGGTATGCCCATGCCTGAAGGCACGAAGATAATGTTCTAAAAGATTTATATTTAATTCAAATAAGTGTAAACAATTGAGAAACATTGCGCATAGTTTTCATTATTTATAGGACTATGTATCCTGTTTAAGGAATAAAACATACTCCAACCATAATACTAATATCAAATAAGTAGTATAAAATTAAAATGATCACACACAAATAATCAATAACTAAGGTTAATGTCATTGTACTCGTTAGTAACCAACTATTACAAATATTAGTTGAGAAAAATAACAGACAAAAGTTCACCATATTCGAGTATTAACCACAAAGTAATCCCAAAACATTGAGTCTACAAATAACTTTTCACACCCCACAAAATTTGACAGACGGGGTGGCCAGCCACCGCCGCCGAACTATGCTGAGCGTGAACTAAATAAATACCATTATTAGCATGTGACAGATATGAGACATAAATAAATTAGTCCATCGGATAAATAATTGAATCAATTTCAAATGATCATAACCAACTAAGGGAAAAAAGATCCATAACATGCTAAAACTACAATTAAAATCAATCTCCAATAATAATTAAATAAAATTTTAATAAAAAAGATCTAAAATAATCCAACTGAAATCCTCTAAATACCTTTGGAACCGAATGGCCAAATAAGACTTAAATGAAGTCCCATAATAGAATTATGATTGAAAAGTAAAGTTTAACTAAACAATGCAATAACGAATAACTCGAGTTGCACCTCAAAACGATAACTCCAATTATCCAATGCAGTTTTTCCCAAAAATTATCCTGAAAAAGTTAGTCAACGCACGATGTCGGCGATCCGAGCATGAATACACACTACTCCACTCAAATAGGATCCTTGAATCCGGACGGTAGCATTATATGCAATAAATATCACAATAGAATATTTAAATTTAAACGGGATAATAAAACGTGATAAATATAAATCAATAACTATCCGCAGAAATCCCCATTTAAAAAGCTACACCAATATGATTTTAAATTCCCAAGTCGCACGATGTTAATTACTTAAATTAACCACTTTTATTATTGTTCTCACTTTTTATTATGACGGTCCTCCCGTATCGAGTGGTAATCCAACAAAGTGTCACACTTTCCCTTGTCAATAGCCAACCGAATCTATTTAAACTGTCGATCCCCCACAATATGACAAGGTTCCAACTCACGACACGACATAAATCGCCCAAGATGACCTGTTTAAACTGTCGGTCACTGACACATTATGTCGCAACCAATTCTAATACCCATTTTTATCTTCGGCATTAATTCTTAATTTCTTAATTTCACAATTTATAAATTACCCCACCCTTTTAATCGATGTGAGATCCTCAAAAATACCCCTTAGTCCCATACCTAAGGGTACTCAAGTTATCAATACATCCTACCCTATGTATAGGATGAATTTCTAACATAAACCTCGACCACTCCATATGCCTAGGCTAGCGTAACGACGATAATATACCGAAAATCATCCCATCCCCAAAATGACCAACCAACGATAATCTACCCTCACTAGACTGATACCTAGAATCATCCTAAAATATAGGGAGAGAAAAAATGCCAAACAACCCATTATCACAATAGGCAATTAAATTTACCAACAATTTACATGAATAATTACAATTAATCAAACTACCAAACTACGCATAATAGACCAATTCCATTAAATCTTAATTTAATCTCATTTAATTATATCAAATTAAATATACCGAGTTTTCATCGTTTATACATCAAAATCCAAATTTCAGTATCTCTACACAAATTACATGAGTTAAACGCCCCCAACTTCATTTATTTCAAAACAAAGGTTTTTCTACATGCAACCTACACACACAAAACTCAAAATCCACTCATAAATCCTACGTATCCAAATATTATGAATGTTATTCATATTTAAAGATATCATAAAAATAGCCACACACTTTAGTGTTCACTTTATCCAATTAGATTGCTAATTGAGTTTAAGAAAACATTGAATTAATGTTTAGGCAACACTTAAAACATATAATAATAAAGGAAAAATAGAGTATCTATGCCTGTGATTAACTTGAATCAAAATCTGAATAGAAGGTTGAACTCCTCTTGAGAAAACACCACTTGAAACTTCAAAACTTGTGAAAGGTAGGGTTAGGGGTTAAAGATGAGAGAAATATGTTTTGGAAAATCTTTCAGGAGAAAGTTTGAGAGAAAAGTGAGTTTTGAAATCCCAGCCCCGTTTCGGTTTATTATATAAAGGGTTTAAGAGTTAAAACACAATTAGGAGTCTAATCCATCCATCCACCGCATCTCATTCGACTGAGCACACCTGTCGTTTGAACGGCAAGGCGACATCGTTAGAACGACAATGTGACATCGTTCGATCGACAATGCGATATGTCGTTCGAACGAGCCCCACAAATCCCAAAATTAAATCTTTTAAAATCTGACCTTTTAAATCTGATAAAAATTATTTGCTGAACCAAAACACTCCTGCGAGTTAAATATTTAAACAAAAACCTTATATCTTTTTATAAAAGACCCAAATTAATTCCCGATTGAAAATTTTAATAAAACCAAGTTAAATACTTAAAGCCCATTAATTCCAGAATTTTATTTTCCTCCAAATTTAATAAAAAAAAAAATTAAAACCCGGGGTATTACATATTTCCCCACTAGCAAAGAATTTTGTCCCCAAAATTAGACCAAGCATATACATCAAATGTGTAAATTCACGCAACACAAACTAAGGCTCACATATACCTACCCGTAAAGTATCATAATTAGGCACCCATACACCTAATCTACCCGAACGTAATCCTTAACAAAAATACAATATATAAAGCTAAAATATATAAGTATTTAAGAAGATATAACGTACCGCGATGCCCTACTAGCCACATAATCTATCATGATCTGCGTGAAGCTGAGGAGGCACATAACACCTCTCATAACTGAGATTGGTTAGTGCGGTGACCACCCCCTGCGCACCTGACGTTGTCGGTGCTGCTGGTGTTACTGGCACTCCCTGAACGCTAACTAGTGCGAGAATTGGAGGCCTTAGTCCTTCTTTCCCCACCCTTGACCATGTTGTCCTTGAGTGACTTGACCCTATTGGGCTTGTGCCATTTGGCCTTGTTGTTCCTCTTTCTTGAAACACTTAGCCGCCTTCTGTCCCACTTTCCCACAGAAAAAGCATTCACCCTTAAAGGGTTCATAATGTCTAGTATTTGCTCGCTCCTCTCCTTGACCTTGTTGTTCCTGATTGGTCCTTTGCCTCTTTCATGCTTGATCATTACGACCCTTATTCTCATTCCCTTATCCATTAGACTCTTATCACTTTCCTAGCTTCTTTTGGTGATTGGCCTTCTCTTTCCATAACAACATTGCGACATCCACCACCTGAGCATAGGTAGTGTACGTCAAATTCCCAAACACCATTTGCCTAATCTACCATGACAATACCTTAATGAAATATTTCAATTTCTTCACCTCAGTGCTAACCTCCTCCGGTACAAACATAGATAAATTGGTGAAATCCTGTTCGTACTAGACAATCGACTTTGAACCTTCCTCCAAGTCCATAAATTATCTCTTCTTCGCGTTCCTAATTGCATATGAAAAGTACTTGTTGTTTAATTTTATCAGAAACTCTGCATAACTCAACTAATCTCTCTCCTCTTATATGGTGGCACTCTCCCACCATTGTAATGCATCTACTGTCAGCTTAAATGTTACTAACATCTTCTTTTGCACATTTGTGCCGTCCACCATCCTCAAATTCCTCTCCATATCAATCCTCCACTAGTGAGAAATCGTTGGGTCAGATCCCCCTCCAAAATTGGGAGGATTTCCCTTAAAGAATCTGGTTCTCATCATATCCCAAGCTGAGACGGGTGTACCCCACTGTTATGACTCTAAAGTCACCCCTATTTGTCTCCCTATCTCCAAACTGGCCGCTATGGCCTCACGAATGATAACCACTAACTCCTCGGCCTCTAAAATAATCTGATTCCCTCTCTCCTGAGTTGGGGGACCAGAAACATACTCCTGTTTCCTACTACTAGTTCTCCTTGTGTTCGCCATCTGAAAAGATAGGAACAAAATAACATCAGACTCGAAATTAATAAGAGTACAAATCATCAAAAAGGAAATCAAAGATAAGCAATGCGGGCGCGAAAACGGACTTATAACCTACGAGACCTAAGACCATGCTCTGATACCATCTGTCACACCCTGCAAAATCCGACAGACGGGGTGGCCAGCCACCTCTGCCGAACTATGCTGGGCGTGAAACAAATAAATACAATTCTTATCTTACGACAAATATGAAACATAAATAAACCAGTCCATCAGATAAATAATTGAATCAATCTCAAATGATCATAACCAACTAAGCGATAAAAAATCCATCACATGCTAAAAGTCCAATTAAAATCAATCTCCAATAATAATTAAATAAAATCTAAATAATAAAGATCTCAAATAATCCAACTGAAATCCTCTAAACAACTTTGGAACCCAATGGGCCAATAAGAATCAAATGAAATCCTCTAAACAATGCAATAACTAATAACTCCAACTGCACCTCCAAATGATAACTCCAATGATCTTGTGTATCTTTTCCCAAAACTTATCCTGAAAAAGTTAGTCAATGCACGAGGTCAGAGCCCCGAGCATGAATACACACTACTCCACTCAAATAGGATCATTGAATCCAGACAGTAGCATTATACGCAATAAATATCATAATAGAATATTTTAATTTAAATAGGATAATTAAATGTGATAAATGTAAATCACTAACTACCCGTATAAATCCCCATTTAAAAAGTCACACCAATATGATTTCAAATTTCCAAGTCCCACGATGTTAATTAATTAAATTAACCACTTTTATTATTATTCTCACTTTTTATTATGAGGGTCCTCCTGTCCTGGGTGGTAATCCACTAAAGTGTCACACTTACCCTTTTCAATAGCCAGCCGAATCCATTTAAACTATCGAGCCCCTGCAATATGACAAGGTTCCAACTCACGACACAACATAAATCGCCCAAGCTGACATGTTTAAACTATCGGTCACTCACACATTATGTCGCTACCAATTTTAATATCCATTTTTATCTTAAGCATTAGTTCTCAATTTCTCAATTTCAGAATTTATAAATTACTGCACCCTTTTAATGGATGTGAGATCCTCAAAAATACCCCTTAGTTCCATACCTTAGGGTCCTCAAGTTATCAATACGTCCTACCCTATGTATAGGATGAATTTCTAACATAAACCTCGACCTAGTCCCATGCCCAAGCTACCGTAACGATGATAATATACCGAAAATAAGCCCACCCCCAAAATGACAAACCCGCGATAATCTACCCTCACTAGTACCATACCTAGAATCATCCTAAAATATAGGGTGAGAAAAATTACCCAACAACCCATCGTCATAATAGGCAATTAAATATACCAACAAGTTACATGGATAAGTACAATTAATCAAAGTACCAAACTACGCATAATAGACCAATTCCATTAAATCTTAATTTAATCTCATTTAATTATATCAAATTAAGTATACCGAGTTTTCTTCGTTTATACATCAAAATCCAAATTTCATTATCTCTACACAAATTACGTGAGTTAAACGTCCCCAACTTCATTTATTTCAAAACTAGGGTTTTTCTACATTCAACTTACACCAACAAAACCTAAAATCCACTCATAAATCCTACGTACCCAAAGATTATGAATGTTATTCGTGTTAAAAGATTTCATAAAAATAGCCCCGCACTTTGGTGTTCACTTTCTCTAATTAGATTGCTAATTGATTTTAAGAAAACATTGAATTAATGTTTAGGCAACACTTAAAACGCATAATACTTAAGGAAAAGAATAGAGTATTCATGCCTTTTATTAACTTGAATCAAAATCTGAATAAAAGGTTGAACTCCTCTTGAGAAAACACCATTTTAATCTTCAAAACTTGTGAAAGGTAAGGGCTAGGGGTTGAAGATGAGAGAAATATGTTTTGGAAAAGCTTTCTGGAGAAAGTTTGAGAGAAAAGTGAGTTTTGAAATCCCAGCCCCGTTTCTATTTAGTATATAAAGGGTTTAATAGTTATAAAACAATTAGGAATCTAATCCATCCATCCATCCACTGCCTGTCGTTCGAACAAGCACGCCTGTCGTTCGAATGACAAGGCATGTCGTTCGAATGAGCCCCACAAATCCCAAAATTAAATCTCTTAAAATATGACCTTTTAAATCTGATTAAAACTATTAACTGAACCAAAATGCACCTAGCCGATAAATATTTAAATAAAAACCTTATATCTTTTTTATAAAAGACGCGAATTAATTCCCGATTGAAAATTTTAATAAAACCAAGTTAAATAGTTGAAGACCATTGAATCCAGAATTTTATTTTCCTCCAAATTTAATAAAAATCAAAAATTAAAACCCCATGTATTACATAACTATAAAGTAATCTATATAAGGGGGCATGGATATAATAATAATGATACAAATAACTTTCTTAAAGTTGAGTAAAAATATATTAATTTCTTAGTTACTCCCTTATATTTAGATGATCTTCATTACCATCCATTTTACTTGAATACAAAAATCATTATAAAATAGAAGAATTCTATGCATACATGACAATTTATAGGTACGTAAAACACCATTCTCGAATATTTTCAATTAAGTACCCCAAAATATTAATACAACAACTAACTAAACCATATAAATAAGTAATTCACATACCTTTCATATAGTTATCAAAGATTTTGTCTTTGAGAGTTTAGTAGAATATAAATAAATAGTTACTGGTACAAAACGGCTACAAAATTGTGAACATGATGGTATGCTAGTTATTAGACCACATCAAAGTATTATATATTTAGGAACTGATACAATGTTTTCACATGATGCATCCGGAAATTTATAAGGAAAATGAATTTAAAATAATCTTATTCTCAAAATTGGATTGGGTATACATGCGAATTCGACATACCCTATGCCTTCAAATATTACATGAAAGTACCAAATTCAACATAAATAAAACATCTACCATGCTTTATCATGAGTAGTTACACGCTCTTAAGAGAAATCTAAAATATTTTTCTTGTGTCACTGAGAAAAAAAAATTCTCACTATGAAACATAACAAATAAATATATAATTTACTATATGGATATATATGTATTGTGTCACCAAGTGAGAGAACAAAAATATCTTCTCCTATCCAACATAACAAATGGATATATAATTTAACAAATAGACATAAAATCAGAAGGCACAGTAAATTTCTATTTTTTATGTATATGTATCCAAAACATTAGTGCATCGTGTGTACAACATGTCTCGTGTGTTGTTACGATAACTCAGCAAATAGATATACACTTGTGCATTACCATTTCACGCAATGAGAAAAAACAATCACAAATCCAACCAACAAAGGAAATGTGAGAATGCCTAATTTCTCACAATACTACTATCGATCATGTGGTTGTGGGGGGGGGGGGGGGGGGGGGGGGGGGGGGAGGGCTGGGGCTGGTTGTGAGCTCCCTCTTAACGATCTTTTAACTACTTTTTTTTTATTATCCTAAAATTCTAAATCTACTAAAAATTAAAATATAAAAACTAAAAAAATAGATCAAAGTTCTCACTAAACAACTCTATTAAATTCAACCGCAAGTGCCAAATGTGATGACTCCGAAGCAGTAGACAATTGAAATGTCTTGAACAATAGTTAGTAGTATAAGCAATGGTACTACATGCCTTTCCATCGTAAACCACTGAAATGTCCTGAAAAATAAAACTATAAACCACAAACCACTACCTCTGCTTACGTAAATTTTCGAAACCCCATGGTAAACCCAAAGCACCACAATTCCACCAGCTAAACCAAAGTAAATGGTAACTAATTAGAAACAAATATCCTCATAGTTACGAGACATGTCTAAGGCCCTTTAATTCTCCACAGAGATGGGCTTACGAAGAAAATCAGTTGGTTATTAATTGGTGTACTAACTTTAATAGTATGTTAGGTGAAAGATTAAATTGATTTGAGATACATATAAGACTCACTTCAAATCAATCAAACATAAATATCATTCCATTACAGAGAAATGAGAATGAAGTAATGTACATCCTTATGTAGTTAAGAATAACCATTAAAGAAAAACATAGAACCAAAAAAAATTGTGGTAATGAATCACAATATGAGTAAAATATAGGGATATTAAACATTGTATTAAGGAAAAAAAGGAAAAACTCGTAAGTTAACATGAATCTTCAGATCTAATCTGATATACTTATAAATTACCTTTGCAATAGAAACCCTCCTCCAATTTAGCACAGGGGCACTACCTCATCCAATGGAGAATATTAAACTACTTCCTATAAAACCAAATCATGAGCTATAGTGGAGTAAAGAGAAGTTTTAATATGAGTTGTATTCATTTATTTTCAATAATAATCATGCATTAGAGAATCGAAGATGAAAATTAGTACTTTGGTGCAATGAGTGTATGTTCTTGCGCATATACGTTTAAAAATTTCACTGTTTGAATTTCAGTCCCACTTTTAATAATACCACTATTAACAATTTCTAATCATGTCAAATAATAAAAGTTAAAAATAATCCCAGTCAAAACTCAATTTAATTAAACTATATAAGAATATTCTCAATCATAAACGTGGCTTAATAGTATGAAAGAAATCAATCTAACTCAAAACTTAACAAACAATAACAATTAAATACACTTACAAATCATATTGAGCTCACAATCTTTAATGTTTACCGTTCTAATAACTTCTACAACATTGGTCGGTTTCCTAACGCCTTGTGCTGAAAACAATACCAAAAAGCATCAAGTTATCATCACATACGAATATAAAACTAAACGATCCTAATATTTACCACATTTGAAAAATTATTTACGTTACTTCATAAATATTAAATTATAATAAAGATCAATCTTCAAACACACACGAACATAAAACTAATTTATTAAAAAAGAAGAAGATTATGAGGGTGAAAAAAATTTGATATGAAGTCACTTAGCCAAAAAATGATACCTTTTAATTGAAAACATAAAAATTATTATGACCCATCATTTGTTTCTCATTAGAAAAATTAAGGAAATTATGTATTTAGAATTGTGAGTATCAAGACTACTTAAGCATGATATCTTTCAAGTACCTTCCACAACCTTTACTCAATAGAAAGGAAAAATGAATGAAAAATAGTAAAAAAGTTAGATTAAGTTCAAACCAAAATTACATGCCTCACTTTCTAAATGAAAGAAAACATAGAACCATAAAAAATTCAGATTTCACAACTCAAAGAGATATTAAAACTCACGAGGCTAGGCACATATGAAGAAATGGACCCATTTTGAGACTAAATGGCAACCTGACAACCTGCAAATATATAACAAGCATGAACAATAAAACTCAACTTCATAGTAGATAAACAGAAAAGCTAGTCTTAAGCAAGGATGGATCATGTCATTACTAACAAAATTAAACTATATTTATTCATAATGGTATTAGAGCATGTAAACTCTTAACATGAAACCTTATCGCCCCCAATGCGGGATGGGGTCATCCACTAAATATGACCCAATCTAAACAAATGCATCTTCAATAATTTAAACCTTAGGTTTTAGTTGCTACAAAACTCACATTACTCATATAAGACACTATATCAACTATATCTCAGTTGAAGAGGAACATTACACATTTGTTACATACATAAAAAAATTAATATAATATGTCTTAAACTACAAAGATTTAAATTACAACTAATACAAAAAACACAACTAAAATTGTAGTATGCAAAAAAATGACTAACTTCAAATTAAAGAAGAAATAGGTTAATATCTTTAACTGTAACTTGCATCAACACTAATGGTGAGTTGGTTACTATCAAATAAAAAATAATTGTATTAGAATAATAACCAATAAAAAAAACCTATCCTACAGGTTATTACCGCCACTAGTGGCAACAGATATCACCACCGACAGCCATCATGAGGCTGTGTTCGCCACCAGTCATAACATATATCACCACACTAAAGACACTCGACATGAATATACATAACCACAACATCTCTTCCATCCTCGTAAATTAATGTCGACAAACTTATGGAGCAACGATCTACTAAAACGTCAACACCGACCATGTCACAAAACATTACCACAAACCCACCAAATAAATTTTCCATCAAAGGAATAAAATGAGAAGGAAATGGGTTGAGAGAAAAAGGGAGAAAATTAAAAAAATTAAAAGGATGGAAATAATTTCAACACAATACTGATAGTGAATGAAACAACTCACCCATTTAACCCAATCCTTTATAATAATCTAAAATAAATTAAAAATTCTGCAATTCAATAATAACATTTAGCACCAAAATTTATTCACTTAATCATTATCACACCCACCTCATTTCATAACCTCGCATTCACATAACTCATATGACCTCAAAAACACACAAAGGCATAATTGATATTCACAAATTCAAGGGAGCAAAGCCAAGTATAATAAAACATCACTTGGTGATCAACAAAACATAGAACTCCATAAGCATGTCGTAATTGCAAAGAGGAAATAAGTAATTTTCCAAATCATGTACTCCAAAATAAAGAAATTATCTATACTACCAACAACACAAAAGGTTAAGATACAACAACTTATATCATCATTTTTTATTGGATAGATTGATATTGTATTGGATAAATGCATACAAACACATCTGAAGTGCCATTGACTGCGGGATCTTTCAATGTAGTTCCATTATATAAAAATTCTATTTCAATTTTTTTATACATTAAATCAAATAAAATAATATCACAAATAGTGATTAACAAATTTTGATTTAAGTTAAAAAAAGATAGGATCCTTTTAACCGTTGTACTTCAACCAATGTGTGATTTGAGTGATTGAATTACATGGCATGTCTTTTTAAAATATTCAATAAATTAAACCTAGAACAAATTCAACAAAAACAAACATAAATTATATATCAACCATAATTAAACCCGTTAATAGAGAGGAAAAATGAAACTATATTAAAAAATTTAAGTTACAAATTAAAATTGTTTAACTAAATCTAAACTAAGCCTAATATTGAGAAGGTGAACTTGATCGTATTAGATACTTCAAGGAAACAAAAAAAAGAAGTAAAATTCATAGACCTACAAATATAATAATAATAATAATAATAATAATAATAATAATAATAATAATAATAATAATAATAATAATAATAATAATAATAATAATAAAGCAACAATTATGAAAATACTAAATAAAGACACTAAGATAATTCTTTATTATAACAAACTATGGAAAACAAAATTACTCTTTTAGGTGTTAATATGAACAAAGAGCAAAAAAAATTGAGTCTCTTAACCCCAAATAAAAATAAATACAATATAAAGAAGAAAAACGAAATTAAAATCGGGTAATAAATATAAAATAAAAACGATCTATAATAATTATCATGTGTTTTAATCTATTTTTCAAATTAAATCTTGAGAATGGATCTTTAACACATGGAGATTACTTTTGTGAACAAATAAAATAACGAAAAATATAGTAAAAGAATCTATATATGAATTTAAATTTGAAATTTTGTGCACATCATGAAAATGAACTCCAGTGAGAACTTGATTTATAAAATAGAAAATGAAAGCGTTAAAATTCCAAACCTATGGTTCAAAGGTGATATCTATCATGGATTTTACAGCTCTGTGTGTGCATGTGTGTGAGAGAGAGTACCAACTTACAAAATTATTTTTCATGGTCTGAAAAACAAATATTGTAAATTTTGAGTTCAGATATTGGTAGAAATAAATAACCAAAGTTTAACCAAAAGAAAGAGATACAAAAAGGAGAAAATTTTAGCCAAAGTTTAACTAAAATGTTGTAAACCTCAAGTTCAGAATTGCACAAAAAATTGATAATTCTTCTATTTGATCCAACTCTGTGAATAAAAAATATAGAATAATAAATATCATAAGTACCAAAAATATAATGATAAAAGATCAAGAAATATGAGCAATCCCTATATGCACCAATTATGAAATCAAAACCCAACTCTAAAATCTAAATTCGATTTATGAAAATTTCACCTCAAAATAAATAACTGAGATAATATATACACTAAATGCGTAAAATCTAGGAATAAAATAGAGAAAAAAAAGGAAAAAACTTATAATCAAACATGAAATCCATCCCCATTACTTTATCTGATAATTTGAAAAGAAAATTGAAATCAAATACATCCCCACCATGTGATATTTTAATGAGATTATTTCCCACATCTTCTCTACTACCAAACTACGAAGGTGATCGGATAAAAAAATGGGGTATCTCGGTTTTAGATCTGAAATGATCAAGAAACACATGAAGTCTTAAAAATCATAAATAAAATCTAAAAGCTCAAACACACAAATCCCTAAAAGTTGACATATGGTGTTTAGATTTATTGGATGATTGTGAATCTAGGAGTATACCATTATGAACTTTAAAATATAATTATGGGATGATTACCTGGCGGATCTAGGATTTTTGTTCAACCGGGGCAAAAGTTTTGAGTGGTGGGGGGGGGGGGGTTAGGGGGCTTGAGTCCGCGAGGAGATTTTTTGGGGGTTTGTTTCAAGTTTTATACAAATTATAGCTTTATAATGCCCAAACAACTACAAATTGTAGCAGACCTTATTTTTATGTTTATTATTTTAATTCCCAAGCAACTACAACTACAAAATATAGTTTTATAATTCCCAAACAACTACAACTACAAATATATAGTAGATCTTCTTTTTATGTTTATTATTTTAATTAATTACAATATTTTTTACACCCTCGGTGTTTTCTATTGTTGAGGACTTGTCCCTGATTTAGTGGCATTTTTCCTCTTTTGCAAGGCATTTATTTTATAAGGGCCACCAGTTGTATCCTTTTTCTTGGGGCTTGTTAGTTGGGTAGTCTCGCCCTTTAATTTTGACAAAATATTGTTAGTAATTGGGGCTGCCATTTCCCAAATATGGTCAGGAGTATTTTTAGGACAATTTACAAAATAAAGAGAATCAATAATTGTTTCTATCGACTAAACATAGAAATGATAGTAATAGTAAAAACAATTCATATAGCTAAGAATCTTACAAAGAGACTCTAATGGGGATGTCCCCATTCTGGTACATTAGAGAATTTTAGGCTTGATCAACTCCATAAATAATATGGTACCACTAGGTCCTCTCAATTGGTCAAACCTCTTCTTATTACTCGTACTCAATCTAGCATTAACTTTGGCCGAGAAGATCATTTTATCCCACTTTTGGGTTACCTTATTTTCATTGTGCATCAGTGACTCATCGTCTCCAAACTCCCACAAGATCGAGGTGAAAAAATAATGTGACTTCCATTATTGATTGGAAGTCTTGTTCGCATGTAAGATCTTTTCGTATAGTTTTTGGGTGACAAAGTGATAGTTGTAAGGGTTGAATTTCACGATAGAAGTCAAATAACACACTCAGAAGACATCTGGGGGTAAATCATCCTCGCAGGCAAGCCTCTAGAGAATAACTAACCCCGTAACAATCCTCCAAGTGTTAGGGGCTAGTTAGGTTTGGGCAATGTCGATTGAAGAAAGGATCGCCCTAATTTCTAGCCCAAAAGGAAGCTGAAAGCCTACTTTGAAAATTTGCTTATAGACGAAAATCTCATCTTTGTTCCTGATGTCATAGGCCATCTTCTCTTAGAACAGTACCCTCATATGTATTGATGGGTTAATACCATACAAGTGTTTCCAGATAATAAGATCAGTCTCTTGGACGTCACTTGGATAAGACGAGGTAACACTTGTGTCAACCTTAAAAGCTTCCTCCTCATCATACTCAACAACAGGAGCCTTTACACTTTACTCTCGGACAAAATATGCCTCTTTAGTCATTACGATTATTGGTTTGGTCATCATAAGAGGTGGAGGAATGTTATCTATAGTCTCATCATCAGAAATATTGTAGATTGGGGACTTAGGATACCCAAATGGATGAGATGAGGTTCTAGGATGACCTCTATTACTTAATTTAACAAAGTTTTTTATTCTAGCCATGTCAGGAGGAGAAACAGTCACCCTCACAACCTCATTAAAGGAATCAGAGTCCGTAGTGTCTGCGTGAAGATTCAAGCACTTTGATGGGTTATAACCCTTAGAAGATAACATATTGTCACTACTAATGTTAATAACACATGGAAAATTAACTACAAGTGTAGTGTGATAGTGGGGAAAGTTGGTCAGACACAAAGAGTTGGGTTCTTTTGCTAGAGGTTTTGAAGTTGGAGGTGTCAGAGATCTCTCTCGATCAAGATTGTCCTCGAACGTTTCCCACTCTCGATAGGTGCGGTCACGAAGGAAACGTAGATCTACCCAAGTCTTGTATAAACCTCTGCTTATTACTCGTACTCAATCTAGCATTAACTTTGGCCGAGAAGATCATTTCATCCCACTTTCGGGTTACCTTATTTTCATTTTGCATCAGTGACTCGTCGTCTCCAAACTCCCACAAGATCAAGGTGAAAAAATTATGTGACTTTCATTATTGATTGGAAATCTTGTTCACATGTAAGAGTTTTTCGTATAGTTTTTGGGTGACAAAGTGATAGTTGTAAGGGTTGAATTTCATTATAACAGTCAAATAACACACTCAAAAGACATCTGGGGGTAAATCATCCTCGCAGTCAAGCCTCTAGAGAATAACTAACCCTGTAACAATCCTCCAACTGTTAGGGGCTAGTTAGGTTTGGTCAATGTCGATTGAAGAAAGGAGCGCCCTAATTTCTGGCCCAAAAGGAAGCTGAAAGCCTACTTCGAAAATTTGCTTATAGACGAAAATCTCATCTTTGTTCCTAATGTCATAGGCCCTCTTGTCTTAGAGAGACACTTATTGATGGGTTAATACCATACAAGTGTTTCCAGATAATAAGATCAGTCTCTTGGACATCACTTGGATAGGACAAGGTAACACTTGTGTCAACCTTAAAAGCTTCCTCCTCATCATACTCAATAACAGGAGACTTTCCACTTTACTCTTGGACAAAATATGGCTCCTTAGTCATTACGATTATGGGTTTGGGCATCATAATAGGTGGAGGAATGTTATCTATAGTCTCGACATCAGAAATATTATAGATTGGGGACTTAGGATACCCAAATGGATGAGATGAGGTTCTAGGATGAACTTTTTTACTTAATTTAACAAAGTCTGTTATTGTAGCCATGTCATGAGGAGAAATAGTCACCCTCACAACCTCATTAAAGGAATCAGAGTCCATAGTAGTCTGTGTGAAGATTCAAGCGCTTAGATGGGCTTTAACCCGTAGAAGATAACATACTGTCACTACTAATGTTAATAACACATGGAGAATTAACTACAAGTGTAGTGTGATAGTGGGGAAAGTTGGTCAGACACAAAGAGCTGGGTTCTTTTGCTTGAGGTGTCGAAGTTGGAGGTGTCAGAGATCTCTCTGGATCAAGATTGTCCTCGAACGTTTCCTTCTCTTAATAGGTGCGGTCACGAAGGAAACGTAGCTCTACCGAAGTCTTGTATAAACCTCTGCTTATTACTCGTACTCAATCTAGCGTTAACTTTGGCCGAGAAGATCATTTTATCCCACTTTTGGGTTACCTCATTTTCATTGTGCACTAACGACTCGTCATCTCTAAACTCCCACAAGATCGAGGTGAAAAAATAATGTGACTTCCATTATTGATTGGAAGTCTTGTTCACATGTAAGAGCTTTTCGTATAGTTTTTGGGTGACAAAGTGATAGTTGTAAGGGTTGAATTTCACGATAGAAGTCAAATAGCACACTCAGAAGACATTTGGGGGTAAATCATCCTCACAGGCAAGCCTCTAGAGAATAACTAACCCTGTAACAATCCTCCAAGTGTTGGGGGCTAGTTAGGTTTGGGCAATGTCGATTGAAGAAAGGATCACCCTAATTTCTGGCCCAAAAGGAAGCTGAAAGCCTACTTTGAAAATTTGCTTATAGAAGGAAATCTCATCTTTGTTCCTGATGTCATAGGCCCTCTTGTCTTAGAGCAGCACTCTTATATGTATTGATGGGTCAATACCATACAAGTGTTGCTAGATAATAAGATCAGTCTCTTGGACGTCACTTGGATAGGATGAGGTAACACTTGTGTCAACCTTAAAAGCTTCCTACTCATCATACTCAACAACAGGAGCCTTTCCACTTTACTCTTGGAAAAAATATGCCTCCATAGTCATTACGATTATGGGTTTGGGCATCATAAGAGGTGGAGGAATGTTATCTATAGTCTCGTCAACAGAAATATTGTAGATTGGGGACTTAGGATACCCAAATGGGTGAGATGAGGTTCTAGGATGAGCTCTATTACTTAATTTAAGAATGTCTGTTATTCTAGCCATGTCAGGAGGACAAACAGTCACCCTCACAACCTCATTAAAGGAATCAGAGTCAGTAGTGTCTGCGTGAAGATTCAAGCGCTTAGATGGGCTATAACGCTTAGAAGATAACATGTTGTCACTACTAATGTTAATAACACGTGGAGAATTAACTACATGTGTAGTGTGATAGTGGGGAAAGTTGGGCAGACACAAAGAGTTGGGTTCTTTTTCTAGAGGTGTCGAAGTTGGAGGTGTCAGAGATCTCTTTGGGTCAAGATTGTCCTCGAATGTTTCCCTCTCTCGATAGGTGCGGTCACGAAGGAAACATAGCTCCACCCAAGTCTTGTATAAACTTCAGTACATTCATAAACATCTATGTAAAAGGTTTTTAAGGTTGGAAGGATAAAACAGGGAAAATGGATTATTTTTAGTAAAGAACACTTAAGAACATCAAAAACTATAAATCTCTAGCCTAAACTGAAATTATTATTACCAAAAAATGTAAAATTCCGATTGTGATGGAAAATCCTAATTCCTAAGCAGAGACCTAAAACAATATCACCAAATTCTAGAATCCCTAAAATGGACACCACACAACTACCATAGAGGATGACGTAAACCCCAAAAAGACCGTCAGAAAAATGAAAATGGAGAATTTGAAGAAACAACAATGAAAAGTGAGGGAGGAATGTTTAAAAGATACTTGAAAGAGGAAAAAGACCAAAAGTAATAGAATATGCTGGAAGAGATGACCAGAGAAGGCTAAAAAGGCAGAAGTTCTAGAAAGAAAAGAGTCTATGGTTGTGCTCTACTTTGGAGGTTGTAAAAAATGGCAAAAGTGACCATAATCTCGCCTAAACCACACTTCAATCTAAAAAATGGTAGTGATTAGGCACGAGAACCAAGACATGGCATGATGTGAAGGTTGCACACGTGGGCCAAATTTAACATGTAAATGACACACAATCTCTTCAAATTACACCTCCTATGGCATAAATAAGATATGATCAATAGTTGGAAAATACCTCATGATCGGATGGGACTTAAGAGCACATGGAGGTGATATGGTTGTTACGACTAATGACCTGACCCTTTTGTCCCAAAGGTAGGATTGACAGCTAATGGACAACTAGGTCACTAAATTCATAGTCTACAAGTCGTGCATTAGAATGAGATGAGATGCTGAGGATATTCGTCTGAAAACCATTTAGGATCAAATTTACACCTCATCCTTCGATCGACGCTAAAGGCTAAGGTCTACAAGTAATTGATATACATAAGTATAGTCTCGTCCAGATGATACATAAGTAACTGACCACTCTATAGTCTCATCCCATAGGTGAGACTAGTATTCTAACCCAAACCTTACATGTACAAGTATAATATCATCTGGATACACCTTGGCATCTTACCAGGCTCAATAGTCTCATATCATAGAGGATACCAACTTCATTCACATCCACATGGGTGTCGGTCTTAGATGACACTCTTATTACAACATAACAACCTCAAGCCTACGATGGGTGCATCGATCAAAGATGACTACCCTGACTCATATTGGTCTCCAGTATGGACCAAGGCATCATATATTCTCGATTTGGCCGACACCTCCTACCTTCGATATGTTCTTATAGGCGTGCAATGCATAATTGGGGATTTCGGCCATATCTACACAAAATCATTATTGGAAATTAATAAACCATGTGAGGGAATATTCATCATGATGACCTTACTTTATACACAGACAATTGGTACTCTCTCATAGGCCATGACCTCAGCTAGGCATGGGACATGTGCTAGGGTTGACACAGTGCACCCCTAACCTATAGAAGGCACATTATATCTTCTTCATTTAGATTAATACTTTACAAACCCTACTGTTAATGTATAGAATTGTGTTTAGGCCGAGAAATATTGAGTTTGTACCTTCCATGGGATGTAGGTCAAGGCCATACTTATGTCCATCCTTGTTCTCTCTCATCTCATCTCATCTCTTCTATTATATTTCTTTTAAATTACGGTTTCATTACATTTGTGCAATACTTACATCTAGGGTGAATCCATTGTATGATGTTAGTGTCATAACCCTTCATGTGAGTTATAGACAAGAAAGTAAAAATAAATTCCTATGCTTTCTATTTTTACAATGCTTGAATCCATTGGGAAAACATTCGCCTATTATTTCTGGTTTCACTATTCATACACTCATCAATCGAAAAATATCGAAGAGTAATGAGGTTGTACGAAGAGTCTAATGGTGGATTAAAATATTTCAATTAACATACAATATAGAAATCATATAATTATTTATTAAGACATCTATTCTTTGGATGATTATCCAATAAATACTTGTGAAGAAGAACCAAAGTTTGTCTTTTAGATGAGACTCGATATAGTCGTCATTCTTATCCTCTTAGATTATGATAGTAAATGTTTAGTGCTTTAAATAATAAAGAATCAAGATTATACTGATCTAATGGATACTTTACCTTTTGTAGAGTTTTACCACCACATGAAAATCTTATTGGTGATGATTTGTGAGATAGCATGAATGAAGGAGACTTAGAAAAATGGAACATAAATTTTGATGACTCATCTCCCAAGGGAGAGTGTGGTGCATGAGTTATGCTCTCAAGAAGAAAGGAAGAAATTATTTCGTTATTCAAGTTGGAATTTCCTTGTCCCAATAATGGGGGATAATATATAGCATTGGTCTTGGGGAGATTAGAAGACTCACGAAGAGGTGTTTGTTCCCTATGAATTAAAGTAGATTCTAATCTGGTGCTTAAGAAATTTAATAGCAAGTTTGTTTGAAACATCTATTAGTGGTACCAATTAAAAATCTGATACATAAATTATTGAACCAATTTTACAAACTTATAATGAATTTACATCCAAGAATAATGAACAAGCGTGTAGAGGCATATGCAGCCATTGCCCAAAAGTTCATCATTGAAGTAGATTCCTAGACCAGAATGATACACTAATAAAATTATATATCATCAATGGTGTAGGACTTTGGTGGATAATCATGATTGGTTCAATGCATGCCCTTGAAACTATCATGGGCTTCAAAAGACGTCTCAGAGGAGATTCAACTGAATTGGAACCTGTAAAGTGTGGAATTATTTTAGCTAGAATACATTTGTGATATGGAAAAATAGGGTATAAATTTATGGTGTCTACAAATCCTGAAGTCGCGATAAATTAATGTTAGTATATATTGATATACCGATATATTCCCTCAGCCGGGTTGAGGGTGTCCACCTCCCAGATGAGGACTCAGGCCTAGAACGAGTCCAATGACCACGACTCTGTTATAGTAAGGATCAACCACGAATGACCCATTAAGGGGACGACCCCTCATTGCTTCTTAGACAACCCTTAAAGGGGTCGACCCCCTCATCATGTCCCAGACGACCCTTCAAGGGGCCGACCCCACATCATGGCCCAGACGACCCTTCAAGGGGCCGACCCCTCATTGCTTCTTAGATGACCCTTCAAGGGGTCAACCCCTCATCATGGCCCAGAAGACCCTTCAAGGGTCCGACCCCTCATTACTTCTTGGATGACCTTATGAGGGTACGACAGTATGAGGCCGACACAAGACCAGGCTCGCTGCCAGTAGGAACTTTGTCCTAGGCCTCATGCCATAAGCCGAGGGTGACATCACCACAACGCGTGACTTGGGAGACGCGTGGAATAGGGCGCGTGAGACTCATATAACATGTGGAATAGATCATTATAACAATATCATCCCCTCACATGAGGGAATACTATGTCATCATTAATCACTAGTGGCACAACCAGGTGTCAGCAGGGAATTGGTTAGATCATCATTCACGTGCTCCATGCATGCTTGGGGGTACACTTCACCACCCAAACCCTATATATACTTATCACCTTCAACCCTATGGAGGGATGGATAATTTGTAACCCTAGCTGAAACGCTGCTTGTACACACATTAGAGAGAGTGAGCTTATGTTCAATGTATTTAAGGCCATTAGTGCCCATATTTAGTGGATCACACACTCATAGTGGATGTAGGCCTGATTAGCTTAACTACAATACATCATTATCTCCATTCCTCTTATACACATACCTTTCTATAAACTTATACACATATACACATAAAACTACATGGCTCCATTGTTATTACTATTTGAGCTCTCCACCTTTTATCTGGTGGTGCTAAATCTCAGCATCATCAGTTTGGCACCGTCTGTGGGAACGAGAAGACATCTCTTCCTTTATACATCTTGACCTCACTGGGCACTCTGGTGGTGAACCATTTCTCCCCCTTTGTTGAGCTGTTTCACCATTGAAAGAGACCTATTAGTGTTCCAAAGCTCATCAGTCTTTTGGCCATCCAGCACTCTATATCTCAAACACATGGCACCAGAGATGCCACCACCACCTTATCCACCTGATAGTGGAGTAGGACCTAGTTCCAGTCATGCACCACCTCAGTCTGAGATGGCTGATGTGGCTGCTGCCCTGAAGTCTTTTGTAGCAAGCTGACGGATTATGCAAGAGCAATTTACAGCTCATAGCCAAAATATACTAAGACGACCAGGAGTCTCACCGGAGATGATTACTCCAGCAGCAGCTCCAGGGCAGCATGAGACTAGAGGACCACCCAAGGTACCATGCAAAGACTTGCCACCTCCACAACGATGGAGGGATGTTATTGACCCCCGACATCTACGCCTGGGGAGGCAAGGAAACCCTTGCTCGAAAGACATATATGATGATCTGGAGGTGGAAGAGGTCCCCATAGAGTGCTGGGAGCCGTATGAGGTCTCCAGTAATAATGTACGACCTATTCAGGAGAGAAAAGGGAAGTGTGGAATGAAAAATCCTGACGATCGCTCGAGGGGCTCTGCTTTCAATCGTCTGAGCAGAAGGTCGGCCTTTGAGAGGCTAGGCCCAGTAAATGACCTACGGGAAAAATTATCCCGATCAAGAAATATTATGAGGTCTAGGAGGGAGACAGTAGATGTCTGACTCCACGGGGGCCGACCCCATGGACATGACGATGGTTAGGGGGAAGTAAAGCGCAGACATAGGCTTGTTGCAGCAGAAACCTACGCCCACCTCAAAGAGGAGACAGGGAATAATATCGGCCAATCCGACCCTATGAGATTGGTGATATTATGAAGAGTCGGGACCCTCTTCAGAGAGGATACTCCATAGGCTCACCCTTTGTGGCGAAGATAGTCAACTTCCCAATGCCATCCAAGTTTAAGCCACCGATGGTCACCCCACGATATGACGGGAGTACCAACCCTGTCCATCATATTGAGATGCACCAATCAGCGGTAGACATATACTCTATCTCAAATGAGATGAGGTGTCATGCCTTTTCTGGCACTTTGATAGGGGCTGTACATGTTTGGTATATGTCTCTTCCAAAGAACTCCATTGAAAGCTTTAAGCAATTAGCAGCCCGATTTATCCATAAATTTTGCTTTGGAGTGAGGGCACATAATAAGACCACACACCTTCTCTATGGTAAGAAGGGGAAGAATGAGAGCCAAAGAGACTACATAGATAGATTTAACTAAGAAAATTTGGAGGTCGAAGATTATGAGGAAAGCATAGCCATGACAGCCCTCATTGGAGGACTCCAGAGGGGGAAGCTTTTATGGAAGCTTACCGAACACCCTCCAAAGATAATGGCTGAATTGCAGTCGACAACAGGAAAGGTGATGAACGCCGAAGAGGTGATGGCCGTAAAATACGAAGATAAAAAAAGGAGGCACTAGTGGGGGTAAGTACTAGAAAAAGAACAAAGAAGGGAACAAGAGATCTGCAAATGACAAGTTTGCTGATTACACCCCTCTAACAGTCAATTGCGAGCACATTCTGAATGAGATAAAGAGCGACCAATCCTTTAAGTTTCCTGAGAAGTTGAGGGCATCCCCCACAAGAGGAACAAAAACCCTTGGTATGAATTTCAGCAAGACCATGTCCATGTGAACAATAAGTTTTTTGCTCTGAAAGATGAAATTAAGAAAATGTTAAAAGAAGGAAAGTTAAGGAAATAGGTGGACAGGAGTGCCTTTAAGAGGGGCCAAGGGGACGACCCCGGGAAGAAGAGAGGTGATAAGTGCAGAGAAGACCCTCCCAATAGAAGGGACGACCATTCGGATGATGAGGACGACCCTGACCTCTAAGAGATGACCACGGCCCTATAAAAAGACTTAACATGATCTCACTTGGTGTTGGGATGATCTTCGGGGGACTAGCAGGAGGAGGATCAGAGGTCGCCTACAGGAAGGCCCATGTAGCTAAAGCCAGGGCAGTGACCAAAGCTGTACACTCAACCTCTATAGAAGTAAAGTCAAAAAAGAGGAAGAAAGTTGATATGGATACCTTGATAGTGGGGTTCTCAAGAATGGACTTCAAAGGCCTCTTAGCCCCACATGATGACCCTCTCGTCATCACTACCAGGGTACACGGATGCGAGGTGCCGAGGATCTTGGTAGATAGGGGTAGTTCTGCAGATGTGATGTTCTGGTCGTGCTTTAAATCCTAAGGTCTCAGTCTTGCCAGACTCGTCACATACTATCACCCCTTGATTGGTTTTAGTGGGGAAAAGCTCATCCTCTAGGTGTTTATGAGGCCGAAGTTAGGATGGGAAATGAGTGCCCGAGATAGCTTACCAAGAAGGTCAAAATTTTCATTATGGATGAACACATCTTCTCATCCTACAACATTATACTGGGGAGGGTGGACCTTATGGAATTTGAGGCCTTGCTGTCCATGATTCACCAAATGATAAAAATTTTGACCCCTTACGGGGTAGGGGAAGTTCAAGGAGACCAGACGACAGTACGGGAATGTTACTTCAATTTTGTCAAAGAAAGAGGGGCATATAAGAAGGTAACAACTACTTACAATATTGACACCCTCGACCCCATGTATGAGAAAAAACTGAAGAAAGGGGAAGCCGCGAAAGAGGTAGAATCCATCTTCCGTAATGAGGATGAGCTGGAAAAAATCGTCCAAGTTGGTTAAGCTCTAAAGACAGACATAAAAAAAGACCTCATCAAGCTTCTAAGGAGAAGACAAAACGTCTTTGCATGGAGTCACGTAGATATGCCGAGGATCGACCCAAAATCATGAGCCACAAGCTCAACATGGTAGAGGGTGCAAAGCCAGTGAAACAGAAGAGGAGAATTTATTCTCAAGAAAAGTATGAGGTCATTAGGGATGAGGTCAAGAAGCTAGAATATTGAGAGTTTATCAGGGAGTTCATCTATCCCGATTGGCTATCCAATGCAGTCATAGCCCCTCATTCGTATCGAATTATGCATTTAATTACCCTCGAACTTAGGCTTTTTAGCTCCCTCGGGTACTTTAATGCCTATAATTATGCTAGTTAATCAAACAACCTCCGTTTCATATGCTAAAATGTTATTCGAGGTAATATTGAGTTATTATAGGTATTAAAGTGCTTAGTATGAAGTTTGGGCGCGTTTCGGTAAATTTTCGTCGCGATTCGCACGTTTTGGGGCATTTTCATAATTTCACACTTCGAAATTTTTGCCCGAATATTCACAGAAGTTGTAGGCCTCGGGCCAAGCTTCACGTGGCCGTGAACGGTGCTCGAATTGGATTCCAAACGAAGGAAACACAGACCTTTAATCGGGAAATAAATATAAGGATTTAATTTATTAATATTATATTAATATTTTAACAATTCATTTAATTACCTCCATGCCCCTTTCTCTTTCAATTTGCAGGAGACTCCATGGGAGATTTTTGGCTTTGGCTCGGGTTTTGCTCGGGTTTTGGGTTCACCCAAAATTGGTGCTTTTTGTCCGAAATTGAAGCTGGGGTCGCATACGGAACTAGTTGTGGGTCGTTTGGCTCGGGTTTTTGGAATACCCACTTTGGTATTTTCTTGGTTTTTGGCATTTTTGGTGGGTTTTGGTTTGAGCCATTTGGTACTTCGTTTCGGACATGGGTTTTGACAATTTACATGGTTCGAGAGTGGGCCACACACACACGTGCTTGGATCGTTTTTTTTGTCCCATTTCGCAAATGGGTTTTGGAGCTTTGGCTGCAGCTGTTGTGCGTGGGGGTTTTCGCAGGCGCGGTCGACCGGCCATGCTCCGACAGTCGACCGGTGTTTTGGACTTTGACTTCGAAGTTTGGCAGTGTGCTCCCCCTTCTCGCGCGGTCGACCGGCCACCACGCGCTTTTTCTCTTACCCCTTCCTTTCCTTTTTCTATTTCTATTTTTCCTTTTTCTATCTTTGTTAAACCAAGACTTATCCCTTTTTATTTTCTTATTTCTTTTTCTTTTCTTATTTTATTACCACTTAGTATAAAAGAATCCCTTTGTTTATTTTTGGAGATATCTTGTAATTTAATTAGTTTTTAGGTTAGAAATTGAGAGCTTCTCTCTCTTATGTCTTTTTTCCCATTTTTTGGTTTGTAAAGCACTATTCCTTCTCCTCCATTAATGTAAGTCCCAATCTTATTTATGATTTGTTCCTTTTATTTATTGCTTTGTTAATTTAATGCCTAGTTAATTAGTGTAATTTATTTATTTCTTGTTTTAATTATTAATTAGTTGTTTAATTTAGTTTAATCATGTTGTGTGAGTAGTTTTATAAGGTTTGGGTCGTGTGTCCACCATTAATGGGCGTCGAGCTCCGAAAATTAGGTTTTGTGTAAAATTATATTTAATTGAGACCTCGCGTATTAAAATGGGATTATTATGCGTTTAACTTTCTTTGTCACGCAACGTTAGTTTTTAAAGTGATAATCTAATTTTAAGACGCATGTCACCATTTTTTATTAAATATTTAATTTCGCATCGTTGTTTCAAATTCCTTCATGTGTGATGTTTATGATTAATTAAAAATGCTCGATTAAATATTTTCGAATCGAAATTCTAATTCCGCGTGTTTAGCCCATGGCGGGTACGTGACCTCGACCCTCGTTTTATTAATTATTGTTTAGACTTAACTTCTTATTTTTCCTTTTATTTACAACCACCCATCACCTTTTACATTTTTATTCTTGAAATAATAAATCGATTAAAATCTGTTGAACACTCCCTGTGGATTTGATACCCGACTTACCGCTATACTTGTATCGCAAGTGCAGTCGTAATTTAGGTTTTTTTGTGTTAACGCGGTGAAATGAATTCAACGATTAGCGTTTTGACACGACGCTACTTTTCACGCTTGATCAAATTGGCACCGTTGCCGGGGATGATTTGATTTGAATCTTAATTGGTTTAGTGCTTTGATCCCGAAAACTTGCTCGATCAAAATGGCGTCGTTGTCGGGGATGATTTGCTTTGAATCTTAATTGGTTTAGTGCTTTGATCCCGACAACTTTCTTGATCAAAATGGCATTGTTGTCGGGGACTGTTTTGTTAAAGATTGTAATTGTCTTATTATTTCGTAGTATTTTTTCTTTTGTATTTGTATTCTTTGTTTTAACCTTTTTTGCAGGATTTCTACATTTGAGTGCCAAGAACTGCTTGAATTTTTCCGTGCGCACATCCTCTTTGTGGAAATATCCATATCGAGCCTTTATTGGGGTAAGCATGCCTTATTCCAATCCTTTCGGTAATCATTATGATAATTCTCAAAATTCTCGTACTCCTATGACTTTTGGTCAATACTTAGAGTCCCAAAAAATTGCAAATTGAAAAATTACTTTAGGTGAGTATTACAAAAGTCAAGCTTTGGAGTGCGTGTATTTTGAGGAGGAGGATAACGATTTTGGGCCTCTAATTCCTTATAATAGGAATGTTGAAACTAAAATCTATAGCTTTCAAAATTCTTATAATAATGAGTTTGAGTATAGTTCCGATAATAATGTTCAAACTTCTCATTGCCAAGAATTCGCACCTCGGCCTATGACTTTCGGCGAGGGTTTGCTCATGCTTGAGAATGAGAGGTATGAAGACCATTATCGGGAAGAAAACCTTCTGTGGGAACATGAATTGGATTTATTATTTGAATCCGACGACCATTTTTCTTCTGAAACTTTTGAAGTCGAGGAATGTTTTGAACCAAATGAGGATTTTTTGCCTACTTTGGAACAAACCATTCTTGACTTAGCCCGTGGTTTAATAGATAATGAAAGTGAGGATCAAATGGTTGTAGTATCCATTTGAAATGAAATGATTTCGTCTTTGGATCCCAAAGAAATAAGTTTCATTGAAAATGATCCTATCTCTTTCGAAATTCCAACTTTGAGTGATGATAACTCATCTCTTGAGTTTGAATTTCTTTCCTCCACTTTTCATTCTCCATTATCACACCGTCTCAAGTACCCGATGAATTGGTGTCGAACTTTAAAACGTTCAACCCTTTCACCGACGAGGAGTATTTGCTCGAGTTGCTCTCCATGAAGGCATCTTTGCCTCCATGTGCGCCCCCTCCCATTCTAATTGAAAAAAAATCAGGAGAATTTTTTTTTTTTTGGTCCCCTTGTGTATTTGTCACCCGTCCTATCCAAATCCCCCATCCTCCCTCCCAAATTTTTATTTGGGGAGGGTTCACCTTTTTCACCACACACATGCCTTCCGTTGTTTGAATGAAAATCCTATTTTTTGGGAGGCATGCATGAAATGGAGGGTCCAAAGTTGATCCTCCAAAGTCAACTTGTATTTTGGGTGGACCCTCAAAAATTTAGGCTTCTAGTGTATAGTTAGTTAGGAGTCTAAATGGTAGCTTTTACATAGTTAACTTTTTATTTTTTCTTTCTTTTTAGTTTTTCTTTCCTTTTAGTTTAGTCTAGTTTATTTAGTTAAACTTTTTGTTATGCCTTGGTACTAACATATTTTATAGAATCATTGGACTTGTACTTTCACGAGATCGCTCCTTTTTGGGTAATATCATTTTTTCCTCTCTTTAACTTGGTTCTTAATTAACATTGAGGACAGTGTTGGGTTTTAAGTTAGGGGGTGTGGGATATTCTATCCATTCATTGGTAGTTTCCATGATTTTAGTATATGTTAATCCCAAGCATGCTTTTCTTAAAAAAACAAAAAATTTTAAAAAGATTTTATTTCTTTTTTCTCTTTCTTGGGATTTTTGCCTTAATTTCCTATGATAAATTTAATAATTGCCCTATCCAATTGCTAACTCAATGACGTATTTTCTATTTTTTTCATGTTATTAAACTTTAATCTTCAAATTATTCAATGTTGAGAATAAATGCATGAATTAACCTTTAAAACCCATGAGCACTTGAGCATATTTTCTAAAATCATTCGGTAGGACAATTATAGCTTGGTATCTTTTTGTTTCTATGTGTACACTAAAAACCTAGCGAGATTCGTGCTTTTCTTCGTTTTCAAGTGCTTATACATTACTCTTTCTCTTTCTTGAAAAAAGTATCTTGTTGACGATCTCATTTTCTTTTCATTGATTGCATAGTAATTGAATTATCACTTGAGCATGATTTTAAATGGTGTTGAGTCCCGAGAATCACATGAAACTTTTAAATAGGATCATAGTCCCTCTTTGTTGTTAACCCATACGACCTTAACCTTATCCTTATATATATCCCTAGTAAACCTCGTTGAGCCTTATTATGACCTTTCTTTTCATCCCAAGTCCCCTAACCAACTCCACATTGGATTTTTACACCATACATTTTACCTTTCTTACCTATGTTTGGAATGATATTTGGGATTGAGTGATGTTGTGTAGTGTGATTGCAATTTAAGCATATGAAAAGAGTGAGAAAAGAAGAAAGTGTAGTGAAAAAGAGAATACAAGAGAAAGAAGAAAAGAAAAGAAAAGAAAAGAAAAGAAAAGAAAAGAAAAGAAAAGAAAAAGAAAGAGAAATTTGGATATATTGTTTATAGTGATTCAATAATCCTTGTTACTCTCTCGATTGATATATTTAATGCTTGTTTGGAAATCATTTTCCAACTTTGAAATTGCTCGCTGTTTTCCATCATCCCAAGTTTTTCTTCTCCAAACATCTTTTGTATCCGTAAATACATCCTTTCATTTCATTCCCCTAACCCCAAACCTACATTACGACCCAATAAAGTCCTATTTGATCCTAGGGTAACATGATTCAAAGGTCGAACATTAGTGATAATCTGTTTAAGTGCTTTTCATATCGGTTAATATGCGATATCCTTTCATGAGATTGTATTTTGCACTTTTATATTTCGTTCTCCATTAATGATATGTCCGCAGCCTTGTTTACTTTTCACATTTGAGGTTTCAATTTCATGTAGTTATTCTTTTAATGCTAATAGTTTCGGATTATTGAGAAAAAATCTCTTTTGCTTTGTTAATAATATGTTGAAATTTCTAATTGTTGTTAAGTTTGGCATATTGGTTGTTTGGGAATGTTTTGAGGAAATAATTTAATGTTTGTGGATTTCATCCCTGAAAACCCTCACGAGACGACACTCGTCCACTAGGGTAACCTAGGGGTTTAACGACTTATTGCATACACTAAATGTAATCGTGTTCCCTACGAAAGTGGCATTTATATTTCGATGCATATATACGTGTTGTGATTTTCTTATAGTTCGTCTTGCGTTGAATTTCATTACTACGGACTAGCAATGTGTAAGTTAGGGGTTGTGATTCATATCGAATTATGCATTTAATTACCCTCGAACTTAGGCTTTTTAGCCCCCTCGGGTACTTTAATGCCTATAATTATGCTCGTTAATCAGACAACCTCCGTTTTATATCCTATAATGTTATTTGAGGTATAATTGAGTTATTATAGGTATTAAAGTGCTTAGTATGAAGTTTGGGCACGTTCCGGTAAAGTTTCGTCGCGATTCGCACGTTCTGGGGCATTTTCGTAATTTCACACTTCGATATTTTTGCCTGAAGCATTCATGGAAGTTGTAGGCCTCGGTCCAAGATTCGCGTGAACATGAATAGTGCTCGAATCGGAGTCCGAACGAAGGAAACACGGATCTTTTATCGGGAAAGAATTATAAGGATTTAATTTATTATTATTATACTAATATTTTAACAATTCATTTAATTACCTCCATGTCCCTTTCTCTTTCAATTTGCAGGAGACTCCATGGGCGATTTTTGTATTTGGCTCGGGTTTTGCTCGGGTTTTGGGTTCGCCCAAAATTGGTGCTTTTCGTCCGAAATTGAAGCTCAGGTCGCGTACGGAACTAGTTGTGGGTCGTTTGGCTCGGGTTTTTGGAATACCCACTTTGGTATTTTGTTGGTTTTGGACATTTTTGATGGGTTTTGGTTTGAGCCATTTGGGACTTCGTTTTGGGCATGGGTTTTGACAATTTTTATTGTCCAAGAGTGTGCCACACACACACGTGCTTGGATCGTTATTTTTTTGGTCCCATTTCGCAAATGGGTTTTGGAGCTTTAGTTACAGCTGTTGTGCGTGGGGTTTTTCGCAGGCGCGGTCGATCGGTGTTTTGGTTTTTGACTTCGAAGTTTGGCAGTGTGCTCCCCCCTTTTCGCGCGGTCGACCGACCACCACGCGCGGTCGACCGGTGCCCTATTCCAAGTCGACTCTGTTTTTGCTGTTACCCCTTCCTTTCCTTTTTCTATTTCTATTTTTCCTTTTTCTTTCTTTGTTAAACCAAGACTTATGCCTTTTTATTTTCTTATTTCTTTTTCTTTTCTTATTTTATTACCACTTAGTATAAAAGAATCCCTTTGTTTATTTTTGGAGATATCTTGTAATTTAATTAGTTTTTAGGTTAGAAATTGAGAGCTTCTCTCTCTTATGTCTTTTTTCCCATTTTTTGGTTTTTAAAGCACTATTCCTTCTCCTCCATTAATGTAAGTTCCAATCTTATTTATGCTTTGTTCCTTTTATTTATTGATTTGTTAATTTCATCCCTAGTTAATTAGTGTAATTTATTTATTTCTTATTTTAATTGTTAATTATTTATTTAATGTAGTTTAATCATGTTGTGTGAGTAGTTAAATAGGGTTTGGGTCGTCTGTCCGCCATTAATGGGCGTCGAGCTCCGAAAATTAGGTTTTGTGTAAAATTATATTTAACTGACACCTCGCGTATTAAAATGGAATTATTATGCGTTTAACTTTCTTTGACACGCAACATTGGTTTTTAAAGCGATAATCCAATTTTAAGACGCGTGTCACCATTTTTTATTAAATATTTAATCTCACATCGTTGCTTTAAATTCCTTCATGTGTGATGTTTATGATTAATTAAAAATGCTCGATTAAATATTTTCGAACCGAAATTCTAATTCCGCGTTTTTAGCCCATGGCGGGTACATGACCCCGACCCTCGTTTTATTAATTATTGTTTAGACTTAACTTCTTATTTTTTTCCTTTTATTTACAACCACCCATCACATTTTACATTTTTATTCTTGAAATAATGAATCGATTAAAATTTGTCGAACACTCCCTGTGGATTTGATACCCGATTTACCGCTATACTTGTATCGAAAGTGCAGCCGTAATTTTTTTTTGTATTAACGCGATGAAACGAATTCAACGATTAGTGTTTTGACGCGACACTTCTTTTCATGCTTGATCAGTCCCCAAAGCCAACGAGAAATGGAGGATGTGCGTAGACTTCACATACCTCAACAAACATTGTCCCAAAGACAGCTTCCCTCTCCCTCACATTGATCAAATGGTAGACGCTACCGCAGGCTATGAGTTTATAAGCTTCATGGATGCCTATTCAGGATATAACCAGATCTTCATGAACCCTGAAGTCTCAGAAAAAACTGCTTTCATTACCGACAAGGGAACATATAGTTATAGGGTCATGCCCTTTGGCATAAAAAATGCGGGGGCAACATATCAGCGCCTTGTGAATAAAATGTTCGAAGACCAAATCGGGAAGTCTATGGAGGTTATGTGGATGACATGTTAACCAAGAGTTTGAAGGCCTAGGATCATGTGACCGACCTCGAGAGGACTTTTAACACGATGGACAAGTAGAAGATGAAGCTCAACCCGGCCAAATGTGTCTTCAGGGTCGGGGCAGGGAAGCTCTTGGGGTTCATTATCAACCAAATAGGCATTGAGGCCAATCATGAGAAGTTGAGAGCCCTAATAGAAATGAAGACCCCCAATACCATCAAAGACATTCAGAGGCTCACAGGGCAAGTGGCTGCTTTGAATAGGTTCGTGTCCAAATCCACAGACAGGTGCTTACCGTTCTTTAAAATTCTCAGAAAGGCCTTCGAATGGAACGAAGAGTATGACCAGGATTTTAAGGAGCTAAAGTCCAATCTGGGGTCCCCCTTGCTATTGTCACGGCCAGTGTAGGGTGAACAACTACATGTGTACCTAGCCATCTCAGAATCATCCATCAGCACAACCATTGTGAGAGAAGAGGATGGGGTATAGAAGCCCGTGTATTTCAATAATAAGGCACTCCAGGGGGAAGAGAAAAGATATCCAAGGATGGAGAAGTTATCCTATACCTTAATCCATGCATCAAGAAAAATGAATCCGTACTTCTAGTCCCATACAATGGTCATCCTCACCGACTCTCCTCTCAAGCAGTTCTTGCACAAACCAGAAAAATCAGGGAGGCTAATGGCCAGGGCCATAAAGCTGGGAGAGTTTGACATTGTATATCAACCTAGGGTGTCCATTAAGGGGAAAGAATTAGAAGATTTTATGTCTGAATTTACTTGGGAAGATGATGAGGTTAATGATGAGAGCCTTGAGAAGACAGATACCCGCCAAGGTAGAGTTGTTGAGCCATTCGCAGAAAAGGTTGAGACAAGCATCGCTAGAGAAAAAGTTGCCAATAATGAAGAGGGGAGATATCTATTTAGATAAGGGTCCCTCATTGAGGGAAACTTCTCGAAGGAACAAGCTGTGTGGAACCCCTTCATTGACGGGTCTTCTTGTGAGAGAGGAAGTGGGGCTGGATTAATTGTATCAGCACCCGATGGCACAGATGTCGAGTACGCCATGAGGTTCAACTTCAAAGCCTCCAATAACGAGTCTGAACATGAGGCCCTGATAGCAGGCCTCTCCTTGGCTAAGTCTCTTAGTGTTTGCCATATCTTGGTCCATAGTGATTCAATACTAGTGGTGAATCAGATACTAGGAGCCTACGAGGCTAAGGATGAGAGAATGGCCAAATATATTGAAAGGGTAAAGGAACTATTGAGGAGCTTAAGAGAAGTAAATTTGAAGAGGATACCTAGGCTTGATAATGGACAAGTCGATGCACTTGCTAGGCTGGCCTCAGCAACTAGGACAGATATCAGGAGGACAGTCCCAGTGAAAATTTTTCTTCGACCAACGATTGAAGAGGAAGAGGGAACACTTGGCTCTTACTTCAATATCAACAGGGAATCTTCATGGATGGATCCTCTAATCAGATACATTAAAGAGGGGGAGATTCCAGAAGCAAAACAAGAAAGGAAGAAGCAGAGATACAGAGCTACAAAATTCACTGTCATCAAAGACACCTTGTACAAAAAGCAGTTCTTGCTCCCCTTGCTCAGATGTGTGAACCCGTCGGAATTCCCACACATCTTGCAAGATGTGCATGAGGGGTCATGTTCAAGCCATATTAGGGGCAGGTTATTAGAAAAGAGGATAGTAACCCAGGGATACTGGTGGCCAACCCTAGGGAAAGATGCAACGGCATACGTAAAAATGTGTGATAAATGTCAAAGGTTTGCCACCATCCCTCACCAGCCCCATCAGCCTCTTACCTCTATCACTTCCCCATGGCCATTCGCAGTATGGGGAATCAATCAAGTAGGACCCTTTCCTAGGGCCTTCAATAACTAATGATACTTGATTGTAGCAATTGACTATTTCTCAAAATGGGTGGAGGCGGAGCCGATGGTAACGATCACCGAGCAGAAGACATTCCAGTTTATCTTGAAAAACATTATATGCAGATATGGTCTCCCTAACACCCTCATCTCGGATAATGGAACTTAATTCAGGAATACATCTCTAGAGAAATACTGTAAAAGGGTCGATGTCAAACAATTCTTGTCAACCCCAGGCCGACCTCAGGCTAATGGGCAAACTGAAGTTACAAAAAGAACAATTCTAGACGGGATCAAGAAAAAACTCGAGGAAGTGAAAGGAAGATGTGTTGAGGAGCTGTACGTTGTACTATGGGCCTACAGGATGACGACCAAGACCCCTACTAGGGAAACCCCATTCATGCTAGCGTATGGCTCAGAAACCGTCATCCCAATCGAGATTGGGTTTCCTACTCATAGAGTCCAAATGTATGACCCCTAGAGGAATATGGAAGAAAGTAGACTTGATCTAGACTTGATCGAGGAGAGAAGAGAAGACGCTGAGATAAGGCAAGAAGCCTATCAGCAAAGGACCGCCAGCTTTTATAACCAAAGAGTGAAGCAAAGGCCAATTGCCGTGGGGGGGCCTAGTCCTAAAAAAGACATGGAAAAAGCCTAACAACCTCCACCCAAATTGGCATGGTCCATACATGGTCATTGATGAAGTTGTCCCTGGAACCTATAGACTAGAAAACTTTAAAGGGGAACCCTTTTTGAACCCCTAGATGAAGATCATTTGAAGAAATATTATCAATAATGTAATGTCCTATCGGGACACAATTGTAATGAATGTGTTGCTCCAACAGAACATGGAATGTCAATGAGAATATTATATTAGTTCTTCATCATGTGGTTGTTAATGATAGCATGATTAGGGTTATTCTTATTTAACCACCCCCGGCTATGATGAGGGCTAATGTTGGGGACGACCCTCCATTTACCCTGACGAAAGACGAGGGGGGACTTAAAATTTAAAACATCATTTGTTTTGTGGTAACCACCCTCGGCTATGATGAGGGAAAATGGTGGGGACGACCCCTCATTTACCCTCAAGAAAGAAGAGGGGGGACTTTAAATTTAAAACATCATTTGTTTGGTGGTAACCACCCTAGGCTATGATGAGGGTAAATGGTGGGGACGACACCTCATTCACCCGCAAGAAAGATGAGGGGGGACTTAAAATTTAAAACATCATTTTTTGGTGATAACCACCCTCGACTATGATAAGGGGTAATGTTGGGGAGGACCCTCCATTCACCCTCAAGAAAGATGAGGGGGGACTTAAAATTTAAAACATCATTTATTTGGTGGTAACCACCCTCGGCTATGATGAGGGAAAATGGTGGGGACGACCCCCCATTTACCCTCAAGAAAGATGAGGGGGGACATAAAATTTAAAACATCATTTGTTTGGTGGTAACCACCATAGGCTATGATGAGGACTAATGTTGGTTATGACCCTCCATTTACCCTCAAGAAAGATGTGGGGGGACTTAAAATTTAAAACATCATTTTCTTGGTGGTAACCACCCTCGGCTATGATGAGGGAAAATGGTGGGGACGAGCCCACATTTACCCTCTAGAAAGACGAGTAGGGAGTTAATGGGATGGTTAATTCAAAATATCATAAGATAAATCATGCAAGGGGGAAGCATAGAAGAAAGGAAGAGGCATAATATTATAAACCAAGTGTTACAAACGCTTTTCCAACAAAAATAAAGTACAAAAATATTTATTACATAAAGATGGTTTGGGCTACAGACAACCACCCTACTCAGCAGTATCAGCAGGCAAGGTTTCAACGTCAATCAGAGGAGTTTCTTCAGTGACCAAAATAGGTCGATCCTCAGAGGTGCCGATGCCTTCGATGTGTACTTGAGACTCTACATGGTATTGAGCCTCGGCTATGAGAGGGTCTTTTATATCCAACGCTTCAAGAGAGGGATGGATGGAAGACACGACATCAACAAATTTTAAGACGACCCACCGACAGGTCTTCTAAATTCCCCTCTCTAGATACTCAAAGACGAAGCCCTAGAACTCGTTTGAAATATTGTAAGCCTCCATGGCATCGACCTGAGATTTTTTGACTGCCTCAGCAAGTTCTGCCTTGAATTGGACCCCCTGGTTGGTCAAGGCCTCTTCCTTTTATTTAATGAGGGAGTCCTTCACATTCAGGTCAGCCTCATGCTGCTTCGCCAGCTCATCTAGGACCCTTACATGCTCAGTCCTTTCACTCTCCAGTTCAGCTCGGGCAGTCTCCAATTCAGTCTTTAAATCGGCCTCATGCTGAATGGCCCTCTTGGCCTCATGAAACTTTTATTGACTCTCAGCCATCCACTTGGTGGCAGAGGTGAAGGCGCAAAGAGACTGCACATAAAAACACATGTTAAAAGGGGCCGAGGGAACAGTTCATGAAATGGTAAATAAAAAAGAATGAAGTCGAAAGGGGTACCTGAGCCAAAGTGTGCAGACCGTGATCATAGACCTTGGCCGGGGGCATCCTTGATAAGAACTCATAATTCATGGTCGAGGGTGTAGAAAACATTGAGGTTTTGGCCACCCTCTAGTTGTCTATAAGGGACGAGGGCTCAGCCTTGAGGAAAACAAGATTCTGAGACCAATAGGCACCCATGCTAGAAGATGAATTGGTCCCCTTAGTGTGTGCCTGAGACACCTCCACCCTCGCCTTCGTCCATGAGTCAGACCAAGAGCCCTTAAGAACTTTGGGCTCCTTCCTTTTTTGGCTGTTAGAGGTCAGCTCACTTCCGTCGGCCTCATGGACTTTGTCTTCTTCTGAGCCTGCTCAGGCTCTTTGACCTTTTTCTTTCCTAAGCCAGACAGTAAGCTTGGAGCAGTCATCTACCAAAGTTGGTTAGATATATTTGCAGGACGACCTGAAAAGGAGACGATATATCATAATGATACCGTGGCAAAGATGAAACACTTGGAGAAAATTAAAATTGAGCAAAAAACCACTCACATAATTCTGTCAGGGGGCCGACCCTTAGACCAACTTCTTTGAGGAAGTGAGGGGTCATCAAATCTTTAAATTTGGCAAGTTCGCCCTCTTTTCCTCACTACCTTAGGTAGTCAAATATCACCCTTGATATACCCATTTATATCCTTGACCTGGCTGAGGATTACCTCCAGCCGACCCTACGAGGGGCTGACCCTCTTCAACGGGCTCCATACGACCCCTCAGAGGGGCCGACCCTTCGCCAGACTCCAGCCGACCCTACGAGGGGCCGACCCTCTTCAACGGGCTCCATACGACCCCTCAGAGGGGCCGACCCTTCGCCAGACTCCAGACGACCCTACGAGGGGCCAACCCTTCACCACTCTCCAGACGACCCTACGAGGGGCCGATAGTACGAGGCCAGAATTTGGCCAGCCTCACTACTGGAAGAAACTTTGCCCTCGGCCTCGGCTCATAGGCCGAGGGTGACATCATCACAGCGCGTGGTTTGGGAGACGCATGGAACAGTGCGCGTGAGGCTGACATGGCACAGGGGAGACCGTTATAACCAAATCACACCCTCACGTGAGGGAATATTATGTCATCATTTGGCATCTACAGGTGTCCACAGGGGATTGGCTAGATCATGATTCACATGCACCATGCATACTTGGGGGGTACACTACACCCCCCAAGACCTATATATACTTGTCACCTATAACCCTACAGGGGATCGATCCATTAACGATAGCCCTAGCTAAAACTCTGCTTGTACACACAGTAGAGAGAGAGAGAGAGGGTTATGTGCATTATATCCAAGGCCATTAGTGCCCATACTTAGTGGATCACACACTCAAAGTGGATGTAGGCCAAATTGGCTGAACCACTATACATCATTGTCTTAGTTCCTCTTATACTCATCCCCTTCTACATACTTATACACTTATACATCTCTATGGCTGCCATAGCTGCTACTGTTTGAGCTCACTATCACTTATCCGGTGGTGCTAAATCTCAGCATCATCAGTTTGGCGCCGTCTGTGGGAACGAGAAGACATCTCTTCCTTTGTACATCTTGACCTCACTGGGCACTCTGGTGGTGAACCAACACTCCCCCTGAGAGGAGGTGTTTCACCATTGAAAGAGACCCACTAAGGTCCCAAGCTCACCAGTCTTTTCTTCAATTCAACTTCTCATAGCTCAAGCACATGGCACCTGAGATACCACCGCCACCACTTCCCCCGCTAGATGAGGGGAGAAGACCCAGTTCCCGTCAGCCGTCGCCTCAGTCCGAGATGGCTGATGTAGCGACAGCCTTAAAGTCTCTGGCAGCAAGCCAGCGGATGATGCAGGAGTAGTTCAAAGCTCTAAGCCAGAACATACTAAGGGCACCAGGAGTTTCACCTGAGATGATTACTCCGGCAGCAGCTCCAGGACAGCATGAGGGCAGGGGACCACCCCAGGCACCACGCAAAGACCTGCCACCCCCTCAGCGGCGTAGGGATGCTGCTGACCCCCGGCGTCTACGCCTGGGGAGGCAAGGAAACCCTTGCCCTGAGGACAGGTATGACAATCCGGAGGGAGAGGAGCCCCCTATAGAGTGCTGGGAACCCTATGAGGTTTCCAACAATACTGTACGACCTCTCCAGGACAGTAGAGGAAAGTGCGGGAGGCCAAACCCTGATGATCGCCCGAAGGGCTCTGCTTTTGATCGCTTAAGGAGGGGGTCGGCCTTTGAGAGGCTAGGCCCAGTAAATGACCTGCAGGAACATTTATCCAGGCCAAGAAGTGCTGCGAGATCCAGAAGGGAGGCAGAAGATAGCCGACCCAGAGGACGAGATGACGGCCAAAGGGAAGTGAACAGCCGACACAGGCCTGCAGCAGCAGAACCCTCCGTCCACCTCGGAGAGGTAGCAGGGGATAACATCGGCCAGGCCGACCCTGTGAGGCCCTGGAATGACTCAATCCAGCGGTTAGAGGATAAGATCGGTGATATACTGAAGAACCGAGACCCTCTTCAGAGGGGGTACAACATAGGCTCACCCTTTGTGGCAAAGATAGTCAACTTCCCCACGCCGTCAAAATTCAAGCCACCCGTAGTCACCCCAAGGTATGACGGGAGCACCAACCCCGTCCACCACGTGGAGATGTATCAGTCAGCAGCAGACATATACTCTATCTCAGATGAGATGAGGTGTCGTGCCTTCTCTGGTACCTTGACAGGGGCTGCGCATGTCTGGTACACGTCTCTTCCAAAAAATTCCATTGAAAACTTCAAGCAGTTGGTAGACCTGTTCATCCATAGCTTATGCTTTGGGGTAAGGCCACAGAAGAAGATCACCCACCTGCTCTATGTTAAGCAGGGGAAGAGTGAGAGTCTGAGGGACTACATAGCCAGATTCAATAAGGAGAAGCTGGAGGTGGAAGACTATGAGGAGAGCATAGCTATGACAGCCCTGATTGGAGGGCTCCAAAAGGGGAATCTGTTATGGAAGCTTGCTAAAGACCCTCTGAGGACGATGGCTAAACTGCTATCGACAGCAGGAAAGGTGATGAACGCCGAAGAGGTGATGGCTGCAAAATATGAATACGAAAGAGGAGGTGCTAGTGGGAGTAAATACCCTAAGAAGAACAAAGAGGGGAAGAAGAGGTCCACGAATGACAAGTTCGCTGGGAACACCCATTTGATAGTCAGCTGTGAACAGATTCTCAATGAGATAAAGAGTGACCAGTCCCTGAAGTGGCCTGAGAAGCTAAGGGCAGCCCCCGGCAAGAGGAATAAGAACCTGTGGTGTGAATTTCACCAAGACCACGGCCACATAACGGACAAATGCTTTGCTCTAAAAGATGAGATTGAGAAGATGCTGAAGGAAGGGAAGCTCAAAAAGTACTTCGACAAAGGTGCTTTTAAGAGGGGCCGAGGGGATGACCCCAGAAAGAAGCGAGGCGATGCATGCAGAGAAGGTCCTCAAAAAAGAGGGGACGACCCTTCTGATGATGAGGACGACCCTGACCTCCTGCCGAGAGATGACCACGTCCCTGTCAAGAGGCTTAATATGATCTCATTCGGAGTGGGAATGATCTCCGGGGGTCTTGCAGGAGGAGGGTCTGAGGTCGCCGACAGGAAGGCCCATGTTGCTGAGGCCAAGGCAGTCACGAAGACGGTACACGCAACCTCCCTGGAGGTCAAGTCAGAAAAGAGGAAGAAGGTTGATATGGACACACTGATAGTGGGATTTTCAAGAATGGACTTCAAAGGCCTCTTAGCCCCACATGATGACCCTCTCGTCATCACTACCAGGGTGCACGGATGCGAGGTGCCGAGGATCTTGGTAGATGGGGGTAGCTCTGCAGATGTGATGTTTTAGCCATGCTTCAAAGCCTTGGGTCTCAGCCGTGCTAGACTCGTCCCCTACCATCATCCATTGATTGGGTTCAGTAGGGAAAAGGTTCATCCCCTTGGGGTATATGAGGCCGATGTGAGGATGGGGACGAGTGGCCGAGATGGCTCACCAAGAAGGTCAGTTTCTTTGTGATGGACGAGCAGGTGTTTTCGGCCTACAACATCATACTGGGGTGTGTGGATCTCAAGGGGTTTGAAGCTGTGCCGTCTACGGTCCATCAGATAATCAAATTTCCTACCCCTTACGGGGTGGGGGAAGTTCAGGGAGACCAGACGACAGCGCGAGAATGTTACTACAACTCCGCTGAAGAAAAGGAGACACTCAAGAGGGCTACGACCACTTACAATATTGATACCCTAGACCCCAGGGATGAGACGAAGCTGAAGAAAGGAGAGGTTGCGGAAGAGGTAGAATCCATCATCCTCGACGAAGATGACACGGAAAAAACCGTCCAAGTCGGCAAGTCTCTGAAGCCCAATATCAAGGAAGACCTCGTTAAATTATTGAGGAGAAGGCGAAGCGTCTTCGCATGGAGTCATGTAGATATGCCAGGGATTGACCCTGAAATCATGTGCCACAAGCTCAATGTGGTAGAGGGAGCGAAGCCGGTGAAGCAGAAGAGGAGAATTTATTCCAGAGAAAAATATGAGGTCATTAGGGACGAGGTCAAAAAATTAGAAGACGCTGAATTTATCAGAGATGTCATCTGCCCTGAATGGCTGTCCAATGCAGTCATTGTCCCAAAGGCCAACGGGAAGTGGAGAATGTGCGTGGACTTCACAGACCTCAACAAGCACTGTCCCAAATACAGATTCCCTCTCCCCCGCATTGACCAAATGGTAGACGCTACCGCAGGCCATGAGCTCATGAGCTTCATGGATGCCTATTCAGGGTATAACCAGATCTTCATGAACCCTGAAGACTCGGAGAAGACAACCTTCATCACCGACAAGGGGACATACTGTTACAGGGTCATGCCCTTTGGCCTAAAAAATGCGGGGGCAACATACCAGCGCCTCGTAAATAAAATGTTTGAAGACCAAATTGGGAAGTCTATGGAGGTCTACGTGGATGACATGCTGACCAAGAGTTTGAAGGCAGAGGATCATGTGGCAGACCTGGAGAGGACCTTTAATACGATGGACAAATACAAGATGAAGCTTAATCCGGCCAAGTGTGTCTTCGGGGTCAGAGCAGGGAAGTTCTTGGGGTTCATTGTCAATCAAAGAAGCATCGAGGCCAATCCTGAAAAGATAAAGGCCCTTATTGAAATAAAGACCCCCAAGTCCATTAAAGACGTTCAGAGGCTCACAGGGAGAGTTGCTGCCTTGAACAGGTTCGTGTCTAGGGCCACAGACAAGTGCTTTCCATTCTTCAAGATCCTTAGGAAGGCCTTCCAATGGAGTGACGAGTGTGATGAGGCTTTCAGGGACCTAAATTCATACTTAGGGTCTCCCTTGCTACTATCACGACCCGTGCAGGGTGAACTTATGTGTACCTCGCCGTCTCAGAGTCGGCCATCAGTGCAGCCATTGTGAGAGACGAAGATGGGATACAGAAGCCTGTGTATTTTAATAGTAAAGCACTCCAGGGGGCAGAGCAAAGATACCCGAGGATGGAGAAGTTGGCCTACGCCTTGATCCATGCCTCGAGGAAGATGAAGCCGTACTTCCAGTCCCATACAATGCTTATCCTCACCGACTCTCCTCTTAGGCAGGTCCTACACAAGCCATAAAAATCAGGTAGGTTGATGGCCTGGGCTATAGAGCTGGGGGAGTTTGACATTGTCTATCAGCCTAGGACGGCCATTAAGGGGCAGGCATTGGCAGACTTCGTGGCTGAGTTCACTTGGGAAGAAATGAAGCCGAGGGTGAGACCCTCGGGAAGACAGATACACAGCAAGACAGACCCACTAGCACACCCGCAGATAGGGCTGAGACAAGTGCCGCTAGAAGGAAAGCGGCTGAAAACGAAGAGGGAAGATACATCTTTAGACAGGGATCCCTCTCCGAGGGAAGTTTCTCAGAAGAATGCACCATGTGGAGTCTTTTCGTCGATGGGTCCTCTTGCGAAAGCGGGAGCGGAGCTGGGTTAATAGTATCAGCACCCGACGACACAGATATTGAGTACGCCCTGAGGTTCAACTTCAAAGCCTCCAACAATGAGGATGAATATGAGGCCTTAGTAGCAGGCCTCTCCTTGGCCAAGTCTCTTAGTGTCGGCCAGATTTTGGTCCATAGTGGTTCAAGGCTAGCAGTGAATCAGATACTAGGAGCCTACGAGGCTAAGGACGAGAGGATGGCTAGGTACCTTGAGAAGGTAAGGTCATTACTGAAGGGCTTCAGAGAAGTGAAATTAAAGAGGATACCTAGGCTTGACAATGGCCGTGCTGATGCCCTTGCGAGGTTGACCTCGGCAACTAGGACAGACATCAGGAGGACGGTCCTAGAAGAAATTTTACTTCAGACAAATATTGAAGACGCCGAGGGAACACTTGGCTGCATAAATGTTTCTCAGGAAGCTTCGTGGATGGACCCTCTGATCAGATACATTAAAGAGGGTGACATGCCAGAAGCAAGGAAAGAAAGGAAGAAGCTGAGGCACAGGGCTGCAAAATTCACTGTCATCGGAGACACCTTGTACAAAAAGGGGTATTTGCTCCCCTTACTTAGGTGTGTGCATCCCTCAGAAGTCCCTTCCATTTTGCAAGATGTGCACGAAGGATCATGCTCAAGCCACATCGGGGGCAGATCCTTAGCGAAGAGGGTGGTCACCCAGGGGTACTGGTGGCCGACCTTGGGGAAAGACGCAGCGGCATATGTAAAAAAGTGCGACAAATGTCAAAGATTTGCCACCATCCCTCACCAGCCCCATCAGCCTCTTACTTCCATTACATCCCCATGGCCATTTGCAGTGTGGGGGATCGACCTAGTAGGACCCTTGCCTAGGGCCATCAATAACTATCGATTTCTCATCGTAGCCATTGACTATTTTTCAAAATGGGTGGAAGCGGAGCCGATGGTGACGATCACAGAGCAGAAGACCTTCCAGTTCATCTGGAAAAATATTATATGCAGATATGGTCTCCCCAACACCCTCATATCGGATAACGGGACTCAGTTCAAGAATACCTCTCTACAGAAGTACTGTGAAAGGGTGAGTATCAAACAATTTTTCTCCACCCCTGGCCGACCTCAGGCCAATGGGCAAACAGAGGTTACAAACAGGACAATCCTAGATGGAATCAAGAAGAGGCTTGAGGAGGCAAAAGGAAGATGGGTCGAGGAGTTATATGCCGTGCTATGGGCATACAGGACAACAGTGAGGACCTCTACCGGAGAGACCCCATTCATGCTAGCTTATGGATCAGAAGTCGTCATCCCCACCGAGATTGAGTTTCCTACGCATAGAGTCCAGGTGTATGACCCCCAGAAAAATGCGGAAGAGAGGAGACTCGACTTGGACCTGATTGAGGAAAGGAGGGAGGACGCTGAGATAAGGCAGGCCGCCTACCAGCAGAGGACCGCAAGGTTCTACAATCAGAGGGTGAAACAGAGGCCTATCGCAGTGGGGGACTTGGTCCTCAAGAAGACTTGGAAAAAGCCCAACAAGCTCCATCCTAATTGGCATGGCCCATATAGGGTCATCGATGAAGTTGTCCCTGGGACCTATAGACTAGAAAACCTAGAAGGGGAACCTTTTTCCAACCCCTGGAATGCAGATCATTTGAAGAAATACTATCAGTAGTGTTGTAAGGTCTTGAAAGACCATAATTGTAATGAGAGTTGCTCCAACAGAACACTGAAAATTAATGAGAAATATTAGTGTTTCCCTCATCCTGTGGTTGTCAGTTCTAGCACGCATGGAAACGTTTACAGAGAACCACCTTCGGCTATAATGAGGATCATTGGGGGGGACGACCCCACTACTGTTCTCAAAAAAGACGAGGGTAGATCCTCAAGAAAGACGAGGGAAGACTTAAAAACCATTAAATTGGTAAGTTGATCCCTCGGCTATAATGAGGACCAGTGGAGGGGACGACCCCATCACTGTCCTCAAGAAAGACGAGGGAAGACTTTGTTAAAAACCATTAAATTGGTAAGTTGATCCCTCGGCTATAATGGGGACCAGTGGAGGGGACGACCCCACCACTGTCCTCAAGAAAGACGAGGGAAGATTTAAAAACCATTAAATTGGTAAGTTTAACCTAGGATATAATGAGGGCCAGTGGAGGGGACGACCCCACCACTGTCCTCAAGAAAGACGAGGGTAGACTTCATTAAAACCATTAATTTGGTAAGTTGAACCCTCGGCTATAATGAGGGCCAGTGGAGGGGACAACCCCACCACTGTCCTCAAGACAGACGAGGGTAGACTTCATTAAAACCATTAATTTGGTAAGTTTAACCCTCGGCTATAATGAGGGCCAGTGGAGGGGACGACCCCACCACTATCCTCAAGAAAGACGAGGGTAGACTTCATTAAAACAATTTATTTCGTAAGTTGAACCCTCGGCTATAATGAGGGCCAGTGGAGGGGACGACCCCACCACTGTCCTCAAGAAAGACGAGGGTAGACTTCATTAAAACCATTAATTTGGTAAGTTGAACCCTCGACTATAATGAGGGCCAGTGGAGGGGAAGACCCCACCACTGTCCTTAAGAAAGATGAGAGTAGACTTCATTAAAACAATTTATTTGGTAAGTTGAACCCTCGGCTATAATGAGGGCCAGTGGAGGGGACGACCCCACCACTGTCCTCAAGAAAGACGAGGGTAGACTTCATTAAAACCATTAATTTGGTAAGTTGAACCCTCGGCTATAATGAGGTCCAGTGGAGGGGACGACCCCACCATTGTCCTCAAGAAAGACGAGGGTAGATTTCATTAAAACAATTTATTTGGTAAGATTGAACCCTCGGCTATAATGGGGGTCAGTGGGGGGGACGACCCCACCACTGTCCTCAAGAAAGACGAGGGTAGACTTCATTAAAACCATTAGTTTGGTAATTTAATCCCTCGGCTATAATAAGGGCCAGTGGAGGGGACGATCCCACCACTGTCCTCAAAAAAGACGAGGGAAAGGTTAGTGACTAACAAAAACAGCAAATCATGCAAGAAGCTAATATGGAAGACAGTAAAGGAGACCAGATGGTATTAATGAAAGTATTATACAAAATATCCGAGTGTTTTACAAAAGAGAGCACAAAAATGATAAGTACATTATGAGGGTATGGGCTACAGAAATCCACCCTAAGGGACAATATCGGAGGGCAGAGCCTCAACATACACCAAAGGGGTCTCTTCAACAACCATAACCGGCTGATCCTCAGATGTGCCGACCCCCTCAACCTGCACTTGTGATTCAACATAATTCAGAGCCTCGACAATCATAGGGTCGTCCAGTCTGACTGCTTCAATAAAAGGACGGACCGAGGACACGACGTCGCCAAACTTGAGGACGACCCATCGACAGGCAGTCCTGATTCCTCTCACCAAGTACTCAAGGCCGAAGCCTTGAAACTCGTCTGAAATCTTATAAGCCTCAACAGCGTCGGCCTCGGCCTCGGCTTTTTTGGTGGCTGCTTCAAGATCAGTCTCGTACTTGGCCTCCATGTTAGTCAAGGCCTCGTCCTTTTCCTTGAGAAGCAAGTCCCTGGCCTTAATGTCCTCGTCCTTGGCCTTAATGTCCTCGTCGTGCTGCCTTATCAGCTCGTCCAGGACCCTTGCATGCTCAGTCCTGGTACTTTCTAACTCGGCCCTTGCAGTGTCAAGCTCCGACTGAAGATCAGCCTCATGTTGGATAGCCCTCTCGGCTTCATGGAACTTTACTTGGTTCTCAGCCATCCATTTTGTTGCTGAGGTAAAAGCGCACACAGACTGCATAAGAAAAATGAACACATGCCAAGAGGTCGAGGAAACAGTTGGTGAGAATGAAATTAAAAGAAGTGGGTCAAGACCATTACCTGTGCAAGGGCGTGCAGACCATAGTCGTACACTTTGGCAGGGGGGATTTTGGACAGGAACTCGTAGTCAGCTGCTGAGGGTGCAGAGAACATTGAGGCCTTGGCTGACCTCAAATTTGCAATGAGTGACGAGGGTTCGGCCCTCAGGTGTGCCAGGTTTTGAGACCATAAGGCCCCCATACTGGATGAAGAGGTCGTCCCCTCAGAGGCTTCGACCCTGGCCCTCGTCCGAGAATCAGGCCGAGGGTCAATAGGGGCCTTAGGTTGCTTCCTTTTATTGCTATCGGTGGTCGGCTCCACCACCGTCGGCCCAGCGGCCCTCGTCTTCCTCGGAGCCTGATAAGGCTCCTTTCCTTTCTTCTTTGCCAATCCTGACAATAAGCTGGGAGCAGTCATTTCCCAAAGATAGTCTGATATACCTGCAGGATGACCAGATAAGAGAACGACACGTTAGAAAAATGAAGATCTAAAGAGGAAACACTTGAAAAAAAGCAAAGAATGGAAAATGTTCAGTATAACTCACATAGTTCAGTCAGAGGGCCGACCTTCAGACCAACTTCTTTGAGGAACCGAGGGGTCATCAGGTCATCAAATTTTGGAAGTTCACCCTCTCTCCCTCGTCCTATCAGGTAATCAATGATGTCCTTCTCCTCCAGACTAAGTCCAGGGTCTGACCTGGCCTTCATGGAGGGGTTAGACCATTTCCTGGGGACCCTCGGACCATCGGCGGTGGGCTCCCACTCCCCAGAGATAAAGAAGAATCTCTTTTTCCAATCATGGTTGGAAGTTTGTGCCACATGGAGGAGTTTCTTCTCAGACCTCCTTTCCCCCAGATGATAATATCCAGGCTATTTGGACGAAGAGGTGATGTTGTAGCAGCCCAAAAATAGGTCAGCCGAGGGCTCGTCGATGAAGGCATTCTTCCACAAGGAGATGTAGCCCAGGATCGTCCTCTAAGAATTGGGAGGAAGTTGAGAAGGGGTAACTCCAAAGGCAGACAGGATATCTACGATGGAAGGATGCAGAGGGAATCTGACTCCAACCTTGAACATTTGTTCATAAACTACAACCTCTCCCTCTTCACAATTAAAAACCCTTTCAGAATCAGAGGGAACCCTTATAGTTATGCTGGGGGCACTCCATAGGCATGCCTCCATATCAGGAGGTCGCGATCCCTAACAGAGGAGATAAAGGACGAGGCGTGGGAGGTATCAACCTCGTCATCTGTATCATCGACCTCATCCTCAACCCCCTCTCCCTCAGTCTTGCCATCTGCCTGGTGACCGTGGGGAAAGGCCACCTGGAAGGCATTGGGAGACAGGGTTGTCAAAGGTACAGCCTCGGAGGGGACCATACCCTCGGCCTCTCGACCTGGGCTTAGGTCAGATGTCTCTCTCCTACCGGAAGGACCAGCACCATTTGGCGACGACGCTCTCTCGTCCATCTCACTTGAATGACTCTCGGCTGGACCAGCGCTATTATGTCATCATTTGGCATCTACAGGTGTCCACAGGGGATTGGCTAGATCATGATTCACATACACCATGCATACTTGGGGGGTACACTACACCCCCCAAGACCTATATATACTTGTCACCTACAACCCTATAGGGGATCGATCCATTAACGGTAGCCCTAGCTAAAACTCTGCTTGTACACACAGTAGAGGGAGAGAGAGGGTTATGTGCATTGTATCCAAGGCCATTAGTGCCCATACTTAGTGGATCACACACTCACAGTGGATGTAGGCCAAATTGGCTGAACCACTATACATCATTGTCTTACTTCCTCTTATACTCATCCCCTTCTACATACTTATACAGTTATACATCTCTATGGTTGCCATAGCTGCTACTGTTTGAGCTCACTATCACTTATCCGGTGGTGCTAAATCTCAGCATCATCAACCCTCTCCTCCAAGCTGAGTCCGGGGTCTGATCGCGCTTTCATTAAAGGGTTGGACCACGCCCTAGGGACCCTCGAACTATCTTCCACGGGCTCATCCCCGATGGGGAATTACCAATCCCCAGAGATAAAGAAAAATCTTTTTTTCCAGTCATGATTAAAAATCTGAGCTATGTGAAGGAGTTTCTTGTCGGATTTCCTAGCCCCCAGATGAAAATAGCCAAGCTACTTGGACGACGAGGTGATATTGTAACATGCTATAAACAAATCAGCCGAGGCTCATCGGTGAAATTATTCTTGCAAAGAGAGATATAGCCGAGGATAGTCCTCCATGAATTGGGAGGAAGTTGAGAATGAGCAACCCCAAGAGCAGATAATATGTCGACTATAGTACGGTGCAGAGGGAACCTAACACTTACCCTGAGCATCTTCTCATAAATATCAACATCCCATTCATTCCCATGGAAGACTCTTTCATCGGCAATTGGGACCCTCATAGTCACATTGGGCTTTATACCAAACGTGTGCCTCCACAGCAAGAGGTTGCGATCCCCAACGGATGAGACATAAGCTGAGGCACTAGAAGTGTCAACTTGGTCAGCATCCAGATCATCACTATCATCCTCATGCCCCTCGTCTCCTGATCTCTCGGCCTCAGCGTCTGTTAGTGGTCCATCTGGAAAGGCCACCTGGAGAGCAAGAGGGGATAGGGCTATTATAGGGATAGCCTCAGAAGGTACTATGCCCTTGGCCTGTCGGCTTGGGCTAAGATTGGATGTCTCTCTCCTCCCAGAAGGCCCAGCACCTGTTGGTGATGATGCTCTATCATTCATCTCTCCCTCGTATGTCTGACTATCGGATGGATGAAAAGACGACCCAAAGGACTCAGATGGTACTATTGTGGCTAAAGGAAAGGGGAAGATGGGTCGTACCCAACCAGGGTCAGTCCCTCATCTTCTTTCGTCCTCCTCCTCTAAACGCCTGATCTCAGTGAAGAATTTCTCCCTCAAGGTTGGAAATTCCTCGGCTAAGTCATAAAGTCTTCTAAGCATTAAAGGGAATACCCAACACTTAAAAGTAATTTGTCTAAGCTAACTACAAACAAGTTCATAATTGACTAAATTTGACTTTTGGATCAAACCTAAAGAAATGAAGAGTTTTTAGGTTTGAGCACTCAAGAACAGGAAGAACCCAGTTCACCGGAGGTGAACGCCGGAGAAGGCAGAAACCTAAGAAATTCCACAACAGAGAGATAAACCACCAAAAAATGGTGGAGGAGAAATTCTGAGAAGCCTAAAACCTAAGGCTCAACCCTACAACCCTCACAGTAAGGCAGTTTCACGCTGAAAAAATATAAAGCTAAGAAAAGCTGGGAAAGAAACCCAAATTCAAGAAACGAAATAGAAATTGAAGACTTAAAAAGGAATCTATGGCAGAGGAGTTACCTGAAGACGAAGACGACGGCTGAGCGAAGCTTAATATAGAAGAAATCCCAGAAATGGCGGTGTGAACTAGTAGGTCTAGAGAGAGAAAGCTTGGGTGCGAAGAAGAAGAAGAAGAAAATGATTATTTCAAAAATCCTTTAAATACATTATTATCAGTGGGCCCAATAACCAATGCAAGACACATCCCAAGAGGAGAGGCATCATTAAGGCACAAAGTCCCAAGCTGTGTGCAACCATCTCATCTAGGAAACTAGAATGACAATGGACACCTGACGATATATAACTTGACAGATTTCACTTATCCATCTCACCACCAACTTGAGAATTCCAAGGCAACATTACTCCTCAGCCATCTCAACAAACTTCGATGGCTAAGTACTGGGGGGTGATTGATATACCCATATATGCCCTCGGTCGGGCCGAGGGTGGCCACCTCCCAGACGAGGGCTTAGTCCCAGAACTAGTCCAATGACCACGGCTCCGTTACCAGAAGGATCAGTCACGCATGACCCTTCAAGGGGACGACCCCTCATCATGGCCTAGACGACCCTTCAATGGGCCGACCCCTCATTGTTTCTTGGATGGCCCCTCAAGGGGACGACCCCCTCATCATGGCCCAGATGAACCTTCAAGGGGCCGACCCCTCATCATGGCCCAGACGACCCTTCAAGGGGTCGACCCCTCATTGCCTCTTGGGCGACCCTTCAAGGGGCCGAACCCTCATCATGGACCAGAAGACCCTTCAAGGGGGTGACCCCTCATTATTGCTCGAACGACCCTATGAGGGTACGACAGTTTGAGTCCCACACAAGGCCAGGCTCACTACCAGCAGGAACTTTGCCCTCGGCCTCATGCCTTAAGCGGAGGGTGACATCACCACATCGCATGATTTGGGAAACGAGTGGAACAGTGCGCGTGAGACTCATATAGCATGTGGACTAGACCATTATAACAATATCATCCCCTCGCGTGAAGGAATATTATGTCATCATTAATCACTAGTGGCACAGCCAGGTGTCAGCAGGGAATTGGTTAGATCATCATTCACATGCTCCATGCTTGCTTAGGGGGTACACTGCACTACCCAAGCCCTTTATATACTTGTCACCTTCAACCCTGTGGAGGGATGGATAATTTGTAACCCTAGCTAAAACGCTGCTTGTACACACAGTAGAGAGAGAGTGAGCTTATATGCATTGTATCCAAGGACATTAGTGCCCATATTTAGTGGATCACACACTCACAGTGGATGTAGGCCTGATTAACTGAATCACTATACATCATTGTCTTCATTCCTCTTATACTCATCCCCTTCTATACACTTATACACATATACACATACAACTCCGTGGCTTCCATTGTTATTACTGTTTGAGTTCTCCACCTCTTATCTGGTGGTGCTAAATCTCATCATCGTCATCATCATCATCATATATATATATATATATATATATATATATATATATATATATATATATATATATATATATATATATATAGAGAGAGAGAGAGAGAGAGAGATGAAGGATATAGTTTGTTCATCAATTTTAGCCCTAACTCAGTAACCACCTCAACAAAAAAATTGTTAATATTTTGAAAGTTGAATATTAATGTCAAGAAATCATTCAAATTTCAATCACACAACTCTAGAGGCTTTAAAATAATTTATAATGCAAGATAGATAATGTATGTGGAGTGTTTTCCTTAAATTTCATTGATGAATTAAATATAAAATTCTAAGAAAAAATAAATAAATAAAATGAATATCACGTGCCAAACAAAAACAAAGGAGGATGTGTGTTAGGGAGAGAGAGATAGAGGAAGAGAGAGATGAAATATAAGAGAACATGAAGCCCAAAATTTAAGGTGACCACACGCTCACCCTTTAACTACCATAATTGAAGAATACATTTTTTAATTTAGTTTGAAACATGTCAAAAATCAGTGCAATTAAAGGGGTCCGTTATTTAAGTTGTAATCTTTTCTATCCTCTCTCTCTCTCTCTTTCTCTCTTCCCCCTATATATATATATATATATATATATATATATATATATATATATATATGAGAGGGGGGTGTTTTACTGTTCCAAAAAATCAACGGTTGGGAGCGAACTTTTTTGGGCGATTTAATGGTGTGGGATTGTGCCACGTAGGATTATACCCATTGTGACGTGGCAGAATTATAAACTTGAATATTTTTACTTCTTTGACTTTTACAAACTTACCCTTTTATTTTTTGCCTTCCCCCTCTTTTTTTTCTTATCAAACTTTCACTTTAATTCAAATATTGGGGTATTTTGGTAACCCTTCTAATTTTGAAAGAACAACTTTAATAATTGTACTCTCTTTTTTTCTCCGTCATTTCTCACCCACATATCTCTCTCTTCTCTCTCCCACGACATCCTTGTATCTCACACCTCCCCTTCTTTCATTTCTCCTCACACTCCCTCTATCCAACGACGACTTCAAAAATTTATGGGTTTTATGGCTGGTGGGTTACGGATGAGTTTTTACTGTGCAGTTTTCGTTTCTTCCGTCGGTCTCTCAGCCTCCCTTTCAGGTTGACAAGTAAACCTCTTGGGTTTCAGGTTGTTGGCAGGGGGTTTACCTCAAGAGTTGGAGGTCGTTAATGGGTCTCGGGTTACAATGGGGGTATAATCAATTGGGTGCGTATTGGATGTTGAATATTTGGATGTTGAATGTTTGCGTATGAATATTTTACACACATTTCTCTCAGACCCGTTAGTTTCATTTTTTTTTTGTTCTAACATGCCATATAATAATTTGTTCAAACGATTTCTGTCAGACCCGTTGGCTTTGTTCAAACGATTCCATCTACTGTTCATCCTTTTTTTGTTCAGATCTTGGGAGTTTCAAAATATATGTTATATCAGTGTTCATCTTTTTTTTTTGTTCAGATCTACAAAGAGACGATTTTTTTTGGTTCAGATCTATTTACATAATATAAAGTTATGTGTCCAGATCTGTTCAGATAATATACGATTTATTATATCTTTTTTTCTTAATTTAGTTTATCTAAACACTCACTAATTTGGTTTGGGAATGGTGATTTCTAGAAATTGGTAATCGCTGAAATTTTAACAAACTATTTTTTTTCAATGTTTATATATCTGATATTGTTTTATTTTGGTTTAAAGGGTTTCCGACGAGATTCACATCAGGATTGGGAGGTACACATATCTCCGTGACATGAATATATGTTGTGAAGGGTTTGGGAAGAGAAGATTGGGAGGTACGCATATCCATCTCCGCTGGATCAATCTCCATCTGTGACGGCCGTCCCATTATTTGTTGACAGGGAGTTGGGATAGCAATACCTACAGTATGATTACAGTTAATTTTTTTTATACATATTTTTTTGTTGTTGAATTTGTATGTATAAGTGGGAATGAGGATTTTTATACCTACAGTATACCTAACTGAATGTTTTCTTTACATAATACTTTTTAAGTATTATGCATAACTGAATGTTTCTTTTAAAGTATTAAATTTTTTAGTCTGTTGATTTTTTTAAAAAAAAAATTTAGACTCTTCCAACTTCAGAATTTAGTTCTTCTCGAAAGTTCAAATATTTTTTGTTTATAAAAATACGAGAATTAATAATTCTATCTTTTTTTAAATATAAACTATACTCACAAAGTTTCTTAACTTTGTTGTGTGGAACATGGTGAAATTGGGATTCTGAATTTTAATCATATATATTTGGAGTTTTTTGGGAAATTGGGTTTGTCCATACAGAGTGGCTATGGATAGGCTCAATTTGTTTTAAGGTGGGTCTTATAATTGGGTTTCAAGTTTTTAATTTTCCTATCAGATATTGAATTGAAGGACGTTGATGTGTTTTCTCTGCAGGTGACAGTTTGTTCCACTATTTTTTTGGCATTTTCGTATATTTTAATCTTTATTTGTGATGTCCTCTCTGTAATGTGAATAGTAAGACTTTTATGCAGGTATTTTGTAGCTTATGAAAAAAGAAAAGGGGTTTAGATTTTTGTTTGAGTCTTAGTTTTCAAATGTTAATATTATTTTAAAATGTCTATCCCTTCTTCATCAGTTTTGTCTATCCAGTCACGGATTTTTTTTGCAATATATGATTTTAATGCTTATGTTTATATTTTAACATTATACTGTATGTTGGTTAAAATTTTTGTCAATTGAAAGTGTAAAATATTTGTTCCTAGGATACTGTAATGTGCAAATGGCTCCATTCTACCTTTTTTTGAAAAGTGAATTGTTATACTTTTCAGAGTTTGGTTCCCCATGATTCAAAAAATTTATGGTTGATGTCAGTGGTTTCTTTTGAAATACAAAAGATCTTTTTTAAAAATATTACATGATTTCAAATAGTATATTTTATTGTTAGAATATAGTATTTTAATTGAAAACGATTTATTTAAAACAATTTTGAATAAAGCTACACATAGATAAATTTAATGATTTTTTTGTACAATTCAATGTGATACCAATCAATAATTGTGTACCTAAAGTTATATTTCAAAAATATCCAAAGACTACTTTACCGGTACATCTTTTCAATATTTTAACATCATAATTAACCATCATATTTCATACAAGAGGGACATGTGAGCAAAAAAATAAAGCAATAGGTTAGAATAATAATTAAAAAATATCACATAAATATTTTTAATCCAATAATTTTTTATTTATATATTATAAGTTATGAAGTTGGTGTGATACGACGAAAATATTGCGTATTTCACCCGTTAACCTACGCCTTATTAGCCCCATTGGGTATCTTAATCCCTATACTTATGCTCGTTAACCAGACAACCTCGTATTTCTATGTTAACATGTTTTGCAGGGGTTAATTGAGCTTTTGTAGGTATTTGGATGCTTAGTATGAAGTTCGGACGCTTTCCGGAAATATTTTGTCGACTTTTGCAGCTTCGGGGGCATTTTAGTAATTCCATCATTCGGGTTTGAATCCCGAGCTCTTCATGGAATTTGAATCCCTTTGATTTCTCTTCGCGTGGCCGCCGACGGTGCATGATTCCGAGTTGTAATGATGGAGTTATGGCATTTTTAGGATGGTTTTGACTTAAAAAGTACACTCAAGGTCACATTCAAGGGCATTTTAGTCATTCCATATTTTGGTTTTTTGGCCCAATGTCTTCTTGGATGTTGTAGTCCTCGGAGTTATCCTCGCGTAGCCTCTGACCGTGCCTAATTCCGAGCTATAACGAAGAAATGGCGGCATTTTCCGTAAAATAGGGCAAAGCTGCAGAATTGCAGACCTGTAGGGGTGAATCGATTCGGCCCAAAGCCAAATCGATTCGGCCCTACAGAAAGTCCGCAAATTGCTATTTTTAAGTGGATTTTGGTGGGGTATTTTTGGGTAAAAGAATTGTATAAAGGGGGAGATCTTTTTTAAGACATGATATAATTCATTTTAGGTTAGTTTTTAGGGTTTTGGGTATGGAGAGCTCATTTCTTCCTTTTCTTTGGGTGTTCCCCATTAATGGGTTGTAAGTGCACTATTCATTACCCCTACCATTATTATAGTTGTATTTCTTGATTTCTTGCTTTGATAACTAGTTTCCTTGCTTTCAAATTAGTTTATTGTTGTTATTTATTGCTTTAATTAGTTTAGTTGTTGTTTAAAGTAGTTTCATTTATGTATTGTCCGTAGATAACGGGTTGGGATTGCGTTTCCGCCATTAATGGGCGTTGAGCTCCGAAAGTTAGGTTTTGTGTAAAATTGCGTTTAATTGAAACCGCGTGTATTAAAGTTGGATTGTTATGCGTTTTACTTTTTTTGTCACGCAACTTTAGTGTTTATAGTGACAATCCGAATTTAATCCGCGTGTGACCATTTTTGATTAAATGTTTAATCTCGCAACTTTGGGTTAAATTCCTTATTGTGTGATGTTTATGATTAATTGAAAATGCTCGATTAAATGTTTTCGAACCGAAATTCTAATCATTAGTTGTTTACCCATGGTGGGGATGCGATCCCAACTCTCGTTTTATTAATTCTAGTATAGTGTTAACTTATTCCTTTTTCTCTTTTGTCACCATTCCCAACCATCACCTTTTCATTTATTTATTTTACACTTTTATTCTTGAAGTTTTAAAACAATTAACATCTAAAATTTAATCACTCCCTGTGGATTTCTTACGATACCCGACTTACCGTTGTGCTTGCTTGTCAAGTGTAGTTATAGCTTAGGTTTTCTTTGTATCGCGGCGGCGAAACACACGACGATTGTGCACTTCACAAGCGCACACTTTTTCCGCCCGAACAAAAATGGCGCCGTTGCCGGGGAGTGTGTTTTAGATTGTAATTATTTTATTATTTCGTAGTATTTTTTCTTTTGTATTTGTATTCTTTGTTTTAACCTTTTTTGCAGGATTTTCATACTTTGAGTGCTAAGAAACTTTTATTCGTGGTTGCTCACTTTCTTGCTCGGATTCTCCATCTACAAACAACGAGGTAATCATGTCCTACTATTATAGTTATTACGGTTATTCTAATGATTCATACTTTGGGGATAGTTTTCAAGTTTTTCATTTTCAAGATTTTCTTGAAAATGAAAGACTTGAAAATATTTATCGGAATGAAAATCGTTATTGGGAGCTTGAGTTTGATTCATTATTCGAATCCAATGACGATTCTCATTTCATTACTTTCGAAGACGAGTTTCAACCAAATGAGGAGTCCGAGGCTCTTGAGCCGAGGAAGCCTACTTTGGAAGAGACTTTGCTTCTTTACTCCCAAGGTTTGGAAAGCCTAAATGATGCTGGAACGAGACTTGGTGCACTTTGCGATGAGATGAATTCTTATGCACAAAACAACGAGGAGGTGGAAACTTGTGTTTCACCTCAATTTTTCAAAGAATTTCTTATCGAATGTGAATCTCTCTCCCCCGAAATTCAATTTCCTTCTGACGATAAGTCGATTGAGATTGAATTTATTTCATCACCATATTCGTTTTCCATGATCGAACCATTAGAATTATCGGTTGATTCCTGTGAGTCGGTAGAAACTTTTAAAACTTCTACACTTTTTGCCGATGAGGACTCTTTACCGGACTTGTTTTCGATGGATGTTATCCTCATGTGTGCACCATCTCCCATTCCATTTGAAAAACCTTTGGGATATGAATCGATTTTTCTTGGTCCTCTAGTGTTCTTGTCCCCCTTATTATCCAAATCCCCCATCGTCCGCCCAAAATTTCAAATTGGCGATGGTTCACTTTTTTCACCACCCACATGCCTTCTATTATTCAAACGGAATTCAAATCTTTCGGGAGGCATGTTCACTTTGGAGGGTCCACCGTTGATCTTTCAAAGTCAAATACCTTTTTGGGTGGACCCTAAACTATTTAAACTTCTAGTGTATAGTTAGTGTGAAGCCTAAATAGTAGGTTGTAAATAGTTAGCTTTTTAATTTTCTTTCTTTCCTATTTTTTTTCCTTTTTATTTAGTCTAGTGTAATTAGTTAACTTTTTGTTATTTGTTTTTGCTATGCTCGGTACTAACTTATTTTGTAGATTCCTTTGGACTCGCGCTTATGGAGATCGCTCCAATTTTGGGTAATATCGTTCTTTTCCTCTCTTTGTGTTGTGTTCTTAATACGCATTGAGGACAATACAACATTTAAGTTAGGGGGTGTAGGATATTCTATCCATTTCATGTGTAGTCCATGGATTTGCTTACTTGTTAGTTACTTAGTATGCCTTTTTGTGAAAAATTTAAAAATTTTCAAAAATATTTTCTTTCTTTTTTCTCCTTTGTTGGGCATTTTGCCTTGTTTCCAGTGATAAATTTCAATAATTGCCCGATCCAATAGACAACTCAATGATGCATGTTCTCGATTTTAAAGTTATTAGACTTTAGTCCTCAAATCATTGATATTGTGAATAACTTCATTAATTAAACTTTATCCCTTGAGCATATGCACTTTCCTTGTTATATTGATTTGGTTTAAGATTTTTATAACTCGGTAATCTTTTGTTGCATTTTATATACTTACACCGAGTAAGCTTTGTACCTTTCGTCGTTTGTGAGTGTTATACACTATTCTTTTCTCTTTGAAAACGTTGAATTCGTCGGTAATCTCTCTATTCTTTCATTGATCGTTCATTAATTGAGTCCATACTTGAAATGTGTTACTTGAGCATGATTTTCATATATTATTTTGACTTGAGAATTGCGTAAACTTTTGGAAATGATCATAGGCCCTCTTTCTTATATCACCCATATTGGCCTTGACCTCACCCTTATATGTTTCCCTAGTCAACCCATTTGAGCCTAAATATAGCCTTTCGTTTCATTACCCAAAATCCCATAACCAACTCCAAATTGGAGTTTTAAGCCATACATACACTTTCCATACCTTTGTTTGGAATGATACTTGGGATTGAATGATGTTATTGTAGTGTGTTTGCAATTTAGGCATATGAGAGTTTGATAAGTAAAGAAAAGAAAGTAGTGAAAAAGTGAAGAAAAAGAGAAAGTAAAAAGCAAAAGAAAACAAAAGAGAAAATGAGAAAAAGAAGAAAAGAAAAAGAAAGAGAAGTTTGTATATGTTGTATATAGTTCAATAAGCTTTGATTACTCTCCCCGATGATATATCTAATGCTTGTTTGGAAGTTACTTTCCAATTTTGTTATTGCACGCATTCTCCCATTATCCCGAGTTTTCATCCCGAACACTTTGAATCCGTACATACATTCCTTCGTTTCGCACCCTAGCCATACCTACATCATAACCCTATTAAAGTCCTATGTGATCTTAGGGTGCATTTAATTTAAAAGTCATAATAGTTGTGATAATCTGTGAAAATGCATTTCGCCTCTTTTAATGAGTGGTATCTTTCATTGAGATTACAAGTTTTTCATTTCCTATATAGCGTTCTTCTTTTGTGACATGTGTACGGCCTAGTTTCCATTTCCATTTACTCTTTGTGCCCGCATGTCCCGTGTATTACCTCCCTTTTCATAGTGAATTCATTTGTTGAGCGTAATGCCCGTGAGGATTGAATATATGCTTGCCTTTATGTTTATCCGGATTATTTAAGTTTTTGCCAAATCATATTTTGCATTTGCTCTCCCCCTCCCACTTTTAATGTTTCAATTCTATGAGGTGCATTCAACTTGTTAATAACAACGAACTTTAGCTTGAATTCATTCAGTATGCTAATAACATGTTTGAAATCTTTTTCATTGTTGTTGAGTTTGTCGCATGTTGGGTTGGGCATATTTTGAGGAAACCATGTGATGTTTGTGGGTACCATCCCTGAAAACCCTCACGAGATGACACTCGTCCACTAGGGTAACCTAGGGGTTTAACGACTTATTGCATATGCTAAATGCAATTGTTCGCCCGCGAAAGTGGCCTTATCTTTTTATTTCTTTTTCATCCCATTTTGTACTTGTATCCTACTTTTGGTCTGCTTGTAGTTCTTGTAGTTTCTTATTTCTTTGCTAGGGACTAGCAATGTGTAAGTTAGGGGGTGTGATACGACGCAAATATTGCGTATTTCACCCGTTAACCTACGCCTTATTAGCCCCATTGGGTATCTTAATCCCTATACTTATGCTCGTTAACCAGACAACCTCGTATTTCTATGTTAACATGTTTTGCAGGGGTTAATTAAGCTTTTGTAGGTATTTGGATGCTTAGTATGAAGTTCGGACGCTTTCCGAAAATGTTTTGTCGACTTTTGCAGCTTCGGGGGCATTTTAGTAATTCCAACATTCGGGTTTGAATCCCGATCTCTTCACGGAAGTTGAAGACCTTTGATTTCTCTTCGCGTGGCCGCCGACGACGCAAAATTCGGAGTTGTAATGATGGAGTTATGGCATTTTAGGATGGTTTTGACTTAAAAAGTACACTCAAGGTCACATTCAAGGGCATTTTAGTCATTCCATATTTTGGTTTTTTGGCCCAATGTCTTCTTGGATGTTGTAGTCCTCTGATTTATCTTTGCGTAGCCTCTGACCGTGCCTAATTCCGAGCTATAACGAAGAAATGGCGGCATTTTCCGTAAAACAGGGAAAAGCTGCAGAATTGCAGACCTGTAGGGGCGAATCGATTCGGCCTAAAGCCAAATCGATTCGGCCCTACAGAAAGTCCGCAAATTGCTATTTTTAAGTGGATTTTGGTGGGGTATTTTTGGGTAAAAGAATTGTATAAAGGGGGAGATCTTTTTTTAGACATGATATAATTCATTTTAGGTTAGTTTTTAGGGTTTTGGGTATGGAGAGCTCATTTCTTCCTTTTCTTTGGGTGTTCCCCATTAATGGGTTGTAAGTGCACTATTCATTACCCCTACCATTATTATAGTTGTATTTCTTGATTTCTTGCTTTGATAACTAGTTTCCTTGCTTTCAAATTAGTTTATTGTTGTTATTTATTGCTTTAATTAGTTTAGTTGTTGTTTAAAGTAGTTTCATTTATGTATTGTCCGTAGATAACGGGTTGGGATTGCGTTTTCGCCATTAATGGGCGTTGAGCTCCGAAAGTTAGGTTTTGTGTAAAATTGCATTTAATTGAAACCGCGTGTATTAAAGTTGGATTTTTATGCGTTTAACTTTATTTGTTACGCAACTTTAGTGTTTATAGCGACAATCCGAATTTAATCCGCGTGTGACCATTTTTGATTAAATGTTTAATCTCGCAACTTTGGGTTAAAGTCCTTATTGTGTGATGTTTATGATTAATTGAAAATGCTCGATTAAATGTTTTCGAACCGAAATTCTAATCATTAGTTGTTTACCCATGGTGGGGATGCGATCCCAACTCTCGTTTTATTAATTCTAGTATAGTGTTAACTTATTCCTTTTTCTCTTTGGTCACGATTCCCAACCATCACTTTTTCATTTATTTATTTTACACTTTTATTCTTGAAGTTTTAAAACAATTAACATCTAAAATTTAATCACTCCCTGTGGATTTCTTACGATACCCGACTTACCGATGTGCTTACTTGTCAAGTGTAGTTGTAGCTTAGGTTTTCTTTGTATCGCGGCGGCGAAACACACGACGATTGTGCACTTTACACGCGCACACTTTTTCCGCCCGAACATTGTCCCTTTATTGTAGTTTGATAGATGGGGCGAGTTGGTGGGACTTAGAGTATCACACATTATTTTTCAGCATGACGAGCGTCACGCGACATGTTGTTCATTATATTAAGTTTAGACTTGTGCTATCTTACATGAATGTTTCTCACGAAATAATGTCGAAATATGGAAAATACTTTTTTTCTTTACCTAGGCACGAGCACACCCTAATTCCTAAGACACAAATGCAAATCATTAAAATCGTAACCAAGCCACAAATGTATTATGGGATGACTAACGCTATTTATATTTGCACTATTGGCGACACGGGAACAAATTTATCACGAGAATAAATTTATCGTCGTGTCATCGACACTGGTACAAATATCATGGGATCAAATTTATCGCCGTGCCAAATTTTTTGTCGTTTTGCGATTACGAACTTTGAAATTTTTCTACGAACATAGGAAATTATGGCTATTCTTTTTGTAAAATTACACTTTATTTTGTTGGGGAACGATTTTTTTTTTCATTTTGTAATTACGTACATTGAAAATTATTGTCGTTTTTCAATTACGTACTTTCAAAATTTTTGTTGTTTCGCGATTATGTACTTTCAAACTCTTCATCGTGCCTTCAGGCACGGGCATTTCACTTGTATATATACATTGGGGTATGCCCGTGCCTGAAGGGACGAAGATAATGTTCTAAAAGATTTATATTTAATTCAAATAAGTGTAAACAATTGAGAAACATTGCGCATAGTTTTCAATATTTATAGGACTATGTATCCTGTTTAAGAAATAAAAAACACTCCAACCATAATATTAATAGCAAATAAGTAGTATAAAAGTAAAATTATCACACACAGATAATCAATAATTAAGGTTAATGTCATTGTACACATTAGTAAACAACTATTAAAAATATTAGTTGAGAAAAATAACAAACAAAACTTCACCATATTCGAGTATTAACCACAAAGTAATCCCAAAACATTGAGTCTGCAAATAACTTGTCACACCCTACAAAATCCGACAGACGGGGTGGCCAGTGTAATAACCCTATTTTCTTATGCCAATATACAATTGTCTTCTTTCAATTTCGTCATACTTACTATCTAATAATGATATATTATTACATATATGATATTCCGAGTCCTTAATTTGACAAATCCCGTTTTTCAATTTGAAGAATCAACGGTAAAATGGGTAGATTTTATGGCACATCCTAAGCTAAGTGATAAGTTTTGGGGTAGAAAATACAATTTTATGAAACTTTATGGACTTGGTTTTAATAAAGAAAGTTTCAGGGACCAAAATGAAAAATAAAAAGGGGCCTTTTCGTAAATAAAATATTTTCAGGGACCAAAAAGAAATATTGAAAATATATGGTGTGAAATTACCAAAATGCCATTCAGGTCCGAAATGACCCTTATACCCTTAATACCTATCCTCGACACCTCGTGCTCGGTTTTTGAACATATCCACTGCACATGTGTCACCTCTATAGGAAAGGATAAAACTCATGTAAATCCTCTAGAAAAAGAAAAAAAAACACGTGTCGCCGTTTGGTAAACCAAGACTGCAAGGTTGATCCATTGGACGACATGTGAACGACGACTCACCAAAGTGAAACCTTATCACCAAGACACGTGTCAACACCGTGGGATATTTGGAAAACTATAAATAGGGCCTTTGGGGGATCATTTTAAACTCACACCAATTCCTTGAGAATTATAGAAAGAAATAGTGTGAGAAAGTTTAAGAAGAAGTTCTTAGGGATATTCATCTTAAGGTAATCTTAATGTTATAATGCATCTTTATAGTTTTAATTTATTGTTTTATAGCTTTACTTAGTAGTTATGCTGTTGAAATACAATAAAGAATTCACTAATCAAAACTTAAAATTTAGAACAAATCCAAGTTAATTTTATAAACTTGTTTGAAATTATACGCTTTTAAAAATGATTCTTTTTAAAGAAATTGCTCGTTATTATGGAATCCCATTTAAGTAATTCCAAAGTCAGGCCCGGTGAAGTTCTTTCTAGATGAGATGGTATTTAAGTGGTTCCCCTGTGACCCTCCATCTCTATTGGGAATGAATTCGGAAATGTTCTGTCTAGATGAGATGGTATTTAAGTGGTGCCCCTGTGACCCTCCATCTCTACTGGGAACCGACTGATGAGGAAATACTATGAATTGAATTCTTCAATTACGATCAAGGAGTTTTAAAAGTTGACAAATGAGGATTCAGTAATCCTTTTAACGAGGAAGTTATTATTAAAGTATAGTATAAACTGGACCTTAGAACGTGTACTTAAATCTTTATCAGATTAACGTGTGATCGAAGACTCAATACCAGTAAATTTGACCTCCATTTTGGGTGAGTACTCTGACATTCCTTGTGTATTTTGATTATATGATATTATGCAAACTATATATATTTTTTGAACTGATTTTATTCTCAAAATTCATGTGATACCGATGATCGATTCATTTGTGATATGTTTATGTTTGTTCATATAAACATACCGATTAAAAATGATTATTGAAAAGGATATTGAATATTGAAAATCTGATTCGGCCTACGGGACCTCTTTACTGACTGACCTTCCCAGCCGGGTTATCGCTGGTGTGCCCTAAATAAGGCGTTGTGACGAACATGTTCGATTGACCCTCAACTACCGGGGTATAATACGGTAGAAGAATACGGTATTAGAGTGTACTTGGCCATCAAAATGATATGATTGAAAGAAAAAGATATCACATTTGATTTGTTGCATTCGTCTTATTCTGAGCTATCCAATTGTGCTATATATAATTTCATTTCAAAATTATATCTATTTACTACAAGTTCCTCTCCATATATGTATATGCCTTCTCTTTTGACTTGAATAGGTATCTATTTTCTGAAAACCCTGGAATGTTTGGAGATTGAACCTCATTCGGATTTTAGCTGATGTTGTATAAATAACCATTTTTCAGGAAACGTTTAGGCTCATGGACAGAACGAAAATGGACTGTATTGAAGATTTAGCTTTTAGAGCTCTTTTTGTAAAATGTTTATTTAGATCATGTCTGGCTCTCTTGTAATAAGGTTTAAATTTTTTCTTAAGTTGTAACTCGCTGTTACTTTTAATATATATGAAGTTTCCTTTAGAAAGCTCTGATGACGTAATTCCTTTACTTTCAGTATTTTACAATTCATAACCATGTGATAATATATCCGTTGCATTTATTTAAGGAAACAATTAAACAGAAATATTTGTTGCCTTGGTGGCATGTCAAGACACTTGTTCCCTAATACTATTTTAGGTCGGGGTCGTGACAGAGGTGGTATCAGAGCATAGGTTATGAACCCGTAGACTACAGAACATAGTTTCGAACGTTATAGATTTTAAGTTTCCATACATAGGATACATGATTAAATATTCGACTTATGTGATAACCCTCCACATGTATTTAAATATATATAAATTATTTATATATCATTGTTCTTCTAAATTGCAATCTCGGGCTAGTATAATACATCTTACGTTCGGCCATGACTGTGGAAAATGACCAAGGCAAGATCAACTCCAAGGACTAGTGGTTCGAGTATGGAAGGGCTGGAAGGTGCATACAAGGCAATTGAAAGTCTAGCAAGAATTGTGGAGCATCAGGTGAATAATGGAGCACCAAGGAATATTGAACTAAGTAGTTGTACTATTGAACAGTTCAAGAAGTTGAATCCTCCGTCTTTTAAAGGGACTCCTAACCCCACTGAAGCAGAAAATTGGGTGATGCAAATGGAAAAGATGTTCGATGTTCTTAAGTGTACAGATGAACAACAGGTTTTATTTGGAACATTCATGTTAGAAGGTGAAGCCGAACATTGGTGGAGAATGACTAAGAGAATGCATGGGGAAAGGAATAATCCCATAGGATGGAATGACTTCTTAGTGACCTTTTACGAGAAATACTTTCCCGAAATGGTGCAAGACCAAAAAGCAGCTGACTTCATGGGTCTGGTTCAAGGAAATATAACGGTTAGTCAATATGAGGCAAAGTTTACTGAGTTATCCCGTTTCGCACCTCATGTTGTGATAACCGATGTTTTAAGAGCCAAGAAGTTTGAACGTGGGTTAAGGTTGAATATTCGTAGCCGAATTTCCATCCTAAAGTTGACAGCATATAATGACGTGGTGGCTAGGGCAAAAATAGCTGAGAAGGATAGTGAAGAATATAATCAGGTTAGAGAGGGGAGGAGGAAGTTTGGAGAACAAAGAGGAAGGAACCCCAATAACAAACCCTTTAGGACTATACCTAATATAGGCAACCTTTAGTAAACAAAACCTCTAATGTTGATAAATGCCAACGTTGTGGTAATATTCATAGAGGGCGTCCGTGTTACCTGGAGACGGGGAGTTGCTTTGGGTGTGGCCAAAAGGGGCATAAAATGCGAGATTGTCCTAACAAACGGAAGGCGGCAACAAAGACTTCTAATGACAATAAGGATCAGGGCAGACAAGGTAGAGTCTTTAATCTTTCCGATGCAAAGGCTTCTAATGCAGTAGTGTCAGGTACACTTTCTATATGTGCACAACTTTTTCAAGTTTTAATTGATCCTGGTTCTACCCATTCATTTGTGTCTGTGCGTTTTGTTAATCGCTTTCCTAATATTCCTGAATCCTTGAATCATATCATACACGTTTCTACTCCTTCGGGTGAGTTATTGACGGGAACATTAGTATATAAGTCTTGCCCTATAAATGTCAGTAGTCATAAACTATTCGTTGATTTGATAGTTTTAGACATAAGAGATTTTGAAGTCATTTTGGGGATGGATTGGTTAGCATCATATCATGCTAGGGTGGATTGTTTTGAGAAGAGAGTTATTTTCCAAATTCCTAACCAACCAGAATTCAGTTTTAAAGGAACTAGCATCTTATCTCCCATGCGTACTATCTCTGCAATGCAAGCTTGTAATTTTCTTAAGAAGATATGTCAAGGATTCCTTGCCAGTGTTATTGATTTGCAAACAAAAGAGCCTAGTTTAGAAGATATCCCTATAGCTAGGCTTTTTCCAGATGTTTTTCCAGATGATTTGCCCAGTCTACCTCCTAGTAGAGAAGTACAATTTACCATTGACCTTATTCCTGGAACCACACCAATCTCAAAACCACCTTATCGCATGGCACCTTTAGAATTAAGGGAATTAAAATTTCAATTACAAGATCTGTTAGACAAGGGTTTTATTAGACCTAGTATATCCCTTAGGGTGCTCCAGTGTTATTTGTTAAAAAGAAGGATGGAACGATGAGGTTGTGTATAGATTATCGTGAACTAAATAATGTGACCATTAAGAATAAATAACCCTTACCTCGTATAGATGATTTGTTTGACCAACTGGAAGGTGCGCAAGTACTTTCTAAGATTGACCTTAGGTCAGGCTATTACCAATTGAAGATTAAGGAAGAGGATATTTCGAAATCAGCTTTTCGTACTAGATATGGTCACTATGAATTTCTTGTGATGCCATTTGGATTAACTAATGCACCAGCCGCTTTTATGGATATGATGAATAGAGTGTTTAGGAAATATCTGGATCAGTGTGTGGTTGTTTTCATTAATGACATCCTTATTTATTCCAAAGGTATTGAAGAACACGAGAAGCATTTGGAGATAGTATTACAAATCCTTAGGAAAGAGAAATTATATGCAAAATTAAATAAGTGTGAATTTTGGTTGCCTAGTGTTTCTTTTCTAGGACATGTCATATCCAAGGAGGGAGTGTCGGTTGATCCTCAAAAGATCGAGGCTATACTAGATTGGCCAAGACCAACTAATGTAACGGAGATTCGTAGTTTCCTAGGATTAACAGGTTATTATCGAAGATTTGTTGAAGGATTTTCTAGTATTGCCAAACCTCTGTCTAGGTTAACGCAAAAGACGGTGAAATATGAATGGTCTGAGGAAGTTGAGAATAGTTTTCGAGAACTAAAGAATCGACTAGTAACTGCCCCAATTTTGACTATTCCTTCCGGTACAAGAGGATTTGTGATTTATAGTGATGCTTCTAAAAATGGTTTGGGATGTGTGCTAATGAAAAATGGAAAAGTAGTAGCTTATGCCTCGAGACAGTTAAAACCCCATGAGCAAAATCATCCAACCCATGACTTAGAATTAGCAGCGGTAATTTTTGCTCTTAAGATTTGGAGACATTATTTGTATGGTGAGACTTGTGAGATTTATACCGATCATAAAAGTTTGAAATATATCTTTACTCAGAAGGAATTAAACATGAGACAAAGGAGGTGGTTAGAATTGATGAAGGATTATGATGTAAATATTCACTATCACCCGGGGAAAGCTAATGTAGTTGTCGACGCGTTAAGTAGAAAGTCTACACCAAATTTAGCATGTCTTATTACCAGCCAGGAAGCTCTATTGAAAGATTTGAGAAGTATGGAAATAGATGTACATATTTATGGCGAAGGAGGAATAATCGCAAACTTACAAATACAACCCACGTTGATGGAAAGAATTAAAGTTGCACAAGTAAATGACCCATAATTGAGGAGGATTAAAGAAGAGGTTATTGAAGGGAAGAGAATTGAATTTGTGATACAAGATGATATATTAAGGTTTGGAAATAGAGTCTGTATACCTGGTGATGCCCAACTAAAGAGGAAAATTTTGGAGGAAGGTCATTACTCGAGATTCACAGTTCATCCCGGAAATACCAAGATGTACAGATATCTCCGAGAAGTGTTTTGGTGGAATAACATGAAAAGGGAGATAGCAGAGTTTGTATCTCAGTGTTTGATCTGTCAACCAGTAAAAGCTGAACATCAGAAACCATCAGGACTATTACAACCTTTACCAATCCCTGAGTGGAAGTGGGAACATATTACCATGGATTTTGTGACAGGGCTACCAAGGAGTTCCAATGGTAATGATTCCATTTGGGTAATTATTGATAGGTTAACTAAATCTGCTCATTTTCTTGCCATTAAGATTACCCATTCCCTAAAAAAGCTAGCTAAATTGTATATACGGGAAATTATTAAGCTTCATGGAACCCCAGTTTCAATTGTTTCTGATCGTGACCCTAGATTCGTGTCTCTCTTTTGGAAAAGCCTACAAGTAGCCATGGGAACAAAATTGAATTTCAGCACCGCTTTTCATCCTCAAACAGACGGACAATCGGAGAGAACCATCCAAACCTTAGAGGATATGCTTAGGGCATGTGTACTTGATTTGAAGGGGAATTGGGACGATCATTTACCGTTAGTGGAATTTGCATATAATAATAGCTATTAAGCAAGTATTCAAATGGCTCCGTATGAGGCACTCTATGGTAGAAGGTGTCGTTCTCCTGCATGTTGGGTAGAAGTTGGGGAAAGAAAATTATTGGGACCAGAATTGATTCAGGTCACAACAGAGAAAGTGAAATTGATACAAAACCGACTTCAAATCGCTCAAAGCCGTCAAAAGAGTTATTCTGACAATCGGCATCGACCGTTAGAATTCCAAAGAGGAGACTATGTTTTCTTACGAGTATCACCAACAAAGGGAGTAATCCGATTTGGGAAGAAAGGAAAGTTGAGTCCAAGATACATAGGACCTTTTGAAATCTTTGAAAGGATAGGTGTTGTTGCGTATCGAATAGCCTTACCCCCTGAACTCTTGAGTGTGCATAATGTGTTTCATGTTTCAATGATGAAGAAATACATCCCTGATCCAGCACATATCTTAAGTCATGAGCCTCTTCAAGTTAGAGAAGATTTGACATACATTGAGCATCCAGTTGAAATCTTGGACCATAAAGATCAAATATTACGAACCAAGGTTATTTCACTAGTCAAAGTATTATGGCGGAATCATTCTGTTGAAGAAGCAACATGGGAGCGGGAAGATGAAATAAAAGAGCGATATCCATACCTTTTTTGAAATTAATGTAAGTAAAGTTTGGGGACCAAACTTTTTATAAGGAGGGTAGGATGTAATAACCCTATTTTCTTATGCCAATATATAATTGTCTTCTTTCAATTTCGTCATACTTACTATATAATAATGATATATTATTACATATATGATATTTCGAGTTCTTAATTTGACAAATCCCGTTTTTCAATTTGAAGAATCAACAGTAAAATGGGTCAGATTGAGATTTTATGGCACATCCTAAGCTAAGTGATAAGTTTTGGGGTGAAAAATACAATTTTATGAAACTTTAGGGACTTGGTTTTAATAAAGAAAGTTTCAGGGACCAAAATGAAAAATAAAAAGGGGCCTTTTTGTAAATAAAATATTTTCAGGGACCAAAAAGAAATATTGAAAATATATGGTGTGAAATTACCAAAATGCCCTTCAGGTCCGAAATGAACCTTATACCCTTAATACCTATCCTCGACACCTCGTGCTCGGTTTTTGAACATATCCACTGCACATGTGTCACCTCTATAGGAAAGGATAAAACTCATGTAAATCCTCTAGAAAAAGAAAAAAAAACACGTGTCACCGTTTGGTAAACCAAGACTGCAAGGCTGATCCGTTGCACGACACGTGAACGATGACTCACCAAAGTGAAACCTTATCACCAAGACACGTGTCAACACCGTGGGATATTTGGAAAACTATAAATAGGGCCTTTGGGGGATCATTTGAAACTCACACCAATTCCTTGAGAATTATAGAAAGAAATAGTGAGAGAAAGTGTGAGAAAGTTTAAGAAGAAGTTATTAGGGATATTCATCTTAAGGTAATCTTAATGTTATAATGCATCTTTATAGTTTTAATTTATTGTTTTATAGCTTTACTTAGTAGTTATGCTGTTAAAATACAATTAAGAATTCACTAATCAAAACTTAAAATTTAGAACAAATCCAAGTTAATTTTATAAACTTGTTTGAAATTATACGCTTTTAAAAATGATTCTTTTTAAAGAAATTGCTCGTTATTATGGAATCCCATTTAAGTAATTCCAAAGTTAGGCCCCGTGAAGTTCTGTCTAGATGAGATGGTATTTAAATGGTGCCCCTGTGACCCTCCATCTCTACTGGGAATGAATCTGGAAATGTTTTGTCTAGATGAGATGGTATTTAAGTGGTGCCCCTGTGACCCTCCATCTCTATTGGGAACCGACTGATGAGGAAATACTATGAATTGAATTCTTCAATTACGATCAAGGAGTTTTAAAAGTTGACAAATGAGGATTCAGTAATCCTTTTAAAGAGGAAATTATTATTAAAGTATAGTATAAACTGGACCTTAGAACGTGTACTTAAATCTTTATCAGATTAACGTGTGATCGAAGACTCAATACCAGTAAATTTGACCTCCATTTTGGGTGAGTACTCTGACATTCCTTGTGTATTTTGATTATATGATATTATGCAAACTATATATATTTTTTGAACTGATTTTATTCTCAAAATTCATGTGATACCGATGATCGATTCATTTGTGATATGTTTATGTTTGTTCATATAAACATACCGATTAAAAATGATTATTGAAAAGGATATTGAATATTGAAAATCTGATTCGGCCTACGGGACCTCTTTACTGACTGACCTTCCCAGCCGGGTTATCGCTGGTGTGCCCTAAATAAGGCGTTGTGACGAACATGTTCGATTGACCCTCAACTACCGGGGTATAATACGGTAGAAGAATACGGTATTAGAGTGTACTTGGCCATCAAAATGATATGATTGAAAGAAAAAGATATCACATTTGATTTGTTGCATTCGTCTTATTCTGAGCTATCCAATTGTGATATATATAATTTCATTTTAAAATTATATCTATTTACTACAAGTTCCTCTCCATATATATATATGCCTTCTCTTTTGACTTGAATAGGTATCTATTTTCTGAAAACCCTGGAATGTTTGGAGATTGAACCTCATTCGGTTTTTAGCTGATGTTGTATAAATAACCATTTTTAAGGAAACGTTTAGGCTCATGGACGGAACGAAAATGGACTATATTGAAGATTTAGCTTTTAGAGCTCTTTTTGTAAAATGTTTATTTAGAGCATGTCTGGCTCTCTTGTAATAAGGTTTAAATTTGTTCTTAAGTTGTAACTCGCTGTTACTTTTAATATATATGAAGTTTCCTTTAGAAAGCACTGATGACGTAATTCCTTTACTTTCAGTATTTTACAATTCATAACCATGTGATAATATATCCGTTGCATTTATTTAAGGAAACAATTAAACCGAAATATTTGTTGCCTTGGTGGCATGTCAAGACACTTGTTCCCTAATACTATTTTGGGTCGGGGTCGTGACAGCCAGCCACCGCCGCCGAACTATGCCGGGCGTGAACTAAATAAATACCATTATTAGCATGCGACATATATGAGACATAAATAAATTAGTACATCGGATATATAATTGAATCAATCTCAAATGATCATAAACAACTAAGGGATAAAAGATCCATCACATGCTAAAACTACAATTAAAATCAATCTCCAGTAATAATTAAATAAAATCTGAATAAAAAAGATCTAAAATAATCCAACTGAAATCCTCTAAACAACTTTGGAACCGAATGGCCAAATAAGACTTAAATGAAGTCCCATAATAGAATTACGATTGAAAAGTAAAGTCTAACTAAACAATGCAATAACGAATAACTCCAGCAGCACCTCCAAACGATAACTCCAATGATCCTATGCAGCTTTTCCAAAAAATTATCCTGAAAAAGTTAGTCAACGTAAGAGGTCAGAGCCCCGAGCATGAACACACACTACTCCACTCAAATAGGATCCTTGAATCCAGACGGTAGCATTATATGCAATACATATCACAATAGAATATTTAAATTTAAACGGGATAATAAAACGTGATAAATATAAATCAATAACTATCCGCATAAATTCCCATTTAAAAAGCCACACCAATATAATTTTAAATTTCCAAGTCCCACGATGTTAATTAATTAAATTAACCACTTTTATTATTGTTCTCACTTTTTATTATGACGGTCCTCCCGTATCGGGTGGTAATCCACCAAAGTGTCACACTTCCCTTTGTCAATAGTCAACCGAATCTATTTAAACTGTCAATACCCCACAATATGACAAGGTTCCAACTTACGACACGACATAAATCGCCCAAGATGACCTGTTTAAACTGTCGGTCACTGACACATTGTGTCGCCACCAATTTTAATACCCATTTTTATCTTAGGCATTAATTCTCAATTTCTCAATTTTACAATTTATAAATTACCCCACCCTTTTAATCGATGTGAGATCCTTTAAAATAACCCTTAGTCCCATACTTAAGGGTACCCAAGTTATCAATACATCATACCTTATGTATAGGTTGAATTTCTAACATAAACCTCTACCTCGCCCTATGCCTAGGCTAGCATAACGACCATAATATACCGAAAATCAGCCCACCCTCAAAATGACCAACCAGCAATAATCTACCCTAAATAGACCCATACTTAGAATCATCCTAAAATATGGGGAGAGAAAAAATGCCAAACAACCCATCATCACAATAGGCAATTAAATTTACCAACAAGTTACATGAATAAGTGCAATTAATCAAACTACCAAACTACACATAATAGACCAATTCCATTAAATCTTAATTTAATCTCATTTAGTTATATCAAATTAAATATACCGAGTTTTCATTGTCTATACATCAAAATCCAAATTTCATTATCTCTACACAAATAACGTGAGTTAAACACCCCCAATTTCATTTATTTCAATACTAAGGTTTTTCTACATGCAACCTACACCCACAAAACTCAAAATCCACACATAAATCCTACGTATCCAAAGATTATGAATGTTCTTCATATTAAAAGATTTCATATAAATAGCCCCGCACTTTAGTGTTCACTTTATCTAATTAGATTGCTAATTGAGTTTAAGAAAACATTGAATTAATGTTTAGGCAACACTTAAAATGTATAATACTAAAGGAAAAAAATATATTATCCATGCCTGTGATTAACTTGAATCAAAATATGAATCGAAGGTTGAACTCTTCTTGAGAAAACACAACTTGAAACTTCAAAAATTGTGAAAGGTAGGGGCTAGGGGTTGAAGATGAGATAAATATATTTTGGAAATGCTTTCAGGAGAAAGTTTGAGAGAAAAATGAGTTTTGAAATCCCATCCCATCCCCATTTATGTTTAGTATATAAAGGGTTTAAGAGTTAAAAACACAATTAGTAGTCTAATCCATCCATCCACCGCATCTCATTCGAATGGGCACACCTGTCTTTTGAATGACAATGCGACATTGTTCGAACGACAATGCGACATGTCGTTCGAACGAGCACAACAAATCCCAAAATTAAATCTTTTAAAATCTGACCTTTTAAATCTGATAAAAATTATTAGCTGAACCAAAACACTCCCGCGAGTTAAATATTTAAACATAAACCTTATATCTTTTTATAAAATACCCAAATTAGTTCCAGATTGAAAATTTTAATAAAACCAAGTTAAATACTTAAAGACCATTAAATCCAGAATTTTATTTTCCTCCAAATTTAATAAAAATAAAAAATTAAAACCCGGGGTATTACATAATTCCCCGCTAGCAAAGAATTTTGTCCTCGAAATTAGACCAAGCATATACATCAAATGTGTAAATTCACGCGACACAAACTAAGGCTCACATATGCCTACCCGTAAAGTATCATAATTAGGCACCCATACATCGAATCTACCCGAACGTAATCCTTAACAAAAATACAATATATAAAGCTGACATATATAAGTATTTAAGAAGATATTACGTACCGTGATGCTTTACTAGCCACACAATCTATCATTCTCTGCCTGAAGCTAAGGAGGCACATAGCACCTCCCATAATTGAGATTGGTTAGTGTGGTGACCACCCCCTGCGCACCTGACGCTGCCGGTGCTGCTGGTGTTGCTGGCACTCCCTGAACGCTAACCGCTGCGAAAATTGGAGGCCTTAGTCCTTGCTTCCCCACCCTTTACCATGTTGTCCTTGAGTGACTTTACCCTATTGGGCTTGTGCCGCTTGGCCTTGTTGTTCCACTTTCTTGAAACACTTAGCCGCCTTATATCCCACTTTCCCACAGAAAAATCATTCACCCTTAAAGGGTTCTTAATGTCTAGTATTTTCTCGCTCCTCTCCTTGAACTTGTTGTTCCTTATTGGTCCTCTGCCTCTTCCATGCTTGATCATTGCGACCCTTATTCTCATTCCCTTGTCCATTAGACTCTTATCTCTTTCCCAACTTCTTTTGGTAATTGGCCTTCTCTTGCCACAACAACATTGCGACGTCCACCACCTGAGCATAGGTAGTGTACGTCGAATTCCCCAACACCATTTGCCTAATCTACCATGAAAATCCCTTAATGAAATATTTCACTTTCTTTACCTCAGTGCTAACCTCCTCTGGTACAAACATAGATAAATTTGTGAACTCCTATTCGTACTCAACAATCGACTTTGACCCTTGCTCCAAGTCAATAAATTCTCTCTTCTTCGCGTTCCTAATTGCATATGAAAAGTACTTATTGTTGAATTTTATCAGAAACTCTGCATAACTCAACTGATCTCTCTCCTCTGATATGGTGGTACTCTCCCACCATTACAATGCATCTCCTGTCAGCTTAAATGTTGCTAACATCTTCTTCTGCACATCTGTGAAGTCCACCATCCTCAAATGCCTCTCCATATCTATCCGCCACTAATGAGCAACCGTTGGGTCAGATACCCCTCCAAAGGTGGGAGTATTTCCTTTAAAGAATTTGGTTCTCATCCTATCCCAAGCTGAGACGGGTGTACCCCAATGCTGTGACTCTAAAGTCACCCCTCTCTGTCTCCCTATCTCCAAATCGGACTCCGTGGCCTCACGAATCATAGCCACTAACTCCTCGGCCTATAAAACAATCTGACACCCCCTCTCTTGAGTCGCGGGACCAGAAACAGACTCCTGTTTCTTACTCCCGGTTCTCCTTATGTTCTCCATCTGAAAAGATATGAACAAAATGACATCAGACTCGAAATTACTAAGAGTACAAATCCTTAAAAAGGTAATCAAAGATAAGCAACGCGGATGCTAAAATGGAATTATAATCTATGAGACCTAAGACCATGCTCTGATACCATCTGTCACACCCTGCAAAATTTGACAGACGGGGTGGCCAGCCACCGCCGTCGAACTATGACGGGCGTGAACTAAATAAATACAATTCTTAGCATGCGACATATATGAAACATAAATAAATCAGTCCATCAGATAAATAATTGAATCAATCTCAAATGATCATTACCAACCAAGCGATAAAAGATCCATCACATGCTAAAAATCCAATTAAAATCAATCTCCAATAATAATTAAATAAAATCTGAATAATAAAGATCTGAAATAATCCAACTGAAATCCTCTAAACAACTTTGGAACCGAATGGGCCAATAAGAATCAAAAGAATTCGCATAATAGAATTACGAATGAAAAGGAAAGTCTAACTAAACAATGCAATAACGAATGACTCCCGCTGCACCTCCAAATGATAACTCCAATGATCCTATGTAGCTTTTCCCAAAAATTATCCTGAAAAAGTTAGTCAATGCACGAGGTCAGAGCCCCGAGCATGAATACACACTACTCCACTCAAATAGGATCATTGAATCCAGACAGTAGAATTATACGCAATAAATATCACAATGGAATATTTTAATTTAAATTGGATAATTACACGTGATAAATATAAATCACTAACTACCCACAGAAATCCCCATTCAAAAAATCTCACCAATATGATTTCAATTTTCCAAGTCCCACGATGTTAATTAATTAAATTAACCACTATTATTATTATTCTCACTTTTTATTATGATGGTCCTCCTGTCCCGGGTGGTAATATATTAAAGTGTCACACTTCCCCTTGTGAAGAGCTAGCCGAATCCGTTTAAACTATCGATCCCCTGCATTATGACAAGGTTCCAACTCACGACACAAAATAAATCGCCCAAGCTGACATGTTTAAACTATCGGTCACTAACACATTATGTCGCCACCAATTTTAATATCCGTTTTTATCTTAGGCTTTTATTCTCAATTTCACAATTTATAAATTACCCCAGCCTTTTAATCGATGTGAGATCCTCAAAAATACCCCTTAGTCCCATACCTAAGGGTCCCCAAGTTTTCAATACGTCCTACCCTATGTATAGGATGAATTTCTAACATAAACCTCGACCTATTCCCATGCCCAGGCTAGCGTAACGACGATAATATACCGAAAATAAGCCCACCCCCAAAATGACAAACTCGCGATAATCTACCCTCACTAGTCCCATACCTAGAATCATCCTAAAATATAGGGAGAGAAAAATTACCCAACAACCCTTCTTCATAATAGGCAATTAAATATACCAAAAAGTTACATGGATAAGTACAATTAATCAAAGTACCAAACTACGCATAATAGAGAAATCCCATTAAATCTTAATTTAATCTCATTTAATTATATCAAATTATGTATACCGAGTTTTCATCATTTATGCATCAAAATCCAAATTTCATTATCTCTACACAAATTATGTGAGTTAAACGCCCCCAACTTCATTTATTTCAAAACTAGGATTTTTCTACATGCAACCTACACCCACAAAACCTAAAATCCACTCATAAATCCTATGTATCCAAAGATTATGAATGTTATTCGTGTTAAAAGATTTCATAAAAATAGCTCCGCACTTTGGTGTTCACTTTCTCTAATTAGATTGCTAACTGATTTTAAGAAAACATTGAATTAATGTTTAGGCAACACTTAAAATGCATAATACTTAAGGAAAAGAATAGAGATGAGCCCTACAAATCCCAAAATTAAATCTCTTAAAATCGGACCTTTTAAATGTGATAAAAACTATTAACTGAACCAAAATGCACCTGGAAGATAAATATTCAGATAAAAACCTTATATATTTTTTATAAAAGACGCGAATTAATTCCCGATTGAAAATTTTAGTAAAACCAAGTTAATTACTTGAAGACCATTGAGTCCAAAACTTTATTTTCCTCCAAATTTAATAAAAATAAAAAATTAAAACCCTGGGTATTACAAAACTATAAAGTAATCTATATAAGGGGGCGTGGATATGATAATAATGATACAGTTATTTTTCTCAAAGTTGAGTAAAAATATATTAATTTCTTAGTTACTCCCTCATATTTATATGATCTTCATTACCATCCATTTTACTTGAACACAAAAATCATTATAAAACAGAAAAATTCTATGCATACATGACAATTTATAGGTATGGAAAACACCATTCTCGAATATTTTCAATTAAGTACCCCAAAATATTAATACAATAACTAACTAAACCATATAAATAAGTAATTCACATACCTTTCATATAGTTAACAAATATTTTGTCTTTGAGAGTTTAGAAGAATTTAAATAAATAGTTACTGGTACGAAACGGCTACAAAATTGTGAACATGATGCTACGCTAGTTATTAAACCACATCAAAGTATTATATATTTAGTAAGTGATACAAACATGATGCATCCGAAAATTTATAAGGAAAATGAATTTAAAATAATCTTATTCTCAAAATTGGATTGGGTATACATGTGAATTTGACATACCCTATGCCTTCAAATATTCCATGAAAGTACCAAATTCAACATAAATAAAACAGCTACCATGCATTATCATGAGTAATTACACACTGTTGAAAGAAATTGCACCCAAATATTTGTCTTGTGTCACCGAGTTATAGAACAAAAAAAAATCTCACTATGCAACATAACAAATAAATATACAATTTAATATATGGACATATATGTATTGTGTCACCAAGTGAGAGAACAAAAATATCTTTTCCTATCCAACATAACAAATGGATATATAATTTAACAAATAGACATAAAATCAGAAGGCGCAGTAAATTTCTATTTTTTTTATGTATATGTATCCAAAACATTAGTGCATCGTGTGTACAACATGTCTCATGTGTTGTTACGATAACTCAGCAAATAGATATACACTTGTGCATTACCATTTTCATGAAATGAGAAAAAAACAATAACAAAGACAACCAACAAAGGAAATGTGAGAATACCTATTTTCTCGTAATACTACTATCAATCATGGGGGGGAGAGGGGGGGGGGCTGGTTGTGAGTTCCCTCTTGACGATGTTTTAACTACTATTTTTTTTTATCCTAAAATTCTAAATCTAATAAAAATTAAAATATAAAAACTAAAAAAATTAGATCAAAGTTCTCACTAAACAACTCAATTAAATTCAACCGCAAGTGCCAAATGTGATGACTCCGAAGCACTAGACAATTGAAATGTCTTGAACCATAGTTAGTAGTATAAGCAATGGTACTACATGCCATTCCAACGTAAACCATTGAAATGTCCTAAAAAATAAAACTATAAACCACAAACCACTACCTCTACCTACGTAAATTTTCGAAACCCCGTGGGATAAAATTGTAACCTGAAAATGTACTATCTAAAGACCAAATCACCACAATTCCACCAGCTAAACCAAAGTAAATGGTAACTAATTAGAAAAAAATATCCTCATAGTTACGAGACATGTCTAAGGCCCTTTAATTCTCCACCGAGATGGGCCTACGAAGAAAATCATTAAGTTATTAATTGTTGTACTAACTTTAATTGTATATTAGGAGCAAGATTAAATTGATTTGAGATACATATAAGAATCACTTCAAATCAAGCAAACATAATCATCATTCCATTACAGAGAAATGAGAATGAAGTAAAGTACATCCTTATGTAGTTAAGAATAACCATTAAAGAAAAACATATAACCAAAAAAAATTGTGCTAAAGAATCACAATGTGAGTAAAATATAGGGATATTTAACGCTGTATTAAGAAAAAAAAAAGGAAAAACCCATAAGTTAATATGAATCTTTAGATGTAAACTGATATACTTATGAATTACCTTTGCAATGTAATTAGAAACCCTCCTCCAATTTAGCACAGGGGCACTACCTCATCCAATGGAGACTATTAAACTACTTCCCATAAAACCAAATCATGAGCTACAGTGGAGTCAAGAGAAGTTTTAATATGAGTTGTATTCCTTTATTTTCAATAATAATAATAATCATGGATTAGGGAATTGAAGATGAAAACTAGTACTTTGGTGCAATGAGTGTAAGTTCTTGCGCATATACCTTTAAAAATTTCACTGTTTGAATTTCAGTCCCACTTTTAATAATACCACTATTAACAATTTCTAATCATGTCAAGCAATAAAAGTTAAAAATAATCCCAGCCAAAACTACAATTTAATTAAGCCATATACGAATATTCTCAATCATAAACATGGCTTAATAGTATAAAAGAAATCAATCTAACTCAAAACTTGACAAACAATAACAATTAAATACACTTACAAATCATATTGAGCTCACAATCGTTAATGTTTACCATTCTAATAACTTCTACAACATTGGTCGGTTTCCTAACGCCTTGTGCTGAAAACAATACATAAAAGCATCAATTTATCATCACTTACGAATATAAAACTAAACGATCATAATATTTACCACATTTGAAAACTTATTTATGTAACTTCATAAATATTAAATTATAATAAAGATCGATCTTCAAACACACACGAATATAATGGTATTAGAGCATGTAAACTAACGAAATTAAACTATATTTATTCATAATGGTATTAGAGCATTTTAACTCTTAACATCAAACCTTATAGCCCCCAATGAGGGATGGGGTCATCTACTAAATATGCCCAAATCTAAAAAAATGCATCTTCAATAATTTAAACCTTAGGTTTAGTTGCTACAAAACTCACATTACTCATATAAGCCAATATATCAACTATATCTCAGTTGAAGAGGAACATTACACATTTGTTACATATATAAAAAATTAATATAATATGTCTTAAACTTCAAAGATTGAAATTACAACTAGTAGAAAAAACACAACTAAAATTGTAGTATGCAAAAAAATAACATCAAATTAAAGAAGAAATAGGTTAATATCTTTAACTGTAACTTGCATCAACACTAATGGTGAGTTGGTTACTATCAAATACAAAATAATTGTATTAGAATAATAACAAATAAAAAAACTTATCCTACAGGTTATTACCGCCACTAGTGGCAACAGATATACATTTATCCAATACAATATCAATCTATCCAATAAAAATTGATGATATAAGTTGTTGTATCTTAACCTTTTGTGTTGTTGGCAGTGTATATAATTTCTTTATTTTGGAGTATATGATTTGGAAAATTACTTATTTCCTCTTTACAATTACGATATGCGTATAGCATTCTATTTTTTGTTGATCACCAAGTGATGTTTTATTATACTTGGCTTTGCTCCCTTGAATTTGTGAATATCAATTATGCCTTTGTGTGTTTTTGAGGTCATATGCGTTATGTGAATGCGAGGTTATGAAATGAGGTGGGTGTGATAATGATTAAGTGAATAAATTTTGGTGTAACATATATCACCACACTAAAGACACTCGAAATGAATATACATAACCACAACATCGCTTCCATCATCCTAAATTAATGTCGACAAACTTATGGAGAAAAGATTTACTAAAACTTCAACACCGACCATGTCACAGAACATTACCACAAACCCACCAGATAAATTTTCCATCAAAGGAATAAAATGAGAAGGAAATGGGTTGAGAGAAAAAGGGAGAAAATAAAAAAAAATTAAAAGGATGGAAATAATTTCAACACAATACTAATAGTGAATGAAACAACTCACCCATTTAAACCAATCTTTTATAATAATCTAAAATAAAATAAAAATTCCGCAATTCAATAATAACATTTAGCACCAAAATTTATTCACTTAATCATTATCACACCCACCTCATTTCATAACCTCGCATTCACATAATGCATATGACCTCAAAAACACACAAAGGCATAATTGATATTCACAAATTCAAGGGAGCAAAGCCAAGTATAATAAAACATCACTTGGTGATCAACAAAACATAGAACTCTATAAGCATGTCGTAATTGAAAAGAGGAAATAAGTAAATTTCCAAATCATATACTCCAAAATAAAGAAATTATCTACACTGCCAACAACACAAAAGGTTAAGATACAACAACTTATATCATCAATTTTTATTGGATAGATTGATATTGTATTGGATAAATGTGTACAAACACATCTGAAATGCCATTGACTGCGGGATCTTTCAATGTAGTTCCGTTATATAAAAATTCTATTTCAATTTTTTTATACATTAAATCAAATAAAATAATATCACAAATAGTGATTAACAAATTTTGATTTAAGTTAAAAAAAGATAGGATCCTTTTAACCATTGTACTTCAACCAATGTGTGATTTGAGTGATTGAATTACATGGCAGGTCTTTTCAAAATATTCAACAAATTAAACCTAGAACAAAAACAAACATAAAGTATATATCAACCATAATTAAACCCGTTAATAGAGAGGAAAAATGAAATTATATTAAAAAAATTAAGTTACAAATTAAAATTATATAACTAAATCTAAATTAAACCTCATATAGAGAAGATGAACTTGATCGTATCAGATACTTCAAGGAAACAAAAAAAAAAGTAAAATTCATAGACCTGTAAATATAATAATAATAATAATAATAATAATAATAATAATAATAATAATAATAATAATAATAATAATAATAATAATAATAATAATAATAATAATAATAATAATAAAGCAACAATATGAAAATACTAAATAAAGATATTAAGAAAATTCTTTATTATAACAAACTATGGAAAACAAAATTCCTCTTTTAGGTGTTAATAGGAACAAAAAGCAAACAAAATTGAGTCTCTTAACCCCAAATAAAAATAAATACAATATAAAGAAAAAAACGAAATTAAAATTGGGTAGTAAGTATAAAATAAAAACGATCTATAATAATTATCATGTGTTTTAATCTATTTTTCAAATGAAATCGTGAGAATGGATCTTTAACACATGGAGATTACTTTTGTGAACAAATAAAATAACAAAAAATATAGTAAAAAACCTATATATGAATTTAAATTTGAAACTTTTTTGCACATCATGAAAATGAACTCCACTGAGAACTTGATTTATAAAATAGAAAATGAAAGCGTTAAAATTTCAAACCTATGGTTCAAAGGTGAGATTTATGATGGATTTTACAGCTCTGTGTGTGCATGTGTGAGAGAGAGAGAGTACCAACTTACAAAATTATTTTTCATGGTCTGAAAAACATAGCCACATTTTCATGGTCTGAAAAACAAATATTGTAAATTTCGAGCTCAGATATTGGGAGAAATAAATAATCAAATTTTAACCAAAAGAAAGAGATACAAAAAGGAGAAAATTTTAGCCAAAGTTTAACTAAAATGTTGTAAACCTCAAGTTCAGAAATGCACAAAAAAATGATAATTCTTCTATTTGATCCAACTCCGTGAATAAAAAATATAGAATAATAAATATCATAAGTACCAAAAACATAATGACAAAAGATCAAGAAATATGAGCAATCCCTATATGCACCAATTCTGAAATCGAAACCCAACTCTAAAATCTTAATATGGTTTATGAAAATTTAACCTCAAAATAAATAACGGAGATAATATATACACTAAATGCGTCAAATCTAGGAATAAAATAGAGAAAAAAAGGTAAAAACTTATAATCAAACATGAAATCCATCCCCATTCCATTATCTGATAATTTGAAAAGAAAATCGAAATCAAATACATCCCCACCATGTGATATTTTAATGTTATTATTTCGCACATCTTCTCTACTACCAAACTATGAAGGTGACCGGATAAAAAAAATGGGGTATCTCGGTTTTAGATCTGAAATTTTTAAGAAGCACATGAAGTCCTAAAAATCATAAATAAAATCTAAAAGTTGAAACACATAAAGCCCTAAAAGTTGACATAATGTGTTTAGATTTATTGGATGATTTTGAATCTAGGAGTATACCATTATGAACCTTAAAATATAATTATGGGATGATTACCTGGCAGATCCAGGATTTTTGATCAATCGGGGCAAAAGTTTTGAGTGGTGCTGGGAGTTTTAGGGAGTTATTTCAAGTTTTATACAAATTATAGCTTTATAATGCCCAAACAACTAGAAATTATAGCAGACCTTGTTTTCATGTTTATTGTTTTAATTCCCAAACAACTACAACTACAAATTATAGTTTTATAATGCCCAAACAACTACAACTACAAATATATAGCAGACCTTATTTTTATGTTTATTATTTTAATTAATTATAATATTTTTTACACCCTCAGTTTTGTAAATAATTAGAAGTATAACTTGAAGTTTGAAGTTTACCAAAAAAACCTTGTATTTTTTTTTTAAATTGAACCGAGGTCGCCGCCCCCTTGGCCCCTATGTCCATCCACCCCTGATTACTAATGTGAATTTAATAGTATACTAAAATGGGGATTTCCTATTTGATGATTGAGGCAGCAACGGAGGGAGATTGAGAAGAAGTCATGGTAGCATAACGGCAATGGCGGGCGACGACATGATAGTGGGCGGCATAAGCGTAGGAGGGTTTACAAGGGGATTGTGTTGTGGAAGATATGTTTTATGGGGGAACTGAAAAACAGGAAAGGGATGAAATGAACCAAGGCGAAAAACAGATTAAGGTTTGTTTTTAGTGGGTTCAAGTGTTTGGGTTAGGGGGTTCACACTTGTTTTCTCGAATGACATGGCAAAGTGTGAGACCCTTTGATCTCAATACATGGACAAACCACAACTCTTGGATCATTTGGAACAGTAAAACACCCTTCCCCCAAGTTATATATGTATATACACATTATGGTCAGAGATTCTTCATTGAATAATTTTATTATAATTTTACTTGTGGTTGTAGTTTGATGGTTTTAATTTGGTGAATCTCATAGCCATGCACATGTGATCACACATACAACTATACATGAATCGTGCATTCACGAGAAAAAATAGACAACAATTTACTTTTAGAAGATGTGTGTGTAAGATTGGTTGTTGTCATCTCTCTATAACTGTCAGACCTCAAACTTACCTTGTTCATACTTCATCGAGTCAACCACCATCTTCCTTTACCCTACCCACTAAACCATTAGATGGTTGTCCTAAGAATAGTTTAGATTTATTTTCAAAATAGACAAAAACTTTAACCAACCATGAATCCCTCTTACAAAGAAAAATTACAATCAAGTAGTCATCATATCCATTTCCCTTTATGGAAGGCAAAACCATTTATTAATGAATTTGAATCCGATGATGAAACATTTGAGCTCACTCCTCTCCAGGAGAACATACTAAAAATTAAATTTACAACTCAATAATTAAAAACTATTCGTCATAAATGGGCTAAAACCTTAATCAGTAAACTATTGGGTAAATTGTTATCTTTTCAAAATCTTGTTCATAAACTCGAAAACCTGTGGAAAATTCAAGGACATATTTACATCATCAATTTCTATAGTGTTTTTTCCTTTATAAAGCTTACTAGTATGGATGATTATATGAAAGTTCTTACTGGAGGACCTTGGTTTCTTGAAGATCATTACCTGACCATCCTTGGATGTTAAAAAAATTTCGTCTATCCACCACTGTTCTCAAACACATGAGCCTTTGGATCCAAATTCTAAAACTCTTAGTTCAGTATTATGAACCAAATATTCTTTATAGAATTGCATTATCACTCAGTCGACCTACAAAAATTGAGCTCCATATTGGGTTTAAATGAGAACTATATTTTTATACTAGAGGAAGAGGTGAAGAAGAAAGCATGATCTATATTGTGGAGAAGACAAGGTTTCATAGAAAGAGAGAAGTTCTTTTATTTGGATATCTCAGTACATAATGAAAAATAGGGTTTATAGATTGATAGTTCCGTAGATGTTTCTCTCTTAAAGCTTACAATAGGAAGACTAGATTTAAAGAAGACTAAAAAAATATTAAAGACACATTAATTGTCATATAAAAGTAAATACAATAAACAAAAGATATCAATGAATTCATTTTAACACTCCCCATTAATGGATTTGTTGAACACCCATCATTTATCTAAGAAATTAAAATTCGTCCTTAGGTGTACCTTTGGTGAAGATATACATAACTTGATCTTCGGTCTTGATATATTTGAGTTGAATCTCTTCATCCTCCACATCCTATATAATAATATGATGCTTGATTGAAATGTTCTTGGTGCATCTATGGTAGACAAGATTCTTTATTATGGCAATTGCGAATTGTTTATCACAAAGTTCTGGAGTAGCTGTCCTTATTTTTTACGAAGATCCTCCAAAATTCTTCTTATCCACATCGCTTGTGAAGTTATCAATGATGTCGGAACATATTCGGCCTCGGAGGATGATTGCGCTATAGTTTGTTGCTTCTTTGATGCCCATACAAATTCTCCGGGGTAAAGAAAAAACACATACTTGGAAGTACTTCTCATGTCATTAATAGAATCGACCCAATCACTATTGTAAAATCCATGAAACGTTCACTTAACATTCTTCTTATACATGATTCCAAAATCATAAGTTCCTTGGATTTACTTCAATACACTTTTTACAACCCAAAATAAGTTTGACTCGGCTTATGCATGTACCGAGACAATAAACTAGTAGCATACATCATATCCAGCCTTGTAACTGTCAAGTACAAAAAAAATTCAACCAAACTTCTACAAATAAATGCATCAAATTCTCTACTTCCATCTTCTTTCAATAATTTCGTGACTCCCCGCTTAAAATAATAATGGGTGGCTAGCCCTATACTACATTTAATCAGGAGTCTCAAATGGATCATTCTCACCATCTACAAACGGTACTAAAATAAATAAGGCTAACTACCCAAAACTATAAAAGCGGATGCCAAAATTAATAAAACATACAATGTACATCAAACCAACACAGAATGACTATTAACATGAATAAAGAATATACATGCTCAACATGAAGAAAGGACATACACTCATAATACATCATAATTACGTACAACAAATATACCCGAATATGCTGTCGGGTCACAAACAATACAACATCCAAAGGGACGGAATATAAAATGCTACAAATAGCCCTTTGGTGTAAACCCGATTTACAAAATGAACCCTATATAGATTTACCAAGGTATTGAAGGCGACTACAATCTAAATCTCGCAACAGTCCACATCTTCTACGACTCCCAAGACACTGGATAGGAAAACATCCACGATATTCTTGCGGTGGGACACCGGTAGTACAATACACACATACACACACACACACACACACACACACACACATATATATATATATATATCTATATAATAAGTTACAAAACTTATGTATGTTATAAGTTTAGCATATGATGTCATCTATATGAGTTTTTTTTGCACTACCCTTTTTGCCCTTGAAAATTTTGGATTCCCCCCTCTTTTGACACACTTCAATTTTATCCCCTTCTCTTCAAAATTCAAAAATAGGGGTATAATAGTATTTTAGCATTTTGATGTCACTTTTTGTTACTCTCACTGTAGTGTGAAACACACTACTTTTGAATCAAAACCCTTTTCCCCCATCCTATTTTGACGGAAGCTTTGTATTTGAAGAAAATACACATCCGACCGGACAACATCATAGGTCTTAACCTCATACCACATCACCAATAACCTAAATCTGCCACCATAAACCTCCGGCGACCCATCTCCATCTCACTCTATGTCTCTCGAAATTTCCCCCTCTCAGCGTTGATGCCTCAGTTCTACCACACAAAAGGGGCTTTATCTATATTTGCTAACGTGAGCTCAGCTAGCCAACATGACCATCAGAGTTTCCTTGAAATTTTTCATATGGTTTTACTCTCTCTCTCTCTCTCTCTCATATTCACGTTTGTTGAAGTTTATTTTAAGTTTATGTTTTGAACTTTATTTTGTATTTTTCCGTCTAGGTTTTTGGTGGGTTTATGCATACAAAATGTTGTTCATCTCTCTCTATCTAATTTTGGGCTTACACATTTGTTATTTGTGAGTATAACTTGGTATGATTTTCTTTATAGCATCGACTTCAATTAGTTTTCATTTCAGGAACTGTATGAAAGATTAATTAGTTCAACAAAATTTGTGGATGAACTATTTGGGCATGACTATGGTCTACTCATGTACACTTTTGGATTTTCAATTTCGCTGATCTAAAGTATTGTGCCTTTTCTTGAATTGTTTTTTTTTTTATTTTTTTTATTAATTAATGTATTGAGTAACAAAGGAGGTGATTTTTTTTACCGAGCTAAAGTATTGTACACTGTTTGGAATGCTATTGCTTACTCAGGTACACTCATGAATATTTTTGCCAAGTTAAAGTAATTTATTAATTTCCCCCCCAATATCCTCCTATATATATTCCCCTTTTCAAAATTTGATAATGGATGGTGAATGAGGGTCTGTTTGAGATTCTATTTGGGATGAATATACTGGTGTTAATTGTATTGATCTATTTATTGAATTTGATATATTTGAATGAACTCTCCGCTTTGTTTGTGTTGTACAATTTTCCAACCTATGGGTCATTTGTAAGGTGCCTGAATTTCTTCTTATGTTGCTAACATCTCAACATTAAATGGTCTTCTATTGTAAACATTACGCATTCATTTTATAGTGCCCACCTAATTGTTTACTCTAATTACTTTTGTTGTTATTTTCTTTATCATTGGAGGAAAGTTACTTAAATTTTGTCAATCACGTCCGGCTTCCCAATTGGAGAGTAAGTAAGAATAAGGGATTAATTTTCTTGATCAGTTACAAATTTTAATATGAGGAATTATGAAACAAATGATTTTGTAAAGAAACAAAAAGTTATTTTTGTCTATTTGTTTAAGGTTTGAAAGTATTCTATTAATTTTTTTAGTGGTGAATGCAATGAATCCAATAACTGTCACAGACATTTAACCTTATATTTTGCTTGAAAGAGAAAAAATGAAATTTATTTTGACGGTATTGTCATTTGTTGCATAAACAACGATGTTTTGTTTCATAATATATGATGTATTTGCATTGGACTCGCTTTTATAAATTTATTTATATTTTTTAGAAAGAATAAAATGCTGATTAGAACCTAATATATGATCTATTTTGACTGGGAATGAAGATCATGACGGATACTAGAACAAGAAGTTGACTACTAATTCTGAAATGGGAGGACAAGAAGATAGTGAATCTTTAAATGAAAATGACAAATCAGTTGATTCTTCTACTTCGAACTCCCAAGCTGAGAAAGGAGCATCTTTGAACACAAACAATAATGCTGATGATGGCCAGCACTGTCAAAATGATTCATCCAATTCTTCCGTTTCCCAAGTAGAGAAAGAAGCTCGCATTGACCTAGGAACTTTGCCAGAGAGCAACAATGACACGAACAACCATGAAGATGCAGTTGTAAAGTGACATTTCTTACATGTTGGTTTCTTTATCCATATATATTTAAGAATCCTCCTTTAATGATCTAAATAAGGACTTGAAGCAATGACTACTTTTTTCACCATTAGACGCATTTGAGAATAATTTTATCTCCTCATAATTAAATGCATCTAAAAGGTGAAAAACATAGGCAGTACTTCCAACACTTTGTAGATGCACTTAGGTAAGAAATATATGGGGTTGTTTTGCCATAAAAATAGTACTAAAGATTTTGATATTTCTTTTTTGAGCTAAGATTTTTTTTAATGGACGTGATATGTTTATGAAGTTTCAATTTTTTTTTTTAAATTCTAAAATGACCTTTTGTTCTTTTGGTGACTTAGCTATGAAACTGATTTCAATAGCCTATTCTACATCTTCAGTATTGTTTCAACCGGCAGAGAACTCGGGGATATCACTTGAGAAGAAAGTGAGGAAGATGAGATCTTCTCCATTTAACAAGAAGATCGATTCTATGTTGGGAAGGATCTCGATTGAGGAGCCCTATAGTGAGGAGAAAATGGCGGGATCAGGTTCTACTATTAGAAGTGTTGAATCTGTGAATGAAGTCCTCACTAATCTAACTGCCTATAGAGAAGGGATCAAAGGAGGGATAAAATAAGGCTCGAAAATAATGCTCGAAACCTTTAGCAGAATTTTTGAAGTGTATTGATATCTACAATAGACCAATTGATTACCCAATTACGACTGATAAAGCTGGTAAAGTTTATGATTTTTTTTAGAACTGTTGATGGTCCAAAGGGATTTTTTTCTGTTCTTTTCTTGAAGTGCGTGTGTTTGTGGAAGTTTAGCCCATTAATATGACTCTATCATCATCTTTCATTATTATATTCATTATGCAGACTTTAGTTCAAATGATATCTTGATACATCTCGCTTAACCTTCAGATGAAAAATGATTCAATACAAAAAATAATGCACAAACATTTAATTGGCACTCTCTGTACATAAAAGGGGGCTGTTAGCATTACCTATGTATTATTAGAGGGCTTTTGCTTATGTTTTTTTGTTGAGTTTATGATGATTTTGAAAACTCGATACGTATGGCATACTTCTTGAGCTGCATTTCTATATAACAGATAATGCTTTGCATACCAAGTAATTTGTCTAATAAGTAACACATGAATTATCACTACTCATGTGTACTACTCAGTTATATAGCATCTGTCTAATAAGGAACACGCGTGAAATTATCTATTTGTCCAAAGCATATGTCCAAACTACTCAGTTAATTTTCACTACTCAGTTATAACATTAGTGCATTTTCCAATTTTTCACTACTCAATTATAACATCAGTTAATTTTCACTACTTAGTTACGATCGGGGTTTCAAATTGTTTTCTCATATTTTTTGGATTGAAGCATGATTTTAGTGGATTTTGTTAATGATTCTTGATTAATTATTGTTTTTTGTGTTAATAATATGGAGGTGATGGCACTATAGATCGCTGATGATCCGGTGATGCATTGATCGTTGACGACAAGCACAAAGCAGCACCGATCTGAGAGTTTTGGTCCTGTTCAGTGACAAGAGCGTCAATTAATTCTTTAATAATGGATTAAAAGTGGTGATATTAGGTGCAGCTGGAGGCATTAGGCAATCCAATGTGTTACTACTGATATGAGTCACATGGACACTGGTGGTGTGGTAATTTCATTTAACTCTCCTACTTTTTATTATTTTGTTTTTCCCTTTCTTTCATTTTCATAATTGTATGGACAAAATATTGATTGAATCCAATTTTTGTATTGTATCTAAACTCTAAATAGTTATAAATAAGACAATTAACACCACACTTCAAACTTTTTCCACTTCTATATTTATGAAATAATTTGGAAATTCTCCTAAAAATTAGTGATTTTATACCAACCTCCGATGAACCTACTTTTTTTTACCAACCTCCGACAGTCATCCGTGATTTTCCACCCACCTCGGATTTCCAGCCTAAGCTAACAGAACATGGGGGATTCCTATATTTGCTATTAAAAAAAAGACCTGCCTTTAGAGTTATGAGATCCTTCGCATTTGGGTATGTGCTCCTTTGCATGAAAGAAAAAAATTCAGTACCCAACATCTATATTTACATACACTAGCGTATGAATATTCTGCCTTAACCATAATTTTAAAACAACAATATTATATTGAGTGTTGGTTCTTGAATTATAAGAAATTATTATTGGACCGAATTCTTCGAAAAGCCTCAAATCGTCCGTTTATGAGGGTATTATTTATTGGCAATTATGGGTATTACTTTTGATAAGATTTGGATAAAATAACAATTAGAATCATGCATAGATACAATAGAAAAGTAACACCACAGGCTAGGTAAGTTAACTATCGTAATCATTTTACATTTTAATAGATGTAACTTTAATGTGAGATACTTGGTTATATGCCTAATTTAATTTCTATCTCTTAGGTGATACTCATAAAAAATCAACCTCAATTTATTGGGTTCAGTATGAAGATGGTTGATTTCAACAAGAGCATTGTAAAGTTTTGGGCAGGAAGGATAAATCTGCAAACCCCTTGCGCAACAGGATCTTTATTAAAGCTCTACATGGTCTGATTGCGCAGCTACAAGAATCCGTCTTTGTATTTGATAGATCTTCAGCAACAAGTGTGGCTTCTTCCAAAAAAAATGTAGTTATGTGAAAATACAGCTAAATAAAGTAAGGTAGCATTGCGAAGAAATTTCACCATATTAGTCCTCTTGGAAATGTCATTTGAGCTCCCTAAAAGATATTCCAAATTGAAACTGCTTGGGCTATTTTCTTATTTGGTTAAAACACCGTGAAGCCTTCAGAAATCATTTAAGATAGAATCTGGCAGTGCTTCCAAGTCTATGGTTTTCTCTACCTAGCTTGAATTGTTCGTTGAAGTCCAAGATGACATCCTCTCACCATAGAAATGAATGAATTGGGATATCAGGGAAAAATGGGCTTCCTCCAGGCTTATTGATAAGATATATTTATCAACATCTTCAAATAATATAACGTTCGTAAGCTTCTCATCGCCTTCTATATCTGCTATAGATCTGTTGCATTCTTTTATGATTCTTCAAAGGAGTTGTGATGGGTGTGATTTCAATGGATTGTTTTTTTTTTGGATTTTGTCTTCGTGTCTTTGTATATTTTTCGTGTATATTAGAAACGAGCACCATGTTGTTTTCCAGAAATTTTAATTCAAATGACAAGTTTTAAGAAGTATTTAAATCATGTCCTTGAAGAACCAGAATGCTGTTAAAACTAGGAATTTATTTTAACAATATCATGAAGAATGTCAATAGAAACAATAGTGTAAATCCACAAATGAACAATGTAATCCACAATTTAGGACCCTTGGCCCCAAGTCCAAGGCTACGGTGTCCCAAGTCTTTAGCTTTCTACTACTTCCCTCTCTTTGTAGGATAATTTAAATTCAACAGTGAGGGAGCCTAAATGAGTTTTTTTGTCCTTATTGGAGGAACCGGTGCACCAGAATATCAATTAGTGCAAAAATGTGAGATCTGAGTCCATTAAATTCGAAATATAGGCTTTCAAAGTTCAACAAAGTCTTAAAAATCAAAATTTTGCCTAAGGGGTTCTATTTCAAAATATAAACACACATGAATTGTTAGGGAAAAGTTAGTGTTGAAAGTTTGGATCAAATTCTGGGTTGTACGACAAAAGTTGAAATGTTGGTTTGATGGCATTAGAGGGGTTGAAATGGAGGTAGAATGTTGGGCAGGTTTCATGAAAGTTGTGTTTCGAACCTATGTTTTGAATCATTGTATTACTATTTGTTCAATATATATTTTCATAGCACCGTAATTGTCATTTATATATAATTTGATGTAAAATTTTCTCATGTTTCAGGAGAAATGGAGATTTCTTTTTGGTATAAGCATTTTGTGGAGATTAACGAGACAGACGTGACGTGGGCGATACAAGCGGCATGGTGTAATTGATTACTGATGTATTAGTAATGTTGGAGTATTTTTTTTTATTTCTTAAACATGTTGGATAATCCTTTACACAAAGGGAACTTTGCCTAAATTTTATTTGTTGATTGATTTATTCGTTGTATTTCAACAAGTTGAGTTAAATTGATAATACTATTGTTGTTATTATTTGTAAACATAGTGGATAATCCTATAATCAAAGGAAATTTTGCCCAAATTTTTTAAACTCTTTACACATGCGTTGTAAAAAAACATTACTACTTAAATTTACATGATTCAACAGTTTGAAAATTTATGCTTATTATGTACAAAACATTTATTATTTACACTTATTTGTGTTGAATTTTTTTCACTTAAATTATGATGTTTACACGAGGTCCAAGATGACTATTATTATTGTTGCGAACTAAATACGACGTATGGTCCAACCAACGACGTACACTTTCCAAAATTTGCATCGTGCCTTCAGGCACGGGCATACCCTAGTATATATATATATATATATATATATATATATATATAGAGAGAGAGAGAGAGAGAGAGAGAGAAAGAGAAATAGAAACGCGTCAGAGCCCGAGGTGTAAAAATATTTTCAACAAGTGTATTAGCCGTGCATAATAAATATAAATGCAATATTTCATAATTAAAGTGGAGTCTCACTCTCGTGAAACCCCCAAATCACCTACTGTCTACAGCGCACACCTAATCGTGTCCCTGAACCTTAATTAAGCTACCCGACACAATTTAAGGACAATTTACCTAACTGTACGCAACCGATGCCCACATGACTCGCCATTCTAACATAACCTAAAATCCATTTCATTCTAATCCCACATAAATATATACACACACATATATATACCTTAATAGGCTTCAATGGTTCTAGTTATTAGCTTAAACCAGTTTTTAGTCTTAGCACGACACACATTTCCATTAGTTTACATAAAAAGAATTCATTCTCTAAACAACATACATCCGAGTATTTAGGACATAACTTCTCTCCACTACCAACATTGCACTACATTTCGTCCGTGGGGCATCTCGCAAAGAGAAATCCAAACAAGGAATCCCCCGATACACTACTACTTGACAATTTTGATCGTTGAGATCCATTTCGCCCTCGACCCAAAATCTATAATTCCAGCTACTTACTAGGGATAGCTATCTCCAAGTATTTGAGTAAGGTATCACCTAAAATCCCTAGGGTCTATATAAATTTCTCTAGTTATAAAACACAAACATTCAATCCTATAACCACGTATACATACCATACATAATGCATACTTTAACATACTCACACATAGACGATTATAGGATACAAAATACTGCACCATGCTATCATCTTCCAGGAATTACTCACTTTCTCCCGGGTTACCACCTGTCGAACTACTATAACACCGCCATGGTAACAAAACCAATGCTAACATATGTGAAGCGGTCATAGTTCCTAACCAGAAAGTGAGAACGACTCATACCCAAGACGTCTCACCCCCAAAAATAAAATCACACAAATAATAATGGACGACTATGACCTGGGGACTATACGCACCCGGCTCCTCAAGCTAGGGACCTCACCCACATCGCGCAACTTCCCAAGATAGCATGTGCCGGGTATGATCCCACAATAAGTATATATATATATATATATATATATATATATATATATATATATATATATATATATATATATACATATACATATACTATCTCTTGTCCGTATGTATGAAATTTATAAATTCGGCCATAAGTGTACATAATCCTCATTATACTAGCCGTAGTTCCAAGCGTAATAACCTAATTCGTTACATAAATATGATCCCTCACTTGAAACCTATTAATCCATTTCCCCTATGATACGAATAGTCTTCGATATATCAAACCTTAAGGTTACTAACCCAATTTTAACGTATGTAACAATCACTACACATCCCATCTATAACCGAATGCACATCGATATATCTAATAATAATCCGGACTCTAGGTATACACTTAACTATTAGTCTGCATGCCTCAATCTTAATCTTGAAGTCATTTTATGATTTCATCATGTAGTGAAATACCCATCGTTAATAACACATAGATAGGTAGTGACTGCTCCAACTACAATTTAACACAATCCTATTCTAGTCGATAGTAAAATCCACTCATTCTCAATTCAGCCTACGATTCAGATGCTCCTAAGAACCCTTAACATTAATGCATTTACAATTTATTCCTTGAGTTTATCATCACTAAGTATACTCAACCTCTCTCTCTCATTGGTCACCAATCATATCTTAAATAGAATCCTATTGCTATAAGGATTCGACACAAAAGTCGGCTTATAATTTTCACGCCATTCCCTCATAACTCTCTCCAAGAGTACTCAACCTTACGCCATATCTACGCTCACTTATGACCTTTAAATAGAACTCCCATCCTTAATGAGGTTTCTCACTACCTCGATACCTCAACTCCAATGCATATGTGCATAAATTCCTAATGTAGCTCGATTCGTCCCCACGATCATATCTTATGAGAAACTCACAATAAATCTTCAAAATGTAACTCTCACATCATATATTAATGTCCCAAATCGATAAACCCAATTGAAGTGACGCAAAACTCGCTCTAGGAAAACCTTTCCAATACAACCCTATTTTCGAATCGATTTGGCCTGGTCCAAATCGATTCGGTCTCAAGAGCGAATCGATTCGCCCCATATGTGAATCGATTCAGTCCAAAGTACCTAAGAGACTGTCCCAGGCCGAAGAGATTCTCCTTGGGTCCGAATCAATTCGGTCACACAGACCTGGGAGTCTGTAACATTCCAAATCGATTAAGAAGGGGACCGAATCGATTCGGCCTGTTCAGTAGGCTACAAAATGGTTCTTTTTCTACAAAACCTAAATTTACAAAACCCAATTTTAATAACTTCCAAACATGAATCTACAACCCAATCAAGTTTCCAACACCAAAACCCAGCCTATATCTAGTCTCAACAAGTTATACTCCCTTAAACCCAAGTATGAACATCAAATGCAAGATTTAAATATCTAAAATCTAGGTTTTGATATATATACCCCAAATCCAATTCTTTTGTCCACAAATTATGAAGTAGCATACACAAAGGAATTATTTAGCAAGATTAAACACTTTCCGCGAAGTTGTAGAGGTTGAACGTCCTCGAGATCGCCTGTGGTTCGAAAATCTCCAAGCTTTCTCCTCTCTCTCTTCCTTTCTTCTTCTTTATCTCTTTCTCTCTTTATCACAAATGAGATAGGCTGATCTGTAAGCCTCTTAAGCCTTCAAAACATAAATCCCAATTTTAAATGATAATACACACTTTAAATTACGCGTTTACTCCAATTCGAGTCAAACTAACTTATAAATTTTTCGAAACTGAAATAAATCTATAGGACAGACATTTCGACTATCTCGAACCATCCGGAATCAATAGCGCACTAAAAATTGTCATCTGGAATACTTTATAATGTCCTCAATTTTTGAACCTCAATTACCAAATTTTAAAATTCTCCAATTTAAATAAATTTTTATTTCTCCCAAAAATTTAATTTATCAGTCCCAAAATCATGAGGTGTTACAGACTTCCCCCCTTACAAAAATTTTATCCTCAAAATTTATGTTATGCCTAGGACTTCGAACCTCGTCTAGTTCTTACATCTACCCTCAAGATCACTATACCTATCTCTCCCACTTCTCACATCGAATAATTTAAACTTTAAAGTCAAACTAGCTAACCAGGGCACCCATACACCCTGTTCCCCAACTCAACTCATAAAAACATAACCCGATTCCACTGGCCTCAAATCGTAATATAAATCTCAACAAATTTATCTATAATAGTGTATTAAGTATATAAAGGTTTGAAATTTTTTCAATTCCTGACATTCGCTATTTTCATGCGGGGGAGGTCTCGCAAGAGAAATCCATATAAGGAACCCTCCCAATACACTACTGTGTAGCTATGTCAGGGATTGAGATCAGTTGAACCAGGTTTAAGATTTTATAAAAGATTTTCGAGTCACGGATATTGCTCGAAGGCCTATATAGAAATATACTATGAAATAATTTCATGTCTTTCGACACACCAATTAAACACCTTATGTTCAAGACATAAGGTCTTAATAAATACAGTACTCGCACCAACACTTAGATCTCAAAACTAGCACGACCCTGAGCTAAATTCCATTCTCAACAAGGATGAGAACGTGTGTGCTTGCGTTCAAATGATCAAATTATATATAAAACCCTTTTAACACAAACAAACCCTAAACATGCAGCAGTATGTGATTGAATAAATTGATAATCTATGCAAGAACATTCAAACACATGCAATTAAGGAAAAATCCCCCTCAGGGGCAAAACCATTTATTTTCACTATAATTTGTAAGAAAACGACTTACAATCGGATTACAATGAAAATACAAGTTGACTAAGAATTACCCTCGGGTATCGGATTCTGTAGTCGCGACTGGAATTATCCCTTTCCAGTAGGGCTGCAATGAAGAAGAACGGTCTCCTTCACAAGGGTTGAACAAACCAAAGTTGTGTTCTTGGGTTGCAAAAAGGATTCACAAATATTTGGCAAGGATGTGTGAATCAAAACATGAGTCTTGGGACTCAAAAATATGAAGACTGGATGTATTTGGACTCTCAAATTCGTCTCCTAAAGTCTTGAAAAACAACTCTCCCGAAGTTGGTATTTATAGGAAAATACATGAAGAGACCCACGATTTTAAAATGCTGAAATTCTATCCAGCGTACAGGTACCCCGAACCGGTTCGGGTACCCCTGCGAACCGGTTCACCCCCCCGAACCGGTTTCGGGCTGGGTTCGGGAAAGTGTGCTGGGAACAGGTGCTTAAACACTTAGAAAAATTCCCAGAATTTTCAATGAACATATCTCCATTTTCAACGGGCCATAACTTGTTTACCGTAGCTCGGATTGAGGTGCCATTTCTTCCAGTATCTTTATTGCGGAAAGCTCTTCAACTATCTGGTTGACCGGTCCTCCGGACGGTGGCTGTAAATTTACCAATTTGCCCTTGAACATCCCTACCATGCCTTGTTTCATTGATTTGACTTCTCTTGCGTACCACTTGCATTACGTGCCTAGAATCAAGGAACGTGAAGTTGTTGATGCAGATGAGGGACACATTAATGGAGATAATGCATGCTTGATTCCCTGAATTCGGATAGAGGCCGTCATGTGAGATCGTGAGGTGACGTGCCAAATGTAGCGGCGTACGACATAAATAAATGTAATATTTCGGACATGAGAAAAATGTCCTTACAAATCTCCCCCTATGTCTATGCCGGTACATACATAAAAATTCGAATTATCAAATATGAAATTGCCTATACAAATCTACCCTCCCATGAACCCAAAACTGGAAAAGGTACAAATGAATAGTCTTCATCGTTTGTTCTTCAAATCTTCAGGAATCTCAAATCTTTTCTCATCAGGGTGTGCAACATATAGATCTTCAATGTAGTACCTACACACATGAGATAAAGCAAAATACCAAGTGACATATCGAGTTTGAAATGATGAGATAAACATATCTATATAAATTTATGAGCAAACTCAAATTTCAAATCTCCCCCATAATAAGATAATTCATTCTCCCCATTTTTATGATGTCCCCAAATAGACAAATGAGAGAAACAAATCAAATAAGCACGAGCGGGGTGACACTAGGATAAAACCACATCATCAATGAACACAAAGCAACCAAGTCGCTGATAGCGTAAATGAAGTGGTGTGATCAAATTCGATAGGAAAATCAATGCATACAAACATGACATATGTGCACGATGAATATTGGATATTCCTAGCGAATGAACTCAAATGCTTCCTTTGGTGTAAAATAATGACAATATAAGATATTGACTCAATCAAATCAACAAATCAAAGCTCAAAACGATTTTCACACCAATAACGTCCAAAATGATTTTATGCTTTTTCAGGACTTTCAAGGAAGTGCAAACCCGTTTATATTCTCCCACCAAATTCCCTCAGATATTATTTTGAATAGAGGCATTCTAAATTCTCAAACTTTGGAGAATTGATGGTGAAACCTAAGTGGCCCATATTTGGCATGTACAGCTTTTTATTGCCTTTAAATTTTTTCGGGCTCTGTTAACCTCTTAGGACCTCGGATATTAAAATTCCTCCATTTTTTAGGTCCTTTTTAACGGTGGCTTTTGCGCAAAGGATAGATGATTACCTTTCGCAGCCCCTCCCCGTTATACAAAAACACACAGTCTCACCAAAACGGTTTTTTACATGCATTCCAATCTTGTCAAGTTTTATCGCATTTTATACATTGTATAGACAGGATTGAGATGGAAACACTCAAGCCAACATGAGATTGACAAGTGCAACAATCAAATATAGCCGTGCATGTGTGCAATAAAGGATATATGAGTCAAACATGTAGGAGGATATCACTAATTACATCTCAAAGACTCCAACCAATGTAAAGCACATGGATGAAATGATGTAGCATCTCAAATCTCTATCAAACAGTCACATGGATAAATGGAATGAAGTTGTGACTTGGCTATCTTACATGCTCATCCATAAAAGAAGCTTAAAAGTACAAAAATCTTTTTGGGCTTTTTCAAAAAATTTTATAAAAAAATAAAATCTTTTTGTGCTTTTCTCAAGGTTTTTCTTAAAGGAAAATCTTTTTGTATTTTTCAAAAGAAATATAAAAAGCAAAAAGAATAAACAAAGCTGTACAACTAAGCAATGGAACATATAAAACAGACTAGCAATAGGAAGCATATGATATGGACATGAAGAAGCATCCTATTCTGGACATAGACCAACCCCTCAGTCAACTGTGCAAATCCCTAAAGATTTCCTAAGACTCTCAAATTTAAGGGCATCTAAAGGTTTCGTGAAAATATCGGCTAACTGACGGTCGGTAGGAACAAAACTCAGGGATACGACTTTTTCTTCAACTAACTGACGTATAAAGTGTTCACGTATCCTGATGTGTTTTGTGCGTGAATGTTGAACTGGATTGCAGGATATGTGTATCGCGCTCGTGTTATCACAGGAAATGGTCATGGTGTCCTGTGATATCCCATAATCCTCCAGCATTTGCTTCATCCACAAGAGTTGTGTGCAACAACTCCCGGCGGCTATGTACTCAGCCTCTGCAGTGGACAAAGAGATGGAATTTTGCTTCTTGCTCAGCCAGGAGACAAGAGAAGAACCAAAATAGAAACACCCACCAGAAGTGCTCCTACATCCATCTACATCCCCATCCCAATCGGCATCCGAATAGGCGGACAGACGGTCATCGGTATCAAAGGAATACCAAATCCCGTATGAGAGAGTCCCACTTACGTATTTAATAATACGTTTTAGATCAAGTAAATGTGACTCTTTTGGGGATGCGTGATATCGCGCACAGACTCCAACACTAAAGGCGATGTCGGGACGACTGGCAGTCAAGTAGAGAAGACTACCTATCATACTCCGATATAAGGTTTGCTCTACGTCCTTGCCTGAAGTGTCCTTACTAAGCTTGGTAGTGGTACTCATAGGTGTACGTGCATGCTTAGCGGAGTCTAAACCAAATTTCTTCACTAGGTCTCTAGCATACTTGGATTGGGAGATGAACATCCCATCCTCTAGCTGACGAACCTGGAGACCAAGGAAGAATGTAAGCTCACCAACCATGCTCATCTCAAACTAACTTTTCATCTCCTCCTCAAAGTGGTGAGCATGCTGGGAGCATGTGGATCCAAAGACTATGTCGTCCACATAGAGCTGGGCAACCAAAATAGCACCGTCATCTCTCCTGAAGAACGTCATATCTACTCCCCCTCTCTTGAAGCCATGAGCTAAGAGATAGGAATTAAGCCTCTCGTACCAAGAACGGGGTTCTTTCTTCAAACCATACAAGGCTTTCCTAAGATAGTAGACGTGTTCTGGGTGCTGAGGGTCTTCAAACCCTTTTGGTTGTTCCACATAAACCTCCTCTTGTAGAATGCCATTCAGAAAGGCACTCTTGACATCCATCTGATATACCTTAAAGCGTAGATGACATGCGATGGCGAGCAGAAGACGGACGGACTCAAGCCTCGTAACAGGAGCAAATGTCTCCCCAAAGTCTACACCCTCTATCTGTGTGTAGCCTTGAGCGAACAACCTAGCCTTATTACGGATTATGGTACCATTTTCATCCATTTTGTTCTTAAAAATCCACCGAGTACCTATCACATTAATCTCACTAGGTCGGGGGACAAGTTCCCAGACATCATTCTTTTTAAACTGAAGCAACTCATCCTGCATAGCAGATATCCAGTGTTCATCCTTGAGTGCTTCTTTATGGTTCTTGGGCTCGACTTTGGACGTGTAGCAAAGATGGCTAACAACGTTTGCTAGCTGAGCACGAGTCTTGACCCCTAGAGTGGGATCACCAACAATGGCAGAAGGGTCATGACTCTTGTGAACCCAAGCAGGTGTGTCCCCTAACACAGGAGTAGGGTCCACAGAGTGTGAGAGAGGAACAAGTAAATCACTATCAGAACAATTCTCATCCTCACACTGAAGGTTAGGATCAATAACCGTCGGAGGTTCATCATCTTGCACGGTGACATTTATTGATTCCATAATCTTAAAGTTCTTCAGGTTAAAAACCCGGTACGCTCTGCTATTCGATGAATATCCGAGAAATATTCCCTCATCGTTTCGGGAGTCGAACTTTTCTAATTGCTCTCTATCCCGTAGGATGTAGCATTTACTCCCAAAAACATGAAAATATGCCAGGTTGGGCTTCTTGCCAGTCCACAACTCATAAGGAGTGTGAAGTGTGTGTGGACGCAGATACACCCTATTAACCGTGTGGCATGCAGTAGACACTGCCTCTGCCCAAAATCTCGTAGAAACTTTACGACCTAGAAGCATAGATCTAGCCATCTCTTGGATCGTTCTATTCTTTCTCTCAACAATCCCATTTTGCTGAGGAGTTCTCACAGCAGAAAACTCATGTTTGATCCCGAGGCTATCACAGTAAAGGTCTACCTTTGCTTCTGTGAATTCTGTGCCGTTGTCACTACGTATTCTGTTAATAGTGACACCGTGTTGATTTTTGCAGGACACGGCACTTGGTCGTTAAAAATTCTACAGCATCGGATTTCTCTCTCAAAAAACCTACAATGGAGTACCTGGAGAAATCATCTACCATCACGAGGATGTACCTCTTACCACCTAGACTCTCAGTACGAGTGGGACCCATAAGATCCATGTGAATCAACTCCAGAACACGAGAGGTGGTAATGGAATGCAACTTCCTATGAGGACTACGAATTTGTTTTCTCAACTGACAGGGTCCACAAACGGTTGAAGTTGACTCTCTAAGAGATGGTAAGCCACGTACTAGGTCCTTTTTAGATAAACGATTGAGATCTCTAACGTTCACGTGACCTAGACGTTGGTGCCACAGATCCATAGGAGTGACCGTGGCGCTGTTCCAGACAAGAGAGGATGTGGGCTCAGTCCCATAGCAATTATCCTCGGTCCTCACCCCTTGCATCAATAGTTTACCGGCTTGATTATAGACTTTACATGCGTCCCGGTCAAACTTTACTGCAAAGTCAGTGTCGCACAACTGGCTAATGCTGAGAAGGTTTGCTTTCAAACATTTGATGTACAAAACATTTTCTAGCTTAGGAAAACCAGGTAACTCGATAGTACCTCGTCCTATAATGCTAGACTTACTCCCATCTCCAAAGGTGACTCTGCCATCCTGATAGTCCTCAAGAGTCGTAAAAAATGAGGCATCACCTGTCATGTGTCTAGAGCACCCACTATCAAAATACCATTGTGAGGTATTATGTGCTTTGAGATCAACATGAACAACAAAGGCCTTTTTATCTTTCTTAGGCACCCAAGCAGAGATGAACTTTTGTTTGACTTTGTTGTTGTTGGTTTTAGCTGGAATGTAAGAAGCATTCACTAACGGCGAAGACATCCGTCGAAATTCTTTCATCAAACTCTGAGTCGTGGCAGCTAAGAACTCAACTCACTCTCTCAGACTTGAAAATTTATCAGTATGACGTGGTGGAGCAGTAGTACGTCGTGTTCGACCCATACTATAGCAAGATTCCCTAAGGTGTCCTTTTCTTTTGCAATACGTACAAAAGAGCACAGTCAAAGGCGGACCTTGGTTTGCTTTTCTTGGTCGAACTCTCCTTCGAGGTTTTTGACGGTGACCATAAGGAGTTGTAGTTGTAGAGGGGGCCTGAAGGTAATCCATTTGGGACGTGGAGGCACCATCATAACCAATTCCTTGATGATCACCAAAACCTAAAGCGGGGCCGAGGATCATCTTTCCCATCTTCCCAGATCTGTCCTCGATTTGTACCTTGACTTCCCGTGCTTTCTCAAGATCATGAGTCAGCTGGGCAACAAGGGCTTCAAGTTTCTTCCGAGTCTCCACGGAGTAATGGAGCTGACTCGTAAGACTAGCCACTTTCTTAATCAAGTCCCCTCTCTCTTTCTCTAAAACACACTCTCTCTCTCTAAACAAATTCTCATTCTCGACACATGCAGATTCTCTCTCTCTCAGGGCGGTGCAAGTGGAGAACTCTCTTTCTCTTGCTTTCTTTAAATCTTCCTCTAAGCAGGTGATCTTAAGAACTAACGCTTTGTTACGCTTTTTAGTTTTAAACGACTCAGAATATAACTCAGCATAGGCGCGTTGTATATCACTCTCGCTCTCACTTGTGTCATCCTCCCCCTCACTCACATCGATCTCACTGTCGAGGTGTCCCTGTGAAGCATCATCCTCAACGTCGTGAGGAGAAATAGGAGTGCTTACTTGGCTGGCCATGAATGCGGTGAAGTTACACTCATGCGGTGACTCATCTCCTGAATCCACCGTCTCGACCTCACTGTCTTCACTAAGGGTAGCATTAAGGACATCTTTCCCTTTCTCTCTATTCAGACGATTGTCACACTCAAAAGCTCTATGACCCCTACCATCGCACTCAAAACATCTCTCACTTTCTTTCAGAGGAGGATTTTTGGAATCTTTTTCATTTTTCTTTTCAAACTTATTTTTCTCAAATTTCTTTTTATCTTTAAAATTGCCATTTTTCTTAAATTTGAGAATCCTCTTGAAATTTTTTGCGAAAAGAGCCAAATCATCTAAGTCAAAATCGCACTCAGAATCTGACGTGTCAGTCTCTCTCTTTCTAGATGACTCTACCCTCTTTCTAGATGACCCCTCACTCCTTATCTCTTGGGCTTTAAGAGCAATTCCCTTATCTTTAGATTTAGCATTTTTAGGGAACATATCAATTTCATAAGTTTGCAAATCTCCTACAAGTTCTTCCAATTTTAGCGTATTTAAATTACCCATAGAATTTAGCACAGTGACTTTAGGGATAAAACGCTTAGGCAAAGAACGAAGAATCTTTTTAACAACTCTAGCATTCGGAATATGTTCACCAAGATTAAAACTAGTATTCACAATGTCAGAAAGTCTAGCATAAAATTCATCAAAGCATTCAGAATCATGCATGGTGATAGTTTCAAATTGAGTTGTCAAGTTTTTCAACTTAGACTCTTTCACAGCATTAGTTCCTTCATGGGTTAGTTGTAAAACATCCCATGCCTCTTTTGACGTGGTACACGTCATTATGCGTTTGAACTCATCAGGTGTGACAGACCCAGAAATAGCACTTAGACCCTTAGAATTAAAAGATGACCATTTAAATTCTTCATCAGTCCAAGAAATGTCAGGTTTCAAGTTGGTCACATTATCAACAGTCACGGTGGGAGGAGTCCACCCTCGTTCAACCAAAATCCAGACACGTTCATCAATGACTTTTAAAGCCGACCTCATACGGGCTTTCCAATAAGCATAATTTGTCCCGTCAAAAACAGGCATTTTATAATATGACTTCTCCATTTGAACACGCACTTTTTCAAAAATCCATTTTTTAGAAAATTGATATCTTAGAAACATTTTGCGGAAAAAGGAATACGCGATAGATTAGCGTAACCTGCTCTGATACCAATTTGAGAACGTGTGTGCTTGCGTTCAAATGATCAAATTATATATAAAACCCTTTTAACACAAACAAACCCTAAACATGCAGCAGTATGTGATTGAATAAATTGATAATCTATGCAAGAACATTCAAACACATGCAATTAAGGAAAAATCCCCCTCAGGGGCAAAACCATTTATTTTCACTATAATTTGTAAGAAAACGGCTTACAATCGGATTACAATGAAAATACAAGTTGACTAAGAATTACCCTCGGGTATCGGATTCTGTAGTCGCGGCTGGAATTATCCCTTTTCCAGTAGGGCTGCAATGAAGAAGAAGAACGGTCTCCTCCACAAGGGTTGAACAAACCAAAGTTGTGTTCTTGGGTTGCAAAAAGGATTCACAAATATTTGGCAAGGATGTGTGAATCAAAACATGAGTCTTGGGACTCAAAAATATGAAGACTGGATGTATTTGGACTCTCAAATTCGTCTCCTAAAGTCTTGAAAAACAACTCTCCCGAAGTTGGTATTTATAGGAAAATACATGAAGAGACCCACGATTTTAAAATGCTGAAATTCTATCCAGCGTACAGGTACCCCGAACCGGTTCGGGTACCCCTGCGAACCGGTTCACCCCCCCGAATCGGTTTCGGGCTGGGTTCGGGAAAGTGTGCTGGGAACAGGTGCTTAAACACTTAGAAAAATTCCCAGAATTTTCAATGAACATATCTCCATTTTCAACGGGCCATAACTTGTTTACCGTAGCTCGGATTGAGGTGCGTTTCTTCCAGTATCTTTGTTGCGGAAAGCTCTTCAACTATCTGGTTGACCGGTCCTCCGGACGGTGGCTGTAAATTTACCAATTTGCCCTTGAACATCCCTATCATGCCTTGTTTCACTGATTTGACTTCTCTTGCGTACCACTTGCATTACGTGCCTAGAATCAAGGAACGTGAAGTTGTTGATGCAGATGAGGGACACATTAATGGAGATAATGCATGCTTGATTCCCTGAATTCGGATAGAGGCCGTCATGTGAGATCGTGAGGTGACGTGCCAAATGTAGCAGCGTACGACATAAATAAATGTAACATTTCGGACATGAGAAAAATGTCCTTACAAAGAATACTCTAAATTCTGAACCTCCTCAGTTATACATATCCTTAACATCACATTAAAGTATTGTCGCAAGGTAAGTCCTTTCCTCATTGGAACACTACCATTACCTGCACCTAACCTAACTATAAAATAATAACCTCATAGTCACTACTCAACAAGCCTTAACAGTCCGCACTTTCATAAATCAATAACACATCTCTCTACTAGCTCATTGTGAAATGATATATTATCCCAAAAAATGGAATACAAAGGTCGCACTTACTCACTCCTTCCTCCAAGGAAATTATGTACACACTATGGTTATGGCGGCTAATCCCTCATTATAACTTACATGCGAAGTCCCCAATACCGCGTAAACCGTGATATTAAACCCAAAGATATTCTACCTTATACTTGCATAACCCAATTGTTTCACTTCATCTATGGGTCCCTCTACTCCTTCCAGGAAAAGTCCTTCTTCCTAAGGCCTAATTCTCCTCATAGAAACATCCTCCCGATAATAATTCCTAACCATCCTGAAGGACAAAGCACTATTGCGACCCTCGATAACTCCTTCAGTCCTACTCAATGAACCTGAGTCTCAAAATTTCTTACTCCATTCTTAAATGAAAATGATACTCCTGACAATGGGACAATACCACATACCTTTCATCGGTAAAAGTCAGCAACACCAAGTTTCCTAACAAATGTTGACGAATTTATCAATCTAAACATCCCAAGGACTTCACTATTCGTTTCTTCTCCATATATACCTTGTCCGGTGCAAAGTTCGCCAATCGAGTAGATTCTTATTTGTACTCACCAATAATCAATCACCGTAAGTCATCTCTAATGGTCTCCTCCTTATTTCTGCCTGAATTGCAGAAAGAAAATACTTCTAGTCAAAGTGTGCCCAAAATCTATTATAGGCATTGCATCACTCTGCACACATCCATTAAAAAGTTCCTTATGAATCCTTCTTTCACTGACTTGCAACTATTACACAAGCTCCCTCTAAAGAGCCTGAAGGATGTCCTTTCCTAAAGGCTTCTAATACTCATTCCCACATAGATGGTCCTAGGTGGTCTTGAGCTTATCGAAACTATAGGATGATGTGTCATTATAACAATGGCAGCATCCACTATTCGTGCCACACTATTAGCAACTTCGGTTGTAGTCACAGTCCCTGTGGGCAGGTGGGGTTCAACACTATCAGCCCCAATACTTGTCCTACATGGACAACTAAATCTTGGCGATGTCTGAGATGAGAGCAACTGTGTCACAACGTCGTTTAAGTGAGTACACCTCGTAGAAGAAAATAAACGCAGTGAACACAACAATCCTAATAGTAGGGCTCTACATCAAGAACGCTTGTAGAAGAACGCAGAAAGCCCAGACAGATCCTAAGGACACTAGAACCTGACGCTTTGATACCATTTGTGACAGCCCTCTTAAAATAATAACGGGTGGCCAGCCCTATACTACATTTAATCAGGAGCCTTAGATGGATCATTCTCAGCATCTACAGACGGTACTAAAACAAATAAGGCTGACTACCCAAAACTATAAAAGCGGATGCCAAAATGAATAAAACATACAATGGACATCAAACCGACATAGAATGACTATTAACATGAATAAATAATATACATGCTCAACATGAAGAAAGGGCATACACTCATAATACATCATAAGTACGTACAACAAATGTACCCAAATATGTTGTTGGGTCACAAACAATACAACATTCAAAGGGAAGGAATATAAAATGCTACAAATAGTACTTGGGTATAAACCCGATTTACAAAATGAACCCTATCTAGATTTACCAAGGTATAAAAAGGCGACTACAATCTAAATCCCGCAACAGTCCGCATCAGCTACGGCTCCCAAGACACTAGATAGGAAAGCATCCACGGTATCCTTGCGGTGGGACAACTGTAGTACAATATATATATATATATATATATATATATATATATATATATATATATAGCAAAAGAGAAATATAAACGGGTCAGAGTCCGAGGTGTAAAACTATATTGCAGCAAGTGTATAAACCGTGCATAATAAATATAAATGCAATATTTCATAATTAAAGTGGAGTCGCACTCTCGTGAAACCCCTAACTCACCTCTCATCTACAGCGCGCACCTAATCGTGTCCCTGAACCTTAATTAAGCTACCCGACACAATTTAAGGACAATTTACCTAACTGTATGCAGCCTATGCCCACATGACTTGCCATTCTAACATAACCTAAAATCCTTTTCATTCTAATCCCACATAAATACACACACACACACACACACACACACACACACACACACACACACACACACACACACACACACACACACACACACACACATATATATATATATATATATATATATATATATATATATATATATATATATATATATATATATATATATATATATATATATATATATACCATAATAGGCTTCAGTGGTTCTAGTTATTAGCTTAAACCAGTTATTAGTCTTAGCACGACACACATTTCCATTAGTTTACATAAAAAGAATTCATTCTCTAAACAGTATACATCCGAGTATTTAGGACACAACTTCTCTCCACTCCTAACATTGCACTACGTTTCATGCGTGGGGCATCTCGCAAAGCAAAATCCAAACAAGGAACCCCCCGATACACTAATCCTTGACAATGTTGACCGTTGAGATCCATTGCGCCCTCGACCCACAATCTATAACTCTAGCTACTTACTAGGGATAGCTATCTCCAAGTATTTGAGTAAGGTATCACCTAAAATCCCTATGGTCTATATAAATTTCTCTAGTTATAAAACACAAACATTCAATCCTATAACCACGTATACATACCACACATAATTCATACTTTAAATACTCACACATATATGATTATAGGATACAAAATACTGCACCATGCTATCATCTTCCAGGAATTACTCACTTTCTCCTGGGTTACCACCTATCAAACTATTATAACACCACCATGGTAACAAAATTAATCCTAACATATGGGAAGTGGTCATAGTTCCTAACCGAAAAGTGAGAACGACTCATACCCAAGACTTCTCACCCCAAAAAATAAAATCACATAAATAATAATGGATGACTATGACCTGGGGACTATACGTACCCTGCTCCTCAAGCCAGGGGCCTCACCCACATCGCGCAACTTCCCATATTAGCATGTGCCTTGTACGCTCACACACAATATATATAAATATACATACATATAAACAAACCTTCACACACATTATATATATTCACGCCATATATACACACGTATGGACACACACACACACACACACACATATATATATATATATATATATATATATATATACTATCTCTTGTCCGTATGTATAAAATTTATAAATTCGGTCATAAGTGTACATAATCCTCATTATACTAGCCGTCGTTCCAAGCGTAATAACCTAATTCCTTACATAAATATGATCCCTCACTTGAAACATATTAATCCATTACCCCTATGATACGAATAGTCTTCGATATATCAAACCTTAAGGTTACAAACCCAAGTTTAGCGTATGTAACAATCACTACACATCCCATCTATAACCGAATGCACATCGATATATCTAATAATAATACGGGCTATAGGTATACACTTAACTAGTAGTCTGCAAGCCTCAAGATTAATCTTGAATTCATTTTATGATTTCATCATGTAGTGAAATACCCATCGTTAATAACACATAGATAGGCAGTGACTGCTCCAACTACAATTTAACACAATCTTATTCTAGTCGATAGTAAAATCCACTCATTCTCAATTCAGCCTACAGTTCAGATGCTCCTAAGAACCCTTAACATTAACGCATTTACAATTTATTCCTTGAATTTATCATCACTAAGGATACTCGACCTCTCTCTCTCATTGGTCCTCAATCATTTCTTAAATAGAATCCTATTGCTATAAGGATTCGACCCAAAAGTTGGCTTACAATTTTCACGCCATGCACTCACAACTCTCACTTATGACCTTTAAATAGAAATCCCATCTCTAATGAGGTTTCCCACTACCTCGATACCTCAACTCCAACGCATATGAACATAAATTCCTAAAGTAGCTCGATTCGTCCCTACGATCACATCTTGTGAGAAACTCCGAATAAATCTTTAAAACGTAACTCTCACATCATATACTAATGTACCAAATTGATAAACTCAATCGAAGTGAAGAAAAATTGGCTCTAGAAAAACCTTGCCAATACAGCCCTGTTTTCGAATCGATTTGGCCTGGTCCGAATTGATTTGGTCTCAAGGGCGAATCAATTTTCCCCATATGCGAATCGATTCGGTCCAAAGGACCTGAGAGATTGTCCCAGGCCGAATCGATTCTCCTTGGGTCCAAATCGATTCGGTCACACAGACCTGGGAGTTTGTAACATTTTGAATCGATTCGGAAGGGGACCGAATCGATTCAGCCTATTCAGCAGGCTACGAAATGGTTCTTTTTCTCCAAAACCTAAATTTCCAAAACCCAATTTTAACAACTTCCAAACATGAATCTCTAACCTAATCAAGTTTCCAACACCAAAACCCATCCTATATCTAGTCTCATCAAATTATACTCCCTTAAACCCAAGTATGAACATCAAATGCAAGATTTAAATACCCAAAATCTAGGTTTTGATATAAATACCCAAAATCCAATTCGTTTCTCCACAAATTATGAAATAACATACACAAATGAATTATTTAGCAAGATTAAACATTTGCCTTGAAGTTGTAGAGGTTGAATCATCCTCGAGATCGCGTATGGGCCGAAAATCTCCAATCTTTCTCCTCTCTCTCTCTCTCTCTCTTCCTTTCTTCTTCTTTCTCTCTTTCTCTCTTTCTCACAAATGAGATAGGTTGATCCGTAAGCCTCTTAAACCTTTAAAATATATATCCTAATTTTAAATGATAATACACACTTTAAATGACGCGTTTACTCCAATTCGAGTCAAACTAACTTAAAAATATTCCAGAACCGAAATAAATCCCAAGGACAGTCATTTCGACAATCTTGACCCATCCGGAATCAATAGCGCACTAAAAATTGTCATCTATAATACTTTATAATGTCCTCAATTTTAGGACCTCAAATAACAAATTTTAAAATTCTCCAATTCAAATATATTTTTATTTCTCCTAAAAATTTAATTTCTCAGTCCCAAAATCGTGGGGTATTACAAATTTTTCATTAACTACCTAACTTGTAGCCACCGATTTGTAATTCATCATTTTGAATTTTTCAATAAAGGTTTTAGCATACTTATTTTAGCAAATAAAACACCATCTTCTTGTTGATAAATTTCAAAGCCCATGAAGTAATTTCGAAGAACCAAATCACTCATTTCATATTTTTTTTCATCATATCATTTTTAAAATTTCTAGTTATTTTTTCATCACTACCGATAAATACCAAATCATCAATGTAAAGAGAGACAATAAGAATACTTTTTGCTCTACTTATTTTGATGTACAACGTTTGCTTGCGTTAATTTTTTTGGAAGCCTATTTCATTGAAGTATGCATGAATCTTACTATACCATGCTCATGGAACTTGATTCGAGCCATACAAGGCCCTTTTCAACTGTTATACCCTCTCTTCCTGAGCTTTCATCACGAATTCTTAAAATTTGGTCAATGTATACTGCTTCATTCAACACTAAGAATGTCGTGTGATATCGATTTAAATAAATTCGCAAATTCCCAATTTAAACTTATTTAACTGGAGTCAATTTTAAACCAAATTAAATCAATCCCTAAACATGAAGCTACATGTGCGTGTGTGTGTGCGTGTGTATCAAACCATCACATATAAATTTCTAACTCGTAGATTTCAGGGAAAAAAACCTTTCGGGTAAAACCTTTATTTGACTATAATACTTACACTGATTACAATGAAGTTCGCAATGAGTTAACCGCTAAAAACACACATAGATAGCAACCTAGAGTTAGCAAGAACCTAATCTCCAATTTAGATCGGGAATACCCACAAGCACTCCGTATAACACGCAGTCGTTGTCAGCCCATTACTCCCCTTAAGAGAACCTAGATCAACAATAGATATCTTCTCTACAAGAGAAACTTGACACAAGATGTGTTCTTGGGTTACAAAACAACTCACATAAACTATTAGGATGATTTGTAAATTGAACACAATGGATTGAAATCCTAAAATTGAGAAGATAAAGTATTCTGCCAAAGAAGTTTCTTATTTGTTCAAAATCACAGGTCTTCCTGTGAAAAATGGAGGTGGAGAACTCTATTTATAAAAAAAAGTCAACGTGGCGCGTCGCTCAAACGAAACAGGGTGTTTCTCGAACGAGAAGGCAATGTCGTTAGAATAACTTCACGCGACATGAGGATGTCACTCGAACGAGCTCCTCAGTCGTTCGAATGAGATTTTTAAAAAATAAATGTTTAATCTCAAAAAATAAGTCTACAAGTCTTATAAAATAAATTTTGACGAAACACTACACTCCAACACTTATAAAATATTTTGTAAAAATATCCCAACATATTTATATGAACCGTTAAGGGACTTAAACACAACCTTACCAAAATCTGTCTCGCGGAGGATTTTCTTATTAACGAACTTTATATTTTGGATCCGTCTTGAAGTTTTAATGTTCTTGAATATTCTTTGATGGTTGTAGCGGTATACGACATACTCAATTGATAATAGATAATCCATACAAATCCCCCTATTTCTATCCTGGTACAAAATAAAAATATCCGAATTGTTAAAAACAAAGATCCTATACAAATCTAACACCCTCCCATGAACCCCAAACTGAAAAGGTACTAAACATGTAGGTCTAAAATATTTCTTCAAAAAAACTTCAACTTCAAATCTTTATATCTTTAAGCTTTTCTCATCAAGGTGTGCAAAATAATGATCTTAATTTTTTTTACCTATGCACATGAAACAAAGCAAATACCTTCGTGATGCATCGAGTTTGAAATGATATAAGTATAAATCAATCAATATAATCAAATCTCCCCCATAATGCAAAAATTCCCCCATAATTTGTTCTCCCCCTTTTTAGTTGTTCGAAATAGACAAGAAAATGAATAAATAAAATAATCATGGAGTGTCACGACAAAAATGCATAGCAAACATAGATCAAACTACGCTCATGCAAAAGAGTAACCCAAAAGTTTCCACAAACTATTTTTGATTTTTCAAATTTTTATACAAAAAAATGCAAAAAATAATTTTACAAAAATCACACACCATGAATTTACACTAAGACAACCAAATCAAGGAAACGGAATGAATGGGTGTGAATATATTTGATAGGCAAATCAAAGCGATAAAACGTAAATATGTGCATGATGAATATGTGTAATCCTAATGAATGAATCTCAAAATCTTCCTTAGGTGTCGAAAATGTTGAATTTAAATGACATCAACTCAATCCGTCAACATATTAAAGTCAATAATGATTCCCACACCAATAACGTCTAAAACTATGAATGCTTTTTCATGACGATGTTAGGATGTGCCAACCCATTTTTCATTTCTTTCCATCTAAACTCCGTCATAAATAATAATCATTATATTTTTTTCTTTTGAGGTGGACCCTTTTGGCATATTTATCTTTTTATTGCCTTAAAATTTTTTGGGCTTTTTTAAACGATGTCTTTCACGATGAGTTAATTTCATACTCTCGTAGCCATTTCCCATGATTCACTCATCATTTTTCATTGTAATTAAATCCTTATGGTAAACGTTTGTCACATGTACTACTTCCATTGCCAAGTTTTATCGCATATGGTTCGTTTTAAAGACAAAATTGAGATGACAACACTTCGACCAATATGTGATAAACAAGTACAATAATAAAAAAAATCTTGAAAGTGTGAATTAAAGGAACTTATGAGTCAAACATGTAGGTAGTAAAACTAATCACATCTCAATGACTCCAAACATTGTAAAGAACACAAATGAAATGATGACGCATATCAAAACACTATCAAATCATCACATGGATACGGAATGAAATTGTAACTCGATCATCCTAAATGTCCATTTATATACGGTGTAAAAAAAACTATAAAACTCTTTTTGTCTTTTTTCCAAAAAAATTATTAAAATAAAATCTTTTTAGCTTTTTTAAAAACAAAATCTAACATAAAAATGATACATACTAGCAATAGGCCAAAATATCAACATGTAAATCAACCTACGCTGGCAAATAAGTCTAAACCTCAACCGTTAGGTACGGTGGAATTTTTCAAAGGTGGTGATATCCTATGAAAAACCTCCATCAAATCATGTGAAGTCTTAACCAAAAACATTACCATCTCCTTGATATGTGAAAACTCTCTCGTGTAATCATCCGAAGCATTATTTGTGGGTGCAGGTCTGTGAACACATGTAGTAGCAAAATGTGACACATGTCTCAACTTAAAACAAAACTCCCTAAGGTGTCCTTTCTTCTTGCAGTGTGTGCAAACATAAACATGCCTAGGTACACCTCTCACAAAATGTCTCCTACGCGCTCTCCTATTAGGTACATGATTCCTAGGTGGGTTGGGTTCAGAGCCATATGGATCTATATCAAACTCGGGAACCGGCTCAGGTCCAACATGTGATGTGGATGCACCATCATGAATTATTCCTAAACTATCACCTTTACCCAAAATGGGATTGAGAACCATCTTTCCAACCCTCTTAGATGCGTTCTCTAAAGGGACTTTGACCTCTCGGGTACGTTCGAGACCACTCTCGAGTTGGGATACACGTGTCGTCAAGCAAGACACTGTGTTAGTCAAATCACTCTTTTCTCACCCTAAATCTATCAACTGTTCACTCAAAGAAACCTTAACTTTATCGAGTTGACTTGTTTTCACCTTAAACACCCTCAAACTCTCTAACTCTCTCTCTCCAAGTCTCTTGTCCTAAGAGCTAGATCTTTGTTTAATTTTTGGCTTTAGGGTCTCGGCGTAAAAATATCTAAATGCGATCTGGAGCTCACTATCACCCTCACTCGTGTACTCACTCTCAGACTAGCTAAAAACACTCAAATCATCCTCGGGGGTCTCACGTGCACAAGTATCACTACACCCAAATGGCTAAATTGTCACCTTTCAGCCGGCCACCCTTGTCAAGGTCATTGACCGTGACAAAAAACACGCGTTTTGTGTCACGGTCATTGACCTTGGCACGACCGTGACAAGAACTTGTCACGGTCATTGACCGTGACAAATTTACTTGTCACGAACTTGTCACGGTCATTGACCGTGACAATTCTTTAAATAATTGTCAAGGTCAATGACCGTGAGATGACCGTGACAATGTTAGCAGCAAAAACCCTTTCCCCCTTCTTTTTTCCCTCCCGCGTTGTTCCCTCCCTCTCTCTCTCTCTCGACGCTGCTCTCTCTCTCTCTACTTTCAGGTTTAATTCTCTCTCTCTCTCTTCCATTTATATATATGTTTGTGTGTATATATATGTGTGTATGTGTGTATATATGTGCGTGTGTGTGTGCGTGTGTGGGGGCAGGGTGGGGGTAGGGGTGGGGCAGGGTGGGGGCAGGGTGGGGGGTAGGGGTGGAGTAGGATGGGGGTAGGGGTGGGGCAGGGTGGGGATAGGGGGTTAAAAATGTAAATAAATAAGTAATTTTCTATAAATTTCCAAAAATAATATCCAAAAATGTAAATGTAAATAATATCCAAAAATGTAAATGTAAGTAATATCCAAAAATATTGGATAACAATTTATTTTCATTCAAAATAAATAAGTAATTTTCATTCAAAATAATAAAGATCAATTAGTCTATGTTGTTGAAAAATTTGATCAAATTGGTGAGCCCTTAATATTTTAAAAAATGTTGTTTTTATTCCTATTTAACTTTTCTTTCTATACACCCTTAATTATATTTAAAGTTTAATAAAATAGGAGTTATAGAAAGAAAAGTGGGGTTTAAATAAAAGCACTTTTTTTAAATTTTAGGTTCTGGTGCATAATCTTACTTTGTCACAATTAATTTATATGCCTCAAAGTTATTTTATCACTCTTAGTTTATATTTGTGATAATACTTTATGAACCACAACTTTAGGTTGATTATTTTAGAACTTAAACTTCAAGATACAAAAAATAATTCTATAGAACAACTTAGATATCTTAACAAAACACATATCTAACATTGAATATGATTTATAAAAAGCACAAAACAATAGTAGAAATTCAATACATGAAATTAACATTGAGATTATTTTAAATAGACAGTCACTACTGTGTGTGTGTGTGTGTATATATTTGAATTAACCCATGAATTTGTATTTTTGTATTTGAATTAACCCATGAATTTATTTTTGTATTTGAATTAACCCATGAATTTATTTTTGTATTTGAATTAACCCATTATATGAAACATACTTGAAATTAAATATAGTGCGCATAGATACTAGCCTTTTAGTTCTTATGCGTACGCATTCAATAGCCCTTAGACCCGTTCGAGAGTCATTACCCCTGTAATGAGATCTCTCGAATTGTCCCATTTGGACAGTTTGAGACTGTATAATTTCTGTATAATATTCTTATTGGCTTAAAGTTGTTACTTTTGGAGGAAGTTTTGCAGTCGTATCTTAATGTTCTCTGGGTACATACTAGATTGACAAGTGTGACTGTTATTTCAATTGACCAATTGAAGTAACACTCACACCTACCAATCTACGTCGTGTACTTGGAGAACTAAGGGGATATGCTGTCGAATTTTTTTCAAATCGTAACAATTTGCATGAGCTGTTAAGTATATTACAGAAAAATGAAGTCTTGAATGGGATAGGACCACTTACCCTTTAATAGGATAATTAAATGATGGGATAATTAAATAAAACATACTATAAATCTAAGTGTTGTTCACCTTTAATAGGTTTTTAGTTGTGGTAGCTGTGATGGGATATCCGAAATACAAAGAGTGGATGGGTGAGACTAATAGAATGGGGGATATGTTTCGCAGAGGTGCTAACGAATTTGTGAAATATGCAAAAAGATGTAGTAATGATGAAGAGTTTTCGTGTTCGTTTGCTAGGTGTAAGAATGGTAAGGTGTTTGAGTGGAAAACAGTTGAACTACATTTGTTAAGATTGGGTATGCAAGATAGTTATCGAGTTTGGAGTTTTCACAGTGAATTGAAAGTTCCTTTTGTCCCTGACCAACCTTCACAACAACCTTCAACAAGTAGAATAGATGTAGAAGGGGACGACATATATCATAATATGTTAGAGGATTTAGTTGATGATGCGTACGGAGTTTATGAAGCTGAGGAGAATGAGGTTACTGATGATGTAGAAGATTCAAGTGCTCGTGAAGATAACACGATAAAACTTGACGATGACTACCAAAGTTTAAAATTTAAGGCGACGCAACCGTTATACTTTGGCTGTGAGAAAGATCAAATAACTTTACATGCCATGGTTGGTTTGCATAGTTTGAAGACACAGTACGGTTTGTCTGGCAATAGCGTGACGGGAATTCTGAAATGGGTGAAGGGCTTATTACCCAAGGTGAATACACTTCCAAATAGCTATCCTATTATGAAGAACAGTTTGAAAGGTTTGGGAATGAAGTATAAATCGATTCATGCTTGTGTGTATGACTGCATACTATACCGAAAGGAGTATGAAAATCTCGATCATTGTCCGGTATGCGATGAACCTAGATATGTCCAATCTACTAGTAAGGAATGCACAAGCTCAAAAGTGCCTCAAAAAGTATTGAAATATTTTCCCGTTGGACCTAGATTAAAGCGATTTTTCACAGTACCATGGATTGCAGAGGCAATGACTTGGCATGCTAGGGCAGAAGTAGGGGTAATATCATGCGTCATCCTATTGATTCTACTGCCTGGCAGAGGATGAATTTTGAGTATCCCGATTTTGCTCGAGAACAACGCAACATTCGTTTGGCTATATCAACAGATGGTTTCAATCCATTTGGAAATCTAAGCACCAATCAGAGTGTATAGCCAGTGATCCTAGCCCCACTCATCCTCCCTCCTTCACAGTGTATGAGACCTGAATTTTCGATGATGGCTTTATTGATACCTGGGCCAAAGGCACCAAGTGATGACATTGATATCTACCTGGATCCTTTGGTAGAAGAATTAAATGATTTGTGGGAAGAGGGTGTGCAATCATTTGACTCTTTTAGAAAAGAAGAGTTTACGCTGAAAGCTATGTTGATGTGGGCAATATATGATTTTCCAGCTTATGGGACATTATCCGGATGTGTAGTACATGGTTATTTGGGGTGTCCTATTTGTGGAGAGGAGACTGAATCTCTTCGTCTATCCTCTAGCGTAAAAAATGTATAACATTTCCACAGGAGGTTTTTACCCCCAGCTCATAGTTTCAGATTTGAGAAAGGTTCCAATTTTTTATTGGGCGGAGTTGAACATAGGCTACCGCCGAGACAACTTTCGGGTTCAGAAATTGAAAGTAAATCTTCTGAATGTGGCCCAAATATGCCAGGTAAGAATCCCAAATTTAAGAATGTCAAGCATAAGAAGACCCCAACTGGGAATGAAACTGAGGTAAGAAAGGCATGGTCTCGGAGGTCAATTTTATTTGACATGCCTTATTGGAAGAAAAACCCGGTGCGCCATGTATTAGATGTGATGCATGCAGAGAAGAACTTCGTTGAACATATTGTGGGTACTTGCCTTGGGGGGAGTCATTCGAAGGATGGAAAAAATGCACGAAAAGACCTTAAAACGTTAAAACTTAAGCCACAACTATGGTTGAAAGAAGATAGTAGGATAAGGACAATAATTCCCCCTGGTGCGTTTACTTTGACGAGAGGGGAAAGTAAGGTGCTTCTAGACACAATATATAATTTGAAGGGCCCATCTACTTTTTCGTCCAACTTACAAAGGATTGTGAATTATGCTACTCATGATTTACATAAGTGTAAGTCCCACGATTGGCATGTGATCATGCAATTGGTTCCTCTATTGTTTAAGCACTGTTTCTCCAAGCACAAGGATTTGCGTGGGGCTATTATGCAAATTAGTATTACCTTCTCCCTCTTGTGTGAGAAGGTAGTGAATCGAGAACACATAGTGGCCACAAAATTGGCTGTGAACGAAGCGATTTGTGTATTGGAGAAGTAGTTTCCCCCAGAATTCTTTGACATAAGTGTTCACTCGTTGGTACACCTATGCGACGAGGCACTTCTTTATGGTCCAGTTAGATATCGGTGGATGTATCCGTTTGAAAGATTGATGAAAGTTTTTAAAGATTACGTCAAGAATACGCGATATATTGCAGGATCAATTGCAGAGGAATACATCACCATGGAGTCATCAATATATACTCGGGAATATATGCCTAACTCAACCAGCGTTGATGACATTGATGAATTCCTCGATGATGGTGGTAATGTGATGGGAAAACGAGTGAAATTAACGAGTTTGCAACATGAATAAGTAGCTCGTTATCTATTTGACACACATGAAGATGTCGAAGAATGGAAAAAGTAAGTTTCGAATATTATAATGTTTAACATTATTTTAGATTATTTTATACATGATTAATTTTGTAATATGCAGTAAATATGAAGACTGTGAGAACAATAAAAGACGAAAAACAATGGTACAATCAGACATCGAATTTAGGCTATGGTTTACACAAGAGGTAATTATAATGAAAACAGTCGTTATATAACGTTACATTAAACTCAAATTTTACCACTAATATAATTAATTTATCTATATTCTCAGCTCCTAAAGATGGGTGATGCGACATCAAGGCTTGCTCCTCTAGCCACTGGACCCTTGTTCGTGGCATAAGAGTACAAAAAGTATCGATTGAACGGTTACCTTTTCGGTGCTAAAGTGTACGAGGAAAGTACAAATGTACAGAACTCGGGAATTTCATACAAGTCTCTTACTTTCTTTCGAGCGAGCGCAAAAGATAAAAACCTCGTTGAAGCTGAAATGACTTACTATGGTGTAATCCAAAATATATTTGAATTGGATTATAGAAGCTTCAAAGAGGTTGTATTTTACTGTGAATGGGTAAGAGTTGAGGATAAAAATGCTTGTAAAGTTGATCCTGTCACCAATTTGATCATGGTTGACTTGTCCAAGTTGAAGAGCAACGACCACGTGAGCGATGAGCCGTTTGTTTATGCATTTCAAAAGGTTAAGCAAGTGTTTTACTCGGAGTATATCAACAACGAGCCGTGGTCAATTGTCCAACACGCGCCAATGCGTCTAAATAGTAGTGTGGATCACTTGGCTGCTCCTACCGAATATCAATCCATTTTTTATGATAACCCGAATTTGAAACAATTTTTCAATTTGTAATAAATATTTCAATTTGTACTGAAACATCCATTTTAATGCTTTTAATTGATTTGCACTTTATCATTTTCACTCTTGTGTAGTGTGCGTATGTGGAGAGGAGATTAATACATAAATATTCCAACTACATCTAAGTTTTGTTTATAATAATCCATGAATATACGCTTCTTACCTTTAATAGGTGATTAGTACATAGTTATTTGGTGTGTCCTATTTGTGGAGAGGAGACTGAATCTCTTCGTCTATCCGAACACTAAGAAATGCCATAATCCTATGGAGCGATGCTCTGCAAATTCCTTTCAGCCGTTATGTAGCCAAACATCACCAGTTGAAGTTATCAATTCCACTTTCCATACCCCACCACTTGGAACTTCTAGCAAAACATGGGAGACCATTTAAAGGTGGAATTGACAACTTCAATTGCGGATTTTTGGCTACACAATGGTTGGAAGGAATTTTCCACGCATAACTACATAGGATTATGGTATTTCTTAGTGTTTAAATATGAAGAGAATTATATTTGACACGATTTCCCGGGGTACATTACTTGGAAGGAGGTGCCATATGAGCTCAAGTTAGCTGTTTGAGTGACACTACAGGTAATGTATTTATATTTATATGTCAATTTCGATTTCGATTTCAATTACGATTTATATTTATCTATATTTGAGGGGTGGATATTAATTTTACTTTATTTCAATTCATGGGACAGGGAGTGGCCCTAAGGGTAGGCCACATATGCTCTATACTTATGTGGCTATTCGGACGAGAAGGGAAGGATAAGGGCGTGTCCCTGAGCGTCGCGGTACAAAATCTCTTTTCCACGCAAATAGTTTGTAGATTTGAGATAATTGATGGTGATGGTGTTTCTTCTTAAATAGTTTATATTTTGAATATATATTTGCATTATCTTTAGTTTGTTTGGATATATGATGTTTGGAACAGGTACAACGTTGCTATAACAGGTACAAATATACTGCTGGGCAGTGGCAGTGGCCATACTGCCCAGCAGATTTTTTTTAAATTCTGCCCAGAATTGTCACGGTCAATGACCGTGACAATTTTTTTAAGAAGGGTCACGGCTTTGTCACGATTTATAACCGTGACAAACGTGTCACGGTCATTGACCGTGACATGACCGTGACACAAAACGCGAGTTTTGTGTCAAGGTCAATGATCGTGACACGACCATTGTGATACCCCGCCTAATTAAACCTTGGGTGATCAAGCCTTATTTTAATATAAACAGGTTTCTTAAATGGTTCATTCTTAGCATCACTGTCGAACGCCTTTTAAAATTTCTAATCACCTAAATGAAATTAAAACGGGTGCCAAATTTTATCTTTCTTAAACAACAAATAATCCAAACCACACATTACCAAAACTAGATATGAATGCTCAGTACATAAAAATAATCTGAAAGCAAATAAAGTCTTGCCGTAAACCACGGCCCAAAAAGACAACTACAATTCCATAACTAGAATAAACTGTAATAGTAAAGGTGGAACAACATGTTCCAACTAGAAATAATAAAACTGAGATCCTGCACTAGAAATGAAAAAGAGGAAACGTCTAAACAATCCCTGCAACCTCCACACTGGCTGCAGCTCCCGAAATCTCTGACATGGAATCAAGCTGGGTGTCCTTGTGGCTGGGCACCTAAAAGGTTTTTAAAATTTTACATAGCAAGAGTTAGTACTCGAAAACATTTGAAAATATTTTGCAAGCAGTTATCATAATTAAGTTATTGATTACACATATTAAGGTTTCGCACACTCCCTTGAACTTCCTCACCTCTCTTACGTAGTTGGTAACTATCGAGGATACTTAGTCTACCTAATTATATTTTTCATAACCGTAATTAACTCATTTACTGTTCGTTGTCCTTATTCATGTAATAATTTCATCATGTTATAAATTATTACTAAGACATTTACATATCGTTTCATTGACTACTATTCTCAATTTGTAGATCAGGCACATAGAAACATTTTGTCCCACAACAATGTATTTAATATTAGTTACCTCTAATATATCCTTTTATTACACACAAAGGACCCTTGGCTCGGAATAATTCATCGACTACAAGTGAAAGTTGGTTTGGAATGATCCATCGACCCCAACTATCTACAAATATAAATATATACACATATTCTGGTTCGGGACTCTTTCATCGCGGCACCAGTTCAAAGTTTGGTTCGGCATTAACATCGACCCCAAATATATAATAACTTTATGTTAGTTCGGAATGTCACATCGACCCTAACATAATTAGTTTAGGTAATATTATCTTAACCCAAACCTATTTATATAGATATAGTAGGTACACACTCGACCTAATAAATCATACACGTACGTAATATATTTTACTTATATTCTCCGTACTTATTAATTACAATTTCTCTCACTATTGTATTTATTCGAGTATTCGCGTAACTCTAAGGGTCCTAGTTACCCCTCCCTTAATTCAGTAGTTAAGTTAATTTTAACCTACTGGCATTTTCTTTCCGGAATTAAGTCTCACTCTTTCCGTAATTAAATTAACCATTTCAACTCACGGCTAAGTCAATCGTTCTATCGTCATTCCATTTCTCCAACATTCCTACTCAATCATTAGTGGAGGAACCTAATGGTGCACCTACTGGTAATTTCCAAGTCCCCTCATAGGAAAAATATCAATTCTAAGGTTCCCATTAAGTAACGGCAATTAAAGAAATTTCTACACAATTTTCTATAGTTCATACAGGGTCGATCGATCGAAGGAAGATGGTCGATCGATCGACTGCTTCGATCGATCGACATTCAAGGGTCGAACGATCGATCGAGCAATGACAGACCCAGTTCATCTTCTTCCAACGGGTTTCACCATTTTTACACCTCTAACTTTCATGATAGGCCATCATATTCACAACCAACAATTTCTAATCATTCCTACATATTCTGGGATGATTACTAACGATTTAAAACAACAAAATCATTATTAATCTTGGCCAAATTCACTGAAAATCTCACTAATATTCAAGAACCCTATTAATGCATTCTTTATATTTTTCATCCAAATTCCAGATTTTCTTACGAATTTCTCATCAGGTTTTCTATGATATAAACATACTTGGTAATTCAAAAACGTCCTACATGCAAATCCTAATCAATCATGGATTATTATCAATTGTTTGTTCCCAAGAATATCATAAAAATCATGTTCTTCCTCAAACTTAATCAAGGGTATTATAACTCAATTATTTTGCAAATAACCACTTGCCTTAAGATTTGTAGGGTTTGATTTCGTGGTTGTTGATGATGATTGATGATATTGATACTCCAATCCTCCTTCCCAACAATCCTTGTGGTGAAATCCTCCTAAGATGATCCCTCCTTCCTACTTTTGCCTTAGGAATTTGTCTCTCTCTCTCTCTTCTCTAATGGCTATGGTGTAACTCCCATTGCCCAACCCTAGCCACCACTCTTATAATCAGATTTAGGGCTTCAAAATTTGTAGGTCTTCTTTCCCATAATTGTAAAGAGACCAAAATTCCCCCGAATGGTCCCGGTTTAGTCCTAAAATGACCCGGCACTCAACTAGTACCCCCGGGTACACTATTTTGACTAATTCGACCCTTTCGGAATCAACCGTGGACTCTAAATTATCATTTGAGTCTCGTAAACATTTTCTACTCTCATCCCTACATTTTGCCGAGATACTTCCGGTACGTCCATATAGTCACTAGACCGTACATATCAACATTGAAAGTTCTACTCACCTTAGTGAATTTTCTTTAACGCATATTCATCTTTATTAACATAATATCTATTTAAATTACTCTACTCATGTAATTTAAATCAAACATATTTAATCACATTTAAATTACTCTACTCACGTAATTTAATTAAATCGCGCATTTAATCCCATTAAATTACTCTACTTACGTAATTTAAAATTAAGCAAAATTACGGGGTATTACAACCGTGACAAAAAAAGTTTTCTCGCCTCGAAATGTCACGGTCATTGACCTTGACAAGGGTGATTTGTCAGGGTCAATGACCTTGACAATAGTGCAGATTTGGTGTATTGTATCCTCATCGTCGTGGGACAAAATAGGTGTTCTCACATGACTAGCAGAAAAAGAAACAAACTTCCCATGTGATGACTCATCCTCGGAATCATTCACCTCTTCCTCACTATCGCTAAGGGTCCGTTTGATAGCACAAAAATTCCAAGGCAAATTCCCAAAAGTTGGAAAATTCTGGTATTTTCCAGCTTTTAGGCTGTTTGATAGCCTTAATTTGCCCTGTAATTTGTTTTCTATGTACAACACCCCTTAAGCACAATTTGCCACCCTAGGGTGGAATTCAATTCTTTGGGGGGGGGGGTCAGGTTTTTGTTTGCCACCTTTGGGTGGCAAATCACTTGAAACCAATTTTTTTTTATAACTCTATATATTTCATAAATATATAAATATATATTGTTAATAAATATATAAATATATATATTTCGTATATTTTAATATATATTCCTATATTTTATATATTTTAGCACATATATGTATATTGCGTATATTTCGTATATTTATATATATTTCATATATTTATATATTTCGTACATTTATATAATTTATATAATTCATATATTTTAATATATATTTATATTTCGTAAATTTTGTATATTTCATATATTTCATATATTCCCTATATTTAATATATATTATTTACAAAATATATACATATATATAATATATATGTATATTATATTCTGTATATATACATATATATATATATATATATATATATATAATATACGTATACAATATAATATACACATATATAATATACATTATTCTGTATATTATGTATATATACATATATACAGAATACAGAATAATGTATATTATATATGTGTATATTATATGTATATATACATATATACAGAATACATTATTCTGTATTCTGTATATTATATACATATATACAGAATAATGTATATTATTTATGTGTATATTATATTGTATATGTATATTATATATATGTATATATTCATAAATACATAATATATATGTATATATTCTGTAAATAATATATATATATATAATTTACATATATACAGAATATAATATTCTGTATATATGTAAATATATATTCTATATATATGTATATATTCTGTAAATAATATATATTTAGTATATTCAGTATATAATATAATATATATTCATATATTAAATATAATAATATATTTAATATATGAATATATTTCGTAAATAAAATATTATATTTTCATAGATTTTGTACATTTAATAATATTTAAATGTACAAAATCTATTAAATATAAAAAATCTATGATAATATTTAATATATGAATATATTTCGTAAATAAAATATTATATTTTCATAGATTTTGTACATTTAATAATATTTAAATGTACAAAATCTATTAAATATAAAAAATCTATGAAAATATAATATATTATTTACGGAATATATGAATATATATTATATTATTTGCGGAATATATATATTTCGTAAATTATTATTAATTTCCGGAAAAATATACAAAATATATGAATATTCCGTAAATTATTATGTATATATTCCGCAAATTATATTAATTTTTGGAATATATATATTCCTCAAATTATTATGTATATATTCCGCAAATTATATTAATTTTCGGAATATATATATTTCGCAAATAATATAATATATATTCATATATTTTGTATATTTAATAATATATATTTATTATATATATATATTCCGTAAACAAATTTTCCACTTTTATATCTATTTTCCAGCTTTTGCGTTTGATAGAAAATGTGGAAAATTGATGATTTTCCAACTTGTATCAAACAGACACAAGTTGGAAAATATTCATTTGCCTTGGAATTGTTTGCCCTGGAATCAAATGTCCTGGAATCATTTGCATTTTCCCAGTTTTCTATCAAACGGACCTTAAGAGTAATTAGCATGGCAATGTTATTGCCCTTTCTCTTTAGCCTAGTGGGACACTCAAATGCTCTATGCCCTCTCCCCTCACACTCAAAACACTTATCATATTCCTTTTTCTCACCGTCTTTCTCCTCGCTCTCTTTGGCCTCATTTTTATTTTTCTAAAAAAATCTTTTTAAAACCTGATAGAATTTTGTTTTGAAAACTTGATAAAATTTTTAAAAAAAATCGCTAGCAAGGCCATATCAAAATCAGACTCGTTCTCAGACTCGAACTCACATAAACTCACTTTCTTTTTCTTCTTAGACTGGAATTTAAGTGTTATCCCTCTATCATTAGGCTTGACATTATCAAGAAACATGTCAATCTCATATGTCAGGAGGTCTCCTACCAGCCCTTCTAATTTAAGACGACTCAAATTACCTAAGGTATTCAAAACAGTCACTTTGGGGATAAAACGTTTTTGCAACAATCTTAAAATATTTTTAACCACTCGTGCATTAGGTATAGGCTCACCAAGATTCAAACTAGTGTTAATAATGTCAGACAAGCGTGCATAAAAGTCATTAAAACACTCAGTTCCAAGCAAGGTTGTCATTTCAAATTGAGTAGTTAATTTATTAATTTTAGACTCTTTTGTGACACCTCGCACAATTAAATACCAGGTGGTTAATCCTTCATTAAATTACATCAAAGTATCCAGTTGGTTCATTCTTAGCATCACTGTCAAAAAATAATTTCTTCATTTATCACCTAATAAATAATTAAGCTAAGTGCCAAAATATTTAATTGTATGAATTAAGTCCCAACAATATGTGTTGTTAAAGATACACCATTTTAATGAACATAAATAAAATAATGAATACCAAACCATCCAAATGAAATAAACATGCTAGATTAATTGTTCTCAATAAAATATCTCAAATGTAAGGACAATATAATAATTAAAAGAATCCCAACTAAAAACTGAGTACTGAAAAATAAAGGATTACAGTGTCTCTCTGAACTAAATGGAAACTGAGAATGGGAGACTCATGCCCTATCTAATATGACTAAGTGAATAGCTAAGATAATAAGAGTGAAGTCGTCTAAATGCAAGGACCTACAACTCCCATACTAGTTGCAGCATGTAAAACAGTCCATTGATCTAAGTCTAACGCCCATGTGGTTGGGCACCTGTTTATATATATATATATATATATATATATATATACAAGAGAAAGAAGAGGTGACAAGAAACGGGTCATAGCCCAATAGTTATAGTATTAAAATAGTTTAAAAAGTATTTAAAATGCTTACTAGAAGATAATCCATACATGTTAGTTACGCAACTCTCACTTGAGAATTTTCACCTCTCAACTAGTGTGCACGCCTAACATATTACTAAATTATTCTAGATGATGCTAACCCAGTTAACCAGTCTAAACCCGATGTCCTCTCGTCAATCCTTATTCACCTGATAAATATAATTTATACAAGATTAATTTTCTTAATTTTAACAAGTCAGCTATATACATCTCAATACGGTCTTAAGTTCTCAAACCCTTAAACTATTTAATATCATTATTCAATTTTATCTACTTACAACCACAGTAGATGAATCATAGGTATATATATATATATATATACACACACACACTAGGGAAATGCCCGTGCTTGAAGGCACGATGAAAATTTTCAAAGTACGTAATTGTATAGTGGAAAAAATTTCCAAGGTACATAATTACAAAACGAAAAAATTTTCATTCCCCAACAAAATAAAGTGTAATTTAAAAAAAAATAGCCATAATTGTCTATTATCGTAGGACTATCCACCCTGCTTAACAAATAACACATAGTCTAACAATATTGCAATAATCTAAATTTATCAAAAAAATTCACATATAACATGAAATATACAATATTCATCAACTGAATTCACATTGTGCCTCAAATAAACAAAGTATCAATTTAAAAAAAATTGAACATAGCCTCCTTTATTTATTGAACTATCCACCCTGCTTAAGGGACAACAACCAATCAAACAATATTCAAAGAGCCCAAATTCATCCAACAGATTTTACAACGCAAATTACACAAACCTATAATGTAATTATAAACAACTATGCATAAAAAAAGATGAAAGCATAGTTTGTTGTGTCCAACAATTTGAAATACAATTACCAAAAAAGAAGTAACCCCCTTTTCGAGAAAAAAAACACGGAACAACGCGGCCACGCAGCACTTCCATCTCGGACTCCTATCTCTTTTTTGTTCAACCCACGATCTCAATCCCTCTCCAAATTGAGTTGATCTACAAAGCAAAAATATGATTGATAAAAATATATAGCTATAAATAAAAAATAACCAAAAGTAATTAAAGGGAAAAAAATATTTTTTTTACTCGGATATCTCACTAATTGCCGAAATTGGAATTTAGTACAATCATTGGAGAAGTAACAAAAATAAACTTCAACACCCAATAATCAAACCCTAAAGAAGCTATTCTGACCTCAAACATGATTAGGGCTTCTTTTTTATGAAATTAGGATCCCAAAACCTGCAAAACATAACAACGGTATGAGATTTCCAACGACATTTTAGGTTTTAATGTTTGATGTTTGAATCTCTAAAACAAAATCTTACCAAATCTTGTGGTGAGAACAGACCAAATCGAAAATAATCTTGTAGTTGGCACATAAGAGAGAAATAGATGCATATATGCAAGCATATATGTTGCATATATGTACAGATGCATATTGCATATATGCTGCTTATATGCATATATGACTGCATATATGCAGATGCATGTATAGTGGTGGTGTGGTTGAGGACACTAATATATGTGGGGGGAAATTATAGAGGTGAACACTAATACACATAAACTAAATGCTGAAGAAAAAAAATAGTATTTTCTTAACAACGACACAACCAAACAAATGCATAAAAGGAAAACAAAGGGGATGTAAACCATAAGGTAAAAAATAGGGCACAAAATCTTAAAAAATAAAAACATATATAAAATCAACTATTTTTCGTGGCATTGATTTGAATAGAAATTTCAATCTTCAAACTAATAAGCATTAACCTACAATTAAAAATAATACGGTAAAAAATAGACTGGTTTATATTTCGAACTGCAGACATGAAATCAAATTTAAGAAAAGACCTAAATACATCAAACCCATTAGATGCTTGTTGTAAACCCAATAATATAACAGATATATAATATAAATAAAGACAATGGATCTAACACATAAACCACTCATTAGGCTGCTACTGTTCGAGATAAAGGTAGAATAAGAGATCCAAACTTTATAGTAACGACAATCAGCACAAAGCAAAAGAAATGACAATCAACACTAAGGAAAAGAAAGAAAACGATAATTGTATATTTACAACTCATGTAAAACATAAAGATCCATGATATATAAAAACCAAAACTGTAAAGAGAAGAACAATTTCAACTCAAAACAGATCCTTTTAAGTCATAAAAGATTTAGTAAAAGGTAAACAATTAGAGATAATCCATTCAATTATTAGGGGAAAATATAAAATCAGTTACATTTGTGATTTATGATTGCTTACAAACTGTATATGGATTTTATATAGAGCAAAAAAATGCACAGGAGGGTGTTTATATGGAGTTTATGTGGGATGATGGGGTATGCACAATAGGGATTTGGGGTGGGTTAGCCGATGGGTGGGTGGAAGGGTTTTATAGAAATTGGTCAACCACGCTCTGCGCTTATTTCTGATTAAACATATGAAGCTCCCGACACCCGTATTAGTGCCATTGGTAAGAACTTTAACAGCCCCTGCACTTGGAAAACACTAAGAAATTAGTCATTGCTCATTTTATGAGAATGATTATCTTTCCAGTTGAAGGATTAGGCCAACTGTTGGTGCCTTTCAGAGTTAGGGAAATATCCAGATGTTATAATCTTTTTTATTGCCCTCTCCAATAGCCCCTTCAGTTGGTCCCTAATATCTCTCGCCCGTGTCATACTCCTCACCTAAATAAAAATTTTAAAGCGCTATTGCCTTGAGTAGTTAGTTTATTTCCATTCATTGTAGACATTAAGAAGTGCAATATGATCCCCAGCATCACCCCTGTGAAAGTTTTCTCGGGCATTATCAGCATGGACCCTTTTTCCCTTTGGGTAATAAAAGATTGAATTCCCTACAGAAAGCATGGCCGCTATAGACGTGATCTCATCAGAGCACTTGTACCTATCAGATGAAACAATCATTTAGATAACATGGGATCAAGAGGAAAGTGTCTCATTCTTCTACCCACTAACATCAACTCACCCAATTTATTTAGTGCACCAAATATGAAGAGAAGTTCCAAAGCATTCAATATAGACTCGGTTGGAGGTGGTTCCATAAAATCAAAACTCATTAAGTCCTCAATGCCAAGGTTCTTTTGAGTAACCACAACATTTGCAAGGTTGGTTCGCTGAATCTCCGTGGCAGTTGCATTTTCCAAATCATTGTGAAAAGAGTAGGTAGTATACAATCGATACAATATTTCATACTTGAATATGCATTTGAACCTATAAAATGAAAGCCACGTGCACAATAACTATACTTGATTAAAGGAAACTACCCAAAACAATATTTTATACTTGAACATGCAGTTGAACCTAAACTAAAATTAAGCATCAATTCATAACTTGGAATTGAATTGAGACTGAAAAGTGAAAAAAAGCATGTGCAGTCAAATACATGAAATAGAAAATGAATTTGAAGATACTTAACATTGGTTTGAACATATTAACATTAATCTCTAAAAAACCCTGTTAAAAAATCCATTATTCAAACCATTAATAACATAGGGTAAGTTAACCCCTATTGAAACTATAAGTTTGAGAGTAACTTCTTCTAACAAAAATTTGAACCGTGGTGTGGTGTATCTAAGAGTGAAATCGAATTACAATCAATAAGAAACTGTAATTTCACCCATGAATAATATATCGGTTCAAAGAATTACTCATATGTCAAAAAAATCACAAATAGTTACTCGTATGTCAACAAAACTACAAACATTTACTCCTATATGATTGTTTGATTCATGTCCAATCAATATCTCTATGGTTCTGCATTGGACTTCAAAATCTAAGAAAGCAATTTTGATTAATAGAACTAAACATTGAGATCACCATAGCCAACTAAACATTGAGATACCATATACTAATAGAGCAGTAGTATACAAATAGAGCAATAGTATATATTCTTTGTCAATCCAACCATATTCCCTCTCAATTCACCCCCGAACTAAAAAATTAAAAAACTTCAAAACATAGTTTGAAATCCACAATTTAAGAACACAAAACTCTGACTTTAGTTTGATTTAAAATCAATAACAATAGTTATATCATATTGATAAAGAGGATTAAGTTGAGAACATATATGTAATCGCAAATTGAAGTTTAGGAACATCAAAGATTAGTAATTAACATCCCAAGTGCTTGTCATAAAATAAAAAATTTATATAAAAACAACCAAATTAGGTGACATTCATTGAGGATGAATACTATTATGTAACAAAATTGAAAAGGTAATAAGGTAATCAGAAATCTTACATCAATATACAATCTAATAAAATGAAAGTGCCAATGTTATAATCAGTGTTTACCCTCAATTGCTTCACAAAAGTATCCCCATAAATGGCATTGTAATCCCATGCTCCTTCTTTCCAATCCCCTGCCCTTGTTTCCACTCGACTCTTTATCCACTACCTCGCTCAGTTCCACCAACCGTGAAGAAAACTTGGGTTAATACCGAGTGACATTTCTCATTTAGACTTAGATTTATGGACTACCTCTTTCAATTATCCAATTATTAAATGATATGAGAATTAATTATTAGACTCGTCTATCAAACCATCTCCCACGGATTCAATATATACATAATCAGTTTACAAATGACGCTCGCAGAAAAGATATCAAAAATTATACTAAATATGAAAGAATATAAAAGTTAAAAAACTCTACTTGGTTAATATACTCTCATAAGTCAAAATTCTTCTAATCTTGTCCAAGTGAATGAAAGCAAATAAAGATTGCAATTTTGCAACTGCCAAGCAATTGTTGAGTATTGTAACAACTTTAAAGAAAAGAAGACAATAATAAAATAAAATTATTATGAGTACCTAACTTACAAATATGTAAAAGAAACTAATATGCAATCAACCATCTCATTGATTAATTTAAGAAACATCAAAGCAATGGTTTTTATTCGATAACCATGACTTTGAGGACAACCAAATAAACATCGCGTTCGAGCTTGTTATTTGCTCATGCTTTGTAAAGAAACCAAACGGAAAATGGAAACAAACCTAATGTCTTCCCAAATAACCTTAGGTTAAGCAGTAAAACTAAGACAATAGTAAACCTAAAATTAGCACCAATACATCAATTTTTAAGAAATGAAATCCAATAAAAAAAAGCATATAGTGTTTCACATCCATGAATTCATTATATGACTGGTGTATTTGTGGTTACGGCACAATTGTATGATTTATTTTATTCTCTATTAGCACCCAAATAGCCTAGACCACCACAATGAATTCATCAAAACCAACACCAACAATCAATAAGGAGCGACCCAACATCAGCAACAACCATTAACAACCAAAAGTAATACGAAAACTTAAAGCATCTAAAATCGATATAACCTAACTCAATAGCGACTTCGTTCATGTTTAAAATCAAGGGGCATATACCAAATAGTCACTTGAACACTTTTTAATACACGGTTTGTTCAAGCCTTTTTATTTGTTCCAAAAGGTCCCTCAACATGCCGCTAGCGTGGACTTTTAAAAGTAAGAGAATATTGGTTAAATGGGTGTTTGAGGGACTTTTTAAAATAAAATACAAAGGCTTGGACTAAATGTGTATTAAAAAATATCTGAGGAAATTTTTGGTATTTGATCTTAAAATCAATTAGAAAAAAACTAAAAAATAAATAATGATTGGTGATTAAAGGGAATATATACGAGCATTTACTTTTTTTTTCTCCAAAAATATTTTCCCCTAATTTTTGAACCATTGAAACCTAAAATAAGTGAGAAAAGAGAACCCAAAACGTATATTAGGACTTCAAACACCACCCGTGAATCTCTTCAATTTTTCCTAAATTAGATGACTTCCAAACTATTATACATGTATTGAGCCAACAAATTAAAATTAACCCAATCGAAAATCTCCTGTTCATGAATAGAAAAATAAATTCAATCCAGAACAATCGCAAAATGAATTAAACCGTAGGTATACCTATTGCGTATCTACAAATCAATAATATACACACAATATTTGTAATGATAAAAGTAGCATACACAACTGTCATAAATCTTCAAACATAATAGGTACTGCTGAGTTTTTGAACTCTTTAAAAAATCTTCAAATGCAATAGATCGGTAAACAAAAAACAACAAAAAAAACCATGAGATTTGTGCATGTGTGTGAGGAAGTCTGATTAAAAAAAACTAAACAAAAGGATGAGGGAGACGGGAGATTACCCGTGCATGTGTGTGTGTATGTGAGATCTGTGCATGTGTGGCTGTGTGAGATCTATGCATGTATGGCAGAGTGAGATCTATGCATGAGTTGGGGACGAAGTGGAGGGGTGAGGGAGATTACCTATAGGTGGAGGGCGAGGGGGAGAAGATAAGGATGAGGGAGGAGGGACCGTGAGAGGGAGACGAATGAGTGTGGGAGGAGATGGAGGGCGAGGGGGAGAAGATGAGGATGAGGGGGAAGGGAGAGGGAGACGAATGAGCGTGGGAGGAGACAGGTGAGGCTAGGGTTAGAATTTGGGGATGAGCATGTTTTATTCCACTGTGCCATGTCACAATGTGTAAATGGTGACATGGCACAATCTGAGACCCCTAGATCATCCCAAAAAATTCGATCACAACTGTTGATTTTTTGGAACAGTAAAACACCCTCCTGTCATATATATATATATATATATATATATATATATATATATATCACTTAGGATATATACACTAATAGGTCACCCCAATACTAAATTATGGTGCAGGCATACTCTGCTATCAAGTCCATGTACCTCTCGTACAAAAAAGCGAAATATTACTTCGGATCACCCCCGAACTGTATTAACACAAAACACATAAATGGGAGGCGAATCATAGTTCGAAGTCACTAAAAGGTTAGCACATACCCTCACGTATCTTAGGACCATCTTCTCTACCACTCACAAATAGGCTGTAACAAGGTTCTATGTTCTAGGGTACAAGTTCATATTTCCCATAAAGGTCACCTCTGAATAAGATTGTCCTGGTGCGAAAAACTCAGTGATAGCAAGTAGCGAGGGTATAATTAAGCACAGATATTCATATAATATATATATATATATATATATATATATATATATATATACACACACTCATACATATATTTACATTATTCGGATAGGTACACCCATGACCCATAACATATTCTAACCATACATGGCACGTAACGCCCGAATTCAACGTATAATTAGTTCATCGTTTTATATTCTCATTTACCCCAAGTTCCCAAGTGTATTTATCATCCCTCGAAGTGTATTTACCACAAGTTCCCAATTGTATTTCTCATCCCTCGAAATGTATCATTTTGATATGTATAATACCAGTTGATGTACTCTTTATATCCCACTATCCTAAGTCATCATTAACTTGCACAACGTCCAATTTATCACATACTAACATAACCCATTTTATACCCTCGTGTCCCCACGGTTAAACCTCATATAAAATCGCACAACCCAAACCTTACCCATAACCCTACTGGTCCTTCCCAAGTCCCATCATGGTATATAAATTATGCCTAAGGGTTCTTATAAATTGGGGTTGGATTAAACATTTAAATGGAAACAAGTTAAAATTTTCAGGAGGAGTCGATCGATCAATGGTAATAGTTTATAGATCGATCTAGTCGATCGATCGATATTCTTGAGTCGATCGATCGATCGATCAGATATTGTCCCAGTTTCTGCAAGTCATTGCCTACAGGTTTCACCAAAGTTTACCCTCAAAACCTCTATTAATTCAACCCAAACTCCCAAAAAAATATCACAAACATTATAGTAACAGGTCTAAATGATTTATAACATAAAATCTTGATTAACTCCTTAGGGAATCATCCTTAAATGGGTAAAATTCATGAATTCGTCTCAAACCCTAGTTTACCATATTATTTCAGGAATCACATAATATTTCCACATTTCTTCCTCTAAGAATCATTGAAATTCAAGATTGTTGTTCTAAATGTAATAAGGATATCAACCTAACATGGTTTTATTCAAACATGTGAATTCTAGTCTTCCAAATACATTAAATCTCCATAAAAACATATAATTGTTCCTCCTATTCTAACATGTATGTTGTATCAACACAAGATCAACAAGATAGATACTTTCCTTGAAGTTGCAAGTTTGATTCGATGAATTTGAGTGGTATAAGAATGATCCGCTTCTTACGATCTATGCTTTGGTGGTGGTGGAGGTGCAAAATGAGTGGTTCTTGGCCTTAAACACCTTGAAAAGCTCTCTCCTTCTTCTTCCTATGGCTTCCATCACTTTCTGATTCTGATAACCCAAACTTCCTCGACACACCATATGATATAGCCTTACTACTTTCGTAATTAATTAAGGTCCTAATATGGAAATTAGCAAAATGTCCTCCCGGGTTACCGGTTAGACCTAAAATCATCCCCAGACCCAAACTAAACCCCCGGGTACACTTTTCTGACCATCTCAACCCTTACGGACACGTTGGTGCACTCAAAATGACCATACGAGCAACTTAGAATTAATTGACATTTTATTTCATTAAATTAGTCATGACACAACTGACATACGCGTTCCGACTTAATTTCTGTAACTGTCATATTATTCACTCGCGACAATTTTAATAACTTCATATCACATTTTTACCTTACTCGTTATGTAATAATCAACATAATTTCATCAATAATTACTAACTCGCGTCACGCTACTAAATATTAATTTAAATCCGGATTAACATCTATAATTATTTAAAGTCATAAAAACACAGCGTATTACATCTTTAACCGCATTAGTGCCTTCATAGGTGAGTTGTAAAAGCTTCTTTAGACATGGTGCACATCATAATATGTCGAAACTCGTTGGAGGTGACGTGTTTGGAAATTTCACTAAGCCCTCATGAATTAAAAGTGCTCCACCTAAACTCATCCTCAGTCCAGTCTCACACATGTTTTAAATTCGTGACATTATTTGCTATGACACTGGGAGGAGTCCAACCTCTTTCACAAATAATGCAAACTCTCTCATCGATTGATTTTGAATGTAATTTCAGGCGGGATTTCCAGTAAGCATAATTAGACCCATAAAAAATTGACAACCGGTTATGTAAGTTTTCATTCGAAAACATTGGGACAATTTTAAAAAAATAGATTTAAAAAAAAATCAATATCACATAGTTTTTTTTACAGAAAATAGGAATTCACAATAAATTAGTGAAACCCGCTCTAATACCAATTTGAGAATGTCGAGTGATATCAATTTAAATAAATTTGCAAATTCCCAATTTAAACTTATTTAACTCGAGTCAATTTTAAACCAAATTAAATCAGACCCTAATATGCAACTATGTGTGTGTGTGTGTGTGTCAAACAATCAGATATAAATTGCTAACTCGCATATTTCAAGAAAAAAACCTTTCGGGTAAAACCTTAATTTCATTATAATATTATAATGATTACAATGAAATCCGCAATGAGTTAACCGCAGAAAATCCACATAGACCACAACCTAGAGTCAGCACAAATCGCATCTCTAATTCAGCCCAGGAATACCCATGAGCACTCCCTATGACACGCAGTCATCGTCAACCCAGTACTCCCCCCAAGAGAACCTAGATCAGTAGTAAAGATCTTCTTTACAAGAGAAAATTGACACAAGATGTGTTCTTTGGTTCCAAAACAACTCACATAAACTATTGGGATGATTTTTGAATTTAAAACAAATGATTAAAACCCTAAAACTGAGAAGACAAAATATTATGCCAAAATAGTTTCGTATATGTTCAAAATCGCAGGTCTTCTTGTGAAAACGGAGTTGGACAACTCTATTTATAAAAAAATCAAGGCGGCGCGTTGTTCGAATGAAACATGGTGTCACTCGAACGAGAACGCGTTGTTGTTAGAACGACTTCACGCGACTTCACGTGACAAGAGGATGTTGCTCGAACGAGCTCCTCTGTCGCTCGAACGAGATTTTTAAAAAAAGAAATTTTTAATCTAAAAAATTCATCTACATGTCTTGTAAAAAAAATTTGACGAAAAACTTCACTCCAACACCTAGAAAATATTTTGTAAAAATATCCCAACACATTTATATGAACCGTTAAGGGACTTAAACATAATCTTACCAAAATCTATCTCAGGGAGGCTTTTCCTCTTGAAGAAGTTGACATTTCGGATTCGTCTTGAAGTATGAATGTTATTAAATATTCTTCGATGATTGTAGCAGTATAACACATACTCAATTGATAATGAACAATAAAAATAATGTCCTTACAAACACGCCATTCAATAATGCAAATTTACATCAAGTTGATATAAAAACAAACATTTTTGGGTGGCCATGGAAACAAATTCTTTAATTGTGTATATCTTTACAACTAGTGCAAATGTCTCTTAAAAAATAATTCTAAATAGTTGAGAATACCCCTTTATTACAAGTCTTGCTTTCTTATTTTGGATTGAGCCATCTCAATTAACCTTTCTTTTGTTAATCCACTTCACACCAATAAGCTCTTTGTTTTTAGGCCTCTCCACTAATTCCTGATCCTTGTTCTTCTCAATAACCTTAATTTGTTCTTGTATTATAAGCTTCTAGACTTCTTCATTTTTAGCTTCGTCAAAGGTCTACAATTCAGCTACACAAAAAATTATAACTAGCATACACATCATTTAGACTTCTTATTAGTCTTGGAGTTGAACTTGGATATGAGGATTTTGAGATTGATGGAGAACTTGAGGATGATCATGGACTTGGATTTGGAGATATTTGAGGATCTTATACATATTCCTCTTCATATTCTTTGATAATTTTTTATTCTGCATTAAGGGTGATAACTTGATTTTGTGATTTTTTTCCTTTCTAATTATAAAGGGCTTTCTCATCAAAGATCACATCTCCACAAATAATTACTTTATTCCTCTTCAAGATAAATATTCTATAGCCCTTTGATTTTGATATATACCCCATAAAGATGCATTTTTCACTACTTTCATCAAGTTGGTGTCTCACTTCTTTAGTGACATAAGAAAAGCAAATACAACCAAACAACCTCAAGTGGTTCACAAATGATTTTCTTCCACTCCATGCCTCAAATGGAGTTTGGTTTTCTACAGCCTTTGTAGGACATCTATTCATTAAGTAAATTATCATATACACTCCTTTGACCCAAAAAGTATATGATAGACCTTTCTCATGTTACATGGATTTTTCCATTTCCTTAATGGTAACACTCTTCCTTATCACCACTCCATTTTTTGTGGAGTGTACCAAATTGTTAGTTGTCTTTCCATGCCAATATCAACATAAAATTTATCAAATTCCTTAGAGTTGTATTCTCCACCTCAATCACTTCTCAAAATTTTCAAGTAATGACCACGTTATTTTCAATGAGTTCGTGAAATTTCCTAAAAATGGCATATTATGGTTTTTTCACATAAAATACACCCAAGTCATTCTTGTAAAATCATCAATAACGGTAATGAAGTATTTAATATCGACATGAGAAGTGTTATTCACTGATTCACACACATCGATATGAACAAGCTCTAATGGTGATTTAGCTCTCCATACTTTCTCATTTGGAGAAGGATCTCGGTGGTTGTTTACAAGAGCACATCCTTCATAAAATTCATCTACTTCTTAGATGATCGACAACCCGTAAACCATGCTCTTTTGTTGAAAATTCTTCATGATTTGAAAATTCAAGTGTCTATATATTCAATGTTGTAGCTCTATGTCGTTAACCATATTCATCTTCAAGGCCACATTCTTTGAGTATCGAAAGTGAGAGGAATACTTCTATTCGTTTCCATCTTGATTTTTGTAATAACTTGGCTTCTCCTCCCTTTGTCAAAAATTTTGCAAGAGTCTTATTCAAAGAGAATAATGTACCCATGCACCAAAGCTGGCCAACACTCAACAAATTTTGCTCGAAATATAGAACTAGCAGCACATCTTGGATATACTTTGTTCCTTTTCCTTACTCAATAGCTATAGTACCATTTCCCTTTGTTTGGACTATGGAACCATTTCCCGTAGTCACTTGAGAATTAGAAGAAGAATTCATAGTAACAAAGATGTTTTGATCTCTGATCATGTGATTATTACACCCACTATAAACGATAATGCACAAGATTGTCCTAAGTATTTAACCCGTTTTTTAGCTTACATAACAATGGTGGGAGTAGTAAATAAGAGCAATATAATAGAAGATATGAGAGACAGATAAGATATGACCAAACGAATAAGTGTTTTGACTGTTGGCCTACGTCCATTGTGCAAAGCGAGGAGTGTTTCCACTATAATAGGGCTTTAATGGCCATGGATGATACACACTCAAAATTTCCCTCTTTAATTACAATTCTACAGAGTAATAGTAGGGTTTTTCATGAGTCGATCCTTGATGAAGAAGGTACATGGTCCTTATATAGACATGGGGGTGAACAGTATCACCCCTAGCCATGTATTCCATTCTTGATTAAGGGTATATCTAATGACAGAGTGACAACTACGCATATTCCATTATGGTGAATATTCCCTCACGTGCGGTGCTGATCTTTGATGATGATTTAAGGTGATATGCATATAATGTTCCCGTTGTGCTTCCCACGGGTTCATGGAATGTTCAAGGTAGAATTTCTAGACCAATCTAGAAGGCTATAGTCCTACACTATTTCGATGAGCTAAGACGAGACTCGATATACTTTTGAGACTGACATGCATGTGTAGTGGATATTGCTGAGAAGGTATTCTGGTGTCGTCTGAGGACGACTTTGGTAGAGGCCAAGACTAGTTTGTTCCTTTCCCATAGAGGAAACTATCCTAATTGGTCACCCCGAGTGGTCTGTTGATCCAAGACCACTTTGGACGAGACTGATGGTGAGTATTGTTGGTGGATAGTGGTCCTATTTTATGATACTTCTGTGAGGAACACTCTTCTTCAATGGGTCATCTAAACGAGTCCACATTTATGTATATCAATAATCCTTAGACCTTAGCCATGAATTTCAGTGGGAAGTTGAGGTTTAAACATGTTATGTTGTCTTATCTTGTCCTGATATTGTGATTCATTATCAACATTCGAGGGTGTCCAAAGGCTAGTGGAGGTGTAACGGTCATTTTTAGCCTGGCATAAATGTCACTTTTCACTTATGGGAAGTAACACATGTTGTTTGTTGATGGTCTTGGTTAGTGTAGGCACAACTTACTATGAAATTTGAAGGCATGCATGCAGCGAAATGCCGAGTTTGGATTTTTCAGAAGTGTGCCCTAATAGTGAGAAACATTCGAGAATTGTGTAAACAGTTTTAGGCAGTAAAATATAACCAACATTTCATTCCTTCATAAAACACTTTCATAACAAAAACCTTCCCTTTATCTCTCTAATCCATTTCTTCTCTGGTCCTCCCGCCTCTCTCTTCTTCAGTAGTTTCCTAGCTTGTCAGCCTTCTAGGTATTCTTTTCACCCTTCTTTTGTTTTTTTCAGTTTGATCAAGATTTCTATAATTTTTTGTTTTTCTAATGATATTTTTTTATCATTATATTAACCATTATATGTTGGTTGGTATATTTTTTATTATGGATTGAGAGGGTAGGATTTAGATAATGGGAGGTTTTAGGCTATGTTTGAGAGAACTTTGGTGTCTTCGATCACTTTTAGGGTGTGGTGTCATCTCCAGCAGGAGTTACCCGAGCCTAGAACTAGTGTTCTTGAGAAAAACCATTTAAAAACCACCCATCTGACTTAATTTGATCCTTAAAAGTTTCCACTCCATTTTTCTAGGTGTTTGTTTATGCACTGTAAGATCTACGAGCTTAATCAAGATATTCTTAATCCACGCAATTGTGTGAGATGAGAGGTGGAAGAGGTTGTGGCAGAGTTACCCTAACCTAGGTCTCCAATAACTTTGACCCCCATTGTTTGAGCTATAGAACATCCAACTTTATGTCTGACTTATCCTCCACTGTCGAGACTACAGTTAGGACTCTTGTATTAATCACACTCAGTAGTGATTCCATTTCCTCTAAGGGTTATAACCCTTCTAAATGCTTGGGTATTCATGATGACCTAATGAACTTTGAGGTCGACTCCTTCAATGAGGATATGAGAGTAACTGTATCCTATCTTGGTGAGGCCTAGACGTGAATTTTGATTAATCGAGTAATAGGGGCTATCTTGGTTCTTTCGACCAATATCTTACAAGCGTGATACATGACTGTTAGCACAAAGTTTAACAAATGTTATTATCACTGTATGTCTCATCGTCCTGATCACAAACTCATTCACATTAATCAGAATACCAACCACGATTAGATGTCTTATTACTTCCTTTTTTTATGCCTATGAGTTTAGTGATGGAAAGTCATCTGATCTCACCAAAATGAGACTTCCATGATAATGGGACCGTATTTCAATATTAGCCAAATTTTATCTCAAGCTCAGTTTCGAGATGAGAAAGGATATAGACTAATTAAAAGGTGAAGGCTTAATTGTGTTTAAAGATTTTTTGACTTCTGAACTCCTCCACTATTCTAGCATGGGGGTGGATCCCCTAGAGACACTTCACAATGAAACTTTTTCAAACTTTTCATTTTTTCTAACTTTACTAGTGTCGTTAAATTATTGTGACTCACGCATAGTCCAATACTGATATTGTTTATATTCTATGTATAGATTGCCCATCCAATATCTCAAACGCAGTCTGGGAAATGGTAGCACCATTGACCAATAATATTCTCACTCATATCCAGGGCAAATCTTCCTAGTCAACTCAAACTTAGCAAAAAATTAATTACTGCAGGACCCAATATTATCGAAGGGTCGAATTAAAGAAATGAGGTTATTGGTGGAACCTCGACTACTCCTACTCAGCATTAATAAAAGAAAAGGAAAAATGATCTATCGAGACGATACTTTGAGCCTTTTCTCCCTATAACATATGATATAATGGTAGATGCATGTTTAGCACATCTTGGTATTAATGCTAACTCTCTTTTGGGGAGTAAGCTAAAGGATTTGGAGGCCATCACCTCGATTGCTCCTAACTGTGATAATTAATATTTTGATTCCCAGGACCGTTAAAGAGTTTTTAACATTACTCCACATAGGGAAACTTAGGTACTAATCAAATTAAAACTTGATTAATTTTTCTAAGTGAAGTATCATCTCACATGTATCATATTTACTTTTTCATTGTTTATGATTGTAGTCTACCATTGCCCTCTAAAACATTCATCAGTAGATGGTAGAGGCTGAACCCAAGGTAAAACTGGATATGGCGCTATGTCTTAGCTCTCTGAACTGAGACAAAAGCCAGAGGACCAAAAAAGTAACTACAGCACCAAGACTCAGGAACTTTGAGATCGATACGAGGAACACGTTGCAATTATGAGGCACAGCTGCAGGACCAAAGTTAAAAATCTTGAGGCCTATTTTAAGTAGCAGAAGGAGGATGAGGATGAGAGCATCAAGTCTACTGTCGAGAAGGCTGTTGTTGACTTTAAAAAGTTAGAATTTTTTTTTTGTATATGCCATCCAATATCTGAAGAAAGGAGTAAAGGCTTCATGTTGAAAAGGTTCCAACTAATGTGGAGATTTATCCTCTAATAATCCTGTATTGGCCAAGATTTTAAAGTCCTTTCACTCCATTGATTCTAAGAGAACTATCACTCACTAAAAGGTGCAGGATAAGGTCGGTGCAGAGGCTAATGATGTTGTTGGGCAGGTGGTAGCTAAATATGAGACAGACCAAATGCTAAAAGAGGGTGGAATAGAGGCAGTGGTGATCAAGACGAAACCACTATAAATCCTGATGATAACCCATTCGTTCGGGTCCCCGCTATTACTAAGGGACTATAGGCCTATGCTTAAAACTCTTCTTTTCTATCTTTACTAGGTGACTGCTTATGGTCTCTTAAGCCCAAATTTTTTAATCTTATCTTTAATATTAATTTTTGAACATTTATCCCACTTTGTGATGAACGACTTTTGTCATGTTATTTGTATACTATTTGCACGTTTGGCTTTACGACTATATTTTTCATTATTTTTTCCAACTTTAGTAACTGCTTTGTTGCTTTCACCATTCTATATGGTGTTTAACTTTTCACTACAAAGTGATCTTTATTTTGGGAGATTAGGACGAGACATTAATCTTATTGGGATTAAGACCTATTTTCACCATAAAATTTAATAATGATGTAGATATTACTTGTGCCCTAGAGTTTTTGATGAGAGTGGTCTGAAGATGATTTCAGACCACTCTCGTATTTTCGAGAGGAAGTTTTTTCTTATTCTCACCATAAAATGATGTTTAGAAATCTCACCATAAACAAATGATGTTAAGTGCTTCCCACCTCTAGTTTTTTTTATGAGAAGTGCCTTGGAGACAACACTCCATGGAATCTTGTACCGCCGAAAGAGGGAGTTTATATTCGCCATAAAATGATGTTTAAAAATTTCACCATATACAAATGATGTTAAGTGCTTCCCACCTCCTTGGGTTTTCAATGAGAGACGCCTTGGAGATGACACTCCTAGTCATTCTCTTACTGCTGAGAGGAATTTTAATTCACCATAAAATGATGTTTAGAAATTTTACCATGTACAAATTATTTTAAGTTCTTTCCACCTCCCGGGGTATTCAATGAGAGATGCCTTGGCGACAAAACTCGCAAGCATTCATGTACCACCGAGAGAGGGATTTTATCATTCAACTATGTGATTGTCAAAATGCAATTTCCAAAATAGGAGACAATACTTCTTATATTTATCTTTCCAATTTTTTCTACACAAAATTTGAGTAAAAAATAAAAACTACTTTTTGGCAACAACATATGAGCTATATATATATATATATGTATATATATATATATATCTTCGATTTCCCTTTCTCCAAGGTTGCTTATAAATTAACCCTATAAGCAAAATGGTCTAACTTTCCCTCTAAAAATGTCTTATTTCATTTTGTTAGAAAATTAATAATTCTAGAGCCAGAATAATGGAAAACGTAGCAGCACTTAAATATTTATTCTACTTTACCATTGTCAGGTTTGAATAAGAGAAGTTAGTGGATCTTATGTATACATTTATATGATTTCAATCATATCATAAGGCATGTGATCCCCTCTTATTTTTGTTAAATTTTCTATAGGCAAAGATTGATGGAATATATAACTTAGTTGTTTGGAGAACATACAAAAAGTATTTTTTTCCTAAATATTTATATCCCTTTATCTAATAATTTTTCTTATCTTTTAGTTGAAATTTCAAAATCTATAAAAGACCCGGTTTTGCCTCTTTAAATATATTTGATCATATATTTTGGTAGAGGTTAAGATACTTTCACTACTTTTTTTATAAGCTAGTATAGTCCATGATGACCCTCTTTTTAAAGTGAGGCAAGCTTGGAAACTCATTTGCACCATGAGAAAACTTCTCATTTCTAGTTTTTTTTTAAGAGAGTAAAAGCTCCGAGATTTATTACTTCATAGGTAGAAAAGCCCCACCTGGGTGGAAAGAACAAGGAAACTTAAAACTAGAGAACTTGAAAATATCTAAAGAAAACTTAAAAAAATCTAATGGATGGCATGCCTAATAAGTCCACTTTGAAACATCCTCTAGTGATCTTGGGTAGATCAGAAACTAATGAGAAAGATAAGTGACCTGATGTATGAGCTCCATAATTAGCAAGACTGTCAGCTATAAAATTTTCTTCTCTTCAACAATGAGTGATCTCCATGTGTAATTTAGTCCCTTTAATTAAATTAATGGCATCAATTAAAGACTAAGGGGGTTTGAGAATTTTTCCTTTGAGAATATCAATCACCATATATGAATCTGACTCCACCAGAATGTGATTAATGTTTAGCTTCTTGCAGATTTGAAGACATTTTAGGATAACAAGACATTCAGCTCTATTATTAGAAATGATACCTTCGTTGTCACTATACCAAAATGGTCAAATTGTCACCTTTCAGCCGACCACCCTTGTCAAGGTCATTGACCGTGACAAAAAACACGCGTTTTATGTCACGGTCATTGACCTTGACACGACCGTGACAAAGAATTGTCACGGTCATTGACCGTGACAATTCTTTAAATACTTGTCACGGTCAATGACCTTGACACGACCGTGACAATGTTTCCAGCAAAAACCCTTTCCCCCTTCTTTTCTCCCTTCCCCCGTTCCCTCCCTCTCTCTCTCTCTCTCTCTCTCTCTCTCGACGCTGCTCTCTCTCTCTCTCTCTACTTTCAGGTCGATTTTCTCTCTCTCTCTCTCTCTCTCTCTTTCTCTCTCTCTTCCATTTATATATATGTTTGTGTATATATATGTGTGTATGTGTGTATATATATGTAAATTAGAAAATAAAATTATACTTGCAATGTGGTATTAATGATGTGAAGTTTGTGTGTGATAGTGCAAAAAGAATTGATATGTTTTCACAAATGATGTGAAGTTTGTGTGTTACAAGATTATTTAGAAAGGAACGAGTTAGAGGTTTTACCTAAGTTATGTCTTACAAGATTGGGACACATCAACTATAGATATTTGAAGCCATTGACTTATGTCTTACAAGATTGAAGCCATTGATATATATAGTGCAAAAATTGAAGCCATTGATATATATAGTGCAAAAATTGATATATATAGTGCAAAAATTGAAGCCATTGATATATATAGTGCAAAAATTGCAATGTGGTATTTGAAGCCATTGATATATATAGTGCAAAAATTGAAGCCATTGACTTATGTCTTACAAGATTGGGACACATCAACTATAGATATTTGGATAGATTATCTAGAAAGGAACGAGTTAGAGGTTTTACCTAAGTTAGGAAAATCAGATACCAAGTTTTGTGGAATATGTTAAAAAGGAAAAAAAATGAAAAGTCCCCACAAGAAACTAAATAAGATAAATTCTTCTAAGACTTTAGAGTTAGTACATATTGATCTTAAGGGTCCCTATAAACTAAGAGTTTAAGAGGCAAGTGCTATTGTTTTGTGATTGTGGATGATTTCTTTAGGTTCAATTTTCTTGGAATTTTGAGGGAGAAGAATGACTCCTATGGTGTGATTGTTTAAATATGAAAGGAAATCCAAAGTAAAAATCGCTCCCAAAAATATTGGATAACAATTTATTTTCATTCAAAATAAATAATTGATAATATTTGGATAATAATTGATATTTTCATTCAAAATAAATATTTCATTAAAAAATGTTGCCAATTGGATTTTTTAACAGAATTTGATAATATTATATAAAGTTTAGTAAATTCACAAAATGTTGCCAATTGTATGTTTTTAGGAATATCATTAGTTACTTTCGTGCCCAACTATGTAGAATCCATACACATGCATGTTGTTAGAAAGTCTTAAATTTAATTCTCACTTTAATTTGTAGAATCTCTGTACTTGGTTGGATTTATCCCTTTATGATATGATAGGGGTGGGGTGGGGTGGTGTGTGTGCGTAGGTGTGTGCATGTGTGCGTGGCGGGGTGAGGAGGAGGGGGAGGGGGTGGGGTATGTGTATATGTGTGTGTATGGTGGTGTGTGGTGGGGGAGGGGGGTAGTGGGGGTGGGGTGTGGTGGGGGACGGGGGTAGTGGGGGTGTGGTGTGGTGGGGGGACGGGGGTGGGGTGGGGGTGGAATTTTCTAACTAAAAATATGATAATATTTTGTTATAATTTGTTAAAAGTATGTAAACCTTAGTATGAATGCAAGGTTAGTGATTGATAGTATTGGTGGGGTGTGTGTGTTGGTGCGTAGGTTTGTGCGTGTGTGCGTGGCAGGGGGAGGGGAGGGGGCAAAGGGTGTGGTGGGGGAGGGGGTGGGGTGTGGGGGGTGTGGAGGGGCAATTTTAACAATTGTATATCTTTAATTAAGAAATTATATAGCTTTAATTGTAATTTTAATTGTATAGTTTTAGATGAAAGTAAATTAATAATTAGTGCCAATTTCATATGAAAGTAAGATTGTCCCTCATTGTAAATTAGTAAATTAATAATTCTATACTTTAATTGTTAGTTTAATTGATGAAATTTTGGGTTGGTTAGTTTTAAAAGTGGCATGACGTGTGCGTGTGTGTGGTGGGGGTGGGGTAGGGGTGTGTGTATGTGTACTATTAACATTTTTTTTTTATCTGTACTAATAACATTATACAATGGCGCGGATCCGTCCCGCCCAAGGAGCCGATCTCATTGGCACAATGGCAAAAGTTCATTGACAATGAGATCGAGGATCGACAATTGGCATCTCGCCAATCGGGGAGGGAAAATCGGGCAAAAAAGACGGACGTGCACTACTCCGGCCGGACCTCTTATGCCGAGGTGGAGCATAGGATGCAGGTAAGATTTAATTTATCTATAACTACAAAAATATATTATTCTTCATTATTTTACTTTGCGGGGCCGATACTAATTTTACTTTACCTTATTTTATTTCAGGGGGTAGGGAGTGGGCCAGGAGTAAGCCACATAGGCTCGATACTTATGTGGCTCTTCGGACGAAGAAGGGGAAGGACAAGGAGGTGTCCCCGAGCGTCGCGGCCACGATTGTAAGTAATCCGAAAGTTTATTTTTTGTTAATTACGTTATAATTTTTTAGTTTACTTATTTTACTAATCATGTACTTTTTGTCGTTTCAGGTAAAGCTTAAGAAAGTGCATGAGTCGCAGTCTGATGCCGACAAGGCATCTTTGTCCACAGACGCACTCAACCAAGTGCTTGGATCTGATCGCAAGGGGAGGACAAGGGGAGTGAGCTCGCGGGTGGCCAAATCTAGGATCATTGGATTGGAGACGAGCGACACCGGGTTGGCTCGAACGGTGGATTCACACGACGTGAAGCTGTCCCGTTTGGAGGCGACGGTCCAAGATATGTACGCATTCATGAAGCGTACGTTGGGCGGATACCGTAGAGGGAAAGGGAAAGGGAAGGAGAAGGCGGTGGAGGTGCGGGAGGATGAGGCGCAGGATGACGAGGATGTGGACCTCGCTGCTTCATCACCGACACGTTCGTACTTCGATGATCCACTTCCCTATTTGGCGCCCTTCAACAGACCATTGTCGACACTTGGTTGGCCGAGCGTATTCATATTGGACGTATTTGATGGCCAGCGGATAGGGCGGGGGTTGAGGGACCCGAATATCGTTGAGGGTGGAATAGTCCATGGACGTGTACTTCAAGAGATGGAGTCCAGGGTGCTCGTCACGCATGTCATACCCGGGAAGGAGAACTCCCTATTGTGGTTGCGCGAACAATGCGGCACGACGTATATTAGTGGGTGCGTCAATTCGTATGTCGTGTGGCCTACTCACCTCCTCAGTTTTACCCAAGACATGTAGTAACATTATTTTTAAGTTTGTCCATTTTAATTATATTTGGATTATATCGTTATGTATATTATTTTCTATTTTGAATATTTGGATTATATCATCATGAATATATATTTGCATTATCTTTAGTTTGTTTGGATATATGATGTTTGGAACAAGTACGACGTTACTATAACAGGTACAAATATACTGCTGGGCAGTGGCAGTAGCCATACTGCCCAGCAGATTTTTTTTAAATTCTGCCCAGAATTGTCACGGTCATTGACCGTGACAATTTTTTTAAAAAGGGTCACGGCTTTGTCACGGTTATAAACCGTGACAAACGTGTCACGGTCATTGACCGCGACACGACCGTGACACAAAGCGCGAGTTTTGTGTCAAGGTCAATGACCGTGACACGACCGTGATAAAAAAAGTTGTCTCGTCTCGAAATGTCACGGTCATTGACCTTGACAAGGGTGATTTGTCAGGGTCAATGACCTTGACAATAGTGCAGATTTGGTGTAGTGTGTAAGCAAAAGCTTGAATGAGTTGAACTTTTCTATCTCTTATAATTCCTCCTTAACCTGAAATCCTATGATTACCTTTGGATGCCCCATCATAATTCATCTTGAAGAGGTATTCTTTTGGAGGAGTCCATTTGACTATAGAGAAGGATGAAGAATTTCTTGAATATTTCAGGCCAAAAAGGCTTTGCAGCTCTTCATTGTGTTGGAAGGAGGATTTGAATTTATGCAGAGAAGAGCAACTGTTGATGAGGTTTATAACACTGGCAATGATCTTGTTGATATCCATTTTGACATATTCAAAAACACATTTGTTTCTACTCACCCAAATCTCCCATAGAATGACACCAGGTACTAAAATCAACAGGTGTCTAATGAAATCTTTGCTTGAATTTTTGAGCCACCAGGACATAAGAAGATAATGAAAAGATGAGGTTGAAATCTTGATACCAAGCACTAGGAATGTGTGTTGAATAAAAAATGTCGACAAAAAGATATTTTTAATACCGAATTACGATTTATAAAATATTATATGTTCCTTTTAAACTTTGTAATATCCAATAAATCATAATGTAGATAGTTGTTCAAAATTATAGGATGTTATGCGGAAGCACTTCAAGACAGTAGCTAGCAAATACGAAAGAACGAAGAACAACCAAAAACACATGCAATAACACAAGGATTTAACGAGGTTCGACAGTTTGCGTACATCCGCGGGAGAAACTATGGAACTTTCTATTTGATGACAGTGAAACCAAAATAGACAAATTATAAATGGTAGTGATTGACAGCTTTTTAGTATGTCGTCGTTGTGGAAAGCCTATCTAATCAAAATCCTTCAATTACTTATAAAAGTATAACAAAACTAGAGAATAGTGTTAAGTGAGGTATCAATCCCAATCAAGGAAGTGAAGCGAGAAAAAAACTAATGTAATTCATTTTTTATTTAGTTTATTTTTGGACTTTTTGCATTTTCTAATTTTTTTTAGCTTTTTCAATATTAAAACAATTTTGAGATTAAGGTGAATTTAAACTAAGAACTAAATAAAAAAAAGGGTAATCAAACTAAATAAAATTGTGTGATAAAAGAGTGAAAAGAACTAAGTAAAAGTGTGTGAAAAGTGAGTGAGATGTAACTAAATTAGAGAGAAATGTTCAAGGGATGGAAAATCCACCCTCAATTCACACAAATCAATTTAGCTTGCACTATTTTAATTTGATCAATTTCCAAAATATTCATTTAATTCAAAAGCTAATTCTCATTACACTAATGAATTAATTGGATATTCTTTTAGAAAAGTAAGTTTAATCCCCATAAGCACTACTCTAAATGAATTAGAATCAATAAAATGAATCACCCGTTAGGATCGATTCATCCAACTAATTTTAATTAGACAAACTAAAAACAAGAGTAGATGAAAATTATACTAACATTTAAATCAAGTGATAAGCCTATCTTTAGTTTTAATCAAATGACTAAATGGTAATACAATTTTCAATCCTTTCTCAAGGATGATTTTTCAGTTCTCAATGTGAAAATAAGAGTAAGAATCAAATTTACTAATCAAAAGAAATCAACAAAATTAAAATTAACAACTAAATCAAATTTTGATTCATGAAGGCTTAAATTCATCCCTTGAATGGGAGATTAACCCTCCATAATCATCATCCAATAAAAATAATAAGCAATTAAGAGCATAGAATGAAAAATTAGAGAAGTGTAATCAAACTAAATTCAACTTGAATTGCAAATAATCTTCACTTCTTCAACAAATCTCTCAAATTAATTACAAACACTCAATTATTATTATTATTATTATTATTATTATTATTATTATTATTATTATTATTATTATTATTATTATTTTCTCTTTTTTTTTCTAATCTAAAAAAAGAAAAAAAAACTATTAAAAAAAATAAAAATGGTGTTTCTCTATCTAATTCTCTCTAGCTTAACTCTTCTCCTCCTTTTTTATGGGTCTTCTTCTTCAATTTATAGGTGTAATGAGACAAGGGGCATAATTGGACATGTTTAAGTGTTGAGGGTGTAGGATAGGTAATGCACACATGTGTGCATGGGGGTGAGAGTCAGGGTTAAGGGTATTTAGGACATGTGGGGAGAATAAAGTTAGTTGAAGTTTTGGGGGTAGTTTTGGAATTGGGGGAATAAGTTGACATTTATGCATGTGGGTTATTGTTGGTTTTATTTGACTTTGTTAAGTTTGGGTTAAGGTAGGTGGTGATTTGGGTTTGGATTTCGACCGAGTTAGACTCGGGTTAGAGGTGGTCGGATTTGGTCTGGAGTATGGAGATTGGATGAACTTGGTTAGCATGTAGGTGGCGGATAAAGGTTGTATGTAGTTCGGGTTTTAGGAAGTAGGTGGATCCGGGGATTGGGGGGGGGGGGGGGGGGAGTTATGCAGCAGGTTGGTCGGAGTTTTATGGGTTGAAACAGGGGTAAGGTCAGTTGGGGTAGCAGCTGGTTGTATCGGGGATTTGGGTCGGAGGTTCGAAATGGGTGACGGATATATGGATTTAGAAACGGGGTGAATGGGTATAGGGTAAAACAGGTCCGACGGGTTAAACATTTGGGGTGATGGGTTTTAGTAGGTTGTTAGTTGAGTTGTTAATGGTGGGAGGTGAGAGGAAGATGATGGGTGTGGGGTTATGTTGGTTATGGTGGAAAAAGGAGAGAGAGTATTGTTCGGTGGACGATGATGATGGGGTAGGATTAGGTGAGGTGAGGGTTTAGGATAGGTAGGTGTTTTAGTGTGTAGGTGAGGTGTAAGGTAATTAGGGTGTGTGTGTGTGTTTGTACCTTTAAAAAAATAAAATTATCTAAAATAAAAACTAAATAAAAATAAAATCCTAAAAAAAGTCAAACTAAAAAGAAAATAAAAATAATAAAACCTATTAAACTAAAAAGACTCTAAACAAAATAAAAAGAAATAGAAATTAAAAATCTAAAACCTAAAGTCCTAAAAAAATAAAATCTAATAAAATTAAAAAAAATCCTAGAGAAAACTTATCCTAATAAAATAAAATAAAAACTAAAAACTAAAAATCAAAATAAAAAACACTAAATAAAAAGAAATATAAAATTGCAAATAAATCCTAAAAAATTCTAAATAAATTTAAAATAAATCCTAAAAATAGAAACGACTGAAATTAAAAAATCTAAAAAATAATAAAAGTACAAACTCAATACACACAAGGTTTGGTGTGGGTTTAGGCCAGGTTACGGAGTAGGTTAGGATTACGGGAGATATGATTTAGCCCTTTCTTACTGCGAATTACCTCGAAATAACACTTTTGGAACCACGACTGCAAGCAAGCCTGCACAATAGACAATTACGCGCATAAGACCCATTTTGTTGAGAATTAGCCAATAAAATACGTCTATTTGGGGTATAAAATATACACTTTTGGGTTCTTATCACATCATCCAAAATAGAACATTGCTAGACCTCGAGCAAAATATAGAGAGAAAGAAAGATAAGAAACTAAAAAGTGCACCACTTTTGCGGGCATTTGCGATTGCACTTAGCATGGGCAACAAGCCTTTAAACCTATAGGTTGCCCTACAGGACGAGTTGTGTCTCGTGAGGGTTTGCAGGGAATATACCCACAAAATTCTTTATTTGTAAACAACAATCAATCTCTTATTAGACGTAGAATAATCACACAATCGATCACAAGATAGATATTTTGAGAAATACAAGCTAGAAAGTATAAAAAGTGTAGCTAAGTAAATACTCAAGGCACATCCTTCCTAGAACTCAACGTGTGTGTGTGGATTAGTCAAAACGGGTCGGGTGACTTTTCATAATCAACGCTTCAACTTCAAAATCTCACTTGATATATCTTTTTCAAACGAACTCACGAGATTTGGGTAAGTGTATTGCTCTTATGTGTGAGAAGGTGAGTAAATGTAAGGAAGTTCAAACGCTTCACACACATTTAAGAAATAACGAATATTTAGAAAGAAAAATGATCTCATGAAAGGAAGCTAATCACTATAGCAAGAACGCTGAGTTATTCACCACGTTGACTTTCATTTGCCTGAACGCCTAGGGGAGAATATGGATGTTTATTGTTGAGGGGAAATAAAATGGAAAGGATGGCATGAGATTAGGTAGGGTGGTGATGGATGTTTTGATGGATATGTGAGAAGAGTGTTTAACAGTTTAGGTACAAATGTCTTTATTTCACAAGACTTGACTTCAAACTCTCTCTCTCTCTCTTTTCTTTTTTTTTCCTCTCTTTTTTGTTTTTATATATTTTTTTCGAATTTTCTTGTCTTTTCTTATTTTTCTATTTTTTTCTTTTTTTTATACTCTCAACACTTGAGACATTTTATATTTGGAAAACACTATTTTTCTCAAAATAATGGATGATAAATGAATGGAGTGGGGAATGTGTATGTATGGTGTGGGAAATATGTGGGAATATGGGAAGGTAATGGAAGAAGTGAATGGTAAATGGTAGGTGTATGGACGAAAATATGATGACCGGGATAAATTTCAAGATACGTGTTTTTTACAAATCGAAAGTGATGTCATTCTTAGTGATCAAGCCAAAATTTTAATGAAGAATAATGAGATCATACAACGATTTAAGCAAGGTTCTAAAAAACTCGGGGCGTGATTGAGGCGTGGAGGCCAAGCCTTAAGCCTTAGAAGCCTAGGCGGGCCTAGGCGTGAAAAAACGTGAAAAGGCGTTTAGGCCTTCTTAATATATTTTAATATTTTTTAACCATAACAAGGCTATTAAAATACAAAAATTGCATATATCATAAAAATATGTCTGAATATATGCAAATTAAAATACTATTTGATTATTTTGGATGAGATAATGGTCCGATTTGTAAACAAATTCTTTAAAAGGCGACATCGTTTCACTAAAACATTGTTGTTTTTAGAAAAAAGTGCGCCTTAAGGGTTTTACCAAGAATAAGGCGTGAAAAGCGTAAGGCGAGGCGTTTCTCCCAAGACTTAAGCCTAGGCGGGTTTTTTAGAACAGTGGATTTAAGTGAGGACACAAAAGAAGTTGAATCAACTTATGACTCGAAGATTGCGTAAAACACTCTAAAAGGGTGAAAGGCACAAATCTCACAAGCTAAAGTCTCCACTAGTGATCCTTAAGGTTATCTTGAGAATCATGGTATTCTTCAGCTCTAAACCGTAGTGACGTGATAAGTGCGCAAATTTTATTGAGTCTAGAAATTCATGGTGCAAAATGCCTTGTTATGTATTACATAGACTATTTACAAGAAAATATCCTCTAGCTTGATTCCTAGACTTAAAAGATGGATGATAGAAAAATCACACGTCAATGAATGAGATGAAAGAAACTGCACGAAAATTTTAAAAATCAAGTCTTGAAATTTAATTTTTTTTCAAAAGAGGTACGATTTTGATAAATTCCCCACCCCCAAACAAAAAGGAACATCGTCCTCGATGTTAAATGAAATGATTTTTAAAATTTGAGAGCAAAAGGGAGGAAAAATATTACCAGAATCAACCGCTAATTAAGTAGATAGAGGAATCCAAGAATAAACCTGAAGAAATGATAAGTTAAAAAGAGGTTTACAAGTCTATAACATGGCAAAGCATAGGGTGATGTGAAACACCACTCCCAAACAAGGTAAGACTCATACTCAGAAACAACGGGTTGCCTCCCGGTAGCGCTAAGTTTAATGTCTTCATCCAGATCGAAGGGATCTCACCCTAAGGATAAGAACTAGGAAAGCGCAGGGCGACAGAAAAATGGGTGATGAGAATCACCCCCCAAACAAGACTAAAGCGCCAGTCTTGTTGGATAAAGGCTAAATGGGTTAATGCACTTGTATGGAAAAGTGCATCACACAATACAAAGCATCGGTGGATCATGGGCAGCTGGGTATTAGGGTAAGGGTAGGAAAGGAAAAGGTGAATAAGCATGGTCACATGCCTTATTGAGCCGAAAGGTGAGGTCAACAAGGGCCTTATAAGAGCGGTGCTCTAGTTGGTGAGGAAGGCAATATGGTTTAGCAAGTGTGGGGAGGGGGGGGTGGCTCATAGAAAGCACACGATCGTTCTATAAATGGACGATGATAATGGTTGAGCCGTGACACATCAGTGAGCCATTGATGGGGAAAATTAACACCACAAGAGAGAGGTAGGCATGAAGTAATAAGCTCAGTGTCACTTAAGAGGAGAGTAGAACCATAAATACTCTCATGGATGGGCGATGGTTTAAGGTTAGGATCCAAATATATGGTTGGGAACATGAAAGGTACAAGATCTAGATCCAAACTAGGTGATGGGAGGGAAGGGACAATGGGTGGGTCGGGTGGAATAAAGGGCGAAGGAAGATGATCCAACTAGAGCGTGGGAGACACACACTCCTCATGAGGCTTTAAGTGATCCTCAAGGGTACTCGTACGAGGAAGTGTGGAAGTAAATGATTGAGTGATCAACTTAGCCACCCGTAAGTCATCATTCATGGTGGTGGAAAAATCAAACGAGGCATCCAAATCCAAGAGAGAAGAATCAACACTAATATAAGACTTAAAATGAGCCAAGCTTGGTGTAACAAGATCCATATCCGAAGAGGTAGAAACCATCTCGGATTCAATCTCGAGATAATGGTGAGCACTCGTAGCCGGAGCTAACCTATGATAAAGTGGTTCCTCGAGAACACACATGGTGGACTCAATATGTATAGACTCCGGTAGTTTTTGCGACGAGATGGGAAAGGGAGGCGGAACCTCAAAGGTGAATTCATGGAATAGGAAAGGGTCAAGATCAATCTTATAATCATTTGATAAATCAACACAATTATCAACTTGAGTCCTTGACCACGGAGTGGTCTCAACGTCGAGATTCTCGGGGTGATAGGGTTGGTCACACTTAAAATCAGTGGCACAAGGCGATGCATCATCACTCCACGTGGGGGCAACAACGGGTTGACTTGGGGTGAAGTCTGACTCTCGATCGCACTCAATTTCATTTAAGATTTGTTCAAGCCATTGGAGGGCTTCATTTTGAATTTGAGTGTCTTGCGCTTGCTCGACGATGAACTTCTGCAAGAGTCTTTCGAGATCGGAGGTGGATGATGGTGGTGGAGTGACGGGTGGTGGCGGTGGTTGAGGTGGACACAACTTGCTATTGATATGTGAAAATGGAGAATACTCATATGAACTATGGGGATCGGGGTCAATTGTATCATACGCGGGAGAAGTATCTTCGTGAGAGACAAAAGGTTGATAATCATGGGGTGAATAGTGAGGGGACTAATCGGGATAAGGTGCACTTAGTTTCCATGACAACTGTTGGAATGTGTGAGGATCCACAACATCGGGTTGGGATTCATATTGCGTGAAAGGGTGATTAGGCATCCATGAATAGCTTGGGTACTCACACAACTTGGGATTAGATACATCATGATAATAAGTCAGAGTGGGTTCTGAAACAGTGTCATATGGATACACATGGGTCTTGGTGGGTTCGAATAGATATGAAAGGTAAGGACACTCATGGGACAAGTGATCGGCTAGAAATCAAGAGGTGCATAATGAAGCATTTAACACGTTGATACTCGTAATCGAAGGTGATGGAATGTGAGGTGCATGCGTGGATGACACATGAGTATCAATGGTGTGGGTGTGAAAGTTTAAGCCACTCAATAAAGTGTGAAGGTTCGACTCGGGCTCAACATTAAACATGCTTCGAGAGAATGGAAAATGGCCAAAGTATTCCCGTAAGGGACGTTCTTCGGCCATGATGGGAGAAATATTCTTTTGGATTTTTAAGTATCTTAAAAAAGAAAAGAATATATTTTTGGAATTTTATGAAAATGAAAGAAAATATTTTTGGGTTTTTAGAAAAATAAAGGAAGAAAATATTTTTGGATTTTTTTGGAAGAAAAGAGTGGAAAAAATAGTTCGACTCTTTGAATATGGACGAACTCGCTAAAACCCGACTACCTAAGGATGGAATTGGATACACACAAGTCAAGGAGAAATTCTAACTAGCACATAGCCAATTTTTTTCTTGAAATTTACGTGAGAGGATAGCCAAATTTTAATGAAGTCCGTGGGTGATAAAAATCACGAAAATTATCAGAGTGATCGTCGTTTCAAAAATTTTCTCCTTGTGGGCTATATAGTTGATCGATTTTAAATTTAATGATGGCTAGGGTAGCATATAATTGGTAAGAAAGTGAGTCGGGTGATGAAATCCCTTCTCGTTAATGACCGGGTGTAGGTCTTAATTGATTTATTCATCACATACATTCAAAAATAAATGCAATAATAAAAATAAATAAATAGCACGTAGTCACACACAAAAATTGACTCACTGACAAGAGAGGCGTGAGGGTTTTAGAAATGTAACTCCCACGATTTTTACACTGTGGGGTGATGAACAATTTTAGTCGACCGGGAGGAGATCTCGCCTATCTCAGTCGGCCCCGGGAGTCCTACCGACCTAAAGTAGAGAGACTTCTAAATCCTCGCCTTTGGACGCCCCCTCTTTACCTTGTCTGGTTTTCCTATCACGCTTTTCTTTGTTATTAATTATTACAAATTTAAACAAAATAATGGTGTCTCCAAGCATCGCAATACGAGTCAAGAATAAAATAAACCTAATACAAGCCTTCTAAAATAATGAAAAAAGGGTACAAAAATGAAAAATACAAATGAATCACAAAAGGAAATCCTCTCCAATGCTTCAAGCTCCAACGATTGGCAACAACGCCTTTTGATTGATAGTTTTTTGGTATGTCGTCGTTGTGGAAAGCCTATCTAATCAAAATCCTTCAATTACCTATAAAAGTAGAACAAAACAAAGAATAGTGGTAAGTGAGGTATCAATCCAAATCAAGGGAGTGAAGCGAGAGAAAAAATAATGTAATTCATTTTTTTTTTATTTAATGTCTTTTTGGACTTTTTGCATTTTCTAATTTTTTTAAAAAAATTCAATATTACAACAATTTTGAGATTAAGGTGAATTTAAACTAAGAACTAAATAAAAAAAGGGTAATCAAACTAAATCAAAGTGTGTGATAAAAAGTAAAAAGAACTAAGTAAAAGTGTGTGAAAAGTGAGTGAGATGTAACTAAATGAGAGAAAAAATATTGAAGGGGTGGAAAATCCACCCTCAATTCACACAAATCAACTTAGCTTGCACTAAATGGGTCCTTATTAGGTAGAGTGAAAAATAAGACCTTATAAAAAATCTCTCTACAACTCTCACAATATTTCTTAATATTTGGTTGATTATAAAATCCTTATATTCCCTCTATTTATAGGAAAAAATTGGACAACCACTTACCACACGTTTGGCCACCAACTCATTTATAAACATCAAAGGCTACCTCAGATAGTCATTAATGGCAGCCACCAGCCATTTTTGGTCTCAAATGGTTTCCCACCAAACCATATGGATTAACATGCCAAATATGTTGCATAAACCCAAAGTTTGCAAATCCGCCGATATTTCAATAAACTCCACCTTGGCGGAATTTGCAGAAACTACAAATGGTCACCATCATCTCCAAATGAACCAAAATCACAGTCACTTGCGAACAACATTGGCTAAGTTCAAACAATGTTTAAACTTATCACTCCCAACGACTTTCGTCAGCATATTTGTAAGATTATCGATCGTCCTAATCTTTGTAAGAAGAAATGTACCCGTATCAACAATTTCTCGTACCAAGTGGAAACGTACATCAATATGATTGGTTTGAGCATGGTGCAATGGGTTATTTGCTAAATAAATGGTACTTTAACTACCATAATGTACCTTCGTCTGTTCTTGATGAAGTCCCAAGTTCATAATTAGTCCATGAAACCAAATGGCTTCCTTTATGACTTCTCTTCCATCCATGTATTCAACCTCTGTAGTTGTCAATGATACACTGAACTGAAAAGTTAACCTACATCTAACGAGACCTCTTACTATAGTAAATAAATACCCAGTAGTATACACTCGTCTAAACAAATCACCCACGTAATTTTAATCCATATATCGAGTGAGAAATTTGCTGACTTTACTGCCATTTTCACAAATTTTAACCCAAAATCCTCAGTACCTTTGATACATCGCAAAGAATTTTTCTTAAATCACGCATCTATCGGCTAACCATATTAAAATCTTGGAAAATGTCAGGTCTTGTGCACACCATCTTTATATGAGGCTTCCAATAAAACATGCATGTGGCACTTGGGGCTTTTACTTCTTATCCTCATCATTACTCGGTGACAACTTTACACTTAACTTGAAGTTAGGAGCCAATAGTGTACTAAACGATTTTTCATTTTATTCTAAACCAAAACGTTTTAAAATAATTTTTTAATATAATTTTTGTGTTAGCCACACAACCCCAGTCAACTTGTCATGAGTAATTTCCATGCCCATAATTTTCTTGACTTTGCCAAGATACTTCATTTTCAATTTTGTCCAAAGTTGGGCCTTTAACTTCTCAATCTCCATATATCTCTTAGATGCGATCAATATATCATCAACATATAATAGAAAATAAATAAAAGTACCATCCTCCAATTTTTGAAAGTACACATAATGATCATAGTGGCTTCTTGTAAATTTTTATACCTTCATAAATGGATCGAATCGTAAATACCATTGTCTTAGAGATTGATTCAAACAATATAGGGACCTTTGCAACTTTCACACAATTTGTTTCTTTCCATTAGACTTGAAACATTTCGGTTGTGCTATATAAATTTCCACATCTAAATTTCTATGTAAACGATAATTTTCACAAGAATTTGTGCTAACTCCACATTAAATTATGCGACTAAGGTAAGAAAAATATGAATGGAGGAAAGTTTCACCAACAGAGAGAATACTTCATTGTAGCCAATTCCCTCTTTTTGAGCAAACCACTTTGCAATCAATCTTGGCTTAAATCTCGCACCGCTTTTTTCATGAAATCTTTCCTTCTTTGCATATATCCATTTTCACCCAATTGTCCTATTTCCTTTTGGTAGCTTCACGAGCTCCCAAGGTTCATTTTGGTGAAGATAATTCATTTCTTCTTAAGGCATAAGAAACCATATATGTAAACCTTGGTTTTTTCTGAATTATTCTTCTTGGTCTTGTTATTGCTATCGATTCGACTATTTATGGAGGCCTTTGAGGAGAAGGCTCTGCCTCATCTTTATTTCCATATCCCTTTCTTCACTACACCAAAAAGGCCAAATTATCATCTTTGAGCCGGCCAGCCTTGTCACGGTCATTGACCATGATAAAAAAAACATGCGTTTTTTGTCAAGGTTAATGACTGTGACAAGTCCGTGGCAAGGAGTTGTCACGTCAATGACCATGACAACTTTAGCAAGTTGTAACGGTCAAACACCTTGACAGGTCCGTGATAACTTTGTCAGTAAAAAATTCTACGCCCTCTTTTTTTCCCACCGTTTTCATTCCCTCCTTTTTCCCCTCTCTTGTGCGGCTGCTCTCTCTCTCTCTCTAAGGTACAATTTTCTCTCCCTCTATCTTTCCATTATATTTGTGTATATGTGTATGTGTATATGTTTGTGTAGAACCCTTATTTTTGTGTGCGTATGCTGGTGTGTGTATGTGCAAGTGGGTGTGTGTGGTGGGGTGAGGGGGGAGGGGGGAGGGGAAGTGGGGGTACATGTGTGTGTGCTAGTGTGTGTGCATGTATGTGGGAGGGTGCTGGGGGGGTGGGGGTAGGGGCAGAGAGGTGGGGAGGTAGGGGGTAGAGGCAGGGTGGGAGGGGGGACGAGTTCGCCTTGGACCCCTAAAATATCTTGTTAATATTGATTGAATCTTATTGTTTAGAGAATGAAATTAATTTGACATTATAAATATTGTTTGTGTATTCTTATTTAGGTTTGAAATTGGTTAGAAATTGTTAATGTTGATTGGGTGTTATTATTTAGGGCTTGAAGTTAATTAGTTACATGTATTTAATTTCTTATGTTGTTGGAAATGAATTAATTGAGTAGATGAATTAAAAGGAGTATGGGATACACATTTGTCAGTTTGTGGTTGTTGTTGGATTATATTGGACGGATGTGGTTGGATATGGAAGTTGGTTATTTTTTTTTTTTAAATCCTTAATTTAATTCACACTAATAAATCCTTAAATACTTATATTATCTTAATTTGTTGGGTTGGTTAATTTTGGAAGTGTCACGACCACTGGATTATTGTCTAAATGCCGGGGGGGGAGGGAGTTTTCAACTTTTTTCTAAAATTACTTTGTGTCACGACCCATTCGAGAGTTGCACGAATACGAAATTATGATAATTAAATGAAACGTACTTGAAATAACATATAGTGCGCATAGATACTAGCCTGCTAGTTCATATGCGTACGCATTCAATAGCCCTTAGACCCGTTCAAGAGTCATTACTCCTGTAATGAAATTTCTCGAATTGTCCAGTTTGGACATTTTGGAACTGTATAGTTTCTGTATAATAATATTCTTAGTGTCTTAAACTTGTTACTTTTGGAGAAAGTTCTGCAGTCGTATCTTAATGTTCTCTGGGTACATACTAGATAACAACGATGTTAAGTGTTATTACAATTGATAAATTGAAATAATACTCACACTTGCGAATCTACTTCGTGTACTTGGAGAACTATGAGAATATGCTACCGAATTTTCCTCAAATTGGAACAGTGTTCATGAGCTGTTAAGTATATTACAGAAATATGCGATCTTGAATGGCATAGGACCACTCACCCTTTAGAGGAGATGAAGGAAATAATGGGAATTAATATTATAAATTGAATTTGATTTTGAATTTGAAATTTAAAAATCGAATAGAAATAAGATATATAGAATTCAAAATTTTGAAATAGGAATTAATATTATAAATTGAATTTCAATTTCAATTTCAAATTAAAATTGAATTTGAATGCACGAATAAATTTAGCCATCAAACCTAGCCTTCTAGTTGTTATACGTACGCATTAAATAGGTGTTTATACTAATGGGAACTAAATATTCGCACTTTTCTTTATGTTATTTTACCCATAATAGGTGATTGGTTGTAGTAGATGTTATGGGATATCCTAAATACAAAGAGTGGATAGGGAGACAAGTATATTAGGGGATGTGTTTCGCATAGGTGCTAATGAATTTTTGAAATACACAGAGAGATGCCATAATAATGAAGAGTTTTCGTGTCCGTGTGCTAGTTGTAATAATGGTAAGGTGTTTGTGTGGAAAACAATTGAACTATATTTTTTAAGATGGGGTATGCAAGATAGCTATCGAAGTTGGATTTTTCACGAGGAACCAAAAGTTCCTTTTGTCCCGGAGCAACCTTCACAACATCCTTCAACAAGCAAGATAGATGTTCAAGGGGAGGATGAAAATGTAGATCACAATATGCTAGAGGATTTAGTTGATGACGCGTATGGATTTCATGAAGTGGAAGAGAATGAGGTCACTGACAATGTACAAGGTACAGGTGCTCATGATTTTCCAGCTTATGGGACATTATCCGGTTGTGTAGTACATGGTTACTTGGGGTGTCCTATTTGTGGATAAGAGACTGAATTTCTTCGTCTCCCCACTAGCTCAAAAAATGTATACCATTGCCATAGGAGGTTTTTACCCCCTTTCATAATTTTAGAATTGAGAAAGGTCCTGATTTTCTATCGAGCGGGGTTGAACATAGGATACGATCGAGAATACTTTCAGGCACATAAATTGAAAGTAAATCTTCTGATGGTGGCCCTAATATGCCAGGTAAGAATCTTAAATTTAAGAATTTCAAGCATAAGAAGGCCCCATCTAGAAATGAAACTAAGACAAGAAAGGCATGGTCTAGGAGGTCAATTTTATTTGACTTGCCTCATTGGAAGAATAACCCGATGCGCCATGTATTGGATGTGATGCACGCAGAGAAGAACATTGATGAACATATTGTGGGCACATGCCTTGGGGGAGTTATTCGAAGGATGGAGAAAATTCACGAAAATACCATAAAGCGTTGAAACTTAAGCCACAACTATGGTTGAGAGATGATAGTAGGGGAAGGACAATAATTCCCCCCCTGATGCGTTTGCTTTGACGAGTGAGGAAAGGAAGGTGGTTTTAGACACAATATATAATTTGAAAGTTTCATATAATTTTAATGCTAAGCAGATATTGGTATAAATTGAAATTGGTATTGGTATTGGTATTGTTATAAATTTAAATTGGTATAAATTGATATTGGTATTGGTATTGGTATTGGTATTGGTATTGGTATTGGTATTGGTATTGGTATAAATTAAAATTGGTATAAATTGATATTGGTATTGGTATTTATTGGTATTATAGGATTTGAGCTTTAATTCAAATTTTATATACATCTTTGTACTACTAATAATAATCTTTGTAGAAAATGACTTCATCAGGACGCGATAGGAGAGGCGATGAGGACTCCTCGACCAGTAGGCCTCCAAAATGGGACAAATTAAAGGTTGTCGTCGAGAATATGAAGACGTTGTTAGCTAGAGCGCTAGAGTTATTGAAGGCGATTGTTGGCCCGAGATACACTAATTGTAGGGTCGTGCCTATTAACCTCAAGATGAACATCTGGGGGGCGCTACAAGTTGAATATTTAATATTTATATTGATAACTGTAATAATTACTTACAGGATGGTTTGTACTTGTTTGATATGAACAATTCGGCCTACCCCCATATCTTTGCGACCCCACATTGGAGCAATTGAGGGATCAATATAAGACATGAAAGCAGAATTTACGGGCACGGTACTTTGAGAAGACCCGGGAGTCCATTCTGAGACTCCGTGAAACTATCTCCTCTAAGGAGCCAATCTCATTGGCACAGTGACAGAAATTTATCGACAATGAGACCAATGAGAGGCAATTGGCATCTCGCCTTTCGGGGAGGGAGAACTTGGCAAAAAAGTTGGATGTGCACTACTCCGGATGATGGAGACGAGCAACAACGGGTTGGCCCATAAAGTGGACTACCATAACGATAAGCTAAAAGTTTAGAAGCGACAGTCGTAGATATTCATGAAGTGTCAGTTGGGTAAAGGCAAGATCAAGGGGAAGGAGAAGGAGAAGGTGGTAGAGGAGGAGGACGCCGACATTGACGATATTTCTTCATCGCCGATACGCACAGACTCAGTGCCATATGATGATCTATTCATCATGACTCCCATCCAGCGGCCTATGTCAACACTCGATTGGTCGAGCGTGCATCTACTCGACATATAGTGTGGTTTACCGGTAGCGGGGGTTGAAGGATCCAAACTTACGTCCGGGTATGTCGGTTCATGGACATCCCCTCTAAGACATTGAGTCAAGAGTGTGCATCACGCATGTGGTGAAGGGAAAGGAGAACTCACTTGTGTGGTTGCGCAAATAATGCGACGTTCAGCATATGGGTGGGGTGGGGTGGGGTGGGGTGAATTCATATGTTGTGTGGCCTTCCTTCCTCCTCTGACCTGCTGAAGATTGACATTATTTCTATCTCTTTTGATTTTGAAATTGGATTGTATTTATATTCTTTTTATTTTGGTACAATTTGGTTTAGATATGATGGATATTTGCATTTATATTTTATTTGGATATGGATTATAAATGCCTTGATTTAGTATATGATTTGTATTTTTTTTGGATAAATATGTTGTTTGAACATGTACAATTTTGTTATAACAAGTACACATATATTGTAAGGCAGTGGCAGTGGTCATACTAGCCAGCAGTTTTTTTTTTAAATTTTGCCTAGAATTATCATGGTCAAAAATCGTGAAAGGCCCGTGACAAAGAAATTTGTCACGGACTTATCACAATTTTTTACCGTGATAATTTTTTTGACTTGTCACGGTCTTTGACTGTGACAAAAACTTGTCAAGGTCAAAGATTGTGACAGGACTGTAACAAAGAAGTTGTCATCCCCACGGTCATTCACCTTGACAAGTTGGACTTGTCACGGTCAATAATCGTGAAAAATTGACAGTTTTGGTTTAGTTCTTCTTCATCATTTGAAGGATTAACTTCTCAGAGACAACCGTTTTTACTTTGAAATTCCTTTTGTTTCGTTAATTTTCCTATTTTGTTCTCATCATTGGATACTTTCTCCTTCACATATTTACAGTCATCAAAACTAACATCCCTACTCTTGATTATTTTCTATAACATCGAACACCATAATCAGAACCCTTTAACTCAGTTGCCAAAGCCCAGAAAATAGCCTTCTTTTCCTGTGTCGAGTTTTCTTTATTTGGAGACATGAAAGAATGTTTGGTAACCAAAAAATGCGTAAATAATCATAATCATAGGCAGGTGAATTGGACCAAACCCCAATAGGAGTTTTTTCACCAATCGCAGTAGATGGTCGACTACTGGTTAGATGATATGCATTAGTAACCACTTATGATATAAACTATTCATTAAACCAGAGTTAGATCGAATGCACTTTACTTTTCTCTAGCAGAGTTCGGTTCATGCACTCTGCTACACCATTAGGTTATGGAGCCTTCTTCATAGAAAAATGCCTTATTATCCCTATAATTTCCACTATTTAAAGAATGGACCAGACACGTATTCTCCGTTATTGTCCGATTTCAAAACCTTTATCTTTCTCCCGATTTGATTCTCAACCATATTCTTCCAAATCAAGAAGATATATATGACCCTATGTTTTTTATTCATCATGTATACCCAGAGTCTCTTTGAGAAGTCATCTGAAAATATAACAAACCAGTGATTCCACTCAAAGATGTAGTCCTTGTTGGACCTAAACATCCGTATGCACATACTCTAGGATCCTTTTTATTTTATGAATATACATGCCAAATTTAACTATGATTTTATTTTACTTAATATGCAGTGCTCACAGAATTCCATGTTGCAAATCTTGTCACCCTTCAAGAGACCTTACTTTACTAGTCATTGAATGGACTTTTCTCTTGTATGTTTAAGCCTCATGTGCTAAAGCCTGGTTATATTAATAACTGTTTTCATGGTGTCCTCTCCACCAACAACGATATTTCCTTGTAACAAATAAAATTATTCCTTCTACGTCCTTTCATAACAACCATAGCACCTTGCGTAACTTTCAGTGTTCCAGCCTCCATAGTGATTTTGAATCTATTTTATTCCAAAGCACCCAAAGAAATTAGATTTTTCTTCATATCTTGTACATACCATACATTGTTCAGATCTCATGTTGTAATGACCCCACTTTTATATATAGTTTAAATGTTATATTATTTCATATGTGTTCATAAATCAGGAAATATCAAATTAGTTATAAACATAAAATTTCAAAGTTTTCGGTAGGAATGTTCGTATTAGAGACTAGTTTTGACCATTATAATATAACAATTGACTTGAGGTAAAAACTTAAAATTTGTAGATATATGAATTAGGTTTGTGTCACAACAAACGTTGCATCAAACGGACATTCGAATGAGAAGATATTGTCTTTTTATAAACAAGGGGTAAGTAGTCATTTGACCTTAAAGGATATTTTGTCTTACATAATTGCCACATGTCATATTTTGATTGGACCAAGGGGAGGTGACTTTGGGTGACTTAAACACTTTTAAATAACCTCCTTATTCATCAAAATTGATAAAATCAAAGTCTTATAGCATATCATAAGCTAAATGATAAGTTTTGGGATAGAAAATGTAATTTTATGAAACTCTAAGGACTTAATTTTTTAATAAAGAAAGTTTCAGGGACTAAAATGAAAATATAAAAAGGACCATTTTGTAAATAAAATATTTTCAAGGACCTCTAAAAAATATTGAAAATGTATCGTGTAAAATTACTAAAACACCCTTCATGTGTAAAATGACCCTTATACCCTTACTAACTTTCCACCTCGTACTTTCTTTTGGACACCTCCACCGCACACGTGTCTCCTTTATAGAAAAGGATAAAACTAATGTCAATCCTCTAGAAAAAAAAGCAAAACACGTGTCGCCGTTTGGTAAACCAAGACTACAAGGCTGATATGTTGCGCGACACGTGAACGACGACTCACCAAAGTGAAAGCCTTATCACCCAGATACGTGTCAACACCTAAATAACTTCGGGAAACTATAAATAAAGCCCTTGGATCAGCCATTACACAAAAATATACCAAAAGCTTACAAAGAAATAGTGAGAGAAAGTGCAGGGAAAGATTAAAAAGAAGTTTCGTCTCAAGATTAATGAGAGATCCAAGACTCTGTTTCTATAACTTCGAACTTTTGTTTTAGGTGAGTACTCTGACATTCCTTATGCGTTTTAATTATATGATATTATGCAAACTATATATACTTTGTGAACTTCTTTTATTATAAAAAATTCATCTGATACCGATGATTGATTACTTATTACATGTTTATATTTGTCCATATAGACATACCGATTAAAAAGTGTTTTGAAAATTATATTGAATATTGGAAATAAGATTTGGCCTAAGGGACCTCTCTTACTGACTGACTTTCCCAGCTGGGTTATCGCTGGTGTGCCCTAAATAAGGCGTTGTGACGAACAAGTTCGATTGACCCACAACTACCGGGGAATAATAAGGTAGAAGAATACGGTATTAGAGTGTACTTGGCCATTAGAATGATATGATTGAAAGAAAAAGATATTGAAAATTAATTTGTTATATCTTTTATATTCTGTGCTATTCATTTCTATATACTTTCATCTCAAATTTTATACAGCAAATTCCTATCCATATATGTATATGCCTTCTCTTTTGATTTGAATAGGTATCAATTTTCTGAACAAAACCTTGGAATGTCTAGAGATTAAACCTCACTCGGCTTTTAGCTGATGTTGTATAACTAGCCATTTTTCAGGAAATAAGTAGGCTTGGAGGGAACATAAAAGGACTATATGGAAGATCCTGCTTTTAGAGCTCTTTTTTTTATTTTAAGTAAAAAGTTTGTTATATCATATAGAGCATGATTGGCTCTCTTGTAATATGTTTTAAATTTCGTTTTAAGTTGTAACTCGTTGTTACTTGTAATATAAATGAAATTTCCTTTTAGAAAGCTCTGATGACGCAATTCCTTTAATTTCAGTATTTTACGATTAATAGCCATGTAATTATATTTCCGTTGCATTTAATTAAGGAAACAATTTAAGTCAGAATATTTGTTGCATTGGTGGCATGTCAAGACACTCATTCCCCACTACTATTTTGGGACGGGGTCGTGACACATGTGGTTTCGTCATGCAGCTTAAATCTGATCAGACCAATTCATTACTTCTCATACTCATGATCATCTCCCATAAGGATTGTTTCTCTATTGACAATATTCAAAAAATAAAAACAATCCTTATAAGGACACATATGAAAAGAACATACTCATCTAAGAATCCATTTGCCTGAACCAACTCCATTTTTAGCAACCAGAGAAAAATTTGAATCATCATCATCCTTATGAACCATATTTGCATTCATGGTTACATTGCCCTTGTTTTTAATCTTTGGACAATCTTACTTCTAATGAACCTTTTCACAACCAAAATCACACTCATATTTTGCCAAAATCGATCTTTTATTCATTAAAACTCCTCTTGACTTGGAACGAGATTTTTTTCCACCTTTTTGTGCTTTTTGGTTTCCAATCTACCCCTTATTATCAAAGCCTATAATGAATGATGTTGGGATTGATTATCCTATTTGCAAAATTCATTATTCATAAATGCATTTGAGACATCCTCGAACTAGACCGAGTCCTTCTTATAAATCAAAGATGTAGCCAAGTGTTCATATAAATCGAGTAGCGAATTCAACAACACGAGGGCTTTATCTTTATCTTTGACCACTTCATCCAAATTTAATAGAATGGTTATTGATTGTTGAAGATATTTAGGTTATCCATAATTGACGTAACTTCAACGTATTGGAATTAGAATAGCTTTCGTTTCAAGAATAACCGGTTCTCAATGCTCATCGTCATATATTTGTTTTCAAGTTTCTGCCATAACACTTTGGCTATCGTCTCTCGCATTATAAAGTATTTTATATCCTTTGGAAGGCCTAGACTAATTGACCCGCATGCCAATCTATTAGTCTTTAACCATTCCGGTTCGGGAATTCAATCTAGTTTGTCTTCCAGAGTCCCATCCAAGTGTAACACCCCGCTTAATTAAATACCGGGTGATCAGTCCCATACCAAATTAAAACAGAATATACATTTGGATCATTCTTAGCATCACTGTCGAAAACATAGTCACCTAATACTTAAGTAAACATGTGTGTGACACCCCGACTAATTAAATACCGGGTAGCTACTCCTTTATTCAAATTAATTCAAAATGTCAAGTTGGTTCAGTTCGTATCATCACCGTCGAAAACATTTTAACAATTACTAGCCACCTAATATTTAAAAAGTGAGTTGTCAATTTTAATTAAATCTGATTAACATGCAATAAGTAGATTATGAAATGCTAACAAAACCACCAGAACATAGTCACAATAGAATAACTATAAGATAATAATGAATCTGGAGGAATACTCCCCACAACAATCCAAATACTGAAATAAACAAATACCAAGTCTGCATCACTAAATTTATTACAACCCAAAATCTGAATTAACTGAATAGATAAAATGTCTCTAAAAGAAATGGGGCGACATGCCCAACAAATGAGAAAATCTGATAATATAGAGTCAAGATTGGAAGTGGAGGCGTCTATTGTCAAGGTCCTGTAACTTCCACCAGCTACAGTACGTCACCGGAATGGAACTCCTATGCATGGTGTCCTTGTGGCTGGGCACCTAAAAGGTTTTGCAAAAAATAGATTTGAAAGCAAACGGGTCAGAGCCCGATTGTGAAAGCAGTTTAAAAAAAATAGGAAGTGTTTTAATGACATTAAACAATGAATGCAAAATACATGTTAGGACGTGCTCTCATATGAAATACTCACCTCTCAACTATCTGTGCACTCCTAACGTATCCGTACCCATTTTAGTTATTCCCATATCTAACTAGTCCAATACAAAAATCTAACATTACTATACGATTCACGATTTAATTCCGGCATCCTCATTTAAATAGAGAGCCTTACATTTATTCTCGGTTTCCCATATTAGTAATACAACTTACTAGAGATCTTCCATCTTATCTTTATATAACGTTGATATTATTTATACTCACATATATACATGACAATTAGTTTCAATTCACAATATATTATTCTCATCACAAATATACAATACTAGCACCCCTAGATTAAGCTAGGTGCACACATACTCTGCTATCCAATCCCTGTACATCGCGTACATAAGGACCACACATTCCGAATCTCTCAGGAATTGTTCTCAAATAACAACAATAAAAAATAATGGAGGCAAACATAGTTCACATCACATGGGTCACGCACATACCTACGCTCCCATGATCAGCAGACTTATTAACTTCTCAATAAGTCCTTCTCTGATCTATGTCCTCGAGATACCAATCCAAATCCCCCCGTAGGCACATAAAGATTAGATGGTCCTGATCGAACGCCGACCTCCCATGATAGCAAGTATGGTAGGTATGTTATACACAGATAACCACATATACTAAGCATTCACACATCTTAGATATCTCAGAATATTAATAGAGGTATACTTCTCGTTCTTATACCATCATTTAATGTTATACGCTTATAAGTCTCCGATTTATATACATTAAAGTTGTCAACTCTTCTCACGTCGTAATTAGATACTCGTTTCCCAAATCCACAATTGTCACCCGGTTTACTACAAGATTCTAAGTTTTACTCCTCAATGTACCCCAATTTCACAATTATACCCCTAGTCAATAAGGGAAGGTTAATTCTCCATTAATTAAGTCTACGGGACATTTTAAATAAAATCAGGCCTACAAGGTCATTCTGTCAACTCGTTAGAAGTCTCGTTCGAATGAGGTCATTCGAACAAGTGTCGTTCAAACGAATGGCTTCGAACGAACTACCAACTCGTTAGAAGGGATACTGTCATCTCGTTAGAAGCTCGTTCGAATGAGGTCGTTCGAACGACCTGGGCAGGTCTTCTAACGAGATGGCAGACTGTGCCCAAAAATCTCCAAATTCGTTCTTTCTTTAATCTTCTCTTCTCTAAATCCATCCTATGATAATCAAAACTAAGTTTTATTGTGTTTAAACTACACCAAGTCCTCCTAGGTCTATTTTTAACATATATATGGGGATAATACCTCCTAAATCAATATGTAATCATCATAACTCCCAAATCTTGTCCCAAACCCCATAAACATGAACACAAAATTTAGTGTCTACAACTACTTCTTACAAATCCGTTTTTAAAATCATCAATAGATATATTTTGGATATGAAATTCGTCCATAACTATTCTACATTCAATTCTCATATAAGATTAAAATTTCTATCTCCAATTTCATGGGTTTTCATCAAACTTTCAATGCAAGACATATATTTAATTCTAAGCATAGAGGAAACATTCACTTGAATTTATGTAATTAAACCACTTGCCTTAGATGGTCTGATTTGATGTTGAAGGATGAAGGTTGATTCTCCTCTTTCTCTCTATAGATTTCTCCCAAAGATGGTGATGGTGGCTAGGGGTTTCTTTTGGAACCTCTTAGGACTCTCCCTTTAACTCCCGTAGCCCACTACTTGATAAATGCTGATAATGGACTTAATGGGTTCATTACTAATATATTATTTAACCCTAAAATTCATGGGTTTTAATTCCCCTATTTTTAAAATTACCAAACTACCCTTTTGGGTTGCCGGTATGGCCTAAAAATACCCCGGGACACAAACTAAACCCCCGGCTAGTGTTTTCTGACTATTTCGACCCTTCCTGATACGTTGGTGCACTCAAAATAACCATTCGGTTGATAAAAATATAATTCACTTTTTAATTCAAATAATTTCATTCCTGACGCGACTGACACGCACGTCCCAACTAAATTTCCAAATTGTCGTATTTCATTCTCGCGACAACTTTAATATTTTCAATACTCATGTATTACCATAGATACTCGGAAATATTAAATTTTAACATCATAATCAAATACCAACTCACATCTCGCTAGTATTTATACCCGGATTAATTCCCAATTAATTTTCATTTAATTCAATTAATCCCTTAAATAAAATCAATAAAATTACGGGGTATTACAAGGTGTTAAAAACTTTCCAATTTTAATTTAATTAAAAATTCCACTTTTAAAACATAAACCATTTAACACAATCCATGCACACAATGAATAAAATGCTGAGTAATATCAAAACTTAATTAAATGCAACTGGAATAAAACTCTCCAGTTTAAAATCTCAATACAATAATCTAACGTAAACCAAATGTAATCAACTCCGATACAAGTAAATAAACTGACTGAGATGGAAAGACTAGAATCCTTTGGGCGTCATGCCCTAAATGAAATAACTACAACATATGAATCTAGAATATGAAGCGTCTAATACAAAATTTACAACTCCATAGCATCCATAACACGTCAATAAATAATCCCCTATAGCTGGCGTCCCAGTGGATGGACACCTAAAATAGAAAATACAAGAGAGAAGAGAGTATGCAATAAAATGGGTCGGAGCTCGAGGTAAAAATAGTTTAGAAAACAGCAAGTGAATAAATGCTATATTCAGCAATTATTATATACATATTAGATTATCAAACTCTCTCTTTATATTCTCTCCTCTCATTTAGAGTGCACACCTAACGTACCTTTAAGTCATACTAGTTACAGTTCCCATGCTAACTAGTTCATATCAGTGCCAATTAATCATATCCCATATATTTCCCCCGTATTTCTCTCCCAATACAGGTGATACATATATATATAATTTCTCTTTAACATGGATAAGCCCTTTTCCAATTCAATATAATTAAGTATTCACTTACTTGATTCATTTCATATTTCATTATCTTTCATGTCTACTTAATTCACATAGTAGATAATAACTCATGTATATATACATTTTCACACTATAATAAATATACATTAATATGGAACCCTAGGCTCAGCTGCGGCGCAAAATGTAATATATATCACAAGTATATACATACATTCACTCTATTATATATATTCATTACTACACCCCGAGACTCATCTACGGTGCATGCATACTCTGCTATCATGTCCGGGTACATCTCGTCACTGTACAAAGGACTACTGGTTCGGTGTATCCCTCGAACCATAAATATCAAAATACACATATTGGAGGTGAACATAGTCCTAATCATTTGGGCTACGCACATACCTACGCACCCAAATGACCAGTCACACCCTTATTCACAAAAGTGGTGCTCAATCCGTAAGTTCTATGTTCTGAGGCAACAAATCAAAAATCCCCCATAAGGCTCATCAGGAAATGACTATCCTCTATGCGCAAACCTCCCGTCAATATCAAGTAGGCTAGGTATGTCATACATATAAATCAACAATCAATAGGTATACACATCAACCTATATAAAATTCAGTACGCCTCGACCAATATCATATTAGGATTTCATCCTACCCCAAGTACCCGTCGTATTTCTCGAATACCAACTGTACTTATTAATCACGATTATCATCGTATATTTATTATGTAGTTATCACTCACATAATCCCAAATACCCGTATATATATCACCAATATTCCCCGTACTTGACCATGACGATTATTCATCTCTTAATCGTATTATTATTATGTAAATATCTCTTTAATTCCTCAATTCCATATAATTTTCCAACATTAACCCAAGTCTCTCACTCCATGTTAATGTTCCAAAAATTATTCAAACATAATTCATCGTATTTTATTATGTAGTTATCACTCACATAATTTTCTATCCTTAATTCAATATTTAATTTCCCAACATTAACCTAAGTTTCTCACTCTTTGTTAATGTACCAAAATTATTCAGAACTTACTGTGGGCTAAAATACAATTCTCTAAACTTTTATGGGCTAAAACAATTTTTTTTTAAATCTCATAAGAAACACAGAATTCTCATTCAAACGAGATGGCATCTCGTTTGAACGACACCATGTCTCGTTCGAACGAGATCAATGTCATTCCAGTTCGTCTTCAACCTCAGTTTTCTACATTTTTCTTCATGTTCTTACACCCAAACCCTCCTGGATTATATTGTACCCAAAATCCAATTATTCTAACATTGTTCTAATATGTTCAAGGGTCATTTTCACATAAGAGCAACATCAAATCTATAGGTTCATAAGGGTATTATCATCAAATCCTTAAAATTTCAATTTATCTAAATTTACCATTTTTATACCTCTTAAAAACCCAGAATTGAGAACTATCATTTCATCACTAAATCATCAAATTTCATATTCAACATGAGTAGGATTCATCTACATGCAATATCTATCATCATTTTCATATCTTCAATAAACATATATATCCTCTACATGTAAAACATATCCATTTTCATGTTCATAGTCTCTACATGTATAAATCTCCAACTACATGAATTTGCCTATCCATTAAACTTTATTTATCAATCATTTTAATCCCAAATTCATTAGTTCATCAATCCAAAAGAAATTCTATTCTAACATGGATAATATAAGCACCAAAATAGAGTAAGAATTACACTTGCCTTATATGTAGGTCTGAACCTTTGGAGAAGACAAGTGTCTGGCACCTCCTCTTCCTTTTTTTGACGACTATCCGGTGGTGGTGAATGGTTTAGAGATGGTAATTTTCTCCTTAATTTTCCCTAGGTGACTCTTTCTTTCCAAGCAACTCTTCCTCTCCTCTAGATAACCTTTCACTTTCTCTCTAAGTCTTTTCACTCTCTCTCAAGAGACCTCACTTTGTGTTTTGATGAAATGAACCTTACGTATAATCTAAACTCATATAAATAACAAGTCTCCGAGGTTAGCTAAAAGACAAAAAACGTAGGTACTATTCATCTCCCAAGCAAAATGACTAAAATGCCCCTTAGGGGTGTCCTTTCATCTTCCAATTGATCCGAGACCCAAATCAAACCCCCGGGTAGACTTTTCTGCCTATTTCGACCCTTCCGAACTTAACGACGCACTCAAAATAATCATTCGAATGACTTAAAAATAAATCTCATATTATTTCCCAACATTAGTCCTGACACGACTCATAAGCGCCTCCCCACTTAATTTCCATTTGTGCCTTATTAATTACTCACGACAATATTAAAAATCATCATATCCACGTATTACTTTATATTACTAAGTAATATTCAAAATCATATACTACTTTAATCTCTTGTAATATTCAATCTGGATTAATCCTAATTAATTTTTCATAATTAATTTCAATTAATCCTCATTGATTTGGCCCATTAACTTATAATTTATCTCATATTAGAAGTCATTAAAATTATGGGGTATTACACCAAGCCTTATTGAACCATAATGTCCATCACCTCGCACTGCCACATGTCGAAGCTATTTATTCCATCAAAATTCTAACTTCAAACTTGTCGTTTAAACCGACATCCTTACATGTTAGGAAGATGTTGAAGTGGATTCACCCGTCCTCACTTCAGATCCTTCTTCTGTCATATCCACAGTCGCTATTCATGAGAACTATTCCCCGTCAACTTTGAATAGTAACTCTGACGAGAATAGTTACTCCAGTAGAGAATAGTAACTGCTCTGGTTTTGATACCACTTGTTATGCGAAAGCACTTCAAAACAATAGCAAACAAATACAGAAGAATAGAGAACAACCAAAAACACATTCAACAACACAAGGGTTTAATGAGGCTTTACAATTTGCCTATATTCCCGAGAGCAACTATGCAAATTTCTATTTGATGATGGTGAAATCAAAAGAAAAAAATTACAAATAGGAGAGTTCTAAACAAGGCCTTAATAAAACTCTCTCTACAACTCTCATAATATTTTTAACATTTGGTCGGTTATGAAAGCCTTACATTCCCTCTATTTATAGGAAAAACCTGGACAACCACTTACCACAAATTTGGCAACCAACCCATTAATCATCATCAAAGGCTTCCCAAGATAATAATTATAGCATAAACTAACCATTATTGATATCAAATGGCTGTCCACTAAACGATACAGAGGAACATGTCAAATATATGACATAAACCCAAAGTTTGCAAACAAATCAATATTTCAAAACACGAATAACATAGGGTTTGTTAGTCCTCTTATGATTTGTAATGACCATATATCAACGACTGTAATGAATTTCAAATATAAAGCATTAGAAATTATTATATTTGTTAGTTGGTAATGGTTGTATCTAGACTTTATTAGTCATTTAAATTTTTTTAAGACATTGATACTTTTTCATATATTCTTTGTCATTGATTTTACCTTTTTAAGATGGTATAATTATTGACAGGAACTTACAAAAACAAAGTCATACAACATGCTATATATAAAATATATTTAAAATGCCTACATATCACGCGAGGCTAAAATTTTAGTATATATAATACCTATGTATTATTACAACCACGTTATATTTGTAAGCGTGTAGATAGATCCATTGGAAAAAATATTCACTTTTACTTTTAAAAAAAAATATATTTTTTTTTAACTTTCTAAAACAGAGAATCACTTTTAAAGAAAGTCCATTTGAGGATTGCCTTATTACAACCTTGTACTCACTAGGTTTTGTTGTCCATATTTGTCGTTCTATTTTATCCTTCCTATTCAATTTGAAAGTCAGACTTCATATATTAAGATGTCTCAATTTGAATACTCATATTTTCGAAACTAATTTATCAAATATAATGGTTTAATAAACTATTGAGAAATTCTACGATGGGTTTAGATGAGAACTCAAAGAATATAAGAAACTTCTTGGCATACTGTATTGATAGATGCTTTAAATGATTAGAAACGAAAACTTCAATTAACTAGCTTGCAAGCCACACGTTGTGTGGCCTTAGTTATACAAATTATCAATGTTCACAATGCAAATCCAATGACTTATTTACACACAATATTCATACCACATAATTTTAAGCGCGAGAAGTACATAAACCAAATAAGAAGCTTGAACCACTCTAATACAAATAGCAACAATTATTAAAATTGTGTTTCATCCTCATTTGTTTGATCACATTTCATGCAGAGTAACAACACATATGTGATTTCCTACAACCTGCATAAAAGAACAAAAACAACACCACTCCTATATTATGAGACAAAGAAGCCTGAGAATATTCCTCCATTTTAAAAACAAGGTATGTATTAACACTAGAGATATCAAACCATTTATCATAAAAAGGTTTTACGTGAAATGAGAAAATGAGTACAAAACCTAGTGGGAGCACAACTGTGCACAAAACAGATTTTTCTTGAGAACAAAAGTATAAAATCTACCAAGCCACGTAGATATATAATCAATCTACATAAAATGGAGTAGATATGAAGAGTACAATCGAGATCAAACAACAAAGTCATAATCTCAAGCATAGATACAAAAGCAAGTAGAAGAAAGAAAATGTAAAAGGATGATTACAGTAATTAACATCCAACCACAAAATTCAAAATTATAACAATTCAAACAAAAAATTAAATATGTGATTGACCATCAAACTAGTCAATTGAATCATTATTTTGCTTCTTTATAATAGCACACATCCTTGGTGTCTTGCTCTACTAAAAAAAAAAAGAAATCAAACATTGTAAGCAAAAACTTTTATCATGTAACAATCATAAAATAATAAAAAACAGATATCATTAAATTCTATAATAACAAAAATAGAAATCACTTATGAAAATTTCTTAATTGATCATTCCATTTTTGTTACCTTTAAGGTTATTAGGAAAAGAAATCATTTGTTGCTTCCACCGATAGTTCATACATACATATGGGGCAAAAAGGGAACGAATGATCCGTTGGAGCAAAAGAAATCATTTGCTCTTTCTTTTAGGTTTGGAATTTTAGAGAAATGAAAAGGCAGTAATCTCATCAAACAAATTGCCACATGGGATTCAAGTGCTTTGCTCCAACGGATCAAATATTATCTATCCCACAATCTCCCTTTTATCCCTCAAGCTTCAACAAACACTGCCCGCCACCTTCTTCTCTAGACTCACCGCGGAGGCCCTCTCCAATTGTTATTTATTGTTTCTGTAAGTATTATATATGTATTGGTTCACATGTTATTTGATTTATGGAATTCAATCTTGGCTAACAACTGATTTGGTTCATAGGTTTTGCTTTTTAAATGGGTTCAACTTTTATTTGCCTTTTTTTGGAAGAGGAAGAGAAAGAGAGAGTGAGAGAAACGAAAGAGAGAGGGGGAGATAAACAACCAAAGATCCGGTAATTTAATCAAATAAATTACCACACTGGAAGAAGTATTTGTATAATAAAGGTAATTTCCACGTGTAACTTTAGCACGGATCTAAGCTTCAATTATATATATATATATATATATATATATATATATGAGAAGGCTCACCTACATCATGCTTTATACATCATCCAACATCACACCATTGTTCTAAAAAACCCGCCTAGGCTTGAGGCTTGGGAGAAACGCCTCGCCTTAAGCTTTTGACGCCTTATGCTTGGTAAAACTCTTAAGGCACACTTTTTCTCTAAAAACAACAATGCTTTAGTGAAATGATATCGCATTTTAAAGGTTTTTTACAAACCAGACCATTATCTCATCTAAAATAATCAAATGGTATTTTAATTTACAAATATTCATGCATATTTTTATGATATGTACAATTTTAGCATTTTAATAGCCTTGTTATGGTTAAAAAATATTAAAATATATTAAAAAGGCATAAATGTTTTTTCACGCCATTTTAAGTCTAAGACCCGCCTAGGCTTTTAAGGTTTAAGGCTTGCCCTCCACGCCTCGATCACGCCCCGTGTTTTTTAGAACCTTGCATCACACCTAGTTGTAGTCTCTAAAATAATATTTTTTCCATTTTTTTTATTTTTCTCTTGAAATTAACCTTCCGATAAACACATGTTCAAAAAATTAGGTCAAAATACATTTTGTAGCTATTTTTAAAAAATCCACTAAAAACTGCTCAAAATACCTTATTTATAAGGGTCTACGCCAACATTTTTTTGTGAATTTTTTAAAAACAGCTACAAAGTGTATTTTGACCTAATTTTTTTAATATGGATTGATTAGAAGATTAATTTCAAGAGAAAAATAAAAAACTTGGAAAAAAGGTTTCTTAGGACCTAGAACTAGGTGCGATGTATGGTGTGATGTATACATCATGATGTAGGGGAGCCTTCCTCTCTCTCTCTTTATATATATATATAGTACTGATCTTGTGCGGACTAGTCCGCATTTTAAGAATGCAGACCAGACATGTGTCACCTGGCGCTAACCCCAGAGCAGAGTGAGAGTGTGCGTATAATTTAGCCGACAATTTCTAGGTTCACCGTCAGGTGACGCATATCCGGTTTGCACTCATAAAATGCGGACTAGTCCGTACAAGAACATTATTGTATATATATATATATATATATATATATATATATATATATATATATATATAGAGAGAGAGAGAGAGAGATGTGCACACTAAGTTTGCACATCATTTTTTAAAATAGTAAAAAAAATATTATGTATCAGGCTCATGTGCACATCATTTTTTTAAAATAGTAAAAAAAATATTATATATCAGGCTCATGTGCACACTAAGTTTGCACATCATTTTTTTAAAATAGTAAAAAAAATATTATGCATTTAAAATTAAATACTATGCATGTATATATAGGTAATTATATATCAAGAAGTCCTTTATCCATCGAAAGTAAATTTAAAATTAAATACTATGCATTTCATTATTAATCATTAATTATATGAAAATTAATATGTTCTTAATAAAACAACTTTATACTACTAATTTTAATTTAGGAGTTTTTTTTTTTTTTGGCGAAAACGTAAATTATGAATATATACTCTAACAATACACGTTATGAAGACTCTTCTTATCAATGATATAGAGTCCATCCAAGACTATGACAATTCTAGCCATTAATGCATGAAAAAGGAAAGGCTGTATGTTTCCCTTTGATTCCCAATTACCCTTTGATTCCCAATTAGTCTTAATATAAGAAAATTGGTGCCAACCATTTCAGACTAGAAAAAACTAGTGACGAGCCATAAAAGACTTGTAAATAAACATGCTGTTAATTGGTAATGACACTTAACTATTCAAACATGGTAGGGGGTATGTACAAGAGAGTTATGGTAAGACGAAAGGATACAATTTCATTAATTTCCGCACATAGTATTAGAAGTAAGTGTCAATATTTGTTGATAGAGAAATAACGCAAGAATATTAAAAAAAGGAAAGAAAGCTCTCCATTTTTCATTAATCCAAAAACCCATGAATGCGTTTATATAGTTATTTTTGTGGGTTATCATGATTTTGGCCCCATTAATTATACCTATTTGGGGATTAACTCCTAATTAAAAATTATTGTAGGATTAACTCCCATTTTTTTTACTTGTAATGATATTTTATGAATTTATTTGATATTATTAGTGACACATTTTTTTTTCAAAGTTTCTCTAAAATTGAAAAATGACGGTTAACCCTGTAATAGTTTTTAACTGGAGGTCAATCCCCTAATGGGTATAACTAATAGGGGTCAAAATCCAAATAATCATATTTTTAAACACTAACCCCAAATGTGAATAGGATATGTAAATTATCATAAAGTCACTAATTAGAATGAGAAAAATGTAAAACAACATTGAATTTAAGAAAATTAGGAAAATGATTAGGATATGGTAAATTATATAAAAAGTCACCAGTTAGAGTAAGGCAAATGTAAAACAACATAGAATTGGAGATTTTTTAAGAGATCTTAAGTATTTAGTCCCATTTTAAAGAGTTGTTTGTAATCGTTTTAATGTTTTTATTGTTTTAGTTGATCGTCGTATTGTAACAACAATGAGATAAGTATCATTCTTGGCGAAAAGGGAGATGAACGGTTACAGATTGGTTATAAGCGATTTTGGATGGTTATAGGATTTATTATAATACTAAAAATACATAAAATGAGAGTCTAACAAATCTAAGGAGATGAGACTAAAGTCAATTTTATTTTAAATTAAACGAGGTCAAAATGATGGAATTAAATCATAATGTATTAAGAAAATCCGTGACACAATCGATCATCTTGTTAATTCCTCTGTGGAAGGTCTTAGTACGCCTAATTGTGACATCCAATTTGCCAAAATATTCAATTGACCCAAATTAATCTTAAATTATTTTCCCAATGGTTCCGTAAACCATGTATGGATAGGCATTACGTTCTGCATCAGCATGACTAATGTTCGGATGATTTTGTAATCTTTAAAGGGTTGGCACCAAGCGAGGTGACAGATTTGGCTATGTTTTATTATTTATTTCCTAATTATTTTTAATGCATAATTAGATGATTGATATATGTTAAATAGTTTTTAAAGATGCATAAAAAATTCTCTCTATTATACATGCCAATCATCTAATGATAAATTAAGTGAAACTAAGAAAATTAAGCAATGCTATTCACATCAAGATATTGCCTCAAGGTTCTTAATATTGCATTTCACTTAAAATTTCAATACAAGGTTAGTGTGCTTCTCTCTCTCTCTCTCTCTCTCTCTATATATATATATATATATATATATATATATATATATATATATATATACAGAAAGTCTCGTGTAAGGACTTCTTATAGTGCAGATCCCGGTACATACCATTTTTTTAAAATAGTAAAAAAATAAATTTTTGAATGAAACTTTATGGATATGATCTCCACGATGAGAAGATTATCTCCAATCTTTTTCGTCAAAAATTCAATAAAAAAATCGTTGAGATGAGGTGATATGTAAAAAAATGATATAAATATGCATTTTCAACCGTTGAAATGTTGGGTCGGCGCCAGCCGCTTTATTGATTGAATTTTTTGATGAAACTTCATGGATATGATCTTCTCACTATTGAGATCATATCCATGAAGTTTCATCAAAAAATTCAATCAATAAGTAGGTGAGATGATCGTCAATATTTCAACGGTCGAAAAAGTATATTTATACCATTTTTTTACATATCACGTCATCTCAACAGGTTTTTTTATTGAATTCTTTGATAATAAAAATTGGAGATGATCTTCTCACCGTAGAGATCATATCCATGAAGTTTCATCAAAAAATTTATTTTTTTATTATTTAAAAAAAAGGTATGTGCTGGGGTCTACAACATAAAGAGTCCTCACATTAGAGGGCCTCTCTCTCTCTCTCTCTCTCTATATATATATATATATATATATATATATATATATATATATATATATATATATATATATATATATATATAAGTCAAACACATTAAATAACTATTTTCTTCAACCATATTGGTCGAAGAAAATGGTTACCCTATGAGTGAAATACATTTTGTATTTAGTCCATCATATTTTTTATTTTTCAAAAATCCCTTATCTATGTTTTTAAAACAATTTACCTAGGATTTCGGTTTTGAGAGAAGAAAAAGTGTTTGTGAGTATTTTTTACAATGAACTTTTGGAATAAAATAAAAATATTTGGACTGAATGCTAATTAAATAATTATTGTGGAACTTTTCATGAATGACCTTCTTTAATTAATACTTTTTTTATAAGTAAATGGATCAATAAAACATACCCGCCTAAGGGGGCAGAAACCCGTATACAGGGAGTATACAAAAAATAAAACGAAGGAACAGACCCCCAAAAGACTAGCCTAATACATTAAACTCATCCGAAAACTCAAAAAAGGTAGACAACGTTGTATCAGGCCTTTTACGATGCCAAGAGAGGAGCAGACTCAAAAAACTGTCCCGAAGACGAGAAGGCTCCATCTCGACCCCCTAAAAGCAGATCCGATTCCTCTCCTACCAAACAGACCAGAAGATACAATGAGGGACCATCGTCCAAACTCCCCTCGAGCCATTCCAACCCATAGTGCTCATCCATGCCGCCAACGCCTCGCTCACCGTCCGAGGCATAACCCATAACAACTGGCCTAAAGAGAACATCAGATCCCAAAGGCTCTGAGTCACTTGACAGTGAAGAAGAAGGTGATTGTTCTTTTCTTCCTCCTTCTTGCGCAACCAACATCTACTGGCTAACCTCTTTCCCCTTTTCTGCAATCCCTCAATAGTCAAGATGGCCTGTCTGGCCGCGGTCCATGCAAAGAAGCTAACCTTAGGGGGTACGTGAGTCTTCCAAATAGACTTCCAAGGAAGATGATACCTCCCAAAACCCCTAATGATAGTATAATAATTATTAACCGAAAAGAGACCATCCTCACAACTCATCCACCTCAAACCATCACCCCCAAAAGACGGAATTTGCGCCGCATGCAGCCACTCAAAGAACTCCCCCGCCTCCTCCAACTCCCAATCTCGAGGCCCTCTCCTGAACTTCGGGTCCCACACCACGCTATCCCCTACACTCCTCCTATGATCTTCAACTGGCCCTCCCTATCTCCCCAATCCGAAACATCCTCGGGAATAGGTCCTCCAAAGATCCACGCTCACCCCAACTATCCCTCCAAAACCTGGTTTGATTCCCTCTCCCGAGCTTATATGAAGTGCACTTCGAAAAATCTTCCCACCCTCGCGCAATGCACTTCCACATCCCCACCCCATGAGCAGAACGCCCGACCGTGGGACCCCACCCAAACGGACCGGCCCCATGCCTAGCCATTGCCACTTTCCTCCATAGTCTGTCATCTTCCCTATTAAACCTCCACAACCACTTGACCGACAGAGCCTTATTGAAATGGACTAAACTCCTCACCCCCACCCCACTTTCCTTAATCGGCATGCACACCTCATCCCAACTCATCAATAGTATCTGAACTTATCGTCATGACCTTTCCACAGAAAGTCCCTCATCAACTTGTCAATTCTCTTACCAACGGAGCCAGAAAGAGGGAGAACGGACATAAAATATGTCGAAGGGCTAGATAAAAACACTTTTGATCAACGTCATTCTCCCCCCTTTGGAAAGGTAGCTATGCTTCCAACCTCGTAACCTACGTTGAACCCTCTCAAGGACCAGATCCCACATCATCGTAGATTTAAACTTAGCCCCTAAGGGAAGGCCAAGATAAGTTGAGGGGAGCGAGCCGACCTGACATCCAAGAACACCAGCCAAACCACCCACATTGCCGACCTCTCCAACGACAATCATTTCGCTCTTCCTAGCATTGATACGCAGCCAGACACGGCCTCGAAGCACACCAGCACAATAATACTTAGAAATGTATAATTCTATTTTTTTTAATAAGCTAGGTAGGGAGCCATGTTTTGCAATATATATAACTTGATCCATAAAAATCCGCAACCATGACATAAGAAAAAGAAAGAACAAACAAATTGTGACCTCCACTTAATATAAATCCGGCCTAAATAATATATTGAATAATCTCTCGAACATTTTTTAATACACGTTTAATTTATTTTTTGTTTTATTTCAAAAAGGTTTTCACCATATAAAAACACTAAAAAAAAAAAAGAACACACAAATTTATTTATTCACCTTCCTTCAACCCCCACCCCAACTATTTAAAAATATATATATTTATATTGAGGACTGTTTGATAATTGCCCCAACAATCAATATAAGGGCAGTGTTGGTTGGCTTAATCCAGAAAGGTGCTTGGGCATTAACTAGCCGATAAATTAAGAAGCCTGTTGTTTTCGGCCAATTCCATGCATTATCAATGAATAAGTGGGTGGTACGAGTAGGACAGACCCACCTTTTCCAAGGTCATCTGCGTGTTAGACGATTGAAGCACGATGACATTCCAATACACTGAAAAATATCACCAACTTCATTTTTCCCTGTAAAGTTTCATCTTCATACGTATATTGCAATGAACTTCAAGTGGGAATTGTATACTATAAAAGATTTACTTTTCAAAGTTTTATTTCATGTATGCATGAGAAGAAAGTCAAAACGTATGGATAGTAACTAATAGGATTAGAGGTGATGAATTCGCATAACTTTCCACTGAGAGTACTGTATACTTTTCATAAGGTGAAGGATATATTCTCCTTGGTCGTATGAATGTCACATTTATTGATGTTCCAATGACTTGACTTGTTCATAAGTTGGTTGTCTAAAATTATAAATACGATGATAAAATGAATATTAATGACTAACATATTTTTTTTGCATTTTTAATATTGAAGCATTTAAAGTAATTAGAACTAATATTTATAGTAATCTTGATTAAGTGCTTAAAATATTACTCCAATTTAAAATTATAAATATTATATTATCGTATCCACATTCATGTCATATATGTTTTGATTGTCCAAAGTCCATTTATGATAATAAATATTGATATTTATTCAATTATTGTGATCATGTGACTCTAAGGTCCAATTACATTGATTGACCTAAAGACTTATGCAATTTTCTAGTCTATTTGATATTCATATTAGAATAAACTAGAATGAATATCAAATTAAGTAACATACATTAATATAAATTATTCATGTATTACGAGTGTCTATTCATGTAATAAAAATAAATAATTTCGTTTATTATTATATTTATTGATCATCCAAATATGGATCGACTATTTCTTTTGATTAATTTACATAAATGAGAATTTTGCATCTGTTATGCATGAAAATATTTTATTAATGTAATATTAACGTAATGAATGATTTGGTAGTTATCAAAGTAACCCAGCTAAAATGAGTGTGAATATTAAATTTAAAGATAAAAGTGATAGTAATAATTCATGATGCTTATAAATGTAAACATATTAATGGGGTATATTTGATTTATTTCTTCAAGAAAGTCAATTTCCCAAATAAAGTTGATTTTGAGTAACTGGAATAAATATTAAGGAATTATGTAATGAGGTGGTGAAAAGTTATCCATTGAAAATGTGTCCATCTATTAAAATAACATAGTACACAATAAGGTAATATATCTTCAAATGCTAATGAGCATCATAATTGTATTTTTATTATTATTACGAAAAGTAGCCCACAGTTATGCATGGATATTAATGTACACATTTTCAACTCATAGCATTAATATAGGGAGATATTTATCTCATCATTTTGTTCTATTATTTTTTATTTCTCTAAATTTTCATGTTCTATCTCATTTAATGCTCCCGAGATTAACTTCTTCGAATGAAGTAAGAAGTTATGCTTCACTTAAATGTGCAAAATTATTCACTACAAGAAAATTTTGTTTTAGTAATGAATTTTTTAACGAGGACATAACTTTCGTTGCTAAAAGTGTATTATTAGTAAGAAAAATGAAAAAATAGTTACTAAACGTATAATCTTGTTATAAACAACTTGCAAGGAAACATTTCTTTGCAAAATGTAACTTTTAGTAAGAAAAATTTAGATTCCTAGCTTAAAATACAACGATAAACTTTCTCTCATTTTTTTTAGTATTCGAAATATTTACTACAATGTTTTAATGAATTTCCTTGCTAATAATAATAAACACATTTAACCAAAAAAAAAAGCAGACAAAAGTCCAAACTTACGAAATCTCAAAGTTATTAATCGAGGATCAAATCCCAAACCCAATCTAACCTAACAATTCTCTCTCTCTCTCTCTCTCTCTCTCTCTCTCTAAAGTGCGACGGTGTGATATCGATTAAATTAAATTCGTAAGTTTCCAATCAACCTTTATATAATTCAGCCCCTAAACATGCATCTAAGGTGCGTGTGTCAATCCATAAATAAATAAAGCATGTGACACAAAAATATGCTGAGACACAGATTTCAGAAAAAAAAACACTTTCGGGTAAAACCTTTATTTCACTATGAATATATAAATTGCAACTTACAATTACATAGAGAAATCTACAATGGATCAACGCGAAGCCAACCCACAAAGATACGCAGTCTTGAACTCAGCAAGAGAATACACGCAGCACCCTCCAAGGACTCGCCACCCAAACAACAAAGGAAGAACCGCAACTCTCCTTAATGACACGCAGCCATAAAACTTTGTAGAGACTCCCTCGGCAATGACACGCAGCCCTCGGTTGCAAAGATCTCCCCACAAAGGTTGAACAAAAGTAAAGCTTGTGTTCTAGGGTTCCAAAAGATTCACAAAAGTAATTGGAATTTTTGTGTGTGAATCAAAAAGATGTTTGGCACATCAAAAAACGAAGTCTTGTTGTGTTTGAACTTTTAAAAGAGTTTTCTCAAAGACTTGAAAAATACATCACCGAAATAGGTATATATATAAGAAATATGAGTCGGTGGTAAAAACACTCACGGAACTTTTCGATTTTATCCCAGGCGGACCGGTCCGGTATGGAGGCGGATCGGTCCGACCTCGGATCAGTTCATTTTTGAAAATGGCTTCTCCGGTTTGCATTCGATCCGGGGTTCACTAGTACACAGCGGATTGGTCCGGTATAGAGGCGGACCGGTCCGGAGGCGGATCGGTTCATTTAAAATATGGGCGGACCGGTCCGGTTTACCAGAAAATAAAAAAACTCTTAAAAGCCTCTTTTTGCTTGAAAAAACTTACTTCTTATTTTTATATAAAACATTTTATAAAAATTTCCCAATACTAAGTATGAACTTTAAGAAACTTAAAAACAAAACTTTATCAAGTTCATTCTCGCAGAGGTTATGATGTTGAAGACGCTTTGATATTCGGATTCGTTGATGTAAATGCGATCTTGAATTTCTTCAACGGTGTAACGGCGTACGACATACATATTGCAATGGACAAAAATGTCCTTACACTCTCTCTCTCTCTCTCTCTCTCTCGTATGCAATGACTTGCCACCCGATCCTCCCACAACCACCGCGCCGTCATCTAACTCCAAAGAGAACCTTATTTTCTGTCTATGCAGAACCATCAACACAGAAGAGAAACACTTATAAAAAAAACCTCTTGACTAAAGCTCTATTCCAGGTCTCTAAGATTTTCGATTTTGTTTAAATTTAATGATATTCATATTCTTGATTGTTGTTTATTTTTTAGTTAATGGTTTTTTGGTTTCTAATATGTGGTTATAATAAAGATAGGGCTATATGTTTTGATACACTATATCCCCTCTAATGCTTTATGATGAATTATTGTAATTAATCAAGAATGGGAGAGAGAGAGAGAGAGAGAGAGAGGTCCCAAAAGCAAAGAAGAAAAACCCATTTGGGTTTCTTTATCTCTTTCTCTTAATCCACACACACACACACACACACACACACACACACACACACACACACACACATATATATATATATATATATATATATATATATATAATACTGCTCTTGATCGGACCAATCCGTATTTTAAGAGTGCGAACCGGACATGTGTCATCTGGCAGTGAGCCCAGAAAAGAGAGAGAGTGTGCCTATAATTTAGTCGATAATATTTAAGCTGAGTGTCAGGTGACACATGTCCGGTCCGCACATGAGCAGTACTATATATATATATATGTGTGTGTGTGTGTGTGTGTGTGTGTGTGTGTGTGCAGAGATGAAATGACTAATTCTTTTTCTTTCTTGGTTAGTTTTTATATCCCTATTGTTTTCAATTTGTTTTTGGTGTTGAACAAGTATAAACATCTTCTTATTTGAAAGGAAATGCAATGTTGTAAATAAATCAACATCCCAAAAATTTTGATTAACAATTTGTTTTCCATCAACATCTTCTTCTAAGCTGTATAATGTTCAAATTTTTTATCTTATGAAATTGTCAATAAATATACTCCATAATTATGTAATTTGAAAAAAAATGTGAATAAAACTTAACTCAAATAGGTCATTTTTAACTATTTTATTTTTTTACCTTGGTGAAAATTTCACCATGAACCAAACTGGATCTTATGTTGATTGACATATACAACGAAATATTAATAATGCAGTGAAGCTTGTATGTATTACTATCAGCTGGAACAATTAATTTCGTAACAAGTAGTACAAAGTTTTAATGATATGACAAGTTGTCACATTGCTTTATATGTACAAGACTTGAAATTTCCTTTCTTTTATTTGATTTTTTTTCTTGACTCCATGGTTGGTAAGTTTTTTTAGGTGAAAACACCAGTAGTGTATGCCCGATTTTTTTCATCAATGTATACATTAAATTATATAATGTAGACATGAAATTTTGTAATTTTTTGATAAATTTTATAATTTGTATGTGAAATTTTAGAATGTATACTCGAATAATATACGTGTGTTAAGTTTGTGTATACCTAATATAACGTATACATTAAGGGGTGAGAGACATTGGTGCTAAAAGAAATGAGTGTACTAGAGCATTGGCCATTGACTCTAATGGCAATCTCCCTTTCTTAATCCATACAAATGCAATTTACTTAAATTTCCCAAAACTTCCATTCTATGTTTCATCTTTCATGCCTTTCCCCCTTTTGAGACATCATATTCTTTACCACAACAAATTATCTTTGTTTGTCCTTATATCATTTGATCTTATTACACTTCTTCCCCTTTTAAAAGACCTTCAACTCAAAGAAACATTAAAAAGGGTTTCCATGTGAATATATTTTATTAAAAACCCTTATTTTTGCACTTCAGTGCACCTGGAGCTGATATTTTACAGAATGTTGAAATATTTTATAACTCTTACGTACCTAGACTGAATTTTTATTATTAAACATGACATATTTTCCATGGATACATATATAGGGATCACATGGAGAGCTACAAAAGTGATTACACCATACAGGTTCTAATTAGATATTGAGGTCTACATCTTCATGTAGACTTTTATGATCCCTAGGACTGTTTTCATGTCACTGCTTGTCGGGTCCCTTTTCGCGGTCTCTAAAGATGTAGCTTCGTTTATGCTCAATGCCACTGCTATTGCATCCTTGTGCTATTTCTTATCTAAATTAATTGGTAGGCCCCTGTTGTGCTAAAGCAAGTCTATCTCTAGCGACCAAGAGGATAAAAATCACTCAGAAATTTTATCAAACACTTGTGTGCGAAAAACACCCAAGATCTTGTTCCGTAAATGAACTAGTGTAGAAATTCCCAATAAAATCAACCAAGCATCAATGAAGTGACAATAAGAACATACAAGCAACAAATAATCAAAGCAACAACAATTTACGTGGTTCCCCCAAGCTTTGGGCTACATCCACAAATGGTAGGATATCTTCTTTTATAGATAAATGACTAGGAACCAATGGTTACACACGCACCTCACTTATCTCTCTCAAAATTCAATCACTAACCAACCTCAAGAACTCACCTTGCTCAAAGTATCTTTGTATATCTCTTTGCCTTTGATAGCTCTCAACTATGCCCACTCACTTGTCCTTGCACAAAACCTAGAAATAACACTTGTATTTATAGATTTGAGCCAAAATGGCAAATTTTTAAATAAACTAAAAATTGAAAAAACACACAACACAAAGTTAAAGGCCCCTGCCTCAATTTTAGTTCTGCCCCAAACACCGTAGGAGAGCCAAAACTAACAAACTCCACCTTGGCGATCCCGACGATCCAACCAATCTCTAGAATGTTGACATTGAACCTGCTTGAAGACCGTCCCACCATCTACCAAGCTAATGCGATTCCATCAGGTGATCTGCATGATCCAACCAAACTCGGAATACAAACATCAAATCCGCTCGAAGATCATCCCGACATCTAACAAGCCAATACGCTCCACCCAACGCTAAGACACCCCAAACTTCAACCATGAAGTGAGATACCACAAGTCTTCACTCTAAGACTCCAAACGATTCCACCCACCGAGGAACCAAGTTCTAAACTAAGAACTCTCCATCTCATACATCTAAGTGCTTCCCATATAACCATACGATGAATCTCGATCCTCATGTAACCCGGTGAGTACACCCCCACACAATACATATAGCATACACCCTCTTAACACGAAACATTCAAACACATCAACACCATCTTCCACCTTGATAAATAACCACGGATGAGAGAGAAAATTCCTCACCTCCCACATCCTCCAAATCTCACCCTCGAAAGATGTACCAAGCCTTTTATCGCGAAAAACTCCCGTTTGCCAATGCCCAAAAATAATAACTCATCAACCTTCCTTGAACTAGCTACACACACCTCGAATCCATCACACCTCCTCAATTATAATCGTCCAATGCATGTGTGCAACTAAACCGAGTCAACATCACCCGTTGTACCTAGAGGGGGACTTCGATCCATCCCCTCAACGAGTAGGTATTATCTCACCACTACCGTCTACTCTCGAAAAGCTAGCACCCAATGTCTCCGCTTTGTTCACAAACGAGACATGCCTCGAACGTTCTATCACTTGTGCACACAGCTTCCCCATCTTTCTCAAAGTTTGATTTAGACGATACAACCCCTCTCCTCGCTAGGACCATACAACCGCGTGTGACGTTCAAGACTCCACCCGCCACCGCCACCCGGCAACCCTTGGAATCCAAACAGCTAATGGATATCAAATTTTTTTGCAACTTTGGGACATAGGCCACACCACCCAAAGTGCGTTCCACCCTATCTAAAATCTTAAGTTTCACCATCCCGAAACCCTTAACGGCAGCCTTCTCTCCGTTGGCCAAAGACATGGAACCTTTTCCATTTTTTGTAAAAGTCTCAAAATATTCCCTCTTGGAACAAATGTGATCCGACGATACCGAATCTAATATCCAATCATCTTGGGAAAAAGAGTTAACCTTGGAGATTGTGAGAAGTTCTCCAAGTTCATCTTCATAATCCGCAATCTCTACCGCTGCCCTCTCAAAATCAACCTTGCCCCTAACCTTGTCGTTCCACAAAGGACATTCTCGGATCATATGACCCCATTCCCGACACTTGTAGCATTTTGGCCCTTTACCACCAACACCCCTTGATCTAGACCTACTACTGTCATTAAATCCTCGGTTGGAGTTCCTCCCTCCATTCTTCCCACCTCCGTCTCTCGACGTAAGGGCTTCATTATGGGAATTACCGTCACCTCCACCTTCCTTCTTTCTCATCGTGACATGAGATTGAATATCTTTCACAACCTCATTGCACCGGAGCGTAGACTTCCCAAACATTAGAGTGGTCACAAAATGCTCGTATGAATCGGGTAATGATGCAAGTAATAACAATGCTCGATTCTCATTAACGAATTGAACGTCTATCTGGTTAAAGTCATTTATCAAGGCATTAAAAACGTTGATATGATTCATTATATCCTCACCCTCCTTCATCTCAAGCTTGAAGAGTTTCTTCTTGAGGAATAATTTATTTGACAATGACTTTCCCAAATAAATCTCTACTAGCTTATCCCACATGACTTTAGCCGTGGTCTCCGCTACCACGTTATTCAACACATCATCCGTGATAAGCATCTCAATACACAAAAACACTCTTTAATCAATGTCAATCCACTAGGCATCAGTCATGCCTACCGGTCGTCCCTCTACCCCCAACAATGCTAATTGCAACCTCTGTTGGACAAGAACGCCTCACATTCTTCTTTGCCATAACTTAAAATTGATATTCTCATCAAAAGCCTTCATGTTCATCTTCATTGAGCCACTCAATCCATAACTCGGATCCCATCTCTTAGAGCCTCCGCTCGCAAAGGTTGATTCTCGAGTACTCTCCACATTTTCTGTCATTTGGAACAAAAACAAAAGCTATGCCGAAATTGCCAAAATTAATTCAACCTCGAACCAAAATACTGAGCAAACAATGCAACCAAAGCTCTGATACCACTTATTGCACTAAAGAAAGTCTATCTCAAGCGACCAAGATGATAAAACTCACTCGGAAATTTTATCAAACACTTGGTGTGCAGAAAACACCCAAGATCTTGTTCCGTAAATGAACTAGTGTGAAAACTCCCAATCAAATCAACCAAGCATCAATGAAGTGACAATAAGAACAGACAAGCAACAAACAATCAAAGCAATAATTATTTACGTGGTTCACCCAAGCTTTGGGCTACATCCACAAATGGTAGGATATCTTTTTTTATAGATAAATGGCTAGGAACTAATGGTTACACACACACCTCACTTATCTATCTTAAAATTCAATCACTAACCAACCTCAAGAACTCACCTTGCTCAAAGTAGCTCTCTATCTCTCTTTGCCTTTGATTAGCTCTCAAATATGCCCACTCACTTTTCCTCGCACAAAACCTAGAAATAACACTTGTATTTATATATTTGAGCCAAAATGGCAAATTTTTAAATAAACCAAAAATTAAAAAAACACACAACACAAAGTTGGAGGCCCCTGCCTCAATTTTAGTTCTGCTCCAAACACCGTAGGAGAGAAAAAACCAACAACCCCTTATTTTCTCCCTTTGGCCCGATAAGATAAATTTCTTCCGGGCTTAGGTGACTTAGTCAACTCACTCTTTTACTCATCTTTTCTTATGTGCTATCAACTGAATTATTCGAACGAGATTTGTCTGCTTAATCTACACATGTGGCAAAAAGATGAGGGGGGCTGCTGAACTATATGTTTTTCCTAAGGGTGAAACTCACATTACTGGATACATTTATTAATGTTGCTTTGCCAATTGTGCATGTGACTTACCATATATTCTTATTGTCGACTTTCATCAGGCTCATTCCTGCTGCTTATGTCACCGTCATGGTACTTTTTTATACATTTTATCTTTTCTTAACTTCTCAAATGTCGTTTATAAATGTCACGTTTCGGTAAAAACAAACTAATGAATGATCCATTGGAAGTGTTAATCAAAGTCCCTCATCCATGTTAACAACAATAGTACCATTGACATTCACCCTTCCATATTAATCTACTACTTACCATTCAAATCATTGAATCATAGTTGCAATTATTGTCTGCACAACTGGTAGTGCAAGTGAGACACAAGGGCACCACTTTATTCCATATCCAAATGAACACGAATGAAAATACTTCCCCTCACATCTAACTTATTTCCCTCTTCACCTAAAAACCTCTCTGTCTCGAATTCAAGAGGATTCTCCTAATAATTTGGGCCCATGTTAATAGACCATATATTAATAAACAATTTGGTTTTTATTGGAATCTCAAAACCATGAATTTTGCAGGATTTAGATGACTCTCTCACAATCATTAACCCCGTTGGGTGAAGCCTTATATTATCTTCACTATTGCTTGTATGTAGGAAGGTTGACTATGTTTGATTCTTGTAATTCTTTCTTCTTTACAAATATGGAGTTAATGTCTTATTTTTTCATCACATATGGGTGGTAGATTATCTCGGCTAGTGCCTATTCTATTGCAAGTGCTGATAGGTCGATCGCAGAAACAAATAAATCCTCTATGTCACGAATACCCAAAGCGAAGCTAATAATTAAACAAGAGCTGCTTGAGTTTTTCAATCACATATATTTAACATTTTGAGACTAATTTATTGTCATTTTAATTATTGCAAGTTGGTCTTTAGGATCACCAAAAGAGTTTTCAAGTTTCACCTAAGAATTTTTCTAAAGGGATTTTCAATATTTCACTTTTTAATCTACAAATTTGTGAGCAAAAAAAATTCTACAATTTGATATTACATTAGGTTGATGTGTTCGATAATTCTCAAACATTAGGGAGTATATTTAGTAGTGTAATGACCTCATAATTTTTCTACTCTCGTAATGTCATTAGTCATTTGATGAAAAAGTAATAATAATGAGTAAATATGCATATAGGATAAGAAATCAATGATTGATCGAGTTTTGGTATATTCAATTTTTGTGTTCTATTCCCTTTAAAAAATATGATTTTATATTCTAAACTCATTAAAATTTATGCAGTCAAAATTAAGGTATTTTGTAATACTCATTGGACGAAGGAAAACGAGTGGAATAGTGAAGAAGCGGAGTCTGACTATGTCAGTACATAAAAGAAAATAATTATGCATGCTTAATTTATGTTGAAATCGGTGGAAGGGGGTTGTTGTTGGAATATTGATTTGTATTGCAACAAGTTGGATTTCACGAATAAATAAAGGAAACTCTTTCGATTTTTTTTTAAAATGAAGTAAAATCGGTTGAAGGGGCGTATTAATGATTTACTTATTGCAATAGTTGTTGGGTTTTATAAAAAAATGAAGGAAACTCTCTCTCTATATATTTTTCAAAATGTCTAAAAATAGTCAAAGCTACAATTTAACGTATTCTTTTCTTTTTCTTTGTAGAAAGAGATATTTGAATTGCAAAAATGCTCAGAGAATTCTGATGACGCATCAATATGTCAAAAAGTCCTTGGAAAGAAATTGAAATACGTGAACGGTCTTGGTACCCGGCCTTTGAAATCACTACGCATGCATAACTTTGAATTGGAGAACAAAAAGTTACAAACAAATGTCATAGATTTGAAAATCCTAATTCAAGATCTTGAATCAGAGATGGATGCAATGCAGGCCGCCTTACTGTAAGAGAAAGACGTTTCTCCCTTAGATCTTCTTCCATTCGAATCAACTTGCATGATGACAAGTATTGATTTTATCATTTTATTTGTGATGAGAAAACAAGTTTAAACTCATATCTTACATATGAAGTATTATTTGCTTTTGAGCTTCATTGTGATATGAACAGTAGCACATTTATATTTTGGATATAATACAATATCTTTTAGTTATGTGTATTTACTTATTTTTCTTTTTCTTTATTTTATTATCTAATATAATTTGCATGGAAATATTTTTTGTGGAAACACTATTATTATGAATTCGTCTTTTTTTGCAATCAAAGTAGTATTCTTTTGCAACGAAAAAATAAGTTGCAAAAGTATTTCAGTAAGATATAATTACTATTACCAAGAAATTTAATCCATCGCAAAATATCTTCTGCCGCGAAATAAATTTTGTTGAAACCAATCGTTATAAAGGTGATTATTATTTGCAAATGAAAGTGTATTTTTTTTGCAATGAAAAAGAGTGTTACATAAGACTTTTAGCAACAGAAATTTGACATTAAAAAGGGAATTTTAATTCTCTCAAAATATCTTTTACAAGGATTTATTAGTATCTTTTACAACGAAATATTCATTGTAAAAGATTTTTAGTCGAAATATGAGAACTTTTTTGTAACAAAAAAGCTTCTTTTCCAATGAAGAATTTTATTGCAAAATATTTTTAGCAACGATGACCGCATTTCCTTGCAAAAGATATATAGCATGATTGCTAGTGCGAGGAAGGTTGCAAGGAAACAAAATTGTTGCAAAAGGTTGTTTGCAACGAAAATATATCTTTTGCAATAATTGTTTTTCCTTAATAAAAGCCATACTTCTTGTAGTGATTATAAGTCATTTTTAATTAATGAACCCACTATAAATGGTTAAAGTAGTGTAGGACACTCTTTATAAACTTTAAAGAATGCCTAAATGGATTAAACATGAAGTTGTTGAAAATGATTGTTGCGCATTCACTCGAACTCATAATGTTAGAAACTAGAATAAGAATTATTGTTTTCATATAGGTACCTTTAGGAGGTAAAAATCTTATTGGTATCAACATAATCAAAGCCGAATAAGGTAAAAACATGCACAATCACACAAGAACAGGATGCATGTGCTTCAAAATGTGCCTATGTCCATGGGTGTTGCTTCTCTCTTTATTAGTTTTCTCTTGACTACAAAGATTACAAGACCCTTTTTCCTAGAGTGAAGGTTGCATTTATAGAGAATAAAAAGAGGTTGATCTATGTGGGACTCCATGACCTTAGAGAGTTATCTAAACTTGATCAAATGTCTCTAATCTCGATATTTTTATTGATCGACCTCAACCCTTTATCCTCCTAAAGTGAGATCTTGGAAAGATTACTAGATGCATGTCTCTTCCTTGAGTAGGATCGAATAAGCCCCCATAATTGACCCAAAATCTTTAAAGTTAGTCATGGGCACAGGGGCTTGATCGCTCCTCAAATTGTATCATAATTATGGTTTTCGATAATGCCTTATTGTCTATAGGAGCTGTGATCAGAGGGTATTGACACTTGTATTGGTATTTGAAAATCTTTCTCTTCTGCCTGTTATATTGGAGGGAAGATGTAAGTAAATTTCCCTAGCTTTTTAAGCATACATTGGTAAATGTGCTTTAATTAACCCAAATGGCGGTATCGTGTGCCATCTTTTAATTGGGGGCATGCCTACAATTATGGAATGTGACTCGTAATTTTTTCCACACCAATAACTCTATTTACTTCATCAGTTGAACTTGTTTTCTTCACATTATTCAAGTTTGCACTAGATGTCCATAAGTATACACTTTCTCTTGTTTTTCATTTTCAGCAAATTTCTTTCTTAAGCATCCATTTTTCTTTAGCGACACTTCATTAATTCTCTGTGAAGATGATCAACACCATAAATGAAAACAACATAGAGGAGTTCAAGAACTGTTATATTCCCGAGTGGGTGATGATTGAGCTATGGGAAGACCCTCTTTACTATTATAACATTGAAGTAGGACATTGAGTTTTCTCTTAATTTGTTACAAAGGTTGGCATCACCTTCCCCAAATCAACTTATTTCTTGAGTTTTATTAGTTTTTTGATGTGGTCCCTACCTAATGTTTTCAGAAAACTTAGAGAATGATAAATGTCATCCACAAAATAAATAAACTATATGGGACTAATCTTAGAATACCTAAAATTCGCTATATCTACATGTAAGTTAAGTTTGTCGAGGGCATTTACTACTTGAAAGTAAGGAAGTATGAGAGGATCCTGATGGTAAATCTATCAGATTTCAATAAATATTGTTGGTCACATGGTTTAATTATGAAATATTGCGAGAACCCTCCCGTCCCAAAAGGCGGTGAACCCTATAGGGGGCATTTGTCCTGCAAGGTGTCATGAGATAGGTATAACTTGAATATGATACGTCTTCCCTTATTTCTTTGCCTTTTATTTTTTAGATATTATGGTTCTTAGTTGTGCAGATCGTTGCAAGAAGAAAGAACCTAATACTAGAGACGTAACTTCGTATAACTGAAGAATGTTTGGTTGCTTAAGAGACCTTTGACTACTGTTCAACACTGAAGGTCAGCTCACTATTGTTATTTTATACCTCCACCACCACATCCTGCGTCGCTCGACCAGTTGATGAGGAACCGGAATTCCTTGAGGGGCTTGGAAAGAAAGATTATGCATCTGTGATCACATCCGACTTCTGTGAGTTCCTCGACATTTTTTCCATCCCAACATTCGTCCCCATGACCTCTCAAAAAGGAATGTCTCTAAGGAGAAAAAGAATTAAATTTGATGGAGGAGGCCCTTGCCCCCATTTCACCAACCATATAGTTTTCCAAGAGGAAGGAGGTTAGGGGACCATCTGACCCAGTTAACTTAGGGGATTCCCCTATTAAGACGTAAGCTCGGCCTGTGAAGAATGGAAAGACTAATGTTGATCTTTCAATATGTTTTCTCACCCAAAAGAAGTTGGATTCCCCTAACAAGTGGAAGGGACCTATTGAATGGTCAATGAACAGGAAAATAGAATTGGCTCTTAGTTTGTTTAGGGGAGCTTGTCTCCCTACTGACAAAGCCGTAGTCAGAAGCTTGTCTACTGACAAGCTTGTCTACCATGCTGTCTAATCTCTCTGCTTAGTATATGTAGATATAAATTTAATCGAGTTCTTGTTACTTTAAATTTTTTCTTATAATAATTGCTTCTATTCTTCTTTGATCTGTAATTTTTAATAGACTTCATCAATCTCCTTGATATGAATGTCAATCAAGTGAAGGAAAATGTTGATCTAGGGAAGGGATTGGAGGAGGAACAAGAAGCTTTCCGTGTTTCCTAAAAAAAGTCTACAGAGAACGAAAATGTACTTAAGTCAATGGAATTGAATATCACCACTCATAGGTTGAAGGTTGAGCAGTTAGAATAGGCTACCGAGGAATCCGCCTAGTCTTTGGCAACTGCGTTAGAGGCTAACCACAGTGTCTTCGACAAAGGTTAAGACAAGTACTTTTCCCTTGCCGAAAAATAACTAAACTTTATTCGTAAGTTTTTATTTAAAAAGGGCTAGGATGAGTATTTGGCAAAGGTCGGGGCTCTATCTGAGTATGAGCTATTTTCTGAGCACATGTCTAACACTCCTCATAATGTAGAGGAAGACGGCGAGGAAGAGGTCTTCAAATAACAAATGGAGTCCACTGATCAAGACAAGACTCTCGTCTATCTAGACAGGGTGGTATTAGAGAAGGAGGCTTCTACTATGTAGATTAGTTTAGGTCCTTCTTATATTTTGATTCCTTATCTCTTCTTTTGTACTCTCTTGTACGGGCTTACCCTAATTTTCAATGAGTGAAATGATATAATATTTTTGGATTCATCTTGTCTTGCTCGACTATTATTTCCAATTTTCTTGTTTACCTTTAATTTTTTAATGCCTTTTTTTTCCTTTTGTAGTCTGATAATAAATAGTCCTTGGTTCTAATTGTTCAATAAAATAGTGACTTAGACTTTATTATTAGTGAGGACATCTCTGAGGGAGCATGGGCATCCTTTGTTATTATTCGCCAAGCACTGTAAAGGATAACGAGTGTTTTTGACGACATGATGAGTGTCGTCATTAGTCTTCAAGCTGAACTTGGGGAAGTCTGGAACATTGATGCTCTTTTACAAACGGATAATGTCTCACTAAGGCAGTAGTTCGATAAGTCTGAGGATGCCTTCAAGTAGAATAAAGTGATCAGATATTGTCTACACCAAAGGATCATAAAACTCAAACACCGGTTAAAGAAGGGTCCTCGTACAGTATGGGATACTAGCTATGATGAGGTTTGGGTGGACATTACACTTCATCTGGTTGAAGACAAGTAGGTATCCTACAAGCATGGCTGGCTAAATGCATTGGTTTTCTGCATAATCCTGAAGAATTCCTAGATCTAGTATTGATATCAGGTAGGTTCTACATTTACCGTGTCGCCTCCCCTTAGAGTTAAGAGTTATAGATTACACCTGACGCAATTCCAATTTAACTGATGAAGAACTATCTTGTCGACCACGATAGCGATAATGAGTTTCGATCTAGCCCTAATAATGGTTTTTGATTTTCCATAATCGAGCTGGTGACTCGCAAAAGATTTTAGTCGCTTTGATTTTGTAATCTTGTACTTTATTAACTTGTATTTAGGCCATCTTTGGCTACTTTTGTTATTAAGTGAATGTTATTAATTGAATTATAACTTAATTTCGTGTTCGCATATTCCCACTTTTTATGTCAGCATGTATTTTTGTTAGTCTTACCTTTTAGGATAGCATCATCACACTTCCTTAGTCCTATAACCAAACTATGGGTAAAATACAACTCGTTATTAGGCCATCCCCCTATTCAGGTTTTTAGTCAACCAAGGTCAGAGCACTTAGTGACCAGGGATCCCTCGTAGGTCTTTTTCTTTCCTAGGCAATTCATGATATTTTCATATTTTTCTAGTGATAAAAACATGTAACCTTAAAACATGGCTAAGTGTAATCGTAATAAGGTATTAATATGATAATCATAACTTGATCGAAGAAATTCAGACAAATTTTCAGTGATGATGGCCTTGCTATAATGATAATCATAATTTGATTTAGGCAATTTTTCATGATGTTGGCCTACCATTTGAAACAATAATAAAGTTAATTGCATTAATTGAACTTTGAACATCCAAGAAGTTGGAATGACAAATTAAAACTTGCATAAAGCTAAACAGTAAAAAAAAATTCACAAATAAAATTTCCTAACGTTGGTAGCATTTCAAGCACTAGGTATCTCCCTACCCTCAATTATTTCCAGATGGTATGCTCATTGGAGATCCTCCCCACTGACTTTGAAAGGACCTTCCTAGTTGGGTTCCATTTTGTCATTAAGTTGCTTCCTCGCAGTGCTGATGACCTTCCTGTGCACATAATATCCAACCTAAAACTTCCTCGGATTGATGTCTTTGTTGTATTTCTTTGATAACTGTTATTGGTAGGACATTATCTTGATCAAATATTGTTCTCTTCTCTCCTCAGTCAGGTTGAGCTTAGTCCTTATGATTTCCTCGTTCATGTGCTAATCGGTAACACATGTCTTGCTTGTAAAAAATACAGATTAAAATGGTATTATGGATCCCATTATATAAGATAAGGTCAATAACAATTCCCCAATCGACCTCCTGGGCATTTTTTGGTATGCCCAGAGGACGTAGGGAAGATCCTCCACCATATCACCCTTTTTTTTTCAATATCTTCTTTATTCCGTCGAGTATTGTCTTGTTGTAAGCCTCATCTTGTCCATTGCTTTGTGGATAGGCCACTAAACTAAAGTAGTGTTTCATATCATGGATGTTATATGAGTCATTGAATGATTCGCTCTCAAATTGTGTTCTATTATCGGTGATAAGTGTCCCCAGTACACTAAAATGGGTTAAAGATTTTCGCCAGATGAATCGAATCATGTCGGTATCCCTTATGTTCACTAGAGTTCCTATTTCTATCCATTTAGTGAAGTAATTTATTCTGATTAGGAAATACCCATGAAATCTAGGCTCTATAAGTAGGGGCCTATGATGTCTAAGCCCCATTACATGAAAGTCCATGGGTTGTGTAACACCTTGTGAAATCTAACAAGCTAGGTGGCCAGCCGCCACCGCCAAACTACATCGGGTGTCACTAAATAAATAATCACTCTTAGCATGTGACAAATATGAGACATATAACATTCAATCCACAAGATAATAATTAAATTGATTAAATAATAATAAATCATTCATACAATAATATATCCATCACCATGCTAATATCCAAATTAAAACCAATCTCCAATGAATATGTATTCGAATAAAATGATCCAAATATAAATGTCCGGAGAAAAATCGTAAACAACTGTGGAACCGAATGACCCACTAAATCCATAAATAGAGTCTCATAATAAATACGATGGATAGAAAAATAATCTAAACTAGTAACCATCTAAAATAAACTCCACATGCACCTCCAAAAATTCTCCAATACTCTCTTGCATCTACTCCAGCGCTAAACCTAAAATGTTAGTTAACGCAATGGGTCAGAGCCCATCACATGAATACAAGTTACTCTCCCCAATTAGGTTCTGTGAACCCAGATAGTAGCATTATACATAATAGAATATTTTAAATTAAACGAGATAATTATTAACGTGTGAATAAACATAAACTACTAATATCTACCATACAGTTGATACACCCTAAATCATAAGTCCCAAACATTACATTAGCATTATTATTTACAATTTCATCAGTATCCTTACTTAATTTAAGTAACCAATTATTTTAATTCATGCGACACCAATATGGACAGTCGACCCCTTTTCGGTCCTGCACACACTCTCGTCATGCTTAAAGTTCTATAAATCACACCCATTCCCCTCACTATAGTCAGTCAACCCGAATTTAGTCAGTCCTGCACATACTCGTGAGTTTCCATGCACAACATGTCACTATAGCCAGTCGACTCGTTTAACTGTCAGCCCGCACATACTCGGGACGCTAACACACACCCACGTCGTTATAGCCAGTCGACCCGTTTAACTGTCAGCCCTGCACATACTCGCGCCCCAAATTCATTTTAATACTTATTTATTACCTTAGGTATTAATTCTCAACTTCTCATTGCTTATTATCTCACTTTCTCATTATCTTATTTTATCCCCCGCCCTATTATAGAGTAGAATACCTCAAGTCTACCCCTAGTCCCATACTTAGAGCTCTCCAAAATACAAACACGTCATATCCAATTTTGTAGGATGAATTTCTATCATTTATCTCTTCCTCGTCTCGCACCTAGGCTATCCAAATCAACTGAACAACACCAAAATGAGCCCCACCTCAGAATATCCCATCCGTAAAAATTTACACTAACTAGCCCCATACCTAGAAAGTGTTAACCACAACTAAGGCATACCCACTATTCTACAAATTTCTCATGCGGTCACAATTTACTTTAATTTAATTCGTTCAATATGTCGTCCTAAATAACACAATTTATTTTATTTAACAATTATAATTTCAACATCATGTGAATTTAAGAATCACACAATAATAATTTACTTTGATCATACCTACATAATTTTGTATGATTTCACAAGTCTCGTTTTCATTTAAATAGCACTCCTATGATTTTCTACATGCAAACCTATTCCTATAATGATAAAATCAAATCTCTATCCTAAGCAAACAAGGGTTATGAGTCTTAATTCAGATTAAAATTTTTCACAAAAACAGTCCCAAATTAGATTTCACTTTCCTAATTATGGTTGCTAATTTATTTTAAGAAAAATATGTGAATTAAGGTTTATGCCACATTTAAAACGCATAATACTAAAGAGAGAGAATAGAAGTATTCATGCCTGTAGAAAAGTTGGTTGAAAATTCTAATTAGATGGTTGCATTCCTCTCAAAAAATCAATAAAGACTCGTTCTTGAATGATCTTGAGAAACACGATTTGAGCCTTTAAAACTTGGATTGAAAGTTATGTTTAATGGGTTTAAGTTTTGTAGATGACAGAGAAGGAAATTAAGGGAGGCTACTAATTTTTTAGAAGGCTAAAATGTATTTTAAAAGTCTTAAACTCATCACTTTATGTTTATATACCAAAAAGAATTTGAGTCCTAATCAAACACAAACACTAAAAAAAACATTTCGGACGATAGAATATTTTTATTTTTTTTTCTCCTTAGATTGAATCCTCCACTGATTTTTATACAAAAAAATTTTAATTTTTAAATTTTAATCCCGATTTAAATTCCCTTAAAATATTATTTTTATATATAAATGACAACCTTTTTACATACCAAAATTAATTAGATTCCAAAAATATTTTTTTTTCGAAATTTAATTTTAAAAAAAATTATGTTTTAAAAACACGTGGGGTTACATATTTCCCCACTAGCACAGGTATTTCGTCCTCGAAATTCGACTAAGTGTAAATGCAAAAAAAAAAATAAGGCTCACATATGCCTACTCGTAGATTGCTACAATTGGGCGCTCATACACCCAATCCCACACGCACTTACCTCACGAACATAAGATACAATATATATCCTAATTATGTATCCTAACTCTCTCTCTCTCTCTCTCTCTCTCTCTCTATATATATATATATATATATATATATATATATATATATATATATATACACACACGCATAACTATGAAAATAATGGCGTACCACCCTTTCCAACAAATCGACACTCGATTATCTCTCCAAAGTCATCGCAAGACTTGAGTTCTCAAATAAAATTTCATCACCAAATTAATTTTTACGATAGCTAACGTCGGAACTAACGAATCTTAAAAATAAATATCGTCTCCAAAATTAATTTAATCATACTCATCAAGATTACTAGTCCTAACCTCAATGAATAACCCATCCTTACCAAAAACTCCCTATCTCCAAACAAGCACCGCTAACATGTATACTATACCCAATACCTTAAGGAGTACTAATCAACAAAGAGGATCAAAGATCGTTAATGCGAAAGTTAAGCGAACTCATAACCTACGAGACCTAAGATCATGATCTAATACCATCTAAGAAAAATATGTGATTAAATGTTTAGGCAATATTTAAAACGCATAAAACTAAAGAGAAATAATAGAAGTATTCATGCAGCTATAAATGATCCAACTATAAATGTCTGAAGATAAATAGTAAACAAATGTGGAACCGAATGGCCCACAAAATCCATAAATAGAGTCTCATAACAAATAGGACGGAAAGAAAAATAATCTAAACTACTAAGCATCTAAAATAAACTCTAGTTTCACCTCCAAAAATTCTCGAATACTCCCCTGCAGCTACTCCAGAGCTAAATTTGAAATGTTAGTCAATGCAGTGGGTAAGAGTCGACCGCATGAATACAAGATACTATCCCCAATTAGGGTCCGTGAACCCAGACTGTAGCATTATACATAATAAATAGAACAATAGAATAATTTAAATTCAAAGCGATAATTATTAACGCGCGAATATACGTAAACAACTACTATCTACCATATAGTTGATCCACCCTAAAGTGTAAGTCCATAATATTCTATTAGAATTATTATTTACAATTTCATCAGTATCTTTACTTAATTTAATGAACCAATTATTTTTATCATGCGACATCCAAATGGCCAGTTGATCCCTTTATGGTCCTGCACACACTCTCAGCACGCTTAAAGTTCTACACATCACACACATTACGTTCACTATAGCTAGTCAACCCGGATTCTGGTAGTTCTGCACATACTTGTGAGGTTCCATGCATAACTCGTCACTATAACTAGTCGTCCCATTTAATTGTCAGCCCCCACATACTCGTGACACCAACACACACACACACACACACACACACACGTCGCTATAGCCAGTGGACCCGTTTAACTGTCAGCCCTGCACAAACTCACGCCGCATTAATTCTCAATTTCTCATTGCTTATTATATCACTTTCTCATTATCTTATTTTAGAACCACCCTATTATAGAGCATAATACCTCAAGTCAATCCCTAATCTCATACATAAAGGTCTTCAAAACACAAACACGTCCTATCTTATTTTGCAGGATGAATTTATATTATTTATCTATTTTTCTTCTCGCCCCTAGGTTATCCAAATCAATAGATTGACACCAAAATCATCCCCACCCAGGAATATTCCATCCATAAAAATCTACACTATACCCACTATTCTAAAATTTTGTCATGTGGTCACAATTTACTTTAATTTAATTCGTTCAATACATCGTCGTAATTAATACAATTTAGTTTATTTAACAATTATAATTTCAACATCATGCGAATTTAAGGATCACACAATAACAATTTACTTTGATTATACCTACATAATTTCGTATGATTTCACAAGTCTCTTTTTCATTTCAATAGCACCATTATGATTTTCTACATGCAAACCTACCCCCATAATGACAAAATCAATACCCTTTCTAAGCACACGGAGGTTATGAGTTTTAATTGAGATTAATATTTTTTCATAAAAATGGTCCCAAATTAGATTTCACTTTTCCTAATTATGGTTGCTAATTTATTTTAAGAAAAAACATGTGAATTAAGGCTTAGGCAACATTCAAAACACATAATACTAAAGAGAGATAATTGATGTATTCATGCCGATAAAAAATTCTATTGAAAATTCTAATTAGATGGTTGCAATCCTCTCGAAAAATCAATAAAGACTCGTTCTTGAATGATCTTGAGAAAACACGGTATGAGCCTTTAAAACTTGGGTTGAAAGTTATATTCAATGGGGTTTAGGTTTTGTAGATGAAAGAGAAGAAAATTATGGGAGGCTAATGATTTTTGAGAAGGTTAAAATGTAATTTCAAAGTCTGAAACTCGTCACTTTATGTTTTTATACAAAAAAGAATTTGAGTCCTAATCAAACACAAACACTAAAAAAACATTCCAGACGATCAGACCGTTGAAATTGGCTGAAATTTTAATATATTGTAGGTGAAGGTGAAACAAAGCTACATAAAAAATTTCCGCTCGATAAGATAGTGGAATATATTTTTTTTTCTCCTTAGATCGAATCCTCCACCGATTTTTATACAAAATAATTATAATTTTCAAATTTTAATCCCGATCTAAATTCCTTTAAAATTTTATTTATATATATAAATGCCAACCTTTTTAATACCAAAATTAAATAGATTCCAAAAATATTTTTTTCAAAATTTAATTTAAAAAATATTTTATGTTTCAAAAACACAGGGGGTTACATACTTCCCCACTAGCACATGAATTCCGTCCTCAAAATTCTACTAAGTGTTAACACACAAAAATAAAATAAGCCTCACATATGCCTACCCGTAGAATGTCACAATTGGGCACCCATACACCTAATCCCACACACACTTACCCCACGAACAAAAGATATAATATATATCCTAACTAACTAACTAACTAACTAACTATATATATGTATTATATATATATATATATATATATATATATATATATATATATATATATATATATATATATATATATATATATATATATATATATATATATATATACGCATAACTATGAAAATAACGGTGTACCACGCTTCCCTACGAATCACTACTTGATTCTCTCTCCAAAGTCATCACAAGACTTAAGTTATAAAATCAAATTTCTTCACCAAATTAATACTTACGACAGCTAACGTCGGCACTAACGAATCTTCAAAATAAATCTCGTCTCCAAAATCAATTTAATCATCCTCATATCAAGATTACTATTACTAACCTCAATGCCTACCACATCCTTAATGAAAACTCCCTATCTCCAAAGAAACACCGCTATCATGTAAACTATACCCAATACATTAAGGAGTACTAATTAACAAAGGGGATCAAAGATCATTAATATGGAAGCTAAACGAACTCACAACTTACTAGACCTAAGATCATGCTCTAATACTATCAAGAAAAATATGTAATTAAATGTTTAGACGATATTTAAAACGCATAATACTAAAGAGAAAGAATATAAGTATTCATTCAACTATAAATGATGCAACTATAAATGTCTGAAGAAAAAACGTAAATAACCGTGGAACCGAATGGCCCACCAAATCCATAAATAAAGTCTCATAAGAAATAGGACATAAAGGAAAATAATCTAAACTACTAAGCATATAAAATAAACTCCAGCTAGACTTCAAAAATTCTCCAAAACTTATATGTAGCTACTGCAACATTAAACTTGAAATGTTAGTCAACGCAATAGGTCACAGCCCACCGTATGAATACAAGATACTCCCCCCAATTAGGGTCCGTGAACCCAGACAGTAGCATTATACATAATAAATAGCACAATAGAATAATTTAAATTAAACACCATAATTATTAACGTGCGAATAAATGTAAACTACTACTGTCTACCATAGATCTGATCCACCCTAAATTGTAAGTCCCAAATATTCCATTAGCATTATTATTTACAATTTCATGAGTATCTTTACTTAATTTAATTAACCAATTATTTTAACCATGCGACACCCATATGGCCAGTCGATCCCTTTTCAGCTTTGCACACACTATCGGCACGCTTAAGGTTCTACACATCACACCTATTACCCTCACTATAGCCAGTCAAATTGGATTCTGTTAGTTCTGCACATACTCGTGAGCTTCCACGCACAACACGTAACTATTTCTAGTCGACCCGTTTAACTGTTAGCCTGTACATACTCATTACGCTAACACACACTCACGTCACAATAGTCAGTTGGTTCGTTTAACTGTCAGCCCTGCACATACTCGCGCCGTAAATTTATTTTAATACCATTTTTTTATCTTAGGTATTAATTCGCAATTTCTCATTTCTCATTATATCACTTACTCATTATCTTATTTTATCCCCACCCTATTATAGAGCATAATACCTCAAGTCTATCCATGATCCCATACCTAGAGGTCTTCAAAACACAAACACGTCCTATCCTATTTTGTAGGATGAATTTCTATCATTTATCTCTTCCTCGTCTCATGCCTAGGCTATCCAAATCAACGGAACGACACCAAGATAAGCCTCATCCCAGAATATTCCATCCGTAAAAATCTACACTAACTAGTCCCATACCTAGAAAGTGTTAAACGCAACTAAGGCATACCCACTATTCTACAAATTTCTCATGTCGTCATAATTTAGTTTAAATTACTTCGTTCAATACATCGTTATAATTAACACAATTTATTTTATTCAACAATTATAATTTCAACATCATGTGAATTTAAGGACCACACAATAATAATTTACTTTGATCATGCCTACATAATTTCGTATGATTTCACAAGTCTCTTTTTCATTTAAATAGCACTACTATGATTCTTAACATGCAAACCTACTTCCATAATGATAAATCCAAATCTCTATCCTAAGCAAACAAGGGTTATGAGTCGTAATTTAGATTAAGATTTTTCATAAAAATAGTCCCAAATTAGATTTCACTTTTCCTAATTATGGTTGCTAATTTATTTTAATAAAAACATGTGAATTAATGTTTAGGCGACATTTAAAATGCATAACACTAAAGACAGAGAGTCTAAGTATTCATAACTATAGAAAAGTTGGTTGAAAATTCTAACTAGATGGTTGTATTCCTCTAGAAAAATCAATAAAAGCTCGTTCTTGAATGATCTTGAGAAAACACAGTTTGAGCCTTTAAAACTTGGGTTGAATATTATATTCAATGGGGTTTAGGTTTTGTAGATGAGAGAGAAGAAAATTATGGGAGGCTACTAATTTTTGAGAAGGCTAAAATATATTTTAAAAGTCTTAAACTCGTCACTTTATGTTTATATACCAAAAAGAATTTGAGTCATAATCAAACACAAACACTAAAAAAAATATTTCAGACGATTGGGAAGTTGGAATTGGCTAAAATATTAATATATTGTAAGTGAAGGTGAAGCAAAGCTGCATAAAAAATTTCAGCACGATGGGACGATTGAAGATTTTTTTTTTCATCTTAGATTGAGTCCTCCCCCGATTTTTATACAAAAAAAATTATAATTTTCAAATTTTACTCCCGATTTAAATTCCCTTAAAATCTTATTTTTATATATAAATACCAACCTTTTTACATAACAAAATTAAATAGATTCCAAAAATAATTTTTTTCAAAATTTAATTTGAAAAAAAAATTAAGTTTTAAAAACATGGGGGGTTACATACATCCCCACTAGCACATGAATTTCATCCTCGAAATTCGAATAAGTGCAAACACGCAAAAATAAAATAAGGCTTACATATGCCTGCCCGTAGAATGTCATAATTGGGCGCCCATACACCCAATCCCACACGCACTTACCCCACGAATAAAAGATACGATATATATATATATATATATATATATATATAATGGCGTACCACGCTTCCCTACGAATCACCACTTGATTCTCTCTCCAAAGTCATCGCAAGACTTAAGTTCTCAAATCAAATTTTATCACCAAATTAATACTTACGATAGCTAACGTCGGCACTAACGAATCTTCAAAATAAATCTCGTCTCCAAAATCAATTTAATCATCCTCATATCAAGTGTACAAGTCCTAACCTCAATGCCTACCACATCCTTAATAGAAACTCCCTATCTCCAAAGAAAACCGCTAACATGTATACTATACCCAATACCATAAGGAATACTAATCAACAAAGGGGATAAATAATATTTAATGCGAAAGCTAAACGAACTTACAACTTACAAGACCTAAGATCGTGCTCTATTACCATCGAAGAAAAATTTGTAATTAAATGTTTAGGCAATATTTAAAACACATAACACTAAAGAGAAAGAATATAAGTATTCATGCAACTATAAATGTCTGAACAAAAACCGTGAACAACTGTGGAATCGAATGGCCCACTAAATCCATAAATAGAGTCTCCTAACAAATAGGACGAAAAGGAAAATAATCTAAACTACTAAGCATCTAAAATAAACTCCAGGTGCACCTTCGAAAATTCTCCAACACTCCCCTACAACTACTCCAGCGCTAAACTTAAAACGTTAGTCAACGCAATGGGTTAGAGCCCACCGCATTGAACCCTCTAGCACACCCTTGATGGAGCCCGTACAAATTTGTCAAAAGGGTAGGTCAGCTAAGGGGAAAAGTCTGTTGATATATTTATGAAATGAACCCCTTATGCTTGTGAGCAAGATGTACCATCCACAACGAAACTTAAAAAAGTCTTCGCAAACAAGACCCCGTTGAGGGGCGTGAAACAGGATACATGGTCTTGGGAGAAGAAGATGTATATGGAGGACGTTCTTAAGTTCTTTCAATCATTTATGGACGATATATATGATGTAAAATCGGATGGGAATTGTGGATATAGGTCTATTTCCAGAGGTGCAGGGCGATGGGGATGGACTAGAACATTCTTATGCTATTCGTAGTGGTTTGTTGTATGAACTACAAAAGGACAAGACGTTTTGGGATACCATTATGACCTCATTTGATATTGATGAGTATGAGAGGATATTAGGCTAGTTTAAACACTCATGCACAAGCGAGCATTGGCTTATAATGATAGAATTTAGCTACCTTGCGGTGAATGCACTTAAGCTAATGGTTGTGTTGATATCCAAATTTCAATGCTTAACTTTTGTTCCATTTGACATTGGGCCAAAATATACTATGGAAGATAATTGCATCATATATATCCTCAATGTATCAAATATTCATTCGGTGAGTTTGAAATGCATAAAAATTTTCCCCTACCACCAATTGCCTCTCACTAGAGATTAAGAGCCAGTCAAGATTCCCTTAAGTGGCCTACTTTGTTTAAGTCCCGCTTTCAAACGTTTCAGAATATACAACCCAAAGAAATTGTGATGAAAGATGAACCATGCTTTATATGGTCGGATGAGGACGAGGACTTGACGATGACTTAAATTGGTAAAAGTCTTAGGGATGATTGTAACCTTTTGTAATTATCAGGTTTGGAAATTTTAGTTATTTGTAAATTGGTTATGGGAGAAAGTCTTGGGAATGATTGTAAATTTTTGCAATCATTGATTATATGTAAATGGATTGTAACTTTTTGTATCTTTTTGCAATCATTGATTATAACTTTTTGTATCTTTTTGCAATAATTAGTATAATATAAATTGGTTATATGTGATAAGCAAGATTATTGTATATATTTTAAAAACAAGACATTTGAAATCTTGGGGTATAATAAGCAACATACGGTCCCTTTAGAGTGCATAGATACATAAACGTTGACACCACATCGTTAATGCACTAGCGACGATGTCACCACTCCGTGAGCAAAATACACGCAGCTAAACCTCACCATAATATCAAACAACACGGTTTGATCTCACTGTACCATTGAGGCAGAGAGTAGGGCTATTTTTCAACCCAACCAACATAGTCTAATGAAACCATGGTAAGCATAACCACGGTGGGGACTAGCCATCACAATATACGCCACGGTGTAGTCTCACTGTCCCATATATACAAAGAGTTGGGATATCTTTCACTACAACTAACATGGTCCAAGGAAACTGAGGCAAGAATAACCACGGTGGGGACTAGCCGTAACATTATAAGCCACGGTGTAGTCTCACCATCTCATATATGCAGAGAGTTAGGCCATTTTTCACCCCAACCCTCACGGTTCAAGGAAACTGTGGAAAGCATAACCACGGTGGGGACTAGACGTAACATTATATGACACAATGTAGCCTCACCATCCCATATATGCAGAGAGTTGGGATATTTTTCACCCTAACTAACGGTTCAAGGAAACCTTGGCAAGCATAACCATGATGGGGACTAGCCGTAACATTATACGACATGGTGTAGTCTCATCGTCCCATATATGCAGAGAGTTAGGTTATTTTTCACCCCAACCAACACGGTCCAAGGAAATCGTGGCAAACATAACCACTGTGGGGACTAGCCGTAGCATTATACACTACGATGTAGTCTCACAATCCCATATATTCAGAGATTCACTGTCCCATATATAAAGAGAGTTGGGATATTTTTTAACCCAACCATCACAGTCCAATGCAACCATGGAAAGCATAACCAAGGTTTGTTCTCACCGTGTGTTTTATGGAACGGTGAGCACTAGCCGTAGTTTCACATGCCACGGTTTGATCTCACCGTATGTTTTATGCAGAAATTTTAAGAATTATTTAACCCAAATAGCACAACCACTAAAGACCGTGGTGATTCATATTACGGTTACACCACACCGTAAGTGGGACACATGTGTTCACACCACACCGTATAACAATTATCCACGACTGGATCCCACAGTACCCTTTTATGCATAATAAAGTATTTATTTATAATGTATAATAATGTAATTTACATTATACTTAATCATGACACTTGTTTACATTGGACCAAGTATTTATTTAAAATTAATCATGGTACTTGTTTACATTAAACAAAGAATAATTATATTCAAACACAATATTGTTTACATTCAAACACATGACATAATTTTTTTTTACATTCAAGCACATAACATAATTTTGTTTACATTCAAGCACATAACATTCAAATACATAACACAATTGTTTCAAAATTGTTCCATCATGTTATAATTCAAAATTGTGATACTTTGTAATCAATTTTTTGTAAAATCGAGTTACATTGAAATTGTCCTAACAAATTGTGTCTATTTTCTCTTTAAACGCTTCTCTGAGGGTTTTTTGCTTGGGGGTCTTTTGCTTGGGGGCTAGATCATGTCGTGCCTTATTCCAAGTTTTTTGATGCACCGATGCCTTTCTCTTTTCTGTATGCGCGTGCATTCCCTTAGCCTCAAGCAGGGCGTCAAGCGCTTCACGCCATAGTTCAAGGACATCCATAACCTCTTGGTCTGAGCCTCCTTTAATAACATCCTAGAGCAGGATAATGGCTACGTCTATCCCCTTGGCCTATTTATAAATTACCATCAAATGTGTTAGACAATTCTTGAACAAAGGAAATCAATTTACGGATAAATTTCAAAATATTTACTATTTTATCTGAGTGCTTTAATTACGACTTGCGGATTCTATACTCGAGATTTTGAATGTATGGATGGGATCTTTCTAAGTACCAAGACATATACCCATCAACACATTCCCAAGGCACGGACCTCACCACGGTCGAATGTCTAGCATCGAAAAGAACATGTTCGACCTAGTTAAGTTGATACCATTTCTCGATATCAAACTTTAATCTGTATCGGGCCTGGGTCTTTTCCATTTCCTTTAATAAAGGGCATATTGACAGTCTAGGGATTGTGTGAACTCGGCCATCCTGGAATAGGACCATCTCAGGGTAATGGGGTTCCCCAATGTCATAGCAAATGAGGAGGCCATTGTACCATGAGACCTACTGAAATGGGTAGGCATCACTTTTTTCAGAGTAGGGATCCCATACAACCTAAATGTATTTCCAAATGTTACTACATAAATAAAGAAAATAAATACTGACTTTAAAACAAATAATACTTACGTCTGAATCTTTTAAATCGTTTAAGGTTTCCCTTGGCTTCAGTATATGTGCAAAGGCATCCCCTAACACCATTTGTGCCCCCTATTTGCATATACACAACTCGTTATGCTGAAACTCAAGATTTATAACACCCCTCGCCAAATTGAAGTTACTGTATATCCACGCATGTAGTCAAATAGACATATTAATTAGGAAATTAATATATTACAAAACAAAATTAAAAGTATGTGTTAAATTTAAAGTATGTACCACGAGAAGGGGAAGATATCCGGCCACTTGCTAAATGTTTAACCGCGAGGCAATCCCCAACTGCCAATATAAATGGGCCAATACACCCATCCCCCAAGCATAGTCTTTGCCTTTGTTGACTTTTTGCAAAGACTACAGGTAGTACCCTGGTACTCAGTTGCCCAATATTTTTGGGAACAACAAGAAACCAACCATGAAAAGCAAGTACCCCCTAAAAGCTTGCTTAATCTGCCTCTTTGTGACACCTTCCCCCAGCTTCTTAACCCTCCCCTTGCATAAATTCATTATCTAGTTTAAACGAATGGCATAGACATACTTGCACTCCTACTTAGCCTCCTCCTCAGTACAACCCAGATATTTCGTAAGCCATTCGATTTGGGTCTCCTTCTCCTTGGCTTTCCCCTGATTTGGGTCTCCTTCTCAGGTGATTTAGATGTGGACCGTTGGATTTTATCTTCCGATGAAGAAGACTTATCCCCTGATTAGGCATAAATTCTTCCCATTTATACCCTTAATTTAGAGGCTATTATCGCTCCGCAAAGTGTAATTCGAGTGGATTTATATCATATCATTGCTATTGGCAAGTTTTTAATGAGTACGTCGATTTTCATGTATTTTCCATCTATTTCGCAGGTATTCATTGTTTAGGAAGTACCATCATCCCAATTCGAGTTTTGTACCAAAAGCTTCAAGGAAATACAAGGAGTAAAAGTTCCTGAAAAGATGGAACCGAACCTAAGGGAAGGAAAAAGAACCGATATCCCATCCTGGGAAAGCTCCTGTAAAGCACTACAAAGATGGAACCGAACCGAAGTGGAAGGAAAATGAACCGAACCTATACCTGGAAAACTTCCTGCAAAGCAATGTAAAGATGGAACCTAACCGAAGAAGAGGAAAAACGAATCGATCCTATGCTCGAAGAACTTTCTGTAAAGGCTGTCAAAGATGGAACCGAACCGAACCCCTTAATAGGATCGGTTATATTTTATGAAATTCAAACTTATCCACTTGTAAAATTTGAATCCTCCATGGTTGAAACTCTTAGTATTCGTAGCTTATAAATTGTAAACTCCTCCTAGACATAAGGGGAGGTTTCTGATTCATTAGGGAAGCTTTGCAATCAGTTTAGAGAAGAAGAAAAATAAGAAACCCTAGTTTGCTTAGAGTTTTGCAATTCAAGTAATACCACTCTGATTCTTGTTTTAATTATTGCAGTAGTTACTTTTCTAATAGAAATTTCATCACTCTTCATCATCATTCAGTAGTAAAAATGTTTTCTTTCATTCCAATTCTTCCAGTTTTCCTATGTCTGGCTAAGTTTTCAAGGGTTGGGGTGCATAAACCCCACCCGATGTCATTCACAATAGTGGAAATAGATGTCGGAATTAGAACCTTGGATGAATTGTATCTTAGTTCATACGATACTACTTTATTTTAGTCTTTTCTTGCATACTTTGAGGGCTACGATCCCTCATATGTGTAATAATTAGGAGAAATAAAGACCGAATTTTAATTCAACCTTTGCTTACGTACTGTGCAGGCTACGATCATATATGTAATACTTAGGAGTATTAAAGAGTCGGATTCATTTAAAGCTTTAATTCTGAATCTAGTATCTTACGAAGTGAATTATTAGGGTGTGGGGGATTGTAATCCAACCTATCTTTCTCCATTCATATTTCAAAATTTTAGTCAAATCGTTCTTAATTCTGCATTAGAGTAATTGCATCGCATTCTTTTTCACGATTTCATTAGTTAATCATTTTCAAAAGTGCATATAGTTGTAGTTATTTTTCAAATCATATCACCTTTTCCTTTTCTTTGGAGTCAAAGTTAGGTTTCCTTCGTCTGTCCAACGTCGTTACGACTCCACTCGTCCTATTTCCCTGAGGATCGATACCCGACTTATCGGATTATTACTTGAGAGACAGGCTTGAACTTGAGCCTAGAGAGTACGTACTTCAGAGACACATTCTTAGTCGCATCAAGTTTTTGGCACCGTTGTCGGGGAACTAGGTAGACTTAGGATTAGATCAAGTCAATCTAAAACTTTGACCAAAAATTTCCAAAAATCCAAAAACATAAAAAAAATTAAAAGCAAAAAAATAATTCTTCATCATCTCTCATAAGCCTATTAATGCAAATTCCTAAACTCACTCTAACTCCCCATAATAGTCCAACCAGCATTCACGATATGAGTACAACCCCGACATCCCTCACACTCCAAACGTTCCACAATTCTGGGTTCCATTTCCCACGCCTACACACTCAATTGCAAGTAACACTCTGACATCCCTCTTAGGACACACCACAGAGCATGCTCCGAGTATACCAAGTGAGGATACAGAGTCATCAAGTGAGAGAGCCATGTCACAGCACGGTAGTGTAGTCGTCGATGATGAAGAGATCCCATACCGCCTTTGAGAGAAATCTTATATCGCGAGCGAACTGTCACTCCGGGATGCATTTTACTTCCGTATAATGTAGGGAAATTTTGCTTTAGGAATGGTATGATCCAGATACTTCCCAACTACCATGTAATGGAGTAAGAAAAACGATATCTCCACATTCGAGAATTTGAGGAGGCGTGTGATACCCTTAGCGATCAGACTTGCACAAAAGATGTGATCCGTCTCAAACTCTTCCCATTCTCACTAAAGGACAAGGATAAAACCTGGCTATGGTCTTTACCTCCAAACTCGATTGCATCATGGAACGATTTGCAATCTAAATTTCTCAAGAAATTCTTTCCTACACATCGAACGAACTCCATCAAGGCTCAAATTCAAACCTTCCTACAATTAGAAAATGAGTCGTTCGATCGATGTTACGAGCATTTTAATGAGTTAATTACTTCGTGCCCTCATCACGGACTTGATAAACTGCAAATAATTTCCTTCTCCCATAATGGGCTAAGTATAAATTCCAAACAACTCGTTGAAACCATGTGTGATGGTCCCTTTATGGACCTAGATGCTAACGATGCTGAAAATTATGTGTGATGCTAGCGATTATGCAATATGGGATATTTTAAGCTTATGTGTGATGCCAGTGATTACGCGATAGGGGCTATTTTGGTCCAAAGAAAAGACAATAAGGCTCATGTCATCTACTACGCTAGTCGGACCCTTACCGGACCTCAACTAAATTACTCCACCACGGAGAAGGAGTTGCTAGCGTTAGTATTCGTGCTCGATAAATTTCGGTCCTATCTTATCTGTTCTCCCATCACTTGCTTCACCGACCACGCGATGTTAAAATATCTACTTGCAAAGAAGGATGCAAAGTTGCACCTCATAAGGTAGATCCGACTCCTACAAGAGTTTAATCTGTCCATTAAAGACAAAAAAGGAGTAGAAAAAGTCATTGCGGATCACTTATCCCGACTTTCGTTCGAAGTACCTAGTGATCCTAAACCCATAGACGAATATTTTCCGAATGAGAAACTTTTTGCCACCTCTTCTTTGCCCTGGTTTGCGGACATAGTGAACTATCTTGTCACAGGAGTCGTCCCTCCCGATTGGACACCTTAAGATAAGAAGAGGTTCATCACTTGGTCATGCATATTTTTCTATGATGATCCATTTCTTTTTAAATATTGTGCCGATCAGATCATCCGACGATGCGTACCGGATGATGAAATCCCAAAGGTCATCCAATTATGCCATTCAAAAGCATGTGGAGGTCACTTTTCCTTGAAACAGACAGCAACTAAAATTCTTCAATGCGGTTTGTATTGGCCCATAATATTCCAGGATGTGAGAAATTATTGCAAATCTTACGATAGATGTCAAAGGATGGGAGCAATTACCCAAAAAGACATGACGCCATTAACCTCGATACTCATTATTGAGATCTTTGACTGCTGGGGTATTGACTTCATGGGCTCTTTTACCCCATCTTTTGGTTTCTTATAAATCCTTATTGCGGTAGACTACCTTTCTAAATGGGTGTAAGATATAGCTACCAAGACTAATGACAATAAAGTGGTGATAAAATTCCTATAGGAACACACACTTTCTCGCTTTAGTGCTCTGAAAGTGATAATTAGTGATAATGGCACGCACTTTTGCAATAAGCCATTCGAGAAGCTCATGAGATAGTATGGCATCGTTTACAAGGTTTGAATGACCTATCACCCACAAATGAATGGACAGGCCGAATTGGAAAATCGTGAAATCAATCACATACTAGAGAAGACCGACAATCCAGATCGAAAAGATTGGTCCTTTCGATTGAACGATTCTCTATGGGCCTATCGTACCGCATATAAGAACCGACTCGGAATGTCCCCATTCCTCTTTGTGTATGGAAAGCCTTGTCATCTTCCCATTGAGTTGGAGCACAAAGCATATTGGGCCATTAAGAGATTAAATTACGATATGGACAAAGCCGGTGAAGCTCGCAAGCTTCAACTGAATGAGTTAGAGGAGATACACAACTATGCGTATGAGAACGCCAAGATTTCAAAAGACCGAATGAAACTAGCACATGATAAGATTATATGACGAAAAAAATTTCAACCAGGACAAAAGGTACTCATCTATAACTCCCGGATTCATCTATTTCCGGGTAAATTGTGGTCCTGATGGACTGGTCCATTCGTTGTGAGAAGCGTATTCCCCCACGGGGCGATAAAATTGGAAGATCCAAAAGGGGGGAATGCGTTCAAAGTCAATGTACATCTCCTAAATCTATATGTTGAGGCGTGCGTAAAAGATATCAACACCATCTGGTTATTGGACCCCGTTTACGGGGTCAAATGAGCTTGAGTTAAGAGGTCGTTGCACCCCCAACGCGTATGGGGTGAATTCTTGTGTATAGTAGTTGTGTGTCGATAGAGTAGCTTGAGTCTGTAATTGGTTACGTAAGGTTAGGGATAGGATCACGCGTACCAACACGCACTTCGTGAGGGCATCGAGAAATCCAAGTGGGAGAATAAGTGTCCAGCAATTCAAGGGTGTGCGATTCTAGTCAGCTTGCTAAGTAAGGTGGTTCTGCCTGAGATGGAACCGAACCGAATCCCCTAACCGGATCGGTTCAGTTTTGATATATCGCAAAAAAAAAAAAATTAGAACTGAACCGAATCTCCCCTGAACCGGATCGGTTCGAGTTGTGTGATTTTGGTTCTTCCCGAGGTGACCATTCCTCCCCCTATCCCCTCCTTTCCCTCCATTAATTCCCCCCTATCTCTCCAAACATCCCTTCTCATTTTCCCTCCAAATTTCTTCCCCCCATCCCTCCCCACCACCTATAAAACCCACCTCTACCTTACCATTGCCCTCACACCTCCACTCTATCCTCCCTCTCTACAACCCTATCTCTCTCATTCCCAATATTCCCAGCTTTCCCAATGGCAAATCCCTCTCTTCCCTCGAAATATATGTCCCCTAAGATTCTGCCCAACGACAATGAGGAATACCTCTCCCATATGGAGCACTTATTATACGAATTTTTTTTAGCATGTCCCGCCAACGGTACATTGAGCACGTCGTCAATTGGGATGAACTGTCCCGCTCAGTCGCCAACCTTTTTAGCAGGAGGGGGTGGGTGCAATACCTCCAATAACCCCACCATGTAGTGTGGGTGGATGAAATGCGATCTTTCTATGGCTCTCTCGTCCGCACGGGCGAGTTTGAGTGCCAAGCCTTTATCGACGGCCGCCCCATCTCGTTTTCCTTGGCCATTCTCGCTCGCAAACTTTCTACCAAGGGTATCCCCCACCCAAAAAATCTATGACTACCCAACCAATGCCCCCACCATTCCAAAGAAGTAATGCATCGATCGTCTTGCACCCAACGATATTTGGGAAAGTTTACCTTCTCTGTGAGGCTCCTAAACGATAAGGCGCGCATCACCTTCCATATAGTGTGCGCTAACTTGCATCAAAACACAAATGACTCGGCGATGCGCCCTCGCCAAGCGACCCTCGTGTACCACCTTTTAGACCCAAACTTCACCCTCAATCTGGGCCGCATGCTTTACGCTGATATTCTTTACGCGGATTGGGAGAAAAAAGGTGTGGTGCCACTCCCTTATGCACTCCTCATAACCTCCCTCCTTGCCGACGCTGATATCCAACCACCTCACGCTTTCCCACACCTCCCGAAACCCATTGGGAAGGTGTCAGGCACTCAAAGTACCAAGAAAAGGGCTTCCCTTCGAGCAACCCGGGTGGTGGTTAATTTAGAGGTCGAGGAGGAGATCCATGTTGAAGAGCTCGCGACGGAGGACGTTGAGATGGGCGGGGCTGAAGAAGAAGAATGCGACGAGGACGATGACTCGGACTTTGAGCCCCCGAGTGCGGATTTTGATAGGCGCCTTGCAGCAGTGGAATCCCATTTTGATGGGTTCATCATCCAATACAATCGAAACCGAGCGGCCTATAAAAAGGGATCAAGACGCTACCGAAGGGACACAAGCATGATGCATCAACTCCAAGCCCATCTATACGAGCTCAACTTTAGTGGACTGGCCCCAACTTTCTTCTATGATCCCTATGATCCCAGCGCACTCGATCCCTCAAATTCGCTTCCCCAATGAAGCCCATGTCTGTCATTTTGCTGTTGCGTGTTGTGGTGGTTGTTTAAACGTTGTTGGTTGTGTGTTCTACCCTACCCTTTGTAACACAGTTGTTCAGTTTCTATAAAAAAATCTACATTTCTGTCTCATTTGTTTGTTTTATTTTCTCGCATTTTTAATTCGCTTTGAGTTAGATTTTAGTCCTTTTTGCTTGAGGACAATGCATAAGTCTATGTTAGGGGGGATCACAAGTGCGTCTTTCTAAACTTCACAAATTTTTAAAAATGCCCAGAAATTTCAAAAAAAAATCATAAAATCTTGAAAAATCCAAAAATATTTTTTTCAAAATAAATAAAAATTAGAATTCAAATTTTTCGAAAATATCATTAAAAGTCTATTTAAAGTCTCAAATTGTAAAATCATAATACACGAAGCCGAAATTGACCAAAGATGGAAATTGAGCGAACGTAGGCGACTTAACGAATGAATGTGGAGATTAACAACCCCGGTGAGATTCGAGCCTTTCATTTTTGTGAAATTTATAAATCAATCCGAGATAATTGTTAACTCAAAAGTTCTTTCCAGCTTCTAATAAGTCGTCGAGGATCTCAATCCTTTCACTTTGATCGATTATGGAAAATTTGGGTGATATTGCCTTGAAAAATGTGCCAAAATAGATCTCTAAACTTAATTCATCTTGAAACTCATATGGTAACGCAATTAGTATTTTGAACAATGAATTAGGTCCTCGTTTGTCACCCAAAAATATTGGCCAGAAAAAGTAGCGAAAAAAATTTATCCCTTTGTAACCTAAATTGAGCCGAATAAATTCTTCCCTTTTTGTTTGATAACCTGAAAAACTCCAACTGGCCCAGAATTGTGAAAAAGGGATAATCCTAGAAATTAAGTCCGAAAAGTGCAGAAAAAGGGGCAAAAAAAATATCTATGCTCAACAAAAATAGCAAGAAAAGAGAAATGTGAAAACAGAATTTTTCTTAAGAAAAATCTGAAGAAAAAAATGAACAAAAGGCCGGAAAAGCAGAAATGGACATCATAAATGAATTTTTCAATTTCGACATTCCCTACCATTACCATTACCATTCCCAATACACCTTTAACCCGAAAAAGTCCTAACCGAGTCCTCTATGCGAAATTGGTTACCGCGTGGAGAGCAAATACACAAAAAGATAATAATAGAGATAAAAAAATATGAATTAGAGGCAATATTCCCACTTTCTTATAACCGTAATTCGATGATGAGATCCGGTTACCATAAAATTTTCGTCTTTCTACTTGTGTGCGTGAACTTGGTTCTAATATATGTACTCTTACAAATCACGCATATCGAGAGAATAGCCACATTCCGAGTGATTCAATTGTGAGAGCATTCCGTGAGATTTTGAAATCAAAATGAATTTTCGGATAAGTAATGTAATGGTCAGTCGATGAAAATTCGCGGTTAAATTTCCGACTTCACACACGCGCACTATGATTTGAGACTCTTGAACATGAATTGATGATGACTATTTTCTGGAAAAGTTTGAATTATACAATTTTTGCGTATTTTGAGTTTTCTTTAAGTCGAATTTTGTGAGTATATTCTCTGCAAACCCTCACGAGACACAGCTCGTCCTACTAGGGTAACCTAGGGGTTTAAAGGCTTGTTGCATACGCTAAATGCAATCGCTTTCCCGCAAAAGAGGCATTCTATCCCATTTTTGAGTTAGACCATATTTTGATTCTTTTACATTGCTCGGGACGATTAAAGTTCTAAGTTAGGGGGGTTTGATTAGGCATAAATTCTTCCTATTTATCCCCTTAATTTAGAGGCTTTTATCGCCCCGCAAAGTGTAATTCGAGTGGATTTATATCATATCATTACTATTGACAAGTTTCTAATGAGTACGCCGAGTTTCATGTATTTTCCATCTATTTCACAGGTATTCAGTGTTTAGGACAGGACCAGCATCCCAATATGAGTTCCATACCAAAAGCTTTAAGGAAATACAAGGAGGAACAGTTCCTAAAAAGATGGAACCGAACCTAAGGAAAGGAAAAAGAAACGACTCCATCCTAGGAAAGCTCCTGTAAAGCACTACAAAGATGGAACCGAATCGAAGTAAGAAAACGAACCGAAGCTCTGCCTGGAAAACTTCCTGCAAAGCAATGTTAAGATGGAACCGAATCGAAGAAGAGGAAAAACGAATCGATCCTATGCTCGAAGAAGTTTTTTTAAAGGTTGTCAAAGAACCGAACAGAACCGAACCCCTTAATAGGATCGGTTTTGTTTTCGAAATTTTGAACTTATCCACTTGTAAAATTAGAATCCTCCATGGTTGAAACTCTTAGTATTCGTATCTTATAAATTGTAAACTCCTCCTAGACATAAGGGTAGGCTTCTGATTCGTTAAGGAAGCTTTGTAATCAGTTTAGAGAAGAAGAAAAATAAGAAACCCTAGTTTGCTTATAGTTTTGTAATTCAAGTGAAATTACTCTGATTCTTATTTTAATTATTGCAGTAGTTACTTTTATAATAGCAATTTCATCACTTTTCATCCTTAGTTAGTAGTAAAATGTTTTCTTTCATTCCAAACGCGTTTTCTTCCAGTTTTCAAATGTTTGGCTAAGTTTTCAAGGGTTGGGGTGCATAAACCCCACCCGATGTAATTCACAATAGTGGAAATAGATGTCGGAATTAAAACCTTGGATGAATTGTATCGTAGTTTATACGATACTTTTTATATCAGCCTTTGCTTACATACTGTGTGGGCTACGATCCCTCATATGTGTAATACTTAGGAGAAATAAAGACTGAATTTTAATTCAACCTTTGCTTACATACTGTGCGGGCTATGATCCCTCATATATGTAAGACTTAGGAGTATTAAAGAGTCGGATTCATTTAAAGCTTTAATTATGAATCTAGTATCTTACGAAGTGAATTACTAGGGTGTGGGGGATTGTAATCCAACCTATCTTTCTCCATTCATATTTTAAAAGTTTAGTCAAATCGTTCTTAATTCTGCATTAGAGTAATTGCATCACATTGTTTTTCATGATTTCATTAGTTAATCATTTTCAAAAGTGCATATAGTTTTAGTTATTTCGCAAATCAAATTACCTTTTCCTTTTCTTTAGAGTCAATGTTAGGTTTCCTTCGTCTGTCCAACGTCATTACGACTCCGTTCGTCATATTTCCCTGAGGATCGATACCCGACTTATTAGATTATTACTTGAGCGACAAGCTTGCACTTGTTCCTAGAGAGTACGCACTTTAGAAACACATTCTTAGTCGCGTTAAACCCTCTAGCTCTTCTTCCTCTCCTACTTTCTCTCCTTCACCCTTTCCTTCTTCCTCTCTCTCTTCTTATCTTTCTTCCTCTCTTTATGCCTCTCTTTCTTCATCTCTTTGTTCCTCTCTCTCTCTCTCTTACTCTCTTTTGTCCTCTCTCTCTTCTTCTCGTGATTTTTATTCTTCTTTATTTTCCTCTTCCTCTTTATCTCCTTCTTTTACCTCACCCCCTTCCCTAACCCCAAATAAATCACCTACCACCGCCTCAACCACTTGCTCAATTGACTGCAAGGTAGCACCCTCTTCAACAATAAGTAAACCTCCGACCACTTAGTCTACTACTTTATCCAATGAACTCATAGGATAATATCCTTTGCCCGAACTAGTGGCCTCACCAGCACTACTACTACTAAAAGAGGAAGATACTGGTGATCGTACTCCCTTAACTGCCTCCAACATCCTCTTTCGCTCGGATGCGGTAGGAGGATTTTTTTCATCTTACCATTTATATGACCTACATAAGAAATTAACAAATTATATTTTCAAATGAACATCAAATTAATAAGTTCATACCAATGAAGAAACCATAATTGGTGAAAGGGATACATGCAAACATTAAAAATACAATATGGATGGCTGTCAAATAATATGTAAACCCCCTAAAAATGGGTTGCATTACTAAACATATATGAATATATGAAATATGAAATAAATTGGTACATACGGTAAGAATTGGTCGTGATAACCTAAAACACGGTTGTCAATGGCCGTGAAAATAAAACCATGGTAGGAATTGTTCGTGAAAACTAAACCATAATGAGATATGGCCGTAACTAGAAAGTCATGATTGGATTTGACTGTATACTCTTGGCACCTTCGGTCATGGGCAACCGTAGGTGTAGAAAGCAATTTTTTGTTTTCTTTCTTCAAATCAGTAAACCCCAACTTTTCAAATGGGTTAAAAGCTTACTTTTTTTTTAAATGCAACATATTTCTAGTTAGATTAATTAGGGTTATATTTTAATGAGTTTATAATGGATTTTTCATATGTAATTTTCATGATATGGTTTAATACACAAAATAAGAGCACAAAATGAGAACATGACAATAATGGGAGTAAGTTTTAATGGTGTGACATACCAGAAATGAAGCCTGAGGGTAAGTACTAGGGTTTGAGAGAACTTTGAAGTAAGTTGAAATGTTGAAATGTTTGGGAGAGATGTTAGAGAGAGAGAGAGAGAGGGAAAGAGAAAAAGCAAGGTTTAAATTTTCTTGGGTTTTGTGTGTTTTTGGTGTTTTGGACAAATATTGGATACTTATGTGGTGTTTCTAACAAAAGGGTGTTTTGGAGATATTTTGTGGTGTATTTATCAGGACCCTTAAAGGAATTTAAATCCAAATCCAAGACCACCTCATCTAATCACTCTAAAGGACAAAATAGAGAGCTAATAAATACAAGATACAATAGGTATGGGTTTAAAATAATGAACTTATAATCTAAATCTAGATGGATAGTCAAAGTGCCAGTAAGAAAATAATATATATATATATATATATATATATATATATATAAGCTGATGACACTGAAAACCAATCTGCTATAGGGTCTAAGCATTAAATGCAATAGGTCTAGCTTATTTGAACAATAAAGAAACCTATGGCTATGAGGGTTCTCTAGAAAGAAGAAAAAGTTCAACCAACAGTCATAAATGTGATGTTCTATTGTAAAGGAATCCTATGCAAGTGATGGTTTAATAATAGACAAAAGGTTGCCTCAGAGACATTCACAATAGGTCTATGGATCCTAAATCATACACACTCAAAATAGATTTAAAACTAATTTTAAAAACATTAAAACTAATTTTAACAAAACGCATTAATTCACAAAAATTACTTTTGTCAAATAAAATTTATTTTAAAATAGAAAATAATTTTTGTAACAAAATTATTTCAATTTCACTTTAAAACATTATTTTTAAATCAAAAAATTAATTTTATCAAAAGTTTGTTCAATTTTAACTTTCAAAGATTAGTTTAGACACATGATCAAATATATCAACATGAAATGCATGAGTGCCTAATGTGTTTAAGTGGAATATATGCTTCCATATGTGTTATACCTTTGCTCGAATATGATCGTTGACGGAGTCTCGGGTCTTAAGGAGTCTTGGACATTTGAGTAGTGTTACATGGTGTACCAAAGAGTGGTGAAATACGTTTTAACGCAATATCCAGACTAGTTGAAAGGCCTAAATAATAAAAACTTAAGTAATTCAACTATTTAGGGTGTTTCAATCTCCCCCTTTGGATATTTGTGAGAAAAATCTTTAAGTACATCATGGATACTCTTAGAAAAAACAATTCTAAATACTATACAACAAATACTAACCTACCCATCCCAAAATCTAAGAAAAATACAAGACTCAACTATACATTAATTACCCTAACATCATCTTATGATTTCTTACATAAAAGTTGAAAAACAAAACTCACAAGAACAAGTGTAAGATATCATAGAATTTCATAAACTATATAAAACATGATATCATGAATATGAATCATGAATCAAGATTATTATAAATGATGTACTCTCTCCCTCTTTTTATCTCAAATAGACAACGATAATAAAATCATAACATGGTGAAGAATAAAAATATAACAACCATAAAAAATATATAAACAAATATAATCAATTGTCACTCCTACAATAAAATGATTTTAAGAGGTGTATTTTTCATTTTTAAACATACGTACCCTAAAATCTCAAAGGACATATCATTACCATGATTAAGATAGGATTATATATATATATATATATATATATATATATATTGTGGCAGAAAAATGAATAAATCACATTCATATACTCTTCAGGGAAACTCAAACCAAACATAATCATGGGTAATAGACATAAATTTAATAAGATCAGTATAAACTAGAGTAATTAACGACCAAGGATTATCACTCCCCCTCAACCAAAGCCTATGATTATTAAAAATATTAATAATCTTTTAAATCATAATATGGGTTCTTGTTTTAAACATTCTAATAAAACATAATCAATAATGTCAACGTATGAGGTGAGAATAATTATAGGAGAAAAAAAATGTTCATCCATGAGTTCATACACATAAAGATTTAACACCATATCTTGGATATAAAAAAACAATCAAATTGTGTATGGACATTATTTATAAGTCCGTTATCAATTTAGTATGTCGTATAGGCTACACCGTCGAAGAGCATTCAAGAACATTCAACTATCAAAGACGGATCCGAATATCAAAATCTTCAACATTCAAGCCTCCGCGAGGTTAAGTTTGGTAAGGTTGAGTTTTAATTCCTTAGCATTTCACTTAAAGTGTTAGGATATTTTTATCAAATATTTTTCTAAAGATTTTGTTCTCGGACACCTTTCCGTAGAAAATTCATAACTAATTCATAAAAAATCAGAAAAATACGAAACTGGTGCCCACTCGTTCGTATCGAAATTATCTACAAGCATGCATGAAATCTCGTTTGGTAGGTCGTTCGAACAACCTGCTTATGTCGTTCAAACAACATAGCTATCTCGCGATAAGTTGTCGTTCAAATGACAATGCCTTTTCGTTCAAACGACATTTGCCACTTGTCATTTGCATATTTTTCGTTTGAGCGACATGTTCTTATCGTACAAACGACATAGCATCTCGTTTTAGCGGCATTCAACCTCGTTCTAATGATGCGCCGCCTTAAGTTTTTTATAAATAGGCTTTTCCAACTCCGTTTTTCATAAGAAGACCTGCATTTTTGAACTGTTACGAAACTACTTCTGCAGAATTCTTTTGTTTTCTTCTTTTAGGTTCTTTAACCTTTGATTTTCAATTCACAAAACATCTCAATCCTTTAGTGAATTGTTCTGGAACCCTGGATTCAACTTTGTTGAAATTTATTCTTTGTGGGGAGAACTCTACAACCGGAGAGCTTCATGCTATTGTGGAGGGAGTCTCTGTGAAGATTGAACTGCGTGTCCATGTGGATTCGCTGCGTGTGGATTTAATGTTGAAGATAGAACTGCGTATTCTTGTGGACTAGCTGTGGTTGTTCCATTGCTGATGACGCCGATCGATACCTGCGGGTATTCGTGTGTCACCATATTTCATTGTAATCCATGTAAGTTGTTATTTAAAAATTATAGTGAAATAAAAAGGTTTTTCCCTTCGGGGATATTTCCTGAAATTGTTTGTTTTATCCTGCATGCTTTATTTTATTTGATAAATCATCTAGATGCATGTTTTAGGGTTTAACTAAAATTTGGGAATAATTAAAATTGGATTTTATTTGAGAAGTCACAATATTTCCACTGTAGCGATTCTACAAATTGTAATATAAAATCACGAGATAAAATAAATGGATTAACACTTAAGACAATTAAATCTTATATTCCAAAGTGACCCGCTCTGATACCAATTGAAAAAAAGTCCAACCCAAGAAAATAATTCTCATACACGTAATACTCTGATTTCATGCAAGTTTTTCTAATAGCATATCTATAATCAAAGCAAGAATAACTTTATTATTTTATCTAATCAGATTTTAATATATGAGAAAGTTAAATCAATTAAATTGGATTTATTCTTATGCCAAATTAATAACAATCTTATTTATATTACATTACAATTTAATATATCCTATATGATGAATTATTATAAAATCAAATAAAATATATATAACATTTTAAATATCAAATCACACATAGAAGGAGATAAGGCAAGGAACAATAACATGCATGATTTTTAACATGGCAAAATCTCAAACCTGGAGAAAACATCCATGACTCCCTCTATGGAGTAAAAAAAAAAGTCTCACTAAACAAACGAGTTTCAGGTTACATATACAATCAAAATGCAATCAAAATAAAAAGAATAATATACCTAAATTGAGATCCGACTCTAGGTACTCTTTTTTTATCTGCTGATATAAAACAATCAAACTTCAACATTCATCGACTAGTAGTCAACTGGAAATGTCCCTCTATTCAAATTGTTAACTAAAATAGACCGAAGTGTTGTGTAGAGTGCAACAAGTGTAGGTTAGTAAAGATGTTCTAAAATGAAAAATATGCAAGAACTCACATCTAACAAAAATAGTTGCAAAAAAAGTGTATTTATAAAATAAGATTACAAATATCAACAAATTAAGTTTTTTAAAAACCTTTCAAAACATCTTTTCAAATATTAATGCATAATATCATATCACATCCGTTCACATAGATTTCAAGACGTATACGCATTAAGCACAAAACAAAAAAAAATCGATTTCAATATTTTTCTTTTTGTAAAAATATATTTAACAAATATTTGAAAATAAAAATAAAAATAAAATAGGCATTTATCTAAACGAAATATTTTTTTAACTATATTACAAAAATTATCACAATAATTATAAATCGACATAATGCACTGTTCGAGAAAGAATTCAAATAAAATCATCATTTTAATTCTGAATTTTTTTACGATAATATGTATAACACTAATCATGAAGATTTTCATAGAGACACAAAATATCCACTCTAACATGTGTTCTTAATCTCTCAAAAATATATATATTCAATTTTAATGAAAGTAAGTGTTAAAAAAATTATATCACAATCATAAGAGAAAATAGATCTATAAATAATATTTAACAAACATTCACGATCTGGAAAATTCTGATTTTAACAACATTAAACATTTACATTAAAAATAAGAATATTAGATCATAAAAATAAACATTAAAAATATGGATCTAATAATAACTAAGAGAGGTTAGTTTTTGAAAAAAATATATATGAAAAATTAGCACAAAAACATTCTACTACAACATAAAAAATAAAAACTCTTCATAAGAGTATGGGTTGTGTAAGATAGTTGAGGGTTAAAAACAAAAACTAAATATAAAGATGAAATTAATACAATGTGTGAATTAAAATAATGCTCTCTCTTAGAATATTTTCTCTCTAATTCTCTATATTCACTTTAAGAAAATATGAAAACCTATTTGTTTCTCCCTCTAGAAAAATGACTGACCTAAAAATTCTAACCCTAATAAACTTTATAATGGGGTTTATATAGGTGAGAAAAAAATAGTCTAGAAACTCTAATGAGAATGGAGGACTTAGATTAAAATGACCTAAAGGTTCTAAGCCAAAGGCTGAGAATGAAGCTTAAAGAATTGTTATAACAAAATAATATAGGTTTATAACAACATAGACCGCCTAAACAAACTAAGGTTGTAATTAAGAAGCATATACCGCTTCAAGAAATAAGGTAAGAAAATAACTACTAGTTTATGGTTTCTTAAATGTGTACATGAGACGTTGTGTATGGAGTAACCTGGAATCGGAAAACTGGCAATCTCTAAGGGTCATAATGTACATCTGGAGAAAATTTATATAAGGCTGTTCTCTACCCTTTTAGCTCCCTTCCACAATAATGGGTATCCTTTTTATATAGAGTTAGGGATTACAATTAGATAAGGACTCTATTATTAAAGTTTACATCGTAGTAAAACACTACTATTACGATATGATCAGTCTTCTATCTTCACTTGGACTCTTGTTGTCTTTATCTTATCAAACTAGTCATGTAGTGTCTTTAGGACTGTAGTGGGTCAAAACTGGCTTGGTCGATCATGTGTTGGTGACTAGACAGGAAATCTACCAACCATCCTTGAGAATAATCCTAGAGCCCCCTTGCCACATGTCATATTATTATTGGAGATGTATTTTTATCTCCCTTAATTATCCCCCAGGTACCAGTTAAACCAAGTTGGTCTTGAGATGAGATGGGTGTTGGAGTATGTATGTCGTACCGAACTGATCTGGTGAGTCTAATACCATTAGTCGGTCTTGTTTATCCTCTTGGTTTGACTCATATGACTTTATAAGATATTAAAAGAATCCTCGGCTTTAATTGAGGGACGTTGGATTAAAATATGGATAAAAAACTAAATATAAAAAAATCAACACAATGTGAGAATTAAAATAATACTCTCTCTCTAAGAAAAGTTTATATTTAATTCCCTCTACTCTCTCTAAGAAAATATGAAGACCTATTTGTTTCTCCCTCTAGAAAAATGATAGACATAAAAATTCTAACCCTAATAAACTCTATAAGTGTGTTTATATAGGTGAGAATAGAATAGTCTAAAAACTCTAATGAGAATGGATGGCTTAAATTTAAATGACCTAAAGGTTCTAATATAAAGGCTATTGATACCAAATTTAGTCTGCTGGCATGGATCAATAAAGTGAAGACACGTGGAAGTCTACGTGGCAACAACAAACACTTCCGAGGAACTCACACGCTCCGAGGAACCATACTACAACGAGGAACACTGTTTCCCCGAGGAACTCATACTCTCCGAGGAACGAGAACTCTCCAAGTAACTCTTGAGCACCGAGAGGCGGTCTGAGCAACTCAGGCGGTCCGAGCTGCACCTCGAACAAAGCATTAATAGCGGGATAACCATCAGTTTGACTGTTCATTAAATGCTTATCATTCAGACGCATACGCTTAAGGAGCATTGAATGTATCACCCTTTCATATGTAAATCATTTAATGTATTACCCTTTCACATTACAGCCCCAGGGCTATAAATACATTGTACAATCCTCATTATAAGGGGACCGAAATTTCTTAATAGAACTTGTAATCGAGAATTCCCAAACATTAAGCAATAACATAACAGTGGACATAGGCCATTCTTATAAGGCTGAACCACTTTAAAAATTCTTTGTCTCATTTATTTATCTGTGATTGAATAATTAGATATGATCTAATTTTTTACATCAACAGATTGGCGTCGTCTGTGGGAAACGACTGGTAATATCATTTTTCTATCAAAAACAATTCATCACAAATGGCTGACATTCCAGAATCTAGCAATCGAAACGCTGGAAGCCCTTCAAATCCACCTGCTCCGCCAAATATTCCAGATCTGGCTGGAATAATTACAAATCTAGCTCAGGGATAGACCGTCATGCAAGAAACTATGCGTAAACTCATACAAACCCTCCATGGCGGTGCACCAGTCCATTCAAGACCACGAAGTATTCAAAGAAATACCCGTCCATCTTCTTCGTGTACTAGGCATACCAATTCATATCGCAATGAGGAGTCTGAAGATTTTTCTTATCAACCTGGATGAACTTCATCAGTGCGAGCCACAGATACTGAACAACGTATCACTCTCTCCCCAGAAAGGACCAGTGCGCTAGAAAGATTAAGCAGAATATCTCCTTTCGATCGATTAGGTCCTAGGAGGAGTAAAAGTCCTCCTAGAGCCCCATCGAGGAGTTTTTGACGACCATCAGATTTAAGGGAAGGATCTGCCCAGTCGCGACCAGCTGCTCATCAAGATAAATCCTAGGAAGCCACCTCAACGCGATCAGCTGCTATAACCAATAGGCCTGAGGAAGGAAATGATTCATGGAAAGGCTCTATTCAAAGGCTGGAGGATAGATTGGGGGAAATGGTTAAAGCTAAGAACCCTCTACAACGAACTTTTATTCGAGGAACACCTTTTGTCCAGGCCATTGTAGATTTTCCAACACCATCAAAATTCAAAGCACCTATTGTGACCCCTAAATATGATGGAAAGACTGACCCCGTCCTTCATATATAACAATACCAAGATGAAGCCGACATCTATGCTGTTCCAGATGAGATGAGATGCATAGCATTCTCGGGAACTCTTATCGGATCTGCTCAAATATGGTATAATAATCTTCCTCGGGGTAAGATCTCAACTTTTCTTCAACTGGCCGAGTTATTCATTAGGAATTTCTATTTTGGGGCAAAGCCAGTTAAACGAGTAGCACATTTGTTAAGTGTAAGACGAAAGGCTGGTGAGAGTACCAGAGATTATATAACTCGTTTTAATATGAGAAACTCGAAGTAATTGATTATGAGGAGAAGACAACGATTATCGCCTTGATGAGTGGACTACTGCCCAACAAGTTGTACTATACTTTGGCCAAAGATCCACTGAGAACCATGTCAGACCTGATGGGAAAAGCGTCCAAGATTATGAATGCCGAGGAGGCTATGGCTGCAAAAAAGAACTTGGATGCTAAAGAAACCAAGGTGGAAGGTGATAAAGCTAAGAAGAAAGAGCACAAGAACAATGGTAATGGCAAACATTCAAGAACAAGGTCGGTATGGGATGCAATGAAGAAATTTGATAATTATACTCCTTTGAAGAAGGATATCAACCATGTTCTAGAAGAAATCAAGAGCAACGAGGAATTAAACTGGCCAGAGAAAATGAAGGCAGACCCTGACAAAAGGAATAAGGCAAAGTATTGCGAGTTTCATAAAGATCATGGCCATATGACAAAAAATTGCATAGCTCTTCAGAATGAGATTGAAACACTCATCAGACGAGGAAAACTGGCAAAGTATGTTGATCGTGAAAGTAAAAGAAGAAACAACGACCGAACAAGAGAGAGGTCTAGATCTCCTCGTCGAGCAGAGGAGAACAAGAAAATAAACCATGAAGGTGATCCAGAAGACGACCCCGATCTTCCCAAGAGACCAAGGCAGCCAGAACCAGAGGTATTTTCAATACGCTTTGGGTCATTTGACTGTAATGTTATAACAGGTGGAGATGCAGGAGGAGGAGACCTTACCGCAGAGAGAAAATCTTACCTCTGTGAGGCTCAAGCTTGCTCGTACATTCAACGAATAAATCTAGTTGAGGAGGATCGCCCGAGAAAGGTGAACAAAGAGAAGTTAGTCATTGGGTTCTCAAAGAATGACCTTGCAGGTGTTCTATATCCTCATGATGGCCCATTGGTGATCAAGATGAGAATGAAGGAGGTAATGATTTCAAGAGTACTGGTATACAGGAGGAAGTCGAGAAGCTCTAGAAAGCCTACTTTATTGAAGATGTTAAATATCCAGACTGGTTAGCCAATGTGGTGATGGTAAAGAAGAAAAACAACAAGTGGAGGATGTGTGTAGACTTCACCGACCTCAACAAAGCATTCCCAAAGGATCACTTTCCACTGCCCCGAATTGATCAACTAGTCGATGCTACCTCGGGACACGAGCTGCTGAGCTTCATGGATGCTTATTCTGGCTACAATCAGATTAAAATAAATCCTGAAGATAGGGAGAGTACTTCTTTCATTACCCCTAGGGGAACTTATTATTATAATGTTATGCCTTTTGGTTTGAAAAATGCAGGTGCGACATATCAGAGACTGATGAACAAAGTCTTTGCTGAACAAATCAGTTGTAATATGGAAGTCTATGTTGACGATATGCTGACAAAGAGCAAGAAAGTTGTCGATCATCTAGTTGACTTAAGTCAGACTTTTGATCAACTAGATAAATATCAAATGAAGCTGAACCCGACGAAGTGCATATTTGGAGTACGAGAAGGCATGTTTCTCGGATACATTATCAACCAACGAGGCATTGAGGCAAATCCTGAAAAGATCAAAGATCTATTAGGGCTACGATCTCCAACGACGAAGAAAGAGGTGCAAAGTCTTACAGGATGAGTAGCAGCACTAAACAGATTTGTATCGCGAGCAACTGATCGATGCCTCCCATTCTTCAAGACACTCCGAAAGACTTTTGAGTGGAATGATGAATGTGAGAAGGCTTTTTAAGACTTGAAGAAATACTTGGGAGCACCTCAATTGTTATCCAGGACAGTGATGGGAGAAAAATTATACTTGTATCTAGCAGTATCGGAGAATGCAGTTAGCTTGGCATTGATAAGAGTGGAGAATGGAGTACAAAAACCAATCTATTACACAAGTAAGGCCTTCCGAGGAGCAAAGATCAGATATCCAAGGCTGGAAAAGTTAGCACTAGCGCTGATTGAGGCGAGTAGGAGAATGAGGCCATACTTCCAGGCTCATACTAAAGTCGTATATACTGATATGCCATTGAGGCAATCCCTTCATAAACCAAAAAAATCAGGGAGATTGATGTACTAGGCAATAGAGCTCGATGAATACGATATAGTCTATGAACCCAGATCATCGCTTAAAGGGCAAGCTGTAGCGGATTTTATAGCAGAGTTCACCTATCTTGATACCCCCGAGGAGTAAAAGTTGCTCGCTAATCAATCTGTGGATGTTACAGGATCAATAAACACAAGCTCAGACCAACTCCGGTTGGTAAAAGGGCAAGTGGATGTTACAGGATCATCAAATTCGAGCTCAGACCAACTCCGGTTGGTAAAAGGGCAAGAAAAGATGATTGACGAAGAGCGAGAAATATTAGGGGAAGATGAAAGGAATCAACAAATATTTCACCGAGGAACTCTTTCAGATTAGAAGTTTGAAGACGAGTTACCCATATGGAGGTTATATGTAGATGGCTCATCTTGCACCACAGGCAGTGGGGCAGGAATAGTTTTAAGCACTCCGGATGAGGTCGACATGGAATACGCCCTACATTTCCAATTCAAAGCTTCCAATAATGAGGCTGAGTATGAGGCTATGATTGCAGGTCTTAATTTGGCAAAAATTATGGAGGCGCAGCAGATTATTGTCTTCAGTGATTCTCAATTAATCGTAAATCAAATGTTGGGAATATATGCAGCCAAAGGATAATTAATGATCAAATACCATGCAAAGGTGATGGAGTTGGTGTCAGAATTTACTGCTATTTAGCTGGTCAGAATACCAAGAATAGAGAATGCAAGAGCAGATTCCCTAGCTCGATTAGCATCAGTTACTCATACCGAGCTACGAAGAACAATCCCAATTGAAGTTTTAGCTGGTTGAAGTATAGATGAAGATTTGGCGATGAACTTTATCACCCTTGATTTAGGACCATATTGGATGGATCCCATCAGGGCATATATTGAAGAGGAAGAATTACCAATTGACAAGCTCACAGCCAAGAAATTGAAGTTTAAAGTTGCTCGGTATGTATTAACTAACGGTATTTTATATAGACGAGGAATTATGGCAGGTTTGCAAAGATGCGTATATCCCTCCGAGGTGAAAAACTTGATTGAAGAGATCCATGAAGGGTACTATGGAGCCCATGTAGCAGGTCAGACGCTTTTGCAAAGGATGATGATGCAGGGATATTACTGGCCGACAACGAGGGCTGATTGTGTAGCCTATGCCAAGAAATGTGACAAGTGCCAGCGCTTTTCCTCCATCCGAAGAACTCCACAAGCATTGTTGACACCCATCACTTCCCCTTGTCCATTTGCCATGTGGGTAATAGATTTGGTTGGACCACTGCCAACGACTAGAGGAAGGTTTAAATACCTCGTCGTCGCAGTGGATTATTTTACTAAATGGGTGGAAGCTGAGCCTCTCATTGATATGACATACGAGAAGGTGTACCAATTTATTTAGAAGAACATCATTTGTCGATATGGTCTTCCTCATGCTTTCATCACAGACCATGGAACACAATTTGATAACGAGGAGTTCGCTGCCTATTGTCATCAATCAAATGTGTTGAAGATCCACTCAGCACCAGGCCATCCTCAAAGCAATGGAAAAACTGAAGTGACAAACAGAACATTGCTGAATGGTTTGAAGAAAAGACTGGACAATGCGAAAGAAAATTGGATCAACGATTTACAGTCAGTACTGTGGGCTTACCGAACTACTCCCCGAGTAGCAACTGGAGAATCTCCATATATGCTAGCGTTTGGAAGTGAAGCTGTTATACTTGCCGAGTTGGGCCTCCCGACACACAGCTCTATTCTACAATAAGAGGGTAAAGAAGTGCGACCTGAAAGAAGGAGGCTATGTGCTGAAGAAAGTAATTTAAAAGCACAACAAACTGGAGGCAAAGTGGCATGGTCCATATCGAGTTACAGAAGTTGTTCGACCAGGAACGTACCAAATAAAAACTTTAGAAGGGGAGGGGTTTAAGAATGCATGGAACGTAGAGCACTTGCGCAAATATTATCAGTGATGTGTATTTTCTCCTTTTATTGAAATTTTTTTGGGGAATACTAGTGCTACACACTACTCGGCGAAACTCGGCAAAACTCGGGCTACTCAAAATTTTTCTCGAAAATGCCAGCTAAGGTTGGTCGAGAAACAAATGTATTCCTCCGGGAAGTAAAGCTACCTGTATTCCTCCGGGAAGTAAAGCTACCTATGTTCCTCCGGGAAGTAAAGCTACCTGTATTCCGCCGGGAAGTAAAGCTACCTATATTCCTCCGGGAAGTAAAGCTACATGTATTCCTCCGGGAAGTAAAGCTACTTGTATTCCTCCGGGAAGTAAAGCTACTTTTATTCCTACGGGAAGTAAAACTTGTATTCCTACGGGAAATAAAACTATGTGTTTCTCGGGAAATAAAAATATTCCTAAAAATGCCAACTTATGCTGGTTAGGAAGTAAATATATTCTTGAAAACGCCAACTAAAAGCTCCTCGTAGAGGAAAAATCCACTAACTATGGCTGGTCGGGGATAAAAACCCACTAACTGTAGTTGGTTGAGAAGGAAATTTACCGACCTTGGTTGGTCGGAAACATTTTATGAATACGAGAAAATGATCAAGAAAAATTATTGATACTCGTGACTTTTTAAAATTATTAGTAAGTTGGTCGAGAAACAACTTAGTAAGTTGGTCGAGGAATAACTTAGTAATTTTTTATACTGACTACCACAAATTCAATCTAGTCGACAATAAGTTGATCGACAAACAACACAAAACAACAGAATATCGTTATCTTTTTAATAGACATACATGCACAAATGTAAAGTATTTTACAAGACAATAGCAATTAAGATTGCGAACAAAAATAAAAGTCTTTCATTAAATCCAAAAACAGATTACATTGATAATGAAATGTATACAAATTTATTACATCGATATTCCTATTCTATTGGTTTTTTCCCCTCTGCTTTTGAAACAGGTTCCTCGCCAGCAGGCGGATCATTTAAAGCAAGAGGAGAGTTTATGAAGTTCAAATCTTTTAACATCCTGATATTCATCACGGATGGTCGATCTAGAAGGTGCTCGGGACGAGATATCTCAACACTTGAATGGAGATTATAGTCGCCGAGATACTTTTAAATTAAGCATCGAGGAATGGCCCGAGCAGGGATCCAGCTCATATCAAGTTCGAATGGTGGCACGAGCAGGTCGAGCAGCCCAGGATCATGTTAATCCCACAGGTAATGACCCTGTTCGAGTTGCAGCACACCTAAGGCATTCAACCAGCCTTGCTTGTAGCCCTCATTATTGGCATTATGGATACGATCGTCCAAGTGGTAAAGAGCCTCGTTGTACCCAGCCATCCAAAACTCCATGGGATGTTTGTGGAATTGATATATCAGTCTTTCCAGCTGCTCATGGAGACTTTTAATGAAGAGCTCCTTATTCTCCAAGACTGATTTATGCGCTGAAAGCTGCTGTTCCAGGTCCCTGATCTTCTTTGACATTTCAGCCAATGCCTGGTTCTTTGCCATTAATTGGAAGGCTTAATTATCTAAGGCAGATTGAGTCCTCTGTTCCTCGACAGGAATTCGAGCTTCTCTTGCTCATCCACGAGAAGATGTAGAGGGACCAGCTCTCTTCAAGGTCTCCAATTCGTCCCTCAATTTGGCATTCTCGACCTCCAAGAACGAGAATCCCTTATTATTCACTAGGACCAAGGCATTTGAAGTGGAAGCTGAAGACTTCAACTGAGACAACTCTTTTTACAGATTGTTATTTTCTTGCTCTAATAGTTCAGCTATTTATCTGCACTCCTTGACCTCACCCCTCAGAGTTCTCTCTCTCACATCATAGCCAGCAAAATGCTTCTCGTACCCTTTGTCAGCATTGAGTTGCTGATACTTCTTCTCATACCCCTCATGCAAAAGGGCAGTGGATTCTTTGTATTGCTGCTGAAGGTCTTCAAGAGTTCCTTGGAGATCCTCGATCATATCATAATAAGCCACATTATTGGCCACTACACGATCAAGCAGGGTCTTCAAGTATTGGTAGGCCTCAACCGCCTGTTCCGAAGCATCTTGGCCGAGGATGTCGATAATTTGTGCTGCACTCAGATCTGTGTGACCAGCCTTAAAATAATCATTTCATTGCCTCAACAGCTTGGTATCATGAACAGATAGTAATTCCATCCTGGACAGAAACTAGTAGAGAAAGAAGAAGCGGTAATCAATAAAAGTACCAACTAAGCATGAAGAAGAGATAACGGTATGCAAGAACAAAAGTTCAAAGTTTTATTATATCACGGTTCAGAGTTACATGTTCATGGTTACATTTGACAAAAGAAAAATATAAAGAGAAACCCGAACAACTCTACACCTTTTCCTTATCTTCCAAAACCTTCTCGGGAGGCTGGGACGAGGAAGTAGGTTGCTCGGAAGGAACAGATAGTAGCTAGGGAAGTGCTGGAGGTTTCTCGGAGGAAGTAGCAAACTGCTGAAGTTCCTCGGTAGCAGGCTGGATGGCTGGGGGATGATCTCCCATCACCATAGAAGACTCTTCGGAGGAAGCTTCGTCCTCTTCTTCATCTTCAGGAGTTGGAGGGGGACCAGGGATGTGTCACTGGAAGAGTTCGAAATTTTCATCCACTTTCATCTCTTGTAGAGCAGCAACCCATCCATCCCTGAAGTACTTGAGACTGCCATATTCTACTTGTGACATCATGGCAGCCAACCCCTTATTCCACCCCTTGTCCCAGCCAGCACTGAAAGACTTCTTCAAAGCCACTTTTCTCTTTAACTTCTCTGAGGAAAGCTTCTCGGACAGAAGGTTTTCAGCAGTCTTCAATTTATTTTCAACCTCCTCCTTCTGCCGATTTACCTCCAGAAGCTGACCTAATTCTTCCTCAGCAAACTTGAGCTTATTCTCAAGTTCTCCAGTATTTTTAAGCTTCTCGCCGAGCTCTTTATTTTTCCCTTCCAAGTCCTTTATTCTCTTCTCCAACTCCTGGGAGACTTCAACAACTCGAGCCTTCTCCTGCTCGGTGGAGGCAAGCTTCTTCTCCCAAGTTTCCTTATCATCAAAATATTTTTGGCGAGACTCTTCCAAAGACTGCCTCACGCCCATCAAAGCTTCCTCTACACCAAACGAGGAGCTTGAAGCTTTAATAGCTTCATCCTTCTTCAAAATTGTATTGAAGCAGCTCACCACCTGTGAAAAGAAAATGAAAGCAAGTCAGAGACAGATATAATAAGGGAAAGATGAAAAGTTTAAAGTAAAAGGACTTACAGAAGCAATGTGGTGAGCTGATAAAGAGGTAACCATATCCCGAGAAAGGTTTTCTTCGATACCTTGGATCTCAGGAATGATCCAAGTCTTCACCGAGCTCATGGTAGAGTTCGGGGGAACGAAAGTGGGAACTCCACTAGTTGGGGGCTGAGAGATGGTGTCAGCCAAATTGACCGAGGAGCTCTTCTTCAGCTTCCTCGGGGGAGCAGGAATAGATTCAACCAAGGAGGAACTCTTGGTCGGTGATATTACAATCACCTCCCCTGGAGAAGCAGACTTGCTCGAAGCCACTGGGGGCTTCTCGACAATCTTAACAACAGGGGCAACCGAGGAAGGTCCATCAGTTTTCTTTGTCCCCTCCCATGGGACGTCAATCTTACTTCTTTTTGCCTCTCCAGCACCAGAGGCATTTTTCTCAAAAAGGGTGGGAGGTCTTCTCTTCTTCATCCTTTCACTTAAAGGAATATGTGATTCAGGCGAAGAACTAGTAGAAGTTGGTACTGGCTCTGCGTCACTTATCACCAGACGAGCAGTGAAAGAAATGGTGTAGCTCTTGTACTGCAGCAGATACGAGGCTGACCTAATGTGCTCCTCGGCAACACTCTGATGCAAACTCCAGATAAGTTTTAAGTGCCTTATATTCACGTCTGCTTCTTTTGGACACTTTCTTTTGCTATCAACTGCAAATAAATAAACATTGAAATATCAGTGACACATTTTATCAAACATAGAATAAGCATAATTTCAAAATAAATAAAATAAAATAAAAATAACCTATCCCATTGCCATAGGGAGGGCATCTGGGACCCTGATACACTTAATCTCCTGATAAAGGAGCATGTTGCCAATTTTTTATAACAACTCCATGCTCAAAATAGTCCCTATTGGCATCCGGGAGATTGATCACTAAAGCCCTATTTAAAAATCTAGTTTTTAAATAAAAAGTGTTATCACCCACTGCCCATCTATAACAAAACATGATTTCTGGAATTCCTATGCGAGTTCCATGAATTTGATTTAACCTATGCACCCCATTAACTATTCTCCATGTATTGGGGGCTATTCTTGCAGGAACAAAGTCAAAATATTGACAAAATTCCAGACATAGAGGATTGGGCGGGAAAAAAAATCCACACTCAGCGACAAAGAGGCTGGGGAACCAATGTCCCTCAGCCAAACGGAAATAGTCAGAAGGATCAGAAAGCTCTTCCAGAACAACCCAGGAGGGAATAGAAAAATCAGAGCGAAACTTATCAAGAGATTCAACAGGGTAAACCATGATGAAAAAAAGAAATGAAGAAGAAAGAAGAAGATCTTACAGAAAAAAAGTGGATCTGTTGACAACGAACGATGAAAAGGATGAACGCACAAGAGAGTAAGATAATGGAAAACTCGAAAATATAAATTTGAAAAGGTAGAAGACGATGGGAGTGTCTGTGATGCTTAAATACCTTGCCTTGGGAAAAGGAAAAAGTAATGATTACAAAAAGAAATGATTACGCTACCAGCAGCTAGAAGAATAAAAAGTACGCGGAGATCGAGGCGGTTATAAAAATTCAAAAAAGCCTGATTCGACGAATTTGGAAGGAGAAATAAATACGAGGGAAACACTCCTAAAAGTCAGGAGGACCATTTAAAGCTACCATATTCCGAGAAAGAATGTTCCACACTCTTTAAATTTCGAACTATGAAACATTGGGGGCTTCTGTTGATACCAAATTTAGTCTGCTGACATGGATCAATAAAGTAAAGACATGTGGCAGTCTATGTGGAAACAACAAACACTTCCGAGGAACTCACACGCTCCGAGGAACCATACTACAACGAGGAACACTGTTTCCCCGAGGAACTCATACGCTCCGAGGAACGAGAACTCTCCGAGGAACTCTTGAGCACCGAGAAGCTTAGGCGGTTCGAGAAACTCAGGCGGTCTGAGCTTCACCTCGAACAAAGCATTAATAGTGGGATAACCAACAGTTTGACTGTTCATTAAATGCTTATCATTCAGACGTATACGCTTAAGGAGCATTGAATGTATCACCCTTTCATATGTACATCATTTAATGTATTACCCTTTCACATTACAGCCCTAGGGCTATAAATACATTGTACAATCCTCATTGTAAGGGGACCAAAATTTCTTGATAGAACTTGTAATCGAGAATTCCCAAACAATCAGCAATAACATAACAGTGGACGTAGGCCATTCTTATAAGGCTGAACCACTTTAAAAATTCTTTATCTCATTTATTTATCTGTGATTGAATAATTAGATATGATCTAATTTTTTACATCAACAAAGGCTATGAATGAAGATTAGAGAATAGTTATAACAAACTAATACAGGTTTTAACAACCAAAACTGCGTAAGCAAACTAAGGTTGTAATTAACAAACCTAAACGGCTCAAATAAATGAGCCAAGAAAAAAACTATTGGTTCATGATTTATCAAATGCGTACATGATACGTGGTGTGTTGAATTCCCTGGAATCGGACGACTGACAAGCTCTAATGGTCATAATTTACATCTGCATAGAATCTCACAACTCAGAGTAGTTTTAACCAAAAAGACTAATCCCGATATAATGGTTGTAACAACCGAATCTAATCATCAGAAATGATAAAGAACTCTCTTAACTCTCATCATTGTACGAATGGACAACTCACATTATATCTACAGGAAACACATTACCCCTACACTCGTAAAGAGAAAATAGCTTCGAAAATCTTTTAATCTAACCTGATCTCAGAGCATCCACAGTGGTGGATGCTCTCATGAGGCAAAGTTGCCAATTCCTAACCTTTTGTCGTGTCATGTCTTCACAGTGGTGATATCTCTTAGCAAAATAAAAGGTACAAGATAAAGAGTTCCTATGGATAACTTTTGTTCGTAGGAAGTAAAAAGCCATTTCTTAAGGACAACATTTGTTCATAGGAACTTTGTACAAATAAATGTTGTTCGTAGAAACCCAAAGATAGAGTAAAAATAATTATTTATATTTGTTACGAACTTCATTTGTTCGTAGGAAGTTCCTACGAACAAATAAAGTTTGTACGAAGTATTTGCAAATTCAGTAGCCAACAGGTAACTTTGCAAAACGCGTACCATTTCTTCTGATGAATTTGTTGGTTTAACTACACCATTGAAGACCTCCCAATTTGTAAAGTTAGCATTTTCTCTATCTTTTAGCATCACCACTACGGATGCTCTCACAGTCTTAAATTGGACATTTAAATTTCCTCAAGGTTACCTTCGGTTAAATGGGTAAGTTTTTCTACATGTAAATAATAATTACCATCATCAAAACAGGTACTAATGGACAAAAATGAAAGGAATCGATTGGACTTATTTATAAACCTATAGCTAATATCATAATGGCATATCATCCAAAATCTCATAACATATCTAATGAAGTGATTAAATAAACCAACAGGTTAAAGGTGCCTACCAATTGCTCCATAAACTCTTAAGGTCAAATGGATATAAAGGAACTTACGCCAGTGGGCTATAGAAGTAGGATAGATAGGCTTCTGAATGATTTTTAAGTAAGAAGCCTAATGGATATAACCGAAAAGGGTACAACTAGAGGTTTAAAGGAGTTCCCTAGACTCCCAATTTAGTGGTTTGATGAATTTCTTTTTTTCTAATTTGGGAGCAAGTTAGGAAGGCCTATTATAACGGATTTCAACTCGGCCTATTATACTAGAGGAAAATTCGCTAGAATTTGCATTGAAGTCGATTTATCCAAGCCACTAATACCATGCTACAAACTTGATAGAAGAAAATACCGAGTGAAATATGAGTTTTTATCATATTTGTGTTTTAAGTGTGGAAGAATATGGTATAAAAGTGAGTATTGTCCTACACTGCCCCATACCAAAAAACAACCCGCTCACCGAAAGATCATCTGGAAAAAATCCCAAAACTGGTGCGCTTATCATCTGGAAATGAACCCAATATTTCTTTGGGAAATAAAGAAAACCAGAACAATATACCAAGGGTGGATGGAAAAAAATTGGAAAGATCTTTTGAACAATGGATGCTTGTTAAGAGGAACACATGAAAAAATAATTCTGGAAAGCTCTTTTGGCCCATGTAATATGTGCATCATATGTGTTATAACTTTACTGGAAAATGATCATTAAAAGAGTCTTTGGTCTTGAGGAATCTTGGACAATTGTGTAGCGTTATATGATGTATCAAAGAGTGGTCTCGAATTAAGCATATGTTTTGACACAATATCCAAACTAGTTGAAATGCCTAGATAATGTAGACTCAAGTAAGTCAACTATTTATGGTGTTTCAAATATTTACCATATAATGATTATATCGTGTAAGGTCGATTCTTATTGTCAAATATTGATTTGATCTTATAAGGCCGAAGCAAATAAGGCCGAAGCAGGCCAAATTTAACCTTCTATGGCCAAAGTTGGTCGTCGAATACCAACTTGACCGTTATTGGTCAATTACAATCATAGGAGATCAGTTTGACCATCTTAGGTCAAATGAGGCCAATGTGGCTGAATTTATCCAGCTTAGGCTAATATTGGTTGTCGTAGACCAACTTGAACATTGATGGTTAATTATGATTATAATAGATCAATTCGATATATTAGGTCAAATGAGACTGAGGAGGCCAAATTCAGCCATTTCAGGTTAATATTGGTCGTCGTAGACTAACTTGACTGTTAATGGTCACTTATGATCTTAGGAGATCAGTTTGACCATCTCAAGTCACATGATGCCAAGGTAGGATAAATTCAACCATCTTAGGCTAATATCGATCATTTTAGACCAACTTGATCACCGAATTTAGCCGTTTTAGGATAATGTTAGTTATCGTAAACCAACTTGACCGTTAATGGTCAATTATGATCTTTGGAGATGAGTTTGGCCATCTTAGGTCAAATGAGGTCAAGGTGGAAACATTCAGCCATTTTAGGCTAATGTTGGTCATTATAGACCTACTTGACCATTGATGGTCAATTATGATCGTAAGAGATTAATTCGACCATCTCAAGTCAAATAAGGTCGGGAAGGCCGAATTCAGCCATTTCAGGCTAATTTTGGTCGTCATAGACCAACTTGACCGTTAATGGTCAATTATGATTATAGTAGATTAGTTTGGCCATCTTAGGTCAAATGAGACTAAGGTGTACAAATTCAGCCATCTTAGGCTAATATTCGTCATGAGGTCAATCATGATCATAAGAGATCAATTCAACCATCTATGGTTAAATGAGGTCGGATTCATTAATTCCAAGATAATGTTAGTCGTCGTAAACCAACTTAACTTTTAATCATCAAGTATTATCATAGGACATTAGTTGCCATAATTAGGTCAAATGATGCTAATGCGGCCGAATTTAGCCATCGTAGGCTAATGTCGATCGTTATAGACCAAGTTGACCATTAATGGTCAATTTTAAATTATAGGAGATTAGTTTTACCATTTTAGAGAAAATGAGACTAAGGTGACCGAATTCAGCCATCTTAGGCTAATGTTACTCATTATAGACCAACTCGATCGTTGATGGGCAATTATGATCATAAGGGATTAATTCGATCACCTTAGGTCAAATGAGGTTGAGGAGGCTGAATTCAACAGTTTTAGGCTAATGTCGGTCATCATAGACCAAATTGATCGTTAATGATCAAATGTAATCATATGAGATCAGTTTGACAATCTTAGGTCAAATGTAGCTAAGCTGACTAAATTCATCCATCTTAGGCTAATGTTGGTCATTATAGACCAACTTGATCGTTGGTGGTCAATAATGATCGTATGAGATCAATTCGACCATCTTAGGTCAAATGTCTTCGAGGAGGTCAAATTCAACCATTTCAAGCTAGTGTTGGTCGTCGTAGACTAACTTGATCGTTGATGATTAATTATGATCAGAGGAGATCAGTTTGAGCATCTTAGGTCAAAAGAGGCCAAGGTGGACGAATTCATCCATCTTAGGCTAATGTTGGTCATCCAAGACCAACTTGACCGTTGATGGTCAATTATGATCGTAAGTATTTAATTTGACTATCTTAGGTAAAATGAAGCAGCAGAGGTCAAATCCATCCATTTCAGGCTAATGTTGGTCATCGTAAATGAACTTGACCATTAATGGTCAATAATAATCACATGAGATATTTTTTTACCATCATAGGTCAAATGAAGCCAAGGTAGCCGAATTCAGCCATCTTAGGCTAATGTTGGTGGTCGTAGACCAACTTGACTATTGATTGCCAATTATGATCATAAGAGATCAATTTCACCATTTTAGGTCAAATGAAGCCGAGGAGGACGAATTCAGTCATTTTAAGCTAATGTTAGTGATTGTAAATTAACTTGACTGTTAATGCTCAATTATGATCATATGAGATCAGTTTGACCATCTTAGGTCAAATGGGTCCTTTACGTAGGCCAAATCTAACCATCTCAGGCTAATGTCGGTCGTTGTAGACCAACTTGATCGTTGATGGTCAATTATGATCATAAGAGATCGATTTGACCATATTAATTTGAATGTTGTTGAGGAGGTAAGATTCATCCGTTTTAGGATAATATTGGTCGTCGTAGACCAACTTAACCGTTAATAGTCAATTATTATCATAAGAGATCAATTTAACCATTTAGGTCAAATGAGGCTGAGGTAGGCCGAGTTCAACCATCTCAGGATAATGTTGGCCATCAAACTCCAACTTGTCCATTAATGGTCAATTATGGTCATAGGAGATAAATTTGATTATCGTAGGTCAAATGAGGTTAAGGTAGGCTGAACCCAACCATCTTAAGCTAATTAGTTTATTCTTAATTCTTAAATTATGCCATTGTGAAGGGTGGATTTAGGCCAAGTCGGGGAGACTAAGTTATACCACTAATAGAGTAGTTTTAATACCAATTTGTAGGCAGTTAATTTAGTTTTAAGTCGCACCCCTCAATTCTTAGGTGGTTTTATGTTGGTATCTCAGGAGAACGACTTGTTCTAAGTCGTATCACTGCTTTTCTGGGTTCGATGCCACATATAAGTGAATAACTTATTTTTAAGTTATACCACCCAATTTTTAGGTGAGTTTATGGCAATTCTCAGGTGATCGACTTGTTCAAAGCCATACCACTACTATAATCGGTTTTTGGTGCCACTTATGGGGTACGCTTAATGCCAAATATCGGATCGTCTTGTTCTAAGTTGTACCACCGCTTGAATAGGTTTTAAATGCCACCGCTAGTGTGAAAGAGATGCCAAATGTAGGCTCAACTTGTTATAAGTAGTACCACTACTTGAGTGAGTTTAAAGTGACAATCATAGGGTACGCTATATGGCAAACATCGGACCGACTTTCTCTAAGTCATTCCACTATTTAAGTGGGTTTTAAGTGCCACCGTTGGGGTGCGCTATATGCCAAATGTAGGTCTGACCTATTCTAAGTTGTAAAAATGTTTGAGTGGGTCTTAGGTGAAACTTCTAGAGTGGTATCGATGCTATATATAGGCCCGACTTATTCTAAGTCGACCACTACTTGAGTAGGTTTTAGGTTCCACCTTTAGAGTGGGCTTTATGACAAACATAGGCAACCGACTTGTTCGAAGTCGTACCACTATTTGAGTGGATTTTATGGCAGATTCTCGAGTAGCGTACTTGGTGTAGGTGGCTTACTGTTAACTGACTGTTATTGTATTGAACTTCTAGGTAGACCCAACGAAGTTAGGTAGCACCCAATTTGGGTGCGTGAATAACCCGATTTGATTATGATGAATGATCTTCTACTAATCGTTTGTTAGTGAAAACATGTTGTGATCAAAACTCAAAGTGATTCATCTCGTAGGACCGATAAATATTTACATACACTTAATCATCTTATTGGGTTGAAGTTCCAAAGTTGAATATTATGGCAATCAATTGCTAGAACTTAGACGAGGCCACCGAGTAACATGAATAATTATTCAATGACTATTCTATAATTGAAAAAGATTTTAAGACCCTTTTTGGAATTCTCCATATATGTCCTTATTTTCCTGTCATTATTGGATTCCCAACGTGTTTGGAATAAATTTGAGGTCGTACAATGGGTGATTAGCCTCATATGCTAACATGTTACAAAGTTATATGTATACAAGCTCCCAAACTGGGGCGTAATCTGGACTGAGAATGAACCGACGAGCTGCTGTATATTATTACACTGTGCTGAATAATTAATCTTTCATTGAATTTCCCTTCCTTGGATATCGACATTTCTATGCGTTAATCTGACTCAAAGCAAACTATGTTTCGACAATGGATGAGAGTCTTGGTGATAACCCCCATCTGCTAGTACACGAAGGGTAAGGAAGATGAACTTCAAGTTGACTGGAATAAGGCTTAAGGATATTTATATGGTCAGGGTGGATCTCAAGAAATCTGGAGCTAAAGTTGCATGAGATGATGTTTATTTTCCTAACAATGATGGAGGATTGGGTATTAATAATCTAGTTGACTGTAACAAGGCTTGTATGATGAGGCATATTTGGGATCTTTCTAGAAAAAAGGATTCCTTATAGGTTAAATTGATCCATCCAGTTATTATAAGAGACGACTCCCTATGGACAATAAAACTTCCAAATGATTCATCCTGGACTTGGAGGAAATTATGGAAAATCAGGGGACAAACTAGAAATTTTATTAAGTATCATATTGGTAAGGAAGACAGTGTGTTTTGGATAATTGGCATGAGCATGGCCCGCTTATTAGCTACTATGGTGAGAGAATAGTCTATGATGCTGCTAGAAATGCTAAAGTTAAAGCTGAAAATTTCACCAGAGATGGTAATTGGTGTTTTCTACGACCATTATCAATTGACCTTATTGATATTACTATTACCAGTATAATGCCTCAAAGTGATAAGGAGGGTTGGGTTAGCTGGATGATTTCTGGGAATTGCAAGTATAATTATAAAGATACCTATGATCAGATTAAACATAAGAAGGATAAGGTTCCCTGGGCTAAGGCTATTTGGTTTAAGGAAAGAATTCCTAAATGTTATTTGACTATGTGGGTTGCATGCAAGAATGAAATATGTACTAGAGATAGACTAAAAAAATAGGGGATTGTAAATAATGATTCTTATGTGCTTTGTAATTAAGATGTGGAGATAAGAGACCATCTTCATTTTGAGTGTCCCGTATCTAACCAAATTTGGGATAAAGGTTATATTAAGAATGGCAGTAGGAATGCTAACAGATCTTTCGAAGATGTAGTAAAGGATATCAATAACAACAGTAAAATCTTTAAAAGTGTACAACAAAAGGTGAGTCTTTCAGTGATAATCTACATCATATGGAAGAGTGGAAATGAAAGAATTTTTAAAAATGATCAGATTGTAATGGATATCATGTGTAAGAGGATCAAAATATTAATTCAAGAAGCTTTATACGGTCAGGGAAAAGTTTATAATAACAGTCAAAACAAAATTCTTGGCAAAAATTGGGGGATCTTAGAGAAAATACTTAGCTGAGTAGTTGTTTGAAGTTCTTATAGTTATGCAACTTGATCCTCTATGTTTGATGCTTGTATCTTCTTTCTTATACCTTACATGTCCTTCTTGGTCTGCAAAGTTGTTATTCTTGAAGGAAGATGCTTAATCTTCCAGTTTTATGCGAGATCTTACTTTTGGATGTGTCCTCTTATGCGATTGAGATGTTGTACTGGCTCCTTATTTCTTGAGCTTCATCTTTATTCAAGGTTTGGATGTGTTGAGCTTCAAAGGTTTACTTATTGAGATGTTGGGTGGTTGATTGTTGTTCGATCCTCTTTAGGTCCTGAGGTTGCCTGTTTGCTTTGATCTTCGCATATTGCGTGTTTTTGTAATGTTGAAAGCTAGCCTACTAATCTTCATCTGGATCTGTTGTGTATGTAGATGAGAAAAGGTTTTGGTGTTTTGTTTCTTCTAGTTTGGTTTTTATTCAACGTTTGGTATCTCTAGTTTGATTTTTATCGTTCTAACTTCTGTTTTTTTTTATGGTTTTGAGTTTGGATGGTGTCCTTCCTGATCGACTGGTTTATTGGTGTTTGACACGAAGACATGGAATGTTAGAGATGAAAACGCGTGTTCATTATGATTACACGTTGTTTGTTTCATGCTTTGAAGGTTTTGGGTTGGGCCTATACTTGGCGAGTGTTTTTTGTTGGTCAAGTAGTTTTTATGTTGGTTAGGCCTAGATAGTCTTGTGTTTAGTTTGTTTTGTCTGTTTTGTAGTGTTGTTTTGTGGGCTAGGCTATGGTGCCTTGTTTTAGCCTGTGTTGGGTCAGTTTTGCTTTTGTGGCGGTTTATTTTCTTGGGCTTTTGCTCTTTTAATTAAATTTACATTTCATCAAAACGAGAAAAAAAAAAAGGAAGATGGACTTCTGAATTTTGCAGATTCCCATCAATTTGTTCCGCCGTGTGCTACAAATAAATTTTATACCCAACCCTTAGGTCACTCAAATAGCTGATAATTTTTTTTTATATTCGATGAAATACTAAAAACATTATCCCACTCCTATGTATGTTTAACTGGGATATGATGAAGTCAGTGATTGGCTCACCGCTTGAAATATATTTTCTTTATAATTTTTTGATGACCAAATTCATAGTTCATATTTTGGTTTTATCCGGTTAATCTCATAGAGTAATTGCATTGTACTTAGAGTTCAACCCAATCTCTCTCTTGAGCCTTGTTTGCGAGTTTGATTTTGGAGAGAAAAGAAAGGAAAAGTGTGTTTCTTTTCCTTCGTTTGGAAGTTTAAGTAGGAAAGAAAGTGACTTTATCTAGTTTGGGAGTTTAAAAGGAGAGAAAAGAAATGAATTTTTTTAAAAAACTTTCCCTTTCTTTCTCTGCAAAACATTATTTCCAAATCGGAAAGATATTGAGAGAAAGGAATTTTTTTTAATGAATTGTTCCTTCTTACCCTAAAAAAATTATATTCCTCCCAAACACAAGAAAGAAAGTTGTTTTCTTTTCTCTCCCAAGCTAGTTTCTCTTTTGTTCTTTTCTTTGATCTCTTATTAACTTTCCCTTCTTTTTTTTCTCTCCTAATAAAATTTTCATTTATTTATTTTTGTCTCCAAAACTCCCAAACGAGCCCTTATTACGTAGTAAAAACATAATATGGCTCTGACCATTTTCTTGTTTGTTATAATACGACTCAATGGCTATCAATTTTGTACTTGAGCGGCACTTACGAAGATGTTTAGATGCCCTTCAAACACAGCCGATTAAAGAGATTTAGTTAGTGATTCGTCTGTGGTGTTTGATGCGTTTGTAATCATATTTGATTCCAAAAAAACTAAGAATTCAATGAGGATTTTAACCTCGCTACCAAAAAATATCAGAGGGGATTTATTCAAACATCTATATCAAAATTTTGTATTATTCATAGATTTGGTCCAACTAATAATCTCTTTCAATGTTTCAAATTGACCGGATTCACAACCCATGTTATTTAGAAAAAAAATAATACCTTTGTTGTAAAATCCGATTAACAAACTATTTTTGAAATTCTCTTGCTAAAAATTATCGTTGCTTTCATAAATTTGATTGGTAGTACGGATGAAAGAAGGTCTTTATAGTATTTCCCTTATTTTCCCCATTTTTCATTATAAGAAGAGGAAAAATTAAAATCTATGAAACCTCTAGTTGAAATAAAACTCTTACCGATACAACTAGTACGATACACCAAGAATTGCAGATAGATGCCAAATTAACTAAGATCCTCATATGAAAATAATTATTTTGATTCTAAAAAATATTAGTAAGAAAATAATCATAACTTACGTCATATTCTTAGCCAAGAAATTGTAATAGTAGACAATCATTGTTGGTGTATTAATAAGCACATATACATTCGCAAAAGATAGAAAACTTAGCTGTAGGAAGATTTTGATATCCATAATACTAATCATGTTCATGAATCTCAAATGCTAAATGACAAAGATGAATTGTTGTATTGTTTCCCATAGACATAGCCAAATTGTAAGGGATTTGAAATCGCCCGGAAGAGGGGTCCTTAACAACAGTGTCGAACAATATAAAAATAAATACGAGACACACAAGATATACGTGATTAGGATAAGATTATGATACATCCATGCCAGAGGTGAGGGTGTTCTTATTAGAATATGAAGAGAATTTACGTGAGACTGCTCTCTAGTCTCTCAGCCCTTTACACAATTAGGTGTCTCCCTTTTATATTGAGTCAGGGGTTATAATTGGATAAGGACTTTATTATTAGAGTTTACTTCATAATAAAACACTAATGTTTTGATATTATTGGTCTTTTATCTTCACTTGGACTCTTGTCGTCTTTATCTTGTCAAACTAGTCATTTAGTGTCATAAGGACTATAATCAGCCAAAAATAGCTCGGTCGGTCATGTGTTGGTGACTAGGCGGGGGATCTACCGATCTTCCTTAAGAAAGATCCACATGTTATATTATTACTGGAGACATACTATTATCCCCCCTCACTCATATTTTAATCAAAATCGGGATGACATATGTTGATGTAAAAAACTAGATTCGATCTAATTAATTAATCACAGATAAAAAGGAATAAAGAAAATAAGGCAATATATTTTTAAAGTGGTTCAACCCTAATGAAATGGCCTACGTCCATCGTTCTTGTATTGCCGATGTTTGACTCAATCTCGATGATGATTACAAGAAATCAATTACCCGCTTATGGGGAGTGTTACAATGTATTTATAGCCTTGGGCCTATCAGTATGAATAGACAAGATGTCGTTGTTTAATAGACATATACATCTGTACAATAAGAATGTTAATTAAATCCAATGTTAATTAAATGTGCAGTCGTTGCTTGATCTTCCTGCCCAGAGGCCCTGCACGCCGAGTAGCTCGACAGGCTATGTAGCTCGGCATGCCTTGTAGCTCGGGGAGCATATGTATTTGCCACGTAAGGTGTTATGTGTCTTTATATGGATAATCCATGTCAATTGCCTAATTTTCGTATCAACAGAAGCCCCCAATATTTCACAGTTGAGTTTTGATATGAGAGTGTGGAATATTTTATTCGAAAGTTGCTCGAACACCTTTGTATGTATTGATTACTTACAAATCTCCAACAATTAGGATCTTTTTCTCTAGTCTCGTCATTTGAGCACGAAATGGAAAATTTGTAAATATTTTGAATATGCGTCAGACGCTTGGGTATTTGCATCTTTTCCATCATTTAACCATCGGAAACGCAATCGTCTTTTCTAGTAATCATTTATTTTCTTACTTCCTAATGCCAGACATTTAAAAGCGATAGGAAAAGAATCGTCATCTACTTTTCACTTCCAGATTTCTAAACTCTGTGTTTTCTCACTCCATTTTTATACTATCGTTCTTTCCATTGTCCGCCTTAGCAGATTTCTCCATTTCTGTAAGCATTTCTTCCTTCTTCTTTATTTGATTTTAGTCATCATGGTTTTTCTTGTCGAATCTTTGGATAAATTTCGAGACGACTTTGCGATTCCCTCTTGGGTTATTCTAGAAGAACCTCCTTTTCCATATGATTTATTTTCTCTGGCTGAGGGACATTGGGTTCCTTCAATTTTCATAGCTGAATGTTGTTTTTCTTTTCCGCCTAATCCCTTGTGTCTACAGTTTTGCCAATATTTCGATATTATTCCTGCAATGGTAGCTCTAAACACATGGAGGGTAGTTAATGGCGTGAATAGGTTAAACCAAATTCATGGGACTCACTTAGGGATCCCTGAGATTATATTTTGTTATAAATGGATTACCAGTGATGCCACATTTTATTTAAAAACTAGGTTTTCCAATAGAGCTTTAGTGGTCAATCTTCCCGATGCTAATAGGGGCTACTTTGACCATGGGGTCGTGTTGAAAAATTGGCAACACCCCCCCCCCCCCCACTAAATGGAAGTAATGTGTACCAAGGTCCTAGATGTCCACTTTATGGAAATGGGATAGGTTGTTTTTACTTTTCTTAATATAGCTCTGTTTATGTTTGATGAAATGAGTCAGTGTTCTTATTTTTCTTTTTGCAGTTGATAACAAAAAAAATCCCCTAAAAGAGAGCGACATCAATGTAAAATATTTAAAACTTATCCGGGGCTTGCACCAATCAATTGCTGGGGAGAACATTAGAGTTGCTTCCTATTTGTTGAGATACAGAAACACCACCTCTTATTTCATTGCGCGTCCTCTTACTCCGCCGGTGGTAATTGATCTTAATCTAGCACCAGCATATCGAACAAGCACCGAAGAACCTTCTTCTGATTTGGGTGCATCTATAGCTGATTTAGTGACGAGGAAGAGGAGAATGCCTGCATTATTCGCCAAGGATGCTCCTGATACTGAAGGGGAAAAGAAGAGCAAATGGGATGTCCTAGTTGAAGGGATAAAGAAAGTGGATGGTATTTCCTCGAAAGGAATAATTTCACCTATCAAGGAAGTCGGAAGGAGACTTCCTGCTGTCCCAGAAGAGGCAGCACCTTTAATTGAAGGTGCTGCTATTGCACGAGAAGAGGAAACATCTTTGATTGAAGATGCTCCTCTAAGGAGATTGAGGATAGGTCTTGCAGAGAGACCTGTAGAAACTGCTGCTCGACCTTCTAATGTTGGGGGTCCTTCCTCGGGGACTATCGCTCCAGCTTGTATTACACCAAGTTCGGCCAGGGGTTTAAGCAAGTCTTGGACCATTCCAAATTATCGAGCTACTGAGGGTTCCCTTTCACGGGATAAGGTCGTTGATTTTGCGGCCCAACATATTGCGTTAGTCAGTATCATTATTCCTAACACTTATTTCCATATACTGTATTCGCATTCTAATTTGAGCTTCGTTTCTTGTTTCTAGTTTATGACGTGCTTTAATAGTATACTGGACAGAGATGAGGCTATTAAGGCTTCAACCTCATCCAAAGAGATTAAAAAAGTTTTTGCTAGGTTTTCTCAAGCCTTGAAGGACGCCCGAAAGAAATACGATGAAGATAACACTGCTTGGGAAAAGAAGCTTCTATCTGCAGAGTCAGCTCGTGACCAAGCTATAAATACCTCCAAGGAGTTGGAGGAAAAATTGAAGGTTATCATTTCTAACAAGAAAGAAACTGATGGCAAGCTTGAAGAGGATGAACGGCGTAAAAAAGACCTTGAGGAGAAGGTGAGGCTTGCCCAGGAACGTGCTTCTTTTAAGAAGATGAAGAGAAAGGCCACGGTAAAGAAATCATTCAGCTCTGGTTGGGATAAGGGGTGGAATACAACCTTAACCTCGATTACTTACCAGATGGAATGCGAAAGTCTGAAGTACTTCAGGGACGAATGGGTCGCAGCATTAAAAGAGTTGAATGTTGCAGATGATTCAGAGTTGTTCTAAAAACACACTCGTGGCCCTCCTCCTACTATTGACGAAGAAGATGAAGATGAAGCTACATTTGATGAGTCTTCCTTGATGATAGTAAAACAAGTACATGTTACTAATGTTCCTCAACCCTCCGAGCAAGTTCAGCAAGCATCAACCTCTATCGAGCAACATCAAATGTCTCCCGAGCAACCAACTTCTTCGTCCAAACCTGCTGATGATGTTATAAGAAATAAGGAGAAGGTGTAGCACTGCTCGGCTCTTGATTTATGTTGTTCTTCTATTCTCTTCTCATTCTTGTAATTTTGGTTGTAATCTCCCCTCTTATGATAAATAAAATGGGTTTTTATCATCTAGTCTGAATATCTCCTTAACTTGTTCTTATTTGTATCATTGTTGATGTGTTTTTATTTGTCTTTGCTAGTTTATTCCCAGGATGGAACTTTTATCAACTCATGACACAGAGTTGATGAAAAAATATAATGATTACCTTAAAGTGGGTCATGCAGATTTTACGGAGGCCCAAATAATTGATATCCTTGGACCCGATGCTTCTGAGCGAGCAGTTGATGCATACCAATACTTAAAGTGTTTTCTTGATTATGTTGTGGCCAACAACGTGGATTATTATGAAATGATTGAAGACCTTCAAGGGATGATCGAGGAACTCCAACTTCAGCACAAAAAAGCCGATGCACTTTTACACGAAGGTTATGAGAAAAAATACCAACAGCTGAGTGCTGACATGGGCTATGAGAAGTTCATCTCTGCCCATAAGAAAAAGGAAAGTGTGCTGAAACATGAGATCGAAGAGCACAGGAATATTGCCAAGCTGCTAGAGGAAGAGAATATTACGTTGTAAGAGGAAGTGAAGCAACTCAGATCTGCTACCTCATCTTCTTCGGGAGCTTTAGTTCCAATTAACAATGAAGGCTTTTCCTTATTAGAAACTGAAAACACTGCCTTGAGAGAATAGTTGGAGATTTTGAAACGAACTGGATCTACCCCGTTTACTCGTGGCAGAGCAAGGCCTTCTACCCGTGGACGAGCAAGGGCTGGTCGAATTAATATTGAATATACAAGGACCCAACTGACTTTGGCAAATCAAGTCGTTCAATTGACTATGAAAAATCAAGCCCTGGAAGAAATGTCTAAAAAAATTCAGAGTCTTACTGACCAAATCTCCAACCAGTGCTCTGCACTGGAAAGTAAAGAAATATTGGTGAAGAAGCTCCACGAGCAACTTGAGAGATTGACTTATCAATTTCACAAATAACCTAGAAAATTCTGGATGGTGGGATACAATGAAGCTTTATGCCATCTTAATGCTCAGTTGTAATAATCCAACAACGAGGGATACAAATAGGGAGGGTTGAATGCCTTATGTGTAATGAAAGTTGATCGAGGACTATCCTTGTGGGATTGGTGTGAGCCTGGATTACTTGACTTGCCTGTTCCTCCCTTTAAACTCAATGTCAGATGGATTCTAGCTCGTGCCATTCCTCGGTGTTTGATCTCCCGATATCTTGGTGATTACCATCTTCATTCAGATTTTGAGATATCTCGTCCTCGATATTTGCTTAATCGACCATATCCGAGAAACGCCAGAATTCTACAAGATATTAACTTTATCAATTCTCCCTATGCGTTAGATGACCCTCCATCCGGGATGGAACCCGTGGCAAAATCAAAGGGAAAGAAGCCCATAAAATAGGAAAATTGTACTTAATGAAACAAAATTGATGTTTATGTGGTCTGCTTGTGGTTAATAAATAAAAAATGGTCTTTCTGTCCTTGGAAGTACTTTATGGGATGGGTTTCTCATTTTAGTTGATGAATGTATATATACATACATATATGGAGGGACAATTTGTCCTATTTTGCCTAGATAATCGAGCTTGCCCCATTTGCCGCCTAGTTGTAGTGACTTATCACTTATTAGTGCTTAAGCAATGGGGTGATTTTCATCCCATATTCCTGCTTAGTTGTAGTAATCGCGTTGAGATTACCTTGGTGCCTAGACAGTAGATTCCCCGTGAGGTCACCCATCTTTTTTCCTAGTTTGGGATATCTCTTGAAATCATCCGTGATCAAACAGGCTTTGCCTTGTATAATTGTTATGCCAACTTTGTTGGTAAAATTTATTGGTGCCGACCAACTGAAGTTGGTGGTTGTTGAATGCCGACCAACTTTAGTCGGTGGTTTCTGATGTTGATCAATCGGAATTGATGTAGTGTATAGCACTAGTACAACAACAAAATTTAAACAAAATTAAGGAATATGGGAAAACCAACACTTTTATTCATGTAAAGATAAATGTGTACATGTAAGTCTGTATTACTGATAATAGTTGCGCAAATGCTTTGCATTCCATGCATTTTTAAATTCTTCCCCGTCTAAAGTTTCTTTTCTGTAAGTCCCAGGGCGAACAACTTTAGTTACTCGGTATGACCCATGTTAGTTAGCTTCTATCTTGTTATGCCTATGAATCACCTTCTTGAGCACATAATCCCCCTCTTTGAGGTCACATTTCTTTACTCTTTTGTTGTTGAACATGGTTGTTCTCTGTTGGTAGACGGCGTTCCTGATTACTGCATCTTCTCGAACTTCCTCGAGCATGTCCAGGTCTAAGCGTCTCATTAAATCGCTTATAGGAGAGTTGAAATTGAGTACCCTATGTGTAGGTAGACCCAATTCAACTAGAATAACTGCTTTGCTTCCAAAGGCTAACATGTAGGGTGATTCTCCAGTAGCTATTCGGGGTGTTGTGCGATATGCCCATAGCACAAAGTGTAGCTCGTTGATACAATTTCCTTTTGCTTTATCCAGTCATTTCTTCAATCCGTTCAGTATAGTCTTGTTCGTCACTTCAGTTTGCCCATTGCTCTGTGGATGGACGGGTGAGGAATGGATTTCTGAACATTGGATTGATGACAATATGCAGTGAATTTCTCATTATCAAATTGGGTTCCATGGTCTATGATAAAGGTATGTGGCAGTCCATACCTGAATATAATGTTCTTCGAAATGAACTGGTAAACATTTTCATACGACATATCAACGAGAGGTTCGACCTCGACCCATTTGGTGAAATAGTCAACCGCGACTACCAGCTATTTGAACCATCCTTTGGTGGTCAAAAGAGGTCCAACCAAGTCTATACCCCACATAGAAAGTGTCCAAGGGGATGTAATGGGTGTTAACAATGCCTGGGGGGTCTTCAGACAGAAGAGAAATGCTGGAACTTATCGCATTTCTTCGCATAGGCTGTGCAGTCAGCTCTCCTCGTCGACCAATAATATCCCTGCATCGTTAACCTCTGTAGGAGAGTCTGTCCTACCACATGAGCTCTACAAGAGCCTTCATGAACCTCTTCAATCAGGTCTTTAACTTTTGAGGGATGCCCATATCTCTGTAAACCTGCGATGATACCTCTTCTGTACAAAATGCCATTATTTAGTACATACCGAGAAACTTTAAACTTTAGCCTCTTGGCTTCAAGTCGATCAGTTGGCACAACCCCTTCTTCGATGTATGCCCTAATGGGGTCTATCCAGGATGGCCCCATATCTAGGGTAATGAATTTTACCATTAAATCTTCATCTATGCTCCATTCTGCCAATATCTCGATAGGAATTATTCTTCGTAGCTCGGTGCGAGTAACTGAGGCTAACCAAGCTAATGCATCAGCCTTGGCATTCTCCAATCTTGATATCCTGACCAACCGAACTGCAGTAAAGGTGGACACAATCTTTATAGCTCTGGCATGGTATCTTGACATCAAGTCTCCCTTCACTGCGTACAACCCCAGAATCTGATGTACAATTAATTGTGAATCACGAAACACGGTTACTTGCTCTACGTGCAATGTTTTTGCCAAATCGAGGCCCACAATCATGGCTTTATATTCGGCCTCATTATTGGAGTCTTTAAATTGAAAGCGTAGAGCGTATTCAACATTTAATCCATCCGAGCTATTAAGAATTATGCCAGCTCCACTTCCGATTGCATATGAGGAGCCATCAACATGCAAGTTCCACACAGGTATCCCATTATCAAATTCTTGGACTGATAAGGTTCCCTGGGGGAATATTTGGTACTTCTTTTCATTATTCTCCACTGCTGGACCGTTATCCGATGACGCTTGTTGCTCGTTGTTCGTCTTTTCTCATGAATCTGCCAACGTTGGTTGATTGGGTACTATCCTAGATAATATCGTAACATCCATGGGTTTTTCTGCATTAGGCTTTTACTGGTCGGGGGTATCTAAGTAAGTGAATTCTGCGATGAAATCAGCCACCGCCTGCCCTTTGAGTGAGGACCTTGGCTCATAAATAATATCATACTCGCCTAGTTCGACTGCCCAGTACATCAGTCTTCTGGATTTTTTTAGTTTGTGCAAGGCCTATCGGAGTGGCATATCAGTGTACACCACTATGGTATGGGCTTGGAAATAAGGTTTTATCCTCATACTCGCCTCTATTAGAGCTAATGTTAGCTTTTCTAGCCTTAGATATCTAATTTTAGCTCCTCTAAATGCTTTGCTGGTGTAGTATACTGATTTTTGTACTCCATCCTCCACTCTTATCAACGCCGAACTGAAGGCTCTTTCCGAGACAGCTAGGTATAAGTACAATCTTTCTCCCATCACCGGCCTAGATAATAATAGAGGTGTCCCCAGATACTTCTTTGATTCTTGAAATGCTCGCTCGTAATCATTATTCCACTCAAAAGTTATTCTCAGGGTCTTAAAGAATGGGAGACATCTGCCCGTTGCTCGTAATACAAACCTATTAAGAGATGCGACATGGACTGTGAGGCTTTGCACTTCCTTCTTCATAGCTGGAGATCATAATTCTAGAAGATATTTGATCTTGTCTCGATTCTCTTTGATGCCTCGCTGATTCACAATATATCTGAGGAACATGCCTTCTCGTACACCGAATATGCATTTCGTCGGGTTCAACTTCATTTGATATTTGTCTAATTGATCAAAGGTTTAGTCAAGTTCAGCTAGATGGTCGGCGACTTTCTTGCTTTTAGTTAGCATATTGTCGATATAAACCTCTATGTTTTTACCGATTTACTCTGCGAAGACTTTATTCATCAACCTCTGGTACGTAGCGCCTGCATTTTTAAGTTCGAATGGCATAACATTATAGCAGTATGTTCCCCTTGGGGTAATAAAAGAAGTACTCTCCCTGTCTTCTGGCTTCATCTTAATCTGGTTATAGCTGGAGTAAGCATTTATGAAGCTCAATAACTCGTGCCCCGAGGTAGCGTCCACCAGCTGATCAATTCGGGAAAAGGGAAAGTGATCTTTTGGGCAAGCTTTATTAAGATCTGTGAAATCTACACACATCCTCCACTTGTTATTCTTCTTTTTTACCATAACAACATTGGCTAGCCAGTCAGGATATTTGACATCTTCAATGAAGGAGGCCTTTTGTAGCTTCTCGACTTCTTCCTGGATTGCCTGATTCTTCTTCGGGCTAAATACCCTTCTTCGCTGCTTTACCGGCTTGACCTCCTTGTTAACATTGAGCTCATGGCACAGAAAAGTCGGATCTATCCCTGGCATGTCCTCATGGCTCCATGCAAAAACTTGTTTTCTATGCCGTAAGAATGCCACTAGCTCCTATTTTATGCACGGATCCAGGGAAGCGCTGATTCGAGTTATTCGTTCTGGCCATTTATCGCCCAGAATGATTTTCTTTGTAGTTTCGATGACTTGGCCCTTCATAAGTTGAGACTCATCTCTAGGGTCCAAAGTCTCGATCTCCGTATCTTCGGACTCATCCACCTGGTAGGTGGTGGATTTCTACCTAGCTTCCTCCTGTTCTTCCTGCTCGGTTGATGAATATTAACATTCTTGAGCTACTTTCTGGCCGCCTTTCATAACTCTAACTTCGAAATTGGTCAAAAACTTCAAGCAATGGTGTACCATGGATGGTACGACCGCAAACTTCTTCAAGCCTACTCTCCCCGTGATTATGTTATAGGCTGATTGGATATTCTTATCCATTACGAAAAAGCATACTTTTTCTATTTTACAGGCAGGACAGGTGCCCATGAGCATGTCCAACTTGATCGTCCCAAGTGGAAAAACCTTCTCTCTTATAAAACCGAGGAGGGGCTTGTGATATGGCTCCAACTAGGCTAACTTCAAATTCAGACTATCAAAATAGGGGTAGAACATGATGTCTGCAGAGCTACCATTGTCCACCAATACGCGTGAAATCACCACATCCTTCATTCCCATCTTGACCACTAAAGGGTCGTCGTGAGGATATAGTACGCCAGCAAGCTCATTTTTGGAAAAGCCGATAACCAGTTTGTCCCTATTCACCTTCCTCGGATGATCATCTTCCGTCAAATTTATGCGTTGTATGTAAGAACAAGCTTGAGCCTCATTGAGGTAAGCTTTCCGTTCAGCAGTATGATCTCCTCCTCCTCCTGTATCACCACCTGTAATCACATTACATTCAAATGATCCAAAATGGATGGAAAATACCTCTCGTTCTAGTTGCCTTGGTTTTTTAGGGAGGTCGGGATCATCCTCTGGATTATCTTCGTGGTCCCTCCTCTTATCATCTCTTAGTCGATGAGGAGATTTGGACCTTTATTCTCCTCTTTCGCTAGTCTTCCCACTGTCCTGGCGATCAATGAACTTACTCAATTTTCCTCGTCTAATGAGTGTTTCGATCTCATTCTGGAAAGCTATGCAGCGTTTGGTCGTGTGGTCGTGATCTCTATGGAACTCATAATATTTGGACTTATCCCTTTTATCGGGGTCTGTCCTCATTTTCGCCGGCCAAGTTAGCTCCTCGTTGTTCTTGATCTCTTCCAGAATATGGTTTATATCCACCTTTAAAGGCGTATAATTCCCATACTTCTTCAACTGCTCGAATGCCTCCTTGCCTTTTCATCGCTTGCCATTCCTATGTCGCTTTTGATCCTTCTTCTCCACTGTACCTTCAGCCTTGGTCTCTACTTTAGTGCCAGGGTTTTTCTTCGCAGCCATGGCCTCTTTGGGGTTTATGATATTAGTTGCTTTTACCATCAGTTCTGCCATGGATTTAGGAGGATCTTTGGCCAATGTATAATATAACTTGTCAGTTAATAAACCACTCATTAGAGATGTTATTGCTATTTTCTCCTCGTAGTCAATCACATCTAGTTTCTCGTTATTAAAATGAGTGATGTAATCCCTGGTACTTTCTCGTGCTTTCTGCTTCACACTCAGTAGGTGTGCTACTCTCTTAATCGGCTTTTCTCCAAAGCAGAAGTTCCCTATGAATAGCTCCGCCAATTGATGGAAAGTAGCAATCTTTCCCCGAGGAAGGTTGTTGTACTATATCTGGACTGATCCAGTGATGGTTCCTGAGAATGCCCTGCACCTCATCTCGTCGGTAACTGCATAGATATCAGCAGCTGCCTGGTACTGCTCTATGTGGAGGACGGGATAAGTTTTTCCATCATATTTGGGCATCACTATCGGGGCTTTAAACTTTGACGGTGTGGAAAAATCCACTATTATCTGCCCGAAAGATGATCCTTGGACAAAATTTCTTTGGGGAGGATTCTTGGACTTAGCCAGTTCCCCTAGTCGGTCTTCCAATCTCTGAATGGAGCCCTTCCACGTGTCATTCCCAACCTTGGGCCTATTTGCCCGAGCAATAGAGCGTACTGAATTCTCCTCTTGGGATCTTTCATTACAGGTTATTGGGTGTGATTGGGCAGAACCTTCCCTCAGATCAGTTGGTCATTGAGAATTCCTCGACGCAATCCTAGGGGGATTTCGATTCCTTTTAGGGCCTAAACGGTCAAAAGGGGAGATTCTGCTCAACCTTTTCAAAAGCGCTTGTTCGCTCAGGAGTTAAAGTAACATTTGGTCTAGAATTTTTACCTCTGATAGATGAATTTCATCTAGGTTGATATGAAGGATCATTAGACCTCTCAGTATGACGAGAGTCACTGCGCCTGGGCTGAGAAACATTCGGGAATAGTGTACGTCTGGTTCTTGAGGATCGTAGATGGGTATTTATTTGAACGCTTCCTTGACCTGACTGGGCAGGTGATCCGTCACGAATAGTCTAAATGAGTTATCGCATACTTTCTTGCATAGTCGTTTGCCCTTGGGCCAAGTTGGATATTATTCCTATAAGTTGATCGATAGTTAGAGGAGCATAGGGATTTGGAGGGCCCCGACTATTGTTTTGGGCGCTGAATTCTGGGATCTCAGCCATTAGTAATAAGTTGTTGGTGAAAAATGCTACGTATAGTCGTTTCTCACAGACGGCGCCAATATATTGATGTAAAAAACTAGATTCGATCTAATTAATTAATGGCAAATAAAAGGGAATAATGAAAATAAGACAATAGATTTTTAAAGTGGTTCAGCCCCAATGAAAATGGTCTATGTCCACTGTTCTTGTATTGTCGATGTTTGCCTTAATCTAGATGATGATTATAAGAAATCAATTACCTGCTTATGGGGAGTGTTACAATGTATTTATAGCCTTGGGCTATCAGTATGAATAGATAAGATGCCGTTGTTTAATAGACATATACATTTGTACAATAAGAATGTTCATTAAATCCAATGTTCATTGAATGTGCAGTCGTTGCTTGATCTTCCTGTCCAGATGCTCTGCACGCTGAGTAGCTTGACAGGCTATGTAGCTTGGCATGCCCTGTATCTCGGCATGCCTTGTAGCTGGGGGAGCATATGTGTTTGCCACTTAAGGTGCTATGTGTCTTTATATGACTAATCCACGTCAGCTGCCTAATTTTCGTATCAACAACATACTTCTCAAAAAGAAATTCAAATTGAAAATAAGTAACTTTTACATTAATATTTTTACAACTACTTATCCTCCTTCGCCAAATCAAGAATTTGTTTTAAAGAAACTCATACTTGTTGATAAAAATAATCTAAAATTTTTTATAACCTTTTCCACATGACACGTAAAAAAATCCAAGTATCTAATGGATTAACTTTCGAATTTTTTTAAATCATTGGACAACAATTGGTCAATCAGTTATTAGTCTAGTCCAAGTTTTATTTCAAACTGGACACCTTCTTAAGGAACTTAATGAAACTCTTATCATTTATATTCCAAAAATACCCAATCCTACTCAAGTCAAACATTTTTTTCGTATTAGTCTTTTTAATGTTATATATAAATTAATTAAATCCATAATTATACCACGAACGCTACCACTACTTCAATCTTTAACTCCTCGTATAAAAATGCGTTTATTTCAAATCATAATATTCAGGATAATATCCTTATAACACATTAGATATTTCATGCAATGCGTAAATCTAAATCTAAAAGAGGAAGTGTTTCCTTAAAAAATGATTTATCAAAAGCATATGATCAGATTCAGTGGCCTTTTATTCAACGAGTTATTAAAAAAACATCATGCCCCAGATTTTTGGATTCAATGTATTATGAATTATATAACTTAAGTGTCTTTTGACGCTATTATTAATAGTCAAACTGGGCCACTTTTCTACCCTAGTAGGGGCTTACTTCAGGGGGATAATTTGGCCCCTATCTTTTTATTATGGGCCTAGACGTGTTTTTACAACAAATGGAGAGTGACGCATTATCCAAAAAAATCAACTCTTTACGTACTTCTATAATGGGTATAATTATTCCAACTCTTACTTTTGTTGATGATTGTATTTTTTCTTTCAACCAATTGTGAAAGCTTTAAATAATTTCAAAACAAATCTTGAATATTTATGTCTCATATCATGTCAATCGATTAACATTATAAAATCATCTTGAACTTTTAGCCCAAATACTCCACATCAAGTAAAACATTTATGTTCCATTTTTTATGTTTTATCATTTATCACAGACTGTATAAATATTTTGGGTTACTTCTTATTAATGGTTGTGTCACTAAACAACTATTTCCTTACCTAACTGATAAGGTAGATAATAAACTCCATACATGGTACAATTCTTATCTTTCTTATGTTAGTCGTACCACACTTATTAATGCAGTCATCGCCGCAATTTTGTGTTATGTTATGTCTTCTTTCAAAATTCCAAAAACAATTCTCAACAATCTTAAACAAATAATTAAATTCATTTTATGGAATTCGTCTCTTCAAACTCACAAATGCCCCATGATCCTTTGGAACACTATCAATTTACCCAAATATTTCGGGGGCATGGGTATTAGAGATTTACAGTCTTTAAATGAAGAATTTATGCTCAAACTATTATGGAAAATCTATACTTAACCCTAAAATTTATTCAGTCATATTATTAAATCCAAATATTTCCCTACTTATAGACTTTTACAATCAAACATTTCAGCTAACTCATCATGGTTCTAGAAAAAAATACATCCAATTATTCCTAAATTCCTTTCTAGTATTAAATGGATGATAGGTACTAGAGATATTTCTTTAGGATATCACACTTGGATTCGGGACATGCCTTTGTCAAAATTATTTGATCATATATCTCCTAATCATCTTGCCACCAAAGTAAATGAATTTAAACTTGAACATAACAAATGGAATATTTATGCATTATATAAATTTAATCCGATTGAACTGATTCATGAAACTTGAACTAATTATTGTCCTACTAATAATACTCCTGTGACCGACTTGGATTCCTAACCTAACTGGGAGTTTCGGTGTTAAATCCACTTACAACTAGCTACGGAATTCCCATAATACCTTACATGTTCCATACCCGCCTTAGAATAATTTATGGAAACTTAAATGTCCTCCTAAACTCAAATATTTTATATGGATCCTTGCACATAGTGCCTTACTTTTTTTTGGATCACAAATAGCATAACTTTTGATTAACCTCTTATTAATCAAGACAACTAGCATCAATCTCGTTTTTTGGATCACAAATAGCACATAGTGCCTTACTTACACCAGATATTCTATATTATTTCCATAAACATCGATCTCCTCTATGTTCATCGTGTTTTCTCTTTGACAAAAATCATAACATATTACTGAATGTCTGGCTTTTTTCTATCTCTATTCCCAATATCATATTCTAGCATTAGATGCGGAATTTTCATTACCTTAATTAAAAAAAATCCAAATAGAAACCTTTGGGATTCCATGCTTACACCATTGCATACCATTGTGAGTTTTGGAAAATAAAGAATAATGTTATTTTTCTAAACGCACCTATTAATACAAAACTCTTCAAAATAGCATTACATTCACAATTGTCTTTTTTTGTAAGGATAAATTTTTGATACAGTAATTTTGTATGTTTTTTTGACTTAATTCCATTTGGTCAAAACCATTTGAGTCATAGATTGGGATTTGAGTTATTTACCCTTTAAGTCTACGATGTGTAATGAAAGACCGTAGCGGCCTAGGTAAAGCATCTACATCATCGTGTCGTCTTTCGTGCAAAGATTCTTATTCAAAGTCCATGGATCTTAAGAGGTATGGATGCATTTTATTGTTTATCCTTGCATCCATTTGGATGTTTGTTTTAAACTTATTTGAGACCATTTCGTAAAAAGGATTCTAAAAGAAAAAATGATTTTTTTATCAAAGTCGTTCGAACAAGTTTTAAGTTTTATCAAACGAATTTGCGTAAGTCGTTCCAACAACATTTTTCAGTGGTTAATACGAGAATGGATTTTCATTCGAACGAGGTCCAAACGAGGATCAAAAGAATTTTTTCAGTATACAGTGGAATTTCGTTCGAAGGTCATTCGATCTCAGTTCAAATGAATTTAGCAAGTTTATTCGAGCAAGATTTATTTTGTGCATCCGAGATTGCATAACTCGCTCGAACGACCCTAGTGTTTTCGTTTGAATGTGTTTCCTCAAAAATTATGCCGCCTCATTTTTTGTGTTTTCTATATAAAGGACTGTTAGCATCAGTTTTCTTTGCTCAAGGATTTTGAAATTTTGTTTTTTTAGATCAATAGAAAGTCTCCAAACCCTAGTTTCACCCAATAATTTTGAGATCCAAGTTTCAACTAAATATGCTAGTTTGAGATCTCTTATTTAGCACCAAAGTTTGTTTACCCATAATCTTTATTGAGTATCATTTCTTACGGTGGATTCTGTTCTTGTTTGATGTTTACATATGGTGGACTCCGTGTGTGTGGCGGTTTAAAGCGGTGGACTCCGTATTCGATTCGTTGACGGTTTAGTGAGCCAAAACCAGTAGATATCGAGGTATGTGAGGAGCACACGTTGTGGAAATACGTAGGTAGACTCCTACGTGTCCTTGTGAAGAATGTTGAAGGAACGAAGAAGCGTTAAGTCTTGAATGAGTCGAGTCGGTTGTGTAAGTCATTTATTGTCATTGTATAATTCCTATATCATAGTGAATTTGAGTGGCTGAGTCGTTCGAGATTTTTTCCATTCTGGAATTTCCTCGTACATCAGCGTATTGTATGATTGCTTTATTTTACTCTTGATATACTCACCTAGATGCATGTTTAAGGACAAGATAAAATTGGGTAAATTGTTCACATAACAATCTGTTTAATCGGTGCATGTTTAATTGGGTTAAGCGTTTAAGTTAAATTAATTTTGAAAAAAATTAAAAATTAGCGTGTGTTTGAATATCCGTATAATACCTTAGGGTGGAGTTTCTCTTTTACTTTTAAAACTTCCCATGCATCTCATCAAAACCAGTTCACTCTGCCCAAATAAACACTTCTGATACAATGAACTTGTCGACCAATAAGTTTTTTCAAACTTAACACTGATGGGGAACATTCACATTTACTTGGTTAGGAATCCATTGGAGGTATAATTCAAAATCACATGGGTCATTTTTATCTTCCATCATAAAAAATATTTGTTACATGACCTCAGTTATGGCAAAACTTTGGGTTGTTAAAGTTGGACAAAATCTTGCGCTTACATAATAAGACTATCAAAATATTGAACTTAAAATATATTCCCAATAGTTTTTTATTATGATTTACAGGGACCAAGTGACATTCCCGGCCCACCAGATCCTGATCCGGTGACAAATGAAGATTTCAAACGGTGCAACCATCTTTGTATTTCTTTTTTCTATCGGGAAGTTAATGCTTGGGCATACTAGCTAGCTTCTTTTTCAGTTTCTCATCATTTTTGTACTCTGTATTTTGCACAACCACCTTTCTTTCTTCTTCCGTTACTAAAATAGGATTTCTATATTGCTATTATATCTAATGTAGCCACCACCAATCAAGCTTATAAAATATTACTTATTTAATAAAGTTTTCTTGACTGAACAAAAAATGATTTGTTGTTTTCACAAGAAAAATAAATCCCAATAGAAGTGTGGTGTTGAAGTGGGAGGTTTGGAAAGGCGGTGGTGGTTGGTGTGAAGAGTGTTGTAGATTTAAATTGTTTGGGTAGGATTGATGGTGAAAATCTATGTTCTTAATCTTTTGATTCTCTCACCACAAAATGCTAAGTTGGTTAATGGGGATGGGACTGGAGTTATATGATTCTCTTGCCTCAATACATATATATACAAAGTGTAATAGTTTTTTTTTATTTAGTCTCATCTCAAAATATTTGTTAGGGTCTCATCCCATGTATTTATAAAATTATAATAAGTCGCATAACCACCTAAAACCTCTCATAATGGCTCTATAATCGTCCCTCTGCCTTTCCACAGAGAATGTCCCGTGTTCCATACTTGTTACAATAGGACCAACAATGAGAAAAATAAAAGCATGGGAGTGACTATAAATGAATCTTAAAAAATAGAACTAAATATTTAAGATCTGTAATTTATTTGAATTGCTGAAAGAAGGGATTTGCTGGAATTTTGTAAGGCCATGGGGTTTTAGCTGGAAGAAAGAATGGTTGTGATAGATTTGACTTAGGGTTGGATTTGAATTGTTTTATTTAGAATATTTGTGTCAATTATAAACCTAGTAGTTTTTGTTTAAATTAAATTACTTTTTACTTTAAAAGACATACAGGGGACATGACTCATTTACATGCAAATGAATTTTACAAAAACATATTTAGAGAACCTTTTTGTAAAACACCCAATATAGTTTAGGGCTATTTTTAACACCGTAAAAAATAGTTTATATGTTATCTTATATATGGTGCCGTGAAACCATAGTTTAAAGGCCATATGTATAATAGACTTTTAAATGTATAATATATTAAAAATACGTTTATCTTCTAATACATGTAATATATGATAAGCACCCACAAGTGTTATATTTAAACCCCAAATACACGATTTTTAATTGCTAATTCTCAGTAAAATGGCAAATATCATTTGCGATATCAAATGCTTCAAATCAAGGAAAATACGACATTGATGCGATTAGAAGAGGTAGAACCCAAGTCTCGTAGTCTAAAAATGTCCCAAAACCTAAGCCTAAATCAAGTTCAAGCCACCACCTTAGCCTTGTGTGTGTTTAGTTTGTACTTTTATATTTTTAGATTTTTAGTTGAGTTGTGTAAATTTTTTTAGTACTTTTATATATATATATATATATATATATATATATATATATATATATATTAAAAAACAGGATATTTATTGAAACTATAGAGAGAAAAGCCCTCTCACATGGCTTATAAGCAAATCAAACAAAGACCTTTTCTGAAACTACTAAAATAGAAGCTTTAATCTCTCTAGGGAGATCACTATATTTTATTTGTTTGCATATAGTTGTATACATTAGGGCTTGTTAGTTTACGTCGAGCGTTTTTACTATCGATGTAAATATAATAGGTGTTCGTTTTATTATTATTTTATTTCATTTGTTTTTAGTTTTTAGTTTAGTTTTCTTATTATTTTATTTTATTTTATCTTATTTGTTTTTCATTTTATTAGGTTAGTTTTATTATTTTTATTTTATTTTATTTTGAGAGTTTTATTAATAAGTTAGAATTTTATTTTTATTTAGTTTTAATAGATTTAAATTTTTAGTTTTATCAATTTTGTTGGTTTTATTTTTTAGTTAGGAAGCGTTATTTTTCTTTTTAAGTACAAATCTAAACACACACACACATTACCTAACATACACCTCACACACACCCTATTACCTCTCATCATCTTCTTCCTCCAACCTCTCTCATCTCACCTCGATTAATAAACATCATAGCCTCACCCATATACTTTCTCTCTCTATCCTCTCACCAGCACTCCAACTCAGCTACCCGCCGATATACCCATATATACCCTCGGCCAGGCCGAGGGCGTCCTCCACCTGGACGAGGCCAAGAAGATCTTTCAACCAATATCAGATGACCCTCCAAGGGGCCGACCCCTCATCATGGTCCAGATGACCCTTCAAGGGGTCGACCCCTCATAACGTCCAGACGACCCTCCAAGGGGCTGACCCCTCATCATGATCCAGACGACCCTTCAAGAGGCCAACCCCTCATAACGTCCTGATGACCCTCCAAGGGGCCGACCCCTCATTATGTCCAGATGAGCCTCCAAGGGGCCGACCCCTTATCATGTCCTGGACGACCCTACGGGGGTACGATAGTACGAGGCCCAAATTAGGCCAGGCTCACCGTCAGCAAGAACTTTGCCCTCGGCCTCATATTATAGGCCGAGGGTGACGTCATCACAGCACGTGATTTGGGAGACGCGTGGAACAGTGCGCGTGGGACTCATATCGCACGTAGAAGACTGTTATAACAATATCAACCCCTCACGTGAGGGAATATTATGTCATCATTAATCACAGATGGCACCTCTAGGTGTCAGCAGGGGATTGGCTAGATCATAACTCACATGCACCATGCATGCTTGGGGGTACACTACTCCCCCCAAGACCTATATATACTTATCACCTACAACCCTACAAAGGGAGAGATAATGGAAACCCTAGCAAAAAATCTTCTTGTACACACAGTAGAGAGAGAGAGAGAGAGAGCTTATGTGCATTGTATCCAAAGTCATTAGTGCCCATACTTAGTGGATCACACACTCACAGTGGATGTAGGCCTAATTGGTTGAACCACTATACATCATTGTCTTAATCCTCTTATACTCATCCCTTTCTATGCACTTAAACATATACGTCTCTATGGTTGTCATTGTTATTACTGTTTGAGCTCATCATCACTTATCTGGTGGTGTTGAATCTCAGCTCATCAGTTTGGCGTCTTCTGTGGGAACGAGAAGACAACTCTTCCTTGATACATCTTGACCTCACCGGGCACTCTGGTGGTGAGCCAGTCCTCCCCATTCGTGTGGAGTTGTTTCACCATTGAAAGAGACTCATTAAGGTTCTCAAGCTCACCAGTCTTTTCTTTAATTCAACTCTTCATAGCTCAAACATATGGCATCGGAGATGCGACCACCACCTCTTCCTCCACCGAATAGTGGAGTAGGACCCAGTTCCAATCAACCACCGCCTTAGTCCGAGATGGCTAATGTGGCGGTAGCCTTGAAGTCTCTGGCAGCAAGCCAGCGGATTATGCAGGAGCAGTTTACAGCTCTTAGCCAAAACATACTAAGACCACCAGGAGTCTCACCGGAGATGATTACTCCAGTGATAGCTCCAGGGCAGCATGAGGCCAGGGGACCACCCCAAGCACCACACAAAGACTTGCCTCCTCCTCAGCGGTGAAGGGATGTTGCTGACCCCCGGCGTCTATGCCTGGGGAGGCAATGAAACCCTTGCCCAGAAGACAGGTATGATGATCTGGAGGGGGAGGAGGCCCCCATAGAGTGCTGGGAGCCGTATGAGGTCTCCAATAATACTGTGCGACTTTTATAGGAGAACAGAGGGAAGTGTGGAAGGCAAAATCCTAACGATCGCCTGAAGGGATCTTCTTTCGATCGTCTGAGCAGAGGGTCGGCCTTTGAGATGCTAGGCGTAGTAAATGACTTGCGAGAAAAGTTATCCCGATCGAGAAGTGTTGCGAGGTCCAGAAGGGAGGCAGCAGACGGACGACCACCTAGGGGATGACCCCATGAATGGGACGACGATCAGGGAGAACCAAACAGCCGATACAGACCTGCCATAACGGAACCCTCCGTTCACCTCAAAGAGGCGGTAGAGGATAACATCGACCAAGCTGACCCTACGAGGACTTGGAATGACTCGATCCAAAGGTTGGAAGATAAGATTGGTGATATTCTGAACAGCCGGGACCCTCTTCAGAGAGGATACTCCATAGGCTCACCCTTTGTGGCGAAGATAGTCAACTTCCCCACGCCATCCAAGTTCAAGCCACCAGCGGTCACCCCCCGATACGATGGGAGCACCAACCCGATCCACCATATTGAGATGTACCAATCAGTGGCAGACATATACTCTATCTCAGATGAGATGAGGTGCCATGCCTTTTCTGGCACTCTAACTGGGCCTGCGCATGTCTAGTATATGTCTCTTCCAAAGAACTCCATTGAAAACTTTAAGCAGTTAACAGACCGGTTTATCCATAACTTTTGCTTTGGAGTGAGGCAACAAAAGAAGACCACACACCTGCTCTATGTTAAGCAGGGGAAGAATGAGAGTCTGAGAGACTACATAGCCAGATTTAATAAAGAAAAGTTAGAGATCGAAGACTATGAGTAAAGCATAGCCATGACATCCCTTATTGGAGGGCTCCAGAAGGGGAAGCTATTATGGAAGCTTGCTGAAGACCCTCTTAGGACGATGGTTGAATTGTTGTCAACAGCAGGAAAGGTGATGAACGCCGAAGAGGCGATGGCAGAAAAATACGAAGATGAAAAAGGAGGCACCAGTGGGGGAAAGTACCAGAAAAAGAACAAAGAGGGGAAGAACAGGTCTACAGATGACAAATTCGTTGATTACACCCCTTTGACGGTCAGTTGCGAGCATATCCTGAGTGAGATAAAAAAATAACCGGTCCTTAAAGTGGCTTGAGAAGCTGAGGGCAGCCCGCCACAAGAGGAACAAGAATCTGTGGTGTGAATTTCACCAAGACCATGTCCATGTCACCGACAAGTGTTTTTCTCTGAAAGATGAAATCGAGAAGATACTAAAAGAAGGGAAGCTTAGGAAGTACGTTGACAAAGGTGCCTTCAAGAGGGGCCGAGGGGACGACCCCAAAAAGAAGAGAGGTGATGCATGCCGAGAAGACCCTCCAAACTAAAGGGACGACCCTTCAGATAATGAGGACGACCCTGACCTCCCATTGAGAGACCACCACGGCCCTGTAAAGAGACTTAATATGATATCACTTGGTATTGGGATGATCTCCGAGGGACTAGCAGGAGGAGGGTCAGAGGTCGCAAACAGGAAGGCCCATGTGGCTGAAGCCAAGACAGTGACAAGGGATATACACTCGACCTCTATTGAGGCAAAGTCAGAAAAGAGGAAGGAGGTTGATATGGATACTCTGATAGTGGGATTCTCAAGAATGGACTTCAAAGGCCTCTTAGCCCCGCATGATAACCCCCTAGTCATCACTACCAGGGTGCACAAATGTGAGGTGCCGAGGATCTTGGTAGATGGGGGTAGCTCTGCAGATGTGATGTTTTGTCCGTTCTTTAAAGACTTAGGCCTCAGCTGTGCTAGACTCATCCCATACCATCACCTATTGATTGGGTTCAGTGGGGAAAGAGTTCATCCTTTAGGAGTGTATGAGGCCGATGTCAGGATGGGGGACGAGTGGCTAAGATGGCTTACCAAGAAGGTCAGCTTCTTTGTGATGGATGAACATGTCTTCTCGGCCTACAACATTATACTGGGGCAAGTAACCCTCAAGGGGTTTGAGGCTGTGTCGTCTACGATTCATCAGATGATCAAATTCTCGACCCCTTACGGGGTAGGGGAAGTTCAGGGAGACTAGATGACGTCACGGGAATGTTACTTCAACTCTGTCGAAGAAAGAGAGGCACACAAGAAGGCAACAACTACTTATAATATTGACACCCTTGACCCCATGAATGAGAAAAAACTCAAGAAAGGAGAAGCCGCAGAAGAGGTAGAATCCATCATCCTTAACGAGGATGAGCCAAAAAAAATCATCCAAATTGCCAAACTCTAAAGATAGACATAAAAAAGACCTCATCAAGCTGCTAAGGAGAAGACAGAGTGTCTTTGCATGGAGTCACGCAGATATTTCGGGGATCAACCCCGAAATTATAAGCCACAAGCTCAACGTGGTAGAGGGTGAAAAGCCAGTAAAGCAGAAGAGGAGAATTTACTCTCGAGAGAAGTATGAGGTCATTAGGGATGAGGTCAAGAAGCTAGAAGATGCAGAGTTTATAAGGGAGGTCATCTATTCCGAATGGCTGTCCAACACAGTCGTAGTCCCAAAAGCCAATGGGAAGTGGAGGATGTGCGTAGACTTCATAGACCTCAATAAATATTGTCCCAAAGACAGCTTCCTTCTCCCCCGCATTGATTAGATGGTAGATGCTACCGCATGACATGAGCTCATGAGCTTTATGGATGCCTACTCAGGGTACAACCAGATCTTCATGAAGCTTGAAGACTCAGAGAAAACATCCTTCATTATCGACAAATGGACATACTATTATAGGGTCATGCCCTTTGGCCTAAAAAATACAGGGGCAACGTATCAGCGCCTTGTGAATAAAATATTTGAAGACCAAATTGGGAAGTATATGGAGGTTTATGTAGATGACATGCTGACCAAGAGCTTAAAGGCCGAGGATCATGTGGCCGACCTTGAGAGGACCTTTAACACAATGGATAAGTACTGAATGAAGCTCAACCCGGCCAAATGTGTCTTCGGGGTGGGAGCAGGGAAGTTCTTGGGGTTCATTGTCAACCAAAGAGGCATCGAGGCCAATCCTAAAAAGATAAAGGCCCTCAAAGAAATAAGGACCCCGAAGACCATCAAAGACATTAAAAGGCTCACAGGGCGAGTGGCTGCTTTGAATAGGTTCGTGTCCAGAGCCACAGACAGGTGTTTACCATTTTTTAAAATTCTCAGAAAGTCCTTTGAATGGAGCGAGGAATATGATCAGACTTTCAAGGAGCTAAAGTCATACTTTGGGTATCCCTTACTTTTTCCACGACCAGTGCAAGGCGAGCAACTACATATGTACCTAAACATCTCATAATTAGCCAATAGCGCAGCCATTGTGAGAGAAAAAAACGGAGTACAAAAGCCTGTGTATTTTTTATAGTAAAACACTCCAGGGGGCAGAGCAAAGATACCCAAGGATGGAGAAGTTAGCATATGCCTTGATCCATGCATCAAGAAAGATGAAGCCGTACTTTCAGTCCCATACAATGGTCATCCTCACCGACTCTCCTCTCAAACAGGTCTTACACAAACCAGAAAAATCGAGGAGGCTAATGACATGGGCTATAGAGTTGGTGGAGTTTGACATTATATATCAACCTACGGTGGCCATCAAGGGGCAAGCATTAGCAGATTTCGTGGCTGAATTTACTTGGGAAGATGATGAAGCTGAAGATAAGAGCCTCGAATAGAGAGATGCATGACAAGGCAGAATTATTGACCCATCCGTAGAAAAGGCTGAGACAAGCACCGCTAGAGAAAAAGTGGCAGAAAATGAAGAGGTAAGATATCTCTTTAAACAGGGGTCCCTCACCGAGGGAAATTTCTTAGAGGAAAAGACCGTATGGAACCTCTTTGTTGACGGACCCTCTTGCGAAAACGGAAGTGGGGCTGGATTAATTGTAACAGCACCTGATGGCACAGACATTGAGTACGCCCTAAGGTTCAACTTCAAAGCCTCCAATAATGAGTCTGAGTATGAGGACCTGATAGCAGGCCTCTCCTTAGATAAGTCTCTTAGTGTCGACCGTATTGTGGTCCATAGTGATTCAAGACTAGTAGTGAATCAGATAGTAGGAGCCTACGAGGCTAAGGATAATAGAATGGACAAATATCTAGAAAGGGTAAGGGCACTATTAAAGAGCTTGAGAGAGGTAAAGTTAAAGAGGATACTTAGGCATGACAACGGCCGAGTCGATGCACTTGCTAGGCTGGCCTCAGCAACTAGGGAAGAAGTCAGGAGAACAGTCCCTATAGATATTTTGCTTCGACCAACGATCGAAGAAGAATAGGGAACACTTGGATTTTGCTTAAACATCGACAAGGAAGCTTCGTGGATGGACCCTCTAATCAAATACATTAAAGAGGGGGAGATGCCGGAGGCAAAACAAGAAAGGAAGAAGTTGAGATACTGGGCTGTGAAATTCACTGTCATCGGAGACACCTTGTATAAAAATGGGTTCTTGCTCCCCTTGCTCAGGTGTGTGCACCCATCTGAGGTCCCTCACATTCTGCAGGATGTGCACGAGGGGTCATGCTCAAGCCACATTGGGGGCAGATCGTTAGCAAAGAAGATAGTAACCCAAGGATACTGGTGGCCGACCCTATGGAAAGACTCCATGGCATACATAAAAAAGTGTGATAAATATCAAAGATTTGCCACAATCCCTCACCAGCCCCATCAGCCTCTTACCTCCATCACATCCCCAGGGCCATTCGCAATATGGGGAATCGATCTAGTAGGAACTTTGCCCAGGGCCGTCAATAACTACCGATACTTAATCGTGGCAATTGACTATTTTTTAAAATGGGTGGAGGCAAAGCCGATGGTAACGATCACAAAGCAAAAGACCTTCCAGTTTATCTAGAAAACATTATATGTAGTTATCGTCTCCCCAACACCCTCATCTTGGATAACGGGACTCAATTCAAGAATACATCTCTGGAGAAGTACTGTGAAAGGGTGAGTATCAAATAATTCTTCCCTACCCCAGGCCGACCTCAAGCCAATGGGAAAACGGAAGTTACAAACAGAACAATCCTAGATGGGATTAGGAAAAAACTCGAGGAGGCAAAAGGAAGATGGGTTGAGGAGTTGTATGCTGTACTGTGGGCCTATAGGATGATGGCAAAGGCATCTATTGGGGAAACCCCGTTCATGATGGCATATGGCTCATAAGACGTCATCCCCACCGAAATGGGTTTCCTACTCATAGGGTCCAAATGTATGACCCCCGGAGGAATATGGAAGAAAGGAGACTTGACTTAGACTTGATCAAGGAAAGGAGGGAAGATGCTCAGATAAGGCAAGCTTCCTACCAGCAGAGGACTGCCAGGTTTTACAACCAGAGGGTGAAGCAAAGACCAATCGCAGTGGGGGACTTAGTCCTCAAAAAGACTTGGCAAATCCTAACAAGCTCCACCCCAATTGGCATGGCCCGTATAGGGTCATTGATGAAGTTGTCCCTGGAACCTACAGGCTAGAAAACCTTGAAGGGGAACCCTTTTCGAATTCGTGGAATGCAGATCATCTGAAAAAATACTATCAATAATGTTGTAATGTCCTATCAGATTAAAGTTGTAATAAATATATTACTCCAGCAGAACAATTGGAATGTTAATGAGAATGTCATATTGGTCCCTCATTTTGTGTTCGTTAATTCTAGTATAATTGGGGTTATCCTTGGTAGCAACTCCCTCGGCTATAATGAGGGTCAATGGTGGGGACGACCCCCCATTCACCTTCAAGAAATATGAGGGGGGGCTTTATTTATAACATCATTAAATTGGTGAGGAAATCACCCTCGACTATAATGAGGGTCAATGGTGGGGACGACCCCCCATTCACACTCAAGAAAGATGAGGGAGGACTTTATTATAACATCATTAAATTGGTGAGGAAATCACCCTCGGCTATAATGAGGGTCAATGGTGGGGACGACCCCCCATTCACCCTCAAGAAAGATGAGGGGGGACTTTATTATAACATCATTAAATTGGTGAGGAAATCACCCTCGGCTATAATGAGGGTCAATGGCGGGGACGATCCCCCATTCACCCTCAATAAAGACGAGGAGGGACTTTATTATAACATCATTAAATTGGTGAGGAAATCACCCTCGGCTATAATGAGGGTCAATGGTAGGGACGACCCCCCATTCACCCTGAAGAAATATGAGGGGGGACTTTATTATAACATCATTAAATTGGTGAGGAAATCACCCTCGGCTATAATGAGGGTCAATGGTGGGGACGACCCCCCATTCACCCTCAAGAAAGACGAGGGGGACTTTATTTATAACATCATTAAATTGGTGAGGAAATCACCATCGGCTATAATGAGGGTCAATGGTGGGGACGACCCCCCATTCACCTTCAAGAAAGACGAGGGGGGGATTTATTTATAACATCATTAAATTGGTGAGGAAATCACCCTCGACTATAATGAGGGTCAATGGTGAGGACGACCCCTCATTCACACTCAAGAAAGATGAGGGAGGATTTTATTATAACATCATTAAATTGGTGAGTAAATCATCCTCGGCTATAATGAGGGTCAATGGTGGGCACGACCCCCCATTCACCCTCAAGAAAGATGAGGGGGGACTTTATTATAACATCATTAAATTGGTGAGGAAATCACCCTCGGCTATAATGAGGGTCAATGGTGGGGACGATCCCCCATTCACCCTCAATAAAGACGAGGGGGGACTTTATTATAACATCATTAAATTGGTGAGGAAATCACCCTCGGCTATAATGAGGGTCAATGGTAGGGATGACTCCCCATTCACCCTCAAGAAATATGAGGGGGGACTTTATTATAACATCATTAAATTGGTGAGGAAATCACCCTCGGCTATAATGAGGGTCAATGGTGGGGACGACCCCCCATTCACACTCAAGAAAGACGAGGGGGACTTTATTTATAACATCATTAAATTGGTGAGGAAATCACCATCGGCTATAATAAGGGTCAATGGTGGGGACGACCCCCCATTCACCCTCAAGAAAGACGAGGGGGACCTTATTATAACATCATTAAATTGGTGAGGAAATCACCCTCGGCTATAATAAGGGTCAATGGTGGGGACGACCCCCCATTCACCCTCAAGAAAGATGAGGGGGACTTTATTTCTAACATCATTAAAATGGTGAGGAAATCACCCTCGCCTATAATAAGGGTCAATGGTGGGGACGACCCCACATTCACCCTCAAGAAAGATGAGGGGGGACTTTATTATAACATCATTAAATTAGTGAGGAAATCACCCTCGGCTATAATGAGGATCAATGGTGAGGACGACCCCCCATTCACCCTCAAGAAAGACGGGGGGGGGGGGGACTTTATTTATAACATCATTAAATTGGTGAGGAAATCACCCTCGGCTATAATAAGGGTCAATGGTGGGGACGACCCCCCATTCAACCTTAAGAAAGACGAGAGGGGACTTTATTATAACATCATTAAATTGGTGAGAAAATCACCCTCGGATATAATGAGGGTCAATGGTGGGGACAACCCCCCATTCACCCTCAAGAAAGACGAGGAGGGACTTGTAAGATGGGTGAACACAATAGCCAAGTCAAATCATATAGAAAGACAGTAAGAGGCATTATATTATAAAGTATTACATATGTTTTTCCAATAAAAATAGAATACAAGAATATTTGTTACTTGAAGAGGGTATGGGCTACAGATAGCCACCCTATTGAACAACATCGAAGGGCAAGGCTTCAACATCGATAAGAGGAGTCTCCTCAATAACCAAGACAGGCCGATCTTCGGAAGTTCCAGTGCCTTCAACGTTCACGTGAGACTCCATGTGGGCCAGAGCCTCAGCAATCAGTGGGTCGTCTAATTGAACTGCCTCAAGATAGGGGCGAACTGAAGACACGACATCAGTAAACTTAAGGACGACCCACCGACAGGCTGTCCTGATCCCCCTCTCCAAGTACTCAAGACCGAAGCCTTGAAACTCGTTTGTGAGTTTGTAAGCTTCCACTGCATCAACCTCGACCCTCTTCACTGCCTCAGCTAGCTCGCTATTGAACTGAGCATCCAAGGCTTCTTCCTTTGCCTTGAAGAGGTCATCCTTCGCCTTCAGATCTGCATCGTGCTACCTCGTAAGCTCTTTCAAGACCCTATCATGCTCAGTCCTGGAACTCTCCAATGTGGCCCTAGCAGTCTCGAACTCGGTCTGCAGCTCAGTCTCGTACTAAATAGCCCTCTCAGCTTCGTTCATTTTTTATTGATTCTCGGCCATCCATTTGGTGGCCGATGTAAAGGCACAAACAGTCTGCCCAAAAGTAGGCACTTAGTGAGGGACCGAGGGAACAGTTGGTGAAAAGTTTACTGAGGAAATGAAGTAAAAATAAGTAATTGGGCCAGAATATGCAGACCGTAATCATACACCTTGGCAGGGGGCATCTTTGACAAAAAGTTGTAATCAGTGGACGAGGGAGCAGAGAACATGGAAGCCTTGGCCTCGCTCGGGTTGGCTATGAGGGAAGATGGTTCAGCCTTCAAAAATGTTAAATTTTGAGACCAATAAGACTCCATACTGGAAGAGGATCCAGTCCTCTCTGACGTCTCCACCCTCGCCCTCGTCCTAGGATCCGGCCGAGGATCAATAGGAACTTCTGGCTCTTTCCTTTTATGACTGTCGACAGTCGGCTCAACATGATTCGGCCCCACGGACTTTATCTTCCTCAGAGGATGTTGAGGCTCTTTTCCCTTTTTCTTGCCCAGACCAGACAGCAAGCTTGGGGCAGTCATCTCCCAAAGTTGGTCAGAAATATTCGAAGGACGACCTGAAAAAGAGATGACATATCAGAAACATGCAAAGACAAAGATGAAACACTTGGAAAAAATCAAAAATTAAGCAAAAAACCACTCACATAGTTCTGTTAGGGGGACGACCCTCAGACCAGCTTCTTTGAGGAAACGAGGGGCCATCAAATCTTCAAATTTGGCAAGTTCACACTCTCTCCCTCGCTCCCTTGGGTAGTCAACAATGACCCTCTCCTCCAAGCTAAGTTCGGGGTCTGAACGCGCTTTCATTGATGGATTGGACCATAACCTGGGTACCCTCGGACCATCTTGCATGGGCTCTCCCTCGACGGGGAATTCCTAATTTCCGTAGATAAAGAAAAACCTTTTCATACAGTCATGATTGGAAGTCTGAGCCACGTGGAGAAGCTTTTTATCAGACTTCCTAGTCCCCAAATGGAAATACCCAGGCTGTTTGAACGATGAGGTAATGTTGTAGAAGGCAAGGAACACATCGGCCGAGGGCTCGTCGATAAATGAATTCTTCCAAAGCGAGATGTAACCAAGGATAGTCCTCCACGAGTTGGGAGGAAGTTGAGAAGGGGCAACCCCAAGGGCAGACAAGATGTCGACTATATAAGGGTGTAGAGGGAGCCTAACGCCTACCCTTAGCATCTGCTCATAGACAACAATCTCTCCCTCGTCACCCTTGAAGACTCTCTCAGACTCAGTTGGGATCCTCATACTTATATTGGGTTGTATGCCAAAGAGATGCCTCCATACTAAGAGATCACGATCTTTAACTGACGATACATAAGCCAAGGCACTCGAAGTATCGACTTGACTATCATCATCATCGAAAGAACCCTCATTGTCGTCCTCAGCTCTCTCGTCCCCGGATCCCCCATCCTCTAGAGGGCCATCTGTAAAGGCTACTTGAAACGCAAGAGGGGACAGGGCTGTTACAAGGATAGCCTCAGAAGGTGTTTTACCCTCGGCCTGTCGGTTTGGGTTAAGAGTGGATGTCTCTCCCCTCCCGAAAGGACCAGCACCTGTCGGTGACGATGCTCTCTGATCCATTTCCCCCTCGTACGATTGACTCTCGGTTGGATGACAAGACGACCCGTAAGACTCAGGGGGTATTATTATGGCTAATGGTATGGGAAAAATGGGTCGTAACCAATTAGGGTCGGCCCCTCATCTTCTCTCCTCCTCCTCCTCTATTCGCCTAATCTCTACGAAGAACTTCTCTCTCAGGGATGGGAATTCCTCGGCTAAATTATAAAGCCTCCTAAGCATTAAGGGGAAGACCCTACACTTTAATGAATTTGTCTAAGCTAACTAAAAATAAGATTACAGTTGACTAAGTTTGACTCTTAGATCAAACCTAAGGAAGTGAAAAGCTTTTTAGGTTTGAACAATCAAGAATAACTCGCCGGAGAAGAATGCCGGGGGGTATAAAACAATTAAAGAAAAATTGAGCCCTACAAGCCTAAAGCAAGAAAGCAAACAACAATGGAAGATAAAGAGGGTACTAGGTCAAAAGGATTACCTGAGAAAGAATAGCGAGACTGCCAAGCTCGAAATGTTGAAGTTGCAGAAATGGCGGTTTGAGACTATTGAGAAACTAGAGAGAGAAGGCCTGGGCGCGAAGAAGAAGGAGGAGAAAAGAAAATTTTTCAAAAAACCTTTATATACCTTGTTACAATTGGGCCCAACAATCAATACATGGCACAACACATGAGGAAATGTATCATTAGGGCACAAAGCCCCAAGCAAAGTGTGCAGCCACCACATCTGAAAAATTGAAACGACAGTGGATATCTGTTGAGGTGTCAAATCATCTTGATAGGTGTCACTCATCAAACTGATCATACACATCTCAAAAGCAGCACTATCCCTCAGCCATCTAACCAACATAGATGGCTAAGGACTGGGGATGATTGATATACCCATATATACCCTCGGCCAGGTCGAGGGCGTCCTCCACCTGGACGAGGCCAAGAAGATCTCTCAACCAATATCAGACGAGCCTCCAAGGGTTCGACCCCACATTATGTTCGGACGAACCTCCAAGGGGCCGACCCCTCATCACGGTCCAGACGACCCTCCAAGGGGACGACCCCTCATCATGATCCAAGACGACCCTTCAAGGGGCCAACCCCTCATAACGTCCTGATGAACCTCCAAGGGGCTGACCCCTCATTATGTCCAGACGACCCTATGAGGGTATGATAATACGAGGCCCAAATTAGGTCAGGCTCACCGCCAGCAGGAACTTTGCCCTCGGCCTCATATCATAGGCCGAGGGTGACGTCATCACAACGCGTGATTTGGAAGATGCGTGGAACAGTGCGCGTGGGACTTATATGGCACGTGGAAGACCGTTATAACAATATCAACCCCTCACGTGAGGGAATATTATGTCATCATTAATCACAGATGGCACCTCCAGGTGTCAGTATGGGATTGGCTAGATCATAACTCACATGCACCATGCATGCTTGGGGGTACAATACTCCCCCCAAGACCTATATATACTTGTCACCTACAACCCTACAAAGGGAGAGATAATGGTAACCCTAGCAAAAACTCTTCTTGTACACACAGTAGAGAGAGAGAGTGAGCTTATGTGCATTGTATCCAAGGCCATTAGTGCCCATACTTAGTGGATCACACACTCACAGTGGATGTAGGCCTAATTGGCTGAACCACTATACATCATTGTCTTACTCCTCTTATACTCATCCCCGTCTATACACTTACACATATACGTCTCTATGGCTATCATTTCTATTACTGTTCGAGCTCATAATCACTTATCTGATGGTAATAAATATCAGCATCATCACCCTCCATAACCCTTATTGACCCACGACCAAAACCACACAATTTAAACACTCGAATCCAGAACCGATGACCCAAAAACTAACCCGAAACCCATGACTATAGACCCGACCAAAATCTGGCATCCCTTTATGCCATAACCTATGTAAATTCGGTGACTGATTAATCCACCTCCACGCTAGCGAACCATGACCCAAACCCGAGCTCCACTTTCAGCGAATTTGAAACCCGATTTCCAACTCCGAACATGTAACCTCCATACTCGATTTTACCAGCAACACCCATATCCCCTCAAATCAAAACCCCTGTTAAAATCGATTCCTTTGACCCAATCTTTATTTCCCAATCCATGAAAACCCTTTACCCCAACATTCCAAGCACCTACGATTTTCCCAAAATAAAAGTCACATGTTCTTAACCCTTTTACCCCCTTTTTCTCATCTACCATCATCTTATATACCTTCCATGCATCTTATAAAATAAGACTCTCTTCACTTTAGAAAGAGGGGAACCTTAAAAGACAACAAGTAGAGAGAGGGAGAAGAATTTTGGGTAGGATAGTTTTAGTTTAGGAGCTCAATTTGGAGTTAGTATTGTATAAAATTTTAGCTCTTATTTTATCTATTTTTTTAGAGCGACTTGATTGTGAGGGAGACTATATTGAAATACAAAATTTAGAATTTTGGCATTTCTTTGCGTGTTGTAATATTTTAGAATCATGGGTGCACTTAATTGGTCATGTTTGGGAAATTATTATTGAGTTCAAGGAGACTTGGTTCAATTATTTTTTTTTCATTCTATTTTATTTTGTATGCCTATTATTGTGTCATTATTACATTTTATATATTATTATACCAAAATGAGAGCATAAATATCCCATTCAAGGGGTGATATGAAACCCTTAACTTAATTATTTTTATTTTTAATTTATTTATTTATTATGCCTATTTGAATATTAATATTTAAATTTTACAATTTATATTTACGCTTCGAGAGAAGGTGAATTATTTTTGAGAGAAAATCACAAATTTAGATTATAATATTTATTTATTAATTAAACTAGAGATAGGTAATTTTTAAATAATATTATAGTTTAGATTTCTCTACTCTAAAAATGTAATTTTTAATGATTTAAAATATGTTTAGTGAATTTTTTCTAGCTGGTGATTTATTAGAAAATATTCAAATCTAATTTTTGTGAGTATGTAAAATTTAAATATTAATCTTCTAAAAGGACTATATGTAACTTTACATTTTCAACGAGAGTTGATTTGTGAATTTATATATGTTTTTGGGTATTTCAAATAGATAAACTAAGTAATAAAAATAAATAGGTTAAGCGATGAATTTTAATTCCTTGAATCATCTCACGTTTATTCACTCCTTGCATTTTAGCTCACTTTATCATTTTATTTATTTATGAATAATGATAGACTCCCCAAAAGGGAGTCTACCGATCCCGTCCCCCATCTCATATCCACCTTTGATTTCAACCAAAACAATCATATCCTTTGATTTTTTAATACATTATATTCCTACACTTGTTATTTCTTTTAAACAAAAATTAAAAGATACTCTCTTATTTTTTTAAAGTTGAATAAAAAATTTAATAAATAACTAGAGTTATGATTTATTTTAAAGATAAATTAATTTTACATTAAACTAAAATTTAATGATTAATTATTAAAAAGTTCCTCAAATATTTTTTAATACACATTTAGTCATATCCTTTTTATTTTGTTCCAAAAGTCCTCAAACACTAATTTAATCAACATTCTCTTATTTTTAAAGGTCTGCGTCGACGGTACACTTTGAGGGTTTTATTTTGTTCCAAAAAAATCTTCAAACACTAATTTAACCAATATTCTCTTATTTTTAAAGGTCCGCATCAGCGGCACACTTGAAGTGTTTTTATTTTGTTCCAAAAAACCTCAAACACTAATTTAACTAATATTCTTTAATTTTTAAAGATCCGCGCCAGCGTCACACTTTCAGTATTTTTATTTTATTCCAAAAAAAGCTTCAAACACTAATTTAACCAATATTCTCTTATTTTTAAAGGTCCGCGCCAGCGTTATACTTTGAGTGTTTTTATTTTGTTCCAAAAAGTCCTCAAACACTAATTTAACCAATATTATCTTAGTTTTAAACGACTGCTCCAGCGTCACACTTTGGGTGTTTTTATTTTGTTCCAAAAAGTACTCAAACACTAATTTAAGTAATATTCTCTTATTTTTAAGGGTCCGCGTCAGCGGCACACATTGAGTGTTTTTATGTGGTAAGTGACTTTTTGGAACATAGTTTTTTTATTTTTGTCGCGTGAAACTTTTTAATAGTAAACATAGTTTTTTTATTTAAAAAAAATATTTGCTTTAATTTTAATAAAAAAAAACTGTTTAATTTAATCTTTTAGATTCAATACTGATAAGTGCCGTTCGCGCGAACCTATATTCCCGGACCAATAACATTTATTAAATGTTGGTTCGCGGCAGCGACACTGATCAATCGCGAATCTAAAAAATCAAATTAGCAAGTTTTATTTTTATTAAAACCGATTTTTTAAAAAAAAAACTCGTATCGTGCCTTAGCTAACATAATTTAATTGACATTAGATAGAACATAAAACTTATTTTATCAAAAAAAAAAACAACCAAAAAGTGTTAAAACTGATGTTAACAAAAAAAATATTACCTAAAAAAAATTACTACCGAAATAATTTATGTTGCCGCATGTCGTGTTTTAATTAGGTTATGTTCGTATTTGGTAAAAAAAATCGTTTTTTGTCGCATTTAATTGGGTCTGATTCGGGTTGTTTTAATTTAGTCATGTTCGTGTTCCTTTTTTCTTTATTTATAAAAACACCTTTTTTTATATATAAAAACATAGTTTTTTTTATTTATAAATACACATTTTTTATTTATAAAAATACATTTTTTTTCTTCATAAAAACACAATTAATTAAACAAATGAGGTGCTAACTAAAATGGGGATGGAGCTTTCGGTTTGGAATGGGAATAGAGCTTTCGGGGAGTGTAGCACTACTCTTTATTTATTAGTGTAGTTTAAATTTTAGTTCATAATTAGTAGTATAAATATCTGTTCAAAATTGTTTAAAAAAAATCCTACTTAATCTTTAATTTTCTCTTGTTCTCATTAAGAGGCGCGAATTGATCCCTTACTTGCCAATATATAATTTTAGCGTGTTTGTAGGTACCAAAAGAGGTTTTTGATTGACCGTCTTTTTATTCTACAATGACATGCATACAAAAAGCGAGTTATTAATATATTAGAGAATTAAGGTCAAGGTCACGTTCCTTCCTATATTTGGATTTTTAGGACAGTGATTTTCAGGTTTATAAATATAGTCCTTATTGATGATGCCAGAATTAGCACCACCAGGTAAGGTGTTTTCAAGCTCAATATAAGAATAACAATGGCAGCACAGTTATATAAAGAGATAAGAGAATGAGATGAGGAGAAGAGGAAAGAGCGCCAGGATATAAGTGGTTCAGCCTAAATTGGCCTACGTCCACTATGTGTGTGTGAATGATCTCACCGTAATAAGGGCACTAATGGCCATGGATACAACCTCTCAAGCTTTCTCTCTTTACTGTATATCTAGACACAGTTTTAGCTAGGGTTGAATATCTTGGATCCCTTTGCAAGGTAGAGGATGACCTCTATATATAGTACATAGGGGGTGTAATGTACCCCCCATGCATGCAATGAACATGTGTGTGGTAGCCTCACCAGTAGGGGGGAAGCCACCTGTCACTGTCACATGTAAGGAATGATGATGAAATATCCTCCCCACGTGTGAGAATAATCTTGTTACAACTGATTCGTGCCCATGTGTCCTTATCCAAATGTCAACAGATGCTCGGCCGCCATATTGGTGCATGACCTCGGCCTGGGAGAGGCCGAGCTGTAAAGGCTTGATATTCGTTCAATCCGAGATGTGCCATAGGGAGTCTCGGCCTGATCTCAGCCGAGACATTATGCTGGGGGTTGGCCCCAGCCGAGGTTGGACTGATTCCATGTTGAAGATTACCAAGGCTTCTTGTCACCTCGGCCCCAGCCGAGGTTGGACTGATTCCATGTTGAAGGTTAGCAAGGCTTCTTGTCACCTCGGCCTACGCTCAGTTGAGGTTGCCATACCCAGGTATATGAGAATGCTGTCGATGCCTGTGATACGCGTAGTGTCCATTGGAAACGTAGGTGGTAGTGTCGGTCTGGGCCGAACTTACTAAGGCCGAGGGCTGATATCGTGGGCCCATGGCTTATCCAGGGTCGGTCAATATCTCGACCATCACCTCGGCCGAGGTTGGTGTCTCTAGGCCGAGGTTACACCTTGGGCATATCAATCACCCCCCATCCCCTAGTTATATGTGAAGGAAGGTGACTAGGGGATTAGTATGCATCCGAGGCCTGTCTTCTTACGAACCAGTACTTGCTTGACACTTGTCCAATGTTGGAGCATGCTTGCTTGGTAGGCGTGTGCTGTCAGCCGCCCTTCGGGGCTCCCAAGGCAATGATGGGCCTTGGAAAACGTGCCCATGTATTTAAGGGTTTCAAAACCCTCTTTCCCTCCTTCTTCTTCATTTCTTCTCTCCTGTGCACGATTTCTTCCTGCAACTTCTCTCTCTAAAACGCTTCGAATCAAGGCTCCACTGCAGAGGCACTGTTGGTGGTTTCTTCGCGAATTTCCTTTATTTTACCTCATCGTTTCATTTCCAGGTACTTTCTCCCTTCCATTTCCTTTGTTTCTCGTTTTTGGTTTGCATTTTCCGGCGAGTTTCATCGTTTTCCGGCAAGCACCATATTTTCAGGCGAACAATATTATATTTAAACTTTTAAGTTTGATCTTTAGATTTCTTTACTTTACAAGCCAATCCTGTTTGTAGTTTTAGGAGTTATTTCCAAGTTTAGGGTCGTCCTCTGATGCTCAGACCTTTATACCAGCTTCTTGAGGATTTCCCCTCTCTTAGAGAGAAGACCCTAGAAAATATTAGGCAAATAGAAAGGGCCCAAGAGGAGGCTCGTAGGTTACAATAATTTCCTATTATACCTATCTTTCCCCCACCTCTCAAGGTGGTATATCCTGATCCCCCTGAGTTCTTCTATCAGACAGAGGTCCCTGCCGACCCAATACCGATGTCTGAGTCTGAGTCTTCCACCTCAGACCCTATGTCTGTGGACTCTTTTCAGGAAGCCATGGATTTCACACCTCGGCCTGGTCAGGCCCCTAATCAGGCCGAGGTCTCCAGCCGAGCTTCATCCCATAATGGCTCAAGCACCTCAGCTTCTTCTTCAGAGGTTGAAATTGTTGAGCCGAGTGTGGCTGTGCCACCCATTCTTGATGCCATCCCCTTGTCGGCCGTCACTGGGGCAGAGTTCGCTCAGAGATTCGCTAGTAACCCATCTACATCTGCTCCGGTCGACGTTGATCTTGATGATGATGAAGATGCTGAAAGCGATGTCGACGTCTCTGAGGCGGCCGAGATTGAAAGCACAGTAACTGATGTGGATCTTCTATGCTTCAGATATTTATACTCCATTAGTCCCTCCATAAAATTAAGGAGACCTCTGGGGGAAAAGAGGGCCTATCATGGCCGGGATGGAGAAATATGCCTATACGAGCAGATGTTTAGGTTAGGGTTTCCCCTACCCATTCATCTCATCATCAAATCCATTCTCTCTTATATCAATTTGGCCCCCTCACAACTATCCCCCAATGCCTGGAGAGTCATCATAGGGGCCATTATCTTATGGAGGGCAGTCCACCACTCTGACCTCCCAGTTCAGGTCTTCGTTGGTTGTTATGTCCCAACCTCGGCCAAAAACCATCCGAGCTACTATCATTTTGTGGCTCGGAGGCCTAAGAAGAAAATGCTCCAGGTGACTCAGACCTCAAACCATAATTGGAGGCCCCGATATTTTTTCGCCTCTGGACCATGGGAATTTGGCCCATGCGTTCCCTCTTCTACACTTGAGCCCAGGATACCCCTAAAATGGGGTAAGGTCACCATGTCTGCCAGGGCCGACCCTGGTCTAAGTCTTCAGAATATCCAGAAGGTGAAAGCCCTGCAAGACCAAGGGGCACATGGTCTTTTTGTTAAGTTCGAACATTTACTGACCCCCCATTATCTCTCGGGGACGGGACTAGGTGGAAGTCCCCTTATTGACTTTGGTAAGGATTTTTCTTTTAAGTTTAACCTCTGAACTCATTCATATCAGATCTCTAACCCATATCTTTTAACTTTTGCAGAGCGACCACAAGACATTTCAGACGAACTGTGGGAGATGGCTGCACCGAGCTTAGCGAGACTCGCCAAAAAAGATGGTCTGAACGCTCCTCCCCTAGCTCCCTCTACATCCAAATCTCAGGCCTCAAAGAAGAGGGCCCTAGAAGCCCATGCCTCTGAGGATCAGAGGCCGACCTTGAGGCAGAAGAAGTCCTCTGATGCTGCAATTCCAATCTCCTCGACCGACGCCCTGTCGGCCCGCCTGGACCAGCTGAAGTTATCTGACAGCATTGTCGGCCATAGTCTTCAGGCCCTTGATGCCATCGGCTCTGCAATGACCGAGGCTGACAAGCGCTTTTTTAGGTCTCTGGAGACCCCGATGCTGGTGGAGTTCGGCCTTCACAGAGTCGTTCAGGTACGTCTTGATCTCTTCGTCAAAATTTTATAAGTGCAACATCTGAATTTTCTCTAGCTTAACCTCTTCCTTAAATGTGCAGGGAATGGCTGCTATGCACCACCTATCGAACTGGACTCTGAGGAAATTGCCCCTCATCCAGAAGGAGCAAGAGGCCGAGAAGGTTCAGAGCGCCCTAAATGCTGAGGTCGACCGTCTGAAATGAGAGCTGCAGAACTCTGAAAATAAGGTTAAGGGGTTGGAGAAAGACATTTCTCTGCTCGTCAAAGATCACGCCAAAGCCCTGAAGGCCAAAGATGACGTTCTGCAGCAGAAGGTCAGCTCGGCTGTCAAGGCTGCCCTTGAAGATGCCTCGGCCAAAATAATTTCTGACTACAAAGCCTCGGACGAGTTCATGGGTTTTGGTTTTGAATATCTCGAAAGAGGTATCAAGGCTACTTCCAAATGGTCTGAAGTCAGAGAGAGGGAGGTCGGTACTCTAAAGGCCTCTGACTTTGTGGGTCTCGGCTTTGCTGACCCTCAGTTTGCTCAGGCTCTTCAAGAGGTGGAGGACGAGGTTGCTACTCCTGCTGAGATTGCAACTCTAGGAGGGACCGAGGTCAGAGGGGCAGACCATACTGATGACATGGCCGAGGTGACTAATGCTGATCAAGCCAATCAGGCCGAGGCTGTTAATGTTCTCCCCCCAAACCTTTAGGATTTGTAACTTGTAATTCGTAATTTGTAACTCGTAACTTGTAACACCATGGTATTTTGTATTCAAGGAATACTTATTACTTCTTTGTATTCTAACCTCTGAATGCTATGTGATCCCTTCCCTTTATTGAATGCCATGTGATCTCTTCTATTATTTTGTTGTAGTGATGTCTTGTTTATACTCAGTCAATAATTCTGACCTCAAACCTCTTCACCACCGAATTGTTATTAGGCTCTGAGGTCATTACCTAAGATGTTATTCTCATAACCAACTTCACCAAATTAATGATGTTAAGAGTCTGAGATCATCTGCTAAGGTGTCTGAGCTCAGACCTTGTCACCATTGAGTGATGTTATAAGGGTCTGAGGTCATCACCTGAGATGTTGGCCTCATAATTAATCTCACCAAATTAATGATGTTAAGAGTCTGAGGTCATCTGCTAAGGTGTATGAGCTCAGACCTTGTCACCACTGAGTGATGTTATAAGGGTCTGAGGTCATCACCTAAGATGTTGGCCTCATAATTAATCTCACCAAATTAATGATGTTAAGAGTCTGAGGTCATCTTCTAAGGTGTCTGAGCTCAGACCTCTTCACCACTGAGTGATGCTATGAAGGTCTGAGGTCGTCACCTAAGATGTTAGCCTCATAATTAATCTCACCAAATTAATGATGTTAAGAGTCTGAGGTCATCTAATCTAGGGTGTCTGAGCTCAGACCTCTTCACCACTGAGTGATGTTATGAAGGTCTGAGGTCGTCACCTAAGATGTTAGCCTCATAATTAATCTCACCAAATTAATGATGTTAAGAGTTCGAGGTCATCTAATCTAGGGTGTCTGAGCTCAGACCTTGTCACCACTGAGTGATGTTATAAAGGTCTGAGGTCGTCACCTAAGATGTTAGCCTCATAATTAATCTCACCAAATTAATGATGTTAAGAGTCTGAGGTCACCTGCTAAGGTGTCTGAGCTCATACCTCTTCACCACTGAGTGATGTTATGAAGGTCTGAGGTCGCCACCTAAGATGTTAGCCTCATAATTAATCTCACCAAATTAATGATGTTAAGAGTTTGAGGCCATCTGCTAAGGTGTCTGAGCTCAGACCTCTTCACCACTGAGTGATGTTATGAAGGTCTGAGGTCGTCACCTAAGATGTTAACCTCATAATTAATCTCACCAAATTAATGATGTTAAGAGTCTGAGGTCATCTAATCTAGGGTGTCTGAGCTCAGACCTCTTCACCACTGAGTGATGTTATGAAGGTCTGAGGTCGTCACCTAAGATGTTATCCTCATAATTAATTTCTGGTCTAAGAATGAAACAAGTACTGTCACGAAAATTGATCTTTATTAATAACCTCTTCTCAATAAGATGGTACATTTACATAAAATTCTACGCAACATCATATGTAATATATCTTTAGGTGGTCAGCATTCCATGGGTTAGTGAAAGGTTCTCCTTCTAGGCTTTCTATCCTGTAAGTTTCGGGCACAACATCTTCTGTTACTTTGTAGGGGCCATGCCAGTTTGGGTGTAGCTTATTTGCCTTTTATAGGGTCTTCTTTAGCACTAGGTCTCCCACTGCAATGGGTCTTGACTTCACCCTTTGGTTATAGAATTTCGCTGCCCGCTGCTGGTAGGCTGCTTTTCTGACCTCTACGTCTTCTCTTCTTTCTTCGATAAGATCCAGGTCTAGCCTCCTCTCTTCCCCATTGCTGTCTGGGTCATAGGTATGAATCCGATGAGTTGGTAATCCTACTTCCGTTGGTATGACGGCCTCTGATCCATGTACCAGCATGAATGGGGTTTCTCCTGTTGGTGTCCTTGTCATGGTTCTGTAGGCCCATAACACAGCGTAGACCTCTTCTGTCCATCTCCCCTTCGCCTCTTCTTGATTCCGTCCAAGATGGTCCTGTTTGTGACCTCGGTCTGGCCATTTGCCTGAGGTCGACCAGGAGATGAGAAGAACTGTTTAATCCCCACTCTTAGGCAATACTTTTCTAAGGAGGAGTTCTTGAACTGGGTCCCATTATCCAAGATAAGAGTGTTTGGGAGGCTATATTTGCATATGATGTTCCTCCAAATAAACTGGAAGGTCTTCTGCTCTGTAATTTTTATCATCGGTTCTGCCTCCACCCACTTTGAGAAGTAGTCAATGGAAACTATCAAGAATCTATAGTTATTGACAGCTCTTGGCAAAGGTCCTACCAAGTCAATTCCCCATACCGCAAATGGCCATAGAAAAGAGATTGACGTCATAGGCTGATGGGGTTGATGAGGGATAGTGGCGAACCTTTGACATTTATCGCACCTCTTCACATAGTCTGCAGCGTCCTTAGACAAGGTAGGCCACCAGTATCCCTGAGTGATGACCCTCTTGGCTAAGGGCCTTCCCCCTATGTGGCTAGAGCAAGAACCCTCATTAATCTCCTGTAAGACTCGGGGTACTTCCATGGGATGCACACATATGAGGAGAGGCAATATAAACCCCTTTTTGTACAAGACGTCTCCTATCATTGAGAACTTGGCAGCCCTGTATCTCAACTTTCTCTTTTCTAGCTTGGACTCAGGCAACTCTCCCTCTTTTAGGTATCTGACGAGCAGGTCGATCCATGAGTCTCCTAGGTTCACATTGTGATAAGGGGTACATACCTCGTCCTCCTCGATGGTTGCCTTTCCTAAGACCTCGATTGGAATGGTCCTTCCCATATCTGTCTTTACTGCTGAGGCCAGCCTTGCCAATGCATCAGCGTGATTGTTGCTCAGTCGAGGCACTCTCTTCAGTTTTGCTTCTTCAAAATATTCTAACAACCTTCTTACCTTCTTCAAATACTTGGCCATCCTTTCGTCTTTGGCCTCGTATACCCCCAATACTTGATTGACAACCAACCTTGAGTCGCTATGGAGTAGGAGTCGCTTTACTCGAAGAGTTGTTGCTAATAAGAGACCTGCTATCATGGCCTTATACTCGGACTCGTTGTTTGAGGCTTGGAAGTTGAATCTCAAGGCGTATTCAATGTTGGCGCCATCTGGAGTCGAGAGTATTAGTCCCGCCCCGCTTCCACTGTCACAGGAAGAGCCATCAACGAAGAGGCTCCAGACGTCTATATCTGATGAGAAGACCCCTTCTCTCATAACCCCCTTATTGAAGAGGTATCGATCCTCTTCGTTCTCTTCTATTCCGCTCCGAGTTTTGCATGAGATGACCTCTTCCCGATCTCGGAAGACATTTGGTGCCGTCTCTTCTGAATCTTGGAAGACACTATGGTTCGTCTCTTCCGAATCTCGGAAGACACTACGGTTCGTCTCTTCACCGTCATCTAAGCCTTTCACTGTCTCGGCCTCTTCCAAACTTCTACCGGCCTCTTCCCAGGTGAATTCTGTGACAAAGTCTGTGAGGGCCTGCCCCTTGATGGTTGTCCTAGGCTGGTAGGTAAGATCATATTCTCCTAGTTCGATGGCCCAGGTCATCAATCTTCCGGACTTCTCAGGTTTGTGCAGAACCTGCCTTAGTGGGGAGTCAGTGAGGACTATCATGGAGTGAGCTTGGAAGTAAGGCTTCATTTTCCTTGAGGCATGTATTAGGGCATAAGTCAACTTCTCCATTCGGGGATAATTTTGTTCAGACCCTTGAAGGGCCTTACTATTGAAGTACACAGGCCTCTGGACCCCATCCTCTTCCCGTATGATGGCCGCGCTGATGGCTGATTCAGAGACTGCCAGATACATAAATAACCTTTCCCCCGTGATGGGCCGAGACAGCAACAAGGGAGATCCCAAGTAGGACTTGAGTTGGTTGAAGGCTTTTTTACACCCTTCGTCCCATTAGAAGGCCTTTCTTAGAACTTTAAAGAATGGAAGACACTTGTCCGTTGCCCTAGAAACAAACCTATTAAGGGCAGCCACTCTTCCCGTGAGTCTCTGGACATCCTTGATACTCCTAGGAGTCTTCATGTCGAGCAATGCCTTAATTTTCTCAAGGTTCGCTTCAATCCCCCTCTGATTAACGATGAATCCCAGGAACTTCCCAGCTCCTACTCCGAAGACACACTTTGCCGGGTTGAGTATCATTCTGTGCGAGTCCATGACATCGAAGGTCTTCTTAAGGTCCGCTACGTGAGTATATGCTTTCAGGCTCTTCGTTAGCATATCGTCTACATATAGCTCCATGGTCTTACCTATTTGCTCTTCGAACATCTTATTGACAAGACGTTGATATGTTGCCCCCGTATTTTTCAGACCGAAGGGCATCACCTTGTAGCAGTACGTCCCTTTGTCAGTAATGAAGGCTGTCTTCTCAGAGTCTTCAGAATCCATGAAGATTTCGTTGTAGCTTGAATAAGCGTCCATGAAGCTCATGAGCTCGTGCCCTGCCGTTGCGTCCACCATCTGGTCTATCCTAGGTAAGGGATAGCTGTCTTTCGGGCAAGACCTGTTCAGGTCAGTGAAATCTACACACATTCGCCACTTCCCATTGGCCTTAGGCACGATGGCTTCATTTGAGAGCCACTCCGGATAGGTAACCTCTCTTATGAACTCGGCCTCTTCCAATTTTTTTACCTCTTCCCGGATGACGTCGTACTTCTCCCTGGAGTAGACTCTTCGTCTCTGCTTGATTGGCTTGGCATCTCTATCCACGTTGAGCTTGTGGCTCATGACCTCACGGTCGATGCCAGGCATGTCTGTGTGACTCCATGCGAAGACACTCTGTCTCCTCCTGAGGAAGTTTATCAGCTCTTCCTTGATTCCTAGCTCTAGGGCCTTACCGACCTGGACGGTTTTTTTCGGCTCGTCCTCATTGAGGACGATGGATTTTACCTCTTCCGCAGCCTCACCCTTCTTCAATTTTGTTTCGTCTCTTGGGTCAAGAGTGTCAATGCTGTAAGTGGTGGTTGCTCTCTTATGGGCTTCTCTCTCTTCGGCCGAGTTGAAGTAACACTCTCGCGCCGTGGTCTGGTCCCCTTGCACTTCCCCTACTCCATAAGGAGTCGGGAATTTTAGCATCTGATGGACCGTCAACGGCACAGCTTCAAACTCTTTGAGGGCCACCCTTCCTATGATGAGGTTGTAGGCCGAGAAGACGTTTTCGTCCATAAAGAAAAAGTTTATCTTCTTGGTCAGCCTCCTAGGCCACTCATCCCGCATTCGTACATCCATCTCATACATGCCCAATGGGTGGACCTTTTCGCCACTGAAGCCTATCAATGGGTGATGATAGGGAACCAACCTTGCCCTGCTAAGACCCAGGATCTTGAAGCAAGGCCAGAACATCACGTCTGCTGAGCTTCCCCCGTCTATGAGGATCCTCCGTACCTCGCACCCATGCACCCTTGTTGTTATGACCAAAGGGTCATCATGAGGGGCTAAGATACCCTTGAAGTCGATTCTGGAGAACCCCACTACGAGGGTGTCCATGTCTACCTTCTTCCTCTTCTGCACTGCATCAGAAGACGTTAGATTCATAACTTCGATCTTGGCCAATGACCTGGCCTCTGCTACATGAGCCTTCCTGTCGGCTATCTCAGAGCCACCTCCTGCAAATCCCCCACATATGGTGCTAACACCAAAGGAGATCATACCGACCCTCTTCACCGGGGTGTTGTCATCCTTTGGCGGAAGATTCGGGTCGTCTTCATCATCTCCTTCTGAATCATCGTCCCTTCTGGCTGGGACATTGCCACGACATCTGTCATCTCTTCTTTTCTTAGGGTCATCTCTTCCACCCTTTGGAGCCTTACCATCCACATACTTCCTCAGCTTTCCAGATTTTAGCATCTTCTCAGTCTCATCCTTTAAAGCGAAGCATCTATCTGTGATATGGCCATGATCCTGATGGAACTCGCACCATAGTTTTTTGTTCCTCTTATGTGGCGGGGCCTTCAGTTTCTCTGTCCACCTCAGAGTCCGGTCAGTCTTAATCTCATTGAGGATGTGCTCACAACTCACAGTCAGAGGAGTGTAATGAGCGAACTTATCATCTCCTAACCTCTTCTTCCCCTCTTTCTTACCTTGGGACTTTCCCGTGCTACTGCGGTTCTCCTCCTCATACTTGGCGGCCATTGCCTCTTCCGCATTCATCACTTTCCCTGCGGTTTCCAGCAGCTCCGCCATGGACCTAGGGGGTCTTCCGCCAGTTTCCACAATAGCTTCCCCTTCTGGAGGCCTCCTATAAGGGCGGTCATGGCTATGCTCTCTTCATAATCTTCCACCTCCAATTTCTCTTTATTGAATCTTGCTATATAGTCTCTTAGGCTCTCACCCTTGGCCTGTTTGACATACAGCAGGTGGGTAGTCTTCTTTTGAGGTCTTACCCCAAAGCAGAAGTTACGGATGAACTGCTCAGCCAAGCCTTTGAAGTTCTCAATTGAGTTCTTCGGAAGGGAGGTGAACCAACTATGATCTGCCCCTGTCAAGGTCCCTGAGAAGGCCGTACACTTCATCTCATCGGGTATCGAGTAAATGTTTGTTGCCGACTGATACATCTCGCTATGGTGTACAGGGTTAGTGCTGCCATCATACTTGGGAGTCACTGTAGGAGGCTTGAACTTGGCTGGGGTTGGGAACCCCACTATCCTAGCCACAAATGGGGAGCCCTCTAAGTAACCCCTTTGTAATGGGTCCCTGCTTTTAATGAGATCTCCTATCTTCTCCTCAAGGCGTTGGATAGAATCATTCCAAGGTCTTCTGTCATCAACTTGGCCGAGGTTATCCCCTGCCACCTCCCTGCGATGGACAGAGGGTTCCACAACCGCGACACGTTGGTTGTTGACCTCTTCTTGTTCCCTGCCTCTTCTTTCATAGGGTCGGCCTTGATCTGGCCGACCCTGCCTATTCCCTCTCTGAGAGCCTGCTGCGCTCCTTGACCTCGACAGCCTCTGTCTTAGGTCATTCACCGGGCCCAGTCTCTCGAAGGCCGACCCTCTGCTCAACCTATCAAAGGCCGACCCTCTTTGTTGGGCCTCTTCACCTCTTCGGCCTACACATCCTTGACTCCGCCTAAGAGGTCGTATAGTGTTATTTGACACCTCATACGATTCCTAGCAGTCTTCTGGGGCTTCTTCAGCTTCTAGGTCATCATACCTGTCCTCTGGGAAAGGGTTTTCCTACCTCCCCAGGCGCAAGCGCCTAGGGTCAGCAACGTCCCTTCTCCGCTGGGGTGCAAGTTGGTCCTTCATTGGCACCTGGGGTGGTCCCCTGGCGTCAGGATGAGGATGAACTACCGCCGGAGTGATCATGTCCGGTGAGAATTCAGGTGGTCTCATCATAGTTTGACTGAGCTGAGCAAATTGCTCCTTCATGGCTTGTTGTGTTGCAGTTAAAGATTTCAAGGCTGCTGCTACCTCCGCCATTTCGGACTGGGGGGAGCTTGACTGGAACTAGGCCCTCCACCTCCAGGCGGCGGAAGAGGCGGTGGTAAGTCTGGTGCCATATGTTAACACTATAGAGCTTGATTAGCAGATGATATTAGTACCTCACAGGACCTCTTTCAATGGTGAAACAGCTCCGCGCTAGGGGGAGGCCTGGTTCACCACTAGAGTCTCCGGTGAGGTTAAGCAGAAAAAGAGGAAGAGATAGTTTCTCTTCCCACAGACGGCGCCAAAATGATGATGCCAGAATTAGCACCACCAGGTAAGGTGTTTTCAAGCTCAATATAAGAATAACAATGGAAGCACAGTTATATAAAGAGATAAGAGAATGAGATGAGGAGAAGAGGAAAGAGCGCCAGGATATAAGTGGTTCAGCCTAAATTGGCCTACGTCCACTGTGTGTGTGTGAATGATCTCACCGTAATGAGGGAACTAATGGTCATGGATACAACCTCTCAAGCTTTCTCTCTCTACTGTATATCTAGACACAGTTTTAGCTAGGGTTGAATATCTTGGATCCCTTTACAAGGTAGAGGATGACCTCTATATATAGTACCTAGGGGGTGTAATGTACCCCCCATGCATGCAATGAACATGTGTGTGATAGCCTCACCAGTAGGGGGAAGCCACCTGTCACTGTCATATGTAAAGAATGATGATGAAATATCCTCCCCACGTGTGAGAATAATCTTGTTACAACTGATTCGTGCCCATGTGTCCTTATCCAAATGTCAACAGATGCTCGGCCGCCATATTGGTGCATGACCTCGGCCTGGGAGAGGCCAAGCTATAAAGGCTTGATATTCGTTCAATCCGAGATGTGCCATAGGGAGTCTCGGCCTGATCTCAGCCGAGACATTATGCTGGGGGTTGGCCCCAGCCGAGGTTGGACTGATTCCATGTTGAAGATTACCAAGGCTTCTTGTCACCTCGGCCCCAGCCGAGGTTGGACTGATTCCATGTTGAAGATTATCAAGGCTTCTTGTCACCTCGGCCTACACTCGTCCGAGGTTGCCATACCCAGGTATATGAGAATGCTGTCGATGCCTGTGATGCGCGTAGTGTCCATTGGAAATGTAGGTGGTAGTGTCGGCCTGGGCCGACCTTACTAAGGCCGAGGGCTGATATCGTGGGCCCATGGCTTGTCCAGGGTTGGTCAATATCTCGACCATCACCTCGGTCGAGGTTGGTGTCTCTAGGCCGAGGTTACACCTGGGGCATATCACTTATGGTACAATAATATTTATTTGTGTGGTCTCTTTAGAGTTAGGAGTACACAAAACACGTAATTTCATTTGTTTTAGTTAAAGAGGTATTTATATTGATACCCTTAGTCATACTCATTTAAAACTCATTCTAAAAATAAACACATAACCTCACCTCCAACCCACCCCACCCCATCCGACCCTCCAGAATCCTAATCGGAGACCGCCAAAATTATTGTCGGATTGTTTCTCTATCCTCGTTTCACCCTCACTTCTTCCATTCTTTCATTTTTTTTATCCGTGCCAGCGGCACCATTACCAGGACCTGAAATAAGATTTTTTGCCGGAAAAAATATAGTGTTCGTCGGAAAAAATGAACTTTTCGCCGAAAAAATATAGGTTTTAGTGGAATATATAGTAAATTTATAAATTTCGACTTTTTGATCAAAAAATATAAAATATGATTGTCGTTGGATAGATCTCGACGAGTAAATTTGAAATATATAAATTTTGTGAATTTTGGATTTGTAGATTTGAAGTTATGGACTTTTAAAAATTTGATGATTTTTTTTTATGAGTTGTCAAATGGCACATTTGTCCTTTTTAATGGTGTTTTTAGTACAATGACTAAATTTATAAAATGGATAATACTTGGGAGTAGGCCTGTCAATGGATCGGATTTTATTCGAATCCGTATCCGAATTCGATCCATTTAAGCGGATATGGATCGTGCCTAAAATTCGATTATCCGATTACCCGATTATTAAATGGAGCGGATTTGGCTTCATATACTACGATCCGTTAATAATCTGATCCGATTAGTATTTTATATATATATATATATATATATATATATATATATATATATATATATATATATATATATATATATATATATATATATATATATATATAATATTTTTAATTAATATATATTGTATTTATTAATATTTTAAATATTTATTATAATAGTTCTTTATTTCATTATATGTTTTTTTGGAATTTTTGCAAAATATATGTATGAAAGAAAATAAAAATGTTGCAAATTAAGTTTAACATAAACGGATCGGATCCGAATCCGTTTAATATAAATGAATATGAATTTAGATTTGTCTGATCCGATCCGATTAATAAACGGATCGTATCCGAATCCGTTTAATATAAACGGATATGGATTTGGATTTGCCTGATCCGGTCCGAATTCGATCCGTTTACAAGTCCTACTTGGGAGACTCTTTATTGGAACTCATGCTTATATGGCGTGTTGTCATTGGTTGATTCTTTTATGAACGCGAGTCCACACCGGCGGCACTAATCAATCGCAATATGTCATGTCAGCGAGTCGCGATTTTGAATCCTAATTTTGATTCGCCATAGTATTACTCTTATAGAATTAAGTAAAGTACTGAGTTAGATCGAATCTTTCTCCAAAATCCTTTTAATATATCCCAAAAATATAGAACCAAATTTCAAAATTTTCATGTTGATAGGAATTTGAAACTTACACGAAAGCAGAATCAGACAAACTTTTTGAATTGATAAAACGTTAAAAATGATTTGAATGCTCAAACTAAGATACGCGGGTGCTTCACCAGTTTTTAATGTAAAAAAATGCACAACGCATTCTACTAAAGGAAATTATGCCATGACAATAACATTTCGTAAATGAAAATCACGTTGCTGTGCCACTTGAGGTGGGTTGGTAAGAAGACAAAAATAACTTAACGAAAGTCAAGTCGATTGTGGTTGTGGTTGTGGTTGTGGTTGTAGGCTAGTTAGTCATAGTTATGGGGCTGTCTCAATTAATATACTGAGTTATACGCTATGAACTATGGATTTAGTCGACTTGTATAGCTAACCAGTGCTGACATTTTGATACATTAAATTAAAAGTTTTCTTTAATATACCCTATTTTCCCGTTATAAAAGCCACGTGTTTGTCAACTTTGGCAAATGAGTTACTTTTCTATAGCACAAATCTCTACCGACGAAAAAACGTTGTGAATTACAAAATGTCAATGTCATAGTTATCGAATCTCAATGACTTGATCAGCTGGTCAATTTTTTTTTCCACGTATCAAATAGTTCATCAAATAACAAAATAAGTTCTTCACCATATTATCGATGCGAATCTTTAAAAATAAAATAATTTTAATTAAATATATAAAATAAAATGTTTGGACTAAATATAGTGAAAAACTAAATATTAATTAAATGTACAAATATTTGAAAGACTTTTTGATATTTGATCCTTTTTTTACGTCACATATTTTATTTTGTCAATTCAGCTCATTAAAATAATAAATATACCCTCAAAATATCTCAAAATATCATTGACAATTGTTACTTTATTTTTTGCAAAAAAAAATCCTCATCAAATCTTTAAAAGTTCATAGCTTCAAATCTACAAATCCATAATTCACAAAATTTATAGATTTGGAATCTACTAGTTAAGATCTATCAAAGACCACCCATATTTGATATTTTTTGACGAAAAAATCAAAACAGATAAATTTACCGTTTATGTAAAACCTCCATTTTTTTGGGCAAAAACTCTTCTTCTCTAGCGCAGGGGATGGTGTCGCTGGTGCGGACAAGAAAAAACAAATAGCCGAAGAAAGAGAGAGAAACACTTCGACGAGAATTCCGACGAGTTCCGATGGGTGGAAGGGGTGCTAGAGAGAGAAAATGTGTGGGGTTATGTGCTTCTTTAGAGAGAGAGAGTAAGTAGGTTTAAAATAAGTATATATGAGGGTACATTTGTCTAAATATATGTAATTTATAATAAAAAAAAACTTGGTGAATTAATAAAAAGTTAATGGAATTTAATGCATTTTTGACCCAATAGTTGGAACTAATCTTGGCTTATCCCAAATAGATTACCCCATCGTATTAAAAATCAAGCTATATTCTTTATTAAAAAATAAAGTGCATATTTTGCTACTAAATGACATCATTTTATAGGAAGCTTTTGGATTCAATTCATAGTTCATAATTTTTTTGAGTTAAATTGTTCTTCTTATAAGTTATGATATATGTACATTTAACACATGCACAATTAGAAAAAAATCATGTATATACATTATGTAATACCCCGTATTTTCTTATAAATAAATACTGAAATATTATTTCCTGGAATAAATAGTTAATTTTAGAAATTGGACCTAAATAAAAATTTTATTTAAAAAAATGTCACGGTTGAAATTTGTTACTTAATTATATTTGTGTGATTTAAATTTTATGTGCATGAATATGACATTTGCATATAATAAAGGAAAATACACAATTTATGTGTGCGACACAAAGTAAAAGTAATTATTATTGGCATAAATAATTCGGAACACATTTCGGAACACACATGGGCACGTTTAGATGATTTAGGCCTTTACAAATAGTCTCGGGTCAATAATATATAGGTTGGAGAAGTTTTGGACCAATTAGATTATGGATTCGGGTCTATTTGGGGGTATAAAAGTTGGACTTAGGGCCCAACTCGGAATTTAACACCTAATTAGAGGTTAAGTGGGGGTAACCACTCCCCCACTACCATTCCACAGACCTAAAAATCACAGATAAGGGAAGGAAAAGGAAATGCACCAAAGAAAAGAGAAAATAGCTAGAACAAAGGGAGAACTAAGGAAGAATCAAAGGACATCTCTTTTACTGTTTTTAAGGCATGAATTTTGTTGCTTAATTTGCGTTTCCAATTTATTTTTCAATGCATCATAATTGTCGCATTAGATTGCTAGGATTTATGGCTTAAGGTGTTTGACTTGATGATGAATACCACATGTAGAGGTCTGATTTATTTGTAGAGATTGTCCCAGAAATTAGGTATCGAAAGTATGAAATTTGAGATAGATTTCGTAAGGTCTTGATAGTTGAACTTAAGATATGTGATTATTTAAGATAAGGATTGTTGTTGCAAATCTATGAATTATATATTAATAAACCTTCCGACAGACGTTCCCATGATATAAATTAAATACGACTAACATCTGGAGTATATCCTAATGATAACAAACATAAATTTTGGGGTTTGAAATACATAAATTCTAAGTTGAACTCTGGGTTTGTAATTAATTGTGTTGGGTTCACATATATGATTCTGGGTTAGAGTTCTATAAATCTGGGAAGCACTGAAGATGGAGGAACGAGGTGGGGAAGAAGGGACACGTCGCTCAAGCGACATGGGAAATCATTTGAGCGACCTACCTCATCGCGCGAACGACCCTAGGGGTCATTTGAGTGACCTAAGGTGGATTTTGGCTTTTTGTTGCCTTTTGTTACAACGCTACATGGGTTGTTTTCCCTTCTCATTTTTTTTTGGTTTGGTACTATAGGAAGATTGGATGAATTAAAGAAAATGAAATTTTAATGAATGGTCAAATAATGTTATGACCATATTTAATTGAAAATAATTATCCCTAACCAGTCGGTTAAGTAATTATTTATGAAATGGAATTAATAATTTATTAGGTTCTAAATTATTAATTAAATGAAAATTATGGTGGACTATGGTTGGACTTTCTATGGTTATTATAGAGTAATTACCTATACATATTATATGGAATAATAATAGATACTATAATGTATTTGTGTGGACATACTAGTGGACCGTCCGATCGACTTGGGGATTCGCGCGTTCGGACCGTGTACCACACGTCGGCACAGGTGGGTTGACGATGTATAGGTCATATAGGTACTACGTGGAGGCGTCACTTACGAGAGGTAGATTTTGACGATGAACGTTCCTATGTCACCGATGGGTATGGACCATGTACAATTGTCCTGTGTAGGGACCGCCCTCAATTTATGTGTGTTTGTGTTGTCCGCTTAGGATAAGGGATTCCTCCGCACTAACCGATAGAGCACGAACTAGACACCAACGGTAAATGCCCTTGTTGTCATATATGGAAGGGCATATATTAATAAATACTCGAAATTTAATATAATAAATTTAATTGTCTAAGAATATGGACAATAGTTATTATTCTTGACCCTATAAAGCATAATAGATGTTTATGCCTTATATGTGATACTTACGAGACTAAATGGGAGTTGACATTTAAATGTAGGAAGTACATTTATATTATAAATTGTCGATATATTTATTCTATAAACTTGAGAGATGTCACAATTCTTTATTTGGGGACGTATTGGAGTGAGAATAATATCACACTTAGAGGAGGGGTGAGGTGTTATACGCATGTGAGTGACGAGGGGAGGGGGGATATTTATTGTGCATTGGTTGTATTATTGCATCATAAATTGTTCAAGTTAATATTTGCACACCTCGGGCTCTGACCCAAATTTAAATGTTTTTCCTCCCAGGTGCTCCTAGACAGAGATAGCTGGATTGTGCTGTATCAATCCTACAGTCTCATTTGCGCTTCAGATTCCAAGCTCTTCGATTCTAGTATAGGTGCTTATTGTGCCGTACTTATTTATTTATTTTGGGAACATTTTAAGGGAATAAGCCCGAGACTTTTACTTTATGTTGGTTGAGATTTATATTACTCTGATTGGATTCATTATGTTATTGTTGGAGTTTTGGATCTATTTATGTATTGTGGATGTAATCGTGACTTTTCAAACTTGGCCCTTAAATAATAATTATTTTATATTCGCATTTGTGTTCTAAGGATGGTATAGATTGACAAGCAAGTCCTATCTTCGGCGTATCGTGCATGTCCAACTTTTAAGTGAGAAAATAGGGGTTGTTACAAAATATATAAATTTGCATATACAGTACATAATTCTAATACACCCGCTAACCCCAGCTCTCCGACGAAGCCCTCCGCGTCGGCAAGTCCACAGTCACCTTTGACAAAGGCGGGCTCTCACTCACCAAACTCGGCTTCTCCGTGGTCCCAACCGATGCTGATGTGGGCCTCCGCAACCTCGACCTCCTCCCCATACTTGAAAATCATGTCAACTACACCGTCATCGAGGTCCTCAATGACAATATTTTTTATTTTTTTTTATCAAGATTTGAGTGGAGTAGAGATTTGACTGAATTGTTGCTTTTTTAGTGGATTTTTTTTTCATTTTTATAAGTTCCAACTATTTAAAAATAAATTTCAATAATATCCAAATTTTATTTTTTTGTAACTTTCAGATTTGAATTTTTTTTGAAATATTCATATTTTAACTTTTTTGTCATTTATGTATTTTTAATTTTTTTCAGTCTATTCAAATTCATAAAATGTAATTTCTATTATTTCCTAATTTGAGTTAAAAATAATATTAATATTTTTCATATTATTAATAAGTTTTTTAGTTTTATTCAAACTTTTTAAATGTAATTTATACTATTTCAAGATTTTAGCAAAAAAATTAAAATTAAAATTTTCCTATTTTTTTAAAGATTAAAAATCTTGCCAGAAAATTTTAAAAATAATAATTAATGTTTAAAAGTTTGTGGAGGTTGAATTTTCGTGTTGACATCTGTAAGTTTTTTGAGGATGAATTTTATTGCTTATAAATATTTTAAATTATTTTTTTATCATTTACAAATTTTAAAAAAATCATCCTCTCTCAGTCTTTCCAATTATTATCTGTATTTTTCTTTTCTTTTTTGTAATTTTAGGTATTTTCAAATACATTTTCTTTCAAGAATTAATTTTTAATTTTTTTTTGTATCTTCCTACCTTTTGATATTTTTTTTAGTATTTTCTAGATTTTTTAAATGTTATTTTATAATTTTTAGATTTCTTAATATATTTTTGCTAATTTCCAAATATGTTAATATTTGTTTTATGCTTTTCATATTATTTTAAAAGGGATCTTCATATTAAGTCCCATTTATATGAAATATTTTCTAATATGTCCTAACGCAATATTTTTTCCTTAATAGGTCCTATTTGTACATATAATGAATATTTACTGTATGTTTACAAATAGGACCTATTGGAACAAAAATATTTTTTCATGGGATCTGATGGAACAAAATTATTGTGTTAAGACCTATTGAACTACGTACTTAGTAAACGGAACTAATTAGTAAAAATCCCTATTTAAAAAAATTAATTGTATTTGTCACATTTTAAAAATGAATTTTTAATATTTTCCTAATTTTTTAAACTTTTTCTTTGTAATTTTAGATTTTTAAAAATATTTTTTGATTGGATGAAAATGCCTTCATGTGCCATGCATATGGTCCATTTTCGGTCCAAAAAATTAACGTGTTAGCGTTAGGGGGTTACTTGTACTTGTTTTGAAAGTTCAAATGATTAAATTTAGAATTTGAAAGTTCACATGGTGAAGTGAGAACAAAGGTAAAGTTTAAGGAGTAAGTGTAATTTACCCTATGTATTTATTGAAAAAAATAGGTCTTTACTACACACATGAAACGCACTGAGAAGACTTTTTTATCGTGTCATGAATGCAAAACATAGCTAAGTTAATAGGGAGTAAAACCAATTTATTATTCCAAGACTTTCTTTCCTTCCATTTTTTTTATCACTTCTTAGTTGGCTAGCATAACCGCTGATTCAATCACTGTCTAATTATAGCCTTAACAACAAATCCCATTAACATCCTAGTGTGTCATCATAAATACATCCATGAACAAAGAAAAATGGTTTTACATAAGAACCATAAGTAATGAAAGAAAGAAAATATGACTTAAATATAACTTTTAAAAACGAATAAGGATTATAATGAAAATTTGACCAATAGAGAATAGACGTTGTGAATGAGATCATCGGCCAAGCGTATTCAACACAAATGTCCACTAGGGGAAAGAGCATGCAAATGAATATTACGTCTGATATACAACTATGAATTATCAAAAGTTAATGCTTGAAGGTCCTTCTTGGGATAATGCGTTGATGTTACTTTTACACTACATTGTCTCAGAAGAATTTCCATATCCCATATAGGATGCAAGGCTTAAAACTTGATTATATGTCCACGGAAATGAAAATCTAATTCATATTTGCGTTGGAGATGACCTTATAATTCAAATTAGTCGACACTAATTTATTAATTGAAGCATTGATGATTTAGAACAAATCTGGGGCATCTGGTCATTTTACATGAGCAAAATGGGGGTGGACTCAAAGCTTATGGTAACTCATATACCTTTGGCGACAAGGATTTTGATGGAGAAACTTTACATGGACCGCGTGTACAGCCCGCCTAACGACCGCATGTAATTTTTTTTTTTTTGAAGTTTTTTACTGTTTTGTTTTTTTATTTTTTAATATAAAAACAGCTAATAATATTTTTAAAAAAAAAACAGTTTTAATATTAGAAAAAAACAGTTTTTATATAAAAAAAAACAGTTTTTTTATTAAAATTAAAAAATATATATATTTTTTCGTAATATCGCGATTAATTAATGTTGTTGCTAAAAATATCACGATTAATTAGTGTCGCTGGTGCGGGCGCACGTTCCCGGACCCACATCATTTGTTGAATGTGGGGCCGCCCCAACAACACTAATTAATCACAATATTTTTTCAATAAAATATTGCGATTAATTAGTGTCATTGGCAATTACCCACATTTTCGGATACACATCATTTGTTGAATGTGGGTCTGCGCTAGCGTAACTAATTAATCGCGATATTTTTTTAATAAAATATCGCAATTTATTAGTTCCACTTACCCGGACTCAAATTCTCGGACCTACATCATTCGTTGAATGTGGTCCGCGCTAGCGACACTAATTAATCGCGATATTTTTTTAATAAAATATAGCGATTAATTAGTGCCCCTAACGCGGCCTCACATCATTTGTTGAATGTGACTCCGCACCAGCGACACTAGTTAATCGAGATATTTTATGGTGCCACACCAGGGGAACTATTTAATCGCGATATTTTATTGAAAAATTATCGCGATTAAAACTAGTGCCGCTGGAGCGGACCCACATTAAAACTAGCGATTAAAACCAGTGGCGGTAATCGCGATATTTTTTTTAATAAAATATCGCGATTAATTATTGCGGCTGGTGCGGACCCACAATCCCAGACTCACATCATTTGTTGAATGTGAGTCTGCGTCAGCGACACTGTTTAATCGTGAATATAATACATCAAAATAAATTAATTAAAATTCGAAAAATATTTTTTAAAATGTTATTTTTAATTAAAAAAACTGTTTATAAATTTTTTAATTAGTAAACACAACTTTTTTTATTTACAATTTTAAAAAGAAAAAGTTACAAATACTAAGCTCAGGTTTTATCAGCTTAGAAGAAAAACTCAAGTTGGAACTAGTTTGTTTCCTATGGGACTCGGTTAATTGTTTCTTAAATTTTAGTTCCATTTCCACGGTTCTCAGTTTACTACTCAGTAATTCAGGAGTGAGATTTGGATCACTCGTTTCCTCAATAGCATATCTTTTGTTATCAAATTTTTGTGGCAATGGCCTTAGAATTTTCGAGACAATTTCATGCGTATCATAGGTTATCCCATTAGGATGTAATTTGGTCACAATGTCAGTCAAATTCATGTAAAAGTCATCAAATGATTCAGAGTCTGACATGATTGAAGAGTTATACTGTTGGATAAGCATCTGTGTTTTAGCAGCCTTAACTCTAGTGTCTCCTTCATGTGCAGTAACCAGTGTATCCCAAGCTTCCTTAGAAGTGGTACAAGATGAGATCCTTTTGAACTCATGTTCATTTATAGATATAAAAAAGGGCATTCTTGTCTTTGTTATTGTTCAGAGAGGCTTGCTTCTCTTCTCGAGTGAATTCACTTAATAATTTTGTAATCCTCTCATTGCTTCCTTCAGTGGCTGGTTTAGTAGGATAAGTAATTCCATTTTCAACAATGTCCCAGACATCATCTTCCAAAGTTCCTTGTATGAAAGCAACCATCCCTACTTTCCAGTCAGGAAAGTTGTTTCCATCAAAGAGAGGGAGTCTGGATAAGTTACCAGATCTTTCATATTTCTCGTCCATTGTTTGATTTTAAGAAAATAATTTCATAAACACAAGATCTTTAAAGAAAATTTATAAAGCTCTGATACCAATTGAAAAGTTGTCACTTAAGTCGTTTAATTCAAGATTAAACTGTCTAAGTAACTGCGGACTATTTTTTTGGGAAACTCTTTTCTTTAAATCAAACAAATTAATCACAAGATGTGTTTAATAAAAATATGTATGAGATATGTTCAAGATTATGTAACTAGTTTTGAAAAACAAAACTATAACAATTTAAATCAGTTAAATCAGCACACCAACAAGAATGAGATGAGGAGATGTAGAAAGATTAAGTACACACAATTTTTAACGTGATAAAACCTCACCCAACTGAGGAAACATCCACGGTGACTTCTAAGTCATAAACCAAAAATCCACTAAAACAAAATATACAAGTTACAGGTTATTTAACACACATGCAAATAAAACAGACATATACAAGTTTAGAATATGTACCCACTGGTTTGATTCTAACTTCTCTGCAGTTTTGGTGTTGATGTGGCTTTCTCAACTTACTAACTTCTCAACACTTTGTTCCAGATTTACGTCGACTCTTGATGTTTCAAGATCTTTTAGCCAACACTTCTTGTGTTGTAGTGTGACAAGTGTTTGTGACAGTGTTCTAACACATGCATGCACACACGCGCACGTATTTATACAAACAAGTCCTATCAAATTACAGAAAGATCTAAATGATGAAGGTTTCCAGTTTCTCTTTTCTTTAGAAACAAGAGACTTTCTTGATCTTTCAAACTAACCCATAATCTAAGGTTACCTTGCTCGGAAGACGGCCAAGGTCTTAAACAATTTCAGAGGGTTTTGAAAATATTTTTTGAAACTGTAAATCACCAATTGCGATTCCAACTAGATCATAAGTCTTGTTTCATAAGAACTAGAAACACAAAATAAATTTGTTGTTTATTGAGTTGTGAAAAATATTTACAGAAGAAAATAATCAACAAATATGATTTCTCAAGATGAGAAATGAAATAATGCAGATCTAAGAGATATATGACATAGAACAACAAAATCTACAGTTTCTATAAAAAGAAATATAGATCAAACATAAAATGTCTAAGTTGGTTAAAAGATCTCAAACTCAGAGGATTCAACCCACGAACAAGCTTCAAACCATCTCCAAAATAACTCTCAAATACTCAGGTTTGGTTTTGGTTGAAAACTGATTTTGGATTTAAAAGGAATTTAGGGTTTGAAACGAGATTAGGGTTTGGACGATTTTAGGATTTTATTTCTCTATGGTTTCTCTCTCTCTCTCTCTTCTTCTATCTCTTCTGTCTCTCTTAGCTTGACGAACTGGCCAAAAGTTCCAAAATGTTGAGGCACGACCTCCTTTTATACTAGGCAAGGAAGGATCGAGAACATCAGCTCAAATCTAATGGCTGAGATTTGGTTTTTGGCATTTGACATTCATCCAACAGTTTAACATCAGCGATGGATTAAGCGTTCGCTGATTGGTCTAAAGAGGGTTCACATGGATTGGAAAAAAAAGCATGCAATTCGTTGATTAAATAGATCTAGGGGCTGAGATTGCATACAGATTCTGAGTCTAATAACAAACATAAATCAAGCCATCATAATGTTGACAGGTGTAAAGCTCAGATGAAGCCAAAATGGGTGTTTTAAAACTAATTACAAGCACACCCTCAAGTCTCAAGCGCTTTCGGATTCTACCCAACCAAACATTCAGGTAAGAAATGATATAATCAGTATTAGCATAATGACCCCAAATGTTTTAAAACCCAACTTTTAATTCTTAAAAATCATTTAAAAATTATTTTAAAAAATCCCAAAATTATTCAAAACTTATTTAAAAGGGAATTAACTCACACACAAGCAAATGATGCAAAATATAATATGTAAGCAATTCTAGTGTGTGTGGTTGATAATTTATCTTTAAATGAATCAATTGAGGCATCATGAGACGAATCTGAGGTCTTTGGTATCTAGGGGATGGGACACAAATTTTGTCACAACTTTCAAACTAGATGAGCACTTATACAATATAGACTCAAGTGAGTCAAGAGTATAAGGTGCTTCACTTATTGACAGTTTTGTTGATAAATTTGAGAGAGGTTTTTTTTTCTTAAGATGTTTTTTTCATTGCACTTTTTTTTCTATTTTACTTACTGGCAGTTTTGTTGGAAAATTCGATATATATTTTTTGTTCTTATTTTACGCACAATGCATCTCGCTCGTGCATCGCGCGGGCTTACACCTAGTATATTAATATTATTCTCATGAATTAATATTTACTAATTTCACATTATTTTTCATTTAAATTAAATTATGTCACACGTGCAATTTAACTGCTAAAATAAATTACTCAAAATTACGAGGTGTTACATGTAGAATCCAAAACAAGTCTAAAAGTGTCGATGGCTTCAACTGTGGTTGTCTTTTTATTTTCCATGTATAAAAAAAGCTTCATTTGGTCTTATAGTGAGAGTTTAAATGTATCCTTGCAATTAGGTGGAAACATGTGTGCTTGAACCTGAATCTAAAATCCAAGAATTTTAAGGAACATTAGTTAAGTTTGATTCGAAACGTACTAAAGCCAGTGGCTTACCCTTCTTTTCAAACCAAGCTCACCTTTTCAGGCAATCCTTATGAAAGTTTCTACTCTTTTTTACAGAAATGACACTTATTATTATTATTATTATTATTATTATTATTATTATTATTATTATTATTATTATTATTATTATTATTATGCACTAGTTCAGATTCACTAGGTTGGCCTTGCTTTATGCCCTTCCCAGCTGCATTCTTTTACATATTCTTCTTCCCAACATTTTTTGGCATGGTGAAATGAGCTACCTAACTTTTCTGATACTTTAAACATTCCTCCTCTTAAATCAGTTTAGATGTCACATCATTTATACTCCACTTATTGTTTATAATATTGTAGTTTATCACAAATGGTGCGTACTAATTTGGAAGAGAGTTGAGAATGAATTGAATGAAAAAAGCATCGTCCAATTGCATCTCTAGAGTCCTTAATTTGTCACCAAGGTTGGTCATCTTCAAAATGTGCTCGTCCATGGTACGGGTTCCATAAAAAAATTGTAAGGAGTTTTCCCATCAATGTCCCTTCTAGGGACTTATCAGCTTGTTGAAACCTCTGTATGACATTATTCAAACATTCCTTGGCAGTGTGAGTCTTGAGTAGATAGTTTTTAATGGAGGGTATAACAATCAACTTTAGAAACATTAGGCTCATCATATTGGACCTTTCTCACACTTTAGATACCTCCTTTTCAGTCTCACTACTCTTATATGTAATGGCAGCAGGTTGTTCAACAAGAATAGAGATATTGAGGTAAACCCCCAAGGATGAAGTTGCATTAAGAACACTAAGTGGAATTGTTGCAATAAAATCATGCGTACATATTAAAATATGGCAATAAACATAAGAACAATAATTTTCAAGGGACATATTTTATGGATTGTATAATGATTTCAACAAACATTAATGTTTTCAAAAATCATGAATAGGTAGTGTGATTATAAATTAAAAGAGAGATACAGACTCTTTGGAGCAACCAATACTTTACCCAAATTAACAAACATATTTCCCCTTAATTTAATTTAACCATTGCAATCGGACTCTTTAGAGCAACCAAATCACAACGGATTAATTATCATAATGAAATCATTAATTATCCGAACACTCAAAATCATATTCAGACTATTTGGAGCAACCTAAACATAGTATTTGAATGTATCCAAAAATTCAGGATTTGTACATTTTAAATTAGACCACTTAGGTGGAATCATAACCAACCCATAACGTAAGTACTGATGTGAAAACCTTTAGGTTATGTTTATAATATTCATAATCAAGTTGTACATAATGAGCATATTCAACAAATAAGAGTATAAATATCATATTTTTATATCATTTGAAAGCAATAACTTAACCTCACTTGAAAATGAAAAATTGATTTTCGAAGGCCTAACGACCTCGAATGGCCGAAAAACAACATCCACCAACAACAATGTTGCTGGGTTTTTCACAAAAGGCCGTTTCCAGTCAAACCATGTCCTTCTCGATTAATTCTGACACAATTTTTTTTGGGGGAAAGGTCACTAAAAATCAACAATTCATGTTTTCACGTTTTTTATGATTCTCTTTAGGGAAAAATTTAAACAAAACAATATGAGATTGAAACAATACTTTGATACCACATATAAACATAATTGAAAACATTAATTATTCTACAGGGCATAAACATTAATCTAGAATCAAATCACAACTAGTTATGCACGTTTATTAAGATCTTTATTCTCATATATGTTCACATCTAAATTTGTTTAATCTAAGGGATCATAAGGACGCATAACTTAGTCCATAACGCCCTTTGTCTTGATCTCGAGCTTAGCTCTATTTTCTCGAATTAATCCATAATTTAGGATTGATTTTGAACTCTTCTGACTATGTTGAAATGGGGAACCGAGTTTTCCCCCTCTCGTCCTTCAAAATTTATAAGTTGCCACAGATGTAGAATGATGATGAGACTATAACTATTCAAAGGGAGAGAGAAGACTCAAGAGTCCCCTCATTATGTTTAATTTTATTTAGCCCTCGAAGCAAACTCTTAAAATATCTCAGCAAAAAACCTTTCATTATTTCAATAAACTCTTCAAATTCGAATGGTAGAGGACTACACAATTGTAAATTTAATTTTAATTTTGAAATTAAGAGTTACAGTCTTAACACAAGGAGCAAACCTCAAATAATCCAAAGAATTATCTACGAGGGAGTAAATCCAATAGCGCGAAATTTGATCCCGTAGACTCCCTTATCACCAATGAATAGTCCCTAAGTTGCCTCGTATAATATATTTTGGGTTTATTAAAAAAAATATCTCGAGTCTGTTAAACATTATTAAAGTTGTTTATTTAGAAAAGATATAATTTGTGCTTCGTGGGCATAAAAAGGCATCATCCCTGAATATATTTGTTTGTGTTACCTTTTCTATGCCACAATTGTTTAACTATGAGCAGATTTTTCAAAATGAGAAAATTAAGATATTAATATTAAATAGTTCTATCAAGATAGACATTTTATAAATAACAAGATCGCACACTAATAAAAGTGAATAATTTTACAAAACAACAGTATTTGAGGAACATTGATATGTCTTTAAGAGTATCCACAATGATGGTGTTAAACAACGGAAGAAATGTTAACTTTGCAAATCGAGCGCTTTGCACTAGTGTAACAGCAAATTTTGTAAGAGAAAAAACCGTGATTTTGTAAATTTGCTAAACTACTAATAAATTTGCAAATGCTTCCTACAAACTTTATTTGTTCGTAGAAACTCGTATTAAAGATCAATAAGTAATTTTTATTATATATTTAAATTCTTACGAACTTCTTTTGTCCTTGACATTTTCTACAAACAAATATTATTCGTAAGAAATATTTTTTATTTTCCTACGAAGAATAATACCCGTAGGAACTCACCTAACAAATTTTTCATTCTCCACAACTTTGGAGATTGTCGTTTCCGAAAGGCATCTCACCCTCTTAGAGCATCCACAATGGTGGAAAGTTTTAATAAAGAAATTGACAAAGTTACAAATTGGGAGGGATACACTGATGGATGTTAGTTGCCAAATTTGGTAGAGGAAAAAGGTAAAAGATTTGCAAAGTTACAGGATGGCTCAATAAAACTTTCCTACGAACTTGTGTAGTTCGTAACTACTTGTTACGAACTTCTTTTGTTTGTAAGAAGTTCCTACGAACTTTAGAAGTTCGTACCAAATATAAATACTCATTTTTTTGGTTTCCACGAACATTTGTTTGTAATATGTTCCTACGAACAAATATTATTCATAAGAACATTTCTTTTGCTTTCTACGAACAAGTATAGTCCATAGGAAATGATCTCACAAATTGTCAATCATCCACCACTATGGGGCATACCAAAATATTGAAGTCTTCTTGACCGTTTGGTTTGCTAGAGTTACCATTCCAAATATTGAAGCCTTTTTTACCATTTAGTTTGCTAGAGTTACCATTCCAGAGCATCCACCGTTGTAGGTGGATGCTCTTAATTCTCTATAATTACCGTTCTAAAGCATCCATAATTGTGTATGCTCTTAAGTATACGAATTAGTTAAAGTTGTCTTAATTATGAATGTGTGAATGAACACACATTCATAAAATCATGTGAAATATATACTCAAAAAATGCGTCAAGCTTGGAACTCAAAAAATAGATTTAATTAGTTCTTTATCATATCATTTATTGTAAATAACTTAATGGGAGATTGATCATCATAGTTGCTTAGAAAATTTAAGCATTGGCTTCGGTCTAAAGAAAATTGTCTAATCAATATTGTTTTGAGCAAATATATCATGAGTAAGAGTGTTTATTCCATGAACAACATACAAGGAAGTCGATAACTTGTTGTAAACAAATTATATAAAAGAAACATAGTGGGGAGAAGAAGAAATAAATAGCAAGAACAAAATAAATGAGAATCTAACTATAACATAGTCCACTAGTATACACTCGAGAGTCCGCTTTCTTTCCATAATTTATCTGTTCTTTTATTTTTTTTGTAACTTAATTCTTTACAAACCCATTTTCACGGGTGTTTTGGTACCATTTTAAGAAGCAGCTTTGGTGACATCTTTGCTGGACCTATTGTATTTCATGTGACTGTTGACAAGCTGTCCAGCAGCAATTGCAGACATGAGAGAGAGCTCACCCGCAAGAACAGAACCAGCTACGATGGTGGCCAATAGCCTAGCATTTGATCCTGGCGAGTCTCTTTTAGCACCCTTAACACCAAGCAAATTCAGACAAGCCGACTGAGAGGCAAGCTGAGTCCCACCCCCAACTGTTCCCACTTCAATACAAGGCATTGTTACCGACACGTGAAGGTCCTTCCCGCCATTTACAGCTTCCATCATAGTGATACAGTGAGAGCTCTCAACATTCTGAGCTGGGTCTTGCCCGGTGGCGAGAAACACTGCAGAAACAATGTTGCTAGCGTGGGCGTTAAAGCCACCCAGAGCACCTGCCATAGCTGAGCCGGTTAGGTTCTTGAGCATGTTGAGCTCCACTAAAGAAGCAACGTTAGTCTTGAGAACCTTCTTCACCACGTCCTCTTTGATGATAGCCTCGCAAACTACGGACTTTCCTCTTCCTTCAATCCAGTTCACTGCAGCTGGCTTTTTGTCGGAACAATAGTTACCTGGATAGGATCATTTTAGTATGCACGTTGATTAGCTCAGTTGTAAAAAAACATAAGGTCAATTTCCAATTAAGTTCCTCCCAAATAATTTTTAAACATTTAAGATCAATTTAGGATCAGTTCACTCTACCAGAAGAGATCTAACGAATCTAAATGTTTAAAATTTATTAAAATTCCTCCCCCCTCCAAAAAAAAATTGATGCTAGTGTTTTAGATTTTATTTTGATAAAGTTAAATGTGAATTACCGGACAGGCCAATAACATCCATGTCAGGGAAATCGTTTTGAAGGAAGTCCAAAACATTCTGAACACCCTTGGACACCATGTTCATCCCCATGGCATCCCCCGTGCTACAACAAAACCTTATGTAAAGATTCTTTCCAGCAACCGCGCAATTAATGCTCTGAAGCCTTCCAAATCTACTAGATCTGCAAACAACACCACAATGAAAGATAAGGAAAACGCAGTAAATCATCAATATTAGAAACAGTGGGTGATGAGAATTCCACAAACCTGTTAAATTGAAAAGACAAGGTTTCAAAATTGAGAGGTTCCTCCAAGTAAAACTTCAAATCGGCAGCCCGCCTGGCTGTGCCGAACCTCACAATCGGAGCCCTTGTCATCCCGTCCTTGAGAAGCACACTTATGGCTCCACCGGAGGCATAAATAGCCTTGCAACCCCTGTTAGCACTAGCCACCAGACACCCTTCCGTCGTGGCCATGGGAACAGAATGTTCCATACCATCGAGCAACAATGGACCCGCAATCCCAACGGGGATCTGAATGTAACCCACAGGCATCTCACAACACTGTCCCAGAATAGAATCATAATCAAACCCGTCCAAGGGAAGTCCAATAAGGGACTTTCCGGTGACCCTCTGCAACGCTTCACGACGAATAGCGGCAGCACGGCGGGTATCTCCGAGCTTTGATTCAAGTGAGTAAGAAGGGATAGAGCCTGTAACAACGGACTTGATGAGCTCCTCGTCATCAGTAGAAAACGGTATGGGTTCAGCAAAAATTGGTTTTGGTTTGGAGAGTTTGGGAGAAACAACAGGAGAGGGTGGAGCAGCTGCACATGGGACGGCACGAGTGTCATCCCTCAGTATAATCCGATCGATGTCTTCTTCGTCATCAGCAAGCCAAACGTCGTCTTGAGAAGGGCGGGTTGTGAATGACTGCACAAAACCGATTCCCAAAAAGCCCAATAGGTAGATGAAGGAGGCAACGAAGATGCCTATGGCGGCTAGGTCTGAGAGAGAGACTACGTGGAGAGGAGTGGAATTACGGATCTTCTCTCTCCACCTAGTCAGAAGGTAATACACCACGGAGAAGAAGAGGGCAAAGAAGAGGGCGTTGGTAAGGTAGAGCGGGAGTGGGAGGGCGTCTGATGCTTTTACAGAATCGTCATCAACGGAGATCCTCTTTTTCTGGGGTTTCATTACGCCCATACTCGATGGGATTTGGATCTGTTGAGTAGCTCCTTTCATCGATGATCGCCGTCGGACGTCCATTGCTATTCCGATTTTCTTTTAGGAGCTCCGACGGCGAACCGATGGGACTTTATATAAGCTAAGCTGTTGTGGGTTGGTTGAGGTTAAAGGTGAGATTCAAGGGTTCCTATTTATAGCGTTTGTGTGGGAGATACTTGTCAAATTGTGAACTCTAGTTTGATGGAAAGGTCTGCGTAAGGGATGACAGCGAAGAAAGAAAAGCCACGCGTTCGACCACCGATGCTCAGGTGTGGACTACCACATGTTATTGTTGCCGTAAAAGTTGAGAAACAATCAAACATTTTAACTCACCAGTTTTGAGTTATTCGTCTCTTTCTTTCTTGTGGGTGGCCACGGCCCGGTCTCGGCAGGATTATGAGCGATTTTAAACTCGCTTGGCTCGCATCCAACCTTATTATGTAATTCTAAGTCCCTCCATATTTGAAAAGCATTTCACATTGATCAAGTCTGGCTACTAATTTTTTTTAATAAAAAAATTATTTTTTTTAATCAAATATCTATTTTTTAATTAAAAACTTGTTTTAAACTTTATATATTACAAAGTCTATATATAAAGTTTTTCACTCTACACAAAAAGACTTAGTATATATTTTTATATTTATTAAAGTTATCCACGTTATATATTTATTTATAATTTTGTATTCTTAAACTTTAATAATTAATTAAGACACACACACATGTATATATATATATATATATATATATGTAATTCCCCCTGGTCGGGCCTCATTGGGGTAAGAATTCAGGCCCAAGCTCCTCCGGAAAAAAATCGAACTTATCAAATTTTGCCAAACCCACTTTGCGGGTGTATTCACCTTACCAAAGTTCTATTTTTTTATTTGGCGGCTTGGCGGGCTCTGGGTTATGATCACCCTTACTTTCTTGGTTGTTTCTTACCCTTTTTGTCTTTTATACAATTTTTCCATTCCAATTTTCTAAGTAGGTGGAGTTACTGGTCAAAAACTAAGATTATGGAGTTTTATTTCTTTACATTAAAATTATTTTTTTAGGAATTTGTTCAAAATATAACCATTATATGTATATATATAAACCTCGAACCAGGTTCTTATGTACATCCAAGTTTTTATATCAAGTTTGCACACCGTTTTTTTTATATAGTAAACAAATTATTTTTGAGTTGAATTTTTTGTATGGTATCTAAACATTTCAAGGAACCAACATAAAAAAAAACTAAAAAAAAAATCATATTTTAAACAAATCGGTCAAACTTTCGTAGCTTTTAAATCACTTTAAAAGCTGCGAAAGTATGACCGATTTTTTTTAAAATAACAAAATAAATTTTCTTGAGTTGTTTTTTTATATAGGTCCCTTGAAATGTTTAAATGTCACATTAAAAAATTCCACTCAAAGTATCTTTTGCGTCAATAAGTATGCAAACATGGTGTTTATAGGAATCTGTCTCTATAAACCTCATATGCTATGTAGTAAATTTCTTTAAACATAATATTTATATATTTATATATGATTCGAATAAATAATACGCAATTCTGTTTTTGCCATTACTTTATATGTGGAAAAGTATGGAGTAATTTTCAATTCTTACGTCATCGTCTCAAAGTTATTTCATACAATTTTAGGAAAGGTGCTAACATCCCACCGGGGTAACTTATTTACTTTTTCTCGTTTAGTTTTCACTCAAGGGCTCGTTTGGTTCGAGGTTTGAAAAGGGAATTTAGGATTCCTGAAATTTAGAATTCCCCTCATTTAGAATTACAATGTTTGGTTGGAGATTTAAGGGGGAACTTAGAATTCCTGGAATTTAAAATTCTCACGAAATTGGATTCTCCTTTCCCCTCTAAAATGGGGGTAATCCTATATTTCCGGACATATTACCTTACTTTTGTGGTGAGACAAAAATACCATTTCACATAAACTCATACGTACACTTTCTCTCTCTCTCTCTCACACACACACACATACTCTCTCTCTCTCTCTCTCTCTCTCTCTCTCACACACACACACACACACACACACACACACACTCTCTCTCACACACATACACACTCTCTCTCGCACACACATACATACACACACTCTCTTTCTCTCTCACTCACACACATGCTCTCTCTATCTCTCTCACACACACAAACACTCTCTCTCACACACATACACATACACACTCTCTCTTTCTCGAATTTTTTTTTTATGTGTTCAACGACATCAAGTTTTGATGTCGTCCAATCACATGATTTTTTAAGAAGTGTTCTCTCACTTCATTTAATGATTCATTATCTCATTTTCAAGTGATGTTCTCTCACTTCATTTAATAGGAAATAAAATAGTTTACACCATTTATATATAAAAAAAGAATGACATTTTTATACTATAACATTTTTTCTTTAATAACAGTTTTTATATATAAAAATATTACAAAAATGTTTAAATGTTTTAAAACTGTTTTTTTTAAATAAAAAAGTTAAAAAATAAATTTCTATATAAACTATTAAAAATGGTTTAAATATGTACTATTTTTTTTAAAAGTTAAAAAACGTGTTTTTTAAAACTGTTTTTCATATATAAACATTTTTTTAATATATTAACAGTGTGCTATAGATAAAAACTGTAAAAATATATTTTAAATGTTTCTTTAAACTGATTTTTTTTAAATAAAATGTTAATATATATTTCTAATATATAAAAAACAGTTTTTTTAATGTTTTTTCGCCATTCAAAAAACTGTTTTTGTACAACAAAAAAAAAATGCAAAAAAAAACTGTTTAATATGTTAATATATGAACACATTTTTATTTATATAGACACATTTTTTAATGTTTAATAAACACATTTTTTAATGTTTTAAATATGTGCTATTTGTTTAAAACATTAAAAAATGCGTTTTGTTAAACAGTTTTTATATATAAACAGTTTTTTTTTTGTTGCACAAAAATAGTTTTTTGAATGTTTTTATATTTCTAATAAAAACATTAAAAAAACTATTTTTTATATATTAGAAATATAAAAACATTCAAAAAACAGTTCTTTTACAACAAAAAAAATTGTTTTTTGCTTAAGGAAAAAAACGGAAAAAAAAATGTTTTTTACAACTTTATTTTTCAGGAAAGATTAATAAAAAAAGTTATTCAAAAACTTTTTTTTGTTTTTATTTAAAAACTGTTTTTTTACAACTTTATTTTTTTGTAAAGAATTAAAAAAAAAGTTACTAAAAACTGTTTATATTTAAATAAAAGTGTAACAAAACACGTTTTTTTAAACTTTTTCAAAAAATAGTATATATTTAATACCTTTTTAACAGTTTATATAGAAGGGATTTTAAATGGCGGGAAAAAAGAATTTCTGCTTGAACCAAACAATGGAAAGGAATTGAAGATTTCAGGAACTTAGAATTCCTGGAATTATGAATTCCCATTCCCTTTCCAAACCTCGAACCAAACGAGCCCTAAGTGTATTTCCCATATAGTTTTCCTCTTTAAGCTTTACGTGATCTTTTGATACATAAGACAAAAAAGGTGGTCTCATCGGAATAAAATGATCACACTTTCTAAGTGGGTGGAATTATTTTATAAGCGTACACTTTAACACTCAATATTTACATTTGGATATTCTAATACACATTATATTTTTTTAAATTTTTTAGCGCTCTCATTTTACAATTAGGTCCAAACTTAGCCAACTCATTCTCCCCCTTTCTCCCCTCTGTTAATCCTCCATCCCCCCACCCTCACTCCTCTCCTTCCATACTAACGACCCCCCCGGGACGAACCGTTTTTCGACAAACTCCTTTTCTATTTTTTTAGGCATTCGCCAGAAAACCAACTAAAACAACCCAGAATATCACTGAAAATAACCCCCCACAAACTTTCAGAGTTGAGAAAAAAAACTCCAAACTCTTATTTTCTACTAAACATCGAGAGCTCTGGCGGCGAGAGAGATAATAGAGAGAGAGAGAGAGAGAGAGAGAGTTGACGGATAGTGTCAATGACAGCGGTGATCCAACAACGATGGTGTTAAGTTGGGTAAGAGGGAGGGGCGAGTTTAAGAGGAGAGGATTGTAATATATGAAGGGTGAGGAACCTTAGTGTTTAATAAATATAATTGTAATACCCTGTCCTAATAATTCAATTAAATTTTATATTAGAAAATATAAGAAAATTTTGGGTTAAAAATTAAAGAAAAATGAAAAAATATAAAGAAGGGTCATTCTAACGACATTGGTCTATCGTTAGAAGCGAGATAGGGATATCATGCAAAGGTCGCACAAAGCATACCTTCAAATGAGATCATTATAGTTCCATGTCATGCGAAGGGTGCACGAAGTCAAACTTCGAATGAGGTTAACATGTCGCTCGAATGAGATAGGCATGTCATTTAAATGACGTGTCTCGATAATTTTTAGTCAGATTGCCCTTGTGCGATGTCACATATTCGGCCTTTGATTTGGTGTGCTGTCAAGTCCAGATCAGTCCAGATTGGGCAAAACGGGATTTTTGATCTTCAAGGAGGTTTTTATAAGGCTTGTTTGGGTCATTTATTGGGAAAAATGCAAGGGGGGAAAGAGAGAGAGAGAGAGTAAAAAGGGTGTTCTTCCACCATTATTGGGTTGTTCCTCCACCTCTTTCCACCACAAATCACCACTCATACGCCATACATCAACCATAAACCACCATTTCCTTAGTGTATTCCACCATATTTGGACCATATACACCAATTTCCACCATTCTTGAAAAAGAACAATGAATTTGTTAAGTGTTGTTGGGAGCTTTTGGAGAAGATAAATATGGAACTTCCATGGAGTTTGAAGTGGGTTTTACTTGGAAGCTTGGATGGAGCACATTTGGAGCATTTTTTAAGGATGCATTTGGTAACCCTTTGAGGTCACATTTGAAAGTGGGGTTGCTCCTCTTACACAAATATTTCTACCACCATTGGAGCCTTTAGAGGTGGAAAAATCCTACTCTTAGTACTAAGACTCTATTTTGCATATTTGTAGTCTTGTAGTTAGATCACATGAGTAGGGTGCATTGATTAAATAATGAAATTAATGTGTAAACAATAATAAATATTTTTATGAAATAAAATTATTGGTAAAATATTATTTTGTTGAAAATAAAGAATGAATAAATATTCAAAGTCTTGAAATATTAAAAGTTAGTACTTTATGAAAATGATGTATTTTCTAAAAGGATTGATGTTAAACATTTTATGAAATAAAATGGTTAAAAATAATGATTTATTTTTTCTAAACATTGGTGAAATAATATTTCTTGCAACAATGAAGATTTTATGAAAATGGACATTTGTTGAGTTTGAAGAAAATTAAATGTCTTTTATGCCTTGAAAGTATGTTTTTGCAAGTATGATGAATTTTAAGAATGAAAAATATGTTTAACCCATTTGATGATATTTTAAGGTCTAAAATCCATCTTCTCATGCATATAAACTTGTAGTACTTGGGTGATGAATGTATAAATAAGTTTAAAGAAGATTTTGTTGAGTTCAAACATTGAATAAGAAAAGTAGAAATCATTGTCTTCAAAGTGTGTGAAGAAGGGGTTAAACGTGTGATAATTACAAAGTGAAAAACTACATGAGTTGATCAAAAGAAATTCTATTTTCTTATAAAGGTAGTCGTTAAGTGTAATTTAATTTCTTGAATGAAGAAAGTAAAGAAATGTCTAGTTTGGAAAAATGATTAGTAATGATGTTGAATAAGTGTTAATGGTTAAACATTGGAAAGTTGGTGTGTAAATTAATAATGTTGTAAAAGATTAACACTTATGAATTAAAAAGAAAATAATGGAATAAAGATGTTTTCAATTAAGAAGAATATTACTCCAAGGTTAAAAGGGTGTTAAGGTGTTAAAACACTTAAGAAGTTAGTGTGGGTAAGTTAATGTTATTTTGGGAAAATTGACACTTGCGAAAATGGAGTGAACGATGAGTTTGCAAACAAATGGGTAAATTGGTAAATTTAAGTAAAGTGGAATATTTTTATGAAATAAAAATATTGAAAATGGTGTTACACAAATAGGTCTTAAATGAATATGATTTTTGAAATAAAAATCAAAGTTAAAGTGTAAAGGACATGAAATGATAATTTCAAAGTGTAAGTACAGAAAATATCACAATTAAGAAATCCACGAAAATAATCACAAAGCCAAAATGCAAAGACCACACACAATAACGATATACGTGGTTTGCAAATTTGCCTACATCCACGGAGAGGTTACTGTTTATATTATGTGTCTCTCAAGATCTCAGATTACATCCCTTTGCCCCGGGTCAGGGTGTATAATTTATAGGTGAATCATTATAGAGTTTGAGTTGTACAAGGAACTCAAAATAACACATGGATATATTAGGGAGTACCAGAATATCTCCTCCGAGATTGTTGGTACCAATTTTGACTATATCCATAGGTGTTTTAATGTATCTAAAATACTCGTGTATAAATTAATTCATGATTTGGGTCGGGCAACATTTTAATCCACATGGGTTGGTCGACTACTTTCACGAATTGTATTAAATGGGCTCCCACAATTGCCCCTAAAATCTTTTGGCTGATAATTTAGGCCAATAAATTTTAAACAAGTCTAAGGCCCAAGGCTTGGAATAGCATTGAAACCGGCATGGAATACTTGTAATTTGTGAGGACTGATGGGGTTACGCTTGTCCTCATGAGATAATGAAGCGTTGAGACCTTCTTAGGGAAGCGCGACTCATCATTTGAGCTATTTGAACTTTGTTAATGTGTAACTTAATCGTCAGTTCACTGATTCTGGTCGTCGTTACGCACACTTTGCTTCTAACCTCCATTTCTGTTTTCTGCTTCAAAATTAGAGTTTTTCCTCTTCAATAATTCTTCAAGGCTTCATCAATACTTGTAAGTTCCAACTCTAACTTTTCTCTTGTTCTTCTCTTCTGTGAAATATCTTGTAGTTGTAGCTAGGGTTTTGTTGATAATAACGATGCTTGACAATAAATCCGTTTATGAGTTTAGAAAGTGTTACAATATTCCTGACTGGGTAGTTATTGAATGCGTCCCAATTCCTCGAAACATTCATATAACAGATTATGGTCACTAGATCCATACTTTATTACTTTCTAAGGGCGGTTTGACATTTCCTCCCAATCCCATGTTTTTAAGATTCTTCATATATTTTGACATCGTTCCTGCTCAGTATAATCAAAACGTTTGGAAAATTATGAATGGAGTACACAGGATAAACGAATTGTACGAGACTGACTTAGGGCTCGCAGAAATTTGTTATTGCTATGTCTTCTCGTGCACAAAAGATGGACTCTTATATTTTAGCGTTGGGAGTGATAACAGGGTTTTAGTTGTGAATTTGCCTGATTCCCATAAAGATTACTGGTTCGAAGGTTTCATTACTAGGAATTAACAATATCCTCCCCAACCATAGGGCGTAAGTTACATGGGACCTTAGATCCCTACCTTTGGGGAGGAATATATATAGGTTTCTAACACTATCTTTTTCTTCGTTCTTCGTTCTTCGTTCTGCGTTCTTCGTTCTTCGTTCTTCGCTCGCTTATTCCTCTTCATGCTTTTTCTGATATTTTCTCTAGTCATTTTGCAGCTAAGGGTAAGAACTAAGAACCTGTTCCCCGTGAACTTACAGTCACTGATCTTCTGAAAATCTTGGAAGGTTAGGGATACTCTTGATGATGGAAACTATCCTCGATCGACTGCTTATCTACTGGAGTATAAGAACACCATTACCAATTTCATCGCTCGGCCAGTAAATACCATCCCCAATTTGGAGGTTCTAGAGGAGGAGGCTGGTGTCCCATATGAACTTATCCAGCTAGAAGAAGAAGGGTAATAAGGGAGCGAGGAGGAGGAATGAGAGGAAGAAGAAGTGCAAGAGGAAGGACTAGAGGAGGATAGCGAGGAAGGTAGCGAGGAGGAAACCAGTGAAGAAGAAGAAGAAGAAAAGGATATGACGTCACCAAAGAGAAGGAGTTTAATTATTCATGATGATGATGATATGATGTCTAATCGAATGAAGTCCCTGAAAAGGAAGGACGGAGACTCCCCCATGGCTAGTGGTTCCAAGCTAGGAGCCAAGGAGAGCGAGATGGAGAGTAAAAAGAGAGAAAAAGAAGAGAATAGAAGAGAAAGGAGAGAGAGTAGAGAAAAAAAGAAGAAGAAAAGAAGAGGGCATAGGCCTTAAAGGACCTTGTTGTGCCTTCTCCCAATGTTGTTACTGAGGGGAAAAGTGTTGTTGATAGTCCCCAACTTTCCCCCAAACTACTAGAGGGGGTTGTGCTCGCTGCTGATCACGAACGGTCAATGAAGATGAGGTCCGACCAGTTGACCCTCAAGTCCGTTCAAGGGATTATATTGGTACGTTCCCTTGTATCTATACTTCTCTAATTATTTTCCCACATTTTTTTAAACTGATTTGTCTTTCTCTTCATCTTCCATTTGTTTCTGATTTCACCACATTATTGCATGGTCGAGCCGAACAGTTGAGGAGAAATGCTAAGATGGAGAAGGCTTTAAAAAACTCTAATAAGGCTCTAGTCAATGTTAAGGTTGCTTTTGAGAAGGAAAAGAAGAAGGCCCTAGACGACCTCAAGCAGCAGTCAACAAAGGAGTTGGCCGACCTCTAGACAGCCTATGATCTAGTGGTTATCGATAAGTTAAAGGTGGCTGAGGAAAATAAGGAGTTGTCTGCCAAGGTCAAAAAGCTGGAGGGGGAGTCTGCTCCCGTTCGGGAAAGTGGGTAGAATGAAGGCTAGGAGGTAGTGTACGGTGATGTAGAATGCCATATAGCCTATGTTCCATAGGTGGGCTTGAAGAAAGGTTAGGATCAAGCCTTGATCACTACTGGGGTTCCTAATAATTCTTTCATATTTACCCAGCATATGACTGGCCCTAATCCTATAGATGTTGAGGAGTCTACCTACTATTTGAGCTGAGATTAAGCCTGTTGATACAAATGCGAGAGATCTTCTTATTGATCAAATTATGGGGGACCCTGGTTCGATTATAGTCACTAGTGACCAAGCTATCAGGGATGCTGAAAAGGGAAAAGGGTCAGCTTCCTCGGAGCAGGTGTAGATCATTAAGTTTATATGATGCCTACTTTTTCTTTTAGTTGATGTTGTGTTGTAATTTCTCCAAACTTGTATCGGCTCATGCCTTACTTTAATTTAATGGAAAAAATAACTTTTCTCTCTTTCCTTCATTTTCTTTTACTTAGTGTTCTATGTTACTGATGTTTGTCAATATTTATTATCCATCTTGTTGATTGTATCCAATTAATCTAGACGAATATATTCCCCCTGATTCCCGATTGAGGCAGATCCTTGGATTGGACATCAGCATTTAGTCTCACAGAGCTTTTATAAAGATATATAAATCCTTGAAGATAAGAACCCATAAGTACAAGGATCAGACTGAGTTGGTCACCAAATTAAAAGACAGAGTTGAAGAGATGGAGGATATTGGATCTTCAGTTCAAGAGGAAGTGGATTCCTTGAAAGCCAGGCTCCTGAATGCTATTGAAGTCAATCAAGTGGGATAGTTACTTCGGAGAGAGAATGATGATCTGAGGAGGGAAGTTGCTAGGCTAAAGGAGAACACTCCATTAGGGCCCCCTCTATTGATGCGAGGATCTTCTTCATCATTAACTGGTACAGCTTGAGCTGAGAGTCAAGCTCTTCAGAGGGAAATTGCTAAGATGAAGGGAGATGTCCAATGAGCTTATGTGATTGTTGCTAGACTTCAAAGAGATATGGCAAGGCTGAGGCATCTATTTCGATTAGGACCTCGATGGTCCTAGGCAGATGGTTATGACCAAGGTTGGACCGATGCCTTAACAATATTAAATGAGGCAGAGGACCTTGCTTTTTCCTGGGGATGGCTTAGCTCCCTTAGGGAGGTGAAAACTCCTAAGGAGTTTAACTTATGGTATAAGTATCAGGTTGACTGCTCGAACTATCACCACAATCCCTTTTCGAGGGATGACCGATGGATCCCAATAGATGTTATTCCCGTCCAGCTTTTTGAGCATTACTTAGAAGATGCTAGATAAGAGTTTGTCCCTCACCTATATGATGGTTGGAGAGCGTGCATTGCAGACTACTTTGCTTGCCATCCTGGGCTGTCATAGATCTTTTGTGTACTTAGGTTTTGATGAAAATGTAACTTCCCATTTCAGTTAATGAAAAAGTATTATTTACCAATATTCAATGTTTTGATCTCAAGATGACTAAACGTGTATTATTGAATTTCTAATCAATATACTTATTGAGCAAATAATATTAATTGACCACTTTGGGATCTTTTGGCGGTCTAAGTGGTATTATAAGTTATTGTTAGTCACACATTATTATGTGTTCAAACATTCTCCCAATCCAATATATCTTAGCAGTATCATTCCATTTACTTTACCTTTTAGGTCGTGTTGTCACACTCCCTTAGGCCTAAGTAGGATGATATCGAGAATGCACTTGGTGACTAGGCCATCTACTTAAGTAGTATTTTGCGACCAACTAAGTTGGCAACCAAACTAAGTTATATTTATTACCAAATGATCCTCTATGGGGATCTTATTATTACCGAGGCAACCCATGAAGTATCTTATGTTTGCAACAAGGACCTGAGGGATGTAGTAATTGAAACGCGCCTATTGACTTGTTATATCTACCATAAATCCTGCTCGCTATGTGAAGTTTCTTGATTGAAAACAAGTTGACTAATTCGCCGTAATCCCAGGAGTTTAGCCATGCACAAAGGAGATATTGTTTAAAAAAGGTGCGTATTAATGAGATGTGACCAAGAAAAGTTAAGCATCCAATGCAAAATACAAAAGTAAAGGGGCCAACCAGCCATTATTCATTAAATATTATTTGATAAGCAACATAAGTTTGAAAATAAAAATTTGCTTAAACTAAATGCGCTAATCAAAGATAAAAATATTTAAAAGTAAAACTTCTTGAGGTTGGATACATTTCATGCTCTTGGTATCTCCCTTCCTTTCAGCGTTTCTAAGTGATATGCTCCTTGAAGGTCATCTTTGATTACTCTAAAGGGTCCTTCTTAGTTTGGTCCCAATTTATCGTCTGATGGTTTTATGGCACAGCTGAGGACTTTTCTTAAGACATAGTCCCATATCAAAAAATTCCTCTAATTGACTCTCTTATTGTATTGCTTGGCCAGTTACTATTGATAGGAGGCTAACTTGATCAAGGCTAGCTCTTTTCGCTCTTTTGATAGGTCAAGTTCAGTGCACAATGCATCATCGTTAAGGCCATGGTCGACCAAGGTGGTTCTCATTATAGGGAGACTTTCTTTCAGAAGGATGACAACTTCCATTTCATAGGCAAGTGCAAAGGGGAGTTTCCCCAGTTAGTCTCCTAAGAGTGGTACGGTAAGCCCACAGAACATGAGGGAGCTCATCCACCCAGGCACCCTTAGCTCTTTCTAACCGTTATTTTGGTCCATCGAGCATGGTTTTGTTGGAAGCTTTAGCCTGTCCATTACTTTACGGATATGCCATAGAACTGAAGTGGTTCCTGAGACCATATTCATAAAAAAACCCTTAAAAGAAACTACTTTCAAATTGCATGCTGTTATCGGTGATGATAGTCCTTGGTACCCCAAAGTGTGTTATAATGTTTCTCCAGATTAACCTGGTCATATTCGAGTCACGAATGTTCACCAGTGGTTTAGCCTCTACCCACTTCGTGAAGTAATATATACTAACTAGCAGATACTTACAGTTTGCATATGCGATAGGTAGTAGCCCCGCTATATTTAATCCCCATTATGTGAACGACCATGGGCTTGTTAGGGATTTCAAGTCGCTAGCGGACTGATGGAAAATAAGAGAGTGTTTTTGACACCTTTCAAACTTGCGAATGTAAGAACCTGCATCCTTCTGCATATGAGGCCACCAATATCCCTTCTTGATAATTGATGATGAGATCCATTCAACTGGGGGCCTTACTTATGAGGAGGAATTGCTCGGCTATGACTGTCTGGTCAATACTTGGATGCGCGAGTAACACTATCTAGATAGTTCTCCTTAGGTCGAAGAACCTAGGGCCATTAAGGCATCAACATGATCGTACTGCCCCCGGGGGACCTGTTCAATGTCTACTTTCTCAAATCCTTCCATAAGTCCTCTTACGATAGCTAGGTAGGCTAACATCCTGTTATCTTTGGCATTGAAGTCCCCGCTTACTTCCCTGATGACCAATTTGGAGTCACTGAATACGGGAAGGCGCTTTGCCCCCAACATTTAGGCTTTACATAAGTTAGTGATCGGTGATTCATACTCAACTTCGTTGTTAGAGGCTTCAAATCTCAATATTATTCCCTGCTTAATCACAGTGTCTTCTGAGGTGATGAGAATGATACCTACTCTTGCCCCCTTGGATGATCTCCATATATGTATAGGGTCCAATCCTTAGACTGTGCTTCCTTATTTGTTAACTACTCCATTCTTGGTTGTTCGATTGGATGATCTCCTGTAAATTTAGCAATAAAGTCTGCTTAGACTTGTCTTTAATCACCATTATTTGTTAGAAGTGTATATCAAATTGAAGCACCTTATACTCTTGACTCACTTGAGTCTACATTGTATAAGTGATCATCTAGTTTGGAAATAGAGACAAAATCGAGTCCCCATCCTAGATACCAAAGAGCCTCAGACTCTTTAATACAAGTCATTCCTCTTGTTTGATTGATCAATGTATATTAACTATCACTCACACACTTTAGAGCTGCATACATTATTCACATATTGTTTAAATTGTTTGTATGTGTGTTGTGTGTGTTAATTTCCCTTAAAATAATTTTTTATAATTTTTGGGAATTTATAAAGATTTTAAAACAATTTTTTTCTTAATTAAAAATTGGATTAAAAAGTTTTGGGGTCTTTATATAAATAATGGTTATTAGGTTTTTCCCTGAAATGTTCCCTTGAGTAGGAACCGAAAGCGCTAGAGAAGTCAGGGTGTCTTTGTAATTAAGTTTAGACGCGCGTTTGATATCCGATATTTGCCTTACACCTGTTGCTTCCCTATTGGATGGATGTGTGTTTCTTCTAAGAGAGTAAAACAATGTGTTTTATTAGCCCTTGGATTGAGTTAATCGACGATCTGCATGCGTCCTTGTCCCAATCCTTGCTAACATCTCTCATCCAATCACAAGCCTCATAACCAACGGCTTAACTTTAACCGTTGGATGAAAGTCAAGGTTGCTTGACTTAATCTCATCCCTCTATTTACCTATACCTTCTCGGTCCTTCTCAGCCCCCTATATATGGAGGGTAACCCTCAGCCATTAGAAGACGTTTGCCACTTCGTCATTTAGATAGATAAGAGAGAAGAGAGAGATAAACCAGAGTTAGAAACCCTAACCCTAAATTCGTCCAAACCCTTTTCAAACCCTAATTCTTTTATCAAAACCAGTTTTATCCCAAACACAACCTTGAGTGTTTGAGAGTTTTGAGAGTGGTTTGTTAATGGTTTCTTTTTGTAACCTCTTCGTTTTAAGATCTTGTGTCCAACTTAAGCATTAAGATAGATCTGCGTTTATGTTTTATAGAAATTTTAGATCTGAGCATTTTATGTTACATTACACCTAGATCTTCATTTATTGCTTCTCGTCTTGAGAAATTTTTTATTGATTATTTTCTGTAAATGTTTACATACTCAAAATCAACAATAACATTTTATGTTTATACTTCTTTTGAAACAAGACCTTTGATCTAGTTGGAATCACACTTGGCAGTTTTCAATTTCAAAAGCATTTTCAAAACTCTAAAATTGATTAATATCTCGATACGTCTTCTGAGCAAGATAGCCATGGATTTTCGATTAATCTTAAAGGTCAAATAAGGTTCAATTTTCCAAAGAATAGAGAAACTGAAAATCACAGCATATAGATCTTAATTTGTAATTTGCTAGGACTATTTGTAAAAATAAGCGTGAGTGTGCGCATGTATGTGTTAGATCACCATCACAAACACTTACACACTACGACACTGAAAGTGTTGGTAATAAGATCTTGAAATAAGAGTCGATGTAAAGACTGGAACAAAAGTGAAGTTAGCAAACTGGAAGAACAATATCAGTAATTAGAACTACAGAAAAGTTATAAGGACACCAGTGGGTACATTCCTAAACTTGTATATGTATGATTTGTGTGCATGTGTGTTATATAGTTTGTAACTGTTATATTTTGTTTTAGTGGATTTTTCTTTTTACTTCGTAGAGGGAGTCGTGGATGTTTCCTCAGTTGGGTGAGGTTTTACCACGTTAAAAATATCTTATCATTAATCCTTCTACATCTCCTCATCTCATTCTGATTAGTGTGCTGATTTAAAATTGTTTTTGTTTTGTTTTTCAAAACTAGTTAGCAAATGTAGAACTGATCTCGTGCAAATCTTAAACACATCTTGTGATTAAAACTGATTTGATTTCTAGAAAAGAGTTTCTTCAAAAAATAATTCGGAGTTACTTAAATAGTTTAATCTTGTATTAAACGGCTTTAGTAACAGTTTTTCAATTGGTATCAGAGCTTTGGAAATCTTTTAAAAGATCTTATGTTTCTGAAATTATTTTCTTAAAATCAAAACAATGGACGAGAAAAATGAAAGATTTGGTAACTTGACCATGCCCCCACTCTTTGATGGAAACAACTTTGCTTACTGGAAGGTAAGAATGTTTGCTTTCATACAAAGAATCTTGGGAGATGATGTCTCGGATATTGTTGAAAATGGTTACACTTATCCTACTAAACCATCCACTGAAGGAAGTATTGAGAGGATTAAGAAAGCATTAAGTGAGTTCACACAAGAAGAGAAACAAACTTCTCAAAACAAGAACAAAGGCAAGAAAGCCATTTTTATGTCCATAAATGAACATGAGTTCAAAAGGGTCTCATCTTGTGCCACTTATAAGGAAGCTTGGGATACACTGATCACTGCACATGAAGGTGACACTAGAGTTAAAGCTGTGAAAACTCAAATGCTTGTCCAGCAGTATAACTCCCTAATTATGTCAGATTCTGAATCCTTTGATGACTTTTACATGAAATTAACTGACATTGTGACTAAACTGCATGCTAATGGGATAACATATGGCAGACATGAAATTGTATATAAAATTTTGAGATCATTACCATAGAAATTTGATAACAAAGATATGCTATTGAGGAAATGTGTGATCAAAATCTCACTCCTGAATTACTCAGTAGTAAAGTGCGAACTGTGGAAATGGAATTAGAATTTAAGAAACAAATGACTCAGCCCCATAGGAAACAAACTAGTTCAAACTTGAGTTTTTCCTCTAAGTTGATGAAACCTGAATTTACTATTCCCACTGATCATTCTGATGAGGAATGTGATATAGATAGTTTGGATAATCAAATTGCCTTAATGTAAAAACAATTTAAGAAAATTGTCAAATTTAAAAATAAATTGGCAAACAAACAAGGCAAGCAAAATTATCCAATTCGGTCTAACTACAAACTTCATGAGAAAGGTTAAGATAAACATCACAAGGACATGAGACCTAACAAAGAATTCAAGAACATTGAGTGTTTTAGATGTGGAAAATTTGGACACATAGCACAAGACTATAGAGTGAAACTGAACACTGCTAATAAACCTACTAGGGCCAACATTTGCAAAACATGGGATGATTCAAGTGACTCTGATAATGATTGTTAATGTAAAAAATTAGATCACTATAATAATTAATTAGATCACTCTAATAATTCAATCATAGATAAATAAATGAGACAAAGAATTTTAAAGTGGTTCAGCCTTATAAGAATGGCCTACGTCCACTGTTTTTGTATTGCTGTTTGTATGGGAATTCTCGATTACAAGTTATCTCAAGAAATTCCGGTCTCAGGCCCCCTTTACAATGAGGATTGTACAATGTATTTATAGCCCTGAGGCTGTAATGTGAAAGTGTAATACATTAAATGATATACATATGAAAGGGTAATACATTTAATGCCCTCTTTGCGTGCGCGTCCAAATGATAAGCATTTAATGAGTAGTTAAACTGTTGGTATCCTGCTTCGAGGTGCATCTCGGACCGCCATGAGTTGCTCGAACCGCCTAAGCTTCTCGGTATTTAAGAGTTCCTTGGAGAGGCATTGTTCCTCGGAGTTTGTGAGTTCCTCGGGGAACTAGTCTTCCTCGTTGTACTCTTGTTCCTCGGAGCGAGTGGGTTCCTCAAAAGTATTTGTTATTGCCATGTGATAGCCATGTGTCTTCATATGATTGGTCCATGTCAGCAGATTAATTTTGATATCAACAGAAGCCCCCAATGCTTCATAGTTCGAAATTTGAGGAGTATGGAACATTCTTTCTCGGAATATGGTAGCTTTAAATAGTCTTCCTGATTTTTAGGAGCGTTTCCCTTGTATTTATTTCTCCTTACCTAATTCGTAGAATCATGCTTTTTGGACTTTTTTGCGTGTTTCGATTCCCGTGTTACTTTCCGTCTTCTTAGCCGCTGTTGTCCGCTTCGACTCTCGTGCCACTTTTCCTCTTTTTAGCCGCTGTTGTCCGCTTTGATTCCCGCGCTACTTTTCGTCTTTTTAGCCGCCGATAACGTAATCATCCTTTTTTATAATCATTACATCACCATTTCCCAAGGCAAGATATTTAAACTTCACAGACGCTCCCACCGTCTTCTACCTTTCAAATTTTTATCTTCGAGTTTTACGTCGCCTCTTCCTACTCTCTTGTGCGTTCATCTTTTACGTCGTTCGTTGTCAACAGCTCTACTCTTTTTCTGTAAGATCTTTTTCTTTCTTTTATTCATCATCATGGTTTACTCTATTGAGTCTCTTGAAAAGTTTCGCTCTGATTTTTCCATTCCCTCTTGGGTTGTCTTGGAAGAGCTTTCTGAGCCTTCTGATTATTTCAATTTGGCTGAGGGACATTGGTTCCCCAGTCTTTTTATTGCTGAGTGTGGATTTTCTTTTCCACCAAATCCCTTGTGTCTGGAGTTCTGTCATTATTTTGAGGTTGGTCCTGCACGAATAGCCCCAAATACATGGAGAATAGTTAATGGGGTGCATATATTAAATCAAGTGCATGGAACTCGTATAAGAATCCCAGAAATCATATTCTGCTATAGATGGGCAGTTAATGACAATATTTTTTATTTAAAAAATAGATTTTTAAATAGAGCCTTAGTGGTCAATCTCCCTGATGCCAATAGGGATTATTTTGAGCATGGGGTTGCCATAAAAATTGGCAACACCCTCCATTAGCTGGAGATGAGGTTTACCAAGGTCCCAGATGCCCTCCTTATGGCAATGGGATAGGTTATTTTCATTTTATTTTATTTATTTTGAAATCATATTTCTTTTGTGTTTGATAAAATGTGCCACTGATAACAATGTTTATTTATTTGCAGTCGATAGCAAGAGAAGGTGCTCAAAAGAAGCAGATATCAATATAAGGCATTTGAAACTTATCTGGAGTCTGCATCACAGTGTTGCCGACGAGCACATTAGATTAGCTTCGTATCTCCTCCAGTACAACAGCTACACCACTTCCTTCACTGCTCGTTCAGTGATAAGTGAATCAGAGCCAATTCCTGCTTCCACAAGCTCATCACCTGAATCCCATATTCCTTTAAGTGAAAGGATGAAGAAGAGAAGACCTCCTTCTCTGTTTGAGAAGACTGCCTCCGATTCTGGGGAGGTAAAAAGGAGTAGGATTGATGTCCTAAGGGAGGGGACGAAGAAGACTGATGCAGCTCCTTCAGCTGCTCATGTTAAAGTTGCCGAGAAGCCCGCAGTGGCTCCGAGCAGGTCTGCTGCTCCTGGAGAGGTTATTGTGATATCACCGAACAAGGGTTCTTCCTTGGTTGAATCGGTACCTGTTCCCCCGAGGAGGCTGAAGAAGAGCTCCTCGGTCAATTTGGCTGATACCATTGCTCAACCCCCAGTTGCTGGAACTGGGGCTCCAACTTTTATTCCCCCGAGCTCTGCAATGAGCTCGATAAAATCCTCGATCATTCCCGAGGTATAAGGTACTAAAGAAAACCTTACTCGGGACATGATCACCTCACTAGCTTCTCGTCACCTTGCTTCTGTAAGTCTTCTTACTTTCAATTTTTCATATTTCCTTTGTCATTTATGTTTCCAACTTTCTTTCTTTTTCTGTTCACAGTTGACGAGCTGCTTCAATATAATCCTGAAGAAGGATGAAGCGATTAAGGCTTCTTGCTCCTCGTCCAGTGTGGAGGGAGCTCTGTAAGAAGCTACCAAGTCTCTGGCATATTCTCGCCAAAAATATGCTGCGGACAGAGCTGTCTGGGAGAAGAAACTTGCCTCCTCCGAGCAGGAAAAAGCTCGGGCTGTTGATGCGTCCAGGGAGTTGGAGAAGAAAAAGAATGCCCTGAAGAAGGCAAATGAAGAGCTTGAAGAGAAGCTCAAAGCTGATGGAGAGCTTGAAGATAAGCTCAAAGTTGCTGAGGAAAGGTTGGGCCAACTTCAAGAAGTAGGTCGGCAGAGGGAGGAAGCAGAAAATAAATTGAAGGCTGCTGAGAATCTGCTATCTGAAAAACTTTCCTCAGAGAAGCTAAAGAGGAAAGCTACTCTGAAAAAGTCCTTCAGCTCTGGCTGGGACAAAGGTTGGAACAAGGGGTTAGCCGCCATGGTGTCGCAAGTGGACTATGGCGGTCTTAAATATTTTAGGGATGGATGGGTTGCCGCCCTTCAGGAGATGAAGGTCGACGAGTCTTCCAAGCTCTTCCAGAGAAGAATTAGAAGAGGACGAAGCTACCTCTGAAGAATCTTCAATGGTGATGGGAGATCATGACCTAGACATCCAGCCTGCTGACGAGGAAAATCAACAAATCATCTCTTCCTCTGAGCAACTGCCTATTCTCCCCGAGCAGCTATCTCTTCCCTCCGAGCAACCTACCTCTTCATCCCAGCCTTCCGAGAAGGTTTTGGGAGATAAGGAAAAGGTTTAGTGTTGTTCGGGTTTCTCTTTATTTTGTTTCTCTTTTTCAAATGTAACTCAGAAGATGTAACTCTGAATTATGATCTAATAAAATTTGAACTTTTTTCCATACCGTTGTTCATCTTATATTCATACTCTGCTTGTTTCTTTTATTGATGATTGCTCTTTCTCTTCTCTGCTAGTTTCTGTCCAGGATGGAACTGCTATCTGCCCATGATACAAAGTTGTTGCAGTAATATAATGAGTACTTTAAGGCTGGTCACACTGACTTGAGTGCTGCACAAGTTGTCGACATCCTCGGACAAGATGCTTCGGAACAGGCAGTTGAAGCATATCAGTACCTGAAGTGTCTACTTGACCGAGCAGTGGTCAATAATGTGGCTTACTATGAAATGATCGAGGATCTCCAGTGCACCCTCGAAGACCTTCAGAATCAATACAAGGAATCAACTGCTCTGTTGCATGAGGGTTACGAGAAGAAATACAAACTGATCATGGCTGACAAGGGCGACGAGAAGCTTTTTGCTGGATATGATCTGAGGAAGATAACTTTAAAGGGTGAGGTCGAGGAATGTAGACAGATTGCCAAGTTGCTGGAGCAAGAGAACAATAACTTGCAAAAAGAGCTATCACAATTGAAGTCTGCAGCCTCCACTTCCAGTGCCTTGATCCCAGTTACCGACGAGGGATTCTCGTTCCTAGAGGTTGAGAATGCCAAGTTGAGGGACGAGTTGGAGACTTTGAAGAGTTCTGGCACCTCTACATCTTCTCGCGGTCGAGCAAGAGCTCCTCGGGGACGAGGAAGAGCAGCTCGGGTTCTTGTCGAAGAACAGAGAACTCAGTCTGCATTAGAGAACCAAGATTTCCAATTAATGGCGAAGAACCAGGCTCTGTCTGACATGTCAAAGAAAATTAGGGACTTGGAAAAACAGCTCTCTGCGCAGAAGTCCGTCTTGGAGAATAAGGGGCTTTTCATCAAGAATCTCCACGAGCAGCTAGAAAGGCTAACCTATCAATTCCACAAACAGCCCAGGGAGTTCTGGATGGCTGGATACAACGAAGCACTATTCCACTTGGACGATCGTATCCAGAACGCCAACAATGAGGGCTACAAGCAAGGCTGGCTGAATGCCTTAGTGGTGTTGAAGCTCGAACAAGGTCATTATCTGTGGGATTACCATGATCCCGGCTTACTCGACTTGCCTGTGCCACCATACAATTTGGAGATGGAGTGGATCCCTGCTCGGTCCATTCCTCGGAACTTAATTTCAAAGTATCTCGGTGACTACAATCTTCACTCTCAAATCGAGGTATCTCATCCCGAGAATCTCTTAGATCGACCATCCGTGATGAATGTCAGGATGCTGAAGGATCTTAACTTTATCAATTCTCCTCAGTCTTTAAATGATCCGCCTGCTGGCGAGGAACCTGTGTCAAAAACAGAGGGGAAGAGACCAGTAGAATAGGAATTTTTGATGTAATAGCTAGTGTACATGTCAATGTAACTATAATTTCATTATCAATGTAATTTATTTTGAATTCAATGAAAGACTTTCATTTTTGTTTGCAAATCTTGATTGCTATTGTCTTGTATTTATTAAACACTTTATATTTATGCATCTCTGTTAAAAAGATAACAATATTATGTTGTTCGTCGACCAACTCAGTAACAATTAAAAAGTTATAAGTATCAATACTGTTGCTCGATCACTTAATAAAGTAATGAGTATAAAAATGTTGTTTAAAATATTTCCAACCAACCGAGGTTGTTAGACTCTCCATGTCGACCAACTACAATTAGTGGATTTTTATCCCCGACCAGCTATAGTTAGTCTTTTTGAAATAATTTTACCCATAAAATGTTTCCGACCAACCAAGATCGGTAAATTTTGCTTGTCGATTAACTACAGATGGTGGGTTTTTATCTCCGACCAGCCATAGTAGACTTTTCTCTTAAATGTTTCCGACCAACCAAGGTCGGTAAATTTTCTTTGTCGACCAACTACAGTTGGTGGGTTTTTATCCCCGACCAGCCATGGTTAGCAACTTTTTCACCTTCTGGAATAATCTTACCTCCCGACCAACATAAGTTGGCATTTGCGAGAATATTTTGTTTCCTAGCCAAACAGGTTGGCATTTTTAGGAATATTTCGTTTCCTAGCCAAACAGGTTGGCATTTTTAGGAATATTTTGTTTCCTAACCAACCGAAGTTGGCATTTTTAGGAATATTTTGTTTCCTAACCAACCGAAGTTGGCATTTTAGGAATATATTTTTAGGAATATTTTGTTTCCTAACCAACCGAGGTTGGCATTTTTAGGAATATTTTGCTGATGAGCAGTCTGAGCTTTGCCGAGTAGTGTGTAGCACTAGTATTCCCCGAAAAATTTTCAATAAAAGGAAGAACTTTGGCAGAATATCTTCATTTTATTCATAATGATGGAACTGTGTTACATATACATCACTGATAATACTTGCATAGGTGCTCTGCATTCCATGCATTCTTGAACTCCTCCCCCTCTAGAGTTGCTATTCGATAAGTTCCTGGTCGAACAACTTCTGTAACTTGGTATGGTCCATGCCAGTTTGCTTCTAGCTTATTGTGCTTTTGAATTACTTTCTTCAGCACATAGTCTCCTTCTTTCAGGTCGCACTTCTTCACCCTTTTGTTGTATAATAGAGTTGTTCACTGCTAGTAAGAAGCATTTCTAATGGCTGCTTCTTCTCTAACTTCCTCGAGAATGTCTAAATCCAGTCTTCTCATTAAGTCGCTGACAGGGGAATTAAAATTCAGTACCCTGTGTGTTGGAAGGCCCAACTCGACAGGTATGACAGCTTCACTTCCAAACGCCAGCATATATGGTGATTCTCCAGTTGCTACTCGGGGAGTAGTTCGGTAGGCCCAAAGTACTGATTGTAACTCGTTGATCCAGTTTGCTTTTGTATCATCCAATCTTTTCTTCAAGCCGCTTAGCAGCGTTCTGTTTGTCACTTCAGTTTGTCCATTGCTTTGAGGATGGCCTGGTGCTGAGTGGACCTTCAAAATATTTGATTGATGACAATAGGCGGCAAACTCCTCGTTATCAAATTGTGTTCCATGGTCTGTGATGAAGGCATGAGGTAGACCATATCGACAAATGATGTTCTTCCAAATAAATTGGTACACCTTCTCGTACGTCATGTTAATGAGTGGCTCAGCTTCTACCCATTTAGTAAAATAATCCACTGCGACGACGAGATACTTAAACCTTCCTCGGGTCGTTGGCAGTGGCCCAACCAAATCAATTCCCCATATGGCAAATGGCCAAGGGGAAGTTATGGGTGTCAACAATGTTTATGGAGTTCTTCGGATGGAGGAAAAGCATTGGCACTTATCACATTTCTTAGCGTAGGCTATGCAATCAGCCCTCATCGTCGGCCAGTAGTATCCTTGCATCATCACCCTTTGTAAAAGTGTCCGACCTGCTACATCTGCTCCACAAGACCCTTCGTGGATCTCTTAAGTTAATTCTTTCACCTCGGTGGGATGCACACATCTCTGCAAACCTGCCATAATTCCTCATCTATATAAAACACCATTAGTTAGTACATACCGAGCAGCTTTAAACTTAAACTTTTTGGCAGCGAGCTTGTCAATTGGCAATTCTCCCTCCTCAATATACGCCCTGATGGAATCCATCCAAGATGGTCCTAAATCAAGGGTGATGAAGTTCATCGTCAGATCTTCATCTATGCTCCGACCAGCTAACACTTCAATTGGGATTGTTCGTCGTAGCTCGGTGCGAGTAGCTGATGCTAGTCGAGCTAGGGCGTCTGCTCTCGCATACTCCATTCTTGGTATTCTGACCAGCTGAATAGCGACAAATTCTGACACCAACTCCTTTGCCTTTGCATGATATCTGATCATTAATTCTCCTCTAACTGCATATACTCCCATCATTTGGTTTATGATCAATTGAGAATCACTGAAAACAATGACCTGTTGCGCCTCCATAACTTTTGCTAAACCAAGTCCTGCAATCATGGCCTCATATTCAGCCTCATTGTTGGAAGCTTTGAATTGGAAATGCAAGGCGTATTCCATATCGACCTCATCCGTAGTGCTCAAAACTATCCCCGCGTCGCATCCTGCAGTGCAAGATGAGCCATCTACATATAGTCTCCATATAGGTAACTCGTCTTCAAATTTCTGATCAGTTAGAGTTCCTCGGTGAAATATTTGTTCCTTCCTTTCCTCCTCGAGTTTTTCTCGCTCTTTGTCGATCATTTCTCCTTGCCCTTTTACCAACCGGAGTTGGTCTGAGCTCGAATTCAATGATTTTGTAACATCCACTAGGCCTTTTACCAATCGGAGTTGGTCTGAGCTAGTGTTTGTTGATCCTGTAATATCCACAGGTTGATCATCGAGCAACTCTCATTTCTCGTCCGGAATCCTCACAACTATCTCGGTGTCACATCCTGTAACATCCACACGCCCTTTTACCAATCGGAATTGGTCTGAGCTTGTGTTTGTTGATCCTGTAACATCCACAGGTTGATCAGCGAGCAACTTTTATTCCTCGGAGCTATCAGGATAGGTGAACTCTGCTATAAAATCTGCTACAGCTTGCCCTTTAAGCGATGATCTGGGTTCATAGACTATATCATATTCACCGAGTTCTATTGCCCAGTACATCAATCTTCCTGATTTTTTTGGCTTATGTAGGGCTTGCCTTAATGGCATATCAGTATATACTACTATGGTATGATCCTGGAAATATGGCCTCATTCTCCTACTCGCCTCAATCAGCGTCAGTGCCAATTTCTCCAGCCTTGGATATCTGATCTCTGCTCCTCGGAAGGCCTTACTTGTGTAGTAAATTGGCTTTTGTACTCCATTCTCCACTCTGATCAACGCCGAGCTAACTGCATTCTCGGACACTGCAAGGTACAAGTACAATTTTTCTCCCATCACTAGCCTGGACAACAGTGGAGGTGTTCCCAAGTACCTCTTCAAGTCTTGAAAAGACTTCTCGCATTCATCATTCCACTCAAAAGTCTTTCTGAGTGTCTTGAAGAATGGGAGACATCTATCAGTTGCTCGTGACACAAATCTGTTGAGTGCCGCTACTCGTCCTGTGAGACTCTGTACTTCCTTCTTCGTCGTTGGAGATTGCAGCCCTAATAGAGCTTTGATCTTTTCAGGATTTGCTTCAATGCCTCGTTGATTGACAATGTAACTGAGAAACATGCCTTCTCGCACTCCAAAGATGCACTTCGTCGGGTTCAGCTTCATTTGATATTTATCTAGTTGATCAAAAGTCTGGCTTAAGTCAACTAGATGATCGACAGCTTTCTTGCTTTTTGTCAGCATATCGTCAACATAGACTTCCATGTTGTCACTGATTTATTCAGCAAAGACCTTGTTCATCAACCTCTGATATGTCGCACCTGCATTTTTCAAACCAAAAGGCATAACATTATAACAATAAGTTCCCCTAGGGGTAATAAAAGAAGTACTCTCCTTGTCTTCAGGTTTCATTTTAATTTGATTGTAGCCAGAATAAGCATCCATGAAGCTCAGTAACTCGTGTCCCGAGGTAGCATCCACCAGTTGATCAATTTGGGGCAGTGGAAAGTGATCCTTTGGGCATGCTTTGTTGAGGTCGGTGAAGTCTACACACATCCTCCATTTGTTGTTTTTCTTCTTTACCATCACCACATTAGCTAACCAATCTGGATATTTAACATCTTCAATGAAACAAGCTTTCTGGAGCTTCTCGACTTCCTCCTGTATAGCTTGATTCTTCTCGGGACTGAATACTCTTCTTCTCTGCTTCATAGGCTTGATCTCCTTATTTACATTGAGCTCGTGACATAAGAAGTTTGGGTCTATCCCAGGCATATCTTCATGACTCCATGCAAAAGTTTGTCTTCTGCTTCTAAGGAAAGTTATCAATTCCTGTTTTAATGAGGCCTCCAACGATGAACCTATTTGAGTAGTTCGCTCAGGGTGCTCGTCGTCCAGAATGATATTTTCAGTAGCTTCCACCACTTGACCCTTTACGAGTTGCGACTCATCTCTCGGGGATCCAATGTTTCAATTTCTGCACCTTCATCCACTTGATAAGTAGTGGTATTTTTCTTTGATTCTTCCAGTTCTTCTTGCTTGGCGGATGAATAATAGCATTCCCGAGCTACTTTCTGATCACCTTTCACAACTCCTACTCCAAAGTTTGTTGGAAATTTTAGGCACTGATGTACTGTAGATGGCACAGCCTCGAACTTCTTCAATCCTACTCTTCCCATGATGATATTGTACGATGATTGGAAATTCTTATCCATCACGAAGAAACGTAATCTTTTTGTCTGAAAAGCAGGCCACGTACCAATGAATATATCCAACTTGATCGTCCCAAGTGGAAATACTTTCTCGCCAGCAAAACCAATGAGGGGTCTATGGTAAGGCTCCAGTTGAGATATCTTTAGATTTAAACTATCGAAGCACGAGTAGAACATGATGTCTGTCGAGCTACCATTGTCGACCAGTACTCTTGAAATCATGACCTCCTTCATTCTCATTTTGATCACCAGTGGGTCATCATTAGGATATAAAACACCTGCAAGGTCATTTTTTGAAAAACCGATAACCAATTTCTCCTTGTTCACCTTTCTCGGACGATCTTCCTCAGCTAGATTTATTCGCTGAATGTACGAGCAAGCTTGGGCCTCACCGAGGTAAGCTTTTCTTTCTACAGTAAGGTCTCCTCCTCCTGCATCTCCTCCTGTAATAACATTACAATCAAATGAACCAAAGCGTATTGAAAATACCTCTCATTCTGGTTGCCTTGGTTTCTTGGGAAGATCGGGATCATCCTCTGGATCAACTTCATGGTTTCTCTTCTTGTTCTCCTCTGCTCGACGAGGAGATCTAGACCTCTCTCTAGTTCAGTCGTTGTTTCTTCTTTCGCCTCCCCGATCAACATACTTTGCTAGCTTTCCTCGTCGGATGAGTGTTTCAATCTCATTCTGAAGAGCTATGCAATTTTTTCTCATATGGCCATGATCCTTGTGGAACTCGCAATATTTTTCTCTATTCCTCATGTCAGGGTCTGCCATCATTTTCTTTGTCCAGTTTAACTCCTCGCTGTTCTTAATTTCTTCCAGGACGTGGTTGATATTTACCTTCAAAGGTATGTAATTATCAAATTTCCTCAAGACCTCCCATGACGACCTATTTTTGGATTGTTTGTCACCACTATTGTTCTTATATTCTTTCTTATTAGCTTTGTCACCTTCCACCTTGGTTTCTTTGGCTTCCATATTCTTCTTCGCAGACATGGCCTCCTCGGCATTCATAATCTTGGACGCTTTTCCCATCAGGTCTGACATGGTTCGAGGTGGATCTTTGGCCAAAGTATAGTACAACTTGTTTGGCAGTAGTCCACTCATCAAAGCGGTAATCGCTATCTTCTCCTCATAATCAACGACTTCGAGTTTGTCGTTATTAAAACGAGTTATATAATCTCTGGTACTCTCACCAGCTTTTTGTCTAACACTTAACAAATTTGCTACTCGTTTAACTGGCTTTGCTCCAAAGTAGAAATTCCCAATGAATAGTTCGGCCAGTTGAAGAAAAGTTGAAATCTTACCCCGAGGAAGACTATTATACCATATTTGAGCATATCCGGTAAGTGTTCCCGAGAATGCTCTGCATCTCATCTCATCTGGGACAGCATAGATGTCGGCTGCAGCTTGGTATTGTTCTATATGGAGGACAGGGTCAGTCTTTCCATCATACTTGGGAGTCACAACAGGTGCTTTGAACTTTGATGGTGTTGGAAAATCAACAATGTCCTGGACAAAAGGCGTTCCTCGAACAAAGGTTCGTTGTAGAGGGTTCTTGGCCTTAGCCATTTCCCCTAATTTATCCTCCAGCCTCTGAATAGATCCTTTCCATGCATCATTTATTTCCTCGGGCCTATTGGTTCGAGCAACTGATCGCGTTGAAGTGGCTTCCTAGGATTTATCTTGATGAGCAGCTGATTGGTCATAGGATCTATCTTGACGAGCAGCTGGTCGCGACTGGGCAGATCCTTCCCTTAAATATGATGGTCGTCGAAAGCTCCTCGACGTTGCATTAAGAGGACTTTTGTTCCTCCTAGGGCCTAATCGGTCGAAAGGAGAAACCCTACTTAATCTTTCCAATGCGCTGGTCCTTTCTGAGGAGAGGGTGACACGTTGTTCAGTATCTGTGGCTCGTACCATTGAAGTTTGCCCAGGTTGATAAGAGAAATCATCAGATTCCTCATTGCGATGTGAGTTAGTATGCCTAATACTCGAAGAAGGTGCACGGGTATTTCTTTGAATGCTTCGTGGTCCGGAATGGGCTGATGCACCGCCGTGGAGGGTTTGAATGAGTTATCGCATGGTTTCTTGCATAACGGTCTGGCCCTGAGCCAGATTTGCCATTATTCCGGTTAGATCTGGAATAATTAGTGGAGCAGATGGATTTGGAGGGGTTCCAGCATTTCGATTGCTGGATTCAGGGATATCAGCCATTGGTAATGGATTGTTTTTGATGAAAAACGATATTATCAGTCGTTTCCCACAGACAGCGCCAATCTGTTGATGTAAAAAATTAGATCACTCTAATAATTAATTACATCACTCTAATAATTCAATCACAGATAAATAAATGAGATAAAGAATTTTAAAGTGGTTCAGCCTTATAAGAATGGCCTACGTCCACTGTTTTGGTATTGCTGTTTGTATGGGAATTCTCGATTACAAGTTATCTCAAGAAATTCCGGTCTCAGGCCCCCTTTACAATGAGGATTGTACAATGTATTTATAGCCCTGAGGCTGTAATGTGAAAGGGTAATACATTAAATGATATACATATGAAAGGGTAATACATTTAATGCCCTCTTTGCGTGCGCGTCCAAATGATAAGCATTTAATGAGCAGTTAAACTGTTGGTATCCTGCTTCGAGGTGAAGCTCGGACCGCCATGAGTTGCTCGGACCGCCTCAGCTTCTCGATATTTAAGAGTTCCTCGGAGAGGCATTGTTCCTCGGAGCTTGTGAGTTCCTCGGGGAACTAGTCTTCCTCGTTGTACTCTTGTTCCTCGGAGCGAGTGGGTTCCTCGGAAGTGTTTGTTGTTCCATGTAGATAGCCATGTATCTTCATATGATTGGTCCATGTCAGCAGATTAATTTTGATATCAACAATGATGAACCTGAATCTTCTGATGGTTTTGATCCTTGCATGTCTTTCTTTGCCAAGATAATATATAATGATGATATGCTTATGCCTGAGTATGAGGATGATGCTAGTAACTCTACTTTCGCTGTTATGAACCATGCTGCTACTGGTCTAGATGCTTTAATTTCTGAGAATAGTGCTAGTTCTACTACGGGGTGTGTGAGTCAAAGGGAATGCGATAATGACGATGTCCATGGGTGCATGAGTTTAAGAAATGAATCCTTAGGGGTCACTTCACAAACGTCACTTAGTGATTCGGACACTGAAGATCTCCCTCACATTCACATTTTGTACGCGAAAACCCTCAAGAAAAGCACTAGATTAGAGAAAATAGTGTAAGATCTCACTAAGAAATTAGAAAACCTAAGTCTGATGGTTAAAATTAATGTTGAAGAGTATACTACCCAATGTCTAACTCATGAAAATAAAGTTAAAACTTTTGATCAAAAATTAAAGAACCTGATTGAAGAAAATGAAACTCTGGAGAAAAAATATAAAGGGGCATTATTAGAATTGGAATAATCCAAAGAAAAGTCAGCAACAGTTTTAAATTTTTTTGCTAAATTTGAAAATAACTCAAACTGTTTTGATGGATTTGTTGTTGATTCCAAAACCAATTCTGATGATCGAACTAGAATAGGATTTTTCCCCAATTTGAAGACTCAAACTAAAATCTTTGAACCAATTAAGTTTGTGTCAGGAGGCAAAAGACCAGTAGAAACTTGTCCAGACTTTCATTCTCTAAAAAATGAGTTTGACAAAAACCAATCTCAGTTTGATGTTGGGGAATCAAGTTACTCTAAGTGTGAAAGTGAACCTAAGACTAAATATGTCTGCCCCTCGATAAGGAAGAGTGATTCTGTCTTTCAAACTGTACTCCCTAGGAATAAAGTTCAAAACCAAAATGTCGTGAAGCCTATATTTTGAGACTTTCCTAAGGAGATACCAACTACCAGTAACTTGTTTTGCTCTTACTGTGATCTATATGATCATTCCTTTGAAGGATGCTACTCTAGACGTGTAGTCAACCCTGTCTATAATTCTCCTGTGTACCAAAACTTCAACTATTTTAGGAGAAGCCGTAACAACTATGTTTTTCCTAAACAACCAGATAAAAACTCTAACTATAGAAGGAGAAAGACTAAACCTAAAAGATCATTTCCAAGAAGGATTCCAAGATACTTTTCTAAACCAAATGCTCAAACTTTTCATAAAATTCAACCTTGTACTCAAAACATTTTTCAACAGAAATTCAATGCTTGCAAATTTTATCAATTGAGAGCAAATAAGCGCAAAATGAAAACAAGAGCTGTTTGGGTTAGAAAAGATGAGATATTACCCCAAATGAAGTGTAATATTGTTATTACTGCTTTAAAAGCTGAACACACTCCATCTGGTTTGTATTTAGACTTTGGATGTTCGAAGCACATGACTGGGGATGGTACCAAACTCTTAAACAAAACTAGCTTTGCTGGAGGAAAAGTTATTTTTGGTGATGGTGTATCATCTCAAATCATTGGTAAAGGAACACTACAAGAAGAAGGATTACCTTTACTTGAAAATGTTCTTCTAGTAAAAGGTCTTAAGGCAAACCTACTTAGTATCTCGTAATTTTGTGACTCAAATTATACTGTCACCTTTTCAAAGAATAATTGTAAAATTTTAAATGAAAAAGGTGAGTGCATTATTACAGGACTCAGAACTCCGGACAATTGTTATACTGTTCAAAACAGTGCTGAGGTATGTAACATTGCCAGAATGGATGACATTGAGATATGGCATAATCACATGGGTCACATAAATTACGAAAACCTTAGTAGACCGTTATCTCAAGAAATAGTTAAAGGTATTCCTAAGATCAAACCTATTTCTAATATTGTCCGCGGTTCTTGTTAAGAAGGAAAAATTGTTAAGGCTCCTCATAAGAAAGTCAAAGATATCCTTACCTCTAAACACTTGGAGCTCATCCATATGGACCTAATGGGTCCTTCTCGAACTGCTAGTCTCTGTAGACACAGTTATATTCTTGTTATGGTTGATGACTTCACCATATTTACTTGGGTATCTTTCTTAAAGCAGAAATCTGACACTTTCCAAACTTTTTTCAAAATCTTACTTCGTATTGAAAATGAGAAAGATACTCAGGTAAATAGGATTCGTAATGATAGAGGTGGAGAATTCATTGATATTGGGGTTATAGAGTATTGTGACTATAATGATTACAAACATGAATTTAGTGCTCCTAAAACTCCTCAACAGAACGGTATAGCTATGAGAAAGAATCGTACGCTTCAAGAGATGGCACGAGTTATGATTCATGCAAAAACCTTACTTAAGTATTTTTGGGTAGAAGTTATTCGTATTGCGTGTCACATTATAAATAGGGTTTATCTTAGAAAGAACTCTAAATAAACTCCTTATGAAATTTGGTATGGGAAAAATCCCAATCTTAAGTACCTTAGAACCTTTGGTAGTATGTGTTATGTCTGCAAAGGCTAAGAACACTTATCTAAATTTGAGACTCATGGATATAGAGCCATTTTTCTAGGATACTCTCCTAATAGTAGAGAATACCGTGTCTATAATCTTCACACTAAGACCTTAATGGAATCCATAAACGTTATTTTAAGTGACACTACAACGCCTTCTAGGACCAACGTAGCTCGTATGAACCGACCGCATGGCCACAGGACCTGCATTTTGAGAGTATGGCCCAAATTTTAGATTATCCACACTTAGGCTTGAAAACGTGCTATCAAAGGGAAAAACCATAAAGCTCCCCCCAAACGACCCCATGAGTGGACAAAAACCTCCCATGGGACTAACATGGCTCACAAGAAATGACCTCATGGCCACGGGACCCACGATTTGAGAGCATGACACAAATTTCAGAATATCCACACTTAGGCTTGAAAACCTGCTGTTAAAGGGTGAAACCACGAAGCTCCCTTCAAATGGTCCCATGAGCGGTGCCAACACCTCCCACGGGACCAACATAGCTCGTAAGAAATGATCGCATGGCCACGGGACCCCCGGTTTGAGATCACAAGCTAAATTTCATAATATCTACACTTAGGCCTAAAACGTGCTGTCAGAGGGAGAAATCATGAACCGCCCCCCAAACGGCCCTGTGAGTGGTGCCAACACCTCCCACGGGATCAACATAGCTCGTAGGAATAAATCGCATGGTCACGGGACCCAAAATTTGAGAGCACGAGCCAAATTTAAAAATATCCACACTTAGGCTTGAAAATGTGTCTTTCGAAGGCAAAAACCCGTAACGCCCCCTAAACGGCCCCATAAGCGGTGTCAACAACTCGCACGAGACCAACGTTGCTCGTATCAATCGATCGCGTGGCCACGGGACTGACGGTTTGAGAGCACAGGCCAAATTTTAGAATATATACACTGAGACCTAAAAATTTGCTGTTAGAGGGCGAAACCATAACCCCCCAAACTGCCCCATGAGTGGCTCCAATACCTCCTGCAGGACCAATGTAGCTCGTAGGAACCAATCGTGTGGCCACGGTACCCACGGTTTGAGAGCACGACCCAAATTTCAGAATATCCACACTTAGACTTAAAAACGTAATGTCATAGAGCGAAACCACAAACCACCCCCAAACGGCCCCATGAGTAGCGCCAACACATCCCACGGGACCAATGTAGCTTGTAGGAACCAACATCATGGCCACGGGACCCGCCGTTTGAGAGCATGACCCAAATTTTAGAATATCCACACTTAGGCTTGAAAACATGCTTTTAAAGGGCGAAACCAGGAAGCACCCCCCCAAATGGACCCATAAGCGGCGCCAACACCTCCCACATTACCAACGTGGCTCCTAAGAATTGATCGTGTTGCCACAGGACCCACGGTTTGATAGCAAAGGGCAAATTTTAAAATATCCACACTTAGGCGTGAAAACATGCCATTAGAGGGCAAAACTAAGAACCACCCCCAAAACGGCACCGTGAGAGGCACTAACACCTCCCACGGGACTAATGTATCTCGTATGAACCCACCACTTGGTCACAGGACTCAAGGTTTGAGAGCATGACCCAATTTTGAGAATATCCACACTTAGGCCTGAAAACATGTCGTCTAAAGGCGAAAACCCATAAATTGCCCCCCAAACGGCCCCTTGAGCGGTGCTAACAATTTGCAAAGGACCAACGTAGCTCATAGGAACCAATCGCGTGGCCACGTGACCCACGATTTGAGAGGATGGGACAAATTTCAGAATTTCATCGTGCTCTCAAATCGGGAGTCTCGTGACCACGTGGGCTTTTATAATTTATTGTTTAGCATTATGGCTGTGCAGGGTATTCATTACGCTGGTTTTAGAAAGTCCCAAAAATAGAGAAAATTTTGCCCAATATTTTTTAAATATATTTAAACATGGTGATGGATATAGTCCAAGACCAGCCCTATTTTTTTTATGACGCATAAATGGGGTCACTGCTCTGGTGCGTGATAAGGTCTGTGACCATTTTCATATGCCGAAGTGTGGGTTATGGATTTGAGCAGTGACCTTATCCGTGAATATTCACATAAGTTAAACATTGGGTCACGACTATCCGCGACCATATTCCGTAACCCATTGAATCCGTGACCAATATTGTGGTTAGGGACATGGGCCGTGACCAGTGAATATGGTCACGCCTGATTTGGTCATGGAGAAAATCCACGACCCATGTCCAATGGCCAGGGATAAAATTCGTGACCATCACCCAGTTTGGTGTGGTGTGTGAGATTCACGTCTACGTGTTGAGTATATTAGACTTGGGCAATCTCACAACGTTTGCAAAGGGTGTATAGATTTTTAATCCCGAGAATTATGAGGATTTGAATGCTTACAAAATTATTATTTTGATTATTATGAGTACATTTCAATTTTAGATTACATCAAATGATCTCTGCAAATTGGTCAATCATTGCGTAAGTAGGTCTAAGAATATTGCTTAGAGGAATTCGCGTATAAGAAAGATCTTGGATTGTGATACCCCATTGATAGACTTATAAATATTATTTCCACCAGTAGACTTGATAAGTGGATTATTTCACAATCCGATGAAGTAGCAAATAAGTTAATTATGAGAATAAATGAATAAATAAGGTGTTGGTTAAAATCAATTAGCAGTGAATTAATTTGATCTGGCAGTGTGGCCATATAGAGGATACGATGGTCAGAGGTATCTCCCAAGGTGGATCCCTCCCTCCTTCCTCTTTTCAAAGTGCTCACGGGATTACGTACTTTATTGGGGAGCTTGTCCGTCATCAATGTGGGGTGGTATGTAGAGATAGAGTTGCCAACCTATTTTACACTAAACAGGCAAAAGAAATGTTGTTGCCTCGAGAGAACGACATCAAGGACAACACTGATGCTTGCAAAACGAAGTAGTTCCAGGGTCAAGGGGACTAAGTTATGGAATAAAAGGGTGTTAGGGACCCATACCTCCCTTTCGATCTCTCATGGGTATGTATTAATCTTCTCCTGTTAAACTCCGTGATGTGTTCGCTTATGTTCTTAATATAAATGGAGGACGAAATCGCTTAACTCGCGTTATGGTCAAAGGCAGAGTGAGGTCACCCTTAGGAGTGTTCCAAAAAATAATAATTCAAAGTATAAGGTAAGTGTTTGTCGATTCACAAGTCGTTACAGAAGAACGAATGCATATGTCAGAAAATACACAAGCAAGCAAGCATATATATATATATATATATATATATATATATATATATATATATATATATATTAAGAATAAATGATAAGAACAATGTAACAAATGTATATGGGAGGACTCGAGTCTAGGGATTTACCCAAGATCCCTACGTAGCCCGAGGGGCATCAAAGTTAAAGTAGTTTGAAGATAATACGAGGTGGGGTTTAACCCATAATTCCAATCGAGGACTTTGCTTATATGTGTGTGTGGAAAATGGTGTCTTAGTGTGAGAAAGTGTGATGAGAATTCTCCGTTTGGAATTTACATGTAAACTCTCTTTTTCTAGTTTTCATTTTTTATGAAAATAAAGTACGTGCAAATACTAATAATAAATTTTTTGAAGTTAAGGTATGCGACGAAATGAAGTAAAGTACTAAAGTGAAAATTAAGTAACTAATGCAAAAGTAAGAGAATTTAAAGGCAAAGGAGTAGAAACAGACCTCCGTATTAATACTTGAAGTGGATCTTGATTGTAGATGAGTTGGTCTCACGATAATATGATGGTGGTATGAGTAGATGGGTGAGAATTGACTCAAAAGAGTATGAAAAGGACATAAGGAATATGGGAAATGGGCTTTAAATTTAAGAGAATTTTCTCTAAATCGCTGAGAGGGATGTTCGGGGGTACTTTTCAAAGTGAGTTCATGGCCTCTATTTACAGGGATGTAAGGACATAAATTTTCAATTGAGTCCCTGTATTGTTTTGACTTAATTCCGTGAACAAAACTTGTTTGTAATATGTCATAGGGAGAATTTTATTTTGTCACGATCCCACTTGGTCTATGACGTATTGAAGAAAATTGAAAACGTTGCGGCAAAGCTTCAAAGAATTTATCATGCCAAGGTTTAATTGGTGCAAGTTTAATCGTCTTCAAAGTTAATTTCATTTTGAGATCACTCAGGTATGAATGAGTACAATTAATGGTGCTCAGAGTTGTTTTTATAAAACATAAGGATGTAATTTTATAAAGAAAAATATTTTAAAATGTTTTTAAAAGTGTTTTAAAGGTTTACTCTTCGTTTTAATTCTGATACGCTCGAAATAGGAGTTTGACTTTACTGGGTCTCTTTAAAGAATCGTTTTAATTGAAAAGTAAAAAAAGTTAAACTTCTCGCTCGAACGACATTAGATCTTGCGCGAACGACATACCTATGTCACTCGAACGAGAGCCTTAAGTCGTTCGAACAACAAATTTTTTAAGGCAGTGCTAAATTGTTATTTAAAGCGTGTTTCTATCAGAGTTTCATAAGTGTGCATTTTGGAAAACAGTATGCGAACAAGAAACTTGTTTGCACATGTTTTTCTAAGGTTTCAAAGCTTAAACACATCCTTAGAAGTTTGCAAAGATTGGAGATATCATTCTTATACGTTTAAGTGATCTTGTGACACCAAAGAAGTTTGTTCTATCATTGAACACAAAAGGTTTTGCGGTGAAGAAAAGAGAAGGACTTCTTGTTCGACATCGTAGACGAATTAAAGCCATTCGGTGGACATCGAGACATACGTGGACGCGTGTGTTGTGAACAGGTATCGTGGAAGATGAAATTTCTGCATGGGCACTATTGATGAATGGTAGAAGATCAAAAGGAGCGTCAAGACCCGTGGGGATCGAGTCTTAGTGTAAGGCTAATCTGTCTTTTTAAAACCATTGTTCATAGTGATTGTCTGTCTTGGGCCGTCCGAGGTTGTTTTCCCGTTTTGGATTTTTTCCTCGTACATTCGGCGTTGTGAGTATTCTTTACTTTATTTTACTTGCTTTAATCACTAGATGTATGTTTGGAATTAATCAAGATAAAATTGGTTTAAAGTAAGAATTGGGTTTACATAACTTGATTTGGTGCATAATTAAAAGTTGGATAATTTTTGGAGAAAAAAATGGTTTTGTTTGAAACACACATACTGGCACACCCACGTTTCACAAATTGGTATCAGAGCTAGGAAACATTTTTATTTGTTTTGTGATCCCGTGTGTTTTCAAAGATGAATTCTGGATATAATGAATTTTCTCGAACTTCTATTTTTTATGGCACTAATTACACTTATTGGAAGATGAGAATGAGACGTGCTTTAAAATCTATTGATGAGCGTGTATGGCTAGCAGTTGAGAAAGGTTGGACACCCCCTGTCACTATTGTAGGTGATGTCACTAGTTTAAAGCCTATTGAATCATGGACCGAAACTGAACAAAGACTTGCACAATATAATTCTAAGGGTCTGCACGTTATTGCTTCACATGTCACACAGGAAGAATATAATAGAAATATGACTTGTGAAACATCAAAAGAGGCTTGGGACATTTTGTCACTCACTCACGAGGGCACTAGCACGGTTAGGGCGTCAAAACTTCAAAATCTCACTACACAGTTTGAGACCATTAGGATGTTAGAGAGTGAGACTTTTGATGAGTTTTATGCTAGGTTATCTAATATTGTCAACTCTTCTTTTAACCTAGGTGAGAAAATTCCCGATAACCGTGTCATTAAGAAAATCCTTAGGTCGTTGCCCAGTAGGTTTGATGCGAAAGTAACCATTTTAAACTCCTTCGGTAGGTTAGAGTCAACGAAACTAGAAGAGATTATACGTGACTTACAAACCTATGAAATCGACATGATTACCTCTAAGCAAGTGCCTAAGAAAGAAAAGGGTATTGCTTTGAAAGACCGAAAGGAGGAAATTAAAGTTTTTGATTCCGATTCCGATTCCAATTTCAATTTTGAGGGTGTTTCTTTGTTGGCAAAGAAATTTTAAAAATTTATTAAGTTTCAAATGCAATTGAAAGATGCCAAGAAATTTGAAAAATTCAAGAACAACAAAGTAGATCCCACCTCTAAGGATAAGTTTGAGAAGCCTAAGAGAGATGAGTCAGATAAGTGTTTTGGGTGTGAGGGGTACGGTCACATAGTGAAAGAGTGTCCCACTAGACTTAAAAAAGAGGGAAAGCAACCCATTATCTATAATTCCACCTTAAGTGATAGTGAGCCGGAAGAGGGAGATAGTTCCCCCATTGATCGTAACTTTGTTCCGTTTATGGCATGTCATGTGAGCGACGATGATTCTCATGTGCATGACACTTCTGAGGAGGTTTTGAGTGTATCCCATGCTAGTGACGGTGAAGAGAGTGACGAGGAGGAGGTAGATGTGAAAGAGTTGCAAAATACGTTTAATGAGTTGTATGCCGAAATAGTGAAAGTGAAAAAGGCTAACTCTAAATTGCAAGCTAAGTTGAATGAGTGTGCCATAGAAAATACTGATAGTTTTATTGAGGATCTTAGGGCACGAGAGAAGAATTTTAGGGAGAAACTAGAGTTTTTGGAGAAAGAGAGAGATAATATCCGTGGTTTGATGGAGTCCTTGAAAAAGGAGATTTTAGAGTTTGAGGAGTCTAGGCGTTTGCTCAAGTCTAGGATTCACGAGTTGGAGGAAAGGTTGAGAGACTTGTCTAGCGTTAAGTTTGATTTAGAGGCTAGGTCGGAGAAGTTAGATAAGATCATAGGCACCATCCAAATTAAGGGAGATAGGAGAGGTATAGGTTTTGGTGAGAGAGTTGTTGTTACCATCCCCCTCCCCCCCTCCTCCCCCGGCGCACGTGTGAGAAACACTAGGAAGGTTAGAAAAGGTCCACATATAAGTAATCATTTCCACCACCGCTACACTTGCACATTTTGTTGTAGGAAAGGTCACCTTTGGCGGTATTGTTACAACCTTAGACAAGCTCCTAGGAAGTTTAGGAATAAGGTTGCCCCGGTTCCCCAAACCCCCATGTGTTGTTTTACGCCTACTTGGGTTAGGAAATCGAATTTAGTGGCTTTAGGAATTAAACTTCATGATTCTCGTTTGGGTGCACTTGATTCATCCCATGCTAAATCTAAAGGATGATACTGTTGCCTCGTTTTTGTCATATGCTAGCTTGCTTCATGATTTATTCATTGATAGTATAGTGACATGTGTATCATTTTTTATTATAGTTTTCATTAATTTTAGTCTTATTGAAAAATACAAAAAGATTTTGTTTTTTAGAAAATTTTTGAAAAACCAAAAAGATTTTTCTTTTATTTTAGTCAAAATATGGAAAGCCAAAAATATTTTCATGTTTTTGTTTTAGAGTTTACATGTTTGATGTGGCATATTGGTGTGCTTGGACTCCCCTATCATTTCATTATCCATGTGGCTAGGGCATTTGGTCATTATTATCGATGCTTAGAATGATCTTAACCATTGTTTATATGGGGTTGTTTCGAAGTTGATATGCATTTTGATTCGACTTTGTATATATGCCAACATTGCACACATGCACGAGTTTATATGGATGTTTGACTTCTCTTGCATATTTGAACTTGGTGAGACGTTCTTATCTCAATCTTGTCATCTATGCATTAGTAAACTTAAGGAGAAGTGTGCATGTAAGAACCGTTTACCGTGAGGATTTAAATTGGTAAAAATGATGAGTGATTCACGAGAAAGAGATGCGAGAGTTCAAAATAACTAGTCGTGAAAACCACCGTTTAAAATAGCCCAAAAGAAGATGCAATATGCTAATAAAAGGGACAAATTTGTTTAGTTAATTCCAAAGAAATATGATATTATTGAGGGAGTTTGGATGGATTAGAAATTTAAGCGGGTTTGCACAACGAATCCTAATGTTGAAACATTGCAATTTGACGATATTATTTGTAGAATCATCAAAATTCTAGATTTGTGTGCATGTAGTTTGTTTAGTTCATTAAGCTCACACTTTAATTGTCACATGGCTATGATAAAGTTTGATGATTTATCGCTATCAATTAGAGCTTCTTGATTGTTTCGATGTGTTGGAATTGTGACTCATTTATTGTAGTTTCACGCCCATTCATTCCATATCCATGTTTGAGCACATCGGTACTATGTTTGCCTGTAACTCACATTATTAGTTTTTATAAGTCTCTATGTTTTGTGTTAAAAGCATACTGTTTTAACACTATTTTGATTCTGTCAAGCCCTTCCTGGATTTTTTTGTGGAAATATTTTCACTGGGCAATATTATATCATATTTCTGGGAATTTGGGAAATTCTGACAAGTCGTGAGAAGTCGTTCAAACAACTTACCCATCCCGTGTGAACGACAGTTTTACTTCGTTCGAGCAACATCCTCAACTCGTTTGAGAGATGTCCCTGGCTCGTTCGAATGACAGGCTGATGTGTTGCCTTCTGATTGGTTTGTAGTCCACTAGTTAAAAACATTTTCGTACTGCTGGAAGCATTTTTGGACTGACTGGTGTATAAGCAGGTTTTAATTGATTCAAAATTGGGTTTTTGCATATAGTCCGTTTATCACACCTGATTAGAGTGCTATATTTTTTTGTGTGATTCCTTGGTTTACTAGCTACTGATTTGTCATTTCTTGATCATATTTAGCTGGTTGCTGCATGATTATCTAGCGTTTTCAATTTTCAAATTGGTATCCAATTAGTTCATATTGGTTTATATTCCCATGCTAGATACTTTGATTGGTTTATCTTTTCACCGGATTGTCTATCCGAGACAAAAGGGGGAGAGATGTATGTGGTGTAGGGGGAGACATATTGTTTGATTATATTTCTTCCTAATTGGTATAAAATAATTTCTCAAATGTTTTAATTGAGTTGTTCTTATTAGAAATATAAATTGGTATAATTTATTCCTCCATACTTCACTCGGTATTTGTTTGTCTGTTTCTTGTGTGTAGGTACGCTTCAGTGATTCGAGATTTCATGTCTACATCATATTCAGAAAGTTCATGCTTGTCGGTGCTACATTTACTAGTCCATGTCCTGTATTTTTGATTTTGGGTTTATGGGATGGGATTTAGGCGTCATACGACTTAACGACCCGGTTAGGCATTTCACTGGTTTAGTTTTGTCCAGGAATAGTCAAAGGGAGAGATTTGTAAGGACATAAATTTTCAATTGAGTCCCTGTATTGTTTTGACTTAATTCCGTAAACAAAACTTGTTTGTAATATGTCATAGGGAGAATTTTATTTTGTCACGATCCCACTTGGTCTATGACGTATTGAAGTAAATTGAAAACGTTGCGGCAAAGCTTCAAAGAATTTATCATGACGATGTTTAATTGGTGCAAGTTTAACCGTCTTCAAAGTTAATTGCATTCCGAGATCACTCAGGTATGAATGAGTATAATTAATGGTGCTCGGAGTTGTTTTTATAAAACATAAGGATGTAATTTTATAAAGAAAAATATTTTAAAATGTTTTTAAAAGTGTTTTAAAGCTTTACTCTTCGTTTTAATTCTAATACGCTCGAAATAGGAGTTTGACTTTACTGGGTCTCTTTAAAGAATCGTTTTAATTGAAAAGTAAAAAAAGTTAAACTTCTCGCTCGAACGACATTAGATCTCGCGCGAATGACATACCTATGTCACTCGAACGAGAGCCTTAAGTCGTTCGAACGACACATTTTTTAAGGCGGTGCTAAATTGTTATTTAAAGCGTGTTTCTATCAGAGTTTCATAAGTGTGCATTCTGGAAAACAGTATACGAACCAGAAACTTGTTTGCACATGTTTTTCTAAGGTTTCAAAGCTTAAACACATCCTTAGAAGTTTGCAAAGATTGGAGATATCATTCTTATACGTTTAAGTGATCTTGCAACACCAAAGAAGTTTGTTCTATCATTGAACACAAAAGGTTTTGCGGTGAAGAAAAGAGAAGGACTTCTTGTTCGACATCGTAGACGAATCAAATCCATTCAGTGGACACCGAGACATACATGTACACGTGTGTTGTGGATAGGTATCGTGGAAGATGGCATTTCTTCATGGGCACTATTGAAGAACCGTAGAAGATCAGAAGGAGTGTCAAGACTCGTGGGGATCGTGTCTTAGTGTAAGTCTAATCTGTCTTTATAAAAGCATTGTTCATAGTGATTGTTTGGCTTGGGTCGTCCGAGGTTGTTTTCCCGTTTTCGGTTTTTTCCTCGTATATCCGGCGTTGTGAGTATTCTTTACTTTATTTTACTTTCTTTAATCACTAGATGCATATTTAGGATTAATCAAGATAAAATTGGTTTAAAGTAAGAATTGGGTTTCCACAACTTGGTTTGGTGTATAATTAAAAGTTGGATAATTTTCGGAGAAAAAATTGGTTTTGTTTGAAACACACATACTAGGCACACCCACATTTCATAAGGGATGGGGGGTGCCGATAGGCATGGTCCTAGACCTTCCTATCGACATAGAACCTCTGACACACTCCCGATAGGTAGGGTCCTGGGAGTGCCATTCGGTAGTCTGAGATAAGTTTTTTAAAAACGATCCTAAAATGCAAACCATAAGTCAGAATTATGCACAGGGTAGACCGTTGGAAAGGGTATTCAAAGCCCTTTGAGAATCCATTGAGTTACTTCCAGGTTTGGGAGTTGACTGAAGTCAAATGGGTCCCAGAAGTGCCCGTTGGTTACTAGACAGGAAATTCTTGGAGGAAAATGGATCATTCGTCCAAACCGTAGGGTTGATTCATGCATGGGACCGACCCTTGGAAAGGGTATTCAGTTTCCTTCGAGATTCCATTCAGCTTCATTCGGTTCTGAGAGTTGACTTAGGTTAAGTTGGGCCCGAAAGTGCCTGGTAACCCTTCGAAGTAAAATGGATCATTTATCTGTATCGTAAGGCTGAGTCAAATATGGGGTTGACCGTTGGAAATGGTATCCAGAGCCCTTCGAATGCTCATTCATCTTCATTCAAACTGAAGAGTTGAATAGAGTCAAACGGGGATTGAGAGGTCCTGGTGGCATCCATATCAGGTTTTGGGGTAAAATGAATCATTCATCTGAACCATAAGATCGTTTCAGGTATGGGGTAGACCACTAGAAAGTGTATTCAGACCCCTTTAAATATTGATTGAGATTTTTCTCAAATAAGAAAGTTGATTGGAGTTAAATGTGGCCCGAGAGAATCCAATGGCTTTCATATTTGTTTTTGATAGTAAAATGGATCGTTCGTCTGAACCGTAAGGCCGATTCGTACACGAGGCAAACTGTTGGAAAGGGGATTCAGATCCATTTAAAGATTCATTGAGCTTTTACTTTGGAGAGAGTTAACTAGAGCCAAACGAGGCCCGATAATTCCTGGTGGCCTCTTGATCAATACTTGGGGTATGACTTAGGGTTTGCGATGAAGGAGTGAGGGCTAGGGACCTAAGAGGCACTTATGGGGTCTTAGGATGGGATGTCCATAAAGAGACCCTTGACGAGCGAGCTTGAAATACTTGAAGGCCATCAAATGACAAGCACCACATCAAAATTGGAGAAGAGGATTTTAGGTTGATTCTGTGGACCTAGAGGGTGGGATTGATCGACTCAGAGGGTTGAGGTCAGTTGTGAGACCTAAGGAGATAAAGATGACCGATTCAGTGGGTAAAGGTCTCTTTTGAGGACCTAGGGAGACAAAAATGATGGTTTGAGGTCGAGTTTGAGGACCTAAAGGGGTGATCAATTCAGTGGTTCGAGGCTAACTCTCAAGTTGTGTTGGGATGACCAATTCAGCAGATCAAGGACTTATACCGAGGATCTTGAGTTGTAGTGGCCAATTCTGAGGGCTGTGGTCAATTTTAAGGACCTAAAGTTGTGGTGACCGATTCTGAGGGTTGAGATTAATTATGAGGACCTAAAGTTTTAGCGATCGATTATGAGGGTTGAGGTCAATTCTAATAAACTTGAGCTGTGATGACCAATTCTAAGGGTCATGGTCAATTCTAAGGGCCTTAAGTTATATAGACCATTTATGAGGGTCGAGGTCAATTCTGAGGACCTAAAGTTGTAGTGACCAATTATGAGGGTCGAGGTTAATTCTGAGTAACTACAGTGGAAGTGACCATTCTAAGGGTCATGGTCAATTCCGAGGACCTAAAGTGGTAGTGACCAATTCTGAGGGTCGAGATCGTTTTTGAGTACCAAAGTTGTGACGACTAATCCTGAGGGGCGAGGTTAATTCTTTGGACCTTAAGCTATGGCAACCAATTCTATGGGCCGAGGTCAATTCTGAGGACCTTGAGTTATGATGACCCTCCCGAGGGATGAGGTCAATTCTATAGACCTTAAGCTTTGGCGATCAATTTTGAGGGCCTAGGTCAATTCTGATGGCCTTATTTTGGGGCGACCAATTTTACTGGTCGAGGTAAATTTTGAGGACCTTAAGTTGTTGCGCGGGAGATTGCCCTCCTGGGGAATTGAAGTTACCTTGGGGGTACCGGTGCACTTGTGGTTCCGCTGGGGATGCGTTGTTTTGAAACACCATTGGGGGATTTCAGCTGGAAATTGTAGTTAACTCAGATATGGACGAATCGTTGGTTCTACTTGTGGAATATGATAAGGATAAGTGTTCAAGATTAATATCATTGGGGATTATTTTGTGGATAAGAGCGTAAGATTAATCTGGCTGGTTTTCGAGAGCTTTTAAGGGGAATAGTGCTCTAAAAATGATTTTCTCGGGGAAAATAAGGTTTCATATTTTTCAAAGATTTTTGGGAATTTTTCGAGATTTTTTTGGCATTTTTCATACAAAATTTGAAAGGGGGTGCCGATAGGTAGTCTTAGGAGGGTGCCAATTGACAAGGGCACAGACTCTTGGGCTTCCTTGGCAAGAGGAAAAATTGGCTATCGATTGGTATGGTCAGGGGATTACCGATCGGCAGGCCCCTTAGCCTTCTATACAAAGGGGGCTAACCCTCTGAGTTTTTTACACCTTTAAGTGTTTGAATCTTCTGCTTTCTCTCTCTAAACATCGTTACTAAGTCCTTTTTACTTTAAGACTTTAAATTTCTTGTTCTTCAAGCAAGGTGTACATCAACGAGTGGCTGGTCGTCGATGACTGGGCTGGCCTAGAGTGCCAGTCGAGGGTGCCCCTTGCTTTGGGAAATGAAAATGCCTTTGATTTATTTGAGCCTATAGAGCATATCCTACTATGTGAGCCAGCATACCACCATTCATCTAGGGTGACGAACCCTAGTGGCTATGTAATTACCGTGACCTTCGGAATTTCATTTCATTTTTCTCTTTCCCCTTTGTGCTAATGATGGGTTTTTCATCTTCTTCCTTTGTAGACTGACATTGCTCCTTCGGGTATTCGGTATCGGGGGAAGACAGGGCTAAAGGAGGTTTGAGAGAAGCTCCCTGCTTTGGTGCACTAGATAGTTTCCTATGTGGGTTTTGACCGTTTGGTGCAAGCTTTGAATGAGACACCTTATTCTACTGCGGATTTTTGTGCTCTGGGGGAGATGGTGGGTGTAAGAGGGTGCTTTAGATTATAGATAGATTGAGGCGTAACCCCTTTGAAGTATGGTGATGATAAGATAATTGCCTAAAGCTTTGGGTTAATGATAGGACATACAAACACAAACCCCAATGAATATATGACTCAGTCTAAACTCACAAATCTCTCGTGTATAACTCAGGAGATAATAATAAACTTAGAATTAACTTATCTAGAGCGAGAGATAAGTAAGCACCCTAGATACACCTTGGTATGCAAGTAGAAACACACCAAACACTCTCAAGAATCTATGTCAAGTATTAAAAGCTTCGTAATAAATAACAACGGTGAGTGAGTAAACTCTCTGGTTTTGCAATAACTCTCTCTGATGTGTCTTCTCTCTAGCAATAACTCCTGAACTCTCGAAAGATCATCCTCTCCTCAAACGTGGTTGGGGTTCTTAAATAGCCCCCCACACCACCCCCGAGAAAACTCAGTCATTAAAGACAACGAAAGACATCCCTCATACTTTATGTCATAACGTTAAATGCCTGATGCACTAGTTGTCTCCACATCATAAACATTAAATGCCAAGACATGCCTTTTGCCTAACCACCGTGTGTCAGGGGGCTATTATAGCAGAGGTGGCTCACCAACTACCTGACAGCCCCAAATACCATGGTGGTTTACTCGAGTGCAGGTCTGACATTATTTAGCTGGCTAGTGACATCACCTATAGTAGATGTGACATTAAGTAGAGGGTTGTTTGGTTCACAACTCAACGCCCGATGGAACTCCAAGCTGCTTCGCCCGAGGTTCCACGGCCAGGGTCCTTCGGTGCTTTACCAGGTGTATCTAAGATGGTTGGGACGAGCCCCAATGGTGCCTCACTTCTTAATCCTCCAAACCAAGTCCCTCTAAAGTTCCCGCTGCGAGGTCATTCGATAGAGCATGAAAGCTCTCCTAGGCCCTGCCAAGCCTTGTCTCTCGCGAGTATCGTTTTAACTCATACTTAAAACTCATTATTATTATCGTTGCATCATTACAACCATTATAGATTACAATCAATATAAACATAAATACAATATGACTAGTACAGCAAGCTAAAGTATGAGTTGCCACGGTAAGCTGCCTCGCTGAGTTGCCACTCTTGAGCTGCCTCGGTTGCTTAATCTCAAACACTGTTACTAATTAGGGAATTATCCCTAATATTCGGACTAACTTCAAGCCCCCTCTACATTTTCCCCTTCGTGGAGAGATTTATTGGAATAAGAAATGTCTGCGCGAAACATCTCAATCTGATGAACCCTCTCTGTGTGAAAATTCTGGCCTCCTCTATTAGTTAGAACCGCAACCTTGTAATCTCTTGGAAAAAGTAAAATTCTCCCCAATGTACTTGAGCCGAAGCGCCATTAGTTATTGGGGCTTGGGCGAAGGGACTTCGCCATTTTTTCCTCATGCTGGGCCTTAACCGTTCTAGATTTATTATTTGAAATTTTCCCGAAAGGCCTACTAAGCTTCTCAAATACTCGGTTGGACTTTTGGCAAGTGAAATTCTCCCTTGTAATGCTTTGCTATCTTCGAAAAAGCATAATTTCTCCCCGATGTAACTGAGTCACGTATAAAATAACGTTCGAACTTGTGGCGAGGGGCATTGTAGTTTTTTGGAACCGTTGGGACATCTTTTTCATTGGGCCTTATTGGATATATTTGACAAAAATTCTGGCGCCAAAAATGAAACTTGCTAGAGAAGGCAACCTCTTCTGTTTTCTAGGCGTCGCTTCATAATTGAGGTGGCGTTGTCTTTTCAACTGTCAGAACACTTCCTGAAGTGCCACGTGTTAATTTGAAATGATTATAGGCGGCTGTGCACGTGCGATGGTGGGAAACTCAAAGGATAGGTTTTAAAAACTTCAAACGTCTCTTTATACTTAACAACCCTTCTCTTTTCCTTCATCTTCGTCAATCTCCCCGCTTTCTGTAGAGAGAGAACTTTTGTGCGAACTCTGTGCAAACTCCATTGCTGCCCCATTCTTTACTCAGTCTTCTCCCTCCTTTATCTTTTTCCCCACCACCTGCGGTTGTGCTCCTCCCCTTCTGTTCTTAGCCCTTCTTTCCGAGTTATATCATTCATAACCACTCTATCATGGCTTCTCCAAGTACTTCCAAGGTTGTTGCCATCGCCACTAAGCCAGACTCCCCCTCCACCACTTCTAGCACTACTGCTGCCCTTAGCGCGGCTGCCCTAAATGCTGCTCGTCAAGAGAAACTACGCTTCTATCGTCGGGCGCCCATCTTTGACGAAGATGATGAATTTTTCGAAGCATGCAAGACCTGCCATTTTTCCTCCAAGTTCGACCCTTTACTGTTGGGTGATGAGGAAATGGATTCATCGAAGTGGGGGTATCTACCCCCAGAGGGGACTCTGTATTTTTGTTTAGACCATGGTGACTTCCCATATTCTTAAATTGACTTCGAAGCACCCGGGGGGTCGCCAGCCCATTTCAGTGCCTGGCATGCACATATGAAGAGTTATCATGCTGCTGCTCTTGCGAAGGTTGGGATGTATCGAGCCTACTAGTTTGGTGAGTTTACACTCTCTAAGCATAATGCTGCGCTCCAAGTGCTAGTCTCCCGATGGAACATCATAACCCACACCTTCTTTGCTGCGTGGGGGGAGTTTACTGTTACACTGGAGGACGTCTGTGAACTCCTTGGGTTTGAACCCATCGATGAGTTCACCTATGATGATGAGGCTCTAGATGCCGAAGAGGCTGTTGATCGAGCTAAGTTGGATCGAATCTGCCGCAGTTACACTGGTTCCTCGAACAAATCCACGTTTACTCCCCTCATCAACTATTTTTTTAAAGCTCCAACTTCGAAGGACGCGAGTGCTCTAAGGGCCGAGGTAGAGGTACATCTCTAGAACTATCGGCCTATATACTTGTGTTTCTTTCACGGTTCTTTCTAACTAGGAAGCCAAACGATCAAACCAGGAAGGACTTGATAAATATTTCTGTTCGTTTGTCCAGGGGGTTCATTCTTCCTCTGGCCTCCATCACCTTGGGGTCCCTCCACACCTGGTTGGATCGAACCGACGTTAACATGGAACGATCACTGGGCCGTTATAACTTGGCTAACTTCGCCAACACCATTATTCTGACGGGTTTGCTTTACACCATCTTTCCTTCTATTGCCACTAAGTCAGTTTCTCTGCCCGTGAGCGAAGGTATCAAGCCCCCACGCTTCCTATGTTTCCACAAGAAGCAAAGTCTAAAGGAGATAATGGGGGTTTTTAATCATGCAAAATCCTTCGTGATGAGGCCCTATTGTAAGTCTACCTTTGCCCACAGTTGGGGCTTCTTTCCTTCTGCAGCCACAATGATCAAGTTCAGTTCGGTTGTAAAAGTACCTCGTAAGTCATAATGCTTCTTTTCACCCCGGGGTTTCTCCCCTCCGACACTGAATGTGGATTCACCTCAGAGCCTTACAACCCTGATAGATGCAGGAGGCAGTTTGGGTTCGATCAGGGGGCCCCTCGACTTGTGTTCCAGGCCAACCACTCAAAGGCCACCTTTGCTAAAGCCTGTACCTTCTATACTGTAGCCGCGGTGCTTGGTGTGACATCTACCATTGATGGTCGTGTCACCCTCCCTAGTTACACTAGTAAGGGGGATGTATCCACCTCCTTTACCACCAAGTTCCATCTGAGGCACTTGGAACAAATCCGTGAGTACATTCAGAACCCCCCTCAATATCCCCCAATACTTTTTTTCTCTTCTTCTGAACTAGGTCTTAAGGGGAATTCCGTACTTGGGGTTGAGTTTCCCTGGAGTATAACCATTAAAGAGTCTCCCCAAGAGTTACCCCTTATTTCCCAATGATTCCCAATGCTATCCCGAAGTCCAAGGCCGCTGTAACCCCCAAACTATCTGCCCCCTCGGCCGAAGCTGCCACGGGAGAAGGGCCTTCTCAGTCACCTGCTAAGAAGGATAAGAAGTCCAAATCTAAGAAGTCTAAGGCCCAAGTTTAAATGCAAAATCCATTGGATGCATTCCTTATTACCTTCGTTCCCCCTCCCATGTCTCCAGAGATGGATGACGACCTGAGGAGGCGAGTGCAGGTTGTAGTTGATAGAATACATGCTAAGTTTCAACAGCGTGCTGTCATCATTCGTCCTTCGGGCACGTTTCCCACGATCGTGGCTGATCCCACGGAGCCATTGGAAAAAAGGAGAAGAAGGATGAGGGTACCAAAAATTGGTGGTGCAACGGGATCCAGGAAGAAAATGCTGGGTACCAAGACCCAGAAGAGACAAACATTCGAGAAACCTCCATCACCAGTTCCCTCTGTCACTGCATCTTCACCAGTAATTGTACCTTCTCGTTCTCCCTCTGGATCTGAGGTATGTGTTCATTATTCATTTCTTATTCCTCTTCTCTTAAGGTGTGTTGCATCTACCCATTTCTGAACAAGAAGATTTTTTATTGCAGGGAGTTGAAGGAGAAAGGCCCTGTCCCCCCAGTCCCCCCGTAAGTCACTTCATGGGGGCCGTTGCGGTGTCTCTTCAGTAGACACTATTCTTCTCTATTCCCCCTAATAAGTCTCACTTATTCTCACCGTTCATCCTCGCAATGAGCCAAAGAAGCTGCGATGGAGGTTGTCATTATTGAGTCTACTGAGATGCCTGATCAACCAGAGGAAACTACTGCTGCCCCCTTTGAGTTACCATCGGAGCAAGAGGTGTCTCTGCCCCTTGTTGTGATTGAGGAGAGTGCCACTCAGGCAAATTACTTGCCAAATCTTACATCTTTTAGCTGTTCTCTTAGTTTGTTTATTATATCAACCATGTTGGGCCATTTTAAGTGGAAGTGGCATCACTGATAGCTAACATTCTCCTTCCGCCTGCATTGACCAGACCCCTTACTACGATTCCTCTTTTTGGTGCCATAACGGGGGTAAGTTAGATGCATTCCTACCCCTATCCTTTTGTTGTGTTTTAATCCTTGTGTCTAACACTTGATTTTTCATATGCAGCTTTCTCCAAGTCTCTCTCCACCTTTTGCCCTTAGTGGTCTTTTCCCCTCTAGGGCCTAGGTTGGTGCTACTGCTCTCATTGGGGAATCTCTTTAAGATCTAATATCTTCTTCCGACGATACGCCCATGATGGATTTAGTACCTTATGTTGGCGAGGGAAGCTTGCCTACCGATGAAGCTTCTTCAGCCAAGGGCCCCGTTAAAGCTGTTGAGGCAATGAGCTCGCCTCTAACAGTTTCCACCATTATGACCCCTATAGTGACTCCCATTCTCGCTCCTATTGCTGTTAAGGTAATTTGCTAATTTCTCCGTGTTTCTCAGTTTCTCAACCTTCACGTATATGGGTGACTTAACAACGAAAACACTTGTTAAGGTTTTTCCAAAAAAAACTCCACCTATATCGTTGACTTAACAATGAAAACACTTGTTAAGACTTTTCTCAAACTCCGCCTATATTGGTGACTTAACAACGAAAATGCTTGTTAAGATTTTCCCAAAAACTCCACCTATATCGGTGAGTTAACAACGGAAATGCTTGTTAAGATCTTTCTTAAACTCCCCCTATATCAGTGAGTTAACAACGAAAACTCTTGTTAAGATTTTTCTCAAACTCCACCTATATCGGTGACTTAACAACGAAAACACTTTCTAAGATTTTTTTAAAAATCCACCTATATCGGTGACTTAACAATGAAAACACTTGTTAAGTTTTTTTTCCTATAACTCTGTATTTCCTCTGACTATTTTTAGGTTGCTTGGGAGGATTCTCCACCAGTTCCTTCGTCCATTGCCTCGCCACATCGTGAACTTGTCTCCTCCGAAGAATTTATCCATAATGATCAAGGTTCCACGACAGGTGCTGCTTCGGAGAGAGAATCTGGGTGAGAGCTTCCTCTGCCCGACTTGGATCCTCCCGCCTTCTGCCTGATGGTACTCCAACGTTCTCCCCAAATTCCTTCCAACCACCGTTTGGCCATTGATTAACTTTTAAGCTATCATCCTGAGACCTTCACGGTGGACTGCCTACGTTCCAACATCTTAGTTATGAGCCATAGGCTTCAAGGCATGGCCCCGTTATTGCTGAAATTACCAATACTCCGACTACAAATGTTACCAGACCCCTCCTTAACCAATTATTGGGTTATCTGAGGGAGTTAGTTTGTGACGGGTTCCATTTTGACTAGCTCATTGGACATTTAAAGACTTTGAAGAACCAACAGTTGGACAGCCAGAGGGTGCTCTTACGAAAACATCGGGAGGATCAACTAATTGAGGAAGCCAAGTTGGCTGATCTAGCACCTCAGCTTGAGACCATTGACAAAGAGGTGGGGGACCTCGAAGAGGCTCTACGCGCCGCAAAGTTTAAATGAGAGAAACTCCTGATTGAGTGCTCACAGGCGCATACAAGGTTGGAGGTTTCTATCAATGCCCAAAGGTCCTACCAAGCAGCTTCTTCAGGCCTTCCTGGAGATTTTTTCTCTTCTATGGATCTGTGGTTTCTCCTTGGCGAATGAACTTGTATATGTATTTTTCCTTTTCTTCTCATGTAATTCTTGGGAATTAGCTCCCAATTTTGTAATGTACCAAAGTTCATGAAAGGAAAAAGATACTTATTTTCTTACACCATCTCTATGTTACAACTGTTTGCTTTGATTGTGAAGTTCTGTAATTCTTTCATCTCTTCTTGGGTTATAATAAAAAGAACTTGTTCACTCATCATAATAAAAACAAATAACTTGTGTATTCATAACAGTCAGTTACATCAGTGGTCAAACATAACTGCCTAGACATGATAGACTTTCAACCATTTATTGTTAATCTTAAATTGTTTGTCTTCTTCCATCTTAGAGATTAAGCAATAACCTGATTCATGAGCCTCTTTTACAATAAAGGGTCCTTCCCAATTTGCTGCAAACTTGGGAAGAGAGAGCCCCCTAATGTGTTTCACTGCCTCTTTCAATACGAGGTCTCCCTCCACGAACTTCCTTGGTCTCACTAAGTTATCATACGCCCTAGAGAGTTACTTCGTATACGTTTAAAAGTGCTGCATCGCATTGTGTCTGTGTTCGTCCAATGCTTCCAACTTCAAGTGTCTATTCTGGGGGGGTCATGCTACTTCGCAAGGCATATCGAGCAGAAGGGACTTCCAATTCTATGGGGAGAATTGCCTCAGCTCCATAGACAAGAGAGAACGGTGTATATCCTGTGGGCTTTCTTTTAGTCGTCCGATAGGCCCACAAAACTGCTGGTATCTTGTCATCCCATGATCCTGGGAATTCCTCCATCATTTTAGCCAAGATAATGACCAAAGTTTTGTTAGTCGCTTCGGCCTGACCGTTTCCCTTTGGGTATGCCAGCGTCTAAGTGTGATGGGCAATGGAGTATTTGTCTGTGAGCATCGTTACTTCTGAGTTGACGAAAGGGGTTCCATTATCTAAAAGGATAACCTTTGGGATCCCAAAACTACAGAGGATGTATTCTCTGATGAAGTTGCTCACTACTCCCGTTGTTTCCCTTCTTAGTGGTATAGCCTCAGCCCAGTTTATGAAGCACTCCGTTGCTACTAGTACCCATATCTCCCCCTCGAAGAAGAATGTATTACCCCTACCAGGTCAAACGCCCAAGTGTGAAAAGGATAAGGCGTTGCCAGGGAGTGTAAGTCCACCGACGGGGCATGGATCATATTTCCATGGTGTTGGAAAGCCTTGCACTTTCAAACGAACTCAACTGAATCTTTCTCCATCGTTGGCCAATAGTATCCCAAAGTCATCAACTGGTCATATAACTTGGCCCCTCCAATGTGAGCTGGATCGTGCGCTTTCTTGAGGACTTTCGATGACTTTTATCTAGTGATACAATGCAAGGGCCTGTTGAAGTACCCCCTTCGATAAAGCTGCCCCTCCTGAACGTAGAATCTCGGGGCCCTTCGCCAAAGTCCCATCACATCAATTTTCTTCGTCGGGACAACTCCATCTTTAATGAAGTCAATATAAGGCTTCCTCCAGTCAGGTTGAGCTTCCACGAAAGGACATTTCACTGCCTCGAAGACAACTGGCATTTGTCGCACTTCCTTTGTAGCTCTGCCGCACCCTGTTTCATCTTAGGCCAAAAATACCCCTCTCTTTGCATACTTCGATAGAGGGGTATGTCAGTTCTTTCGTAGTGTGCTTTGTATGTTTTCTTCAATCTTTGCCCTGCCTGTAATGTCCCGACCCGGATTTAAAGGTTAATAAAGGATCAACCCGATCCGATCCGTACGTTAATTGTGAAGTGTAATGGAACAACCTAAATAATGTTGTTAATCCAGTTTTATTATTATTATTTAATGTTACTCTTGTTATCATGCGATTCTAATTATTATCAACTACGTGATAAGACCTAGGGGAAGTGCCCCCAAGGCCAAGTAAACATAGCTACTAATCATAAAGGCAAGTAACTACTTACATCTATAACGCTCTTAAAGTACGAAATATCATGCAACCTGCCGTAACAAAAGAGGGATGTGAGCCGAATGCTCAGTAGGATTATATATAATGCAACATAGAAACGAATTGCAGAAAAGAGTACTCACACGCTACACTACATGCATGTAAAAATATGTATATATCTACATATATATTGTAGGAAAATACACATCCCAATGTATTAAACCGTTTTATTTCGAAAACGTTATTTGATACCTTGTATACCCTTTGTCTTTACAAGAATTGTTTTGTTATTATGCTTATAAACCAGCATTCTCTTCCATTAACGCACACGGTTAAACAATTAATAATTGTTGTGGAAATCTTCCATTTACTTTCAAACGTTTGTTACCCAACATTCATTAACTCACGCCAAGTTATTAATCGTTACTCAAGACTTGCCTTCAACGTTCACGTACACCGTATTTAGAAAAATACTCATTTCCTTATAAAGTCTCACATAACACACGTGTGTGTTCATTATGGTTCAAACCTCATTTGGTAGCTTAAACATCATTACACCATCTTATTAAACCATCCCAAGTTTCCACATGAATATTTAACATTTAATGCGTTATTCTTTGCATTAGTAAATCAATGAATTAGTGTTATTCATTTGCTCCTCTTTCATGAATATTCGATTCATTACTTAGCATTATTTTTCAGATTTTTCCAACACACACTCACGGACTTCGTGGCCTCACACCACCGGTCTCCGCCGCCATATACTACTGCAGTTGGTTTGGGGTCTTTCACCACTAGGGACGTCATGCCTTGCTTAATTATTTTCTCTAGGCATCATCCAATATCATTATCTTGCCAATGTATTCAATATTTTCATAATGTTTACTTTAATTTGCATTTTCGGGCCAAAGCCAAAGCCCCGGACTTAACCGTCCATTTTCCCTTTATACTTGAAAAATTGTTACTTTCTCCTTAAGTCCCTTATTCACACACACGTAATTTTAATACCAAAAATCATCCACGTTTTGGGACTTTAATTCAATTTCACGCAGGTTAGTATAAAAACTTTTATTGACATTTTTATTTCATAAAAATGTTCCACTTTAGGTAAATTACCGGTTTACCCTTTATTTACTAAGACTTTCAATTTTATTCTTTTACAAGTGTCATTTCTAAAAAATAATCATTAAGTTTCCAACTTAACATTTTAACGCTTTAGCCATTTCAACACTTTTTTAACAACACGCTTTTGTCAAACTTTCATACTTGTCAATTCAACAATTTCATTACATGAAATAACGTTTTTGTCTCGCTTTATGCTTAAATCCAATAAGGCCTCTTTTAAACTCGCTCACATATTTATACACAAAATACTTACGAGTTTGTATGTATAGAAAATGTACTACAAATGCAAAAATCCCATCAGCGGATAAAACCTGTATTTCTTTATAAAATTTTATACTTTTCATAACAAACATATTTTTCAAATAAGTGAGACATTCTTAACTTCCTTAAATTCGAAAATGACATCTATTCATAATTATTCCATTTTGAAAACAACTTAGAAATATTTATTTCATAAATCTTTGACAATATTAACATTCTCCACATTTTAATTTATAAAAATGTCATCATACATTTTTACTCAGGTTGTACACAAATGCTACTTGCTAACATTTTTGTTCTATAAAATGCCCCATATTTATTTTTACTAGGAATTTACACAAATAATATGTTTCTTACATTTTTATTCCATAAAAAATGTCCCATACTTCTTTTACTAGAAATTACGTTCGAATAATATTTTCTACATTTTTCTCTCCCATAATAATGCATATTTTCGGATTACTAGGGAAAATTGCACAAATAATTTCCTAAATTTTTATCTACCATAAAAATGTACACTTCTCATTTTACTAGAAACTTATCATTTCGTTCATCGAAAACCTACTCTTAATACTCAACAGTAATAAGAGTACAATATACACTAATAAACTCTCAAATATGAGAGTAGATTATCCCACCTCAAATACTCTGAAAATGGTGGTTTTGAAGAAGATGGGTGACTCCCCCACCTCCAAAGGTGGTCTTAGTAAGGAGTCACAAAAGCTCCACAAATACTCCAAAATGTTCAGCAATCCATCTCCAAAATAACCCCCTTAAAACTCTCATCCAACTCTAAATATTCAACACAAAAACAACCCCAATATTTCATAGCTCTAATCGCAACAATGGGAAAGGTAGCCATTCACTGGTACGGGTGTAACAATAGTAGTTTAAATAATTTGAATGACCTTACTGGCCATTTTAGAGAAGCAATGGTGAGGGTGTCATTTAAGTGGGAAGTGAGAGAAGTCATGGGTATCCCCTACCCACATCTCTTTAAATATACCCAACAAGGGAAACCCACAAACCATATAACCGCTTCATCTGATTCAACCTAAATTTGGGGTTCTCAAGATTTCGACACGTGGACTTGATCCATGGTGCTAATTGCAACAAATAAAGCAACATGCCTTGTTGGGTGGACTTTTACAGGCCACGCTTCTCACTCCATAAAGAACCCGTGATACTTTCGACATATAAGCCAAGGTCTTATAAGATGACAAGATGGCTGAGCGTTTGACAACTCTTCTTTGGCAGACCTGTTGCTGACTCACACCTCTCTTTGATTTAATATCAGTCCACGATTCCCTCTTTTACCCATAAGATTTAAACCCACCCAATTACCTCAAAAATCTCATTCGTTCTTCATCTCAGAATGTCAGCCCAAGGTCAACTGAAAAAGCTAAGCCACGAATCATGGTGACAGCTCAAGGGGCATCTGATCAGGGATAACGAATGGATGGTTGACAGTGCATAAAGGTCCCAATGCATGTTGCGTTGCTTGGGCAGCCGTAGCAGTCGCTTGAGCGACCACCGACATCGCTTGAGCGACCGGTTGGGAGTGGCGACCTCGTATCCCCCTTTCCAGCTTCTCTTTCTTTATATCACGTTTATTCGAAATTTTGCCCCCATTAACAGTACGGAGATCCAATCGCACAACTGATATGGTCCAATTTGTTTTCCTTTTAATCCAAAACTTTCCTTTCTCACATTTTCCCCTAATAGTTTCCAACTTATAGCAAGGGCATACATAATTTGTTTTTCCTAAAATTTCTATAATCCTCATATAAGAGTTTATAAGAATTTATAATTCAATTAATTCTTTTCTTCAACTCTAATTTATACCCCAACAGATACATCACATATAATTTTAACTACTCAATCACTAATAATACTTATTTAATTCAATCCCAAATTTTTAATAATTATTTTCAACCCTCTAAATTAGTTTAAATAGAAATACAACTTGTCTTAATCATCCAGGTTTCCATGTCTTTCGTCTTATTGTAACTTTATACGGGGATTAAATAAAATATTTGGGCGGGGTATTACATTCTTCCCTCCTTAGGAAATTTTGTCCTCGAAATTTATGATCATCAACTGATAAAACATCCATTCAACAATCTACTTCCAATCTTAGGTGTCTTTAACACTACAATCTAACCCAAATGTTTCATACCATTAATTTGTTACAACCATGGTGGACCCTAAGGTCTCATAGCTAACTCCCAATAATGCCTAACATGTCCATCCAAACAGTACCTCAAAATAACTGATAATCACCAAATATCATGCTAACACCTAAATAATCCATTATCATGAATTTCTCTGGACATCGGGATTTACAAGTGTACATTTCGTCAAACGATTTGGATCTTGCCTAGGCTAGGAAGATACATCCTCAACTTTAATAACTATTTACACTGATGATTTCGAGGCAATCATTTCAATCTCAAAGATTCATCTGACTGATACCTCTTACTGGGCTACACGCTAAGCTAGAGCCATCTGAGGTGTGATAACCCAAATATGCATTAAAGACTACATTATTAACCTACAATTTCCATACGGAGTGCAACACTACCATTTAATGTTCCAGCATGTTCTAATACTAATATCTTAGAGTCATGACCTTAAATCCTCAATATACATCGCAAACAAGTATACCGATTAATTAGAGAGCATGTTAACCTAAAGCTATCAAGTATATATGTAAACTACGTGGACAAGCTGGGAGACCATGCGTACATACCAACTAGTGTAAGACAAGTTTGCTTTCAAAGAAGAGTACACTCATATACCGTGACGCATCAGCCTCAACTTGGTCTATCCCACATCACTGTTTGAGATTATGCCACGCTACACCTGAATACAGACCCATACTGATACAATAATTATCCATTATCGAGATTCTAAGAAGACATAATCAGATGTAATGGGTCAGGCGAATACCGTGCCAGAATGAAACAATTGAATCTGGAAATGAACCACACCATGCGAAGTATGAACCATATTGTACACTTGAAGTCTAAATTTTCACAGAGCTATATGTACGGTGAAGTGTTGCCTTACGACGTGCCCTAGCTTGAATCACAGCCACCAAAGGACAGCGACTTGGGAACCGATTCACTAGGGAGGCTAGAACGCTAGGCTTCCCTCCTTAAGACTTAGGTTCCCCCCTTTTTTTTCCTTCATATTAACGGAGTTACATTTCTCATTTCTTAATCTTAGCCACTGACCTACATACTTAACTCTCCATAATCTCCACATGTGATTTTTAACTTTCAAAACTCGAGATCTTCCTCACCCAGTGACACGCACCATTCACAATAATTTACCGTAGGGACCATTTTCTATAATCCTTATAAGTGTCCTATGTGATCCCAAATCATAACTATCGGACTCATTTCAGTGACACCTTAAATTTTCAAGCATTACCTATGCCTAGAACCTAATGGTTATATGAACTAGAGTCACACCATCCATATGGGTAGCACACGTAGGTGCTATAATTAAGCCTAACACTCCATTCCAGGTGCTATCTCTAAAACCATGATGAAAATTACCGTGTTATAAGTCTCCCATGTGTAAAACACAACATGCATCAACATATTGTCGATATTATCCATAAGGGTCATACCTTAACACAAGCTTATCAACAAACCATGGCGCTAACTCCAAGTACTCCCATAATTCAACATGACCAAAACACACTACAATCATCAATGATTTACAATTACCATATAGACTTCAATACAAGAATGTTCTCCAAAATATTTATGGATGATGACACCGTACTTAGTCATCTCTCTAAATAGTCTACACATATATCACGAAAAACCAAAAATCGCATCGTGACTTAGGTCACATAACCTCGAATTTACCACTGCGACGTGTCTATCACCATATACACCTCGACACAACTTTGATTCCTCTCCACACTTCATTGGAGGAGATAACAATTCATTCATATCCTAAATGGTCATAGACATCCTAGTGTAAGAATCATCATGTTAGAATCCTATCATGCATGACAATTGATCGCGGCTACCAACTCGTAACTTAAAGGCGTCAATCCTAGTCACTATGTTTTATACCAACTGCAAGACTATGTCTTTCACATCATAAGGAAATCCAAAAGTTTCAAGGGGATCCACTATCGTTATCACAATACGAAGCACGATTTAAAGTTCACCAAAACTAGGGGTGACTATCACTTGCATTAATAACTCATTTGCTAATCCATAACATATATCTCCCATGAATTATCAGTACGAATTCACATACCTGTCCATAGCTATAACCTGAGATCAAACTCCTCACGGCGTACAACTTAACCTTTTTGAACACTCAGCTACGATAATTAACTTGTCTCGCAACATAGCCCTCACACCCATTTGCTAGATCACAAATTGTCATCACTATAAAACTTTCAGTAGGATACGGGGCATTGAGTGAAACCTATAAAACTTTGGGCCAATACCTTTGACGCCATAAGAGATCATGTTCCTTAATACCACTTCATTTTTTATTATTATTATTTTTTTTTTAAAACCACGCCATAAGAAATTAGCAACCCTAGCTGAAGCTCTATCTAAACACACAGTAGAGAGAGAAAGCTTGAGAGTTTGTAACCATGGCCATTAATGCCCCCATATAATGATACATACCATACACTTGCACAGTGGACGTAGGCCTAATTGGCTGAACCACTTATATTCCGGTGTGAATCCTCTTCTCCTCACCTCATTCTCTGATATTTACTATATACATGTGCTGCCACTGTTACGTGCTGAACTGAGCTTACAAACACTTTGAAAGGTGGTGCTGTTCCCAGCATCATCATTTTGGCGCCGTCTGTGGGAATTAAGAAGCTATCTCTTACTCATCTGCTGCTTAGCCTCACCGGAGACTCTGGTGGTGAATCAGGCCTCCCTCCTTGCTTGGTGCTGTTTCACCATTGAAAGAGGTCCTGTAAGGTATTAAGCTCATTTACTACACCAGCTCTTTTGTACTAACGCATGGCACCGAAACTACCACCTCCTCTTTCGCCGCCTATAGTGGGGGGACCTAGCTCCATCTAGGCACCACCCCAATCCAAAATAGTGGAGGTGGACACAGCCTTGAGGTCTTTGGCTGCAACGCAACAAGCAATGCAGGAGCAATTTTCACAGCTCAGCCAAAACATGATGAGGCCACCTGAAGCCTCATCGGAAATGATCACTTTGGCGGCAGTTCAGCCTCATCATGATGCCATGGGACCACCCCAGGCACCACAGAAATACCAACCTATGCCCCGGCAGAGGAGGGACGTTGTTGACCCTAGGCGCTTGTGCTTGGGAAGGCAAGGAAACCCTTGCCCTGAGGACAGGTATGATGATCTAGAGGAAGAAGACGTCCCGGAAGATTATTAGGAACCGTATGAGGTTTTGAACAATACAGTTCATCCTATCCAACGAAGCCAAGGTTATGGGGGCATAAGAGGTGGAGAAGCCCAGCAACGAGGATCAGCTTTTGATCGACTGAGCGGAGGGTAGGCCTTTGAATGGCTCGATCCCATAAATGACCTAAGATAAGGATTGTCAAGGTCGAGGAGTGAAGCTGGCTCACAAAGAGAAGAAAGACAAGGTCAACCTCATCAAGGACGAGGAAGAGACCAAGAAGAGGTTAATAGCAGACGTTGTGCCGTGGCTGGGGAACCCTCAGTTCACCCCTTAGAGGTGGTTGGGGATAACCTCGGCCAGGCCGACGTTGCGAAACCATATAATGACTCCATCCAATGTCTTGAGGATAAGATAGGAGACCTCATCAAAAGTCGAGATCCACTGCAAAGAGGTTTCTCATAAGGCTCCCCGTTCATGGCTAAGATAGTAAGATTTCCTACCCTAGCCAAGTTCAAGCTGCCTACAGTAACTCCCAAGTATGACGGTAGCACGAATCCTGTACATCATATTGAGATGTACTAGTTAGCGACGGACATCTACTCAGTACCAGATAAGATGAAGTGTCCGGCCTTCTTCGGAACCTTGACGGGAGCTGCGCACATATGGTTTACTTCTCTTCCGAAGAATTCAATTGAGAACTTTAAGGGCTTGGCTGAACAGTTCATTCATAATTTCTGCTTTGGGGTAAGACCTTAAAAGAAGACCAACCACCTATTGTATGTCAAGCAAGGCAAGCATGAGAGCGCAAGAGACTACATTACCAGGTTCAACAAAGAAAAACTTGAGGTTGAAGACTACGAAGAGAATATTTCCATGACCGCCCTCATAGGAGGTCTTCAGAAGGGAAAGTTATTGTGGAAACTTACGGAAGACCCTCCAAAGTCCATAATGAAGCTGTTGGCAACTGCGGGGAAGGTCATGAACGCTGAAGAGGCCATGGCCGCCAAGTATGAGGACAAGAACGGCGGTGGTAGCGAAAATTTCCAAAGAAAGAAGGATGGAAATAAGAGGTCAGCTGATGATAAGTTTGTACGTTATGCCCCTCTTACGGTTAGCTGCAAACACATCCTCAATAAGATCAAGAATGACCAATCCCTAAGATGGCCAGAGAAGTTGAAGGCTCCTCCACATAAGAGGAACCATAACTTATGGTGTGAATTCCACCAAGACCATGGCCATATAACAGAAAAGTGCTTCGCCTTGAAGGATGAGATCGAGAAGATGTTAAAGTCAGGAAAGTTGAGGAAATATGTTGATGGTAAAGCTCCCAAAAGGGGAAGGGAAGACCCAAAAAAGAAGAGACACGACAAATGTCATGAGGAAACCACAGAAATAAGAGACAATGGCACGAATGACGATGATGAGGATGATTTAGACCCCCCCACCAAAAGACGACAACGCCTCGGTGAAGAGGGTTGGTATGATCTCCTTTGGCATTAGCACCATATGCGGAGGACTTGCGGGGGGTGGATCTGAGGTTGCTGATAGAAAAGCTCATGTGGCAGAGGCCAAATCAGTGGCCAAACTTGAAGTGGTAAACCTGATGTCTTCCGAGACTACGCAGAAGAGAAAGAAGGTGGACATGGACACTCTCGTAGTTGGGTTCTCCCACTCGACTTCAAAGACATCCTAGCTCCACATGATGACCCTTTGGTGATCACGACAAGAGTTTATGGATGTGAGGTGCAAAGAATTCTTGTAGACGGAGGAAGTTCAGCAGATATGATGTTCTTGCCCTGCTTCAAAAGCCTAGGTCTGAGCAGAGCTAGGTTGGTACCCTATCATCATCCATTAATGGGGTTTAGCAATGAAAAGGTCCATCCACTGGGCATGTATGAGACGGACGTACGAATGGGTGATAAGTGGCCTATGAGGTTAAATCGAAAGATTAATTTTTTCGTTATGGACGAAAATATCTTCTCGGCCTATAACCTCATCATAGGAAGAGTAGCCCTTAAGGAGTTTGAAGCAGTGCCGTTAACGATCCATGAGATGCTAAAATTCTCGACCCCCTATGGGGTAGGGGAAGTGCAGGGTGACCAGACCATAGCACGAGAATGCTACTTCAACTTAACTGAAGAGAGAGAGGCTCAGAAGAGAGAAACTACCACTTATAACATCGATACGCTTGACCCTAGAGATGAAACAAAGTTGAAGAAAGGAGAGTCCGCGAAAGAGGTAAAATCAATCATCCTCAATAAGGACAAGCCAAAAAAACCCATCTAGGTCGGTAAAGCCTTAAAGTCAAAAATCAAGGAAGAGCTAGTAGACTTTCTGAGGAAGAGGCAGAGTGTCTTTTCTTAGAGTCACGCAGACATTCCTGGCATCAACCCCAAGGTCATGTGCCATAAACTCAACGTATCTAAAGATGCAAAGCCAATCAAACAGAGATGAAGAGTATACTCCAAGGAGAAGTATGACATCATCCGAGAAGAGGTTCGAAAGTTGGAAGAGGCTAAATTCATCAGGGAAGTGATATATTCGGAGTGGCTATCAAATGCAGTCATCATGCCCAAGGCCAACGGGAAGTGAAGAATGTGTGTGGATTTTACTGACATGAATAAATGTTTCCCGAAGGACAATTACCCCTTACCCCAGATCGATCAGATGGTAGATGCAACTACATGACATGAGCTCATAAGCTTCATGAACACATATTCAGGCTACGAATAAATCTTTATGGATGCTGAAGACTCAGAGAAGACTGCCTTCATTATTGACAAAGGGACGTATTGCTACAAGGTGATGCCCTTCGAATTGAAAAATGCAGGGGCAACATATCAACGTCTTGTGAATAAGATGTTCGAAGACCAAATAGGCAATACTATGGAGGTGTATGTAGATGATATGTTAACGAAGAGCTTAAAGGCCTGCACCCATGTGGCAGACCTAGAAAAGACCTTCAATACCATGGACCTGTATAAGACGAAACTCAACCCGACAAAGTGTGTCTTCGGGGTAGGAGCTGGGAAGTTTCTTGGATTCATCGTCAATTAAAGAGGAATAGAGGATAACCCTGAGAAAATCAAGGTTTTGCTCGACATGAAGACACCTCGGAGTATCAAGGACGTTCAAAGGCTCACTGGAAGAGTGGCTGCGCTCAACAGATTCGTTTCCAGGGCGACCGACAAGTGCCTTCCATTCTTTAAAGTGCTCAGAAAGGCCTTCGAGTGGTACAAAGAGTGTGATGAGGCTTTTGATCAGCTCAAATCATACCTTGGATCTCCTTTGCTCTTATCTCATCCAATAGTGGGAGATAGGCTGTTTGTCTATCTAGCGGTCTCTAAATTAGCTATAAGTGCGGCTATTGTACTGGAGGACGTTGGGGTTCAAAGGCCCGTATACTTCAACAGTAAAGCCCTTCAGGGATCTGAGCAGAATTACCCTCGCATGGAAAAGTTATCCTACGCCTTGATACATGCCTCTAGGAAGATGAAGCCCTACTTTCAAGCCCATTCTATGGTCGTCCTCACTGACTCCCCACTAAGACAGGTCCTCCATAAACCTGAGAAGTCGAGAAGATTGATGACCTGGGCCATTGAATTGGGGGAATATGACCTTACCTATCAGCCTAGGATGGCCATCAAAGGGCAGGCACAGGAATATTTTATCACAGAGTTTACATGGTAAGAGATCGAGGGTGAGAATAGCACAGAGGCCACATAAGTGTCAAACAACAACGTCTTCTAACAACCAGAAGAGGTTATGACCAAGAGAGTCAGAGATGGGATAGACTAGAATGAGGAAGACCGGTACCTCTTTAGGCGGGGAATTATGTTAGAAGAGGGTTTCTCATCAGATAAAGACATATGGAACCTCTTCGTCGATGGGTCCTCTTGTGAAAATGGGAGCGGTGCGGGCCTGATACTTTCAGGCCCGGATGGTACCAACATCGAATATGACCTAAGGTTCAACTTCAAGGTGTCGACCAATGAGTCAAAATACGAGGCCATAATAGCAGACCTCTCCTTGGCAAGGACCGTAGGTGTAAGACGACTCTTCCTTCACAGTGACTCAAGGTTGGTTGTTAATCAAGTATTGGGGGTTTTTGAGGCCAAGGACGAAAGGATGGACAAATACTTGAAGAGGGTGAGGATGATACTCAAAGGCCTCGAAAAGGTAAAAATAAAGAGAGTACCTCGACAAAATAATATCCACACAGATGCCTTAGCAAGGTTGGCTTCAACCACGAAGACAGATATCCGTAGGACAGTCCCCGTCGAGATTTGGCCCAGAGAAACCATTGAGGAAGAAGAGGTTAGTAATATTTTTCTCAATTTGGACCTTGGGGACTCATGGATGGATACCCTTATCAGATACATCAGAGAAGGGGTATTATCGAAGTTAAACTTAGAAAGGAGGAAATTGAGGCACAGGGCAACAAAGTTCTCAATAGTAGGAGATGTCCTATATAGGAAGGGATTCCTATTACCTCTGCTCATATGCGTCCATCCAACCAAGGTCCCCCACGTCCTGCAGGAGGTCCACGAGGGTTCTTACTCCAGTCACATAGGAGGAAGACTTTTGGCGAAGAGGATTGTCACGCAAGGGTATTGGTGGTCGACCCTGGCCAAAGATGTTGCTGCTTATGTAAAGAGGTGCGATAAATGTCAGAGATTATCCACAATCCCCCATCAACCTCATCAGTCTATGATGTCCATCAGTTCCCCTTGGCCATTCGCAGTGTGGGGGATTGACTTAGTAGGTCCCCTACCAAGGGCTGCAAATAATTACAAGTTTTTGATAGTTGCCATTGATTACTTCTCCAAGTGGGTAGAGACATAGCTGATGATCACGATTACAGAGAGGAAGACCTTCCAATTTATTTGGAAGGACATCATCTGCAGACATGGCCTCCCAAAAACACTTATTTCGGACAACGGAACACAGTTCAAGAACTCTTCCCTGGAAAAATATTGCGAAAGAGTTGGGATAAAGAAATTTTTCTCTTCTCTTGGCCGACCTCAAGCAAACGGTCAGACCGAAGTCACAAATAGAATGATCCTTGACGGGATCAAGAAGAGGTTGGAGGAGGCTAAGGGAAGGTGGACTGAAGAGGTTTATGCTGTTCTTTGGGCCTATAGGACGACAGCTAGAACACCTACTGGGGAGACCCCGTTTATATTATCATATGGTTCAGAGGTCATCATACCAACAGAGGTTGAACTACCTACTCATAGGGTGCAGACCTATGAACCTGATAAGAATAAGGAGGAGAGAAGGCTCGACCTAGACTTGATCGAGGAGAGAAGGGAAGACGTAGAAATTAGGTAAGCATCTTACCAACAAAGAACAGCGAAAATCTACAATCAAGGGGTAAAATCAAGGCCCATAGCTGTAGGTGACCTAGTGCTGAAGAAGACGTTACAGAAGGCAAATAAGCTTCACCCAAATTGGCATGGCCCTTACAAAGAAATTGAGGAGGTTGTTCCAGGAACCTACAGGCTAGAAAACCTTCAAGGGGAACCTTTTTCCAATCCTTGGAATGCTGATTATCTAAAAAAGTATTACATATGATGTTGCAAGAGCTTTCATATAAATGTATTATCTTATGAAGAGATTATTAATGAGAAGATCTGTGTCCTTATCAATTCTTGGTCTATTGTGCTCCATTGGTTAAATTACTTATGGGGATAACATCTTAGTGGATGACCTCAGACCTTATAACATCATTATTTGGTGACAAGGTCTGAGGTCAGACATCATACTGGGATGACCTCAGACCCTAAACATCATTAATTTGGTGAGATTACTTATGGGGATAACATCAGACCCTAAACATAATTAATTTGGTGAAACTTATGGGGATAAAATCTTAGTGGATGACCTCAGACCTTATAACATAATTATTTGGTGACAAGGTCTGAGGTTAGACATCACACTTGGATGACCTCAGACCCTTAACATCATTAATTTGGTGAAATTACTTATGAGGATAACATCTTATTGATGACCTCAGACCTTATAACATCATTATTTGGTGACAAGGTCCGAGATCAGACATCATACTTGATGACCTCAGACCCTTAACATCATTAATTTGGTGAAATTACTTATGAGGATAACATCTTAGTGATGACCTCAGGCCTTAACATCATTATTTGGTGACAAGATCTGAGGTCAGACATTATACTGGGATGACCTCAGACCCTTAACATCATTAATTTAGTGAAATTACTTATGAGGATAACATCTTAGTGGATGACCTCAGACCTTATAACATCATTATTTGGTGACAAGGTCTGAGGTCAGACATCATACTTGAGAACCTCAGACCCTTAACATCATTAATTTGATGAAATTACTTATGGGGATAACATCTTAGTGGATGACCTCAAACCTTAACATCATTATTTGGTGACAAGATCTGAGGTCAGACATCATACTGGGATGACCTCAGACCCTTAACATCATTAATTTGGTGAAATTACTTATGAGGATAACATCTTAGTGGATGACCTCAGACCTTATAACATCGTTATTTGGTGACAAGGTCTGAGGTCAGACATCATACTTGATGACCTCAGACCTTTAACATCATTAATGTGATGAAATTACTTATGGGGATAACATCTTAGTGGATGACCTCAGACCTTAACATCATTATTTGGTGACAAGATCTGAGGTCAGACATCATACTGGGATAACCTCAGACCCTTAATATCATTAATTTTATGAAATTACTTTTGAGGATAACATCTTAGTGATGACCTCAGGCCATAACATCATTATTTGGTGATAAGGTCTGAGGTCAGACATCATATTGGGATGACCTCAGACCCTTAACATCATTAATTTGGTGAAATTAATTATGAGGATAACATCTTAGTGATGACCTTAGGCCTTAACATCATTATTTGGTGACAAGGTCTGAGGTCAGACATCATACTTGGATGGCCTCAGACCCTAAAACATCATAGTGGTGACAAGGTTTGAGGTAAGATACCATTCGTTAAGTATAACAAAGACATCATTGCACCAAGACTTCAGAGCTGAACATATTACATGGCAAAGAAAAGCATTCAACAAACAAATCATTAAGTAAAGAAATAAAATCCCTCCACAGAGGTTGACATTAAGTTATAAAATGTAAAAAGTAACGATGTTCATCAGAGGTTACAACAAATCGGGAGTTACAAAAAATTAGGAGCTTCACAAAAACTAAGTGTTTACGGCTTCAGGGTTAATGGCCGTGTCTGTATTTTCTTAGCTGAGGGTGGCCACCTCCACTCCTTCGTCTTGAACACCGACTTCTTCAGTCATGGTGTCTCCTTGTGGGGTAGTCTCGGTGGGTTCAACACCTCCCTCTTCTTCAACCTCCTGTAAGGCCTGAGCAAACTTGGGGTCGGCATAACCCAGGCCGATGAAGTCAGCACCTGAAAGGCTTCCAGATTCCTTCACTTTCATGGAAGCCCATTTGCCAGTTGCCTTGACCCCCCTCTCCACGTATTCAAAGTCAAAGATGACAAACTCGTCAGAGACCTTGTACTTCTCCAAGATCTTCTTAGAGGCATCTTCTAAGGCAGCCTTGACAGCAACATCAACCTTGCGCTGAAGGGAGTCAGCCTGAGCCTTCATGGCAGTGTTATGATCTTACTTTTGCTTGTCCAAGTCCCTATGCATCCCCTTGACGCTGGTCTCGACCTTCTTTAGGGTGGCCTTCAGACTCTCCACCTCAGCGTTTAAAGTGGCCTCAGTCTTCTCAACCTCTTGGCCCTTCTCTATCAGAGGGAGTTTCCCCAAGGTCCAGTTAACATAGTTGTACATAGTGACAAGACCCTGCAAAACATATGTAAATATGTCAGTCTAAGGTCTGATGAAGCTCAAATGCCGATATTACACTTGTAAAACTCAGAAGCAAAAGCTTAAAGGTCTTACCTGGATAGAACGGTGAAGAGAGAATTCATCCAGTAGAGGCTTATCCATGGATTGGCAAAAGCGCTTATCAGACTCGGTCATGACACCGCCAATAGCATCGAAGGCCTTCATACTTTGGCCAATGACACTTTAACCGATCTTTAATTGCTCGAGACGAGCAATCAAGGCATCCTCAGAAGAAATGGGGTGGCACGATCCCCACCTTTCTTCTTCTGCCTCTGATACTCAGGGACAGGGCCAACAACCTTCCTCTTCTTGATGGCCTCAGTCCTCGAGGTAGATGGAGGGGGAGGAGGATCATTCAAACCTGCCTTTTTGACGAGCTTTGTCAGACTTGGTGCGGCCATCTCCTATAACTCGTCCGAAATTCCTTTGGGGCGCTCTGCGAAATAGAAAGGTCTGAGTTAGAGCATCAGATATACATATATTCACAAGTATAACTTATTAAAATAAAAGGCACTTACCAAGCTCTGTAAGAGGACTTCCCCCTAGACCAGTCTCAGAGAGGTAATGGGGGGTCATCAGGTGCTCGAATTTGACAAGCAAACCATGCTCCCCCTGATCTTGAAGGTCTTTAACCTTCTGAAGATTTTGTTGGCTTAGCCCAGGGTCGGCCCTAGCAGCCATTGTAATCTTTCCCCATATTATAGGCATCCTCGACTCTAATGAGGAAGAGGGGGCACATGGACCAAATTCCCAAGGCCCTGAGGCAAAGAAATAACGTGGCTTCCAGTTATGGTTTGAGGTTTAGGTAATCTGAAGCATCTTCTTTTCTGACTTTCGAGCTAAAAAATGATAATAGCTCGGATGATTTCTGTCAGATGAAGGGACATAGCATCCTGTAAAGACTTGGACAGGAAGGTTTGAGTGATGAACAACCCTCTATAAGACAATAGCTCCAATTATCACCCTTCCAGCATTGGGTGACAACTGGGAAGGGGCCAAATTGATATAGGCCAATATAGACCTGATGATGGGATGGATGGGAAGACAAAATACCAACTTGAACATCTGATCGTATAGGCAGATCTCACTGACTGAACTCTCAATCCCGGCCGCCTCAGAGACGTCGATATCACTCTCAACATCATCATCTAGCTCAACCTCGGCCTGAGCTGACATTAGGGGATTACTTGGAAATCTCTGAGCGAACTCAGCCCCTATGACAGCCGACAGGGGAATGGCTTCAAAGATTAGTGGAATAGCCACACTTGGTCCAATAATTTCAACCTCAGAGGAAGAGGATGATGTTCTTGAACTTTTGTGAGACGAGGCCCGACTGGAAAACTCTGCCTGATCAGGAACCTGATCTTGTTGATTTGAAAAGTCCATAGCCTCTTGGAAGGAGTCCACAGACATGGGGTCTGAGGTGGATGACTCAGACTCAGACATTGGTAGAGGTTCAGTTGGGGCCTCTGCTTGGCTAACTGGTTCGGATGGCTCAGGGTATATAACCTTCAGAGGTTGTGGATAAATAGGCCTGAGGGGGAATGTCTCTGACCTACGAGCTTCCTCTTGGGCTCTTTCTACTTGTCTAATTTTTTCTAAGGCTTCTCCCTAAAAGAGGGGAATTCCTCTAAGAGTTGGTAGAGGGGTCAGAGCATATGAGGAAGACGTTAGACTTGTGACTCTCCTTAATTACAAACAAGATTAGAAAATGGAATTAAAGATCAAGATTTTTAATTTTGAGCAAAAACGACGAAGAGTAATCAAGAACAGATCGCCTAAAAACCAATGAACTCGCTGGAAACCTCTTAAATCTCACTGGAAAATGGAAAAATAAGAATCAAAGCAGAAAAATGGTGAAGAAAGGATGACAAAGGATACCTGAGGAAGAGTGATGAGAAGCAGGGAAAAAGCTGCAAGGAATGTCCACCCAAGTGCACTTCTAATCAAAGCTCTTCTACAGAGAAAGTTGCAGAAAATGCCCAAGTCTGGAGAATGAGAGAAATGAGGAAGAAATATAAGAATTAGTGTTTAAACCCTTAAGTGTGAGTGCACGCATCCTAAGGCCCATCATTGCCTTGGGAGCCCAAAAAACAGCCATCATCATCAAACATGTCAGGCACGCTACCTACTCTAATGGCTGACACTTGTCAAGAGGATATTTGATACCTGAAGAAATTCAACCTTAGACTAATACACCCCTTAGATACTTGACCACACCGGTAACTAAGGTCTAGGGGTGATTGATGTGCCCAAATATACCACCTCGGCCCAGAAAACATCAACCTTGGCCATGGATATGGCCGACGATTGGAAGGGCTTAGATCAGTGACCATCGGTCTCGTCCCAAGCAAGGTCGGCTATGGCCAACGTTACTACCAACCTAGTTAAGAGAGGTCTTCATGATCCATGGGGATAATTAATCAGGCCACCCAGCCGATGACAACCTCGGCTGGGAGTAAGCTGAGGTTACAAAAGCACACTTCCATCAACATCGACTTCGGTAGGGAATCAACCGATGTTCCTAGTGTGTTCCAGCTTAACCTTGGCCTTGGCCGAACTTATGACATTACCAGCCTAACCTTGGCTCCACATAGGCCGAGGTCATCATGACTAACCTTGGATTCGATAATAGCTAAAGTTTACCAACCTCTTACCCTTCCAGGTCGAGATTATGACCAGGCACCGGATGGCCGATCTCTTATGCGCATATGTGTGGATAAGGACACGTGTACAAAAATCAGTTATAACAAATCATTCTCCTTATGTGGGGGTTATATTTCATCATCATTCTCTACATGTGACAGGGACAGATGTCTTCATCATACTGGCTAGATCAACACGCACATGCTCATTGCATGCATGGGGGTACACTATATCCCCCAGGCACTATAAATACTTGTCTTCTCTTTCTTGGAAAGGGATCCCCAAAATTAGTAACCCTAGATGAAGCTCTGTCTAAACACATAGTAGAGAGAGAAAGCTTGAGAGTTTGTAACCATGGCCATTAGAGCCCCCATATAATGATACATACCATACACTTTCACAGTGGACGTAGGCCTAATTAGATGGACCACTTATATTCCGATGTGAATCCTCTTCTCCTCACCTCATTCTCTTATATTTACTATATACATGTGCTGCCATTATTACGTGCTTAATTGAGCTTACAAACACTTTGAAAGGTGGTGCTATTCCCAGCATCATCAATTAAGCTATCAATTAAGGGCAAAGGTAACTCATCTTTGGGGCAAGCTCTATTCAAGTCTCTGAAGTCCAGGCAGATCCTTATTTGGTTCTTATCCTTCTTTTCCACTGGGACAATACTGGATAACCAGAGTGGGTGCTGTATTGGTGTGATGAACCCTACCGTTAGTAAGCGTTGAACCTCTTGCTTGATCTTCAAGTCTAGCTCAGGCTTGTACGTTCTCGTCGCTTGTTTCACGAATGGTTGAAGGCAATACAGTCAACTTGTGGTAACTTACTTTCTCATCCAACCCCTCCATTTCTGGGTATTTCCATGCGAAGACATCTACAAACTCCCGGATTAACTCAACTAAGGCCTCTCATTTCTCTTTGCTAAGATCCTTCGAGATGAAGATGGGCCTTAGATGTTCCCCTTTTTTTTTCTAGATTCAACTTCTTCAACTCCTCTGCCTGTGGCTTCGGCTGATCTGCCATGTTGTCTGGCTCTTCGGCGACATCCTTTACGAACACCTGTATATTGGAGTTGTCTATCATCATGCATTGTCCTAGTTGATCCACCAGAAATTATTGATATATCGGGTCAACCTCATTATCAGCTTCTTCGACCGCCCACTCACATCGTTATAATCGATAAACCACCTTTCCTTCATCGGTAATGACCTTATTGCATTGTCTACTAGTAGTGGTGACTGCCTTCCTCTTACTCTCTCTAGAAGCCTCAACCACTCTTTCTCCCGAGAATTGACTTAACACGCTTTTTCGTTGAACCTCATGCTCCATCGGGTCTGCTCTGGGCCTCATCCTGTCCTTGAGCTGCTTCGAGATGCCTTGAGGTCGAGGGAGAACCTGGTGAGCTTCTTCAATTATTTCCCCTGTGCTGCTCGCAACCTCCTTCTTCTGCTCGTTTAAGGGCCCCATTCTTTCTCTGATCGAGGGAAACCATGCTCCCTCCATTCTTCTGGTTAGGACTCAAATATTTTCCTCAAACTCTGTGTAAAATGCCGCGTCCACTAAGTGAGCCTCCTTAACAGCAAAGGGCCTTTTTGTAGCCCTAATGGTCACCTTCGTGCCCTTGACATTCACTTTAGCACATTGGTGTTATGTATAAGGAAATAGGCATTGGTTGTGCATCCACACCCTTCCTATTAGCAGATGATAGGAAGTTGCACTCTCTATCACGTGGAACTTAATACGGGAACTCAAATTTCCCATTACAATCCCAATATTAACCTACCCAATGGACTTGGAAGACTGATTATCATAACCCAAAATCACCAAAGGCACGGGGACCAACCTCTATTCTGGAATATTGGCCGCATAAAAATAGTTGATCAACATGATATTGATGAAATCTCCTCCATCCATAAGAGTCCTTACAAAGCTAACTCCGTTGACACTGGCAGTCACATATAATGGCCTGTTGTGAGGGAACCTTATAGCTGTATCTGCATCGCTGAAGGTTACCTCTGACATAAACCTTCTCACCAACCGGGCCATGGGTCCCTTCTATCTCAGTGAAGGGACTGCGTTCTTCCTCTTAATATCGAGTATTGCTTGGGTTATCTCCAACCTACTTTCCTTTGGTACCCCCACTGGTCGAAGAACCAAGTGAACTTCGGGGACTTCGAATTTGCAAAGTATTCTATAACTGGATCTATTTCCTCACCTTCAACACCATACACCTCCTCCACATCCTTGGCACTTGCTTCGTCATAAGCCAACACAACGTTAGCTATTCCCCTCGTACAATCTTCTAGAGCCTCTTCGTACTCTTCTTGCTTTGCTGTTGACTCTCTTTCCCCCCCTCTCAGCCTCTTCATCGTAGGCCACCACGAGCTTGGCCCCATGTGTTGGTAAGGGGTTGTTATTGACGTTCTATGGAGGGATTTGCAATGTCCCTGCCTTCACGTACTTGTCGATGATTCTTCTCAGCATAAATCAACTCTCGATTGGATGTTGGATCCTCCAATGAACCCGGTAGTACTTTGGATCCGCCTTCGTTGTCGCATCGGGATCCCCAACGGGAACGTCCTTTGGCTCATAGACCATTCCCCCTTGGACCATCGCATTGTAACAACTGACAGCCTCTTCCACTATAAGGCAATGGTGGTGGGTCCTCCCTGTCTCTTTCGAACTTCATCCTGTTATCTTTCTTCGGCACTTTATCCCTATCTCCCCCCTCGGTGCACTCTACCTATGGGGGATGAGACCTTCCCCCCATAGGTTGCATCGGCTGTCTAAATATCATGGGCACCACCACCGGATTGGTCCGCACCACCAAGGAGATGTTCCTTGCTTCTTTTAAGAACGCAGTAAAAGTCCCCTCGCACGTCTCGTTGATAAGATGGCAGATGTAATCAGGAAGCAACCCCTCAGCGTAGATCTGTAATAACTTGGATTCTTTCACTTCCTCCCTCAAGTCGAGGGATCTTTCCCTGAACCTTCGAACATAGGCCACCACTTTTTCCCCAGGTGTTTTCTTCTCCCTACCAAGTTGGGTCAAGGTGAATTCATCTTCTGCCAGAAAGGAATTCTGGACAAACAATACATGCATCTCCTCCCACATAGAAACGCTGTTAGGAGTCAAATGTGAGTACCAGGTGTATGCTTTATCGGTTAGGGATTTCGAAAACTCCCTCAACCTAAGCTTCTTATTATTGCAATGCGCTCCCAAGCTCTCAACAAAATGCTTAATGTGCTTCTTTGGGTTCCCACCCTTTCCTGTGTATTTTTAAAAAATAGGAGGAATATAGTCCTTTGGGATAGGGTTCATTGTTGTATTCCTAAGGATAGGGTATTTGAAAGTCATCATAAATCGAAGCCACCTCACCAGAAGATTGCGAGGAGGCTTGCATGAACTTCAACATCTCTTTCTGCATCTCCTTTCTCATTTCCTCCATGGGTGATGCTACTGGGGCAGTATCTAATGGCGCTATGGGCTAGTTTCCCATTGTAGCTGGAACAAACATCATAGCAGGGCCCGTTAAAACTCCTGAGGTTCCCACTGCTGGATTCACCACAGAGGGTATGCTTGCTGGGACCGTTCCCGCAACACCTGTACCTAGTGAGGATGTTAGAGATACCCCTAGTGTTACGAAGGCATTAGCCTCCAACCCTCCCTGCATAGTTGAATCTAATAGAGTTTGGAAAAAAATCATAAAACTTGCTCATGAGGAGCGTGACCTGAGTGGGTCCCAACCCCGTACTCGTGGAAGGTTGTGTCACCCCCAGAATGCCTGACAACGCCGGAACCGGAGGTACCTCTACTCAAGGAGCCCCATCCCTTAGGGCCTCTTGTTCTCTCACGACTTGTTCTTCATTATGTTGGATATCATCAAAGTTTAGTGTTCGAGTAGCATTATCTTGCGCCATACTCCTTACTTAGAAGAATGCCTCCCCAGCAGAGTCGCCAAATGTAAGAGGGTGCTTAGATTATAGACAGATGGATGCGTAACCCCTTTGAAGTATGGTGATGATAAGCTAATTGGCCAAAGCTTTGGGTTAATGATAGGACATACAAACACAAACCCCAATGAAGATTAGACTCAGTCTAAACTCACAAATCTCTCGTGTATAACTTAGGAGATAGTAATGAACTTTTAATTAACTTAGCTAGAGGGAGATAAAAGTAATCACCCTAGATATACCTTGGTAGGCAGGTAGAAACACACCAAACACCCTCAAGAATATCTATCAAGTATTAAAAGCTTCGTAATGAATAACAATGGTGAGTGAGTAAACTCTCCGGTTTTGCAATAACTCTCTCTGATGTGTATTCTCTCTAGCAATAACTCCTGAACTCTCAAAAGACCATCCTCTCCTCAAAGGTGGTTGGGGTCCTTAAATAGCCCCCCACACCACCCCCGAGGGAACTCAGTCATTAAAGACTATGAAAGACATCCCTCATACTTTATGTCAGAACCTTAAATGCCTGACACAGTAGTTGTATCCACATCATAAACATAAAATGCCAAGACACACCTTTTGCCTAACCACTGTGTGTCAGGGGGCTGCTGTGGTAGAGGTGGCTCACCAACTGCCTGACAGCCCCAAATTCCATGGTGGTTTACTCGAGTGCAGGTCTGACATTGTTTAGCTAGCTAGTGACATCACCTACAGTAGATGTGACATTAAGTAGAGGGCTGTTTGGTTCACAGCTCAACACCCGATGGAACTCCAAGCTGCTTCACCCGAGTTTCCACGGTCAGGGTTCTTCGGTGTTTTACCAGGTGTATCTAAGATGGTTGGGACGAGCCCCAATTGTGCCTCACTTCTAAATCCTCCAAACCAAGTCCCTCTAAAGTTCCCGCGGTGAGGTCATTCGATAGGGCATGAAATCTCTCCCAGGCCCTACGAAGCCTGGTCTCTCGCGAGTACCGTTTGACCTCATAGTTAAAACTCATTATTATTATCGTTACATCATTACAACCGTTATAGCTTACAGTCAATACAAATATAAATGCAATGTGACTAGTACAATAAGCTAAAGTATGAGTTGCCATGGTAAGCTGCCTCGTCGAGTTTCCATGCTTGAGCTGCCTCGGTTGCTTAATCTCAAACACTGTTGCTAATTAGGGAATTATCCCTAATCTCCAGATTACTTTCAATCCCCTCTACAGTGGGAAACTACCCATACTTTTCATCTTTTCTTCAGATTTTGTTTGGAGAGAAGTCGTTCACTCCCATAGACATTCAGAAGTTGATGGAGATTGATTGTGAGGGACTTTTGATAGTGGTGGCTAGCACACTGAGGGTGACACCGGAGGCAGTGCATGAGGCGTTAGGGTATGTGGGTAGGATTGCATTTTGTGATATGATCCATATTTCTTATTTGAAAGAGACCCACTTGAAGAGGATGGTAGACTTGACCGACAGGTGACATGTGAGACAGAAGTCCCATCCGTTTATTTTTCTTCTGTTGGGTAGTTTTTTGGTGGCAACGAGTGGTGAGGTCATCGATTATTAGTTTTTCCCGTATCTGAGGATGACTTTAGACGTTCAGCTATATGATTGGGGGAGCTTGACCTTGGCGTCCCGTTATTCTTCTTTGGATACTTTCAGTCGGTGCTACCAATAAACTTTTATGGGGGCCAGGTATCTTTTGGAGGTAATTTTGAATTTATTTTCCTTTTTATGCATTTCCTTGCATTCTTATTTTATTTCGTTCTTTACTGATTCCTATCTTTTGCAGACATAGTTTTATGAGGTGATTAGGTACAATGAGGTGTTGATAGCACTGAAGGATGAGGTTTTAGAGGACTTCTGCCGAACGTTTCGATGGCAAAAGTCTAATCGGAGGTCAAATCAGTCTTTATCCAAGGCGAACGTGCAACGGGATCTATACGTCCTGAAGAGAAATCAAGTTATCTTTTTATCTTTTCTGAGTTTTCTTAGTAACTCATTCCTTGATTAGATACTGATTCTTCATTGGGGTTTGCAGGTTACTTTCTACCCCTGGGGGTAACTCTGTGGGACATGGGGTTGACAGTCTACATGCGCAGATGCGATGGTTGATGGCTCATGTGTTTGGGTAAGTCTGGTACCTAGAGGGTAGAGTGGTCAAGAAGATTGTGGAGGAGGTGGTAGTGGTCCAACTGTCGATGCCCATATGTATATGATGTGGTTAAGAGCGATGTCGGACTATGACTAGGCGACGACGATGGTTGGTGAGCCCTATACACACTATACGGATACAACGACGAGCTATGATTATCTGGATTTTGTGACGAGATGGTTGGTGCCCTCCTATATCTATCACATGGAGAATATGCCTCCACCCACCATGGCTTCGGGCAGGGATACTAGTGCACAAGTGGGATTGGCCCACAGTGTAGGTGGTGGCACGTCGGTGATGAGAAAGGATGCTCTGATCATTCAGGTTACTCCCCCTTCCTATAATGTTTTACTGAGTAGTGGTGAATCGCTGAGCGTGGCGCACCTTCCTCATGTATTGATGTCTGGGTTGACGAGGCTTACGGATGACGCCCTCCGGCCTTAGGTATATTCTCTCTCTTTGTCTTATTTTGTTGACTCTTAGTTACTTTTTTACTGATTGATTTGTCTTTTTTACTGCTTCTTTGCTTATAGTATATTCGGTGGTCGACCACCTGGCTGAGGGACTTCAAGGATTGGATGGCCTCCTTGTCGAATTATTTCAAAATGCTGGCACCTTCATGCTTTGTGTTGCCTGCCACCTTAGATGAGGATTCAAATTCTGGGAGTGGGGGATCCACCGCTAGTCGCTGGGGAAAGTGCGTCTATTATGGGGGTTAGGATATATATATATATATATATATATATATATATATATATATATATATATATATATATATATATATAGAGAGAGAGAGAGAGAGAGAGAGAGAGAGAGAGAGAGAGAGAGGCGAACTCCCGTTTGTATTTTTATATTTTTATTTTTCTAGCTTAAAAAATGTAACCAAATGAAATAAAATATACGAAGAAGTATGCATTGTCCTTTTGGTATTTTTCTTGATTTTGTGATTTATGCTATATGCACTTTTATTTTTTTGCTAAAAACGTTTATTTTATGCAAAAGTATAGATGAGTATGGAAATGATAATGAAAGACAAAAATGTTTATTATTTAGAAAAGGGGAGTAAAAGTAATTAACTCAGGGAAAATATTTGTGAGAAATAATTTATTTTTAGAATTAAAAATGATTTTTTTCTTGAGAGAAAATGAGTAAATAATCTGGGGGTAATTTTTTAAAATTAGGATTTGTTCGAATTTGATTTTGATTAAAAAGGAAAGATGGAATTTTTCAAAATAAGGGGATTGCTGATAGGCATAATCCTTGACCTGCCTATCAGCTTGGGGGTTAAGTCAAATCATCCTATTCCTTGATTGCAGTTTCCTGCACATCAGAGTACTCCTATGCTACTGAAATTTAATGGGGTTTCCAGAGCTCTTGTCTTTTGCTAGGGTTTTTAGTATAAAAGGAGTCCACTACCCACACTTCTCTTTTTACTTCACACTTCTTATTCTCAAATGGCTCTTCCCATGTATGAAGAATTATCCTCTTACCTTGATGGTCAGGAGGCCAGGTGCCTATATATGTAATAGCCTGTATTTTTAAGGATATTTTAATTGGATTAATAAAATTTAAATGGGAAAATTTATTTGGAATAAATTAAATATTGATTAGTGTGACTTGATTTGATATTTAATATTGTAAATTAAAATGTATATTACAAAGTGAATAAGTAATATAAATTATGGAATATATTACACTGCGTCGTAAGTGAGAAAAACGATAATGATTAATTACTTACTCGGAAAGCACATTTGAGATATGCCTTAATATGAGTATTATGAAGTAGGTATAATATGTTGAACCTATAAAATCATTTCAACTGCGTAGAAGTGTCCGAAAGGGTTGAAATAGTAAAAAAAATATATTCGGGCATTTGTATAGTGTCTCAGGTCATTTATGGATCGACCTAACAAGTGAAAAGTCAATTTTTGACCTTCGGCTTTCCAACTCGTGAAGAGTTATGAGATGATATACTTTAAAACTAACCCTTTGTCTAATCAAAAGGGGAATTGAAAAATTAAAGTGAGAGAAAACCAACGGAGAGAAAGTGTGACAGTTTCTCAAGGAAGTGAAGTGAAGGGTCTTAGAGGAGGAGCAACACCTCGATCCACCTTGCGCCACCACCATACACCACAGGAATTTAGGAAGAATGAGGAGGAGGAACTCACATTATCTTTTTCAAAGGAAATTCAGAATCATCCTAACAGGAAAGTTGTTTAAACTTCATTAATTATGAGTTTGTAGAAACACATGCCAGATCATAGGATTTTTGGATGAAAACCCATGTTTAGGCAGTTTTGATTTTGAGATAATATCAATTGAAATTATAGAAGTCATGATTCGAATTATATATTTGTGACACCCCGTCTAATTAAATACCGGGTGATCAATCCTTTATTAATTAAATCATAATATATGGTTGGTTCAGATTATGCATCACTGTCGAAAATTATATTATTAAAACTAACCACCTAATATTTAAAAAGGTTGATGTCAAAATTTTATCTTTTCAACTAATTATAAAACCATTTAAGAAAGGTAACTAAACATTCACCATTTAATCCAATCACATAAGAAATGAAATACTAACCTAGTAAAAGGGACTGGAGTAAACACTTCCATCCTAAAGTCAAATACAATAGTCCAACTACATAGATCCAACAACTGAAGGGTAAATAACTAAGTTTACAATCTCTGAATAACTAAATAGAAAGGGGTAACAACCCCTAACTGATGGAATAACTCAAAGTAAGTTAATGAGAGTCATGGAGGCGTCTACTATAAATGCCCTGTAGATTCCACAACAGTTATATCTTGTAGAATGAGTGAATCTCCTATGCTTGATGTCCGTGTGACTAGGCAACTGAAAGTGGTTTGACAAGAAAAGAATTTTGCAGAAAATGGGTCAGAGCCCGAGTTGAAAACAGTTTAAAAATTAGCAAGTTCTTAAAATGATTTATTAGCACATATATTTATCATGTTAAATTATCGAACTCACTTGGGAATGCTCACCTATCATCTAGTGTGCACGCCTAACGAATATTCAAATCCCACTCATTCTATTACCATACTACTAGTTCATCCTATCTAATAACCCATCATAGTTCGATACCGTCCCTAATTATTTCCCTCTCAATGTATAATACATATAATCAATCCCATTTTAGCATAAATAGACATTTTTAGTTTAATACGATTAAGTGTTCGTTACTTAATTCATTTCGGATTTCATTATAAATTTTACCTACTAAATTCATACAGTAGATATCAACACAAGTATATACATATATTCACTCTATCTCATATTCATATATATATATATATATATATTGCACCTCGAGACACAGATGCGGTGCCTGCATACTCCGCTATCATGTCCTGTTGCATCGCTTATTTGCATAAAGGACTAAAGGTTCTGTCTCTCGCGAACCATCAAAACAAAACACATATATTGGAGGCGAACGTATTCCTAAACTGATGGGATACGCACATACTTATGCACCCATACGATCGTCATCACTATCATTCTCACAGATAGCCCGTACCTAGGTTCTATGCTCTAGTGATACCAATCAATATCCCACCCGAAGGATCCTCAAGGCATGATTATCCACAATGCGCAACCTCCCCTCGATAGCAAGAAGCATAGGTATGTTATACACATAATAGTTTATTCAACAAGCATACACATAGCTTAATATATGTACAATAGGTATCCTCGCAACCTAATTCCTCGAGTTTATAGATAGTATCATCGTCTCCACTATTATCACTGTGTCCACTATTCATATTATTTCCACACTTCGACTTATCTCTCTAACATATACCTTTTCTCTAAGGCTCGATTACCCCGTTATATCCAAATGAATAGTCTCTCTCAACTCATTACTAACTTGGAATTTAATCCATTCGATGATAGTGTAGGTTAATTTCTCTCACTTACACCAACCTAGAAAGGTTCTAACTTATCCCGGCCAAAAATAAGTGTTCTGAAATCTCATTAGAAGTCCAGGATTCTCATTCGAATGAGGTCATTCGAACGAACTTCTAACTTCAAACGAACTCAAAAATCTCGTTAGAAGTCTCGTTGGAATTCTTGTTCTAATGAGGTCTTTCGAACGACCTGGGCAGGTCTTCGAACAAGAATTCCCAGACTACCCCTGTTCTTCCAAACTTCATTTTTCCAAATTTTTCCTCATCCAAATCCATCTAAAATTTATCCCAACTCCCAATCAATGATTCTAAACCATTTCTAATCATAATAGGGTATTTTCTAACATAATTAAAATGACAAATCTTTACATAATCATAGGTAATTTAAAACTAATACCTCAAATCCCTAAAAGTCCCTTAAAAATAATCCACCATGAACAATCATTCAAGACCCCCAATTATTTCGTGATTACAAGATATAATTTCAGATTTATCATTCCTACAATAGGGTTATTCATATACATGCAAACCTATCTTCAAATTTCACAATTTAATGGCGATTGAGTCTCAAATTCATAGCATCAATGGTTATCTCATAAACTAGGTTAACATGAATAAAATATGCTCAGAATTTTAGCAAGATAAATACTTTGCTTTTTGTGATCCTCTTAATTGTTGAACGAAATTGGTATGTAGGTGCTCCTCTCTTGGTGATCTACGCGTTGGTGTGATTTTCGGTGGAAGAACTTGAATCTTTGGACCAAATCACCTATGTGTTCTTCTCCATTTTTGGTTCTCTCCTTCTCTCCCACGTAAGTTGGAAATTGATAACTTCTTATAACCCACGCACAACCCTTATTTAATTTCTAATTTTCGTCCATTATAGTTCTAAAAAATTTGAAAAAACCAAAATACTCCTCCGGGGTGTCATTTTGGGCTAAAATGCCCCGAAATCCAAATAAAACACCCGAGTAGTGTTTTCTGACTATTTCGACCCTTTAGGACACACTGGCACTCTCAAAATGGCCATACAAGTTACTAAAAAATAAATTATCCTTTTTAGCTCAATAAAGTAATGCTGACACGACTCACACGCGCGTCCCAACTAAGTGTATTTTAGCTGCCGTATATTTCACTCCCGACCAAAATAATATTCTCATAGTCATATATTACTTTACTTGCTAAGTAATATTCCATGTAATTATTTCCGATAAATACTAACTCTCATCACGCTAGTAATTATTACCATTAAATTCAGACTAATTATAATTTAATTTTTCTAACTTTATATCAATTAATCCAAATTCCATAATTAAAATAAAATTCTACAAAAATACGGGGTATTACAACATTTTATTGATGATTTAAAAATTTGAGAAACGCATGTGATTCAATTAGAGATTAAACTATCTAACTAGAAACAAAGTGAACTCATACAAATCCGAAAATCAAACGCATGTGAAATGGTTTTAGAAAATGATGAACAATGTATGTTGATTTTAGTTCCGTTTTAAGTGAAAATTGGTGGCATGCACGTGATTTCCTATATAAAATCATGTTCTGAACAACTTTGTAGTTTTAAGTTTCTTTACAATTGGATTAGAAAAGCCTCAAATTGGTATTTTATATCTCTGTGCAGAATCATACTTTATCGACAAAGAGGATTAATGGGAATTAATTTATAATTCGGGCTTCTTATAGTGATTTTGGATTTTAGACAAGTAGGTACGGATTGAGGGTAGCTACTGAAATAATTAATTAAATTAATTAAATCCCTTCGGTTAATAAGAGATGTTCGGAATAAAGGGAAATGGGAATAAAATGTGAATTATTAGTTTACAGGATAAACATGAAAATATACTCTATGTATGTATAGGATGAGTGCATGCCTATCTTATGTTGATTGTAATATTATGTGTAATGTCATACATAGCTAATTAATATCAAGGGAGGTTATACGTAGTGGGTAATCCTATCTTTGTGTGGCCATTGGTGAGGATTTGGATTCGTGCCCCAGAACATAGCACTTACATTGTCATTACCTTGAGAGATAGTAGCGTATTAAAGGTCATTTGGATACGTTATGTATGGATGTTATCCTTATGGTGTTAAGGATTATGTTCGCCTCCATTATGTGGTATCATTTTATAGGTTGAGGTGCCACACCTATCCTTAGTCCGTAATTTAGTGAGGTACATAGGGAATAGATAACAAAGTGTGCATGCATCGTGTGTTTGATCGCTTAGATGCCGTATTCAAATATGTATATATTAGATAATGCAATTTATACATATACATGCACCTATGATAGCCTACTCTATTGTGTATTGTGGAAGTGATAATTATGAATGTTCAAAATGTAATCTATGTGAACTTAAGGGGTTAAAATAATGAGAATAAAAATGATCAAGAAAGTAAGATAATACTAACGTATCATATGGGAGGTACGGATGGGTTAAAAGATTTATATAAATTAATAAGGATTAATCTAGTGGTCTATAGTTAGTTAGGCGGTTAGCTTAACTAGGAAGGAATATTAGAGTACGTTAGGTGTGCACATTAATTGAGAGGTGAGGACTCATGTGAGAGTACGCACATCTGACATGGATATTTACATTACTCATAATACAATATTTTAAATACTTCTTAAATATTTTTAAAATGTTTTTGGGGCTCTCACCTGAATCAAATCTTTATTTTCAAAACCTTTTAGGTGTCCAGCCACAGGTACACCAGGACTAGGAGATTCATTCCAGAGTTGATGTGCTGCAGTGCTATAAATGTTACAGGAACTCGATCTTAGACGCATCTATCATTTTTGTCATCTAGCTTATAATTATGTATTTCCGTTCGAGCATGTTTTCTCATTGTCTAGACTGTACATTTTAGTTTTAATATTGCCTTTATACCAGTCGATTTGTCTCGATATTGTACTTGGCATGTATGAAGATTTGGATTTAGATGCTGTTGATACCAAAATTAGTATGCTGATGTGAACGAATAATAAGAAGACACGTGTCAATCTACGTGGCACAATAGCAACGAGGAAGATCATTCCCCCGACCAACATACTCACTCCGAGCAACAGGTGTACTCCGAGGAACACCAGTCTTCCGAGGAACACCAACCCTCCGAGGAACTCCAATGCTTCGAGGAACTCTTGGACGACGAGCAACTAAGGCGGTTCGAGCTGCATCTCGACCACAGCATTGATTGCCAGATAATCAACAGTTCAACTATTCATTGAATGCTTATCATCTTGACGCACACGCTTGAAGAGCATTAAATGAGTTACCCTTTCATATGTATATCATTTAATGTATCACCCTTTCATGTACAGCCTAAGGGTTATAAATACTTGTATCACCCTCATTCAAAGGGACCGGAATTTCTTGATAGCACTTGTAATCGAGAATTCCCAAACACTCAACAATAACATAACAGTGGACGTAGGCCATTCATACAAGGCTGAACCACTTTAAAATCTTTTGTCTCATTTATTTATCTGTGATTGAATAATTAGAGTAATCTAATTTTTTACATCAACAGATTGGCGCCGTCTGTGGGAAGCGATTGTTATTATCGCTTTTCACCAAAAATTATTCATCATCAATGGCAGATAACCCGGAATCCAGCAATCGAAATGCTGGAAATGCTGGAAATCCTCTAAATCCCTTTGCACCTCCAGATCTGGCTGGGATTATGATGAATATGGCTCAGGGACAAACCGCCATGCAAGAAAAAATGCGGCAACTCATATAGAACCTTCATGGCGGTGCACCTGCACGTTCCGGACAACGAAGTGGTCAGAGGCAAACCTATTTACTTTCCTCACGATCCAGGCGTACTGAGTCATATCGTAATGAGGAATCTGATGATTTCTCTTATCAACCTGGGAGAACTTCATCAATAAGGGCTACACATACTGATCAACGTATCACTCTCTCTCCAGAAAGACCCAGTGCCTTGGAAAGACTGAGTAGGGTGTCTCCTTTCAGTCGATTAGGCCCTAGGAGGAATAGGAGTCCACCTAAGACCATGTTGAGGAGTTTTCGATGACCATCAGATCTAAGAGAAGGATCAGCACAATCACGACCAGTGGCTCGTCAGGATAGATATCAAGAGGCCACATCAGAACAATCAGTTGCTCGAACTAATAAGCCCGAGGAAGGAAACGGTGCGTGGAAGGGTTCCATTCAGCGCTTGGAGGATAGATTGGGAGAAATGGCTAAGGCGAAGAATCCCTTACAACGAACTTTTGTTCAAGGGACACCTTTTGTCCAGGCCATTGTGGGTTTTCCTACCCCGTCAAAGTTTAAAGCACCTGTTGTGACCCCCAAGTATGATGGAAAGACAGATCATGTTCTTCATATAGAGCAATATCAAGCTGCCGCCAATATCTATGCTGTCCCCGACGAGATGAGATGTAGAGCATTCTCAGGAACTCTTACTGGACTTGCCCAGATATGGTACAACAATCTTCCTCAGGGTAAGATTTCAACATTCTTTCAATTGGCCGAGTTGTTCATCGGTAATTCTTGTTTTGGAGCAAGGCCAGTAAAAAGAGTAGCACACTTATTAAGTGTTAGACAAAAATCTGGTGAGAGTACTAGAGATTACATAACTCGTTTCAATAACGAGAAACTGGAAGTCATAGATTATGAAGAAAAGACAGCAATCACCGCCTTGATGAGTGGGTTGTTGCCTAACAAGTTGTATTACACTTTGGCGAAAGATCCACCTACAACTATGTCAGAATTAATGGCGAAAGCGGCCAAAATCATGAATGCCGAGGAGGCTATGGCTGCGAAGAAGAATATGGATAAAGAAACCAAGGTGGAAGACGACAAATCCAAGAAAAAAGAGCATGAGGGCAATGGCGGTGACAAGCATTCCAAGAAATATAAATCGTCATGGGAAGTCCTGAAGAAATTCGATAATTATACTCCTTTGAAAATGGGTATTAATCATGTCTTGGAAGAAATCAAGAATAACGAGGAAGTAAAGTGGCCAAAGAAACTGAGGTCAGACCCTGAACTGAGGAATAGGGATAAATATTGCGAGTTCCATAAGGATCACGGCCATATGACCAAAAATTGCATAGCTCTTCAGAACGAGATTGAAACACTCATCCGAAGAGGGAAACTAGCAAAATATGTTGATCGAGGAGGCGAAAGAAAAAATAATGACCGAACTAGAGAAAGGTCTAGATCTCCTCGTCGAGCAGAGGAGAAAAAGAAAAGGGATCATGAAGATGATACAGAGGATGACCCCGATCTTCCCAAGAAACCAAGTCAGCCAGAACGAGAGGTATTTTCAATACGCTTTGGATCATTTGATTGTAATGTCATTACAGGAGGAGATGCAGGAGGAGGAGACCTTACTGAAGAAAGAAAAGCTTACCTCGGTGAGGCTCAGGCTTGCTCATACATTCAACGGATAAATTTGGCTGAAGAGGATCGCCCGAGGACGGTAAACAAAGAGAAACTGGTCATCGGTTTTTCAAAAAACGACCTGGCAGGTGTTCTTTACCCTCACGATGACCCTTTAGTGATCAAAATGAGGATGAAAGAAGTAGTGATTTCAAGGGTGCTGGTAAATAATGGTAGTTCGGCAGACATCATGTATTATTCATGCTTTGACAGTTTAAATTTGAAATTATCTCAATTAGAACCTTATCACAGACCTCTATTGGGTTTTGCTGGCGAGAAAGTCTTTCCACTTGGGACGATCAAGTTGGATATATTCATTGGAACTTGGCCTGCTTGTCGAATAGAAAAAATACACTTTTTTGTGATGGATAAGAATGTGCAGTCAGCTTACAACATCATCATGGGAAGAGTTGGTTTGAAGAAGTTCGAAGCAGTCCCATCTACAGTACATCAGTGCTTAAAATTCCCTACAAATTTTGGAGTAGGAGTTGTGAAAGGTGATCAAAAAGTAGCTCGGGAATGCTATTATTCGTTTGCCGAGCAAGCGGATCTTGAAGAATCAAGGAAAAAGACTACTACCTACCAGGTGGATGAAGGTACAGAAATTGAAACACTGGATCCCAGAGATGAATCCCAACTGGTTAAAGGACAGGTGGAGGAATCTATAGAAAATGTTATTCTGGACGACGAGCACCCTGAACGAGTAACCCAGATAGGTTCATCGTTGGATGTTTCAATAAAACAAGAGTTGATAACTTTCTTTAGAGAAAGAAAGAAAACTTTTGCATGGAGTCATGAAGACATGCCAAGAATAGATCCAAACTTCTTATGCCATGAACTCAATGCGAATAAGGAGATCAAGCCTGTAAAGTAGAGAAGAAGAGTATTTAGTCCCGAGAAGAATCAGGCTATACAAGAGGAGGTCGAGAAGCTCCAGAAAGACCAATTCATTGAAGATGTAAAATATCCAGAATGGTTAGCAAATGTGGTGATGGTAAAGAAGAAAAATAATAAATGGAGAATGTGTGTTGATTTCACTGATCTCAATAAGGCCTGCCCAAAGGATCATTTCCCATTGCCCAGAATTGACCAACTAGTGGATGCTACCTCGGGACACGAGCTGCTCAGCTTCATGGATGCTTACTCTGGTTACAACCAGATCAAAATGAAACCTGAAGACAGGGAAAGCACTTCTTTCATTACCCCTAGGGGAACTTATTGTTATAATGTTATGCCTTTTGGTTTGAAAAATGCAGGTGCGACATATCAGCGGCTGATGAACAAGGTTTTTGCCGAACAAATCAGTTGCAATATGGAAGTCTATGTCGACGATATGCAGACAAAGAGAAAAAAAGATGCTGATCATCTAGTTGACTTAGGTCAGACCTTTGATCAACTGGATAAATACCAAATGAAGCTCAACCCGACGAAGTGAACTTTTGGAGTACGAGAAGGAATGTTCCTCGGGTACATCGTCAACCAGCGAGGCATTGAGGCAAATCCAGCAAAGATCAAAGCTCTTTTAGGGTTGCGATCTCCAACGACGAAGAAAGAAGTGCAGAGTCTTACAGGACGAGTTGCAGCGCTCAACAGATTTGTATCTCGAGCAACTGATAGATGCCTCCCATTCTTCAAAACGCTTCGAAAAACTTTCGAGTGGAATGATGAATGTGAGAAAGCCTTTCAAGACTTGAAGAAATATTTGGGAGCACCTTCATTGTTATCCAGACCAGTAATGGGAGAGAAATTTTACTTATACCTGGCAGTATCAGAGAATATAGTCAGCTCGGCATTGATCAGATTGGAGAATGTAGTCCAGAAGACAATTTATTACACAAGTAAGGCTTTCCGAGGTGCAGAGATTAGGTACCCAAAGCTGGAAAAATTGGCATTGGCATTAATTGAAGCAAGGAGAAGAATGAGGCCTTATTTCCAGGCCCATACCATCGTCGTGTATACCGATATGCCACTGAGACAAGCCCTTCATAAGCCAGAAAAATCAGGGAGATTGATGTATTGGTCAATAGAGCTCGGTGAATATGATATTGCGTATCAACCCAGATCATCATTAAAAGGGCAGGCTGTAGCAGACTTTATAGCAGAATTTACATATCCTGATACCCCCGAGGAACAAAAGTTGCTCGCTGACCAACCTGTGGATGTTACAGGATCAACAGACATAAGTCCAGATCAATTTCGGTTGGTAAAAGGACTTGTGGATGTAGAAAGATCATCAAATTCAAACCCATACCAACTCCGGTTGGTAAAAGGGCGAGAAGAGATGATCGACGAGGAGCGAAAATACCAGGGGAGGATGAAAGGAAACAACAGATATTTCACCGAGGAACTCTGTCAGATAAGAAATTTGAAGACGAGTTACCTACATGGAGATTATATGTAGATGGGTCATCTTGCACAACAGGTTGTGGGGCAGGGATTGTTTTGAAAACCCCAGACGAGATTGACATGGAATATGCCTTGCGATTCCAATTCAAAGCTTCCAATAATGGGGCTGAGTATGAAGCCTTGATAGCAGGTCTTAATTTAGCAAAGATTATGGAAGCGCAATAAGTGATATTATTCAGTGATTCTCAATTAATTGTGAATCAGATGATGGGAACATATGCAGTTAAAGGAGAATTAATGATCAAGTATCATGCAAAGGCGATGGAGTTATTGGCAGAATTTGATGCCATTTAGTTGATCAGAATACCAAGAATGGAGAATGCACAAGCAGACGCACTGGCCCGATTAGCATCAGCTACTCGTACTGAGCTGCGAAGAACTATACCAATTGAAGTATTAGAACCTCGGAGCATAGATGAAGGCCTGACGATGAATGTTATTACCCTTGATTTAGGACCATCTTGGATGGATCCCATCAGGGCATATATTGAGGAGGGAGAATTGCCGGAGGATAATCTCTCAGCAAAGAAATTGAAGTTTAAAGCTTCTCGGTATGTACTAACTAATGGTGTTTTGTATAGACGAGGAATCATGGCAGGTTTACAAAGATGTGTGCATCCCTCCGAGGTGAAGGAATTGATTGAAGAGATCCATGAAGGGTCTTGTGGCGCCCATGTAGCAGGTCGGACACTTTTGCAAAGGGTGATGACACAAGGATACTACTGGCCAACGATGAGGGCTGATTGTATAGCCTATGCTAAGAGATGTGATAAATGCCAATGTTTTTCCTCCATCCGACGAACTCCACAAGCATTGTTGACACCCATAACTTCCCCTTGGGCTTTTTCCTTGTGGGGAATGGATTTGGTTGGACCACTGCCAACGACCCGAGGAAGATTCAAGTACCTCGTCATCGCAGTGGATTATTTTACTAAATGGGTAGAAGCTGAGCCTCTGATTGATATGACATACGAGAAGGTGTACCAATTCATTTGGAAGAGCATCATTTGCCGATATGGTCTCCCTCATGCCTTCATCACAGACCATGGAACACAATTTGATAACGAGGAGTTTGCCGCCTATTATCATCAGTCAAACATTTTGAAGGTTCATTCAGCACCAGTCCATCTTCAAAGCAATGGGCAGACTGAAGTGGCGAAAATAACATTATTAAATGGTTTGAAGAAGAGGCTAAGTGAGGCTAAAGCTAATTGGATTAATGAGCTACAGTCAGTATTGTGGGCTTACCGAACAACTCCCCGAGCAGCGACTGGAGAATCACCATATATGCTGGCATTTGGAAGTGAGGGTGTAATACCTGCCGATTTGGGTCTTCCAACACACAGAGTGCCAAATTTCAATTCCCCAGTCAGCGACCTGATGAGGAGATTAGATTTGGACATGCTCGAGGAAGTTAGAGAAGAGGCAACCATTAGGAATGCTGCTTATCAACAACGAACAACCCTGTTCTACAACAAGAGGGTGAAAAAATGCGACTTAAAAGAAGGAGATTACGTGCTAAAGAAGGTCATTCAGAAGAACAATAAGTTGGAAGCAAACTGGCATGGACCTTACCGAGTTACTGTAGTTGTCCGACCAGGAACTTACAGAATAGTAACTCTAGAAGGAGAGGAATTTAAGAATGCATGGAATGCTGAACACCTAAGCAAGTATTATCAGTGATGTAAAATGTAAAGCAGTTCCATCAATATGAATAAAACGATGATATTTCACAATCTTCTCTCCTTTTATTGAAAGTTTTTCGGGGAATACTAGTGTGTTTAACACTACGCTGCTCGGTACGCAACGCTGCTCGGCAGTAAAAAGAAGACGATAGTTCAAACCCATGACTAACTCCAGTTGGTAAAAGGGCGAGAAAAAACTACACTCCTTTGGTTAGGAGGCGTACACTAGTGTGACCAACTAAGGTTGGTAAAAGAACTAGTGGACATGATAGTTCAAACCCACGACCGACTCCGGTTGGTAAAAGGACGAGAACAAACTACACTCCTTTGGTTAGGAGGCGTACACTAGCATCACCAACTAAGGTTGGTAAAAGAACTAGTGGACATGATAGTTCAAACCCACGACCAACTCCGGTTGGTAAAAGGGCGAGAACAAACTACACTCCTTTGGTTAGGAGGCGTACACTAGTGTGACCAACTCAGGTTGGTAAAAGAGCTAGTGGACATAATTGTTCAAACCCACGAACAACTCCGATTGGTAAAAGGGCGAGAACAAAATATGATCGACGAAAGGCCAATCTCGGTTGGTCGGGAAACAAGACATGCTCTCAAATGCCAACTTATGTTGGTCGGGAAGTAATTTTATTGCATAAAAGTTCATCGGAGAACAAATATTCCAAATTGAACCAAGTATAGTTGGTCGGGGATAAAAACCCACTAACTGTAGTTGGTCGACGAGGAAAAATCTTTGACCTTGGTTGGTCGGGTACATTTTATGAAAAAGACAAAATTTACCAAGTATAGCTGGTCGGGGATAAAAACCCATTAACTATAATTGGTCGACGAGCTCAACATAACAAACTTGGTTGGTTGTAAGAAATTTTAACATTTTTATACTCATTACTTTATTGTTAAGTGATCGAGCAACATTACTAATACTTGTAAATTTTTTTATTACTATAATATTGTTATGCAAGCACAAATATAAAGTGTTTGACAAGCACAAAACAAGAGCAATGCAAATTTGCAAACAAAAATGAAATTCTTTCATTAAATTCAAAATGAATTACACAAGTTTATTACATTGATATTAAATTGTGTACTAATTATTACATCAGAATTTCCTATTCTACTGGTCTTTTCCCTTTTGCTTTTGAAATAGGCTCCTCGCCAGCAGAAGGATCTTCCAGGCAAAGGGGAGAATTAATGAAATTAATATCTCGGAGCATTCTGACGTTCATTATTGAAGGAGTGTCCAGTAGATGTTCGGGACGAGATACCTCGATCTAAGAATGAAGATTGTAGTCACCGAGGTACTTTGCAATTAAGTTACGAGGAATGGCACGAGCTGGGATCCATTCCATGTCCAATTTATAAGGTGGCACGGGAAAGTCTAGTACCCCAGGATCATGATAGTCCCATAAGTAGTGCCCTTGTTCGAGCTTCAACATGCCCAAGGCATTCAGCCAACCTTGCTTGTAGCCCTCATTATTGGCATTCTGGATACGATCATCTAAATGGAATAAAGCTTCGTTGTATCTTGCCATCCAAAAATCCCTGGGCTGTTTATTAAATTGAAATGTCAACCTTGCAATCTTCTCGTTAAGACTTTGGACGAAAAGTTCATTAGTCTTCAATACTGAGTCCTTTGAAGAAAGCTGTTGTTCTAGTTCTCTAACCTTCTTGGACAGATCAGACAAAGCTTGGTTCTTAGCCATTAATTGGAATGCTTGGTTTTCCAACGTTGATCGAGTACGAGCCTCTTCAACATTACGACTAGGAGCTCTTGATCCTCCCCGAGCAGGCCGAGAACTTGATTCTTCGATAATATTCTGAGTAGCTCTTCCTCGACCACGAGAACCTCTTCCTCATCCCCGAGTAGCAGTAGAAGTACCAGATCTTCTCAAGGTATCCAACTCTTGCCTTAATTTGGCATTCTCAACCTCTAGAAAGGAAAATCCCTCGTCAGTCATTGGGATTACAGCTGTTGAAGAAGATGCTGCAGACTTATATTGTGCCAGCTCTTTCTGCAAATTGTTATTTTCTTGCTCTAGCAGCTCGGCAATCTGTCTACAAGCTTCAACTTCACCCCTTAGGGTTCTCTCCCTGACATCGTACCCAACAAGGATCTTTTTGTGGCCTGTCTCGGCAGAAAGCTGTTGATATCTCTTTTCATACCCCTCGTGCAAAATGGCACTTGATTCTTTGTACTGAGTCTGAAGATCTTCTAAAGTATATTGAAGCTCCTCGATCATGTCATAGTAAGCCACGTTATTGGCCACAACTCGATCAAGTAAGTCCTTCAGGTATTGATAAGCTTCTAGTGCCTGCTCTGAAGCTTAAATACTTTGCCTTGGGAAACGGCGAAATAAATGATTACAAAAAGGAAACTATTACGCTACCGGCGGCTAAAAGGACAAAAAGTACACGAAGATCGAAGCGCTTATAAAAATGCAAAAAGGCGAATTCTGCGAATTTAGAAGGAAATTCAAATACGAAGAAAAGGCTCCTAAAACCCAGGAAGGTCATTTAATATTGCCATATACCGAGAAAGAATGTTCCATACTCCTCAAAGTTCGAAATATGAAACATTGGGGTCTTCTGTTGATACCAAAATTAGTATGCTGATGTGAACGAATAATAAGAAGACACGTGTCAATCTACGTGGCACAATAGCAACGAGGAAGATCATTCCCCCGACCAATATACTCACTCCGAGCAACAGGTGTACTCCGAGGAACACCAGTCTTCCGAGGAACACCAACCCTCCTAGGAACTCTTGTCCTCCGAGGAACTCCAATGCTCCGAGGAACTCTTGGACGACGAGCAACTAAGGCGGTTCGAGCTGCACCTCGACCACAGCATTAATTGCCAGATAATCAACAGTTCAACTATTCATTGAATGCTTATCATCTTGACGCGCACGTTTGAAGAACATTAAATGAATTACCCTTTCATATGTGTATCATTTATTATAACACCCTTTCATGTACAGCCTAAGGGCTATAAATACCTTGTATCACTCTCATTCAAAGGGACCGGAATTTCTTGATAGCACTTGTAATCGAGAATTCCCAAACACTCAGCAATAACATAACAGTGGATGTAGGCCATTCATACAAGGCTGAACCACTTTAAAATCTTTTGTCTCATTTATTTATCTGTGATTGAATAATTAGAGTAATCTAATTTTTTACATCAACAGATGCGTTATTTGATTAATATTCTATTCAATTTATTATGTGTGACACACCATCTAATAAAATATCGGGTGATCAATCCTTTACCAAATTAAAACAGAAATCTCATATGGTTCATCCTCAGCATCACTATCGAAAACGAATTTAATTACTAATAACTTATTAGGCTAGCATCAAAATTTTGTTTAGCTAATCTTTTGAATCAAACCAATAAGTAAAACAATCACAACAACTTATATACAACAACTGAGATGAAATAAAATAACCAAACTCTCGGTACAACATAATACAACCAAATCGAATAGCCGCAAACTAAAATGTGGTAAAAGAATAAATGAATACAGTTGGGCTATTGACCCGAGTGTTTCTATAATGCTTCCTATCTAGATCTCAAGGATATAAGCATCTATAATAAACCTGCTTGCATCCACAGCTGCTGCAGGAAACGACTGACTTGAAAGAATCATCATCCAGGCGTCCTTGTGTCTAGACACCTAAAATACATACATATATAGCAAGAGAGGGAAAATAGAGAAATGGATTAGAGCCCGAGTTTTGAAAATATTTAGCAAGTGCTCAAATGCCATATTTTTAAAATATGAAATCTCTCATATTTAAACTGGTATCACACTCTCATGAGATACACCTCACCCCTCTTCTAAAAGTGCACACCTATTTCATATGTTTTTAACAACCTAGTTAAACTAACCCGCCTAACTAACCTCTTTTACCCATCTTCTGAATTCTCATAACTATCACTTACCCGACGTGATATAATATTAGTGATACCGTAAGCTATCACCTAAGCTTTTAGTTGATATAATCGTCAATGTGATATATATAGTCGTCGTTTCTATGTATAACTATATCATTCATATTCCGTAACTTTCACTAGTTTAAAATACCATTTTCACTTTAACATATAATATATCTTACTTATAGTTCTCACTTGAACGTACGATTCACATATGTATTTCTTCGGATGTAAAACTACAGAAAGAAGAATAACATCTTATTCATTTTACACTTTACACCATTCAAAGTTATATGATATCTCATACTCATATCCAAGAAATATACTATTAACAACAAGTATATTTACAGCCATTTTACAATCATAAGTATAATAACCATCCCACCGAGTTATAACTCAAGGATGCAATCTCAAAGTACCTATCCTTATCTGGGTTTGCTCAAATTAACCACGATACCAAGTCAGACTCTCTGATGATCATGGTGGAAATACTAAATGGTGAAGGCGGTCATATTCCCTCCTGAAAGTAGGATAAAAATTATCACACCCATATGCGGGACGATATGACCTGGAGATATACTCTCCCTGCTCCGCATGTCTAGGGATTCACCCTCATCGCGCAACCTCCCTGGATATCACTAGAGATATAAACATACATAACTATATCGTTCGCATACCAATATATTTGTAAACAAGTCATCTATATATACTGTAACAATAACCGTATATATAATATCACATTCCTCAATATGCTCTCGCTATAATTTCTGAACTCTTATAGCGATAGCCAATAACCCGAATATTCCCCTTCGTAATAGTATATAAGTATTTATACACTTAAAATACTAAACCCATAAGTTTTATCTTACTTAAAATATAACTCGCACCTTAATCACTTTTAAGGATTATAATATCAACCTGAATATACCAATTCGTAATAATTATATAAGTATACTAACTACTTATCTTAATTCCATAGGTATCGCATCACTTATAAGAATAGTCGTCAATAGACGTATCGAATAATCGCTCAATTCTCTTTAGCCCATATCCTAAATTCCATCCTAATCGCATTCTAGGATTTACTCAATTACAATCGGCCCATATTTATTCTAACCGCATAAATATATCTACATACGCTTGCCGACTAATTCTCTCGAATGTCTCTTGTCCTAAACATTCATTAAATATGTACACCGGATCCTACACTAAATTAACCCAAGGTTCCCTCTTTCGATCCAAGGTTTACTCACCATCAATATCATCGTCTAGCAAGCCTAATATTATTTCTAGAACCCCCCATAATAAAATCCGAAATCACAATTTAAATTCACCTAAACATAAAAGAGAAAACCTCAAAATCTTCCAAGATCGAATCGATTCGGGTTGTCCGAATCGATTCGGCTGGTTCGAAACCAAAATCTGCCAAGGGTTTATAACTTCTCCAAAAACCCAAATATCATCCTAATCTCTATTTTTGTTGTTTCTAATCTCAACCAACAACACCACAATCATCCAATCAATGTTTTAAAACTAACACATCAATTAATTTTTGGTATTAAACCATTTCTCTTAGATTTAAACCCTAAAACCATGAAAACCCTAGTTTATCAATTTATCCCCTTTCAATTCCTCTATACACACCACTAGTAGGGGTTCAACACTATAATTCATAAGGAGTTAACAACACATCAATTTGTTAACTCTAAATCAAATTTCCCCACTTTTATTGTAAGGGTTCTAACCCAAAATGTATCTAGTTTACCAACTATAATATGAGGTACACACTCAAATGAATAAAGCAAGTAAATACTTGCCTCGCGGATGAAATCCGAAGACCTCGAGTCGAATCCCACGGAGTTTGGACCAAAATCCCATTTTCTCTCTTCCTTTATTTCTTTCTTCTTTTTTCTTCTTTCTTTCCTCTCTCTCACTCTCTCGTGCCTTATATGAAGGAAAAGAGGTTTATATCCTATTAAACTAAAAAATGACTCATTTACACAGTTGCGAGTCCTTACTAGTCCAAAAGTCCCCGAAACCCAAACGCTACCCCCAGATTCTCAATTCTAACTATCTCGGCCATTTCGAAACCAATCGTGCACTCGAAATCTCCGTCCGAGTTACCTAAAATAAAATTTACTAATCATACCCGACACTTCTCTATACGCGTTTCCTATAACGTAAACTATCTCCCATCACTTTACTCAATTGTGACATGACCCAAAAATATTCCAACTTATTTACTAAGTCACGTAAGAAAATATAACCCATGTAAATATTAATACGACACCAACAAACTAATATTTACTATTCACTTTAACTTCTAAATTTATTAAATTACACTCAAAAATCCTAAAATTTCTGTTCACAGTAATTTCCTCTAATTACCAATGTACGCCACTTCTGTAATTTAAATATCTATAAAAGTATGGGGGTAATTTAAATATCTATAAAAGTACAAGCGATCGACTAAATTTAAGCCCAGGGTCACACTCGATCGAGCCATCGATCGATCGATGGTTTCTAATCGATTGATTGATCGATCAAGCACGTCTTCGGATAGTTTGCTCGTTATGTTGTGCTGTTTCATTTTGAGCCATTTATTTTGACACGTGTTAATGTCTAAGAGACCTCAAACCTAGATCATTTTGGGTTAGGATGAAAAACGTTGCTAATGCCGTTTAATACAAGATTAAACTATATAAGCAACTCCGAGATGTTTGTTGAAGAAACCCTTTTCTTTTGAAAATAAAAATTATAAACAACAAGATGTGTTTACAAAAAAAACTTATGTACGAGGGTAATCAAGACTTTATAATCAGTTTTTAAAACAAGATACTTTCAAAAATTCAGCGCAGTATAGAATGGGATGAGTAGATGAAGATAATAAAAAACACACAGTTTTTAACGTGGTAAAACCTCTCCCAACAGAGGAAACATCCACGGTGACTTCTAAGTCACAAAAGTAAAAAATCCACTAACAACAAATAATAGTTACAAACAATCCAACATACATGCACACAAATCAACCTATTCTAAGTTTAGGAATATACCCCACTTGGTGTCCTTCTAACTTCTCATAGATCTGATTGTTGATGATGTTCTTCCAGTTTGATAACTTCCTTTTCTTTAGCTTCCTTATGTCGACTCAATGATCTTTGATCTTATTCACAACACTTCCAGTGTAGTAGTGTGTTAAGTGTTTGTGAAGTGATTCCTATCAACATGCATGAACTCACACACACTTAGTTTTACAGACAGTCCTAGAAAAATTACATATAAAGACTATATGCTGTGATTTTGTTTTCTTTCTTTCTTACAGAACTAAAAACCTTTTTGACCTTTAATATAACCCAGATTCCACGGATATCTCGCTTCTAAATCGGTCAAGATCTTAATCAATCTCGGTTTTAAAAATATTTTTGAGATTGAAAATCTCCAAGTGTGAATCTAACTAGGTCAAGGTTAAGTTTTGTAAGAATAGAAACCATAAAACATTTTCAAAACTAAATCAGTAAAGATTTTCTTAAATCAAGAAAGAAATATGCAGATCTAGTGAAATGTAACATGCAGAGTGTAGATCTATAGTTTCTATGAAAGAGAAATGTAGATCTTCACACGAATGTTTAAGTTGTAAACAAGATCATAGACAAAGAGGTTACAGCTTCAATATGAACAAACCACTCTCTCTTTCAAACACTCAAGGTTGTGTTTGGGGTGTTATAAAAATGAAGGTTTGAAGTGTTTAGGGTTAGGGTTAGGGTTTGGCTAACACAGTTTCTTTTCTCTCTCTTCTCTCTTTTCTTTTCTCTCTTCTCTCTCACTTCTCTCTTCTCTCTATTTTTTTCTCTCAGAAATGACGAATGCCCAAAAGTCTTAAAAGGCTGAGAAGTGGAGGGTTTATATAGGAGTGAGGGAAGATTCTGGAACGACGAAGGCAATTAAGGGCTGAGATCAAGTCTTTCTAACTTTGACTTGATCCAAGGGTTATGAAATAGCGGTGGTTAAGATGATTGTGATTGGTTCATAGAGATAGCACCAGGATTGATTAAAAACACATGCAGACCATCGATAAGTTTTGATCCAACGATCAGCAATGCACCATCCAACCCTCTCACATAACAAACACAAACAGATACATCAAGCAAGTGACAAGTGTTGGCTTGTGAGTGTCTCACAAACGTGCGTCAAACTTAATTACAGGCAGCACCCTGAAGTCTCTAGCGCATTTACATTCTACCCAAACAAACATTCCAATGAAAACTGAAGTTTTCAAAATAGAAAATTAACCCCACAAATATTATAAACACATTTTAATTAATGAAAACATTATTTTAAAATTGTTTAAAAATGTTTAAAAATTCCCAAAAAATTATTAAAACAACATTTTAAGGGGAATTTAACACACACTCAATTTAAGCAATATATACACATGTATGCACTTCTAATTGTGTGTAGTGTGATTCAATTTATACCTTCTTGGATCATTGAAGAGGATTAGAGAGAATGATTCTGAGGTTCTTTGGATTCTAGGATGGACAACCAATTTTGTCACTATTTCCAAACTAGTTGAACACTTATACAGTATAGACATAAGTAAGTCAAAGGTATAAGGTGCTTCATAGGCTTCATTTGTAGAATAAAAATGTAAGAAAGGGTGTGCTAGGGTTTAAAAAAACCTCTCCTCATTTACAGCCCCCCCTCTCTAAGTTGGAGCTCCCATGGAGATGTGTTATGTTCAAACTTGTTAAGGCTGAAACCACCCACGTACACCAATACCTTTACCTTGAAACCATTATTATAAGGACACAAATCTATTTACATCACCATACTAAACCCTATACATATTTATTGGGTTTAAGAAGAGGGTATTCTTGGAGTTGGGTGAAGGTTTGAGGGGGTGTTCTTGGAGGAAAAAAGATGAATTTCATGGAGAACAAGAAGATTAGCATTGGATCTTCCATAGAGATTGTTTTAAAGGATATTTTTGATAACCCCTTGAATCCACCTCACCACCATTCCACCACCATTTTTGCAAACATTTAGGTAGGAATACTAACCTTAATTTAGGTTTATAAAAGTGTATAATTTCAGCTGATTTATTTACATGTATTAGGCTTAATATATGTAAGATATGTGATAGCTTGCATCCATGGGGTTAACTAGTTGATTTCTATGATTTTTTTATGTAAATGGGTTTCAAAGGGATGTTTTAAAATGGGCTTCAAAACAAGAAAAATTTTAGAATACCCTTTTACACATATTTGGGGTAACATGTGTAGGATAATGGTTATGCTGCATTAATGGGTTTAATAATTGCATCCTTACTGTTTTGAATAAAAAGAAGCATTTGAAAGAAGTTTTAAATGGGTTTTATAAGTGTTGAAAATTTCATAACACTATTAATGGAAATTTATGAAATAAAGCTACAAGTGGGTTTTAATGAACGAAATATGATTTCTATGAAAAGGAATGTTTTAAGCCTGTTCATGTCATTTTGTAAAATGATTATATGTTTTCCTGCATTACATAAGGAGCTTTATATGTAAAGAAATGTTTTCACTTCAAATGCGTATTTTAAAGTGTGTAAACTCATAATAAGAAAATATTAAGGGTTAATGTGTAGATATTGGTAAAATGGGTGTTAAGATGTAATAAAATCCAAAAATAAAGTGTTTTTGTCAAATATGTGGAAAATGAGGCTTTAATATATAAAATGCATGAACTTATATATTAAAGGTGTGTAAAGTGTGAAGTGTGAAAGTTGAGTAAAGTATGCTAATGAACAAGTATTTTAACGGTTAAATGTGTGCAAGCGTTGAATTGGAAGCTAAAACTAGTTTTTGGAAAATAGCACTTGTTAAAGGATTAAATTGAATGTTTGGCAATAAAAAGGTGTAAATTGGTAATTTACTTAAAGTGGAATATTTTTTTGAATTAAAAATGTTGATGAATGTTTTTACACTAGTATGGGTGAAAATAAATTAAATCCTAAAACATGAATGATTTTTGGTATAAAAAAAACGTGGGTGTGAATAAAAGACTTAAAGGAGAGAGTAATTATTTTCTAAGTGTTAAGGGAAAAATGGAAGGTTAAGCCCGGGCTTTTGGCTTTGGTCCATAAAAGTTGATTAATGTGAACATTTGAATAATGTTGAACACATTGAAAAGATAATAGAATATTTGGATGATGCCAGAGAAATAATTAAGCAGCGCATGACGTCTCTAGTGTTAAAAGACCCTAAAGTAACCGCGGTAGCATATGACGACGGAGATCGGTGGTGAGAGGCCATGAAGTCTGTAATTTTTGGATAAATCCCAAAGATAATGATGTGATCGGGAACATGATAAGAAACGGGTTATAAGATGGAAATAATCGAACTTATGTGTATGACAAATGTTTCGATTAATGTATTGTGGGCAAGTAAATTGAGAATAATGACTAATCTCCATAAGAGAAGTGAAATGGTTAAGCATGGTGACTTAATGGGTAATTAAGCTAACTAAGAAGGTTTACTCCCATAATAACACAAGTGTGTGTTGTGTAAGGTTTTCAACGTTAATGAACATTTTCTAACTCGATGTGTGCGTGTGTTGAAAGAAAGTCTTAAGTAATGATTAACAACTCTGGTGCGAGTTAATGAATGTCGAGTAATAAACGTTTTGAAAGTAAACGAAAGTCTTTGCCACAAATTTCTAATTGTTTAACTTTATAATTTAATGGGAAATAATGCTAGCTTCAAGCATAAAATACAAAATGATTATTTTATAAAGACAAGGAGAATGAATGGTGTCAATTAACGTTTTTGTAATAAAACGGTTAAATACATTGGAAAATGTATTTTCAAAGGTATATATATATACTTTTACATGCATGCAGTTATAGCATGTGAGTGTTCTTTCTGTCGTTCGTTTCTATACTCCATTTGTATAAGTTCCCACTAAACTTTCGACTCCCTCCCTCCTTTGTTACGGTAGGTTGTATGTTTTCCCGTATTTTGAGAGCGTTGTACAGGTAAGTAATTACTTTTTATTTACGTTAGTAGCTCTGTGTACTTGGCCTTAGGGGCATTTCCCTTGGGTCACACCATGTAGTTTGATGAAAGTTGGAATCACTTGCTAACAAGAGTAACGTTAGATGATATTAAAAACTGGATTAGAAACATTATTTAGGTTGTTCCATTGCATTTCACAATTAACGTACGAGCTCGATTGGGTTGATCCTTTTTTAACCCTTAAATTTAGGTCGGGGCTTTATAACTTGGTATCATAGTTTTAGGTTCAATGTTCCTTTTGGGTGTGATGTGGTGAGGTCGATAGCGCATCTTCCCAACTTCGATGTTAGTTTGGCCCCGTCACGCTAGTTTAGTGATGGTTTAGTTTTTGTCCTTGACAGTAAGTCAAGAGGTGAGCAAGATAAGTAAGTTAGTTCCAGTGGCATGCCACCAAGATGATAGTTATTAATCACTTCCGCTCTTATGATAAGATATGTTAGTAATTTATGGTTATCCATGCAAGACAATAGTGGTGATGCCATGGTTGTTAGAGTGAGGTGTTCATGTTCTAAACCCTGACAACATAGAGTATTCTGATATGTTAATAGAGTGAGATGACACCCATTGGGTGGGTGACAGAAATAGCGTATAGTCAATGGTAAAGGTTAATAGTTAGGGTGTTGTTATTAAGCACATATAATTGGTTATTAAAAGTTATATAACCCTTTGGTGCGGCGCTTATGGGTAATTGACGCTGATAATGTAATTGGGAAAATTCAATCCTTGGGGTAACATCGTGATTGATGGTTGTCCAGTGAGCATGTGAAGTTGTGTAGGCTAATAGCAGCAACACCGTGATCCTTGTGTGAGATGTATTTAGTGGAAACTTTAATGAGGAAAAATAGCCTTAGTTGTGGAAACACCGAGTAGCGTTCATCGCGACCTATCTATAAGGGTTGTATATTTCGTCTATGGAGGTTAGGTGACTGAGTGCCGTTCATGAGAAATGATTATTTGATGAGAACATGTTGGGTCCTTTGGTTGAGGACTTAGATTTAGTGTATTTTGATTATAATGTGGGTCTAAATAATCTTGATGATTTGAGGTAACATAGTATTGAACCTAGAAAATCTTGGTGAGTAAGAGTTAGGTATTAGCATTGTGATGTTCTAGAATAGGACCCCTAGCAAAGTCACTAGGGTGAACCTCCTCTTTGGCAATACTTGACGTCCGACGTCCCTCCTAAAATCTGGTGGTATTAATTTATAGCTTTAGATATGATAATGATGAGGTATTGAGGAATATGATCCCTTGTTGTGTCAATGGTGTGTGCCTTAGTGATTATAGGCAATACCCGACGTCCCGTATCCTACTAGAAATATATTGTAATGTTAGCTTTTAGATTAGCACATGGTATGATGGTTACATAGTGAAGGAATTTAGTTGTCGTGGTGAAACACTCATTGAAATGATGTGGTCTATTAAATTTAACTACGGGTTGGTGATTTGGATAGGCACACAAGTTTACGTTAATTACTCTTTGGAGATAGTACTAAGGTTCGACAAATGATATGTTAATGTGGGTGATAAAAAGTTCTTAGTGGTAAATTCGAGGTTGTGTAGCATATATCATTATATGACTGGTGATTTCTCGCGATAGATGTGTGAGTTGTCTAGAGAGATGATTGGGTTTGATGTTGTCACTCATGAAGCATTTGGGAATCATCATTTCGTCGAGGTTAATATGGTGATATACATTTCATAGTAGTAAGTTTGAGGTTGTGTAGCATAGATCACAAAAATACTTATGATTTCTTATGATGGAAGTGTAATCTTTTTAGAGAGATGACTAAGTCTCACGTCGTCAACCATAAAACATTTATAAATAATTGTTACATTGAAGTCTACATAATGATGGCAAATCATTGATGATTACACTATGTTTAGCTCATGTTGATGTATGAAATCACTTTGAAGTTATTACCATGACTTTTTTTATAAGCATATGTCACGATATGACATTCGAGGATAATGTCAAAAATAGATTTATAAGTTCTAGATGATGAACCTGGGAGACTTTAGGACACAAATATGTTCATCATAGTTTTAGGGATAACACTTAGAATGGGTCATTAAGATTGATTGTAGCACCTGCATGTTCCACCTGTATAGTTGGGTGTGACGCTTGTGAAGGAAATCATTAGAGCATAAGCATGGATAGTGCTTGAAATTTTGAGATGACATTAGAATAGTTATGATTTGGGATCACATAAGATGTTGCTAAGGGTTGTAGAAGTGATCTGTGAGTTGAGTGCTTGAAACCATGCGAGCATTGTGTTTCGTTTGACGAGAGTGATCTCAAAAATTGAGGATTAACTATCATGTTTTGAAAGTATGGAGGCCTAGGTATTATGGTTCAGTGATTGGCGATAAGCCATGAGAGATGTAACTTCACCTTAATTTGGGATAGTTATGCCTAATAGTGATGAAATAGGTAGTATTGGTTCTAAGGAGGGAAGCCTAGTGTCTCATCTTCTAGAAGGAATTAGTTTTGTATTCCATTCGCTTAGCAAGGATGGATAATTCATAGTTAGGACCCATCATGGTTAATGGATCAAACCAGGGTATGTGGAAATGATAAGACTTTAAAATATATTAATGAGGGTTGTATACTTCAAGGGTACATCGTGGGTTCGTACTTCGTATGGAATGATTTATGTCAAAAATAGATTATTTTCTTTGGGTGTGGCGGTAACCTGATTTGTTTCATTCCTTGTGTCTTATTTGATCCTGATAATGGGAAGTTGCCAACCAGTTATGATTCGGGTGTAGTGCTATATAAGCTCGGTAGTGATGCGAGTTAAGCCAGTTGTAGATGATTCGTCACGGTAAACGAGTGAGCCCTTCTTTATAAGCACCTTTTTTCTACATTATTTTATGTGTACGCGTGATCTCATATTTGTTACATATAGTTTTCAGGTGTTACTTGATTACTTTAGGTTAACATGTCTCGTTAGTTAATTGGTATAGCTAGTTATGACTTGGTCATGGATTTCGAGGTTATGACTTGAGAATATTGTGAGCATTAGAACATGATAAAACATTAGATGTTAGTGTCTCACTTTTCTTGGAATTATGCGGATTGAGGATGTGATATATTATGTATATATTATGTGATGATATATAGGATGACTCTAGGTTAGGTTAAGGATCTCATAGGAGATATAGGTCGGGTAAAACAATGGGTCTGGATGACCGTCTCATGATTGATGATGTGATGGATAGTGATATTAAGGTTTCATCATCCCAGCCTAGACTTGGTCTAAGAATGTTTGAGGAAACGCAGGTTATGAATCCTGACGTAGGAATGAGCCATGATATTGAGTTCAGTAGTGATAGTGCGATATTTGGTGAGTATCGATCCCCTTAAGGTTTTGTTTAGATGGACATGTTAGGCATGCTTGAGAATTAGCAATAAGACCTTAGGGTTTATCGTGATTGGTCTAACAGTAGTGATCGATGGAAATGTAATCTTTGGGTTTTAGACCATAATGTTGAGAATGCCTTAGGATTGGAAGCTGGTTGAAGGTAATTCGATTCTAAGGTCGATGACCAAGAATTTCGAGGTTGAAATTTTCTAAGGAGGTAAGAATGTAAAACATTGAACAGAAAATAGATGACAAATAATAATTTTAATATTTTATTGATAAACATAATTAGAGAAATAAATGCATAAGTAATTGAGCTAGAATTGTACATAAAATGACGTGTTGCGCGAAGTGATTATGAAAGGAAATTTCCAAGCATGGTCTGCATCGATGTGCAATTGTGCCCAATTAGTTTCTATGAATGTATCAATAAAGTACGATGCGAATTAGTCAAGGAATGGATGAACCACAGATGTGAGTAAGTGTAACTTATAATTTAGCTAGTACGCGACTCGCATAAGTTTAATGTTGCGCAATTTTTGTACAATACTCTGTTGGAAAGAAAAATGGTTTGACCACTTTTTAAGGGTACTAAAAATATTGATAAAAAGGCCATGGAGCCATATTAGGAAAAAAGGGGAAATTTTGGAAAATGGTCGATCGATCGACTAAATTTAAGCTCGGGGTCTCACTTGATCGAGCCATCCATCGATCGATGGTTTTTGATCGATTGATTGATCAAGCAGGTATTCAGACAGTTAGCTCATTAAGTTGTGCTGTTCATTTTAGACCATTGATTTTTCCATGTGCCAACCTCTTAGAGACCTCAGACCTAGATCATTTTGGGTTAGACTTCATTTGTAGAATAAAAACGTAAGAAGGGGTGTGCTAAGGTTTAAAAAAACACCTCTCCTCATTTGTAGCCTCCCATTCTCTCTAAGTTGGAGCTCCCATGGAGATATGTTATGTTTAGACTTGTTAAGGATGAAACCACCCACATACACCACTACCTTTACCTTGAAAACACCATTATAAGGCCACAAACCAACTTAAACCACCATACTAAACCCTAGACAAATTTATTGGGTTAAAGAAAAGGGTATTCTTGGATTTGGGTGAAGTTTGAGGGGGGTGTTCTTAGAGGAAGAATATGAATTTTGTGGAGAACAAGAAGAGTAGGAATGGATCTTCCATGGATATTGTTTTTGAGGAACTTTTTATAACCCCTTAAGGCCACCTTTGGAAGTGGGTTGCTCCTACTACACCACCATTCCACCACCATTTTTGGAGACATTTAGGTGGAAATACTAACCTTGATTTAGGTTTAGAAATGTGTATAATTTAAGTTAATTTATTTACATATATTGGGCTTAATATATGTAGGATATGTGATAGCTTGCATCTATGGGGTTAGCTAGTTGATTTCTATGATTTTATGTGTAAATGGGTTTCAAAGGGTTGTTTTAAAATGGGCTTTAAAAGAAGACAAATTTTACACATATTGGGCAACATGTGTAGGATAATGATTATGTTGCAATAATGGGTTTAGTAATTTTTGAATAAAAAGGGCATTTGAAAGAAGGTTTAAATGGGTTTTATAAGTGTTGGAAATTTCATAACAGTATTCATGGACATTTTATGAAATAAAATGTGCTAAAAGTGGGTTTTATTAAAGGGAATGTGATTTCTCTGAAAAGTAATGTTTTAAGCTTGTTCATGTCATTTTGCTAAATGATTATATGTTTTCCTACATTAAATAGAGAGATTTATATGTATAAATTTTTACACTTCAAATGTACATTTTAAAGCCTGTAAACTCATAATAAGAAAATAATATTGGTTAATTTGTATATATTGGTAAATGGGTGTTAAGATGTAAAAAAATCCAAAAATAAAGTGTGTTTATCAAATATGTGAAAAATCAGGGTTTAATATCTAAAATGCATGAACTTATATATTAAAGGTGTGTAAAGTGTAAAATGTGAAAGTTGAGTAAAGTATGATAATGAACAAGTCTTTTAATGGTTAAATATGTCCAAGCATTGAATTGGAAACTAAAACTACTTTTTGGAAAATGGCACTTGTTAAAGGATTAAATTGCAAGTTTGGCAATAAAAAGGGGTAAATTGGTATTTTACTTAAAGTGGAACATTTTTTTGAATTAAAAATGTTGATGAATATTTTCACACTAGTATGGGTGACAATGAATTAAGTCCTAAAACCCGAATGATTTTTGGTAAAAAAACAACAACGTGGGTGTGAATAAAACACTTAAAGGAGAAATTAATTATTTTTCAAGTGTTAATGGAAAAAGGGATGGTTAAGCCCGGGCTCTTTTGGCTTTGGTCCATAAAAGTTGATTAATGTGAACATTGGAATAATGTTGAACACATTGAAAAGATAATAGAATATTCGGATGATGCCAGAGAAATAATTAAGCAGGACATGACGTCCCTAATGGTGAAAGACCCCAAAGTAACTGTAGTAGCATATGACGGCAGCGATCGGTGGTGAGAGGCCACAAAGTCCGTGGTTATTGGCTAAATCACAAAGATAATGATGGGATTGGGAACATTATAAGAAACGTCTTATAAGATGGAAATAAACTAACTTGTGTCAATGATAAATGTTTCGATTAATGTATTATGGACAAGTAAATTGAGAATAATAACTAATGTCCATAAGAAAAGTGAAATGGCTAAGCAAGGTGGGTAAATAAGCTAGCTAATAAGTTTTAAACCTATAATAACACAAGTGTGTGTTGTATAAGATTTTAAACTTTAATAAACATTTTCTAACACAATGCGTGCGTGTGTTGAAAGAAAGTTTTAAGTAATGATTAACAACTCTGGTGTGACTTAAAGAACGCCGAGTAATGAACATTTTGAAAGTAAATGAAAGGTTTTCCTAACAATTACTAATTGTTTAACCTTATAAGTTAATGGGAAAGAATGCCAACTTCAAAAATAAAATTCAAAATAATTCTTTTGTACCGACAAGGGGAACGAATGGTGTCAATTAACATTTTTGTTATAAAATTGTTAAATACGTTCTAACATGTATTTTCAAAGGTATATATATATATATATATGTATGTATTTTCACATGCATATAGTTATAGCGTATGAGTGTTATTTCTACCATACATTTCTATAATGCATTTGTATAAGTTCCCATTAAGCTTTTGGCTCACTCCCTCCTTTTGTTACGGCAGGTTGTATGCCATCTGATGTGGCGGAAACCGAGCATCCGTGTAGATACGCCAATCGTTATTATCGGCTAACAATCACAATATATAAATCAATTTTTAACTACACTCAAATGGAGTATAGAGTCTAGTCCGGGTATCGAAAATCCACAAGGAATGATTGATAAACTTAAATTAATTTATTACTTCTAAAATAAAAGTGTAAAAGATGATGATGTTTTAAAAGGGGAAAAGAGTTAATTACGCTAACTCAAACTAAAAAATTAATAAAATGAGATTAGGATCACATCCTCGCCATGGTATAAACAACACGTATTAAGGATTTTGGTTAAAAAACATTTAACCGAGCATAATCAATTAATTTTAAACATCAGACATGAAGAAAATTAATTTAACAAAGAAAGTTTAAACTTTCAACCAAAAATGGTCACAAATGGATTAATTTCAAAAGATCGCTATAAATACTAACATTGTGTGATAATGAAAGTTAAATGTCCAATATTCCAACTTTAATACACAAGGTTTCAATTAATTACATTTTTACCCAAAACCTAGATTTCAAGGCTTAATACCAATTAATGGTCAAAATGTGACCCCAACCCTTAAGCTCGGTAATAAACATGGAAAAGCAATAAAACAACTAATTAACTAATGGAAACAACTAATTAACCAACAAAAACTAAATAACAAATCAAGAGAGATAATTAACACAACAAGAATTAAATAATGGGATCTTGGATTAATGAAATAGATGATGTAGAGTGTAATTACAAACCCATTTGGGTGAAACCCAAGGAGAGAGAAACAAAACCCAAAATCCCTTCCAAACCCCCTTCTATAACTAAGAACTAAATAAAACAGGATAAAAACTATCTAAATATAAGATGTATTTAAATACAACAAAAAACCTCTTATATAGTAAGTGGTAAAAGAAACAAAGGGAAAATAAATAATTTGTCCCATAAAACTAAGAAAGATATCCTCGGGAAAATGGTCATAACATGATTGTCATATGAGCGATAATAATAAATCTTCCCACGAATATTCTCATGTGCATGACACTTCCGAGGCCGTTGAATCCTAGGTGAGTGAGGGTGAATTGAGTGAGGACGAGGAAGTTGGTGTGAAAGAGTTGCAAGTTACATTCAATGAGTTGTATGCCGAGGCAGTGAAAGTGAAAAAGGTTGAGCAATTGACCCCTCTAAATTGCAAGCTAAGTTGAATGAGTGTGACATAGAACATAATGATGCTTTGATTGAGGATCTTAGGGCACGGGAGAAGAAGCTTAGGGATAAGTTAGAGTATGTTTAACAAGAGAGAGATAGTCTTCGTGGTTTAATGGAGACTTTGAAAAATGAGTTGCTAGAGTTTGAGGAGTCTAGGAGTGTTCTTGAGTCTAGGATTCGTGAGTTCAAAAAAAATTAAAAGGCTCAAGTAAGGTTAAGTTTGACTTGGAATATAGGTCGGAGATGTTGGATATTATGTTTGTCACCGTCCATGTCAAAAGTGATAGGTGTGGTATAGGCTACACCGATAGTGTTCCCATTCCAAAAGCCAATACCAATTGTGTAAGAGAGCCCACTAAGAACGTGAGGAGAGGTTGATATTTTGGTAATCATTCCCACCGTGTTTACACTTGCACACATTGTGTTAGTAAAGGTAACCTTAGACGTTTTTTGCTATGACCTTAGGAATACTCCTAGGAAGTTTAGGAATAAAGTTGTGTCGGTTACCCAAACCCCCACCCGTTATGTCACACCTACTTGGGTTAGGAAATCGGACTTAGAGTCTTTAGGACTAAAACTTCATGGTTCTCATTTGGTTGCATTTGATTCTTCCCATGTAAAATCAAACGGTTGAGTGTGCTACAATGTGTATCAATTTGTATTATATTTTCATTTATTGAGTCTTATTTGAATTTTTTTGAGAAAATAAAAAAATATTTTGCATTTAATTGAGTCAAAATATGTTGAAAAAGCCAAAAAGATTCTCGGTTTGTTTTTGTCTTTGAGTTTACATGTCTGATGTGGCATATTGGTGTGCATGGAGCCCCTTCCTTTCATTATCCATGTGGCTAGGACATTTGGTCATAGTTTTTTATACTTAGAATGATCTTAATCATTATATTATGGGGTTGTTTCGAAGTTGATATGCATTTTGATTCGACTTTGTATATATGCCATCTTTGCACACATGCACGAGTTTATATGGATGCTTGACATCTCTTATATATTTGAGTTTGGTGAGATGTTCTTATCTCAATTTTGTCATTTATGCATAAGTAGACATAATGAGCAGGTGCTCATGTAAGAACTGTTTATCATGAGGATAGTAATTGAAAAAATGACGAGTGTTCACGAGAAAGGGCTGCGAGAGTGTGAAATACACTTGTCGTGAAAGCCACCGTTTAAAAGAGCCCGAAAAAAATTGAAAGGCAATAAAAAGAATCACATGCCGATATTGGACAAATTAGTTTTTCTTCATTCAAATGATTATATGATATAATCGATGTAGTTTGGATGAATAAATTAGACGAGTTTGAACCACAAATCCTAATGTTGAAATATCGTGTCATGACGCTATTGTTTGTTGAATCGTCAAAAGTTCAGATTTGTGTGCATGTTTGACTACTTGGTTCATTAAGCTCACACTTTAATTGTGACATATGGCTAAAATAAAGTTTGATGATTTATCTCTATCAATTAGAGCTCTTTGATCATTTCGATGTGTTGGAATTGTGATTAATTTTTAGACACATTGGTACTATGTTAGCATGTAACTTACTTTGTTATTTGGTTGAGTTTTATGTTTTAGCTACTGAAAAGGCACTGTTTTATAGAAAAAAATTCACTGGGCAAAACTATTTGATTTTCTGGTCATTCTAGGAAAGTTTCATTTTTTCTTTTGAGCGAGAACTTATTTCGTTCTAGCGGCTTATGTGTGTGGTGCGAAGATGTCGGTTTAATGACAAGCCTTCTCATTCGAGTGATATGTAGTTTCGTTTGAGCGACATGTTTGGTTTTATATTTTTTTGTTTCAGTGCCCTGTTGCATATTGTTCATATTTTGGTACTGGGTTGCTTCTAAACTGATTGTTTATATTCATATTCACTTGATCACATCTTTTATTACATAGGGTCGTTTATTCACACCTACTTAGATTGTTGATTCATATTGTGTGATTCAATTGTTTGCTAACTATGGATTTGATACTATTCATCATAACTAGCTGGTTGTCTATGTTTACTTAGATATGCTAGATATTGGTATATCTCATGCTAGGTAGTTTATCTTTTCACCGGATTGCCTATTCCAGACAAAAGGGGGAGAGATGTATGTGATGTAGGGGTAGTTTTTTTTGTGAGTTTCATAATTGTATACAAATTGATATAATGCTTTACTCACTTAACAAATCATTTGGATTTGATTTTACATATTGTTTTATCATTTTTTCCTCCATACTTCACTGGGTATTTGTTTGTCTCACGCGTGTAAGTATGCCTAAAGAGATTGGACATTTAAATTCTACATCACATTCAGACATTCAGAGATAGTTCATGCTTGCCGGTCCACATTATACTAGTCTTGTCGTGTAATTTTTTTTTGGGTTTATGGGAGGGGATTTAGGAGACATACGGCATGCCGATCCGGAATAATCAAAGGGGGAGATTTGTATTGATACAATTTCCAATTGAGTCTTAATGTAGTTTTGACTTATTCCCAGAACAAAACATGTTTGAGTCATAGGTCGATTTTTATTTGTCACGATCCCACACAGACATTGGCGTGTTGAAGTTTAATTGAAGACGTTACGAAAGAGATTTAAGGAATTAATTATGTCGAAGTTTAATTGGTGCAAGTTTATTCGTCTTCAAAGTTTAATTGCATTTCGAGATCACTCAGGTATGAATGTATAATATTAGTGGGACTCGGAATTAATTTTCATAATGATAAGGTTGTTATTTTTGTTAAATAAATATTTTCTAAAATGTTTTAAGTGTTTGTAACTTTATACACTTCAGTAAAAGATGATAAGGTCGAATTAGAGTCGTTTTGGTTGTGGACTCTAATTATGCGCGTCGCTCAAATGACTCTGTCAGTCGTTCGCGTGAGATGCACTGTTCAAACGACATGAAGTCTCGTTCGAACGACAGGCAATGTCCCTGAAATGACCATCCGCCTTAAGTCCCCTATTTAAGGCATGTTAATGTTCTTATTTCAAAGTGCGTGCATAATGAATTTTAGTTTACAAATAGTACATTTTTCTGTAATTGTTTTCTAAGGTTTTACAAATCAAAACACATACTTTGAGTTTTTAAAAAGTACGAGTATCATTGGTATATGTTCTATGATATTATTTGAACCAATAAGAAGGTTTCAATTGAAGAACAATTGCTGGTTTTGCGATGAAGATTCGATGGAGTTCGATTTCAACATCACAGATGTTACAAGACATATCGGTGGATACCGATACATACGTGGACGCGTGTGTTGTGGACATGCATCGTGGAAGAATGTTACTTTCTACGTGGGTACTGTGAGAGGAGTGGTTGAAGATCAGAGGAGCATCAAGTCTCGTGGGTGGATCGAGTCGTTGAGTAAGACTACCGTCTATACCTTTGTAATACCATATTCATAGTGATTGTCTAGCTTGGGCCGTCCGAGGTTTTTTCCGTTTGTGGTTTTCCTCATACATCCGACATTGTGAATATTCTTTACTTTATTTTTCTTGCTTTAATCACTAGATGGATGTTTAGGATTAATCAAGATAAAAATTGGTCAAGTTAGAAATTGTTCACAACTTTGTGGGAATTAAAAATTGGAAAAAGATTTTTCATAAAAATAATTTTTTTTTCTGTCATCCTTTAAACACTTTCCGCATTAGAAATTAAAAGGGATCATCACTTGTTTCTCCCAAAATTATTTTTATAGCAAAATAAATATCACACTCCATAGTAAAATCATTGACTTTGGTCACATTCACTTTCAAATCGTGTTCCAAATCATCAATGGAATCAAGGGATCAACATCTTGTGAAAGTGAACCAACGTGAGAATTCCTAAGCATGAAACAAAAATCTCTAAGGTGTCCTATATTATGACAATGAGTGCACACATAAAGTTCGCGGTGAACCAATTTAGGATGAATTGTAGGAAAAATTCCAGACTTTTGTTGATTAGTGAACAACTTGTAGCAAAGTTTTCACAAATACCCCTTTTTGTGACAAAATGTGCAAATGTAGAGTTGAGAAGGTCTTTTTAAGATTTCTTCACCTTTTTCAAAACAACAACCCTTGAAAACATTTTGGTCATTTCCCTTTTTGTTCAAAACACTTGTAGTAAGAAACAAATTTTTCTTTAAATATTCATTTTTCTCATTCACATTCAAAGAGGTTTGAACCATTCTTATTGGTTCATATGTCAATTTTTTTTACAAAAATTGCGTTAGATTGAGAAGAATAAGTCGTTCCAAATAATATTTTGCCAACTTTCTTTGAACGGTCTTCAAGATCAATTTTGACTTTCTTTGACAAGTCTAATTCATGTTCAAATGAATCAATTTTCTTCTCAAAATCACATTTGTACACTTCACACATTTGAGCGTCATTTTCAAATTTTCAAATGTTAAAACCAACACATTATTCTCTTTTTCATCCAACTCAAACTTTTCACAAAAACATATACTTTAAATTTAAAAGATTAATTTTCCTGTTTCAAAGTATTCATCTCTTTTTTCAAAACACAATTCATGTCTACTAGATCAAGTTTTTCCTTTTCAACACGTTTCACCTTTTGTCTCTTGGCATCTCTTTGAATGAAAAGCTAGCTAGAATCATGAAGTTTCTAAAAAAAAGAAGCTTTTTCATTTTAAAATAACTTGAGCTTAGTAGAAAATTTCTCGTTTTTCTTTTTCAATTAAATTTTTTTTGGCATCAGCGTGTAATATTTCGGACTTAAAAATTCACCATCTTCATCACAACAATAGTCATGATTCACATAAGAATTTAAACTACTGACACAAGAGTTCTTATGAGAAGAAGAGCAATGTTTCTCTTCAATTTTGGAAGTCAAACATTTATATTTATCATTCATCACAAAAGTCCTATCACGTGAAGGTCTAGCAAAACCATAATGAAATTTTCTCATAATACAATCACATTCTAGGATCCATCAAGTAATTACAAATGATGATCAAATATACACAGAAGAAAAACTAGCACAAGGAAAATTCAAATATGGCACAAAAATAACAAAATAAATAAAATATCACACATGGATCTAATTCGGGATGTTCAACCCTAAAAGAGCAATCGTTCTTTAATACCAATTGAAAATACACAAATTTGGTGTACTAGTGTCCGGGGGAGGGGTGAATATAATAGGACATAATCAGAATTCATTGACTATTAAAAAATTTGCTTGTTTTAAAACCTAACCATAACAATTTGATTCCCCAAATTAAATTCAACCTCACATTCACTTAGGAAATTTATCAAACACTAAACCTTCAAATTATTAGATCTAATTTTAAGTTCAAAGAAAGTGTTATAAGATTAATTCAAATATAATTCAAAAGCCTTTGAGTTCGATTGCAACTAAATATGATGATAAATATACACATAGATCCAATTGCATCCAAATTAAATTTAATTCATGATTAGATGAGATCTAGCCAAATTAGTTCAATTCAATTTCAATTATGTGAGATTTACCTATCTTGAGTTCCCATTGACAAGTTCTTGTAATCCTCCAATCTTCTAAACTCCACCCAATCTAGTGACTCTCAACCAAACTCCTCCAAAGCTTCTATATAGGGAAGAATCAACTTCTAATTAGCTCAAACACATTTGCCGAGGAGCATTTCTGAGCGACAACCGAGCGAATGAGGTAATATTTGAATGGTCCTGCTCAGATAGTATCCATACAAGGTGAAACCGTTAGGTACCTAAGGATTCCTTCTTGGAAGAAGATTGATGAGCGATGAGCTTTTATTAGTTAGTAATTCTAGGGGGTTATGGAAGACTCAATAGGGGTCCCTTTCTAGTCGAAGGGGTCTTTGGTATTGACCGAAGGACTCCCCATGACATGGGAGATATTTAAACTCTTAGAGACTTAATCAAAGAATGTGTGCCCAACTGCTATCAAGAGCCCTATTTGTATGGGCATAAATCTCATGTAGTTCAAACACATGCCGCTCCTGAGTTTTAGATATATCAACGTGCATGCAGGAAAATATGAGGAACATTATATCAAGATTGTGTATACAAATACTTATAGATTAATAAATTAACTTGGATATACATTATACTCAGAACCTTTGTGTTCACCTTATTAATTAATAAGTGTCACCCCTTTTTCCGTGGACGTATGCAAGCTTGGCTGAATTATGTACAAACTTTGTTCCCTTTTGTTCTTCATTTTCTTCTCTATTGTCATAAATTATAAATTCATTATTTTGTGAAAAATTTCCACCAACATAATTGGCGCCATATGTGGAAACAACTGTTTCCACAACCATGAACAAGAAGAAAGTTGCATAGGAATTAAAGGCCTTAGAGAGTAGCATAAGGCCCTCCAGGACTAACAACTAAAACTATTAAACTAAATCCCCTAGACATAGCAACCACCAGAGCAACAAGTGAATAAGGAACATCACCTTGAGCAAAGCCAAGAGAACAAAGTACTACCACCACCCTGCCCGGTAGTTTCCTCTACCATTTATGGAGCATCGGTGGTTCGGGGCATCTCACTCCCGCTAGCTGATGAGACCGGTGGGGACACTATGCGAGAATCATAATTTTGTCTAGATGTCATTGCCTGCCGCATTCTATCAAACTTCAAAGTACCTTAGATGGACTCCTTTAACGGTACATCAGACCCAAGGGACCATGTCGATCACTATGGGGTCCATATCAATTTTATGCCCTTCTTATACCCTATACGGTGCAGGGCATTCACCATCACATTAAAAGGATTAGCGAGGACATGGTTTAATTGACTTCCCCCACACTTCATTACTAATTTTTAGGATCTCTACGAGAACGTTTTTGTCATTTGATTGGTAGTAGAGTCGATCAGAAGACCATGGACCACATTTTTAACATCCTAGAAAATGGGGAGGACAGTCTCAATGGTTACATTAATAGATTCAACGAGGAATTTCTCCACATAGACCATCTAGACGAAAATGTGGTCATTTTTACCTTACTAAGGGAACTTTCTAGTGATAACACTATTTTCTCGCTATCCAAGAACCCCCTGTCTAACATGAATGAACTCATAAAGAAGGTAGAGAAACAAATCCACGATGGGGACACCCTCAGTAGTCGACAGTCAAGTTACCTATCCAGGGATAGGGGGAAGTAAAATATGATTAAGAACATAAGAAAAGAAAGTTCTAATAGGATCATGGGAAACAAAGATATGAAGAAGAAGGGGAATACTTAACCCACCAGAGTTGAGGGAGTCCTTAAAATAAACCTGACTCAGATTGAGCAATTCACCCCCTTGAACACCCCATTAGGGAGTGTCCGAAACATCATAGAAGATCCAAAAATACTGAAGTGGTCACATATGACAAGGAACCGACCAATGGATCCCAAATCCAACTTGTACTGCCAATTCTACAGGGACTATGGGCACAACAAAAATGATTGCCTACACCTTAAAAGAGAAATTGAGGTGATAATGAAAATGGGATACCTGATGAACTTGGTCTGGAGGGCCACCCTAGGGAGGATGGTTGGGGAAAGAATAATATAATAGAGTGGAGGAACATGTCCAATGTATGCAAGACGAGAAGGGAAGACAAGCATGATTCGAGCATTTTCAAAGAAGGGAGGGGAATCAGAATGATATTTTCAGAGGGTTTGGTGCCAGAAGGGAGTCAATCTCTTCTAAAAAGGCCTCCTAAAACCAGAAAAGGGAACTACTGGATATACAAGCTTAAAAACCCATAAAAGATTGGGAAAATATAGTTATTATTCCCTATGACTCCAGGGATCTCACTACCACCCATGATGACCCGCTCCTAATAATTGTAGAGATTTTCAAGGGGACAATGTAATGTTTATAATAGACACTAGAAGCTCGGTCGACCTGATCTATTATGACTGCTTTGAGCAAATGAAGATAAAGGCATGCCTAAAACCATGTAAGGTTCAATTTTGGGTTTCTCTAGGGAGCAGGTTTATTTGGAGGGTTCTGTGGAACTAACATTCATAATTGAGAAGGGTGAGGGATTAGTCACCCTACAAGTAGAATTTTGGCAGTCAGGTCCCCCTTAGCATATAACGTACTCATATGGAGGACAAACCCTAGTGTCCTGGATGCCGTACTATTAGTCACGTTCCTAATCATTCGATTTCAAATACCGAACGGGACAGGGACGGTATGAGGAAGCCATTTGGGGGCCAAAAACTGTTATTTTGCATCCTTAAAAAAAGTGAAAGGCCTTCAACATCTATGGATTAGACCCTAGAGAACAGTCACAGTAGGGTCCCTAATAGTAGACTTGGTACCCATACCCCTATACGAAGATTGACCAGGGAGAGTGGTTTTTGAGGGATTATCGTTAGAAGAAGATATGAGAAAAAGATGATCTAATTTTTGAAAAAGCAAAATATAGGAGGGTATCTGCACTGGGGTCTATGAATAACTAGAAAGGGCGAGGCATGACCAATTCCAATGGACTCTGCCTTCAAGGTTTTTCAAGAGCTTCTAGAGCAGTACCTGGTAAAACCTTCTCCTTTTGGTAAAAATAGAACCAAAGTAAGAACTACTCCATGTAAGAAGATGAACTTCACAACAATAATAGTAACTCTTCTCAAGAGGGACTCTTGAGAATGATTGTTGTCAGTGTGGAGTGAAGGAATAAGGAACTTAGCACTTAGAGAGAGAGAGAAGCGAGAGAACACTGGGTGTCTGGGGGGGATGTTGACAGAGTAATGGTATGACTTGACCTTGCCCAGGGGTCCTATTAATACTTGGTCACTAGGGTTGAGTTGGCACCTTTTGGCCGCCAAAATTGATAGAGTTGGTGAGGGACAAAGTCTGTAATGTACCTTTCATCTCCACCTGTGTGCACCCGCCTATCCCATCTAACTAGTGCCACTTGGTGTAAACCAAAGTCAAAAAGCAAATATGTCTGTGCTTGAATATAAATATCATATTTGGTAAATATCTTTTAAAATGATAACTTGTTGTACAAAATTTGTAAACTTGAGGAGGGTCTCAAGGACCACATCCTCGAAAATCTTTTATAAACTCAAGGAGAGGCCTCGGGGACCACCACCTTTAAAATTATTTTATAAACTTGAGGAGAGGTCTCAAGGACCACCTACTTTAAAATAATTTGTAAACTTGAGGGGAGGCCTCAAGGACCACCTCCTCTAAAATAATTTTATAAACTGTTCATTTCTTGTGAGCAACCTCTTAGTTGCTCACTTCAGTTATGACTAAGTGTGAGTGTGCAAGGGCTAGGTGATTTCTAGGGTATATCTATTAGTGTTCTCTTAATCTTAAAGTGATAAGCAATTGAGCTTGATCAACAAACCTTGTTCCTTAGCCACAAATCTAAAACTCTCAAGCAATCCTAACTCGCCTTTTTGAGCCCTGCTTGCTCAGCCAGGCTATATATACAATAAAGTAACATATTGGTACTTTAACATATATTCGAGTAACAAATCTTGGGGAGAAGCTCACTCTAGGCGGACATCCTCACCCATTGGTTATTTTCAGTAATGAATTTGAACTTTCGGGGATGAGGAGCTCCTCATGATGAGATTCCTCATCCAAAATTTGTTCCTGCAATATTTGATCATTTGGAAATGAGGAACCACTCGTGGAAGGCCTCCTCGCCCAATTTCAAAGTTGTGAATTCTGGGCATTTTGGGACAAGGAGCCCTTCCCAGTGGGACTCCTTGTCCAAGTTCAATTGCTGCGAACTATAGGTAAATTGGGATGAGAATCCCTTCCCGGTGGGCCTCCTCACCCAAGTTCAATTTTTGCAAACTTTGGGCAACCTGGGATGAGGAGCCCTTCTTAGTGGGCCTCCTCTCCTAAGTTTAGTTCTGTGGACTTTGGACAAATTGGGATGATGAGCCTTTTCTTGTGTCTCCCCTCACCCAAGTTCCATTTCTGTGGACTTTGGACAAATTGGGATGGGGAGCCTTTCCCGGTGTCCCTCCTCGCCCAAGTTCCAATTCTGTGAACTTTGAGTCTCTTGGGACGAGGAACCCTTCTTGGTGGGCCTCCTCGCCCATATTTAATTTTGTCTTAGCCAAGGCTCTTCTTTGGGGGGTTGCTCATGGTGAGCCCCCCTCGCCATTTGGGCCTGCCCACCCAATTGTGTGGGAAATTAGGTGTGTACCCCTCTACATTAGTCCCCTCGTACAAAAATCTATGTGTTGGGTATATCAAAGGTTTTTATACGTAATGATTCATTATTTATTAGAATATGAATAGTCTAACTCAATCTCATGATGATACTTTTGCATTAATTAGGCCTGTCACTTCAGCCTACTTTTATGGTCTCGAGGTGATACGTGTCATATGGGGAACATACATCTCATCATTGGGGAAATGCTCTGCTCTCTTTTGATTGGTAGTCTGTGTGCGGCTTAATAGGGTATAAAACCCTTTTTTAAACTTTTATTCTTTTTCACCATAGCATTTGAGCTCAAACTGTAATATTTTTAGGGAGAGTGAAGAGATTACAAGAACTTCCATAGCCACCATCTTTTCGTCCCTTTTTTTCACTAAAAATGGCATCTTCAACCTCCCAAAACCTTTCTTCGACCATCTCCACTGACACTAGCGAGGTGCTATGGGTGTGGTACCCATATCAATCACTGTATAGGCCATTTTGGCCACGAGAGCCACCACTATCACCACTGTGGTTTTGGATACCGTTTCTGAGGATTTTGGCGGTTTGATTATTGGGATGCCCACAAAGGGGGTTTCCTCATCTGTTTGGATTCCTGTGAGAAAGGGTTCCTCACCCGCTGGGATGATCACAATGGGGGCCTCCTCATCTATTAGGATGCTCATAACAGGAGCCTACATATCTGTTGGGATGCTCGCCACAGGTACCTCCTCATATGTGGCCTACTCGAAATCCCAAAGGGAATACTTATCCATTCGTCAACAAAAGGACTTTGGCCTTTATCGTCTGGCACCTTACTTTGGAAAAAAAGATACTTTCATGACCTCGCTCGCAAATTTTGTGCAGGAGTTTGTGGCCAAGATAAACAAGAGATCCCATGTAGGTCTTGGAGAGTCTTATAATTTTCCCATTGTCTTACCTGATTCAATACTTAGGTTCCGAGTATACATGGGTGAGTTTACCCATTCCAACATTGAGGTCAAGGCATCTGGGGGTGTGATAGAGGAATGGGGTCTCTAAGTGGATCATGTCTTGTCCACCTCCTAGCACAGAGATATTATTGAGGGGGTAGAACTTATAACCCCCATTAGTAGTCTCAGGGCTTGTTCAATTTCTAAATAGTCCTCTGCTTTTACTTTGATAACTTCTCACTGGAGTAGGGACTCTCATACTTTCATTACTGGTTGGGGAGAATTTACCATCACTTTGGAGGATATCTGTGAGTTGCTTGCTCTTCCCTACTTGGGGAACCATGTTCTTACTGATGGTTTCAAAGACGAGGTTAAGGAGAAAATGGTGGGGGATCTCCACTATGCTTTCGGTGAATGCTTGAAATATGTAGCTATCAATGTGACTAGGACCACCAAACATTCTTTCACTAAGTGGAAGATATACTAGTTCAAGGATTTCGAGCAACTGCCTAAGGGTGAAAGTTCGATCAGGGCCTTGAGGAGTCAAGAGGGCCCAAAAATTAACTCCCCCTCACACTTGGAAGCATTCTTTGTCACTTTTCTGAGCAGGTTGCTTCTTCCTGGGAGGCTAGATGATTCTCGTTGTGAGCTTCTATTCAAGTTTTTCTATTAGGCTAGCTCGAGGGAGGGCAGTCCCCCTCACAACTCTAACCCTGGGGTCTCTATACACTTGGTTAATTAGGGCTCCAATGGATGTTGAGCTCTCTTGTGGCCATTATGACTTTATCAAGTTTCCCAACACTTTCATCACTATGTCCTTCTAATTTGAGAGATTTCCCAACTTTGACCCGGAGGCTAGGGCTACTCGTGATGCAAGATGGCATAAGAAGACTCCTAAAACTCCTCTAGGGTCTTTGATAGACAACACTGATGAGTTTTCATTCAGACCCTACTGCAAAACTATTGGAGGTATTTTTTCTTGGCATTCTTTTTCTTCTTTTGGGGAACTATCTACTACCCTGTTGATGCTGATTTTGTTCCTACATGCCCTCATATTTCTGTGACTGTTATGCTTCTGCCATGCATCCTGCCTTCTCTGACTGTCCTGGGACAAGGTGTGGAGTTCTACCACTCTGAGAGAGTGCGAAGGCAGTTTGGTTATGATCAGGGGGTTCACACTCTGGTTTATCCTTCGATCATATCCCCCTCTGATATATATTAAGGCTTTTTCCAATTCACCTTCGAGGGGGTGGTTCATAGAGTTAGTCACCTAGGCAACCTATTTATACCATCTTGAGATTACTTCCTTTATTTTACTCGCTCGTGGTTTAACCTTTGGCAGAGGCATGTCCTCTTGATTCAAGAATGTATGAAGGATTTTCCTCATGAAACTATTTCCATAAAAATTCCCAACAACGATAGGTACTTGGGTAAGAGGACACAAAAGTCACTATAGCACCAGAGCACTATCTCTAAGGCTCCTCTCGAGCAGCTCACTCCAATCCTTCTCGACGAGTCTACTTACTCTAAACAACCTGAGCCTCAACCTTATAGACCCAGGTTAAAAAGAAAGAAAAGAGCCCCTGCTACTTAAAAGAGGAAGCATTTTGATGTGGATGTTTCTAACTTTATACCAGCTACAACTACCCCTTATCCCACTATTACTACCACTGCTGTTACTGTTGCTCCTCCCCCCTCTAGTAAGAACTAGGGGGAGCAAGAAGAAAAAGACCAGTGTTGGGGTTGCTACTCCCTCTCCTGCACCAGACTAAGGGTCTGACAGTGATGACCTCGGGGTGGAAGAGACCTATAGGACCATGCGATAGCAAGCCTATGAGGCCTTAGGGTTGTCTACTGAGGGGCCTTTTGCTACTTCGATTCCCATAGGTGAAGGTACTACACCTCATTCCCTTTTACTTAGTGAAACTGACTTTCACGGGGTTTCACTTACTGGTTCCCCTTCTCTATCATTTGAAGAGTAACTAGTCGATTATAGAGTCACACCCTCTTCTAATGATGATGACTCTTATTCAAATAAGATGAGTGTCAATGATCCTTATAATGATCAACACCCTGATACTTCTTCTTTGTTACCAGTTTTAGGGGAGTCTTCCAGTGAAGGTGCCATGATATACTCTCCATCCACCGGCAGTCCCACTATCGAACATCTACCATATGGGCAGACTTCTCGCTCTATCACTGTAAGTCTTCTCTCTTATCTTCTTTAGTATTATTTTACTGTCTATTTACGTATACATAATTTAGATATGAATTATCTTTATCTCTATGACATTTTCATGGTGGCTCTATTGTTACGAGTGATCTATCGCTTTCACCTCCTGCCCGAGGGCCTTTTCCTAGGGCCAAGAGTTTTATGTTAATCTCATATTTGGGCCTATTTAGGGAGGTTTGTCATTTAACTTCACTCAATCATTACTCTATTTTCTTTTCTATTTTACTAATTCATTTTCTACCCTTATCTCTTTTTTTAGAGTTATTTATTATATTCTCGATGACAACGAGGACTTCTTCTCTGTCCTCCTCTTTAGCCCATGTAAACATTAGCTCTCCTGAGTCTTTTACCTTTGCATGTCACATTTCGAGGCATATATTTTTAAGTCTTCTTCTTTTGTACACATAGGTGATTATTTCTCTTAGCCGCCTTTCTTCACCTCCCCCTTCTCTCGTGGTGAGAGTTTCTTCCATCAGGCTACTTGAGGTACTTTGAGCCTGTCTCCTTTATTATCTTTCTTTATTATGTTATACTTTCTACATCCATGATTGTATTTTCTTTGTTCATTTTTTATTGCAGGGACCTTCATCATTTGGTCCTTCCTCCACTGGGGGGAATATCATCGCTCACGTGAGGCACTACCCCAGATCTATCACCTTCAGGGAGGATTCCCATCTCCCAGGTCTTTGCGCCCATGGAAAATAAGCCTCACATTCAGCCTTTATTTTCCAGGATAATTTTCACCATTGCATCTAGCGGGCCTATTACACAGGTTAGCTCCACCTCTCATGTATTAATTATTCATGTTAGGATCTATTTCTTTCTTTATATGTGTTTGGTTCTTTGATAATTTTGCAATGATTAGTCCACTGCATCTGTTGTGACCATCCCCCGATCACCTTCCCTCCTTCTTCTTTAGAAGGGCTTCAGGTACACCAATTTTGAATCTTTCATCTTTTGACTCATTTTTCTTTGTCATTGGGATTTCATTATCATACTATATTTCTGCTTTTTTATATGTTAGTTGATCAGTGATACCACTTCATCATTTATTTGTTCGGTTCCCCCTTCAGTAAACCATACTACCGTTAGGGGAGCTCTAGCAACTATTGTCTATGTGGGAGGCATCATTATAGCACCCATCCCAGTAGTTATGCTAACTTGTCTTTACTTATTTTCTCTATGTTTTTCTTCATTACTACAAAAGCTCATAGATTTTCATATATTTCTTCAATTATAAGGTGATGTTAGTGAGACCTCCTCATCTGTAGTGCCCTTGCTAGGGGTCTTAGAGACAGCTTTTGAGGTAGCACCTATGAGTCTCCCTTTATCTTCTTTAGGGGAAGCTGCTTCAGCCAGCCTGGCTGAAGTCCTCTTGTCCGAGGCGCTTATTCCTAGCTCTATAGGACCAGCTTCAGTGGTATGTGCAGTAAATCTATTTTCAAGATTAGTTATATAACTTCATGTTATGTAGTTTTTTCTAACAAATCTGTAGATGTGGTCCCTTTATTTTTGGGACCTATATTTCAACCCTCAGGTGAGTAGTCCACCAGTTTATGTGCCTGAGGAGACTTTGGTCAACCCTCCGGTTAGTACGACTCCTCCTCCCATTGCTGAGGAGTCTTTGGCAGGTGTCTTAGTGGGGATCTCCCAGGTAAATACTTAATCTACCTGGATCTTTGAGCTTATGTTTCCTGTGTAAATACTTGCTGGCACTTTCCTATTTCCTTATTTTCAAGTTAGTGCCACGATTGTTCTTTTGATCATGGAACAACCAGGAGGAGCTACTCCAAGTCAGGTATTATACTGTCATACCTTAATCTTTTCTTTGTTCCTCCTTATTTTCAGGTTAGTGAGGTGGTCGTCCCTAGTTCTGCAGGACCTACTGTGAGTGCTATACTGCACACTCCCTAGGTATTAAGCAGTCATACCTGGGTTATTTCTGTCTGTTAAAGTTAGTAAAAATCTCTCTTCCCTTAGGAAAAGAAAATGTTAACTCTTGCTTATTTTCTGTTAGGCTGGTGCTTAGGGCCATATGGTGTCCCCTCGTTTTGGTGTCAGCATATTGACTCCCCTAGGCTGTGGGGTAAGATCTTCATAATCTCAGTTTCTGTTTGAGCATGGGTATTCCACTGCCTGCTACTTCTCTTTTTTATGACTTATATCTTTTTACTTTTCTTTTCGTGGGATCAGCTGGTGAGGCCGACCAAAGTTATGAAGCCACCGGCGATGCCGATGCTGGTGAGGACTATTCAATTCCTCTTTTGGAGCTTGACTCTTATAACATAGGCTATGATGATATATAGGTAGAGTCTCCTGAAGTTTTCATGTGCGTGTTGTGGCATTCTGAGCTGCCTTCTAGGTTTCGCGCATAGGAGCGAGAGGTGTTGGAGATGCTTCTAGAGAACCATTTTGAGAATTTTACTTCTCAGAGCTTCCTTAACATTGATATCCTTGCAATCCTCAACCTGAAGGCCTCGGACATCCATCTTCATGAGGTATTATCTACCTCTCTTATTGCTATGACTACTTAAAGAATTGCATTGTTCCTCCAAGCTCTTCACAATCTTCAGCGCTTCTATCACTTCCAGATGAATTGGCTTGATGCTTTAATTCGTCATTTTCTTGGTGTCACCTTTAGGAAAATGATGAAGATTCATACTTCAAGGCAAACTAGGGAGCAGTAGCGTCAACCTGAGGCGGCTCAGATTTTGACTCAGTTTCAGTCCCTTCAGGCCAAGCTGGCCTAGCTAGAGGTTGGTGTTGTTGAGGACGAGCCCAGAATGGCTAGATTAGAGGAGCAACTAGTTGAGGAGGTTGGTCCTTCTTACACAGACATGCACTCCCGATATGATTTATTTTTCATGTTGTCTAGTGGGTAGATAGTCTTATTACGTGGATTTCCTTTTGTACACTTTTCATATGTAAAGAACTTTGTCATTATTAATGACAAAGTATTTTGTTGGTTTCTGTCATGTTGTTCATTTGCTTCTATCTGGAGTTTGATATCTTCTTACTATGGTCTACTCTAATTTTTCATGGCGACGTCATCTATTTGAAATGCCTCCTCTAACTGTGGGATACTTGCATATTTTCTGAGAAAATTAACATTTTTAGATATGTCCCCTCTAACCGTGGGGTACTTGTATATTTTCTGAGCAAGTTAACATTTTTAGATCCGTCCCCTCTAACTGTGGGGTACTTGCATATTTTCTGAGCCAGTTAACCTTTTTAAATCTGTCCAATTTAACTGTGGGGTACTTGAATATTTTCTGAGCAAGTTAACATTTTTAGATCTGTCCCCTCCAACTATCATTGCATATTATCTGGGAAAGTTATCATTTTTAGAGATGCCCCATCCAACGGTGGAGTACTTGCATATTATTCGGGCATGTTATCATTTTTAGAGATGCCCTCCTAACTGTGGGGTACTTGCATATTTTCGAAGCAAGTTAACATATATATATTTTAGATCTTTTCCCTCTAACTGTGGGGTATTTTATTATGGTTATCATTTCTTAGGGAATAACTAGCAGATAAAAAGTTATCTCTTTTCCTTCCCTCAAACTTTTAAGAAAACGACTATTTTCTATGGAAACATTTATGTTTTTTTAAAGAAATTAGAGCAGGGGGTGTAAGTCCCCTTTTTTCTACATTTGATGGACTGCTCAAGTATAGCTTTCTTCGAGAATAAAATTTAAAATTTGTTCTCTAGGCAATTTTATTGTAAAAAAAATATCTATTATATATTTTTTTTATGACTTGGAGGATGTCCTCCTACTGGTCTAGTGACAAGATTAAAATCATTTGTCTAACATTTCTAGAGAAACTTTGCTCAATATACTTTTCTCTCGAGATGGATGTACCCCCCCCCCCCCCAAGTGTAGTGTGAAAAGTTCTCTATATCATGGACTCTCTTTTAGTCTAGTAGAGAGTATAAAAAAAATATTTTGATGGGTCTACCTCATGCAGTAGGTAAACAAACAAAATAAGAATCATCATGCAATGCTCAAAAAGAGTTGTTATTCATTTCTTTTCATTTTCTGTACCATTTACAAAGTTTTATTGCTCTATCATTTTTACAAAAAAAGAACTTTTTCGGTTCTAGATAAAATCCCTCAAACTCTTTGACATAATTGATTTTTTAACAAAACTAAGCACAATACCTCTTCAGCCAATTGCAGTTGATGGACTGGAGGCAGTCACTCTCTAGCTCTGAAATTTGATAATAACCTGACTTGCCTACTCCTCTTACCACAAAGGGGCCTTCCGATTTGGGTTTACATTTTGATGCCTATGTTATGCGGAGATGGTGAGTGGATCCCACCTGAAACTCCCTAGGCTTGACCAAATTTTTTTAGGCTCGGACTATTGTTGGGTGTAGACTTTGAAATTCTCTTTCACCTTGTCTCTATGCTGGACCAGTGCCTCCATCTGTACATGTCATGGGTAAGGGATGATCCCGTTGCTTAGAGCAACTCTGGCTGAGGGTACCGCCAACTCCACTGGTAATATGGCTTCGGTCCCATATACAGGTGAGAATAGGGTGAACCTGGTCCATTTTCTCTTTGATGTACGATAATACCATGGACAGATTTTCATTCCATGCCCCCAACATGTCTTCTAGCATCTTCTTCAAGATATTGATCAGGGTCTTATTAATCGCCTCCTCTTGGCCATTACCCTTAGAGTTGGAGATGGTTGAGATGTTGTGTATAATTTTGTATTGGTATGTGAGGACAGACATCTACTTATATACGAACTGATTGCCATTATATGTTAAAATCACTTTGTGTATACCAAACCTTCATATGATATACTCCTTTATAAACTAGGTTACCACTTGGGAAGTCACTCTCCTTAGAGGGATGGCTTCTGCCCATTTGGTTTACAATTCTGTAGTACCAATGATAAAAGCTTTCCCATGAGAAGTTGGGTTGATTTTTCCAACTAGGTCAAATGCCCATGTGCGTAAATGGGAGGAAGCTTTTAAGCTTTGTATGCTGACTGAAGGGGTATGTACCATATTTTCATGTACTTGATAAGCTTTGCATTTCTTCACATAACCAATGGAGTCAGCCTACGTGGTTGGCCAATAGTACCCCGACTTCATTAGCTGATCATACAATTTGGCACCTCCCATGTGGGAAGGCTCATGATATTCCTTCAACACTCTCCATGTATTTTCCTTGGCTACGCACTTCAGTGGCTTCTCATTATATCCTTTCTTGCAGACCTCTCCTTCCACCAAGTAAAAATGGGCTATTCTCTTTCAGAGATACATTTCATCCGCTCTCTCCATGGGCAACTCACCGTCTTTTAGGTACGCTATGTATGGTTGCCTCTAATTTTCAAAGACCTCCACAAAGTTAACTTCTGTTGTCTGGTTAAAATGGGCCTTGCAATTTAAATAACCTTGTTGAAGACGAGCTGCCTTTGTACTCATAGTAGGCCAATAGTAGCCCCCCCTCTACAATCGATAATAAAGGGGAATATCAGTGTCCCTGTAATGGTTTTCATGCATTTCTTCCAATATTTCTTTAGCTTCTTGTTCTCCAACACACCTTACTAAGAACCCTCCAGGTCTCTTGAAGTAAAGTGTTCCCTATGGCATGTGGTAGTTAGTTAGCTCTAACATCTTCACTGTCCCCTCTCTTGTCTCTAGCTACTTCACAACTAGGTACCTCTCATCTTTTGGCTCGTTACTTGGGAATAAATACTTCACTGTAATACCCATTATTCTCCGTCGTAATGTGGTTATTTCTTCTGGATCTTCCATATCTAACTTTTATGCTATTGTAGCTAGGGCATTGTGGTGCTTTTTCATTATTCTTGCATGCCTCTCAACGATTACTTCTAAAAACTATCCCAACAATCTTTGGATGATGTATCTTTAGGGTAACAAGTTAACATATTTGAGGGTGAACTCCCCATTAACTTTTTTCGCTACAAGGTTAGATTCCCCTCTTATACATAGCACCCCGACACCTCTTGTGAGTGCTTCCAACATTACCGAAATGAGGGCCTCATATTTAGCCTCATTATTTGAGCACTTGGAATCTAACTTGAAGGAGAGGGTGATCTTCTCCTTACTATTTAAAAGTATAATGCCCCCACCTCCTATTCCTTGAGCACTAGAGTCATCAAACTCCATCACCCATTTTTCCATTTCTTCCACCATGCATGCTTGGAAATTCTCCCTAAGCAACTCTTCACCGGGGTGCTCAAAATTCCAACTTAGAAAATGGGTTAGTAGATCTGCTGTCGCTTCACTTTTGATGGATTTGGAAACTATGCATTTTAAATCATATTCTGACAAAATAAAAAACCATCTTGTTGCTCATCCTATAAGCAACATCCGTGATAGGAGGTACTTGATAGGGTTACACTTAGTGACTAAATAAAGTGTAAAGGCTAGCAGATAATGTCAAAACTTTTGAGCCATAAAGACTAGGGAAAGATAGTGCCTCTCTACACTAGTGTATCTAGATTATGTACCTCAGATTACTCTTGACAAGTAGTACACTGACTTTTTTACTCCTTCCTTCCCTTGTGCCACCACTACTCCTATGGATCTTTCTATTGAAGTAAGGTAGAGTAGCAATGGTGACCCAACTTCTAGTGGAATCATCGTGGATGGGGAGGCTAAAATTTATTTGATATTTTTAAAGGCCTTATTTTTCTCTTCTCCCCAAGTACACTTGACTTTGTCTTTTAATAGGGGTGTGAATGGGTGGGTTACCTCGGCTAGAGCAGGTATGAACCTTCTTAGGTAGGACACCTCCCAAGAATCTCTTGACATGCATTTGACTCTTTGGAGCTGGCATCATCATGATGGCTTTATTTTTCTCTGCATTTACTTACGCCCCTAGCTATTGACAACAAATCCCAAAAATTTTCCCATAATGACCTCGAAGGCATACTTCAAGGGGTTCATCCGCATCGTGTACCTGCGACACCTCTCACACTCTCCAGAGGTCCTGTATGGGCACCACTAAATGGTCCACATAAAATTCTAGTATATCATGGAATAGATCATGAAAAATTATCATCACGGTCCTTTGGTATGTGGCCCCAACATTCTTTAATTCCAATGGCATGACTATTTAATGGAAGTTTTCTAATGGCCTGTGGAAGGCAGTCTTCTCCGCCTCCAACGGGTCCATCTTAATTTGATTATAGCTGATATACCCATCCATGAAACTATACATCTCATTGCGCGTGGTAGCATTAACTAAGCTGTCTACACTTGGTAGAGGAAACTCGTCCTTGGGACATGCCCGATTCAAGTCGCGAAAATCCACACAAATTCGAATTTGGCTCTTATCCTTCTTTGCCACCAGTACAATACTGGAGAGCCATATAGGATATTGAATAGGCTTGATGAATCCCGCCGCCAACAACTTCTTTACCTCTTCTTTTATCTTTAATCAGCCTTATACGCGCGTGTTAGTTGCCTAATGGGAAGACCATTGGGACGAACATTTAAATTATGAGAGCTCACCTCTGGATCTATCTCTGGCATCTTCGTGTATTTCCAGTCAAACACGTCGGTGAACTCTTTGAGTAGGCCAACAAGATCTTCCTTTTATTTTGGGTTCAGACTCTTGGAGATTAGAATGGGTCTACTTTCACCCCCTTTTACCCCCAGGTTGACCTCTCCTAACTCTTGTAGTTGTTCTCTAGGCCCATCCTGAATGCACTCTGGAGCCTCTTTTAGTTCTTTAATTGTTCAATGATGTTGGATTCATCCGGAACAAAATATTCTCGTTCCAGGTCAGTGCTCTTAGGGATGCCAATTTAACCCGACCCGTAGGAGCTCCTCGCCGCACTGACCCTAATAGGGTGGTTTTTAAAACCCAATCGATTAATTAGGAGTGGGTATGGGTTTTAAAAAAAAATCCGTTTATTAAATGGGGTGGGTTAGGAGTCAAATTAAATAAAACCACCCCGCCCCGCCTTGTTTAACTTATGCCTACATAATTACCCTTTATATGTATGTTAATTAAAATTAAACCATATATATATATATATATATATATATATATATATATATATATATAAATATATATATATATATATATATGTATAATAAAGTATAAAACTTATATATGTCACAAGTTTGGCTCATGATGTCATCAATATGCACTTTTCTTGCAATACCCATTTTACCCTCAAATATTTGGGTTCCCCCTCTTTTAACACGCTCTTAATTGTTTCTTCCTTTTATTTGAAATTAAAAAAATAAGGGTATAATGCTATTAGACATTTTTAGAAATGAACGATTGAGATCATTTTGTTCTCCCCCGTTTACCTTTATTCGCGTGACTTTTGGTTGCCCCAATGTTTTAAGATCTCACTCATCTCTCTTTCGCTTTAATTCGAATTGGCGGACACACAACCCAACATTTAAGATCCCCTCATCTCTGTCTCAATCTACCAAATCTCTAATCCCCTCTTTATCTCTCATACGTTAAAAAATAATGGGTTGCTTTATATACTCTCTCTCCCTATTTTTTCAACACCCATTTTGGTTTTTTTCTTCTTTTGTCATTTTACAAATGAACTTTTCTTCAGTTATGGTGGCGGAGAGCACCACCTTCCCAGTAGACATAACTAGCCTCCGCATTCTGAGTAGCCTCCCAAATCATTCGCAATGAAGTCCCCCTCACCCTCTACAATGCCCTCTCCCCATCCATTATCAGACACCTCTTTTATACACCCGAGCACTCGCGCAACACTTGCCTACCCTCCCATCAAAATCAATCCCTATCGCTCTCTACCAAAGCACTTCTTAGTGGTATTTCTGGGGTTGTCGTTTAGTGCAGGTAGTTGTCACTCAGTTCAGGTCGTATGCTTAGCCAAGGTCTCCAACCTAGGTACTCAGGTTCGTTTGATGCTTTAAGCAAGATTATTTGAACAGAGGGATTTGGAGGACTTTGGAAAGGGCCAAATTGCTGGACTTTCTTCCTTTTAGTGACTTCTCTAAATCATTTTTGCATTTAATTATCTGTATGCCAACTCTACATATTTGTCCTATATACCCCTATTTGCTATATGAAATTGACTTTGATCCACGCTGTCAACCACCGATTCTTTAAATTGCTCAACACACTGAATTCGGTAGGGAAAAAAGTTATACTTGGTTGTGTGTGATTCACTAATTTTAACTTTTGTTGTTGTTATAATTCCTTCTCTCATCAGGTATATACTCTCAGAATATACACTCAGATATCATCAGGTATAAATTCTAACTTTCTTTCATCAGTTTTCGATTTTGTTGTTATAAACTAATTTTAACTTTATTTCAGATCTCTCATCAGGTATATACTCGATCGTTATTGTTGTTATAAACTTGAGGTTTGATCTATTTTTCAGAATACTCACTCTCTTAATGCTTTACTATCAATTCTATCGAGGAAACCGGAGGGGTCTTTGTGTTGTCCCCCATATTTTATTGAAGAGTCGATCAAGCTTTCGTATACTAATAAAAGCTCTTTGTAGAATTAAAAGGATCAATTATGCTTCCTTGTTTAGTGATATCGAAACTGTGCGACCGAAACGATTTATCAGGCGTTGAGGTGATGGGTTTGTTGGATGAAATGAGTTTTTTTGTAACTTTTTATAGTTTTTTTGTAACTTTTTACAGTTTTTTTTCTCCGTTCCTCTCTCTTCGATTTCATTTTTGTAACTTTTTGGGACAACTCCTTGTTTGGTTGTAGAAGTGGGAAGATGTCATACAAAAGTTGTCTCCTCTCTGCTTTCGAGTAATTTTTTGCAGATAAAAGGTTTTCTCTTTCACCTGTGGTGTTTTGAAGTTTGAGGATACATTTTTGGATGTTGCTAACTAACTATTATTAGAAACCGGGAGTGGGGATTCTCCACCACTCATATATAGATGTTGGTGGGTACAAAGATGTGTGTTCTATTTTTGGTGGTGGGTACACGACTTGGTAGGATAACGAACAACTGGTAGGGGGTTTGGTGATGGTTAAAGGTTTTTTTTTATCAAGTGTTTCCTGGTCTGTTGACAAATACTAACTGTGTTGTTAATGAAATTGATAACAAGCACACACCTATTTGGTGGAATGCACTTTTATGATTTGTAGTATATTACAAGGCTCTCTCCCTCTCTCTCTCTCCGATCAAAACATGTTATTGATTTGTAATGAAATGTTTTAATGGGTGAGATTTGGTTTAATGGGGTTTAAATATAGTGTTTTAACTATTTCAAAATATCGGATATTGTTCTACTTGAGATTATTGAAAACTCATTAATGATATTTGTTTGATTTTGGCATTTTCATGTTTTTTTTTATAAAAATCTATTAAACCATCAATTTTTAAATTTAACAAAAACGATAATTATTTGTATGTAAAATAATGGTGTGTGAAAAATGACGACTGATTATTCGTTACACATCTCACTATTTAAATATAAGAGTTCCATGTCTTCCTTTACAACTTTTTAAATACTTTTTTTTACCAATCTCGAGCACTATACAAGTATGCACGGGACGCCATGACTATTGGTTTTTACCTATTTTGAACACAACCAAAGCAAAAGTAGCACAACATAAATCAGTTACGAAAAATTATTAGGTACCTGTATAACCGTTATCGTGTCATTGTGTCCTGTCCAAAATTGTTAGTACCTATGTAATCGTTAAAACAAATAAACAAGAGAAAATTAGTAGGTACATATAGCGTACTTAATAATTTTTTTATTAGAAGTGTTTATTTTAATCAATTAGTAATACTAACCCTCATACACCACTAACATGAGTAAATTTTTTAAAATAAACACGACCCATTCATGCAAGTAAATACCTCTTTAGAAAATTATCAACTACGTTATGAAAATTTTATTTATTGATATATTGATGTTATTTCCATGAATTAAGTTGAATCAATGATTTTGTTTACACAATGTTTATGAAGGAATGTTAGTATTGTTGTTATGGACTATTTGTTTTGTTGTTGGAGTATTTTTTATTTTTCAAACAGGGTGAATTATCTTATAAACAGAGGAAACTTTGTTCAAAATTTTTAAAATTAATTGGTGTTATTTTCACGAATTGAGTTGAATTTATTTATAGGATGTTAATGACAGATTATTAGTATATTGTTGGAGTATTTTCTCTTTCTTAAATAAGGTGGGTAGTTTTATAAAGAAATGAAACTCTCTAAAGATTTTAAATTGTGTAACAGTATATGTATTGGGGAAACGAAATTTTTTCCACTTTGCAATTACGTAATTTGGAAATTTTAGTCGTTTTGCGATTACGTACTTTGGAAATTATCAGCGCGCCTTCAGGCACGGGAATACCCTAGTATGTATATATATATATATATATATATATATATACATGCTAGAAAAAACCCTTTATACATGCTAGAAAAAACACTTTATATGGATTGACAATCGGGGATTATCTCACATATTGAAATATGAACCATTATAGACCTCTAAGACTATAATGTAATAATGTTAATTTTACTATTTTTAAAATTAACTCAACCCGTAGGAGACCTGACCCACCCTGTTTATTAAATGGGACGGATTAGGAGTTAATTTAAATACAAATTGCCCCACCCTTCCCCGTTTATTAAATGGGGCGGGTTAATATTTTGGAAAACCCGACCCAAACTCGCCCCGTTACCATCCCTAAGTGCTCTTATCCCAAAGTACCACCCGCGCAGACCATTAAAAATGGTAAATAACTTTTCCATCAGGTAGAACCAATTTTTTTGCAAGTTCGAGGAGGTTTAACCACCTCATCCACCTTCCTCTTACCTTTTGTATGTGGGGGATCACCCTCCCCCTAAATGATCATGTACAGATTTCCTTGGCTGGGTACTTCCTCCAACCCCTTGCTTCTCTTCTAACTTTCTCTCATAATTGTTTATTTCCTCATCCAGATCTATATAGAATGCATCATCTACCATATGGGCGTCCTCAATGGAAAAAGGGCTTCTGTGTGTCCTTTATTATGATCTCTATTCCTCGGATATTGGCCTTTGCACACTGATGTTAGATGGAGGGCACTATGACATGGGTATGCATCTATACCCTCCCAATGCGCAGATGGTAGTTGGTATTGACATTGATGACATGGAATTTGATGTGGGACGTAAGATTCCCCAACTTGATTCCTACATTCACTTATCCGAGGGATTGTATTCCAGCGCTGTCAAGTCCCAAGATCACTAGTAGCACAGGCACTATCTTTTCTTGATCAATCCCTATCTCGTATAACGTACTGATTAGCATAATGTTAATAGATGCGCCTCCATCCATTAATGCTCTGGGAATGAAACTTCATTGATCATAGATCTGACATATAATAGGTGGTTATGGAAATAAGGCACCTGCCTATCTACCTCAGAAAATACCACTTCAGTAGCATATCTTTTGATCAGCCTACCAATCGGGCCCTACCAATTCAATGAGGGATATCCTCGTTGTTGTACCGCCTCCAAACCTTTTATTTTTATGACCACCTTGGTGTCATACTTCACTCCTATTTGGTCTAAGAACCACTTGAACTTTGGGATCCTCGTTATGGCTTCTCATTCAAAATCTAGATCCACTTTATATGTTTAGGCATTACAAACGTACTCTGCCTTAGATGTTCACCCTCATCTAGATCAAGGATGACATCCACTTTTCCTTTTAGGAGGTTTACCTCCACGATTTATTTACTTTCATCCTCTTCTTGGTGTGGAGTGAAGAACCACTCATCGCGCTTCCTTTCTAGCTCAGTTCTCTTCTTGTTTCTCAGTGATAACCTTTCCAACTCTTCACATATTTTCTCACCACTTTACCCCTCCATCAGATCTTGGGCTGCTTCCACATCATATGCTACTATCATATTGGTAGTGGCATAATGATGTGCTAAAAGTGAATTTTTATTAACATCCACCTTTAAAGTACCACCGATTACTTGCACACCAATGATCCTCCTCAAGTAGTAATAGTCGTTGTGGAGTGTTACACCTGCTGGTGTAACTCATAATACTTATGGTTGTCTTTGTCAGCTGCTATTTGGGTTTCCCCATTCAGGTGCAGGGGACCTGCTACCCCCTCTCGTACTAATGTGTGATAACAATCCATAGCTTCTGCTACGCTGCAAGGTAGCGGTGGTAGGGCATCTTCTCTAAACTTTCTCTTATTACCCGGGCTGATGTTCTTGGATCCGGAGCTTCCCTTATTGCCTTTTGTATTTCCATCCACATAGTTTACTACTTGTCTCCTCGAGACTTAAAACCTTCCAGAAGTCAATGGCACTTGTGTCCTATAACTAGAGGTCCTTGGCTTTATTATCATGGCTATTTCTAGCAGCCCTAGTGAACTCACTAAAGGTTCCATATCTATTCTCATTAACCAGATAAAGCTTGTATTACTCTAAGATCCCCTCGACAGTTTGATGCACCTCAAGAGTTTGCTTCCTCTGAGACTTGATACCCAACGTCTTTTTCCTTCTTCCCATTGCATCAGTGCCAACAGCTCGAAGAACCCTTGAAATCTTTCTCCTCCTTGTCGTTAGCTCCGTGGGATCAACCACGATCATGGAAAAATCAACCGAGGAAGGAACAACGATAGCATGCCATTGATACTCAGCATTTATTCGAGCTATCTCCGCCTGGTCTTCCATCCTTAACCGCTCAGCCACTTCGACAGACATGGGAGGAGGAACGGAGGCTATGGGGAAGGCTGCCACGGGAGTCTGGGACTTAAATTTTGACTTTGACACCCCACTTTTGGCCATTTTTGCCTTCTTGGTAGGTGGTTGAGAAGGCCCCTCGCCCGTAGCAACTTCAGTTAAAGGGGCAGGTTTCTTCGAGGCTGCATCGATTTTGGATTTGGGCCTGGTAAGAGGGATCATGGAACAGAGTGGTGGAAGCTCAGTAGGAGGTGCCTTGGGGGTCTTACTTAGAGGGAATTCAATCCCAAGAACGGAGTTGCCTTTTAACCCCAACTCTAAGGCAAAAAAATGAAGAAACGGGAGGATACACTAGATCTTCCTCAACGAACTCAGCAATTTCAGCCAGTTGTTTTGACCAATATTTTATTGAAAATAGAGGGGTCACGTCCCCTTGCCTTGTGATGATGGGAATGGTGACTCTCCCAGCCATTGTATAACTTATTCCCCACGCAGAGGTTGAAGAAAATAGAGAACACGCCTCGCTAAAGGAGACCTTGGGGTTTGACGATTGAAACACTAGACGAGGAGCCCCCTGGTCAAACCCAAACTGGCCGCTGCATCGGTTGGGATTATAGTGCTCACTAGTATATCCCCATTCAGTGTAGGAAGGCAGATATACTGGGGAGAACAGAAGGACCATAGCCAGCGATGGATCTTTAATATCCACGGTAGGGGCCTGTACCACCCTCGCTTCATGTTAGAAAAATCCACAAGTGTGGAAGAAGATATCCTCCTGGTAGGGCCTCATCACGAAGTTCTCAAGGCGATCAATCACATATATTAACTCCTTTCGTCTTTGTCTCTTATGATAAACAAAAAACCATGGAGGCAGAATTATTTCCCCCGAAGGAGGGCGGTTGGTTTTGGCCGCTACAGCAGGGAAATGAATGTAAAGGGAGTCGATTAGAAGGACGCAATTGGCAAAATTGGCCCAATTATAATGGCCAAGAGATCGTTTCATATTGAGCAAAGTCCTATCTAGACAGGTGTAGAGGGATCCCAAGGCAATTGCATCTAGGGGAAGTTTGATGCCCCGAGCCAAACGAAGGGATATATTGATAAGGTCCCTTCGGGGTTGGTCATTAGGTTTTCCCGTCAAAAGGAAATGGGAGTGAATCATAAGAATATAGGCAGGAAGTTCCAACGATGTACCTTGACTAGGAGCATCTGTTGAAGAACTGCCTCCACCAGAACCCTTGAAGAAATAGTTAATCAGAGGAGAGAAAGTAGCCTTGTTGGACGAACCGATGCAGCTTGGGCATATACGATCCAACTCCAAACCGTCGGCAGCCTCTTGGGAATCTACAGCCTCATCAGTATACGGCTCATGACCTGTTGCATCGAGGCCCAGGAGCTCGCACACGTCTTCCAAAGTTATGGTGAACTTGCCCCACACAGCGATGAACGCATGAGTAGTAACGTTTCATATAGAGACTAGGATAGGAAGGGCAGCATTATTCTTCGAGAGAGTGAGCTCACAAAACCATTTATCCCGTTGCAACCCAAGCTTGGTGAGAATGTCAGCATGGGAACTTTGCATATGGGAGTTCCAGGCAACGAAGTGGGCAGGAGATCCCCCGGGTGCTTCGAAATCAATATGGGACCATGGGAACTCCCCTCGCTCCAATCAAAATTGAAGAGTCCCCTCTAGAGGAAGGAAGCCCCACTCAGAAGAATCTTCATCTTAATCACCCAATAATAAGATGTCAAACAAAGAAGAAAAATGGACAGACTTGCAGGCAACATCAAAATCATTACCTTTTCCAAAAATACGTGATCGACGATAAAACCTTAGTTGTTCCTGGCGGGCAGCATCCAGGGTGATGGCAATAGTAGAGGCAGTGGGTGGAGAACTGGCAGCAGACGCGGTGGGATTTCTTGAGGATGCCATGGAAAATAACGATAAAGTAACAGGAAATCTTCGAGCAAGAAGGGTTCGAAGAACGATAATGGAAGATCACAACCACAAGCGATGGTTTAGAAGATGAGAGGGGAAGAAGGTAAGCAAGAGCTTAACAACAATGGAGTTCTCACAGACTCTCTCTCTAAGGTAAATGGAAGTTTGGAGAAGACGATGACAAAGTAATAGAAAAATGGTTTAAGTGTGTGAGTATATCCGTTTGAAATTTTGGAGTTCGTCGTTTAAGTTTCCCACCACCGCACGTGCAAGGCCGCCTGTAATCATTTTAAATGAACACGTGGCACTTCGGGAAGTGTTTTGCAGTTGAAAAGACAGCGCCACGTCATTAATGAAGTGACACCTGGGGAACACAAACCGTTGCCTTCCTAAGAAAGATTTAGTTTCGGCGCCAAATTTTTTTTTGTCAGACATATCCAACAAACTCCTAACGAAGAAGATGTCCCAACAATTAAAAAGAGCTACGATGTTCCCTCGTCATAAGTTAAAACGTTTTTTAGTTATAACTCAGGTACATCGGGGATAATTTTATTTTTTCCTAGAGACTCTAACACTCTAGTTCTGAATAAAAGAGAAGAGGCCTGAATCTTTTCACACAAAGAAAGGTCCATCGATTTGAGACGTTTCGAGCAGACATTTCTTGTTCCAACAAATCTCTCCACGAGGGGGCAAATGTAGAGGGGGCTTGAAGATAATCTCGACATTAGGAGCAAATCCTTAAATTGGAAATAGTGTTTGAGATTAAGCAACCGAGGCAGGTCAAGCGTGACAGGTCAAGCGTGGCAACTAGGCAAGGCAGCTTGACGCAACAGCTCATATTTTAGCTTGTTGTATTAGTCATATTATATTTTTATTTATGTTCACTGTAAGCTATAACAGTTGTAATGATATAACGATAATAATAAATGAGTTTATGTGAGGTCAAACGGTACTTGCGAGAGACCAGGCTTGGCAGGGCCTGGGAAAGATTTCATGCTCTATCAAATGACCGAACCATGGGAACTTTAGAGGGACTTGGTTTGGAGGATTGAGAAGGGAGTCACCGTTGGGGCTTGTCCTGACCATCTTAGGTACATCTGGTAAAACACCGAAGGACCTTGATCGTGGAACCTCGGGCGGAGTAGCTTGGAGTTCCATCGGACGTTAGGCTGTAAACCAAACAATCCTCTACTTAATGTCACATCTACTATATGTGATGTCACGAGCCAGCTAAACAATGTTAGACATGCACTTGAGTAAACCACCGTGGTATTTGGGGCTGTCAGGAAGTTGGTGAGCCACCTCTGCGATAACAGTCCCCTCCCCTGACACACAGTGCTCTGGAAAAAGGCATGTCTTGGCATTTAATGTTTATGACGTGGAGCCAACTAGTGCATCAGGCATTTAATGTGGTGACATAAAGTATGAGGGATATCTTTCATAGTTTTAATGACTGAGTTTCCTCGGGGATGGTGTGTGGGGTATTTAAGGACCCCAACCACCCCTGAGGTGAAACATGATCTTTTTTGGAAAACTCTGGAGTTATTACTAGAGTTACATATCAGAGAGAGAGAATGATTGCAAACCATAGGGGTTTATCCACTCACCATTGTTATTTATTACGAAGCTTTTAGTACTTTACAGAGATTCTTGAGGGGGTATGGTGTGTTTCTACATTCCTACCAAGGTGTATCTAGGGTGCTTACTTCTCTCTCCATCTACCTAAGCTACTTATAAAGTTCATTACTATCTCCTGAGTTATACACGAGAGATTTGTGAGTTTAAACTGAGTTCATCTTCATTGGGCTTGTGTTTGTATGTCCTATCATTAATCCAAGGTCTTGGGATAATTAACTTATCATTACCATACTCAAAAGGGGTCACGCCTCCATCTATAATCTGAAGTACCCTCTTACATTTGGCGACTCTGCTGGGGAGGCATTCTTCTAAGAAAGGAGTATGGCGCAAGATAACAATAATTGAAGGCTCAACTTTGATGACATTCAACATAGGAAAGATCAAGCAACAAGAGAACTGGAGGCCCTAAAGGACGGGGCTCCTCGAATAGGAGTGCCTCCAGTTCACACAATAATAGGAACCCCAGGGGTAACACAAGCTTCCAAGAGTGCTGGGCTGGGACCTGCTCAGGTGGACCTACTCATGAGTAGGTTTTATGAGTTTTTACAGACCCTCGTAGCTTCAACGGTGCTGGGAGGATTCAAAGATAATCCCTTCGTCACACCAGGAGCAGCCCCAATGGCCCCGCCAGGCGCAGGTACAACGGGAACAATCCCGGTAAGAATACCCTCCATTGTGAATCCGGCAAAGGGAACTTCTGGAGTATCAATGGCACCAGGAGTAACGATGGCTCCAACTATAATGGGCATTTTTCCTATGACCCCTTTGGTCGTTGTCCCATCGCCTATGGATGAAATGAGAAGGGAGATGCAAAAGGAGATGCTGAAGTTCATGAAGGCTTCCTCGCAATCTGTGGGGGAGGTATCCGCAGTCTACGATGACTTTCGAACACCTTACCCTCAGGAATACAACGACGAACCTTATCCAAAGGATTATGTTCCTCCTATCTTTGATAAATACACATGAAAAGGGGGAAATCCGAAGGAGCATATTAAACATTTTATCGAACACTTGTGGGCACATTGCAACAATAAGAAGCTTAGGTTGAAGGAGTTCTCCAAATTCCTAACCGATAAAGCATATACTTGGTACTACCACTTGGCCCCCAATAGTGTTTCTACGTGGGAGGAGATGCATGTGTTGTTCGTCTAAAAGTTATTTCTGGCGGAGGATGAGTTTACTCTGACCCAATTAGGGAGAGCGAAACAACGGCCGGGAGAATACGTGGTGGAATACATTCAAAGGTTCAGGGAAAGATCCCTCGATGTAATAGAAAGGCCAAGGAGTCTAAACTATTACAGATCTGTGCGAAAAGGGCTGCTCCCTAAGTACATATGCCACCTGATCAACGAGACGCGCGAGGAACTTTTTCAACTTTCCTAAAATCCACAAGGAACATCTCACTGGTTGTACGACTAAACCCGGTGGTGGTACCTATGATGTTCAGGCAGTCGATGCAACCTGGGGGAGGAAGGCCTCAGCCTCCACAGGTGGGGTACACCGAAGGAACAGATGGGGGCAAGGCGCCGAAGAAGGATAACAAGAGAAAGTTTAGAAGGGACAGAGAAGACCCTCCACCATTGCCTTGCACGATAGATGAGGCTGTGAGTTGTTATAATGCAATGGTCCAAGGTGGAACGGTTTATGAACTAAAGGGCGTTCCAGCGGAAGAAACCGATGCTGCGATGAGGGCGGATCCCAAATACTGCCAGGTTCATCGAAAGATCCAGCATCTAACAGAGAGCTGCTTCACACTGTGAAGAATCATTGATAAGTACATGAAGGCGGGGACATTGCAAATCCCCCCTCAAAACATTAACAACAACCCACTTCCAGCACACGGGGCTAATATGGTGATGGCCTATGATGAGGAAGCAGAAAGAGAAGGAGGAGGGTTAATGATGAAGCAGAAGGAGCTCGAAGAAGCTTTGGAACATTGCACCACGGGAATGGATAACATAGTTTTAGCCTCCGATGAAGCAAGTGCTAAAGACGTGGAATACGTATACATCGTTGAAGGTGAGGAAACAGACCCGAGCATAGAGTACAGTGCAGTTTCAAAATCCCCAAAGTTCACTTGGTTCTTCGATCAAGTGGGGATGCCGAAGGAGAGCAGAATGGAGATAACTCAGGCGATTTTGGACATTGTAAGGAGGAACGTAGTCCCCTCGCTAAGGTTGAGAGGACCTATGGCTAGGCTGGTGAAGAATTTTCTATCAGAAGTAACCTTCAGTGATGCAGATAGAGCTGTAAGGTTCCCTCATAACAGGCCTCTGTATGTAACCGCTAGCGTCAACGGGGTTAGCTTTGCAAGGACTCTTATGGATGGGGGTTCTTCCATCAATATTATGCCTATCAACTCCTTACACACGACTAATATTCTGAAAGAAAGGTTGGTTCCCATGCCTTTGGTAATTTTGGGGTATGACAACCAATCTTCCAAGTCCATCGGGTATGTGAATGTTGGAATTGTGATAGGAAATCTGAGTTCCCACATCAAGTTCCATGTAATAGAAAGTGCAACTTCCTATCATTTACTAATATGGAGAGTGTGGATGCATAACCAAGGGTTAGTCCCTTAAACCTATCATCAATGTGCCAAGGCAAATATCAAGGGAACAGAAGTGACCATTAGGGATACGAAGAGGCCTTTCACTATCGAAGAAGCACACTTGGTAGATGCGACATTTTATACAGAGCTGGAGGAAGATGTGTGGGTCCTGACAAGGAAAATGGAGGGAGCATGGGTTCCCTCGATTAGAGAGAGAATGGGGCCCTTGAATGAGCAAAATAAAGAGAGTGCAAGTAGCAAAGGGGTGAGGACCGAAGAAGCCCATCAGGTGATCCCTCGACACGAAAATATCTCAAAGCAACTCAAAGACAGGATGAGGCCTAGAACAGACCCGGTGGAGCATGAGGTCCAAAGTCAAAGAGTGTTGAGTCGCTTTTGAGGGGAAATAATCACTGAGGCTTCTAGAAAGAAGAAGGGGAAGGCCGTGGCAACAACTACCAGCAGGTAATGTAAAAAAAATTGTCATTGAAGAGGGAAAAGTGGTGTACCACTTATAATGGTGTGAACGGGCGGTAGAGGAGACTAAGGATGAGGTTGACCCAATATATGAGTGTTTATTGGTGGATCAACAGGGGCAGTGTATGGTGATAGACAACTCCAACATACAGGAGTTCGTAAAAGATGTCGTCGAAGAACCAGACTACATGGCAGATCAATCGAAGCCCCAGGCACAAGAGTTGGAGCAGTTGAACCTTACAAGAGAAGGGGAAGATCCAAGGCCTATATTTATCTCTAAAGATATTGGTAGGGAGAAACGAGAAGCCTTGGTTGAGCTGATTCAGGAATTCATAGACGTCTTCGCATAGAAATACACTGAATTGGAAGGGATGGATGAGGAAGTGAGCTTCCACAAACTGAACGTGATGCCTTCAGCTATCCCGGTGAGGCAGACAACGAGGACTTACAAACCTGAACTAGACTTGAAGATTAAGGAAGAGGTCCAACGCTTGTTGGCAGCAGGATTCATCAAGCTAATACAACATCCTGTTTGGCTATCTAGCATTGTGCCAGTGGGGAAGAAAGACAAAAACAAAATAAGGATCTGTGTGGACTTCAGAGATTTCAATTGGGCTTTCCCTAAGGATGAGTTTACCTTACCCTCCATCGACAGTTTGATAGATGCCACGGATGGTCATGAGATGTATAGCTTCATGGATGGGTACGTGGGGTACAACCAGATTAAGATGGACCCCACAGACGTAGAGAAAATGGAATTCAGAACTCCGTTAGGTAACTTCATGTACAAAGTGATGCCGTTTGGACTCAAGAACGCTGGGGCTACTTACCAGAGGACAATGATGGCCATTTTTATTGACTTATTCCATAAAATTGTTGAGTTCTATGTGGATGACTTGGTCATCAAATCGAAGAAAGAGGAGTCCTATCTGAATGATTTAAGGAAGGTGTTTGTTCGGTGCAGGAGGTATAAATTGAGGATAAACCCGTTAAAATGTGTCTTCGGAGTAACGAGTGGGAAGTTTCTAGGCTTCGTAGTTGATCGACAAGGGGTGCAGATGGACAAGGATAAAACTACGGGCGATCTTGGAGATGCCATGTCTAAGAATGGCGAAGGAGCTGAAGAGTTTTCTCGGTAAAGTCTACTACCTTAGGAGATTTGTGTCTGGATTGGCCGAAATAACACACCCACTGATGCAACTGTTGTGAAAGAACACAAAATTCAGGTGGGAGGAGGTTCACCAGGAGTCTCTTATTGGGATGAAGAAGCTGCTCGTTTCACCATAAATCATGGTTCCTCCCGAGGCAAGAGTACCATTGCAGCTATACCTTATGTCTACCACAAGGTCCGTTAGAGCTCTGCTGGCACAAGAAGTGGACGGGAAAAAATGATCGGTTTACTACCTCAAAAAAATCATACATGGGCCAGAGATTAAATATAGTAGCTTAGAAATGCATTGTTTAGCCTTAGTCTTTGTAGCATAAAAACTTAGACATTATATGTTGTCTTTTACAATTCATATTATAACTAGATGTGATCCTATTAAGTATTTGTTGGAAAGGGCTATATTGATTGGCAGGGCAGCCAGATGGTTCCTCATCCTCTCAGAATATGACTTAAAGTGTGTGGTTCCTCATGCGATCAAGACCCAGGCGTATGCCGATCTATTGGCAATCTTTCCATCATGAACGTTTGAACCTCCTGAAGAAGACATTCTAGGAGATGACTTAAAGGCTAATTATCTGGATACAATGATGAGGAATGAATGATGCAGTTCGATGGACCTTCGGCGGAAAAGAAGGGAGGGGCAGGGGTTATTCTTTTAAGAGGGATGGATGAGATTTGACTTTCCTACAAGCTAGATTTCCCTTGTTCTAATAATGAAGCAGAGTACGAGGCGTTGGTACTGGGGCTTCTGGAGGCTCTTCGAAGGGGAATTTGTTCACTTTGCATTAAGGGTGACTCAAACTTAGTGATTCAGCAGGTAAACGGAGAATATGCATTGAAGCACATGAGCCTGGAGCAGTACATAATAATCATTCAGAGGATTCTCAACCAGTTCAATTAAACTAAGATTATAAGACATCCCAGAACGATGAATCGCCATCCAGACGCCTATGCCACCATCGCCCAAAAAATGGTCATGAGGAACGATAAGACTATCGTCGTGATCCAATGAAGGACAAATCCTTTGGTGGTATAGTTAATACTACCGATGGAGGAGGATGCGGACTGTAGGGGAGAGATTAGGAGGCAACTAGAGTCTGGCGAAGGAGCTATGGGACTAAGAGAGTTGGCCCAATACTTTACGAATCAGGAAAATATTTACTACATAAATGCTAAGGGATGGTTGTCAAGATATATCAGCCCAGAGGAAGAAGAGCGAAGGTTGAAGAAAATGCATGAGGAGCACTGCGAAACAACTGAGATACCCCTATATAGGAGAATTTAAATAGAGGGGTATTTCTGGCCTAGAATGAAGCAAGATGTGATAAAGCTGCAACGAAAGTGCGATAAGTGTCAGCTATTCTTCGAGGCAGCTGAGTGCCATTTCATTGAAACTCAAACGGATTGGAGGCAGCCCTATATAGACTTTATTTAGGATGGAGTTATCCCAACGGAGAAAATGGATGCGATGGTCCTGAGGCAATGGGCCCTAAGGTTCTATGTTTAGGAGGGGCAGCTTTATTGAAGTGGGTACTTCAACAGGCCATTGCATTGCCTCACGAAGGAAGAAGCAGCTGAGGTCCTCAAATAAGCGCACGATCCAACCCACATAGGAGGGGCCAAGTTGTATGATCAGCCGATGACGTTGGGGTATTATTGGCCAATAATGGACAAAAGACTCTGCTGAGTTCGTCCGAAAATGCAAAGCTTATCAACTTCATGGGAATATGATCCATTACCCATTGGTAAACCTACACTCTTTGGCAACCCCCTATCCGTTTCACACTTAGGTGTTCGACCTGGTAGGTGCAGCACATCCATCTTTGAGGGGCAAGATATGGATGCTGGTAGCAACTGAGTGATTTATAAAATGGGCTGAAGCGATACCACTCAGAAGAGTAACAGGTGGGGTGGTGAGCAACTTCATTAGAGAATACATCATTTGCCGTTTTGGGATCTCAAAGGTTATTCTTTCTGATAACGGGACCCCCATCGTCAATTCAGAAGCAATAATGCTCACAAATAAGTACTCTATTATTCATCACACTTCAATGGTGGCGTACCCAAAGGGAAATGGTCAAGCCGAAGCAACTAACAAAACCTTGGTTAAAATTTGGCCAAGATGATGGAGGACTTTCCAGGGTCGTGGGATGATAAGATACCAATTGTATTGTGGGCCTATCGAACAACCAAGTGAAAACCCACAGGATACACTCTGTTCTCTCTTATTTATGGGGATGAGGCAATCCTTCGTGTGGAGTTGGAAGTTCCCTCTGCTCGATATGCCTTGCGAAGTAGCATGCTCCCTCATAATAGACATGTACAGTTGGAAGCGTTGGATGAACACAGAGGTAATGCGATGAAACACTTTCAAATGTATATGAAACAACTCTCCAGGGCATATGACAACTTGGTGAGACCAAGGAAGTTTGTGGAGGGATACCTCATTTTGAAAGCAGCATTGAAGCACATTAGGGGGCTTCCTCTACCAAAGTTTGCAGCCAACTGGGAGGGACCTTTTATTGTAAAGGAAGCTTATGATTCAGGTTATTGTTTAATTTCGAAGATGGAGGAAGATAAGCCATTTAAGATTAATAATAAATGGCTGAAGGCTTATCATGTGTAAACAACCAAGTTTGAACCATTGTTGTAACTAGTTGTTTTGAATATACAAGTTTTAGTTATTACTTGAACACAATGAAAGAATGGTAGAAATGTAGCAATTTATAACATAAAAAAGCAGTCACAATACACGAAAGAATTGGAAAATATACATTCTTTATTCATAAACAATGGAGAATTACAAAATTGGAGCTATCGCCCAAGAATTACATAGATAGAAGCCGATGGAGGATATATATAAAAATCCATTAGCCTAAGAGAAACCATAGATCCGAAGAAGAGAAAAAATCTCCAGGAAGGCCCGCAGAAGCTGCTGTGAAAGATCGTTGGGCATTGATAGAAACCTCCTGCCTCGTTTGCACTTGTGTACATTTGATGAGGATTCTCTCTCGTTTCAACTTGAATAGACGCAAAGCTTCTTCGGCATCCTTTACCTCTTTATCCATTGCTTCTAAAAGGGCTGCTAATGCGGACAATTTGGCCTCCTCAGCCCGTTGGTCCTCCTGATGCTTTCGCAATACTTCCCTCTGGTTGATCAATTACTGGTTCTTTAAAGTTTTTAAATGTGTTATAAGACAGTCAAAACAGAAACCATCATGACCCAACTACCTCAGAAAACCCAGAAATGGGTTAAGGAGGGATCTGGTAACGCTTGCAGTAGGAGTATTGGAAATTTCAGCAACAACGATAGCCATGCCCTAAAGTCTATGAGTCAACATGTGGATATTGGAATGTAGGCAATCACCAGTTGTTCAATCACGAAGCGATGGTTGACAGGCATTTGAGGAGAATGTCGAAGCACCATCAGGTAGAAAGCGTGAGGAGCCAAGTCAGGAAGAGGAAGCTCGCACCCAGATTCTCTCTCTGCTGTAGCACCGGTCGTGGAACCTTGATCATCATGGCCAGAGTTTTCCGAAACAGCAGGTTCCAGATGGGGTGAGCCCATACGCAAAAGAACTGGGGGAGAATTTTCCTGAGCAACCTGAGAAGAGATAGAGGGCATAATAAGTTAAAAAAAAAATCTTAACAAGCGTTTTCATTGTTAAGTAACCATTACAAGGTGGAGTTTATGAAAAATCTTAACAAGCGTTTTTGTTGTTAAGTCATCGTTATAGGTGGAGTTTATAAAAAAAATCTTAACAAGCGTTTTCGTTGTTAAGTCACCGTTATAAGGTGGAGTTTATAAACAAAAATCTTAACAAGTGTTTTCGTTGTTAAGTCACCGTTATAAGGTGGAGTTTATGAAAAATCTTAACAAGCATTTTCGTTGTTAAGTCACCGTTATAGGTGGAGTTTATGAAAAATCTTAACAAGCGTTTTCGTTGTTAAGTCACCGTTATAAGGTGGAGTTTATGGAAAATCTTAACAAGCGTTTTCATTGTTAAGTCACCACTATAAGGTGGAGTTTATGAGAAGTAACAAAAATACCTCATTAATAGCAGGGGCAAGAATGGGAGTCATCATGGAAGCCGCAGGGACAGGAATCGTTGGGGGCGGGCTCATTACCTTATTAGCCACAACGGGGTCCCTAGTCGCAGAAGCCTCAACGATCGACAAAACTCCCTCACCAACATAAGGCACCAAGGCCAGCATAGGAGTTTTATCGGGAGAAGATAATGGACTCCCAAACGAAGCCCCAACACGGAGGAGTACAGAAGAGACACGATGCTGGGTAGAAGCACCAACCTTGGCCCTGTGTGCATAAAGACCACCAAGAGAAGTAGGTGGTACAAGATCGGGAGAAATCTGCAACATGAAGACAAGTGTTAGAAAAGAGGAATAAGTACAGAAAAAGGGAGAGGTATCTCTAGGTGTTACTTACCTCAGTTATGGCACTGAAAAAGGGGAATTGCGGCCAAAGGTCTCGTCAGCATCGTTGGAAGAAGAATGTTAGCTAACAACGAGGATACTTCAACCTGGGGCACCCAAAACCTCAAGGTTCAGCATGATAAATATATAAAGGGGTGAGACTGAAAGGACGTTATACCAAATATATTATAGAGGAAATCATACCTCAGGCTCATTTTCTTCAGCCAGAACAATGGGCAGAAGAAGCTCGGATGGAGGGGATAAACTAGAAGGGATGGGGAGAGTTGTCTCTGATTGCGAAGAGATGCACACAGATTCAACAACATCACCCATAACAACTTCCCTCGCACGTTGGGAGGCTGAACGATGAGAATAAGTCAGCCCCGCCATGGGGTAACGGGGAGGAGTCACATCGGTTCGAGAAGTACCAAAACGTCACCCCACAAAAGGGCTCACGGGAGGACTAGGGGGATTGGGTCTTTCATCTTTAACCCCCTGCACCATAGTTGTCAAGAAAAAAAATAAGCAAATGTAGCTTGCCTTAAGCAAAGAGGAAATGAGTAAAACAAGTATACATACCTCAGATTCAGAAGGAGAACGAGAAAGAATAACCATGGGCGAAGAAGGAGGGGAGGCAGCAACAGAAGGGGCAGGTGAGAGATGCACCTCAAGAGTTTGATGCACCTCAGGATTTTGCTTCCTCTGAGACTTGAAACCCAGCGTCTTTTTCCTTATTCCCATTGCATTAGTGCCAATAGCTCGAAGAACCCTTGAACTCTTTCTCCTCCTTGATTTTGGATCCGTGGGATCAACCACGATCGTGGAAAAAGCAACCGAGGGAGGAACAACGACAGCGTGCAATTAATACTCAGCATTTACCCGAGCTATCTCCGCCTGGGCTTCCTTCCTTAATCGCTCATCCACTTCGGCAGACATGGCAGGAGGAACGGAGGCTATGTGGAAGGCTGCCACGGGAGTCTGGGACTTCTTGGACTTAAATTTTGACTTTGACACCCCACATTTGGCCATTTTTTCCTTCTTGGTAGGTGGTTGAGAAGGCCCCTCGCCGGTAGCAACTTCAGTTAAAGGGGAAGGTTTCTTCGAGGCTGCATCGATTTTGGATTTGGGCGTGGCAACATGAATCATGGAATAGAGTGGTGGAAGCTCAGTAGGACGTGCCTTGGGGGTTGTACTTAGAGGGAATTCAATCCCAAGAATGGAGTTGCCTTTTAACCCCAACTCTAAGGCAAAAAATGAAGAAATGGGAGAATACACTGGATCTTCCTCAACGAACTCAGCAATTTTAGCCAGTTGTTTCGGCCAGTATTTTGTTGCAAATAGAGGGGTCACGTACCCTTGCCTAGTGATGTTGGGAATGGTGACTCGCCCAGCCATTGTAGAACTTATTCCCCATGCAGAGGTTGAAGAAAATAGAGAACACGCCTCGCTAAAGGAGACCTTGGGGTTTGACGATTGATACACTAGACGAGGAGCCCCCTGGTTAAACCCAAACCGGCGGCTGCATTGGTTGGGATTATAGTGCTCACTAGTATATCCCCATTCAGTGTAGGAAGGAAGATATCCTGGGGAGAATAGAAGGACCACAGCCAGTGATGGATCTTCAATATCCACGGTAGGGGCCTGTACCACCCTCGCTTCATGTTGGAAAAATCCACAAGTGTGGAAGAAGATATCCTCCTGGTAGGGCCTCATCACGAATTTCTCAAGGTGATCAATCACAGATGTCAACTCCTTTTGTGTTTGTCTCTTATGATAAACAAAGGACCGTAGAGGCAAAATTATTTCCCCCGAAGGAGGGAGGTTGGTTTTGGCCGCTACAGCAGGGAAATGAAAGTAAAGGAAGCCGATTAGAAGGACGCAGTTGGCAAAATTGGCCAAGTTATAACGGCCAAGCGATCGTTCCATATCGAGCAAAGTCCTATCCAGCCAGGTGTAGAGGGATCCCAAGGCAATTGCAGCCAGGGGAAGTTTGAAGCCCCGGGCCAAACGAAGGGATATATTGATAAGGTCCCTTCGAGGCTGGTCATTGGGTTTTCCCATCAAAAGGAAATGGGAGAGAGTCACAAGAATATAGGCAGGAAGTTCCAACGGTGTACCTTGACAAGGAGAATCTGTTGAAGAACTTCTTCCACCAGAACCCTTGAAATAGTTAATCAGAGGAGAGAAAGTAGCCTTGTTGGACGAACTGATGCAGCTTGGGCATATACGATCCAACTCCAAACGGTCGGCAGCCTCTTGGGAATCTAGAGCCTCATCAGTATAGGGCTCATCACCTATTGCATCGAGGCTCAGGAGCTCGCACACGTCTTCCAAAGTTATGGTGAACTCGCCCCACGCAGTGATGAACGTATGAGTAGTAACGTTCCATCGGGAGACCAGGATAGGAAGGGTAGTATTATTCTTTGAGAGAGTGAACTCACCAAACCATTTAGCCCGTTGCAACCCAAGCTTAGTGAGAATGTCAGCATGGGAACTATGCATATGGGAGTTCTAGGCAACGAAGTGGGCAGGAGATCCCCCGGGTGCTTCGAAATCAATATGGGACCATGGGAAGTCCCCTCGCTCCAGGAAAAATCGAAGAGTCCCCTCTGGAGGAAGGAATCCCCACTCAGAAGAATCTTCGTCTTCATCACCCAACAATAAGACGTCAAACTTAGAAGAAAAATGGATAGTCTTGCAGGCAACAATAAAATCATCACCTTTTCCAAAAATAGGTGATCGACGGTAAAACCTTAGTTGTTCCGGGAGGGCAGCAACGAAGGTGGTGGCAATAGTAGAGGCAGTGGGCGGAGAACTGGTAGCAGACATGGTGGGGTTGCTTGAGGACGCCATGGCAAATAACGATAATGTAACAGGAAATCATCGAGCAAGAAGGGTTTGAAGAACGATAATGGAAGATCACAACCACAGGCGATGGCTTAGAAGATGAGAGGGGAAGAAGGTAAGCAAGAGCTTAACAACAATGGAGTTCTCACAGACTCACTCTCTAAGGCAAATGGAAATTTGAAGAAGACGGTGACAAAGTAATAGAAAAAGGGTTTAAGTGTGTGGGTATAGCCGTTTGAAATTTTGGAGTTCGTCGTTTAAGTTTCCCACCACCGCACGTGCAAGGCCGCCTGTAATCATTTCAAATGAACACGTGGTACTTCGGGAAGTGTTTTGATTGTTTAAAAGACAGCGCTACGTCATTAATAAAGTGACACCTGGAGAACACAAACCGTTGCCTTCCTAAGCAAGATTGAGTTTTGGTGCCAATTTTTTTTTATCAGACATATCTGATAAACTCCTAACGAAGAAGATGTCCCAACAATTCCAAAGAGCTACGATGTTCCCTCGTCATAAGTTAAAACGTTTTTTAGTCATGACTCAGGTACATCGGGGATAATTTTATTTTTTCCTAGAGACTCTGATGCTCTAGTTATGAATAAAAGAGAAGAGGCCTGAATCTTTTCACACAGAGAAAGGTCCATCGGTTTGAGATGTTTCGTGCAGACATTTCTTGTTCCAACAAATCTCGCCACGAGGGGGAAAATGTAGAGGGGTCTTGAAGATAATCTCGAGATTAGGAACAAATCCCTAAATTGGCAATAGTGTTTGAAATTAAGCAACCGAGGCAGCTCAAGCGTGGCAACTAGGCAAGGCAGCTTGATGCAGCAGCTCATATTTTAGCTTGTTGTATTAGTCATATTATATTTTTATTTATGTTGACTGTAAGATATAACGGTTGTAATGACATAACGATAATAATAAATGAGTTTATGTGAGGTCAAACGGTACTTGAGAGAGATCAGGCTTGGCAGGGCCTGGGAGTGCTTTCATGCTCTATCGAATGACATCACCGTGGGAACTTTAGAGGGACTTGGTTTGGAGGATTGAGAAGTGAGGCACTGTTGGGGCTTGTCCTGGCCATCTTAGGTACACCTGGTAAAACATAAAACACCGAAGGACCTTGACCGTGGAACCTCAGGTGGAGCAACTTAGAGTTCCATCGGGCGTTAGGCTGTGAACCAAACAATCCTTTACTTAATGTCACATCTACTGTAGGTGATGTCACTAGCCATCTAAATAATGTCAGACATGCACTTGAGTAAACCACCGTGGTATTTGGCGTTGCCAGGCAGTTAGTGAGCCACCTCTGTGACAACATCCCCCTCCCCTGACACACAGTGGTAAGGCAAAAGGCATCTCTTGTCATTTAATATTTATGGTGTGGAGCCAACTTGTGCATCAGGCATTTAATATGGTGACATAAAGTATGAGGGATATCTTTCATAGTTTTATTGACCGTGTTGCCTCGGGGATGGTGTGGGGGGCTATTTAAGGACCCCAATCACCCCTGAGGAGAGACATGATCTTTTTTGGAAAACTCTGGAGTTATTACTAGAGTTACACATCAGAGAGAGAGAATGATTGCAAACCAGAGGGGTTTAACCACTCACCATTGTTATTTATTACGAATCTTTTAGTACTTGACATAGATTCTTGAGGGGGTATGGTGTGTTTCTACCTGCCTACCAAGGTGTATTTAGGGTGCTTACTTCTCTCTCCCTCTACATAAGTTACTTCTAAAGTTCATTACTATCTCCTAAGTTATACACGAGATATTTATGAGTTTAAACTGAGTTCATCTTCATTGGGCTTGTGTTTGTATGTCCTATTATTAATCCAAGGTCGTGGGCTAATTAACTTATCATTACCATACTCAAAAGGGGTCACGCCTCCATCTATAATCTAAAGTACCCTCTTACATATACATACATATATATATATATATATATTCAGCACACTATCATATACATACTAATACTACACCCCTAGACTCAGCTCTTTGTGCAAGCAAATTCTGCTATCAAGTCCCAATACATCTCGTGCTAAAGAATGACAATTGGCTCGGTATCTCTCTCGAACAATAGATACAAATAACATAAACTTTGGAGGTAAACACAACCCCTAGACAAATGGGTCACGCATATACCTACGTTCCCATTCAACCGTTGAAACAGTTATACACTCAGATAACATGTGTAGAAGGTCCTATGTTCTGGGTACAAGTATAAAAGGCCCCAATGGGATCATCAGGATAAGACCGTCCACGACGCGAAAACCTCCCGCGATATCAAGCTGCGTAGGTATGTCATACAAATAATAAATCATACTATATCTATTCACACAACCAATTAAAATCAGTAATTATACAAACAACCCGCATATGAATTCATACATAGTATAGTTTTCTCTAATACCCACAAGATTATTTAACTTACAATTTCTCTCTCTATCGTAACTTATAAAATATGAATCACAACCCTAAGAATCTTTCATAGTGGTTAACCCAAATCTTCCACTAATAATTTCTATTAATAATCACCGTATATAATTCCTTTTCTCTTGATGTAACTAGGTCACGATGTTTGGAACTTAATTTTACAAAATTTTCCATTTCGAAAATCTCGTTAGAAGTTCCCAAAGTGTTGTTCGAACGAAACATCACACGAACTTGATTTATGAAATCTCATTAGAATTGTCGTTCAAACGAGGACGTTCGAATGAACTTCGAATGAACTTAACTCTGAGTTCTCGTTTGATAACTTGTTAGTAATCTTGTTGGTAATCTCATTCGAACGAGGTCGTTCGAACGACTTCCCCATGTCATTAGAACGAAAATAACCCAGTTAGTCTCCTACCTCCAAAAACTGCATTTTTCCACTATTTTAATTCTCCCAAAACACATGGTTCTTCTCCAAACTTAAAGACAAGGTTCCCAAACATTAAACATACCTATCGGGGTAATTCCTAATGTAAGAACATCATCAAAACATTAACGATTTCTCCCAAGAATAAATTATTTCATAATTAGAAATAAAACCCTAAATTTATATTCTTCCATGTTTATGCACCAACAAGTCTAGATTTATTACACCCTTATAATTCCCTATAACTTTGTTTCGTTTCCCACGTATAAGAATCAAGTCGACATGCCAAATCTTTCCAAGAACACAATTTTATCATCTCCAAATTATTCCAAAACATGGTGTTCATATAAAAATCATCCTAGTATAACATAGATATGTCACATGCTCATAATTTTCAAGTTTAGACACTTGCCTCTATATGTAGGTCTGATCCGTTGAAGATAAAAGGTTTGAATGTTCTTCTCTCCTCCCGATCTACGCAATGATGGTTGTTTTGGTGCAAGAATGGTAGGATTCGGTCTTGGGGTCTCCTATTTGCTTCCTCATATGGCCTCTCTATAGTTTATCACATTCTAACCCTAAATCCCTTTTATTCTCAGATATATTAACTCTCCAATTTTCGTAGGTCTAATAACCCCAGAATTATAAATGACCAAAATACCCCTCGAGGGTGCTGGTTTGGCCTAAAAGTGCCCCAGGACCCAAACTAAACCCCGAGTAGACTTTTCTGACTATCTCGAACCTTCCGAACTCAATGACACACTTGAAATGACCATATGAATAACTTAAAAAGTAATTACTTTTTATCTCATTAAATATTATCCCGACAAGGCTGACGCGCGCATCCCGACTTAATTATCATAACTGTCGTATTTCTCAATTGTGAGAATTTTAAATAAATTCATAATCACATGTTACTTCATTCTCTAAGTAATATTAAATATAATTCACATCAAAAAATATTAATCATTGACTCGCTAATTAATTTCTATTTTTATCCAGGATTAATTCCCATTTAAATTAAATTAATCCCATAATTAAAATCATTAAAAATACGGGGTGTTTCATACTTCCCCCTTATTACGGAATTTCATCCCAAAATTCAAAAATTAAATGATACCTGAAGTAAACAAGTCTAGATATTTATCACGCATCTCATCCTCGCGCTCCTAAGGAGACTCATCAGCATTATCATGCCCCCACTAAATACGCACTAGCGTGACCACCTTCGATCTCAATTTCCTCTCACTATAATCCAAGATAGTGAACGACCTGTCCTCGTAGGAAGCATCTAGCTGTAGATTAATCTTTGCTATTGAAATATGAGTGTAAGCTAACTCATAACCTAGATACCTCCTCAATAAAAAAAATATGGAACACATAATGAATCCTATACAAATGCTCCGGCAACCCAAGTCTATAAGTAAATGGCCCAATCTTCTCAATGATAAGAAATGGAAAACCTACCTTGGCACCAATTCCCCCTTCTTTCAGAATCTTATTATCCCCTTCATAGGAGATACATGTAGCAACACTTGGTCTCCCACGTCAAACTCCCGAAAGAACTGCTTGGCATCGATGAGCTACCCATATGCGACTTCGAATCATTTCAATTCTGGACGAACTAGCCTGAATCAAATTCAATTCGAGTAGATTGTTTTCCTCTACCTCTAGCCAACAAATAGGAGAATGACAAGGTCTACCGTATAACTCCTTTAATGGAGCCATGCCAATAGTAAACTGATAGGAGTTATTGTATGCAAACTCCACTAGTGAAAGATACTGCTCCTAACCTCCTCCAAAATCAAGGATACACATTCGCAGCATATCCTCTAACATGTAATTAGTCCTCTATGTCTTTATATCTATCTGGAGGTGATACGCCATACTCAATCGCAGCTCATTACCCATAACCGCCTCGAAGCTCTCCTAAAATTGGCACACGAAAATTTTCTCCCTTTCGAACACGATATTTAAAGGTACTCCATGCAATCTCACTATCTCGGTAATAAAAATCTGAGCATACTGTGTCGTAGTGTAATCCGTTCGGACTGGAAGAAAGTGGCCTACCTTAGTCAATCGATCCACTATAACCAATATGGAATTGTGAGCCCTATGATAAGTAGGCAACCCTGTGATGAAATCCTTGGAAGTTCTATCCCATTTCCACATAGGAATATCTAGCAGCTGAAGAAGCCCTGGTGGCTTCTGGTGGTCCACCTTTACTAGATGACAGGTGGCACACTTCGATATGAACTTATCAATGTCCCTCGTCATCCCACTCCACTAATATTGTCTCCTCATATCATGGTACAGCTTATCCCCACCGGGATGTACCACAAATTGAGACCCATGCAACTTTATCATCACTACATGTCAAAAATCCTCCCCTCGGGAACAGTGAGTATATCATTGAAGTGCAAGACTCCCTCGAAACTCACTGAGTAAGACTCCGCTCCTCCAACTAAAAGCTGTATAATCCTCCCCTGATAAAATGGGTTTGCTGCCTGAGCCTGTACCACCCTCATCAAAATTTATGGTGTAATGGTCATAACTGGTATAAATGACCTGGAAACTGCATCCTGATGCCCCAACTCCTTCCATTTATCTTTCCAAACCTCGACCACCTCCCCTACTGGCCTATGGCTCAATGCATTAACTACTACATTAGCCTTTCTAAGGTGATACTGGATCTCAAACTAATAGTCTTTCACAAATTCAATCCACCTCCACTGACGTATATTCAACTCCCTCTGAGCGAACAAATACTATAGTGACTTGTGATTTATGAATAGGAAGAATTTATCCCTCAACAAGTAATGTCTCCAAATTCAAAGGGCCAACATGATTACAGCTTACTCCAAGTCGTGGGTGGGGTAATCCTCTCATGAGGCTTAAACTTGCGGGAGGCAAAAGCTATAGCCTGATCCTCCTACTGAAGTACTCCCCCAAGTCCCTATAGGGACACATCAGTGTAAACTGGGTACTCCACTCCTGGCCTGGGTAGAGCGAGAATTGGTGCTGAGGTCAGCTTATTCTTCATCTTATCAAATGCCACCTGACACACATCATTACAAATATACGGCACACCTTTGCGAGTCAAATTAGTCAAGGGACCTGCAATCTTTGAAAACCCTCGGATAAACTTCCTGTAATATCCTGGCAATCCCAAGAAACTGTGTACCTCTGTCGGTGTCATGGGTTGTAACTACTCCCTCACCACTAACATTTTACTCGATCAACTAATATACCCCTCTCCAAAATAATATGACAAAAAAATTGCACCACACATAACTAGAACCCAAAATTTTCTAACTTTGCATATAGCTGATGCTCATGTAGTGTGTGTAATACCCGATGTAAATGCTTGGCATGCACCTCCTCGGTCCTAGAATAAATAAGAATGTCATCAATTAAGATAATAACAAAATGATCTAAGAACTCTCTGAACACCCTGTTCATTAAGTCCATAAATATGATTGGTGCGTTGGTTAGCCCAATGGCATAACCCTGAACTCGTAGGACCGATATCTCATCGAGAAGGAAGTTTTAGACACATCACGCTCCCTGATACGTAGATGGTGGTACCCTGACCTCAAGTATATCTTCAAGAAGTAGGCCCCTCTCAAATGGTCAAATAAGTATCGAGTCGGGGCAACGAATATTTAATTTGTATCGTGACTTTATTTAACTCCCGGTATTCGATACGCAATTTCAAGGAGCCATCTCTCTTGTTCACAAACATCACTGGAGCACCCTAAGAACAGGTACTCCTACAGATAAATCCCTCTCCCAAAAATTTCTCGATTTGATCACATAACTCCCTGATCTCCATAGGAGCCATATGATACGGCGCACGGGTTATCGACCGAGTGCTCGGAGCCAAGTCTATCACAAACTCTATCTCCCTGCTAGGCAGTAAGCTCGGTATCTCCTAGAACACATCGGTGAACTCACATACAATGGGAATGTAATATAAGGGAATCACCACCTCCTTAAAGGTCTCCTCCTCTATATAATACAAGTGGGTTGATGAGCCTCCCTCGGAATGAGGCATCTCCTCCAAAAACAACTCGTGACCCAGTATAACAAACACAATGCTCCTAATATAGTAATCAATAATGGAACTATACGCGACTAGAAAATCCATGTCAATAATGGCATCATACTCCGACATGTCTAACACAAGGATATCGATAGGTAAAATGAGTCTCCTAATCTCTACACTAACACCCCGACAGATAAAGAAAATAAGTGTGCCATTTCCCAATGGCGTGTCTACGAAGGTGATAGTACTACTGGTTATGTCTAATAGCCCCGTGGCTCATGCAAATCTAGTGGCAATAAAAGAGTGTGAAGCCCCCGAGTCAAAAAAAATATGCCCCATAGTCCCCTGGATATAAAAGATACCCACAACTATGAGCGGTGCCTAAAGAACTGCTGCTTGGTGGACATTATATACACGCCCATATTGTAACTGACCCTGCTGAGGTGGAACTTAAAGAATGATAGGTAACATTGGCATCAGAGGTGGCATTGGAAGGACTGTAGGAAATATAGGCCTCTAGGGCTCCTGGTGAGCACCCTGCTACTGCGGGAACTCACTACACCAAAATGGCCAAATTGTCACCTTTCAGCTGGCCACCCATGTCAAGGTCATTGACCGTGACAAAAAACACGCATTTTGTGTCACGGTCATTGACCTTGACACGACCGTGACAAGAACTTGTCACGGTCATTGACCGTGATAATTCATTAAATAATTGTCACGGTCAATGACCTTGACACGACCGTGACAATTTTTGCAGCAAAAACCCTTTCCCCCTTCTTTTTTCCCTCTCGCGCCGTTCCCTCCCTCTCTCTCTCTCTCTCTCTCTCTCTCTCTCTCTCTCTCTCTCTCTCTCTCTCTCTCTCTCTCTCTCTCTCTCGACGTTGCTCTCTCTCTCTCTCTCTACTTTCAGGTTTAATTCTCTCTCTCTCTCTTCCATTTATATATATATATGTTTGTGTGTATATATGTGCGTGTGTGTGGGGGGTGGGGTAGGGTGGGGGGTAGGGGTGGGGCAGGGTGGGGGTAGGGGGTTAAAATGTAAATAAATAAGTAATTTTCTATAAATTTCCAAAAATAATATCCAAAAATGTAAATGTAAATAATATTCAAAAATAATATCCAAAAATGTAAATGTAAATAATATCCAAAAATATAGGATAACAATTTATTTTCATTCAAAATAAATAAGTAATTTTCTACAAATTTCATAAAAAAATGAAGGCCGGCTTAATATGTGATTTAAGTGTGAAATAATCGCTATATACTTATACTAACGGAGAAAAAAAAATCATATATGGCGTTTTTTGTTGACTTTATATGGTGAAATAATCACATGACTTTATATCCATCAAATAAAAGCATGAAAACTAAAAAACATCAATAAGGGTTAAAATGGCATCCGAAGTTGCTAAAAGCGTGAAAAATAAAATATTTTTTAAGATTTGTGGTGAATAACTAAAGTTGAAAAAAGTATTACTTTAGTCATTAAATTACTTTTTGAATTCGGGCGATGCACATAAATTTGTAGTAATTGTCTTATAATAAAGATCAATTAGTCTATGTTGTTGAAAAATTTGATCAAATTGATGAGCCCTTCATATTTTAAAAAATGTTGTTTTTATTCCTATTTAACTTTTCTTTCTATACACCCTTAATTATATTTAAAGTTTAATAAAATAGGAGTTATAGAAAGAAAAGTGGGGTTTAAATAAAAACACCTTTTTTAAAAATTTTAGGTTCTGGTGCATAATCTTACTTTGTCACAATTAATTTATATGCCTCAAAGTTATTTTATCACTCTTAGTTTATATTTGTGATAATACTTTATGAACCATAACTTTAGGTTGATTATTTTAGAACTTAAACTTCAAGATACAAAAAATAATTCTATAGAACAACTTAGATATCTTAACAAAACACATATCTAACATTGAATATGATTTATAAAAAGCACAAAATAATAGTAGAAATTCAATACATGAAATTAACATTGAGATTATTTCAAATAGACAGTCACTACTCTCTGTGTGTGTGTGTGTGTGTATATATATATTTGAATTAACCCATGAATTTGTATTTTTGTATTTGAATTAACCGATGAATTTATTTTTGTATTTGAATTAACCCATGAATTTATTTTTGTATTTGAATTAACCCATTATATGAAACATACTTGAAATTAAATATAGTGCGCATAGATACTAGCCTTCTAGTTCTTATGCGTACGCATTCAATAGCCCTTAGACCCGTTCGAGAGTCATTACCCCTGTAATGAGATCTCTCGAATTGTCCCGTTTGGACAGTTTGAGATTTTATAATTTCTGTATAATATTCTTATTGGCTTAAAGTTGTTACTTTTGGAGGAAGTTCTGCAGTCGTATCTTAATGTTCTCTGGGTACATACTAGATTGACAAGTGTGACTATTATTTCAATTGACCAATTGAAATAACACTCACACCTGCCAATCTACGTCGTGTACTTGGAGAACTAAGGGGATATGCTGTCGAATTTTTTTCAAATCGTAACAATTTGCATGAGCTGTTAAGTATCTTACAGAAAAATGCAGTCTTGAATGGGATAAGACCACTTACCCTTTAATAGGATAATTAAATGATGGGATAGTTAAATAAAACATACTATAAATCTAAGTGTTGTTTACCTTTAATAGGTGTTTAGTTGTTGTAGCTGTGATGGGATATCCGAAATACAAAGAGTGGATGGGTGAGACTAATAGAATGGGGGATGTGTTTCGCAGAGGTGCTAACGAATTTGTGAAATATGCAAAGAGATGTCGTAATGAAGAAGAGTTTCCGTGTCCGTGTGCTAGGTGTAAGAATGGTAAGGCGTTTGAGTGGAAAATAGTTGAACTACATTTGTAAAGATCGGGTATGCAAGATAGTTATCGATTTTGGAGTTTTCACGGTGAATTGAAATTTCCTTTTGTCCCCGACCAACCTTCACAACAACCTTCAACAAGTAGAATAGATGTAGAAGGGGACGACGTAGATCATAATATGTTATAGGATTTAGTTGATGATGCGTACGGAGTTTATGAAGCTGAGGAGAATGAGGTTACTGATGATGTAGAAGATTCAAGTGCTCGTGAAGATAACACGATAAAACTTGACGATGACTACCAAAGTTTACTGATGAGTTTATGAAGCTGTGAACGAAGCGATTTGTGTATTGGAGAAGTACTTTCCCCCAGCATTCTTTGACATAAGTGTTCACTTGTTGGTACACCTATGCGACGAGGCACTTCTTTGTGGTCCAGTTAGATATCGGTGGATGTATCCGTTTGAAAGATTGATGAAAGTTTTTAAAGATTACGTGAAGATACGCGATATATTGCAGGATCAATTGCAGAGGAATACATCACCGTGGAGTCATCAATTGCAGAGGAATACATCACCGCAGAGGAATACATCACCGTGGTGATGCGACATCAAGGCTTGCTCGTCTAGCCACTGGACCCTTATTCGTGGCACAAGAGTACAAAAAGTATCGATTGAACGGTTACATTTTCGGCGCTAAATTGTACGAGGAAAGTACAAATGTACAGAACTCAGCAATTTCATACAAGGCTCTTACTTTCTTTCCAGCGAGCGCAAAAGATAAAAACCTCGTTGAAGCTGAAATGACTTACTATGGTGTAATCCAAAATATATTTGAATTGGATTATATAAGCTTCAAAGAGGTTGTATCTTACTGTGAATGGGTAAGATTTGAGGATAAAAATGCTTGTAAAGTTGATATTGTCACCAATTTGATCATGGTTGACTTGTCCAAGTTGAAGAGCAACGACCACGTGAGCGATGAGCCGTTTGTTTGTGCGTTTCAAAAGGTTAAGGAAGTGTTTTACTCGGAGTATATCAACAACGAGCCGTGGTCAATTGTCCAACACGCGCCAAGGCGTCTAAAAGTGTGGATGACTTGGCTGCTCCTACCGAATATCAATCCATTTTTGATGATAACCCGAATTTGAAACAATTTTTCAATTTGTAATAAATATTTCAATTTGTACCGAAACATCCATTTTTATTACTTTTAATTGATCTGCACTTTATCATTTTCACTCTTGTGTAGTGTGCGTGTGTGGAGAGGAGATTAATACATAAATATTCCAACTACATCTAAGTTTTGTTTATACTAATCCATAAATATACGCGTCTTACCTTTAATAGGTGATTAGTACATAGTTATTTGGGGTGTCCTATTTGTGGAGAGGAGAGTGAATCTCTTCGTCTATCCGAACACTAAAAAATGCCATAATCCTATGGAGCGATGCTCTGCAAATTCCTCCCAACCGTTATGTAGCCAAACATCAGCCGTTGAAGTTGTCAATTCCACTTTCCATACCCCACCACTTGGAACTTCTAGCAAAACATGGGAGACCATTGAAAGGTGGAATTGACAACTTCAACTGCTGATTTTTGGCTACACAACGGTTGGAAGGAATTCGCAACGCATAACTCCATAGGATTATGGTATTTCTTAGTGTTTAGATATGAAGAGAATTATATTTGACACCATTTCCCGGGGTACATTAGTTGGAAGGAGGTGCCATTTGAGCTCAAGTTAGCTGTTTGAGTGACACTACAGGTAATGTATTTATATTTATATGTCAATTTCGATTTCGATTTCAATTAAGATTTATATTTATTTATATTTGAGCAGCGGATACTAATTTTACTTTATTTCAATTCAGGGGACAGGGAGTGGCCCTAAGGGTAGGCCACATATGCTCTATACTTATGTGGCTATTCGGACGAGAAGGGAAGGATAAGGAGGTATCCCCGAGCGTCGAGGTACAAAATTTCTTTTCCATGCAAATAGTTTGTAGATTTGAGATAATTGATGGTGATGTTGTTTCTTCTTAAATAGTTTCTATTTTGAATATATATTTGCATTATCTTTAGTTTGTTTGGATATACGATGTTTGGAACGGGTACAACGTTGCTATAACAGGTATAAATATACTGCTGGGTAGTGGCAGTGGCCATGCTGCCAAGCAGATTTTTTTTAAATTCTGCCCAGAATTGTCACGGTCAATGGCCGCAATAATTTTTTTAAAAAGGGTCACGGCTTTGTCACGGTTATAAACCGTGACAAACGTGTCACGATCAATGACTGCAGCGCGACCGTGACACAAAACGCGAGTTTTGTGTCAAGGTCAATGTTCGTGACACGACCGTGACAAAAAAAGTTGTCTCGCCTCGAAATCTCACGGTCATTGACCTTGACAAGTTGGATTTGTCAAGGTCAATGACCTTGACAATTCGACAGATTTGGTGTAGTGACTTGACCTTATCGTGGCAATCCTATTTCCTGTGTCCAGTCTTTCCACAAGAAAAACATCGACCAGTGAAGTTCCCTCCTCTCTGACCCTACTGAACTCGGCCCTACTGGCCATTGCCACCCCTCCCTTAGACCTAATGGCCCTGCTATCCCTGATGGCCATGATGCCCGTGCTACTGGTCCTGCTTGTACTGTCAGCCCTGATGGCCATGTCTAAAGCCACCCTGGCCCTGTATGAAACTTTTGAATTTGAAATGCTTCACAAAATCTCCCTACTGGGAACTCGGCTCACCCTACCTAGACTGTCCTTGAGATGAATGTGCCCCACTAGCGCTGCCTCCCCCAGTCCTGCCCTTTTGGTTGGACTCTTTTGCTCGCTTTCTCCCTTTCATATGGAAGCGGTGGTCCTTAAAAAAAGCAATGGGGGCATTTATCACATCTATGTAACTCTTCAGGGAAAGATTGCCTAGAGGATGTTGCCTGATAATCCAAGTAAGCCCATCGGTGAACAACTGAATCCTCTTCTCTTCAGTAGGTATGTCTCCTGGCACCAGATTGGTCAATCTCATAAACTCCTCCTTATACTTACCAACTGTCCTCCCCTCCTGGATAAGACCCAAAAATTTTCATCTCATCTTAGTCTATAAGGCAAAATGAAAGTATTTGCGATCAAATCGCACCCAGAAATCCTGTATACCCATGCTATCTCACTCCTCCGTGGTGGTAGTGGACTCCCACCACTGTAACGCTGCTCCTACTAGATTAAACATAGCTAGTATCTGCCTTTGTACCTCTGTACACTGGTACATCCTCAGGTTACCCTCGATATCCTTCTTCCATTGGCTGGACACAACAACATAAGAATTTCCCAAAAACCCTAGAGGGTGTGACTTCTAAAAGGCATCTCTAAATCGTTTCCAAGCAGAAGGGAACACATGTGTCGGGTCAGGTGCTACTACATCCACCTGGGGTGGGGCCTGCTGTACCACTGTTAATGGTGCATTAACCGCATATGCAACTATGGAGGCTACCTTGACAACATTCATCATACAATGGGCCGGAGATGGCTGAGGCTCAGGTTGGGGATTCCTAGTGGCCTGTGGTGCACGTCTAGGAGGCATTTGAAACGATAAATAAATTCTATAAGTCCTCAGTTCAAATATATAAAATAGTTGAGGATATAAACATATAATCATGAATTCAACAATCCTAATAATAGGGTTCTACATCAAAGAATGCTACACTGAAAGCATAATAAGCCTCACAGATCCTAAAGACTCCAGAACCAGATGCTCTGATACCACATGTGACACCCTGTCCAATTAAATAGTGGGTGATCAGTCTTTTATTAAATTAAATTAAAGTGTCCATTTGGTTCATTCTTAGCATTACCATCGAAAAATATTTACCTTATTAATCACCTAATAATTAATCATGTAACAATGTAGATTAAATAATAAACCACATTCAATACATACGAAGAATAATGAATAACTGAATAATAAAACGAGACTAGATAAAACACACAAGCCTAAAATCCAAAACATTAATACCGAATAAAACTAAATCCAATAATTGTAATGTAAGAGTACAATCTCTGAGATAGCTAAACTAAGAGTGGGTGACATGCTCAGACTGATATAACTGCAATAAAAATGAGAATGGATAAATAGTGGTGGCGTCTAATAACGAGGACATGCAACTTCCACAATAGCTGCAACACATCAATCTTAATAGAACTTCAAAGATGTACATCCTTGTGGATGGACACCTACAATAATATACATAAGAAAATAGATTTGAAAGAAATGGGTCAGAGCCCGAGTGTAAAAATGGTTTGAAAACATTTATCAAGTATTTAAAATACGGAAAGGAAAATACCATATACATGTTAGATTTTGGTCTCTCACTTAAAATTCTCACCTCTCAACTATTGTGCACGCCAAACATACCTCTAAATCATTCAAGTGAAAGTTGACACACTTAGCAGGTTTATAGTCATAAGCCTTGTAAACCATCCTGCCTTATAGACACCCATATAACTCTTATATCACGTTATTATATGACTCTATAACTCTCTAACTCAAGTGGTAATTTCTCATTTAATAGTTAAGTGTTCACATTATACCTTAATTCAGATTCCCTCATCTTTATTATCTACTAAGTCCATAAAGTAGAATATAACACAAGGGTATATATATATATATATATATATATATATATATATATATATATACACTAATACTACACCCTTAGACTCAACTCTTGGTGCATGCATACTCTGTTATCAAGTCTCAGTACAACTCGTACTAAAGAAGGACAATTGGCTCTGTATCTCTCTCTAACCATAAATACAAATCACAAAAAACTTTGGAGGTGAACACAATCCCTAGCCAAATGAGTCACGCACATACCTATTTTCCCATTCAACCGTTAAAACCATCATACACTCAGATTACACGTGTCCAATGTCCTATGTTCTAGGTACAAGTCTAAAATCCCCTAAATGGGCTCATTAGGATAAAACAGTCCATGATGCGAAAACTTACCGCAATAGAAAGCAACGTAGGTATGTCATACAAATAATAAATCACACTATAGGAATTCACAAACCTATTAAAATCAGTAGGTATACACATAACCCGCATATGAATTCATACATAATATACTTTTCTCTAATAATCATGACATTCTTTAACTTATGATTACTCTCTCTATCATAACTGATAAAATACGATTCACAACCCTAAGAATCTTTTATAGTGGTTAACCCAAATCTTCCACTAATAGTTTCTAATAATGATCACCATATGTAATTACTTTTCTCTTGATGTAACTAGGTCACGACATTTGAAACTCAATCGGACAATATTCGCCATTTCTAAAATCTTGTAAGAAGTGACCAAAGTTTTGTTCGAAAAAAACTTCAAACGAACTGGACTTCTAAAATCTCGTTAGAATTATCTTTTGAACGAGTTAGTTCGAACGAACTTAACTCTCAATTCTCTTTAGATAACTAGCTAGTAATCTCGTTGGTATTCTCGTTCAAACAAGGTCGTTCGAACGAGATTAACCCAATTCTTATCCTACCTCCCAAAACTACATTTTTCCACTATTTTAATTCTCCCAAAACACGTAGTTCTTATTCAAACTTAAATATGAGGTTCCCAAATATTAAACACACCTATAGGGATAATTCCTAATGTAAGAACATCATCAAAACATTAACGATTTCTCCCAAGAATCAATCATTTCATAATTAGCAATAAAACCCTACTTATAAGAATCAAGTCTACATGCAAGACCTGTCCAAGAACATAATTTTATCATCTCCAAATTATTCCAAAACATGGTGTTCATATAAAAACCATCCTAATCTAACATGGATATGTCATATGCTCATAATTTGCAAGTTTAAACCCTTGCCTCTATATGTAGGTATGATCCGTTGAAGTTGAAAGGTATGGATGTTCTTCTTTCCTCCCGATCTATGCAACGATGGTTGTTTTAGTGCAAGAATAATAGGATTTGGCCATGAGGTCTTCTCTCTTCTTCCTCATATGGCCTCTCTATAGTTTCTCACATTCTAACCCTAACTCCCCTTTATTATTAGATATATTAACTCTCCAATTTTCATATATCTAATAACCCCAAAATTATAAATGACTAAAATACCCCTCCAGGGTGCCGGTTTGGCCTAAAAGTGTCCTAGGACCCAAATTAAACCCGAGATAGAATTTTCTGACTGTCTTGAACCTTTTGAACTCAATGTCGCTCTTGAAATTACTGTATGAATAGATTAAAAATTAAATACTTTTTATCTCTTTAAATATGATCTCGACACGACTGACACGCGCATCCAACTTAATTATCACAACTGTCGCATTTCTTCCTTATGACAATTTTAAACCAATTCATAATCACATAATAATGCATTCTCTAGGTAATATTCAATATAATTTGTATCAACAATATTAATCCTTGACTAGTTAATTAATATCTATTTTGATTCTGGATTCAGTCCCATTTAAAATTAAATTAATCCCATAATTAAAATCATTAAAAATAAGGGGTGTTTCACTGAGTTTTGATTATGACTTGCCCTTGCCCAGGGGTTCCATTTATTCTTGGGCACTAGGGCTAAGTTGACACCTTTTGGGCACAAAAACTGAGATGGTTGGTGAGGGACAAGATCTACAATGTACCATTTGTCCCTACCTGTGTGCAACCGTGTATCCCCTCTGACAGGTGACCCCTGGTGTAAACCAAAGTCAAAAAGCAAATATGTCTACGCTAGAAGACAAAATATCTGATTTGGAAAATATCTTTTAAAACGGTAACTTACTATACAAACTTTGTGAACTTGAGGAGAGGTCTCAAGGACCACCTCCTCTAAAATCATTTGTAAACTTGAGATAAGTCCTCAAGGTCCACCTCCTTTAAAATCATTTTATAAACTATCCATTTTTTATGAGCAACTTGTTAGTTGCTCACTTCAGTTATGACTGGGTGTGATTGTGCAAGGGCTGGGTGACCCCTAGGGTCTATCTACTAGTGTTCTCTCGATGTTAAAGTTCTAAGTGGTTGATCTTGATGAATAAACCTTATTCCTTAGCCACCAAGCCAAAACTACTAAGAGATCCCAAGTTCCCTTTTTGAGCCCTGTTTGCTCAACCAGACTACCTGTACAAGAAAGTAAGATATTAGTACTTTAGAATATATTTGAGTAACAAATCTTGGGGAGGAGTTCACTCTCGGAGGACCTCTTCGACCACTGGTTATTTTTCGTAAGGAATTTGACTTTATGGGGATGAGGATCTCCTCATGGTGGCATTCCTCATCTAAACTTTGTTCCTACAACTTTTGAGCATTTGGGGATGAGGAGCAACTTATGGTGGGCCTCCTTGCCCATACTTCATTACTAAGTTTTCTAAGTTATTTGGGACGAGGAACCCTTCCTGACGAGCCTCCTCACCCAAGTTCAAAGTTGTGAATTCTGGGTATTTTGGGACGAGGAGCCCTTCCTGCTGGGCCTCCTTGCCTAAGTTCAATTTTTATGAACTTTAGGTAAATGGGATGAGGAGCCCTTCATGCTGGGCCTCCTCGCCCAAGCTCAATTTATGCAAATTTTGGGTAACCTGGTACGAGGATCCCTTCGTGGAGGGACTCCTCGTCCAAGTTCAATTTATGTGGTCTTTGGAAAAATTGGGACAAGGAGCCTTTTCTGGTGGCCCTCCTCTCCCAAGTTCCATTTCTGTGAACTTTGAGTCTCTTGGGACGAGGAGCCCTTCCTGATGGGCCTCATTGCCCAACTTTAATTTTATCTTGGCCAATGCACTTCTTGGGGGGGGGGGGTTCTCGTGGTGAGGCCCCCTCGCTAATTGGGACTGCTCACCCAACTGTTTGGGCAATTGGGTGTGTACCCCTCTACACACAACATGCCGTTTGTATGGAGTCAAAAGGACATGTCGGGCATCGATTCCTCGATATTTACCCATCAACTAAGGGTGGATCTGACCAAGCATCTAGTTCCGCAAAAGAAAAGAACATTCACACAAAAAAAACAGGCAGTGCATGCGGAGGTGCAAAAATTACAGGAGGCAAATTTTATTAAAGAAGTTAAATATTTTGAATTTCTATCCAATGTAGTGATGGTTAGGAAGATAAATGGGAAATAAAATCAGTGTGTAGAATAATCAAACCTCAATGATGTCTTTCTGAAAGATTCGTACCCCCTCTCACGGATTGATGCTCTGGTGGACTCTACGGCGGCGGATCATGATGTACTCTTCTTTATGGACGTGTACTCCGAGTACAACTAAATTGGAATGCACCCCGGGAATGAGGAGAAGACATCATTCGTAACTAGTTAGGGAACTTAATCTTACCAAGTAATACCATTTGGGTTGAAAAACGCTGAGGCAACCTACCAGTGGCTATTCAACAAGATGTTTGAAGACAAGATAGGTAGGACAATGGAAGTATACATGGACGACATGTTATTAAAGAGTTTGAAAGGGTAGGAACACATCATAGATCTCAAATAAACCTTCAAGATCACCAATAGATATAAAATGAAGTTGAACCCAGAATAGTGTGCATTCGGTGTAGCATGGGGAAATTTCCTTGGGTTCGTAGTCACACAAAGGGGGATTGAAGCAAACCCCAAAAGATCCAGTCCGTCCTTAATATGAGAAGCCCAAAAATATTAAAAGAGGTATAGTCCTTGAACAAAAAGGTGGGAGAACAAAATTTATTCGTAAGAAAATCTATGGATAAGTGCATTTCCTTCTTTGAGACTTTAAGAAAGGCCTTCATCTAGAGGGATGAGTGCAAATGTGCCTTTCAGAATTTAAAGGCATACGTAACAGATTTTCCCCTTCTCTCAAAACTAAGACCAAGATAAACCCTATACATGTATCTCATTGTCTCCTCCACAGTGTTCAACTCAGTTTTGTTCGGAGAAGACAAAGGGATTTAGCACCCAATATACTATATGAGTTGGGTTTTCAGAGGAGCGGAAGCGAGATACCCAGTCCTAGACAAGTTAGTATTCAATTTGATCATAACGATTTGAAAATTACAATCATATTTCCAAACACATGCAATTGTGGTTCTGATAGATTTTCCCTAGAGGAAGGTTCTCCGTGAACCAGAGGTCTCCCACAAACTCATTAAGTGGTCATCAGAGCTTGGTAAATTTTATATACTATACAAGGTAAATAATACAGTAAAAGGGCAAGTCCTATCGGACTTCCTTGTAGAATGTTTCGACGATGTGACCTAAGAAATAATGAGAGGGATAGAGAAATATTATCCAATCTAGATGATCCAGGTGGACGTGTAATAAAAAAAAGGAAGGATTTGGACTCGAACTAATAATCTAAATGCTGGAGGGTCGAAGTATAGAATATGCATTTAGATTCAACTTTAAGTCCTTAAATAACAAACCCAAATATGAATCACTAATCGCAAGACCCCGTCTCGCCCTTACCATCAGCGCCAGCCAGGATGAGTTCCTGAGAAACTCAAATATTAAAGTCTAATAAGTTATTGGCGATTAAGAGGCGAAAGGTAGGAACATGATGGTGTACATATGGAAGTTTAAGAAAATTGTAGGTCAAATTAAGGCATTCAACATCAAGCACATTCCTATAATAGAGAACACAAAATCCAACCATCTCACAAAATTAGCTTGAACAGATCATGGGAATCCACTTGTGGAAATCATGGATAAGCCGAGCATCCAAATAGAGGAGGAAAGTATGTCAGTTTCATAGGGATCGGTCCAGTTTGATGGATAAATACACCTCATTCATCTAGAAAGGAGCATTTTCTGATGACCTGATAAAAGATCAGAAAGTACGCATTAGGGCTACAAGATTCTTGATGTATAAAGGAATTTTATATCATCGAGGTTGCTCTCGATTGATACTTTGGTGTGTCTATCCCACTAAGATATAAATCATTATGACCAGATTACATGAAGGAGAATGGGAAGGACACCCCAGAGTTAGGATCTTGGCGCAATGAGCACTAAACCAAGGTTGCTACTAGACAACGGTGAAACAAGTTGCCAAAGACTACGCACAAAATTATGAAAATTCTAGAGGACAAAAATGACATCCATCGGTCGTCTGAAGAACTAAAGGAAATTGTATCTCCTTGGCGATTTGTGTTGTGGGTGATAAATATATTGGGCCCGTTTCTAAATGGAAAATGTCAGTGCAACTTCCTAGTAGTGATGATAGACTATTTCACCAAGTGGGTGAAGGCAGAACCACTAGCTAGAATCACAGACCAAAAGGTTCATTCTTTCCTATAGAGAGGCATTATCAAACGGTTCGGTGCACCAAATGCAATTACTATAGACAATGAGAGGCAATTTGATAACATGCGTATTGATAAGATATGCTATTAGTTACGAATCAAGCATTAGTATTATGGTCCAAGGCACCCTAGATGCATCAGTCAAGTCAAGGTGATGAATGAAACATTTCTCCATGGTATTTAAAGCGAGTTGAAAAATGCCAAGGGTCTCTAAGTAGATAAATAACCTCAATCTTATAGGCATACATAATGATGATAAGGGGATAATGGGATCCATACCCTTTAAACTTACATATGGCATAAAGATCATATTCCCCATAGAGTTCAAAGTCCAAACAGTCGGGTGCAATGATTTAATACAGAAGAGAGTGATGAAAATCTATGGGAAAACCTAAGTCTATTAGACAAAAGAAGGGAGCTAGCAGTATTAAGGATAACTGCAAATCAGTAAAAATCTTCTCATTCGTATATGGATGTACGAACTTAGAGATCATGAAGTGAAAGCCCTGCTACACCCATGGAACATCGAAAAGATGAAACAACACTAACAGTAAGGAATCATAGATACCCCACTGGGCAACAAACGCGCATTTAGTATTTCTTATTTATGTTATTTTAATTTTTCTACTATAATTTCATTTTAAGACTCTATTGTCCATCACTTTCGTCACCTTCTTTGGTGTTGCATTGGATAACTATGTTATCAGTAAATAAGGATTTATTTTTCAAATGATTACTTCTCTAATAATTCTTCTCCTACCCCCTAAGCATTCGGATCGCAACAATTTATTAACCAAACTCTATGCGGAAGAAGGCTAACACCAAACAATGTTGCAGTACATCTTTTCCAGGGTCATAGCCTTCGGGTATAACAACATAGTTGATCCCTAAATTTAACTCATGCCCCCTGTATCTGATCTAATCTATGTAGCGAAATGTTCGAGTAAAACAGGCTTCGAATAAAAAATGGTTGCTCCCGATCACTACGATATTTGAAATTAAAAAATGGGAAGAGTATGGGGTGAATAAGGCGGAAATAAGGCCGGAGTACTCTTTCTTGGAGCAAATATTAACTCATTGCATGTTTTATTTTCAAAAACTAGTGATCAAATCATAAATGGTCGTCTGTAACACCCTTCACCAATTAACCTTCAGAGCATAAATAACACGGTTATTCAATCGTGTATACATAATGGTAGTGGTTTAACTCAGTCTTTTGCAATTACAAGTTTCGTCAATTGTGGATAAACAAAATAAGACGGTTATCGTGTACAAATAATCAAACAGTTTAAGTCAGTCATTCAGAATAACAAGGTTCATCAACCGTGTATAAACAAAATAACATTATTCATCAACTGCATATAAACAAAATGACATGGTTACCTAATTAAGTATGAACAAATAATTAGGCAGTTTTGCTGATTTAACATAAACACGATTCTCTAACCATTCATTAATAAGGCTATAATCAGGTTGGTTCCACCCAACAACCTTATATAGATAGACCCATCAATAATTAGAATGAACGGATTAGCATAATCAAATAATTCAGAGTACAAAGAGATCATTCATTCATAAGTAATGCAGAGGAAAGAATAAAAAAATGCATTGTAACATCAAAAAAGGTTAAAGCTGAATGTCCAAAGGGCTGAAGCCAATACAAATGTAAAAAGGTCAAAGCCAATACAGATTGTTTCAGGCCTAAGCCTGGATTAGAAACAGAAAATTGAAGAGCTGGGTGGAGTTAAAGAGGGACGTTGTGCTAAGATTGAGATTACCTCCTCTAATATAAAGGTCCAGATATCCACGCCTTCGGAGTCCGACAGGGTCTAATAAGTAATCAATAACTGTCGATATTGGGCATAGCCACTATCGTCCATGCAAGAAAGAGAAGGTGTAGGTTCCTCCTCAGTCTCCATGTCATCGGGATTTATGGCTGAGAGGTCCTAATTAGGGTGAACTTTCTTCACCCGATTGATCAGGTCATTGTACCCGTTCAGGAAGGACTGGTATTTAATTACCTCATAATAGTCCGATGGAATAAAGGACTTCAGGTATCTGAAGTGAACTTGATCAGTGGGGCCAAGTATCTCTCATCCCTTATATCCTCCTTTTTTCTCTAATAAGAAGATGAAGAAGTCTTCGCAAGTCTGAAACTTGAGTCGATAACTAAGTCTCAAGCACAACCACCTCCTGCTCGATAGCCTCGCTGGTAGTCTTCTCAGCCTCCATAAAAAATTTCTCAACCTTCCAATCCTTTCGAACAGTCTCCAATAAAACTTTGGCTTCTTCCTTGGAATTTTGTAAGTCCTCTATTTTAGCCTTCAGATTGGGAACCGTCCTAGCTACCTCGATCCTCTTCTGCCACATCTTCGGCATTTAGATCCCCATATAACTCACCTATACAAAAAAATGTTTCAAGTTAATAACTAGAATGACTAAGCTATGAGTAAAGAAAAAAGGAAGAATGAAGGTTTTCACCTTGGTGGCCTATTGGATGAGCTTCTTAACAACACCGATTGGTTCCCTACTTAACCAATAAAGGTCCTCCGGGAGGAATTGTTCGAAAAGGCTAAATAACTCTCATTAGGGCCATCATACCTAAAAAATGAGGCCCTAGAACCCTCCTCTGCATGGGGAATCCTATCCCCCTGAGCTTCAACATCTTCATCATCGATGATCAGCCTTCGACATATGGAAGTGGGAGTGCTTCCCCTTCCCAAGGGACTTTTCTCATGCCTTTTTTACAAGGCTCCCTCCTCCATCAGCTGAAGGTAGGAGGTCTCTTCCTCAGTAAGATTTAGGTTAATAATTTTTTTTTTGGGGGGTGGGGTGTGGGGGGGGGGGGGGTTCTTCAATCGCTAGAGGGACCAAAGGGACATGAGTGAACAGCGGTCTAGGGGATTCTGAGTCAATCTTTGAAGAGTCGCTCGGTATCCACTACGTACCATTGCCTTAGAAGCTGCAAGTTTAAAAATAAAAATATATGATTAAGAAAAGGATAATACAATCAAGTAAAAAATAAACAGATAGGCATAATGAATAAATACCTGAAATAAGAGGGACACGTTATAAGCATAAAAGGAGAAGACGAGCCTACTTAGTATCTTCTTAGAGGCGAAGTGCCTCTCGATTGAGGATTTATTCACCCCTCAGTGTGAAGCCCAACCCCTTCAACCTCTACAGCTTATAAAGTCATTTAAATGGGAGGGCTTAATTGAGGTCTTTGTGCACACGTCCTTCTGAGTTGCCAGAATGTCCGAAAACTTATTGAGAATCTCTAAAACATAACCAAAGGCAATTGGAACACTCAGAAAAAATAGGATAATAGTAAGTGATCCAAAAAGAGAAAAGTAAGTACTCACTCAGATCTAGTTTGTTCCAAGTTAGAGGGATGGTAAACAGATGACCTATAAAGTCATTTTGTTCAGAATGTTCCATCGTGATGTAAAAGAAGTGATGTCTCTAGTATTGGTGGGACAAAGGGAAAGAGGTGATAAAATCTTAACCTTTACATTAAATAGAAAATGTGTACCGACCTTCTTGAGAGGCCACATGCTTGTATATGGTCAGTAGTTCGCCAACTGTCAAAGGATGATCAACCCCAAACGAGTCAAAAAAATGAACTATAAAGCCAATCAGGATTCTCCCTGCATTCAGGAATAGTTAAGATGGGGCTTAGTTACTAAAGGTAAAAAACTTCCCGAATGGGCCTCGGGAGTGGAATACCAAGTCCATATTGGAAGCAAAGCTCATATAAGCATACCTCCCCTTCACGAGAAATAAGGTCCCAATCTATCTCGTCGATAATTTGAACGAAAAAGGCCTTAGGGGGAGCAAACCTCTCCATCCATTCATTAGCTATTTCCTCATATAAATAGCTGAAAACCTCAGGGTAACTTAGGGAATACCCCTAATAGGAATAACAGTTGAAGGTCATGATGGACCAGTAGTAAAGGGTAATTGAGCCAGGGGATTACGAATCAGAGGGAAATGGTCAACACCTGGGGAATGGGATGAAGAATCCCCTCCATTTTTGGCCCTTCATTCATGTGTTAGGGGTCAAAAGACTCCACGATCTCCATAATATTGGCCAAAGACATTCAGAGTTGAACTCTAGCTTGATGTGCTTAATGCAAAGTTTGACCGAATAGAAAAAGCCACTCTAAGTAATGGAATGGTGATGGATCAGAGGATACAAAGTTAGGAAGATGGGGACTGCCTTCTGGGAATCGGGAAATAAATTTACTAATCCTAGTAAAATAGAAAATGAAACCAAAACTAAGGTGAGCCAAAGTGAGAAATGAGAAAAAAGGCGATAGAATAAAGAAGAAGAAGAAGAAGAAGAAGAAGAAGAAGAAGAAGAAGAAGGAGACAGAAGAACAAACCAGTTGATGATATATGAATAAGAAAAGATTTTGTAAGAAGAAAAATGGCGAAAGGGAATAAAAAACATTAGAGATCACAAGATTTTTATTGATGGAAATGGAAGAAAATGAAATAAAAAAGGCCCCTTTTATATCATAGTGAAAAGATCGTTTGAATTCAATGATCCAATTTTGATCGATGAAAAGATCCAGAAGTGTCGAGGGGGTTACACACGGGATAATAGGTGTGGGGTGGGAAGACGTGTCAGAGAATATCTTGGAAGTGCACAAAGGATAAAAAAATAATGAAATGGGATGTTTTTTATAATGAAGACGCCCTTCAATCACCAAAAAAGTAATGACTAAACCCCAACTATCACTATCACATAATGATCACAATAATTGAGGAATAATTGTAGAGGTAGGCGTTTGGAAATGTTCAACGATACTTCGGTCTGGCACGAAGAATGCAAAAAGTCTAGAGGGTGACTGATGAGGAGGATTTCTTAAAGATAGCCAAATAAATGTGGTAGTATCTGAACGATCAATGAATGATCATGCTTAGGTCGTATCTGAACGAGATGCAACCATCAGGCACTGAATGATTTCTTCCTTGAACAAGCTTGACGATCAATGAGCTTCAGTTGGTCAATAATGATAGGGGTTCTGAAAATTTCAATAGGGATCCCTGGGACAGTCGAAGGGTTCCCCGATCTTGACTAAAGGTCTCTCCACAACTCGGTGGATATTTAAACTGTCAGAGACTTAATCAAATATCATGTTCTCAATGTCTAGATGGAGCCCTATTACAGGAACATATCTCAGGGAATCCTAACACTTGCCCTATCTGAGTTTGAAATATATCAACATGCATGCAGAAAATTGGAGTAACATTGAACTAAGGATTTTTATATAGACCATATAGGGCAATAAATTAATTAAGCCATGCATTGTACTCAAAACCTTTGTGCACATTATTAATAAATAAGTGTTACCCCTTTCCTCGTGGATGTAGGTCAATCTCAACTGAACAATGTAAATACTATGTTCCATATTGTTTATCATCCTTTTTTATATTATTGTAAAATATAAATTAATTCTGTTGTGTAAATTTTGCATCAATGACATCCACTTTGGAGAACTCCACTCCAGCTCCTTGGATATCTAAAGATCTTCAGTGAAAAATCGTGAGCTATAGTTTTTTAAGGTTGTTATGATGATCACTCAAAAAACACTCACAAAATGTTTCAATAAAAGTGAGGTAAAAGAAAATCTCATATAGGGTTTATAGAGAGAGAAGGAGAAGCTCTAATTTGAAATTTTGTTTAGGGAAGTAATAGTTATAATTTGAAAATGGATCCAAAATGCATTTTTATTGTAAAAAATTAAAACATTCCGTTCAGTGAAGTCAGTGCGCACGGAGGCCTTTTCCTATACGCACGATCATAAAAATGACCAAATATAAGCATTCGGAACAAATTCGTGCACGACTTGTTTTGTGCTGTTCGCATGGCTTGGCTACTCCTAATAGCACATATTTACAAAAAAGCTATATTGAAGGAATTTTCAGAGTAAATGATTTTGAATGGATCCTTTTGCACAAGTTTGAAAAAATATAACATTTTAATGATAAAAACAAGCATATAAAATGTGGGAAAAAGTATGTGGGGTATCCCAATGTGCATCATGATTCATATACCATATACAAAAAGGTGCAAAATCATCGAATTCTCCGAGTCAATGAAGCATTACAATCCTATCCGTCACGAACATGAATGGAGGCATGTATGGAACTCAAGCATCTAAACATATAGAAAATGTGAAGGATACGTTACCGAAATAAAAATAAAACTCCTATACATATGACAAATAAAATATTTTGACATGGAATAAGCAAAATTGTATATCTTCATGACTCCAACTCATTTATGGGAAATTTTGATAAGTTTAAGAGTGTTGATAATGAGACTGATGAGCCTTCAATTCTCTCATCCGAGGATAGAAAAGTAGTCTATTTGAAAGATCTTAATATCCTAATTTGTGGGTTGTTATACCTTTGCCCAAAACAATGACATGTCATGTGTATGACTTAGAGATACCAAAAATCTTCCAATTTATTCTTGGAGAGAAATAACATATAAAAACTTTGCTCGAGAAATACGACTCCATTTAGTTATTTGCTTTTGGATATTGTAACCATTAAAATCTAGTTTTTTGGTAACATGACTACATTTTATGAATTTGTTTTCCCCCATTGCTAATATATGAATTTCTTTGTGGTATGAAGCAATCCTCAAGTAGTTTTATAGATTTATTTCAATTTTATACTACATATATCATATGATGTTGTGAATTCTATAAGTATCTTTATTAATATGTTAATGATGTAGTAATCTAATAATACAGTCCGTATTATCTATTGCTCTAGGTAGTCATTCATTTTATTTTTTATAATCTTTATTAATATTTCCATTGTTGTTTGTTTGTTCTTTGTTTTGGCCGCACTATTTTTGGCATTATAGCTTCAAGTATGGGTGGAGGTTTAAAGCTACCATCTTTAAAAAATGAAACAAAGCAGACGCCATAAGCTCCACAAAAACATCATTTGCTTCGCAACAAGAATTAGTCAATGGATTCTCAATGTAAGAATAAATAGAAAAATGCTAAGCAATTGGCATGTATGACCCTAAATGGTAAAGTTAAAGTCGCCATTCTAGTTTATGGGAGTGTAATTGGTCCATGGTGTGGGATATGGTTTACTCATGTCGGTGATCTTATTAGATTTTATATCCAAATTAGCTATGAAGATTGGGTAGTTGTACTAGACTACAACAAAGATGACGGTTGGAATGCTTTAATATATATATATATATATATATATATATATATATATCATTTCAATCTTTGTCTACATAACATGACATAGTTGTTCATTATGTTCATTTTTTATTTTGTTTATTAATTTCAACGACAATTTGAGTTCGATGTTGAATCAGAGGTGGCTTCCCTGATGATGGATAAGAGGTTTACACAAAATTTTAGGGTGCACAAAAACAATATGAGATATTTTTTTACCTACATAAGACCATACTAGAGTCCTACCAAAAGGTGTTGATCCCTATGTATGGAGATTTTTTGTGAGAATGAAAGTAAAGAAACTAAGAAGATGCAAAACAATAAAAATTCCAAGAATTGAACCAATTTAGAATATTCGAATACACTTGGGCATCGCACATATGTTGCTTTAGAATATGAAATGGTATGTATCATAATAATATTAAATTATTAACACTACTTTTGTTTATAATATTTGATTTTTGAAATGCGGATTGAAGCGAAGCCAGAACAAGAATTAATGCGAGTACAAAAATGGGAATGTCGTAAATAGTGCTAAGATTCACTATGGGTGTATTTACATAAAAAATATTTTTAGTATTTTTTATTGCATTTATTAATGAAATTTTCTCATTATGATCCATAACTATGTTTTGATAAGATAACTTAAGGATGTGGTGAAAAAGGACATAGCAAAAATGGGGAGGGTAGTACTAAGAGACAATGCCTAGAAAATGATGACTTAATAGATATCTTTGCGAAGGAGAAAAAGGTAGGAAATTATGCAGTTTGTCCCCTTAGTTTGAAAAAGTAATTCATGCGTTTAGGGGTGGAAAAGACTGAACTTAATAAAAAAAAGGCAGATAATGGTGTAAATTCATTGAAGGAAGCGATCACCTCTTCTCTTAATAAAAGATTTAATGAATTTAAATTATGTTATGTTAGAGTTTCATTTATTACAGAAACCTATCTAGATTGAATACATATTAACTTATTATAGTCTGGCCCACTTATCATTGGGTGTTATACAAAGTTTGGTCAGGCCTTTAATGCTCAAAAGGCAAATGGTTCACCAGTAACACGAATATGAGAGCATGAACCCAATACAAGTCATTTTTGTAAGAATCTTTCTCAAAATTTAGATCATGTTTTTACATCAGCTCCTCATTGTCCTTTTTTTCGCGTGACCACACCTTTTCCCACCAACAATCCCAACCTCATCTTTATTCATAGCTACAATGAATAATTGGGAAAGATGTATGTCATAAGGAATGCAATGAATGATATATGTTATGGTAGGCTAGATGGAGTCATAAAGAGGAAAATATATGTGGAAGAAGTAATGAAGCCGAATGATAGGTTATTGGATCCTCCTCAAGGTGGCCATCAAACTTTCGTCGACTTATTCTTGGGGGGATCTTTGATTTGGATATATTGTTAGCTTAATTATGTTAAGCTTATGAGTTTGGACCATGACTTTATTTTAGACTATGTTTATGATTTTGATTTTGACTTAATTTTCCAATGCTTTTGATTTGGAGTTAATTTCCTCTATGTTTTTACTATGTAATTTGTTTGAGCTATCTATATTTGGATTGTTTTATTGTAAAAACCTTTTCCACTCCAACAATTTTATTTTTACTTGAGCATTGCAAGTCCCAAGCATGGATAAAGGAGTAGGGAAAAGGTAATGTTCATTATATTTTGAAAAACCAATGACAAAGATGCATTTAAAAGTTAAATCAAGGGTTTTACACCCACTAGTATGTAACTCGCACAGTGCATGGGCGCATATAAACTGAATTCAAAAGACAACTATTATCAAAATCCAGGAATCATGAAAATTAACATGAACTAAAAAACATTTACAAAATCAAAAAATGCTATTTTTAATAGAATTTCAAAAATAATGGAAAAATATTTGAAAATTTATAGATAGATAAACTTAATGAAAGTATGGAGGATATTCTTAAAAGCTCTTAAAATCTTGAAAAATAGGAAAAAATTATTGAAAATATATATATTTTAAAATATATGCATAATAGAAATTTATTTGAAAAGTATGAAAAAATTATTTTAAAAATCTTGACATTATTGTAAAAAACTTTTAAGAAATTTTGGAAATAATAGAAACACATTTAATAAGTTTGAACATTATTGAAAATTGGTTTAAAAAATCTAGAACATTGTAGAAAAAACATTTTAGAAGTCTTACTTATATTGAATAAAACATATCAAATGTATGAAATGCAAAAAACAAATTCCACCAAAAAACTTTGCACCTTCCTTCACCACTAAAAAAATAAACTATGAATTATTTTTTTTAATTCTTAAGTGGAGAAATCTTTGAATATTATCAACATAAATACTATCATAGAAAAATAGACACAAATCTAAAGCATAACAAGTACTCAAAATAAATACTATCATAGCAAAAAAGACACAATCTAAAGCATATCGAATACTCTCACGTGTAAATAATCACCATAGCTTTAAATGATCTAGTGTGAGTGAGATGTCACATTATGAGAACCAAAAATATTATGTGTTTCTATAATTCTTACATACTTCAAATAAATTATAAACCGGTGGAGCAAATGTATCTGTTGTTTTTTAACCTTTAAACCCCTTTTATATTGTATGAAATCATTATAAATGTTGTCTACATATGTCATTACCCTTATCAAATTTAAAGGAACCTATTAATGGAAACAAAATGTAAATATATGGATTATATTACGAAACACTTGATCGCAAATGGTAATACAACAAAAAAAAATTATAAAACATGGAATTGCAATAATAAAAACCCAAAGTAATGGAAAAAATGAAAAAATTAATGCGATGGAAAAAAATTGCAAGATAACCTACATTTAAACCCATCAAATATAATCATCATCTTCAAAAGACATATGTACAACGAACCAAGCAAAGGTGTTTAATTCCTTATTAAATAAAGACAAATTATAGATACTATACCATATCCAAGTTATGTTATAATGACTCTATAAACAAGAAAAGAATAAAATGTAAACATGATTTTTTGAGTTTATGAAAAAAATAACAAATGGTTGGTGTGCATGTATAAATAGAATTACTTCCCACCATTTTTTCCTACAATATGTATTCTTTTTTACAATAACTTACGTGGGGTCCCTTTCGTTCACACTATTCACGATGCAAAATGCATCCACTTGTTTAGATACATATCCGGTAGACCACTATCCAAGTGTGTGGCTTCCCTCTACCAATTATTATTTCTAACATTGCTAGAACATATCATAGCGACTACTAGAACAGTGGCAGTGGATGCCCAAGTGCATCCAACCTCAAAAAGGACTGTTGAAATGTCAAAATATGTAGGGATCTTTCTTTGGCATTTGGTTAGATGGGTATGGGTGAGTTCTGTTGAATCTAGTTTTCGTTGCAGTCGATTTGAATTTTTGTTGGTTATATGAGAGTCTCTTCTTGGTTGGGCAATACATTGTTTTTTTTGTTCTGTTTTTGTGTTTTGGGTCTGGCTTGAGTACTGGTATCAGGTCCGCCGAAGTTGGTGGCCCAGTTAACTGGTGGTTTCGATTGTGCTTCCATATTGTGTTTTGGATTTTTCGGGCGGTGGTTGCCAAAAATGTCAAAATATTTAGGGATCTTGGAAAGAGGGACATTGAATGTTTTGTGGAAAAATAAAGGGTAATTCAGAAAGAAAAAGATACGGGTGGAAAGGTAGCAACTTTTCTGGAAAATAAGAGTCGATGAGAAAGTAAATTTGTTGAAAGAGAAACAAAAGGTTTAAAATGGGATTTATTGTCATTAAAACCTCCGATACGGATGCATTAGAGGTAGATTATATATTACATACTTCTCCCAAAACAACATACATTTTTGGAATTAAAAAATTTCAAACCTTCGTTTAAATTTTGAGGCTTTATACCTTCTCATTCTTATTAAATTCCATCCCATGCTTCACCTCTTATAAGCTTAGTATATTTTATGTATATGTTGTTAACCATAGGTTGGTTTAAGATTTGAGTTCTTTTATACTTTGCTCAAACATAACTGAAGATTGTTTGGTATTTTTTGTTCATGTTTTAATTTACGAGCTCCTTGAGAAAGTAATCCAAATTAAATTTGATGGTACATCTATGCTTATGTGACACCCCACCTAATAAAATACCGGGCGATCACTCCTATATCAAATTATAACGGGAGTCGCATATGGATCATTCTTAGCATCACTGTTAAAAACCAATTTAATTACTAATAACCTATTAGGCTGGCCTCAAAATTTTACTTAACTACTCTTTTTAAACCACAACAATTCAAAACATTCACAGAGTTTATATAAATGAAAATGAAATGAAATAAAATAACAGAACACTCGATCCAAATGTGATACAACCAAATCGAATGCCGTACTAAAAGAATAAATAAATTCAATTGGACCATTGGCCCGAATATTTATACAGTACCTCCTATCTAGAGTACAATAATGGAAGCATCTATCGAGAACCTGCATGCATCCATAGATGCTGCAGTAGAGGTCTGACTCGAAAGAAGTGTCATCCAGGTGTCCCTGTATTTGGAAACCTATATATATATATATATATATATATATATATATATAGCAAGAGAGGGAAAAGTAGATAAACGAGTCAGAGCCCGAGTTTGAAAAATATTTAGCAAGTACATAAATGCCTTATTTTTAGAAAATAGGTTTTATCTCATATTTAAATTTGGTATCGCACTCCCATGAGATACCCCTCACCTCTCTTTTAATAGTTCACTCCTAGCGCATCCCTCTAAACATCCTAGTAAGACCACACTGACCTAACTAAACCGTCACCCATCTTCTAATAATCCTAGTTAGTCCAAGTAATAAGGGCTAAGCTTCTCCCCAGTCTCGACACTATGCCATGTTCGTGCATGGGGTGTCTCGCAAAGCGAAATCCAAACAAGGAACCGTCGGATACACTACTATGTGGCAAGGTCGATCGTCGAGATCCATTAGACCCTCAGTAAATAACGTATATACATATACATACACCATATAAGAAATACTAATATTAGAGCACTAAGGGTTAAACTTCTCCCCAGCCTCAACACTATGCCATGTTCGTGTGTGGGGTATCTCGCAAAGCGAAATCAAAATAAGGGACCCCCTCGATACACTACTACGCGGCAAGGTCGATCGTCGGGATCCATTAGACCCTCAGTACTCAACGTATATACATATATACACCATATAACAAATCCTAATATTAGAGCACTGAGGGTTAAACTTCTCCCCAGTCTCAACACTATGCCATGTTCGTGCGTGGGGTGTCTCGCAAAGGGAAATCCAAACAAGGAACACCCCGATACACTACTACGCGACAAGGTCGATCGTCGGTATCTATTAGACCCTCAGTACTCAATTTATTCCTGCTCATCTTTTATATACTTATCATATTACACTTCCGGATATATCTCCCGGAATGAGAATTCATTTACAAATTGTTTACCAATTCAATTTTCATTTCAAAACTTCCTATTTCCCTTATTCTATCTAGGAATATATTTAAAGAAAGTTTTATTATCATAAAAATGCTTTTTCATCTCATATGCTCCCATTTCCCTTCTTCCATCCAGGAAATGTATAAAAAGCCAATTCATTTATCCCATTTCCCTTCTTCCATCCGGGAAATGTATTTAAAGCCAATTTATTATCATAAATTGCTTTAACACCAATAATGTCCCACATTACTAAGAATAGTTATATTACATATCATATAACGTTTTCTAAGACCGCCCGTCCGGGTTTCCCCACTGTGCGCACCCCTAAATGGCTACCATCTTCCAGGGCTAATCAATCAAGACAACCTGGGATACTACAATGCAAGACGTCGAGAAGAGGCCATATGCCTGCAGGAGAGTCAGAACCACACCCAGAATTACCTCACCAGCGCAGAAAACATACAATAATCGCTCATATGGCCTAGGACTATATCCACCCTGCATTCATTAGCCAAGGGGCTTCACCTCACGCGCGAACTTCCCTTATGATAGAGATTTAGAGAGGTGTGTATACATAAATTATCATTTATGAAAATCATTTCTTTTTCCATTTTGAAAACATTCATATTGTTCATTTTCAAAAGTCATTTATATCGTATCATATATATACTTTAATCACATAGTATATATATACCATATATTCCTCCTCGAATATATATATATATATATATATATATATATATATATATATATATATATATATATATATATATATATATATATATATAGCCATAATTTCCAATCACATCTAGCGATGACCAATAATCCCAAAGATTCACTCAAAGAATCATAATCATGCATTCATATACGCATGATACTATACCCTAGGTATTTCCTCACTTTTGTAAATAATGATTACCTTCTTCTCATCTAAGGATTTAGTGGGTATCTCCAAATTTCCATCCCAATAACCTCATAGGATTTACTCAATCAATATCAATATAATTCTGTTTTCCTACGCGCATAATTATATAGGCCTAAATTCCCTACTGAAATATCTCAGGGATTATTCTCCCCCGAATACCCTTAAATTAAATAGGTTGTGGATTTTCTTCCCACAAACCCAAGGACTACATCTTGTCCAAATAATCGTTTAGAGGTCCCCACCCTATTTTAGGAACCCCAACACCCTAATTTATCAATTATTCTATTTTCCTCGAAAATATAATTTAAGGGTTACACATTTAAAACCCTCACCTTGCCCTCCTAAAACTCCTCAATTGGAGGACTATCTAATTTTAACAGATTACCTAAATAACCTCGAATCAATATCACTTGGAATCTATCTCATCCAATTAACCCTAAGAAAAATTGTCAAAGTTCCTGTAGGGTCGATCGATCGACCCTTGGTCAACGATCGATAGAGGCTTCGATCGATCGACCTTTGTCAGTCGATCGATCGATCGATGATGCTGAACAGCTTCTTCTCCGAGAAGCTATTTTCGGCCATTAAAGCTTCCCCAAGCTTTTATCTCAGTCTCTAACGTCCTACAACCTCAACCAACAACATCTACACATATAATAAGGGTTCTAAACATCCTAGAACCCGAAACCAACAATTTATTTCAATTAATTTCTAAGTTTCACCGATTAGAAAAATATTGGGGTTTATTCATTTTAACTCTCGAAAAACCATTTTATCCACGAAAACCCAACCCAAAATCTTTAGGGTTTGTTAAGACCAAACTAAGATATGAGATTTATGCTCAAAAGTAAATAAATCAGGTAAACACTAGCCTCGTGGATACAATCCGACGATCCCGAGTCGAGTCCAGCGGAGTTTGGCCCGAACTCTCCTTTTTCTCTCCACTTTCTTCATTCCTTCCTCTCTCTCTTCTCTCTTTACTTCCTCTTTTCTTTCTATTCTTTCCCTCTCTCCCTCCTTATATAAGGAGAAAAGGGTTTATACCCCTTAAAACCCAAAAATGACTCGTTTACTCAATTACGAGTCCCATTTAACTCTACAATTCCCCGAAACTCAATTTCGACAGTCGGACACTCTTTTTCGACTATCTCGGCCATTTCGAGACTCACGGCGAAGTCAAAATTTCCATCTGAGGTACTTGACAGCAAATAACTATTTTAACCCAATAAAACTTTATGCGGATTTTCCACTTTAAAATCTTACTTTTGTCGCTTTACTCAATGACGACATATAATTAAAATACTCCGACATATTTACTTAACACAAAAAAAGTAATTATATCACCCATCGACAATCGTCTAATTCTCGAAAATCCCAAAAATTGCTATTATGAGAAATTTCCCAAATCTCCATTTATACCCAATTATGGAATTTAATTATCGCCAAAAAGGACGGGTTGTTACATACTCCCCCCCTTACAATGGAATTTCATCATCAAAATTCGGATATAACCTACAATACCAACCTACGATCACACATTCCACTACGTCTAAGTACCTCCAAAAATAAAAAAGGTGATAACACGATAGTTCCTTTCAATATGCAACCTACCTCAAGGTGTACTCAACCACAATAGCTTCACGAGAAGCTCATCTAAATTTCTACCCGCTACGCACAACAACAACTTCCCATCTCACACACTCCAAACCCATTCGTGACTGCCTTACAGCATAAACTCCAACTTTATACACTAAGCCTCTTCTATTTCAAGTAGTATATAAAACCAACTTACTAAGGTGCCCATACACATTTTTAACCCATGCACATCTGCACATCCATTGAGAACGTCTGACATGTAACACTCTCTCTAAATAAAGGTCTCCTTTCCTCGATGTAATACTCACACATGGGTCCTCCCAACCCGCGAAATTCAATTCTCTTTACATCGGTGCCACTAACTCTATTGAACTTTCATCCTAATAATGATACGATCTAGGCGTTAACCTACCTACGGGAAACGAGTGTAATCCTATGTAAATCCCTAGTGCCAAAGGCCTCTCTCAACTTCCGACATTTTCTTAGTTTCATGCATGGGACGTCTCGCAAAGCGAAATCCAAATAATAAACCCTCTCGTTACACTACTCCCTCGCGTTGTCGGTCATCGAGACATGGCGACCAAAGGCACACCAGCGGTACATCCTAAATCCTACCTTGCTAACCTACGAATTCCTTTCTACAATTATATCCTCCCATCTAAGCGAAAAAGAAAATCTAACTAATCGAAGTGCCAACTCTCTGTAAAAGCACTACGTACATCATACTAAAAAACATATTTTCTCAAAATTTTCCTTTTCATTAAGGCCTGGCTATAATCCTCAAATCAATTTCTCTAAGCCCAACTTCACCCACCCACTTGTGGTGAGAGGACCACTTTAGTGCTCTTCCATAGCACAATATTTCCATAAAACATACCATCATCATATGGCTCATAGTCTATAGTGTTTTATTTACACTATACGACTTATCAACAAAACCAACATCCTCGCATCCTATAACATCTCTCCACTCCCGATGCCATTAAGGTTCATGCGCGGAGCGTCTCGCAAAGCGAAATCCAAATAAGGAACCCCTCCAATTACACGACTACTTAACTTTGTCGGTCGTGGAGGTCCGTCAATTCCAAACACGCAATCGGGATACCCTATCCCCTCTTTCCACAAAAGTAGTCTGAGCTCCCATTTCTAAATAGGAGCCGTACCACTAAGCACATCACACTACACTCAGTCTCTGCACAATCAATAATGAGCTTAAACTCACAGCTCAACAATTAACCCGGCACACATCAAATCACATCTATAAGGTATCCACATACTCAAATCACGATAATGAAACCTCTACTCATCAAAGTTCCATCTATGCACATAATAAAGGTGAACTCAACTTGTATCCAGGTGAGATATCGCAACAACAACCCGTTCCACCCTGGAACTACGAACACGATTGTCTTGCCATAATTTTCTTGCTATCGCTCCGAACAACCAATAACATTATACACTCACCATATTACCATACTCGTATAAACATATAAAATGAGTATCATAAGCCAGATATATATATGTATTTAAAATATCAACACCCGCCTTTATGGCAAATGAAGGAAAATAAAACTCCACTACCACGGAAAACACATAGGCCTACATTATATAATGTTATCGAGACCGCCACAAAACTCAAACTCCTCACACGAGTCTAGGGCTAACGAACACCACAACATCATCTAGCCACGCCAATTATGCGTCTTCCTTCTGAGGTGAAACTCATAACAACAACTTCATTTTAATAAATTTCCCGGGTGGATGTCCACTAATGGGGTCCACGAACATACTCATTCTCCATAAGTGTTAGCCACACTTCTCTAGTGAGCCTATCATTCCTCAAAAGGACTCATTATCCAGTGTACCTACGTCACCTCGGTACAAGGTTCACTCCTCCATAATACTCCTTATTCACTGTCGGCCTCTAACCGATCCTTATGTGAATAATCCAAAACAACATTCTTTTCAATCCTGCTAAATCATAGGGACTCATGGTTAAAACTATCTGTAAGATTCCTTTCGAACCCCACCTCCAGTCGCCTTCCTCGATCAGCACACGAATCTCAAACGAGCACGCAAAAGATTACTATAATATTATAATATGGAAGGAGAACGAAATCTCATAGGAGAAATCATTAACCCTAATCCTGAGGCATTATATCAAATCGAGAGCAACGCTGAAAGTGTAGTACGTCCGTACAGATTCCAAAGGACACTAGAACCTGGATCTGATACCATCTGTGACACCCCGCCTAATAAAATACCGGGCGATCACTCCTATATCAAATTATAACAGGAGTCGCATATGGATCATTCTTAGCATCACTGTCGAAAACCAATTTAATTACTCATAACCTATTAGGCCGGTGTCAAAATTTTACTTAACTACTCTTTTTAAACCACAACAATTTAAAACATTCACACAGTTTATATAAATGAAACTTAAGTGAAATAAAATAACCCAACACTCGGTCCAAATGTGATACAACCAAATCGAATGCTGTACTAAAAGAATAAATAAATGCAATTGGACAATTGGCCCAAATATTTATACAGTATCTCCTATCTAGAGTACAATAATGGAAGCGTCTATTGAGAACCTGCACACATCCACAGCTGTTGCAGCAGACGTCTGACTCGAAAGAAGTGTCATCCAGGCAACCCTGTATCTGGACACCTATATAATATATATATATATATATAGCAAGAGAGGGAAAAGTAGATAAACGAGTAAAAGACCGAGTTTGAAAAACATTTAGCAAGTGCATAAATGCCTTATTTTTAGAAAATAGGTTTTATCTCATATTTAAATTTGGTATCGCACTCCCATAAGATACCCCTCACCTCTCTTCTAATAGTGCACTCCTAACGCATCCCTCTAAACATCCTAGTCAGACCAGACTGACCTAACTAAACTGTCACCCATCTTCTAATAACCCATCTTCTAACTAAGGGCTAAACTTCTCCCCAGTTTCGACACTATGCCATTTCGTGCGTGGGGGGTCTCGCAAAGCGAAATCTAAACAAGGACCCCCCGATACACTACTATGCGGCAAGGTCGATCGTCAAGATCCATTAGACCCTCAATACATAACGTATATACATATACATTCATGATATAAGAAATACTAATATTAGAGCACTAAGGGTTAAAATTCTCTCAACACTATGCCATATTCGTGTGTGGGGTGTCTCGCAAAGCGAAATCCGAACAAAGAACCCCCCGATACACTACTACGCGGCAAGGTCGATCGTCGGGATCCATTAGACCCTCAGTACTCAACGTATATACAACATATAATAAATCCCAATATTAGAGCACTAAGGGTTAAACTTCTCCCCAGTCTCAACACTATGCCATGTTCGTGTGTCAGGTGTCTCGCAAAGCAAAATCCAAACAAGGAACCCCCTCGATACACTACTATGCGGAAAGGTCGATCGTCGGGATCCATTATACCCTCAGTACTCAATTTATACATACTCATCTTTTATATACTTATCATATTACACTTCAAGATATATCTCCCGGAATGAGAATTCATTTCAAATTGTTTACCAATTCAATTTTCATTTCAAAACTTCCTATTTCACTTATTCAATCCAGGAAATATATTTAAAGCAAGTTTTATTATCATAAATATGCTTTTTCATCTCATATGCTCCCATTTCCCTTCTTCCATCCAAGAAATGTATAAAAAGCCAATTCATTTATCCCATTTCCCTTCTTCCATCCTGGAAATGTATTTAAAGCTAATTTATTATCATAAATTGCTTTAACACCAATAATGTCCCACATTATTAAGAATAGTTATATTACATATCATATAACATTTTCTAAGACCGCCCGTACGGGTTTCCCCACTGTGCGCACCCCTAAATGGCTATCATCTTACAGGGCTTATCAATCAAGACAACTTGAGATCCTACAACGCAAGACATCGGGAAGCATCCATATGCCTGCGAGAGAGTCATAACCACACCCTGAATTACCTCACCAGCGCAGAAAACATACAATAATCGCTCATATGGCCTAGGACTATATCCACCCTGCATTCATTATCCATGGGGCTTCACCTCACGCGCGAACTTCCCTTATGATAGCGATTTAGAGAGGTGTGTATACATAAATTATCATTTATGAAAATTATTTCTTTTTCCATTTTGAAAACATTCATATTGTTCATTTTCAAAAGTCATTTATATCATATCATATATATAATTTAATAAGATAGTATATATATACCATATATTCCTCCTCGAATATATATATATAATTGGCAAACACATCTAGAGATGAGCAATAATCCCAAAGATTCTCTCTAAGAATCATAATCATGCATTCATATACGCATGATACTATACCCTAGGTATTTCCTTACTTTTGTAAATAATAATTACCTTCTTCTCATCTAAGGATTTAGTGGGTATCTCCAAATTTCCATCCTAATAACCTCATAGGATTTACTTAACCAATATCAATATAATTCTGTTTTCCTACGCGCATAATTATGTAGGCCTAGATGCCCTACTGAAATATCTCAGGGATTATACTCCCCCGAATACCCTTAAATAAAATAGGTTGTGGATTTCCTTCCGACAAACCCAAGGACTACATCTTGTCCAAATAATCGTTTAGAGGTCCCCACCCTATTTTAGGAACTACATCTTGTCCAACATCCTAATTTATTAATTATCCTATTTTCCTCGAAAATATAATTTAAGGGTTACACATATAAAACCCTCACCTTGCCCTCCTAAAACTCCTCAATTAGAGGACTATCTACTTTTAACAGATTACCTAAATAACCTCGAATCAATATCACTTGGAATCTATCTCATCCAATTAACCCTAAGAAAAATTGTCAAAGTTCCTGTAGGGTCGGTCGATCCACCCTTGGTCATCGATCGATCGAGGCTTCGATCGATCGACCTCTGTCAGTCGATCGATCGATTGATGACGCTGAACAACTTCTTCTTCGAGAAGCTGTTTTCGGCTATTAAAGCTTCCCCAAGCTTTTATCTCCGTCTCTAACGTCCTACAACCTCAACCAACAACATCTACACATATAATAAGGGTTCTAAACATCCTAGAAACCGAAACCAACAATTTTTTTTAAATTTCTAAGTTTCTCCGATTAGAAAAATATTGGGGTTTATTCGTTTTAACTCCCGAAAACCCGTTTTATCCACGAAAACCCAACCCAAAATCTTTAGGGTTTGTTAATACCAAACTACGATATGAGATTTATGCTCAAAAGTAAATAAATCAGGTAAACACTTGCCTCGTGGATACAATCCGACGATCCCGAGTCGAGTTCAGCGGAGTTTGGCCCGAACTCTCCTTTTTCTCTCCACTTTCTTCATTCCTTCCTCTCTCTCTTTACTTCCTCTTTTATTTCTATTCTTTCCCTCTCTCCCTCCTTATATACGGAGAAAAGGGTTTATACCCCTTAAAACCCAAAAATGACTCGTTTACTCAATTACGAGCCCTTTTAACTCTAAAATTCCCCGAAATTGAATTTCGACAATCGGACACACTTTTTTGACTATCTCGGCCATTTCGAGACTCACGGCGCAGTCAAAATTTCCATCCGAGGTACTTGATCGCAAATCACTATTTTAACCCAATATAACTTTATGCGGGTTTTCCACTTTAAAATCTTAATTTTGTCGCTTTACTCAATGATGACATATAATTAAAATACTCCGACATATTTACTTAACACAAAAAGTAATTATATCACCCATCGACAATCGTCTAATCCTCAAAAATCCCAAAAATTACTATTATGAGAAATTTCCCAAATCTCCAATTTATACCCAATTATGGAATTTAATTATCGCCAAAAAGGACGGGTTGTTACATACTCTCCCCCTTACAACGAAATTTCATCCTCAAAATTCGGATATAACCTACACCACCAACCTACGATCACACATTCCACTACGTCTAAGTACCTCCAAAAATAAGAAAGGTGCTAACACGATAGTCCCTTTCCATATTCAACCTACCTCAAGGTGTACTCAACCATAATAGCTTCACGAGAAGCTCATCTAAATTTGTACCCGCTATGCACAACAACAACGCCCCATCTCACAAACTCCAAACCCATTCGTGACTGCCTTACAGCATAAACTCCAACTTTATACACTAAGCCTCTTCTATTTCAGGTAGTATATAAAACCAACTTACTAAGGTGCCCATACAAATTTTTAACCCATGCACATCTGCACATCCATTGTGAACGTCTGACACGTAACACTCTCTCTAAATAAAGGTCTCCTTTCCTCGGTGTAATACTCACATATGGGTCCTCCCAACCCGCAAAATTCAATTCTCCTTACATCGGCGCCACTAAATCTATTGAAATTTCATCCTAATAATGATACGATCTAGGCGTTACCCTACCTACGCGAAACGAGTATAATCCTAAGTAAATCCCTAGTTCCAAAGGCCTCTCTCAACTTCCAACATTTGCTTGGTTTCATGCATGGGATGTCTCGCAAAGAGAAATCCAAACAATAAACCCTCCCGTTACACTGCTCCCTCGCGTTGTCGGTCATCAAGATATAGCGACCTAAGGCACACCAGCGGTACATCCTAAATCCTACCTTGCTAACCTACGAATTCCTTTCTACTATTATATCCTCCCATCTAAGCGAAAAGGAAAATCTAACTAATCGAAGTGCCAACTCTCTGTAAAAGCACTACGTACATCATACCCAAAACATATTTTCTCAAAATTTTCCTTTTCATTAAGGCCTGGCTATAATCCTCAAATTAATTTCTCTAAGTCCTACTTCACCCACACACTTGTGGTGAGAGGACCACTTTAGTGCTCTTCCATAGCATAATATTTCCATAAAACATACCATCATCATATGGCTCATAGTCTATAGTGTTTTATTTACACTATACGACTTATCAACAAAACCAACATCCTCGCATCCTATAACATCACTCCACTCCCGATGCCATTAAGGTTCATGCGCGGAGTGTCTCGCAAAGAGAAATTCAAACAAGGAACCCCTCCAATTACACTACTACTTAACTTTGTCGGTCATGGAGGTCCATCAATTCTAAACACGCAATCGGGATACCCTATCCCCTCTTTCCACAAAAGTAGTATGATCTCCCATTTCTAAATAGGAGCCGTACCACTAAGCGCATCGCACTACACTCAGTCTCTGCACAATCAATAATGAGCTTATACTCACAGCTCAACAATTAACCCGGCACACCTCAAATCACATCTATAAGGTCTCCGTATACTCAAATCACGATAATGAAACCTCTACTCATCGAATTTCCATCTATGCACATAATAAAGGCGAACTCAACCTGTATCCAGGTGAGATATCGCAACCACAACCCGTTCCACCCTGGAACTACGAACACGAATGTCTTGCCATAATTTTCCTGCTATCGCTCCGAACAACCAATAACATTATATACTCACCATATTACCATACTCGTATAAACATATAAAACGAGTATCATAAGCCAGATATATATATGTATTGAAAATATCAACACCCGCCTTTATGGAGAATGAAGGAAAATAAAGCTCCACTACAACGGAAAACACATAGGCCTACATTATATAATGTTATCGAGACCGCCACAAAACTCAAACTACACACACGAGTCTAGGGCTAATGAACACCACAACTTCATCTAGCCATGCCAATTATGCGTATTCCTTCTGAGGTGAAACTCATAACAATAACTTCGTTTTAATAAATTTCCCGGGTGGATGTCCACCAATGGGGTCCTCGAACATACCCATTCTCCATAAGTGTTAGCAACACTTCTCTAGTGAGCCAATCATTCCTCGAAAGGACTCATTATCCAGTGTACCTACGTCACCTCAGTACAAGGTTCACTCCTCCATAATACTCCTTATTCACTGTCGGCCTCTAACCGATCCTTATGTGAATAATCCAAAACAACATTCTTTTCAATCCTGCTAAATCATGGGGACTCACGGTTAAAACTATCCATAAGATTCCTTTCGAACCCCACCTCCTGTCGCCTTCCTCGATCAGCACACAAATCTATAACGAGCGCGCAAAAGATTACTATAATCTTATAATATGACAGGAGAACGAAATCTCACAAGAGAAATCAATAACCCTAATCCTGAGGCACTATATCAAATCGAGAGCAACGCTGAAAGCGTAGTACGTCCGCACAGATTCCTAAGGACACTAGAACCTGGATATGATACCATTTGTGACACCCCGCCTAATAAAATACCGGGCGATCACTCCTATGTCAAATTATAACAGGAGTCGCATATGGATCATTCTTAGCATCACTGTCAAAAACCAATTTAATTACTAATAACCTATTAGGCTGGTGTCAAAATTTTACTTAACTGCTCTTTTTAAACCACAACAATTTAAAACATTCACACAGTTTATATAAATGAAACTGAAGTGAAATAAAAAAACCGAACACTCGGTCCAAATGTGATACAACCAAATCGAATGCCGTACTAAAAGAATAAATAAATGCAATTGGACCATTGGCCCAAATATTTATACAGTATCTCCTATCTAGAGTACAATAATGGAAGCGTCTATCGAGAACCTGCACACATCCACAGCTGTTGCAGCAGACGTCTGACTCGAAAGAAGTGTCATCTAGGCAACCCTGTATCTGGACACCTTTATAATATATATATATATATATATATATATATATATATATATATATATATATATATATATATATATATATATATATATATATATATATATATATATATATATATATATATATATATATAGCAAGAGAGGGAAAAGTAGATAAACGAGTCAAAGATCGAGTTTGAAAAACATTTAACAAGTGCATAAATGCCTTATTTTTAGAAAATAGGTTTTATCTCATATTTAAATTTGGTATCGCACTCCCATAAGATACCCCTCACCTCTCTTCTAAATGTGCACTCCTAGCGCATCCCTCTAAACATCCTAGTCAGACCAGACTGACCTAACTAAACCGTCACCTATCTTCTAATAACCCATCTTCTAACTAAGGGGTAAACTTCTCCCGAGTCTCGACACTATGCCATTTCGTGCATGGGATGTCTTAGAAGGAGAAATCGAAACAAGGACCCCCCCCCGATACACTACTATGCGTCAAGGTCGATCGTCAAGATCCATTAGACCCTTAGTACATAACGTATATACATATACATACACGATATAAGAAATACTAATATTAGAGCACTAAGGGTTAAACTTCTTCCCAATCTCTACACTATGCTATATTCGTGCGTGGGGTGTCTCGCAAAGCGAAATCCAAACAAGGAACCCCCCGATACACTACTATGCGGCAAGGTCGATCGTCGGGATCCATTAGACCCTCAGTACTCAACGTATATACATATATACAGCATATAATAAATCCCAATATTAGAGCACTAAGGGTTAAACTTCTCCCCAGTCTCAACACTATGCCATGTTCGTGTGTGAGGTGTCTCGCAAAGAAAAATCCAAACAAGGAACCCCCTCGATACACTACTACGCGGCAAGGTCGATCGTCGGGATCCATTAGACCCTCAGTACTCAAGTTATACATAATCATCTTTTATATACTTATCATATTACATTGCCGGATATATCTTCCGGAATGAGAATTCATTTACAAATTGTTTACCAATTCAATTTTCATTTCAAAACTTCCTATTTCCCTTATTCTATCCAGGAAATATATTTAAAGCAAGTTTTATTATCATATAAATGCTTTTTCATCTCATATGCTCCCATTTCCCTTCTTCCATCCAAGAAATGTATAAAAAGCCAATTCATTTATCCCATTTCCCTTCTTCCATCCGGGAAATGTATTTAAAGCCAATTTATTATCGTAAATTGCTTTAACACCAATAATGTACCACATTATTAAGAATAGTTATATTACATATTATATAACATTTTCTAAGACCGTCCGTCCGGGTTTCCCCACTGTGCGCACCCCTAAATGGCTATCATCTTACAGGGCTTATCAATCAAGACAACTTGGGATCTTACAACTCAAGACATCGGGAAGCAGCCATATGCCTGCAAGAGTGTCATAACCACACCCAGAAATACCTCACCAGCGCAGAAAACGTACAATAATCGCTCATATGGCCTAGGACTATATCCACCCTGCATTCATTAGCCAGGGGGCTTCACCTCACGCGCGAACTTCCCTTATGATAGCAATTTAGAGAGGTGTGTATACATAAATTATCATTTATGAAAATCATTTCTTTTTCCATTTTGAAAACATTCATATTGTTCATTTTCAAAAGTCATTTATATCATATCATATATATACTTTAATCAGATAGTGTGTATATATATATATATATATATATAATAAAGTAGAAAACTTATGTATGTCATAAGTTTGGTTCATTATGTCATCTTTTGAATTTTTTTTGCATTATCTATTTTACCCATTACAAATTTGGATTCCCCCTCTTTTAACACACTCTAATTTGTTTCCCCCTTTTTTTTCAAAATTCAAACACAAGGGTACAATGGTCCTCCCACTTTGTCCCTTACACTTATTTATGTAAACCACACCCATTTATCATTGCACTCCCTCACTTTATGCTCTCCATCAGTTCACTCTCTTTCCATGAGAATAGTGTTTCAAAACCTACATACAGCCTTCATCATTTTATGCCCCTGCCCCTGCCCCTTACCGCCGCCCCTAGGTAATCTTATTACACCCGTCTCTTACCCACGCAAATGCTCAGAGGTTTTTTTTAAACCTTTACTTTTTCCCAACTCCACACTTCATCACCTTCATCACCGGAGAAGCACCACGAGAGTCGTAAAAACGTCAACATCGATTTCTATTTTGGGGATTTTTGGAAGTTTTTCTCTCGGCCATCAAATGATGTTTGGAAATCGTTACCTTTAAGGATAACGATAAAAAATATCGTGGAAATCGTGAAAACCAGTGGAAATCGTTTTGTCTGAAAATCAATAGCCTGAAAATCGTGGAAATCGTGAAAACCAGTGGAAATCGTTTTGTCCCTCTTGAAATGCGTAAATGCGATTTCTATTTTGGGGATTCCAAAAATTCTAAAAATCATCGAGCACCATCAACCATCAAACGATTTCACATTTACTGATTTTGTTTCCTTTTTTTGTTTATCAAAATTGGACTTTGTTGATACCTTTTATTCATCGGCATGAAGGTAACGATTCAGCTACCATTTTATAAGTTGCTATTTTGTTCGATATCTTCCATTTTATGATTTGTAAACTTATATTTCTCAGTTGTTAGAAATGATTCGATTCAGTTATTTCTCAGTTGTTGCTATTTCTCAGTTCGTAGAGTTGTTATTTCTCAGTTCGTAAAGTTATATTTCTCAGTTGTTAGATATGATTCGTAAAGTTATATTATGTTGCTATTTCTCAGTTGTTAGATATGATTCGATTCAGTTATTTCTGTTCATTTTTTGGGTTGTACGTATTATCGGTTGTACTATTTTGAAACGATCTATAACTCAGTTGTATTTACCTTTGTTGGATTTGTTTGGACGGAACACCTATACTATTTTTGGGTTTTTTTGAAACCCAGATCTGTTTTGGGTCTCAGGAGATTCTCGATGGCTTGGACTACCTGCACTCGCATATACGAGTCATGTGTCATTCACCTAGATCTTAATTGGAGTAACTTTCATTAATGGCAATGACGATCAGGTATCAGTCTCTCTCTCTGTATAAAAATAATTTTCGTTTTCTCTATTTGGTCATGCTTTCCTTTTTGGAATGCCTTAATAGTTTATGATAGTCTTTTCTCCAACTGTTTGAATAAGATATATATTGTGTGTAGGTTTGATTGAGGTTAAGCAATGTCAATGGAGCAATGTCAAGTCGATCTAGAAATCTAACTCAGAAATCTGGCTCCGATGAAATCTGGTGTGAAATGAAGTCGACCCACATGTTTTTTTTGGGTCGTTTACTGCCTTCTTAACCTCGGGTCATTTACAGCCCTTTTTTTTTATAAAATGTAATTTATTGAACCAAAAGGCAACAGCCCAAACGTATTACAATAAGACCCAAACACAACAAACAAAAAAAGGCACTAAAAGCCCAACACGGACACCCAACTCAAACTACATACAAACCCGTAATCAACCATTTTGGTTGTATATGATGGTTAAGATGGAAATTTCAAAATATTCAAAAAGTTAGATATATGTAACTTAAAGAATACTTGCATTTTCATTTGAGTGCATTTGCATTTTTTTGTATTTGGATTGCGTAAGTTTATTTTATTTGAGTTCATTTGTAATGACTTTAAAAGGTAAATGTTGAATATAGTCCCTCTTTTATGTGTAAATTCTTGGGATTGAATATTGTTGTTGGAGTTTTTTTATTTCTTAAATAGGGTGGATAATCCTATAAACAAAGGTGGTTATGTCCAAATTTTCTAAGTTGTTTACATATTTCTGTTATTACTTAAATTATTATTTAATGGCTATTATGTTATTTATATGAAGTCTTGGACAGGCTATTAATATTATTATTCGAGTATATTATAATTTTAAAAAATGTTTAAAGATTTGTGTTGTAAGAAAAATTGACTTAAATTGTTTGTATGTACATGTATGTGAAAAAAGTTTCAAAAATTACTTAAATTGTATGTATATATGTATGTGTGTGTGTGTATGTATGTATGTATGTCTGTACGTTTATATGCAAAATTTCATGACGTATGGTCCAATTAACGACGCACACTTTCGAAAAATTTCGTCGTGACTTAAAAATGATAGAGAGGCTTGACTTAATCACACAGTACTCATTTATCCCAAAACTTTTATTTATTTTTTTCTTAAAATCTGACTTTCAACTTAAAAAAAATTGTCCAATTAAAAAACATAAATATACACTATATATAAATATATGTAAAAATATCTATTAAAATTATGTTGTAAATACATCATTGTGTTAATTTTTTTTACCTAACGCAAATTAATTTAAAAATTATATAATGCGATTATGAATCATTTATTTTTTTAACTAACATGATCATGACTCAAATAAAACGCGATGTGACATGTAGTGGACAATTTTTTACTATTTTGAAAATAATTTTTACTATTTAGAAAAAATGGTCAACACCAACGGCATTAAAAAAATACGATTTCATGTCACGTCATGTTTTATTTGGTTCGTGATCATGTTAGTTAAAAAAATAAAATATTCATTATCGCATTGTGTAAATTTTTTAAATGATCCATTATCAATAAGTTCCTCAAATATTTTTTTAATACACATTTAATTAAAGTATTTTTATTTTATTCCACAAAGTCCATCAAACACCCATTTAATCAATATTCTCTTATTTTTAAAAGTCCGAGCTAACGGCACATGTTGAGTGATTTTATATAGTGAATCAAAAAATATTCGAGGGATTATTTTATATATGATTCAAAAAATTAACACAATAATGTATTTTAACACATATTTTTTTATATCTATAGCGTGTATTTATATTTTTTAATTGAAATATTTTTTTAACTTGAAAGTTATATTTTAGAGAAAAAAATGAATTTATAGAGTGACAGAATAAATAAATAAATATTTTTGTTTTTACTGTTAGGATACACTTAAGGAAAAAAATTGGTAGTATAAGATTAAAAGCCATGCTGGTGGTATATTAATGATGTGGCAATGTCACATCATTAAGTTTGAGATTTATGTAAAAAAAATGGTTGCTGTAATCGTGCTCATAGAAATATAGCTGCCTTGTTGTATTTTGATTCAGTTGGGGATAAAGAGGAGACAAATTCATCAATTTTAAAGTGCATACCACTATCTAGGGGTGGACAAAAAAAAGACCGACCCAAATGGACCGATTGGACCGAACCGAAAATTAAGGCTATTTTGAAACTGGTCCGAAAATCGGTTCACAAAAACTAAAAACCGATTAAACCGGTCCGGTCCGCGGTCCACTATATTAAAAGAAACATTTGGACCGGACCGGACCGATTCCTATATTTATATAATAAAAATAATGTTATTGTGTTTCTTATGTATAGTTTTTGAATTAATGTATATAACTTATGAATTTAATTCAGAACATTTTATATATGTATAGACATTTTTTTATTTGGATTAAAAAAACCCATGTAAATATCACTTGGAGTTTCGAGTATTATTTTTTTGTATATATATTTGTGAGAAAAATAGATAAAAACATTCATAATATGTACATATATATAAAATAGAGTCAGGACCGAATTTTATCCCGGACCGAACCGAAAAAAGCCTGGACCGAATTAGTAGGTTAACCGAATTAATCGGTACGGTCTCGGTCCAAAAAAATTAAGGATCGAATATTCGGTCCGGTCCAAAAAATAGGCAAAACCCGGACCGGACCGGACTGGACCGTGCCCACCCCTACCACTATCCATGAAGGGTTCGTTTATTAATAAGCCAAAAGTGAGTCAATGATATCCCCTGTGTTCGAGGGACCAGGATTATCATCCGTTGGAGTTGACAGTTTACGAAGCACATCAGCTAACGATAGTAAAAGAATCACAGAGCCGTGTTTGGGGAAGAAACAATCGAAGAGACTAGATTCGTGTGTATTACTTCTTATTTAGATTTTCATTTCGGTTTACTATTTTTTCTTATGTTTTGATTTCTTATGTACTTAACTTGAAGATATGTATCCATAGTTGATATGGTTGTGTTTATCAAGTATGATAAGGGGAATTTGAGCAAGAAATCCCATTTTTATCAGAACCAGAAATCAGAGTTTTTTTGTTGCATTGAAATGAGAAAGAAATCAAGTATGAGAAAGGGAATCAAAGATTGATTGTAAATATGAGAATCTAGGAACGAATGTGAAATGTTCAAATAGTAGCAGAACTATATGTTGAAAAGGATATTTATATGTTCAAATACTTTATGACTTATTTTCTAATTTTCCATTTGTTTTCCTCACAGGTGTTTAAGATAATACATGTACAAATTTGTAAATATGACCAATTTGTTTATAGGACTATTAGTATCGTTGTTGTTAGAGTTTTTTTTTTTATTTCTTAAACAAGGCGAATAATCATATAAACGAAAGAAGTTTTGTCCAAATTTAATTTATTTATTGATATATTAGTTGTATTTCGATAAGTTGAGTTAAATTGATGTTGTTTATATGAGGTCCAAGAAGGACTAAATTTTCTAAATTGTTTACGCATTTGTGTTGCACAAAAAAGTTTGACTTAAATTTACACGATTCAATACTTTGAAAATATACACTTATAATATACAAAACATTTATTATTTACATTAAACACGATTGAATACTTTTAACAATTCTCAGCGTGCCTTCAGGCACGGGCATACCCTAGTATATATATATATATATATATATATATATATATATATATATATATAATTGCCAATCACATCTAGAGATGACCAATAATCTCAAAGATTCTCTCTAAGAATCATAATCATGCATTCATATACGCATGATACTATACCCAAGGTATTTCCTCACTTTTGTAAATAATAATTACCTTATTCTCATCTAAGGATTTAGTGGGTATCTCCAAATTTCCATCCTAATAACCTCATAGGATTTACTCAACCAATATCAATATAATTATGTTTTCCTACGCGCATAATTATATAGGTCTAAATGCCCTACCGAAATATCTCAGGGATTATTCTCCCTCGAATACCCTTAAATTAAATAGGTTGTGGATTTCCTTCTCACAAACCCAAGGACTACATCCTGTCCAAATAATCGTTTAGAGGTCCCCACCCTATTTTAGGAACCCCAACATCCTAATTTATCAATTATTCTATTTTCCTCGAAAATATAATTTAAGGGTTACACATTTAAAACCCTCACCTTGCCCTCATAAAACTCTTCAATTAGAGGACTATCTACTTTTAACAGATTACCTAAATAACCTAGAATCAAAATAACTTGGAATCTATCTCATCCAATTAACCCTAAGAAAAATTGTCAAAGTTCCTGTAGGGTCGATCGATCGAACCTTGGTCATCAATCGATCGAGGCTTCGATCGATCGACCTCTGTCAGTCGATCGATCGATCACGCCGAACAACTTCTTTTTCGAGAAGCTGTTTTCGTCCATTAAAGCTTCTCTAAGCTTTTATCGCCGTCTCTAATGTCCTACAACCTCAACCAACAACATCTACACATATAATAAGGGTTCTAAACATCCTAGAACCCGAAACCAATAATTTATTTCGATTAATTTCTAAGTTTCTCCGATTAGAAAAATATTGGGGTTTATTCGTTTTAACTCCCGAAAACCCGTTTTATCCACGAAAACCCAACCCAAAATCTTTAGGGGTTGTTAATACCAAACTATGATATGAGATTTATGCTCAAAAGTAAATAAAGTAAGTAAACACTTGCCTCGTGGATACAATCCGACGATCCCGAGTCGAGTCCAGCGGAGTTTGGCCCGAAATCTCCTTTTTCTCTCCACCTTATTCCTTCCTCTCTCTCTCTCTTCACTCTTTCATTTCTCTTTTCTTTCTATTATTTCCATCTCTCCCTCCTTATATAAGGAGAAAAAGGTTTATACCCCTTAAAACCCAAAAACGACTCGTTACTCAATTACGAGCCCTTTTAACTCTAAAATTCCCCGAAACTCAATTTCGACAATCGAACACTCTTTTTCGACTATCTCGGCCATTCTGAGACTCGCGACGCAGTCGAAATTTCCATCTGAGGTACTTGACCGCAAATCACTATTTTAACCTAGTATAACTTTATGCGGGTTTTCCACTTAAAAATCTTACTTTTGCCGCTTTACTCAACGACGACATATAATTAAAATACTCCGACATATTTACTTAACACCAAAAGTAATAATATCACCCATCGACAATCATCTAATCCTCAAAAATCCCAAAAATTACTATTCCGAGAAATTTCCCAAATCTCCAATTTATTCCCAATTATGGAATTTAATTATCCCCAAAAAGGACGGGTTGTTACAGCTTACTAGTATAATTGGCTATATTAATATCTTATCTTATATTTCAAATATAGGTGTTATGGTATTATGTCTACTGCTCCTATGAATAACCATATTTTGTATATGTTTCCAATTCCAATTAGGTTTTCGATTGGCATAAGGGTGTTTGAATAACTATTTTTATGGGTTCACTCTAGTGTGTTTTGGAAGCTTTCTCGTTATTTTATAGGGTAGTTTTATACAGTGTATGCTCTAGATTTGTTGGTATGTATATTAAATCTCGAGTAAAGAGAATCCGTACATACAACGTTTAAATAGATATAAAGTCTTGTTGGTTTTCTTCGTGATATTTGAAAATAAATATGAAAAGCATATGCAAGTAGTGTTTACATAGTATAACATAAAATTATAAAATATGAATTGTATAGTAAATTCCTTTCTAGTTCATTGGTAATGTTAAAAAGGTCATGAATAACAATTTTTATTTTTATTTTATGACAAATAATTGTGTAAACAACCAATTTTAGTACCCCCATTTACCTCCATAGGTCCGAGCACCATCACTTTAACCCTTGGACCCTGGTCCTCTTATAAACCCTAAATCAAAGGTCATTGGATTCTTTTTGAGATCCATTTGACTTTGTTAAACTTTTGAAACTCACATTATCTCAACAAAATTTCATAGGGCTCTCAATCCCCTTTCTAACAAACCATATTGTGCACAAATTGGACTTACGATTTGCATTTAGAACTCCTTTTACCCAAAAGGTCACCGATACTTTTTGAGCTCCGTTTCAATTTGGTCATATTTTAAACCTAAGAGTATCTCAACACGCTTTTATAAGGATCTGAATTCCCTTTCCAATGTTCCATACTGTGCGCAAATCAGTCCTACGGTTCGCATTCAACTGACTTTTTACTTCGACATTTTTTAGCGTCATTTGAATTTGGTCAACTCTCGAACCCAAAAGTATCTCAACTCACTTTTCTAGAGATATAAATCATCTTTCCAAGATCCATACCAAGTGTTAAATGGACTTACGATTTTTTTTTTTACGATCGTTTTTTTAAAAAATCCAAAATTTTTGGACTACCTATAGGAACCCCTCACCTATGTCGATAGGTTGGCTGCCAAGTATGGAACCTATGCCGAGAGGAAAGCCAAGGGCTATGCTGACTAACAGACCCCCTAGCCTTAAAGGTTTCCTATTTAAGGAAACCATGACCTCATTATTGAAAATACCCTTTTCCATAACCCTTTGTCCTCGCCTTGAAATCAGTGCGCAACTTTACAAATATCCCCTTCCAAACTTTCTCTCCAACATTCCATTTATTCACTCTCACCACATATTTTCACCACCACTACATCACCCATCATAATCATCCTATATCTTTCCAAAATCATATTTCAAGTTGCTTAGAAAATCTACATCCTCTCTATTCAAGGTCATTATTTAGTATCACTTCTTATACTTTACTAGTCTTAGAATAATCTTTCATTTAGCATTTGTTTTATTATACCTAATCGCCTTTTTATTTATATATATTCTACAAACTTATTTTCATAAAACCCATAAACCCAAAATGAGGATCAATCTATAAATCCTAAAATTAAAATTTTCTCACATTTTGCCACTTGTACATGTTTTCCTCACAAATCAAAATACAAAACTTTAGCTGCAGGCTTATGGGTTAAACCTGACCCTTATGTTATTTCAAGCTACGTGGACTTTGATTCCGGCTTTGACTATATAGGCATCCTAGATTTTCCTTGGAATTGAAGTCCTTTTTTTCTTTATTTTTCACATTTCACTCGTTATCTTTTTTTTAAGAATAGGGGATTTTATTATTATTTATTGAAGAGAAGGGCCCTTACCATAGCTTACAAAACAAAAAGATAAATCTTAAACAATGAGAAAATAGCTACCAAACAAGATCAGGAGATTTTATTAATATAAGGATTTTTAATCTCATCTAATCTCAAAATACCCTTGAAATACTTAGGGATTAGATCTATGTTATGAGGCATCAAAGATTTATTTTGAGAACTACCCATCTTGGAAAATAAATTAGTAGCATTGATTTCCTCTATATGCCTATGAATGAATGTGCATTGAATGTCTGGAGCAAATAAAAGTGCTTGAACCACCAACCATTTAATTCTCCAAGGGCATGAATCTATGTTGCAAAGAGCATCTATTAGTACATTGAAATCAGATTCAATGAACATCTCATAGTTTTAAGATCTTGAAAATATGATAGGCTATGAACCAATGCATAAGCCTATGCTTATAAACTAGACTTCACCCCTAAAGAGTTGTAGAAGAACCAAACAACTTCACCGAAGTTATTTCTTAAGACACCACCTCCACCCGCATAACCAGGTATACCCAAAGAGCTTCCATATACATTCAAATTCAAAACACCTTTTGGAGGGAGGGACCAATTCACTAGGATAAAGCTTTTACAATTTTTTTAGGCCCTTTATAACATATAACTGTAGTATGTTTGATGTTCTTAATGATTCTATTAATAATCATTGAAGAATTTTCAAATATATCCTAATTTCTATTGATCCAAATGTGCTAGAAAATTAGAATATAAATCAATTTAAAATGTTTTTTCATAAGGATTTTGAAGACTCGCAGATATAAGCCTCTGCCTAATTGATCCATGTTGACCAATTATCCCATAATCTGATCCAAAAATATTCAAGACCTAAGTAGTTGTTTCACTAGCTCAGAATAAGTGTTCTGCTGTTTCTTCTTGATTAACTTTTTAACATAAGAATTTGGAAGGACCTTTGATTCCTATTTTCTTAGTACTCTCATCAGTTGGCAGAATCCCTTTGAGAAATTTCCAGACTAACACATATATTTTTGGGGGGAATACAAGGGTCCCATGTGAATTGAGAAGGATTATGTGAGATCTATGATGCTTAATTGAGTACCAAGTAGATGATAAAGTAAATAGTCCAAAATTAGAAGCAGTCCACACCATCACATCCTTTATAGAATTCTAACTTTGAACCTTGCTGACCTGATTAATTATGTCCATAGGAAAAAATTATTCAAGATCGTCTAAATCACAATATCTATCTTCATTCCAGATGTCTTTTACTTTTGATTTTTTGGGGATATTAAAATAATCCCCCGTGGAATCAAACTTCAATTAATTATCCCAACAAAAATTAATATCTCCCACACTAATATTCCACTTCATATACTACTCAAGTGCTTATTTGATGTTGCAAATTCTTCCCCAAATGCTTAAATGTGATTTAGTAATAACAGAAAGTGGAAAAGATCTTCTAAAATACTTGGCCTTAATGAATCTAGACCAAAGAGAATCAGTGGACCTGAATTTCCACCAAAGCTTGATGGACATAACATTAGTATTGTTAGAGAGCTTCCTGATACCCAATCCCCTTCATTAATAGGCTTAGCAATCTCAATACACTTGCACCAATTATTCTTGACCTTACGAATATGACCGTGATTCTTTAGATAACTTGATTTAGAGGGTTGAGTGCTGATATAATAGACATTAGAATGGTAGTAAGAACACTCTTGATAAGACCCAGCATTCCACCCATAGGTAAAAGCGTAGATTTCAATCTCGTGAGAGTTCTTCTAATCTTCTGAATGCTCAAAATGAGATATCTTCTTTCTACCCGCAAATAAAGGGAAACCCCAATAAATAGGAAAGTTTTTGTAAGTAAAACAAGTGGACATATTGATTCTTTTGGATATAGCTGGAGAGATATTATTTATAAAAAACGTATGTGATTTGGAAATGCTGATGTTTTGTCTAGTAGCACTATCAAATTATTTAATAACCTCCATGATCAGCTTTGAATCCTTCATAGAACTAGGAAATAACATTATGACATCATCAGCATATGCAAGATTGTTGATTTTAGGATAACCAATTGGCATTAAGGTTTATAGAAAAAGATTCAGCCATAATGATGAAAAGGCTTGGTGATAAAGGATCATCTTGACTCAATACTCTAAAGGAGTTGAAAAAACCATAAGGATTCCTATTCATGATAACAAATAACTAACAATTAGAGATTAACCTCCAAACCATATCAATCCAATGCTCTGAGAAAATAAAAATCTTATGAACATGGATTTAAAATAACCAAAGAATATGTCATAAGCTTTGGCTAAATCCAACTTTAGGACCACATTTCCTCTAAAACATTTTTGTTAATTAGAGACCATTTCTTGATCATATCATAACATTATCAATCATATCTCTACCTTTAATAAAACCAATCTGATTATGAGAAATAATTAAAGGCAAAACCTCACTTAATCTGCTTGAAAGGATTTTAGAGATAATTTTGTTGATGAAGTTCACTAGGCTTATAGGCCTTAATTTTGAAAAGCTTTTAGGAGATTGACATTTGGGAATCAGAGCAAGCAACAAGGATGTGATATTTCTAGGCATTGACATACCTAGGAAAACACTTAAACATCAGCTACTACATCTTTTTCAATTATGTTCCAAAACTTCACATAAAAGAGTCCATGAAAGACATCAGTACCATGACAACTGTGAGGATTTAACTGTTTAACCACTTCAAATATTTCTCTCTTATCAAGTAAGGATGATAAGCTAGATTTGATCTCTTAAGTGATTAACTTTAGGATGACCTAAAAAAGGGATCTTACCTAGATAAGACAGGAACCTCCTCTTAAGTGAATTGATCTTCAAAAAACTAGATTGTAGGCCTATGGATTGCTTGATCTATATTCCTAATCACCCCATTTTCATCTTTGATTTCAAAGATGATGAAATGTCTTCTTTTAGATTTAATAGAGTTATGGAAATAAGATGAGTTCCTGTCTCCCTCTTTTAGGCATTTCTCCAGAGCTTTCTAACTCCAGTATAAATCTTCAATCTCTAACTTCTTAATGCTATTAGCCTGAGAAAAAGTAAGATTTCCTTTATTCAACTCTGATGGATCTCTATCAAAATCAAATTCCATTCCTAAGATATGATCTTTAGCCTTCTTATCTTCTTGGAATAAATCCTCGAAAACTTGTCTGCTCCGGCTAGCTAAAATTGATCTAAGAGCCTTAAATTTTAATCCTATGGAGAGAAAAGGATTAGGATGAGAATAAGAGATCCAATACTGAGCAATCACATCATAGATATCTAGATTATTTAGCAAAAAAATTTAGAATTTAAAAGCTTTAGGTCTCAATTGAAGAGGATTTAAAATGTAAAGTAAAGGAGGGCAATGATACGATATGAGTCTATTAAGATGTTGAGCTCCCCATACACCCAGATTATGAGCAGCCTGATTACAAAATACTTTGTCTCGTTTACACCAAATTTTATTCATGCATTCCATTTTGTTGAACCAAGTGAAATTGGATCCACTAAATTCGAAATCATCCATCTTATTTACCTCTATAGGTTCCAAGAATTCCATAGCAGCACCTCCTTCAATCTTACTACCTCTAGCCTTTTCACCACTGTTAGAGACCTCATTAAAATATCCACTAATATTCAATGGAGAAGTGATGAGATTTCGGCAAAGGAACTCCTATAAATCCCTCCTCCTAACTTTAGTATTTTTAGCATAAATGAAACTAGCTTCGATCATAGTATCATTGATGAAGAAAGAAACATTGAGACATTCATCCATATTAGAAATAAATTCACGCTTTATATCATCTCTATCAAAGAACCAAATTTTACTATTGGAATTTCGAAAGGCTGTTTCAAAGCCCAATTTAATTTGAAAAACTTCAATCTTTATCGCTTTCAGCATTAGTTCTAGAACAACTGGCACTGAAATCTTATGAAGGATAATTAGACTCTTTATTCTCTTTAAAGATCCTTCTATTTAGATACCTCTAATATTCCAAATAATTATATTAATCATTTGAAATGTTGAGGAAAAGAAGTTTTCGAACTAGACCTAAGAATTTTGATGTTTGGAAGGATAGATGAACTACATTTAGAATTGTTCTTATTTTTTAACAAAACTTTATTTTCAACTTTTCTCCCGCTTTAAAAATGGTGTATTTGTTTCTAGCAATGCTTTGTTTATCTCTCCTGTTACCTTCAATTCATGCCCTTGCACTAAAATTGTCATGATCTTCTTTTCTTATCCAAATCCTTAAAAGATTTGAATGGTTTCTCAGGAGTACTATAAGTGAAATGGGAGAAATGATTTCATTGAATCACACCTTCTTCTTCTTCTTCATCATCATCATCATCATCATCATCATCATCATCATCATCATCATCATCATCATCATCATCATCATCATCATCATCATCATCATCATCATCATCATCATCATCTTCTTTGTCACTTGATTCTTCCTCATCTTCAATTTGCAAGATCTTACCACATATTTTGAGTTTCTTCTCTTATAAACACATACTTTTAAGATCATTTAACACCTCATTTCCTGACTTTGTCTTCTTAAAGAATGTACTAATCCATTCTTTCATCTCTTTAGGATTATCTTTAAGTATTTATTTGTCCTTATCAATCACTATTGCTGCTTGAGTATCATCCACATTTGAACCGTATTGATAATATCCTTCCTGAAAGATTTGATTACCTATTATTTAGTTTCTTCATGATTATTATTTATCTGATTATTGATGTTCTTTAGTGCTTCTTTTGGTTGTTCTCCTTCTTTAAACAAGTAATCTTCTTCCTTATAACGCCTTTTAACACAGTGAAAGTAATAAGAAGGGATATCTTCATATTCGAAATGTTTTCAGAAAACCACATTGGTATCTTTATTAACAATCCAAATTCTTCTTGGTAATTTCTTTTTCAAATCTACTATAACGCAAACCTTAGCCAAGCTAGGTCTACAAGGAGATGCTATCGCACTATCCATTCTCAAAGGAACCCTCGTTGCACTGCATATTGAGAAAAAAACTCTCTTAATTGTAACTATGGATAGGAAATAATGGGAGGTTGACCCAAATAGGAACCAAAGTAGTTTTATAATCTGGATGGAATTCATTTTCCACTTAAAGACTCTCACAGGATATCACTGAACATACCATGTGGATCACATCCATAATGTAAGAAAGTCTTATTTATTGAATAGTCTAATCACGACATGTTTTTTTGTCAATCAATCCTACATTAAAAGTTGCCTATAAACCCATTAAAGTTAACATCTTACTTATATCTTCCAATGGAGGGTGGTTATGGATGAATTTTCCAACTAGAGAGTGTTTGAAAGGAGACTAAATATTTGTTAGGAATTCGTTATACTTCCATTACTAATTTCATGTATATGTTTGCTTACTTTTAGTAGCCCCGTCAGACATTCAAGCTCATTCGTTCATAATGAGTCATGATTTGAGATGGTAATCATATATATTGGATTTGTTGTGTTTTAGCAAGCCCACCATACATGATTATTCACTCCTTTATCGTGACTCGTGATGTGGTGTATCTTTCACATTTTTACTTCATATATATTTTCTTTTCTTTTAGTCATACTCCTTCGAATGATTAGTTACCGTCTTTTTTAAGACATGGACACAATAATTTCACTCATCACGCACTTTTCATGCACATATATACTTTTTTGCAGCACATGTATTATAAATATTTTAGGAGAAAAGGATAATATTTGTATATCCCACGAGACACCGAAAGGGAGGAATGTGTACCTAATACCTTTCGATCCCATAACATAGTCCCCGGACCCATGATCTCTCAGTTTTAGATGCATTAGTTATTGTTTCAATGTATTTTCTTCGGGGATGGCTATATCTTTTGCATATTTTGAGAAAAATAGGTTAGCGACTTCATTTTTTATATTTTCACCCCCTTTTGATGACGACCTCTTTATGTCCGTGGGAGCCAAAGAACGTCACACGAGTGGAGCAAATTTAATTCTCTTCCTTGAATCCATCTTCATACGAGTCTTTTGGGACATGCCGGATGAACCTGAATGGCCACAGTGGCAACTCCGCTAGGGATTTCATTTTAGAGGACTAGACTCTATTTTTATATGGGTTTTATTTCCCATTTCTCTCATTTTTCCTTACATGTACATATATTTTCACTTGTATTATTATTACTCTCATTAGCACGTGTTGTATACGTGTCATGCTCATGTCAGAGTATCCATATACATTCTTTTCTCCATCTTGCTCATTTTCTCATCACATGCCTATACAATCTTTTCTATCACATGCTTCGTATTTTTTCACTTGTATATATCCCACGCTTCATATTCACTGGTATATATCATCTACATTTCACTCTACTTATTCACGTGGTTTCCTTACTCCATGTCACTTGTATATACCCATACTTATTCCCAATTGTATGTATTCCCATGCTTACTCAAATGCTGCACATCACTTGTAAAAATCCCATGTCACTTGCATACACTTCAACCTTACTCTCACATGCACACACTTTCACGTTATTTCCACTCGTACATGTCACCATGTTACTCTAACTTCATGCATCTCATTTTGGTATATCCACGTGTCGTATATAGTTCACCAGGCTTTCTCTATTTGTACATACTCCATGCATCGTGTAACTTGTACATTTTTACATGCTTTACTCTCCTTGTAAACTCAGTCCATTTTCAAATGACACCTGTGTGTATTTCCATGCTCCATTTCATGCTTAGTAGTTTTACATATTCCTCTTAGCTTATATAAAAAACACTTTGCATAAAAATACTAATTAAGGCTCATGGATTTCACACACTACGTCATGTCAATACTACATTTTCACTCGAATTTTGTCCTATACTGGGGGGTCACTTCGTGATGGGTTGTTAAGCGATATGGTTCCAACCTTACATTAGCCAATTTCCTACGATGTATATCGATCGGTTGCCCCATCATACTTCTTGACCGAACTCATGATGAGAGGTATATATAAGATAATTCGTTCACATACATTGAGTATATCGAATTCGCTCTCACAGGTATTGTCACCATGAGGCAATTTATGAACATTCGGGTATATCAAATGTCTTTTCCACACATACCGATGAATGATTTCCCTTATAGGCTAGAGGTATGATGTGTAAATTATGCCAAATGGGGGAACCCTTCCACTTACCTCCTATACATAAACCGCAGATAGGCACCTATCTTAGGGCATTCATACCTAGTTTTTCGATTTTGATGAAAAACTCTAGCAAAATTTTAAGTCATATCAACGCCTAAAGTTTGTACTATTTCAACTATTTTTAAAATAGGACCCTATCCATGAGTCTGAAATAAGTCAAAACGTGTCTTACATTACACACCCCTCCTTTCTCGAACTTGGGTCCTAACCGACATTTCACTTTCACACTAGGAGGAACATAATACAAGTGAAACCTAATAATAACAACTACACTAGGGGTTCTTCCTTCCTCACTTTCTTCAAAAATACCAAAAGCATCTTCTCTTATTTTCAAAAATACCAAAAATATTATTTTTAAAAAAAATAAAAAAATTCCCACTCAGATGCGACCACATACCCTAACTTGGCCTAGCTCCTTATTGGATCAGATCTGCCATCAAGCCACCTCGAATTTCTACACCCTCATCTTCCACTTCAGCAAAAACCAAAAAGTCATATCGGATATACCTTACGGATAACACATATCACAATGCCAATGTTCAGCCAAACCTAATAACAGTACTTGCCAGCTCAGTGCAAAGACAGACAGTCTACAAGCCGATGTGCAAGAGATACATACAAACTAAAGGTCATATTCCGGAGATGCCAAGGCCAGATAATGAATTTCCTCAGGTCACAAATACATGTACCGATGTGGGCTCCCAAAGAGTATTGACAAGCTCCTTATTCTCCACGTGTCCGTCCTGTCAATAGACCACTTCGACACCTTTTCCAACCCTTCACCTTACTCATCCATGGTCAAGCCAGCCAACACCCATTCACGTTGATCCTAAGGATGTTCAAGGCAGACCTCATGATGCTATCCAAAAATCTCAATCAAGTTAAAATCTCAGGGAATTACGTGGATTACACCCACATGTACCTTTATCCAAAGGCCCAGTTGCCAAAAAAGTTCAAGACTCCCGATATAGAGAAGTTTGGAAGTAAAAGGCATTCCTTATGTATCTTTGTAATTACCACTATTACATGAGCCTATTTTGGGCCCCCGAGGAAATTATGGCTCAGATTTTTCAACAGACTCCTAAGGAAAGCACCCTTCGATTGTTCCTGCCACTAGACGAATCTCGAATTCACAGTTAGGAGGATGTAGATAAGGAATTCATGATCCAAGACAACTATACTGAGGAGTTGGAAGTAAACCATCGAGATCTTAAACTACTAAAGTGTGACACCCCGCCTAATTAACCCCGGGTGATCAGTCCTAAATTAAGTTAGAACAAGTTTCTTAGTTGGATCATCCTTAGCATCACTGTCGTCTTTTTAATTACTAACCACCTAAATGAGAAAATTAGACCGGTGCCAAGTTTTATCGTTTATTAACTTAAATGAAATCTCATGCGGAAAAATAAAATCACACAATTAATCATAATTAATTAAAACAACCATACACAATTAAATGACTAACCGAATAAACCATCGGCCCAACAATCCAATAAATGTAAAATAAAGACAACTAATAAATCTCAACAAGTCTGACATAAACTAAATGAACCGTGAGAGACATGCTCGAAATAACTGATAGAAGTCTCTACACTATAATGAAAGAATGAGGTGTCTATCAAAACTCCCGCAACATCTACATATGCTGCAACAATGGATTTCTTGAGATAGAGTCAAGCCTGGCGTCCCTATGGCTGGACACCTAAAAGGTTTTAATTTTTTTATAGCAAGGGTTTGTACACAAAAAAATTTGAAAAACATTTAACAAATGATTAACTTGCAGTAATAAATAAATATGCATGCTCTCCATATTTTAGTTAGTGCCGCACTCCCTTGAGGACATTTTCACCCCTCCAATAATGTGCACTACTAACGCCTTAAATAAATTCACCTAGTTTTTCATCTTATGACTGGATAAATTATAAGGACCTTTGTAAACACCCTACTCTAACCGACTATGACTTAATTATGATTTTTAAGCTATTATCGTCATTAACTTAATTAAATAATTTTCCTTTTTAATTTCATAGAACTTCCACATATGTTATACATATAATACAACTCATGCTTTATATTAATTAGCCCGTATATAATTATTTACCTAATTATATACTCAGTCACATTACAGTATTCACAACCATACTAATATAACAATAAATAATAGTATTTTCCCCGAGTAAAGTCTCACCGGGTAAAATTCCTCTAAAGTGCTATCCCACTAGGTATATTCACCTGACCTAGTTACCCCAAGTCAGAATTTCTCCCTAACTTGGTTATTACATAAAATATTGGAGGCGGTCATATTCCTTCCCTGAAAGTGAGATGCCCCTCACCAATATAACGGACGCTATGACCTGGGATATACTCACCTTACTCCTCAAGCTAGGGGATTCATCCACTACACGCAACCTCCCCTTATAGCACTATTTATAATAATAATAATATCTATCCACTGATATTAATGTACAGACCATATATATATACTACCACATCCCGTATATATATATATATATATATATAAAAGATCCCGGCTATGCCATGTAATAAATTCGTAACACAAGCCCATTTAAATTATTAAGAGTTTATGGATCAACTATAATTATTAATTAATTTACACATTAATTAATTATGTTACTTTTGTTGTCGCTCCCACCATAAATTTGGACTTACTCTTGTAGCCCAAAATGACCTCACCCGAGTCTAAATCCCCGACTCTAAATTATTTAGCCTCCACCTAAATAAAAATTTAACTTTAGTGTGACACTCCTAATTTCCTCCAAACTCTCGTTACTTTTAACCATGACGTGTCACACAAAAACTCCCTCGAATCCTAATTAATGTTATTCACAATTAATTAGATTTGACTCATGTATAAATTTTTCAATAATTATAACATTATAGATTTTATAATAAGATTTTCCTTTTTATACACATAATTGGGCGAAGCTGTCAAAATCTGTCGACCCTCGATCGATCGACCCCCAGACCTTCGATCGATCGATCGAGCAGGTCTTCGTCTTCTTCGCGAAGACAGATTCAACCATGGACGAATTTCTTAAAACCCTAATTTCTTCTACCAGTAATCTCAAGCCCTCTTAACAATAATACATGTTAGAAACCTTCGTAGGGATCTCCAGAATGTGCACCAACATCATTAATTCGTCCATTATCTACTGATTTCTAAATTTGGGGAAAAATTCATCTTTAACTCTTAACCCATTTACACCCCAAATTCCTTCATTAAATTCATTTCTAATTATCCAGATATCATCCTACTAGATATATATCAACTTACAATTATCAGATTTTACATGAAGCCTTACCCAAATTCGTAAATCAGATTATTGTTTTCAAAATCCCATGTTTATGCCATTAACACTCAAAACGAATTTCAATTAAACACCTCACATAAATATGAATTGAAAAATAGATTCAATACTATAGCAAGTCATCCACTTGCCTTAGGTCTCGTAGAGTATGATTTTGTGAGATGAATTCGAAGGTTGAAGATGACTCTTGTTGGCTCTCTTGTGATCCCCAAATCTGCCTTTAACTACTGTTAGGGTTCCTTAACACACTAAGCCTTTTCCTAAACTCACATCAGCCATTTCCTTATTTCTTCTAATTTATCAATTAACCTAAATCCCTTTTTTGCCTAATGGGCCAAGCCCAAGTGACCCAAATGCCCCTGTGTGGCCCCGGCTATGTCTAAAAACGTCCCGTGACCCATTTACTACCCCCGGGTACACTTTTCCGACTATCTCGGACCATTCGAACTCAACCGTACACTCAGAATTGGCATTCGAATTAATTTCTATAAATCCTTATTTCACAACCAAATTAGTCTATTCCGACTCCCGGCTGAAATAAGTACATATCCCGTCATTAATATCCGAAATGACGTAAATAGAATATTACTATTCACTTAGTAATTAGTTTTCCTTAAATATTAACCATTCACTTCCCGATTAATATTTAAATAAAATTTTCTGAATTAATTCAATTAAAATTACGACTCATAAGTAATTTTCAATTCCTGAATTAATTAAATATTTAATGCATGAAAATACGGGGTGTTACGTACTCCCCCCCTTACAAAGGAATTTTGTCCCCGAAATTAGGTCATACCTGTGATGAAAAGCTCTGGATATTATTCCCGCATATCCTCCTCCCGCTCCCTGGTAAACTCGTCAACATTGTGATGACCCCACTGTACTTTAACTAGTGGAACAACTAGCCACCGATCTCTCCTCATATGAGATATCTGGTTGTAAATCAATTTCCTCGAGTGGAATGTGCCAGAAAGCCCTCTCGCTCCTGCGATATTTCTTCAGCGATTCTACATGGAACACGCCGTGAATCCACTGAAGGTGCTCTGGCAATCCCAGCCTGTAGGCTACAGGCCCCACCCTCTCGATAATAGGTAAAGTTCCCACGTACCTTGGTGCTAACTTACCCTTCTTGCCGAACCTCATCACCCCTTTAATAGGGGACACCCGAACCAATACCTGATCCCCAACCTCTAACTTCACATGTCTCCGTGAAGCATTAGCGTAACTTTTCTGCCTATCCTGAGCTATTCGAATTCTCCCTCGGATTAGCTCTATCTTGGAAGATGTCTCCTGAACAATCTCCGAACCCAATAGTTTGTTGTCCCCCACCTCTAACCAACAAGCGGGTGAACGACAAGGTCTCCCGTATAGTGCCTCGAATGGTGCCATACCGATCGTGAATTGGTAAGAGTTGTTATACGAAGACTCTACCAAAGGAAGATATTTCTACCAACCTCCCCCAAAGTCTAATATGCACATTCTGAGCATATCTTCCAGCATCTGATTGACTCTCTCAGTCTGTCCGTTAGTCTGTGGGTGATAGGCTATACTCAAACGTAACTCTGTGCCCATGGCCTCCTGAAAACTCTGCCAAAAGTGGGCCACAAAGATATTGTCCCTATCCGACATAATATTTATCGGTACTCCGTGCAGCTTAACAATCTCTGCTATGAATAGCTGCGCATAACGCATCATCTCAAAGTCTTTACGAATCGACAGGAAGTGGGACACTTTGGTCAACCGATCCACAATGACCCATATGTAATCGTGACCTTTATGTGATGTCGGTAACCCTATAATGAAGTCCATGGATATTCTCTCCCACTTCCACACGGGAATTTCAAGTGGCTGTAGCATCCTTGATGGTCTCTGATAGTCAAATTTCACAAGCTGACTTGTGGCACATTTCGAAACAAACTCTGCTATGTCTTGTTTCATTCCGGCCCACCAATACTGCCTCCTCATATCCTGATACATCTTATCCCCACCGGGATGTACCGCGAATCTCGACCCATGAGACTCTGTCATAACAGCGTGTCTCAACTCCTCATCCTCTGGCACAATCAACCTCCCATTAAGGCGTAAGCCTCCCTCCGAGATGATCGAGTAACCCTCTGCTCCCTCAGCTAGCAACTGGCTCACCCTATCTCGGTAGGTCTGATCCTCTACCTGAGCCCTCACAACCCGTATAATGATCTCAGGTGTGATGGATAATGTTGACATATAAGCCCTGGCTACATCATCCTCATATCGAAGTTCTCTCCACTTCGCTTTCCAGACTTCTGATATTTCCCCAGTCGGTCTCTGACTCAATGCATCTGCTACCACATTAGCCTTACCAAGATGATACTGAATATCAAACTGGTAGTCTTTCATGAATTCTAGCCATTGCCTTTGCCTCGTATTCAGATCCTTCTGAATGAAGAGATACTGAAATGATTTGTGATCCGTGAATAACGTGAACTGCTCCCCCAGAAGATAATGTCTCCATATCCTCGGAGCAAAAACGACCGCTACTAACTCCAAGTGGTGAGTGGGGGTAATTCCTCTCGTGGGGCTTTAGCTTCCGGGACACATAAGCTATAGCCCTTTCCTCCTACTGAAGCACACCCCCAAGTCCCTGTAAGGATGCGTCAGTGTAAACTCGATACTCTAATCCTCCTTTCGGCAATGCAAGCACAGGTGCAGATATCAACTTGTCCTTTAACTCATCGAAAGCTAATTAACAATGGTCACTCCAAGTGAAAGGTACCCCTTTTCGGGTCAGATTCGTCAAAGGGCCCGCAATCTTTGAGAATCCTTTGATGAATCACCTGTAATAATCGGCCAATCCCAAAAAACTATGCACTTCAGTCGATGTTGTGGGATGCCCCCACTCCCTCACCACTGATACTTTACTCGGATCCACTGCAATACCTCGGTCTGACACTACGTGGCCAAGAAACTGAACCTCCCGCAGCCAAAATCCACACTTATCGAATTTGGCATAGAGTTAGTGATCCCGCAATGTGTGTAAAACTATACGAAGATGCTCTGCGTGCTCCTCCTCGGTGCGCGAGTAGATCAGGATTTCATCAATGAACACTATGACAAACTGATCAAGAAACTCCCTGAAAACCCTATTCATGAGGTCCATAAACACTACTGGTGCATTGGTGAGAAGGAATGGCATCACCCTGAACTCATAAGATCCATATCACGACAGGAAAGCGGCCTTAGGAGCATCCTCCTCTCGGATATGTAGTTGATGATACCCTGACCTGAAGTCGACTTTAGAGAAGTAAGACGCCCCTCTCAACTAGTCAAATGAATCATCAATCCTAGGCAACAGATACTTATTCCGTATTGTCGCATTATTCAGCTCTCTATAGTCCACGCATAACCGTAGTGAGCCATCTCACTTCTTTACAAATAATACCGGTGCACCCCACAGCGATGTACTTTACCGAATGAAACCTTGACCCAGAAGCTACTGAATCTGTTCTCTCAACTCACGCATCTTTAAAGGGGTCATACGGTATGGGGCCCGAGCAATTGGCCTCGTCCCCGGGGCTAAATTAATTACAAATTCGATTTCCTTGCTAGGTGGAAACCCTAGTATCTCCTGAAACACATCCTCAAAGTCTCTCACCACTGGGATTGAGTCCAACGGAATAGCCACCTACTATGAGGCTTCCTCCTCAATGTAATATAAGTGTGTGCATGACCCTCCCTCAAGAAGCGGCATTGCTATCGAGAACATCTCCTGCCCTGGAATGGAGAACATGATGGTCCTCTCGTAGCAATCCACTGTCGCCTGATAACATGCCAACTAATCCATACCCTAGATGACATCCTACCCCTCCATATCTAACACCAAGAGGTCTGCTGCTAAACTAAGTCTCCCAATCAAAATGTCCACACCCTGACAAATCGAGTGAATCGTAGCCCCGCTGCCTACTGGAGACTGTACACACATTAAAAGACTACCCACGGTCTCTAGTAGTCCAGCCCGTTTAGCAAAATTAAACTTAATGAATGAAGGTGATGCTCCCGTATAAAAGAAACTACTCTCATAACCATGAAAGAGAAACATACCCTCAATTCCTGGTGGTGCTTGCTGCGCTGGGGGATTGGGACATCCCGGACATGATACACATGCCCGTAGTGCATCTGTCCCTGCTGCGGTGGGGTGGGTGCTACTGCTGCTGCTGCTGCCGGAGGCATCTGCCCCCGTTACCCCTGTTGGGACTCCTGTTGTTGACCTCTGTCCCTCTGTGGGCACTCCCTCTTGAAATGTCCTGGCTAGCCACAGACAAAACAACCTCTCTTACCATCCCCCTATCGTTGGCCCTGGCGTGGCTGACCCTGGCCCTGTTGGCCTCACCCATTGTTCCCTTGACCCTGACGGCCTTGCAGAACCTGATGTTGCTAATTTGGGCCCGGCTGCCCCTGCCTGAACCCCTGTCGTCCCTGTCGGAACCCACGAGGCTTAAACTTCTTAGCCTGATTCTCTTGCTGACTGCCCGTCTGCTGCTGAGCACTATTGTGTCTCCACTAGTAACTACCTTGCACTGTTGGCTCAGCTCCCCTGCTCTCTTGCTCCCCTTCGCATGGAAGCGATGATCCTGGCAGTGTATTAGTACGGCATTAACGACATCTGTATACTTCACCATCGCCGGATTCCCAATCAAATGTTTCCTGATCCTCCAGGCTAAGCCATCCATAAATCTCGATTTCTTCCGCTCCTCATCGCTCACCTCATTTGGCACAAAATTTTCCAACCGGGTGATCTCTTCCTCATAGTCTTCCACTGATCGGTCACCCTGAACCAAATCCCTGAATTTCTTTCTCATCTCAGTCTCTACTGCTGGTGGAAGGTATTTGCGATCGAACCACACCCAGAACTCTGCTATTGTCATCAAATCTCGCTCCTCGGCAGTGGTAACTGACTCCCACCACTGTAAGGCTACCCCCGATAGACGAAAGGTAGCAAGCATCTGTTTCTGTACCTCAGTACACTCCAGCATGCGCAGATGGCACTGAATGTTCTTCTTCCAGTCACAAGCCTCTACTACATCGGTGCTACCCCGAAAGTCAGGTGGGTGACCCTTTTGAAAGGTCTCCCTAACTCTCTGCCAAGATGGTGGCCCCACTGGAGCCTGAACTGCTGGTGCTACTGGAGGTGGTGCCTGGGGCTGTGGAAAGTGAGTTGCCATAGCTCGCATTGCTGTCTTGACGGCTTGGTCCACAATCACTGCCACCTGGGTAGTGGAAATCAACTCAGGTGGGGGTGGTCGTGGCGGTACTTGTGGCTCCTAATGGGCCTCCTTGACCTCATCCCTAGCCTAAGCCCTCTTCGCTCTCTGTCTCCTCGGTGGAATCTGAAATAGATTGAATTGTATACGTACACAATTTATACAAAAATATACACAGCAGAAATATGATATCTCACAAGAGGAAAATGAATCAGCAGTCCTAATAATAGGGCTCTATAATAACCGAGTGCTACGCTGAAATGTGAAAAGCCTCACAGATCCTAAGGACACTAGAAGCTGATTCTTTGATACCATCTGTGACACCCCGCCTAATTAACCCCGGGTGATCATTCCTAAATTAAGTTAGAACAGGTTTCTCAGTTGGATCATCCTTAGCATCACTGTCGTCTTTTTAATTACTAACCACCTAAGTGAGAAAATTAGACTGGTGCCAAGTTTTATCTTTCATTAACTTAAATGAAATCTCATGCAGAAAAATAAAATCACACAATTAATCATAATTAATTAAAACAACCATACACAATTAAATGACTAACCGAATCAACCATCGGCCCAAAAATCCAACAAATATAAAATAAAGACAAGTAATAAATCTCAACAAGTCTGACAGAAACTAAATGAACTGTGAGCGACATGCTCGAAATTACTGATAGAAGTCTCTACACTAAAATGAAAGAATGAGGCGTCTATCAAAACTCCCGCAACATCCACATTTGCTGCAGCAATGGATTTCCTGAGATAGAGTCAAGCCTGGCGTCCCTGTGGTTGGACACCTAAAAGATTTTTAATTTTTTTTATAGCAGATGTTAGTACCCAAAAACATTTGAAAAACATTTAACAAAAGATTAACTTGAAGAAATAAATAAATATGCATGCTCTCCATATTTTAGTTAGTGTCGCACTCCTTTGAGGACATCCTCACCCCTCCTCTAACGTGCACTACTAACGCCTTAAATAAATTCACCTAGTTTTTCATCTTATGACTAGATAAATTATAAGGCCCTTTGCAAACACCCTACTCTAACCGAGTATGCCTTAATTATGATTTTTAGGTTATTATCGTCATTAACTTAATTAAATCATTTTCCCTTTTTAATTTCATATAACTTCCACATCTGTTATACATATAATACAACTCATGATTTATATTAATTAGCACGTATATACTTATTTACCTAATTATATATTCAGTCACATTATAGTATTCACAACCATACTAATATAACATTTAATAATAGTATTTTCCCCGAATAAAGTTTCACCGGGTAAAATTCCTCTAAAGTGCTATCCCACTAGGTAAATTCACCTGACCTAGTTACCCCAAGTCAGAATTTCTCCCTAACTTGGTTATTACATAAAATATTGGAGGCGGTCATATTCCTTCCCTGAAAGTGAGATGCCCCTCACCCATATAACGGACGCTATGACCTGGGATATACTCGCCCTACTCCTCAAGCTAGGGGATTCATCCACTACGCGCAACCTCCCCCTATAGCACTAGAGTATAATAATAATAATAATAATAATAATAATATCTATCCACTGATATTAATGTACACACCATATATATATACTACCACATCCCATATATATATATATATATATATATATATATATAAAATATCCCGACTATGTCGTGTACTAAATTCGTAACACAAGCCCATTTAAATTATTAAGAGTTTATGGATCAACTCTAATTATTAATTAATTTACACATTAATTAATTAAGTTATTTTTGGTGTTGCTCCCACCATAAATTTGGACTTACTCTCGTAGCCCAAAATGACCTCACCCGAGTCTAAATTCCCGACTCTAAATTATTTATCCTTTACATAAATAAACATTTAACTTTAGTGTGACACTCCTAATTTCCTCCAAACTCTAATTACTTTTAACCATGACGTGTCACACAAAAACTCCCTCAAATCCTAATTAATGTTATTCACAATTAATTAGATTTAACTCATGTATAAATTTGTCAATAATTATAACATTATAGATTTTATAATAAGATTTTTCGTTTTATACACATAACTGGGCGAAGCTGTCAAAATCTGTCGACCCTCGATCGATCGACCCCCAGACCTTCGATCGATCGATCGAGCAGGTCTTCGTCTTCTTCGCGAAGACAGATTCAACCATGGACGAATTTCTTAAAACCCTAATTTCTTCTACCAGTAATCTCAAGCCCTCTTAACAATAATACATGTTAGAAACCTTAGTAGGGATCTCCAAAATGTCCACCAACATCATTAATTTGTCCATTATCTACTGATTTCTAAATTTGGGGAAAAATTCATCTTTAACTCTTAACCCATTTACACCCAAAATTCCTTCATTAAATTCATTTCTAATTATCCAGATATCATCCTACCAGATATATATCAACTTACAATTATCAGATTTTACATGAATCCTTACCCAAATTCGTAAATCAGATTATTGTTTTCAAAATCCCATGTTTATGCCATTAACACTCAAAACGAATTTCAATTAAACACCTCACATAAATATAAATTGAAAAACAGATTCAATACTACAACAAGTCATCCAGTTGCCTTAGGTTTCATAGAGTCCGATTTTGGCGATGAATTCCAAGGTTGAAGATGACTCTTGTTGGCTCTCTTGTGATCCCCAAATATGCCTTTAACTGCTGTTAGGGTTCCTTAACACACTAAGCCTTTTCCTAAACTCACATCAGCCGCTTCCTTATTTCTTCTAATTTATCAATTAACCTAAATCCCTTTTTTGCGTAATGGGCCAAGCCCAAGTGACCCAAACGCCCCCGTGTGGGCCCGACTATGTCTAAAAATGTCCTGTGACCCGTTTATTACCCCCGGGTACACTTTTTCGACTATCTCGGCCCATCCGCACTCAATCGTACACTCAAAATTGGCATCCAAATTAATTTCTTAAAAGTCCTTATTTCAAAACCAAATTAGTCTATACCGACTCCCGGCTGAAATAAGTACATATCCCGTCATTAATATTCGAAATGACGTAAATCCAATATTACTATTCACTTAGTAATTAGTTTTCCTTAAATATTAACCATTCACTTCCCGATTAATATTTAAATAAAATTTTCGTAATTAATTCGATTAAAATTACGACTCATAAGTAATTTTCAATTCCCAAATTAATTAAATATTTAATGCATGAAAATACGGGGTGTTACATAAAGAACCCCCCCCCCCCCCCCCTTGAGAATTTGTGAATAATTTCATTAGTATGTGGAGAGAAAAGGAAACTACCATGACCAATTCTTTGTCTGATGAGGAATAAGTCAATATCGTGAAGAAGAATTTTCTACCACCATATTAGGATCTCTATGGGTAGCCATTATTAACCTTATTTCTGAGCCCTCGGGGAGATCGAGTTTGATATTGAAGAAAGCGACCACAACCATAAGATCGATTCTAAATCGAAAAAACCAGTAGGGTAATTCACCCCATGCGAGTGTGATAAGGCAACTGCTACCACTGTATCAACCATCAACAACATCTCTCAACTTTTCAATTCACGCCCACTAGAAACCCACCTTGTTGCAACCCATAAAAAATATACCGAGCTCCATGATCCCGTCTCGAAAGTTTATCGAGGTCTCATTTCCCATAATCTCATCAATCCTTTGGACCCCCGACCATTACCTAATCCACTTCCCAAGAACTTCAAACATGATGCATGTTGCAATTTTCACCAAATCATCGGGCACACCACTGAATAGTGATTCCAAATGAGAAATTCCACCCAAGTTCTTATAGGCAAGGGTGATATCTCTCCTCTAGTAAATCTTAAGACAAACACTAAACAAAATCCTTTACTAATGCATCATTCTGGCATAAATGCCATTCTGATTGATGAAGGCTCATATTTTATCCCATCCACTACAGTCAAACCCATTATTAAATCTACCATTTCCAGCATCCCAATCAAATCACTAAATCTCTCCATGTTTTCTTAGTTTTCCTATTACACCCTCAAGATGCTCCCGATTAAGATATTTTGCTCATGAAAAGGGCTTGCATCGTTATTCGGGCCAATTTAGAAAAAAAGAATACGGAGTTATCAACTATTATAGAACAACTTATAAGCTTTAGGATGAAATTCCAATCTAAAATGATTCTCTAAGAAAGTAGTTGCGAGAAAATCAGTGATGTGTATATGGAGGCTCAGAAGTGGGACCATCAGTCAAACGATAGGTATGTCTCTCGAGAGTAATTCAACATATATAGCTTTTTCCAAGTTCTATTAGAATAGTATACCCAAAAGAAGAAAATATGTGAGGCTTTTGAGCTGCTTACAATGCTAAAATTCTGAGGGTATTTGGACCCTTCTTTTTAACACATCTCCACTACACAAGAATACTTATACGAGGAAGCAGTCAAAGTTATAGAATACATCAATTTTTTTTAGAAAATTAATATTATTTCTACTAGTTTGGGAGATGAATCTGACCCCTCGAATGACTTAGATGGTGAATCTAATGATGAAAACACCATTACATTTGCCTCATTCTGTAGAATGATCTCCTTTGAAAAATTATTGTCAGGGATAAATGATATATCTCCTATACCCAAGATAGATGAATAAACTAGGTTTTTTTATTCTTCTAGACATTTGTAAATCAGCAGATACTATAAAGATTCAATCTTCTCACTAGCCAGTGAACTTGCAAACCAAAGAAAAGGGATAGTCGAAGAGATATCGATGCCCAAAATGTCAATTGGAGAGAGAGTGTCAATTGGAGAGAGAAAAATCATTGAGAAAATAAAGAAGACCTATGATAATATTACTTTATGAGTACTCTTTATATCTTCCCAACTTCAAAGAAACACCCTGATCAAGCTTCTAATTGGGCCTATAGTTCCTCCCTCTACGACCCCCAAGAGGCAATTCATATAGTCGGAACCCTGACTATGACTTGATGTGTCTCCTTCTTCGATAAGGAGAATCCTAAATTAGGTCCATATCCTAACTACACTTTTAATATCTCAATGGAAATAATGGGGAAGATAGTCTCATTGGTGCTTCTAAATTATGGTTCAGCTCTGAATGTTTGTCCATTAAGAAGCCTCAAATTCCTATAATTACAGGTCAATGACCTCACTTCTACATCTTCCATCATGCGTGCCTATGATTATAATGGGAAGTTATGAGTTCGATATCCATTACCATATGGAATAGCCTAATATGTCCTCAAATGGAATTTCAAGTCATAAATATCCCTGCTTTTTTCAACTTGATCCTTAGGCGACCATGCCTCCACAGTATCAGGGGAGTGGTCTCTTCCCTCCATCAAAATCTAAAGTTCTTTGTCGATAATAAAGTCATCACTATTATCAGAGATGATGATAACTCTGATGGAATCGACACAAGAAACCCCATCTTGAACATCAGACACAACACCAATGGCATGTTTCTTCCAGACTTTAAGGTTGATCCGCTCCCTCTCCTAGCAGGCAATAATTCAGAGATAAAATGTTCCCAGAGCATATCCCGTATTGTAACACGATTCTTGAATTTTATGCCCGAAATGAAGCTAGGACATCGTCAACATGGAATTCTTGAACAAGTAGTCTTGAAAGAATACTTCCCATTGTGTGGACATGGGTATCAACCATCTCTAGCTGAGGTCATGGACCTCCTTCAGCCATCCCAAAAGAACGTATTGAAGATTAAATAGGTGGTCTCTGGTGATTATATAAATGGGAATTTGATCAAAGAGAGTGAAAATTTCATCTTTTATAGTTTCCCTGAGAAATGGTATGATGTTCCTAAGAAGAAGCTGAAATTGGGGTTTGAGATCTTTTTCGAATATAAGATTACTTGGATAGAGGGCCTAAAGTATGTGGTAAACACCTTGACCATCAAATATGCTAGCTCAAACTCTTCAAGCACTGATAGCACATAAATCACTGAAAGCGTAAACATCGATGAATCATTTGGTTTCCACAAAATATGAATAAACCTTTGTATGATCCACGCTAAGGAGCTATCCAAACTGTATGTAAAGATCATCCTTACTGATAAAATACTCCTTGACCGGTGAAGTGTTTTGATTATACCAACTCTACCCATCCAAAACCTTACCATTAACTTTTGGAAAATGAACCCAAAATTATTTCTTCTTTTTCTATTACTGATATGAATGTAAATTAGTCTTCTCTTGATGAGGTTTTTAATGTTGTATTTCCAGAAAATGTTGATAATGAAATAGATGAAGATTTTGAGTATCTTGTTGTGCCTTATATTAATTACATTGATTCTAATCAAACGATGGATGAAGATGATCTAATGAGCGAACAATTCTAATAGACCTCGATAAGGAAAGAATCAAACATTATAAGTGCATTCAAACTAATGATAACGAGACTATTGTTATTAATCTTGGTTCTAGCAGCACTACTCATGAGATTAGAATAAGTCCAACCCTTAATGAGCATGAGAGATCACAATTTGAAGAAATGTTGAAGGAATTCATGGATATGTTATCATGGTCTTATAGTGATATGCCTATCAACAACCCAAAGATTGTGAAACATGAGATCCTGACCTATCCAAAGTGTAAGCTAGTCAAGAAAAAATTGAGAAAGATCTAACCTTAATGGTCTCCCAAAGTTAAGGATAAAGTAGTAAAGTGGCTGAACGTTGGCTTCATCTGTGTGGTTGAATATCCAACTTGGCTCGCCACATCGTCCTTGTGCCGAAATCAAGAGGGAAAGTCTGTATGTACGTCGATTATCGAGATCTAAACAAAGCTTCTACAAAGGACTATTACCCTTGGCCCAACATTAACATAATCATCGATAATACTACTAACCACATCCTCAAGTCATTTGTCGATGACTTTGATGGATATAATCAAATCAAGATACATCCTTACTAATAAGAGGAGACTGCATTTATTACCCCCTGGGGTAACTTTTGGTCTTAATAATGCCAGGGATACATACTAAAGAGTGGATATAACCATATCGCATAATCTTATACACAAAGAGGTTAAATTCTACGTCAATAATATGATCATAAAGTTTAAAACTTAAGAAGATCATGTCCCTGCCTTTAGAAAATTCTTTGAATGACTACGGTAATACCAGATGCATCTCAAACCATAGAAATGCACCTTCAGCATCACAAAAGGTAAACTCCATGGATTCATTATCAATCAAATAGGAATCAAAGAAAACAATGCTAAACTTAAAAAAATCCTCAAAATTCCACCTCCACGAATAACGAAAGAAGTTTGTAACTTCTTGGTCAATCTCTAGTACGTAAGAAGATTCATGTGCAAACTCACGTCCATATGAGAACCTATCATCAAGATTCTACGAAAAGATTCAAATAAATTCTGGAATCAGTCATGTTAAGAAGACTTCGATAAAATCAAGCGGTACCTTACCCAACATTAGATTCTCATGCCACCGCAACCGAATCTCCCCTTTTTATTATACCTTATTGTCAAAAATACTACATCTGGGGATATGCTATCAAAGTATATCAAATATTCACACAAATAAAGATCTATCTACTACGTTAATCACAAACTATTAAGGTACGAAGTAAATTACACCGCGTTAGAAAGGGCATATGTCACCCTAGCTTAGGTCACTCAAAAACTTTGGCATTTCAAGGTTGCATTCCCCATCAGGCTAGTGTCTCGAATCGATCCCATAAAGTAATTACTAGAGAATCTAGCCATGTCAAGTAGCATGGCCCATTGGTTTTTATTATTAGTCGAGTTTGATATCTCTTATATCACACAAAAAGCCATACAAGGGAGATCCATCTCTGATTATCTAGCCGATAATCCGATGGGAGAATCCAATATGCGGATTTTTGAATTTGTAGACGAGGATATTCATTGTACTTCTTAGGAAGATCTACAGTGGAAGATGTTCTTTAAAGAAGCTATTAACAAAAATGGATATGTCCAAATCTTGCCTAATGACTCCGACTCTCCCATCGCCATCAAGTAAGACTTACCTTACACCAATAATATGATGGAGTGTAAATCATGCATTATAGGCCTTAAGATTGACCTCGAGAAAGGAATCGGATATTTTTATGTCTATGAAGACTCAACCCTCATCATAGGGAAAGTCCTCCAGAAATGGAAAGTTAAAGACAAGAAACTCCTACCCTTTCATGATCATCTTGAAGAATCACCTCCCAATTCAAAGATATCACCTTTAACTACTTGTCCCATTTGAGAAATAGTTTCCGCGATGTATTGGAGACCTTAGCCTCCATGGTAGACATGCCCGATGGAATAATAATGGCCCTCTTTTAAGTTAAGAAGTAGTCCATACCAATCTATTGAGCTTGCTACACAAGAAAATCCAAACATGGTTTAATTGTGGTACTATAATATTTAGGTCCTCCTCAAACACGGTCAATAACCTCCATGGGCTCATAAGAAAGATCGTGGGACCCTTCACAAGCTTGCAGCTCAATACATCATCTACGATAAAGCACTTTTCAAAAGAAACTTTGAAGGTACATGTGAGGACATATTTTCCATCTAGTCTTTTGTTCATAGTTGACATCATGTATGGCATATCCCGTTCCAACCGCCAGGTCAATTTAAGTTTACAAGTTCGAAAAGATGGATCCGAATACCACGTATTTTCAACATCTACGCGACATGAGGTATAACTTGTTATGGATTTTGTTTTGTGTTACTTAGATTTTTTGCAAAGTATTGGAATACGTATTTAAAACATTTTATTTCAAAATGAGGCATTTTTCAAACTTCAATTTTTTTCTGAGATACCTATAGCTGGACTTTAAAAAGTAAAAAAAATCATTTCAATCGCTAAAATGCAAGGTTCTAAAAAATGCGGGGCGTGATTGAGGCGTGGAGACCAAGCCTTAAGCCTTAGAAGCCTAGGCGAGCCTAGGCGTAAAAAGACGTTTAGGCATTCTTAATATAATTTAATATTTTTTAACTATAAAAGGCTATTAAAATACAAAAATTGCACATATCATAAAAGTATGTTTGAATATATGCAAATTAAAATACTATTTGATTATTTTGGATGAAATAATGGTTCTGTTTGTAAACAAATTCTTTAAAAGGCGACATCGTTTCACTAAAGTATTGTTGTTTTTAGAAAAAAGTGCGCCTTAAGGGTTTTACCAAGAATAAGGCGTGAAAAGCGTAAGGCGAGGCGTTTCTCCCAAGCCTTAAGCCTAGGCATCCCTAGGCGGATCCTAGGCGGGTTTTTTAGAACAGTGCTAAAATGACACGGCTATGTCATTCAAACGACATTAGCATGTCGTTGGACAGGTCGTTCGATGGCCAGGATCTCATTTAGATCATATTAGCATGTACTATTTTAATTTTTAATGGGCCATTTATTAGGTCATTCAAACAATATGATAAAGTCGTTCGAACGACGTTCCTCCACCTAAAAAATTTTACTTGCAAATAAAAGCATGTTTCGTGAAGCTTTTTGATTAAGACTTTTATTTTACCCAAACCACAGAACAACTGCAATTAACTCTTCACTTTTTAGGGAAAAAACACTTTTTAGATTGACCAAAATAACCCCATACACTTTTTTGAATCTTCTTTGGAACCCAAACACTACTGTAATGAACTTATTCTTATGGAGTGTTGTCTCTACTGCTGGACTTGGTGATGCTCAAGGGTATTCACTGATGAAGGAGGAACTGCTATTCTTGTGATTCTCGAGAGAGTCATTATTAGTGACTACAATCATTGTGGGTTCTCGAGGGAAGCCATTGCTGATTTGAAGGATGAGGTCTTTGTGAGTTCTTGAGGGAATTCATTATAGTATTTCACTTCTAAGTTTATAAGTTGAGATTTACATTTTATTAGTGAAATAAAGGTTTTACCCTGCAAGGAGTTTTCTTGATATTTGCCTCATTATTTGATTGGTTGCATGCTATATTGATATACACCTTTTAATAACATAGATGCATGTTTAGGGTTTAAATGAAAATTTGGAATTAATTTGGTATTGATATCTAGTTAAATAAGTTTAATTCCATTAGAAATTTGCGCATTCACAAATTGGTATAGCACAATCCTCTTTTACAAATTAGTATCAAAGCTTTTAGCTCGCGAGTTTTACCTTTTCAAATTGGTATCAGAGGAGGTTGCTCCAAGTTATCGTGTGATCTTGATATCTTTTGAAGTTTTTTTGTCTGATACTTTTTGACTTCTCAAATTGTCAAATTGGTATCAGAGCAGGTTTCACGAAAAAATCGTGAGATCCTTTTTTTTGTAAAATTGTTTTGTATTATCAATCATTCTGAAAATTTGATTTTGAAAAATCGTAATTTTTTTATGGATAACTTATATAATCGGATGCCCATCTTTGATGGCATAAATTATGCATATTGGAAGGCCCCCATGGGATCTTCTTTAAAAGCAATCGATGAAAGAGTTTCTCACGTATGTGAAAGAGGGTGGACTCCTCCCACTGTCACCGTTAATAATGTCATTAACCCCAAACTTGTGTCTAATTGGACTGATGATGAGTTCAAGTGGAGTACCTATAACTCCCGAGGCCTTAGTAATATTTTTAAAGGCATCACCCCTGATGAGTTCTGATGTATCACGACGTTCACTACGTCAAAAGAGGCATGGGATTTTTTCCAGTTTACACATGAGGGTACGAATGCAGTTAAGGCATCGAAATTGCAAAATTTGACCACCCAGTTTTAGACTCTTACTATATTAGAGTTCGAGAGTTATGATGAGTTTTATGATAGGTTGTCGGACATTATTAACACGAGTTTTTAATTTGTATGAGAAGATTGATGATTCGAGATTCGTGAAGAATATTTTGAGGTCACTCCCGAAATGATTTATTCCTAAGGTCACTGTTTTAAATTCATTGGGGAAGTTAGATTCATTTAGGTTAGAGGATCTCGTAGGAGACCTTCAAACTTATGAAATTGACATGTTTCCCCAAACCGTTAAGCCTAAAGATAGATGGATAGATTTAAAGACTCAAGTTAAGAAAAAAAAGAGATTTTGTGAGTCTAATTTCTACGAATTGGCCTTATTTGCTAAAAATTTTTAAAAAATTCTCAAATTATCCAAAAAAAATTCTTCGAATAAATTTTTTTTGAAAAAAAAAAGATGAGGCCAAGGATAGTGGTGAGAAAGAGGGGGAGGTGAGATGTTTTGAGTGAGAGGGCAAAGGGAACAAATCTTTTAAGTTTCCCACTATGCTAAAGAGAGGGCAAGAAAATTGCTAACACGACCACTCTTAGCGATAGTGACATAGAGTTGGATGATTTCGAGAATTAATCACCACATCAAAAGTGCATTGCTTTCATGGTGATTCACGTGAGCACATCTAGTTTGTCCCACAACGATGAGGACACTTGTATATGTGAGAGCCTTGATGATGTTTAGATCCATTCGGGGGATAGTGAGTGTGAGAGTGATATTCGAAGTGAGGGTTAAGGTGATCTCCAAACAGTGTTTAAGAGTTGTACATTGAGACATTGAAAACCAAAAAGTTGAATAAATAGTTAGGTCTTAAGGTGTTAGATTTGGAGAGAGAGATAGAACTTTTAAGGGTTTGTGGGGCGTCGACGAGTCAACTTGAGAAGGTGAAGGTTTCTTTATGTGAGCAATAGATCATCGTAGGTCGAGAAAAGAGTGAATTGACCAACATTGTGGCTAGTCTTACGGGAGATCTTCAATCCCCATGAGAGACTTGTGAGAAACTTGAAGCCCGTTTAGCCCAACTCGAGAGAGATCTCAAACATGCCTGAGAGGTCAAGGTCTCCATAGGGGACACATCTAAGAAGGTAGGAAAGATGCTCCTTGATCTCACTTTGGATAATGTTGAGAGACTAGAAATAGGTTATGACGGTGCATCCACTTCCTATGTTGCACCCCAGTTGGTACCCTGGTTTGTGATAGATCCATATGTCTCTTAACCTAACCCACCTAGGCCTCTATTTCCCCATAGGAGAGAGCGTCCTAGACAGTTTTAGAGAGTGTTTCGGGGCCCGTGTATGTTTTTTCCCATTGCATGAAAAAAAGGACACCTTAGGAATCTTGCTTTAAGTTGGGCAGTATGTCTCATGGTTTTTACCTCATTAGGCTACTAAACGTGTTCACGCACGCACTCCCACAAATGTTACTCCACATGCTCCTGCAAATCACATGAGATATTTTGAGCATTTTTTAGAGCAAGTTTAGTATTTGGTTAAGACTTCACGTTATTTGATGAACATTTTTCATAGGATGTCACCACCTTTGAAAAACTCCTTCGGACCTAATGATTGAGGTTTATACTTGTTTTCTAGCATAGGATGCTTTTTATGATCATATTTTATGCCTATTGCTAGTGTGTACTACCATGGAATTTAGTTTTTTCCGTTATGATATATTTTTCAAAAAACCCCAAAAAGATTTTTGTATTTAAAATAGAATATCCAGTAGCCTCAGTCTTAGCATTACTATCGATTTTTTTTATTAATTACTAACCACCTACTATTTAAAATCCAGATGTCAAATTTTGTCTTTTAATATAACATGCAATAAATTTAAATGATTAACGAAACAGTCACCATCCAATAACAATCTTATAGGAATTAAAATTACATAATGAAATAAACTGAGTCTAGAGTAAACACTTTCATCTAAATACCAAATACAATAATATGAAATGAAATAAAACCCAACAACTAAAATATAAATGAATGTATGAAACCAATGTCCCCAAATAAGAATGGGCAACATGCCCTGACAAAAGCAAATAACTGTCAATGAATCAAGGATAAACATGGAGGCGTCTAATACCGAGGTCCTGTAACTTCCAAAACAACTATAGCACGTCAGCTGAATGGATCTCCTATGATTTCCATCCTTGTGGATGGGCACCTAAAAATTGTTTGACAAAAATAGATTTGGAAGAAAACGGGTCAGAGCCCGAGTTGAAAATAATTTTAAAACAACAAGTATTTACATTCCATAAATTCCAGTTATTGTATACATGTTAGTCACATGCCCTCACTAGAAATTCTCACCTTACAACTATTGTGAACTCCTAATGTATACTCCTAACCCATACTAGTTATACTATCTCACCTAAATAAATAGAATTAAGTCTCTCTCTATGATGCCTAAGTCATTGTGCCCACCCGTATTGCGCGAATAATACATTCTGGCATTTCCAATATTTATTAATAAATTCAAGTATTTCTTTACTCATATAAGTTCCCACAATTATAACCTATTTTATAGGTCGTACTCTTTCTTATCTACTAAGCAACACAGAAAATAATCATTAGTGTGTAAATATATATATATATATATATATATATACATATATACACACACACTCATAAGTCACCCCCGAGACTAAGCTATGGTGCATGCATACTCTACTATCGAGTCCCAATATATCACATACTACATGAAGGACTATAGGTTCATAATCACTCTCTAACCATATAAAAACACAAGTCACACATAATGGAGGTGAATCATAGTTCCAAGTCATAAGGGAGACGCACATACCCACTCACCCCTATGACCATCTGCACTATCATTCACAGATAGGCTGTACCAAGGTTCAATGGTTTTGAGGTACAAGTCCATATTCCCCCGATGGGACCAGAATAAGACTGTCCTAGCGTGAAAACCTCCATGATAGCAAGTAGCGCGGTATGATGCATTACACGTAATAGCCCATATGATAGGTAATCACATAACCTAAATATATATAAATTCCATATAAATATATGCACGTCCGGATTTCGAGTCTCCTACATTGTATATTTATATCTCGAATATCCTATGTAATATTTTTTTAACGCGGTAACTCTCGTTGCATAACTTCAAGTACATTTCCCTATCCCAAAAAGGTTACTAAATTTCCATTTATTCCTTAGGCTATTTCAGTATCTATAATGTACCCCCACTACTGGTACAAACCTTGAATAATCATTTATCCGATTTAAACCCCAATTTATTTAATTTCCAACCGTAACTCATTCGATTAACACTCGTAATTTCCCCATACAATTCCCTACAAAATAACATTTTTCGAATCTTAAGTATATCCTACTTCCCTTCCCTTTGTCTCATTATGTTCAATTAATCAACACCAAAGATTTCTAAAAGTTGGGATTTAATCAAATATTAATACGAAAGAAAATCACATTTTCTAGGGGAGTCGATTGATCGACATTCTTGTGTCAATTGATCGATCGATTAGTTCTTTGCCCAGATTTTCCTTAACAGTTACGGGTTTCTTAAATTTTTAACCACCAAATTCGTATTTAAACATCTACAAATTGATATTCGTGTAACCCAGATCCTATACTAACATATATGGTAAATCCTAACTATCTAAATCATTTAAACATCATCAACATGCATAAATTCACCCAAATTTCATATTTACTCTCAAGAACACTAGTTTTGACTTTATCATCAATTAAACATGTAAATACATGATTTCTTCCACTAATTTGATTATAATAGGGTTTGATTCTACATGCATAAACAAACCTATTCCATTTAAATTTCAACCCAAGAATCATAATTTACACTATCTAAAATCTTCCAAAAAATGGGGTTTTCCCATAAATGTTACCCTCTTCTATCACGGATCATATATCTATCATATATTTATGCAAGATAATTACTTTCCTTATGTCATAGGCATGGTCCGTTTGGTTATGAAAGGTATGGAGTTGATTCTCTCTCTCCATCTATACGTTGGCGACTATGGTGTCTCAAACGGTGTTCCAACAGTGGTTCAAGCCTTAAAAAACTCTTCACTCTCCTTCTACAATGGTCTTACAAGATTCTAGGAATTCTAACCCTAGAAGACAACTCCTCTCATCAGATATAAACCTTGAATTTTCGTAGGGTTAATTACTCTAAAAGTTAAAATGATCGAAATACCCTCCTGGTATGCCGGTTTGGCCTAAAACTGCCCTGGGATCCAAACTAAACCCCCAGTTAGACTTTTATGACTATCTTGATCATTCTGAATACTTTGGTGCACTCGAAATGACAATATGGGTGACTTATACATAACATACTTTTATTCCATTAAATTTAGTTTCGACACTGCTGATACGCGCACCCCGATTTAATTTTCCATAATTGTCGTATTATTCACTTGCGACAATTTAAATACATTCATAATCGCATATTACTTTACTCACTAAGTAATATTGAACATAATTCACATCAATAAATACTAAATCTCATCACACTAGTAATTATCTATTTAAATCTGAATTAATTATAAATAAATTTCTCATGATTTAATTTAATTAATCCCATAATTAAAATCATTAAAATTTACAGGGTATTACATACTTCCTCCTTAATAACGGAATTTCGTTCCAAAATTCGGAAAATAAAGGTATACATAGTAAGAATAACTCTGGATATTTATCACGCATGTCATCCTCGCACTCCTAGTTAGACTCTTCGACATTATGATGCCGCCACTCAACACGTACTAATGGTACTATCTTTGACCTTAGTTTCCTCTCAATACGGTCCAGGGTAGCAACTAACCCCTCCTCATAGGAACTATCAAACTGTAGATCAATCTCTTCTAATGTAATATGAGTTTTGTTCGACTCATCCCGAAAATATCTCCTCAGTGAAGAAATATGGAATATTTTATGAATCCTATGCACATGTTCCGGTAACATAATCATGTAAGCCACTGGCCTAAGCCGCTCAATAATAGGGAATGGACCTACATACCTCGGTGCCAACTTAACTTTCTTCCCAAACCTCATTATTCCCTTTATAGGAGATACTCCTAACAATACCTTATCCCCCACACTGAACTCCCGGAAGGAGTGCTCAGCATTGGTGTAGCTTTTCTGTCTGTCTTGGGATACTCGTATATGACCTTGAATCATCTTTATCCTGTCCAAAGTGTCCTGAATTACTTAGGGACCAAGTAGCTTGTTGTCCCCCATCTTTAGCTAACACGATGGAGAACGATAAGTCTTGTCGTATAATTCCTCGAATGGAGTCATACCAATAGTAAACTAATACGAGTTATTATACGCAGACTCCACCAGTGGAAGGTACTTCTCCCCACCTCCTATAGAACTCAAAAATACACATACCTAACAATTATTCCAACATACTATTAGTCCTCTCTATTTTTTCGTTCATCTACGGTTGATAGTCCTTACTCAATCCTAACTCCATACTCAATGTTGATGTAAAAAATTAAATTGCTTACAATTATTTAATCACAGATAAATATAAATGAGACAAAGAATTTTAAAGTGGTTCAGCCTTATAAGAATGGCCTACGTCCACTGTTTTCGGTTATTGCCAAGTGTTTTGGAGTTCTCGATATGTAATTCTATCAAGAAAATCCGGTCCCCTTGAATGAGGGTGATACAATGTATTTATAGCCCTTTGGCTGTACATGTGAAAGGGTAAACAATTAATTCCCTTTAAGAGTATACGTCTGTATGATAAGCATTCAATGAATAGTTGAATTGTTGATTATCTGGCAATCAATGCTGTGGCCGAGATGCAGCTCGCACCGCCTTAGTTGCTCGTCGTTCAAGAGTTCCTCGGAGTACACTTGCTGCTCGGAGTGAGTATGACTTGGTCGGGGAAATAAACTTCCTCGTTGCTATTGTGCCACGTGGATCGACACGTGTCTTCTTATTATTCGTCTATATCAGCATACTAATTTTGGTATCAACACTCATGGAGTCCTTAAAACTCTCCCAATAATGAATTACCAATCTTGTCCCCATCGGACACAATATCGATTAGAAACTCATGCATTCTCATTATCTCGACGATAAAAATTGATTTTATTACCTTACATCAAAATATTTCATCTTTGTTTTTACTAATACTCCTTGGTGAAGACTCCACTCCTTACAATATTTGCCCAAAACTTCCTCATTCTGATGGGTCTTGCTTGCTAACGGGTATAGCATTTTCTATATTGGGAAATGTCCCTTCCTTCCTAGGTGTCGACTAATCCCCCTTTGAAACCTCACACTCCCTTCGTGGGAGACATCAACAAGTATACTCGACTTCCCATGTCAGACTTTCGCATCTTTAATTGATCTTGACGTAATCCTCATCAAGTTACTCCTTTGTATAGAGTAGCGGTTGATTATCCTCAAAATTTTAAAATTTACATTCTCTCTACTTACCAGCACTATTATTACCCCCGTTCACTTACTCTTTTGTTTCTGGTGGTCCACCTTAATATAACCTCGTTTCCCCACGTCTCATTTGTCTCTATTTTACAAATACGTCTATGTTTATTTCGTAATTTTCCACTTCTTTTCCTCGCGAATGATACCCAAAATCTCAACTAACTAGGGAACCCATACACCCTGTATCCTATGCATTTATGCCCAAATTCACAAATTATAATATTCTTATTTCCTATTAAATCTTATATACTTGGTCGGGTTATACAGTGAGGTTCAAATCAACTTCCCCACTAATCGCAAATTAATTAGTCTCTAAACTTTCCCACCGATTTACTCGTGTTGTAACGTTCTACAATGTTCATCACGCAATCACTACATGACTCTACCTTCCTCAAATCGTAATATAAACATCAACTCCTAGAATAACTACATATACTTATAATAACTAAGGTACTAAAATCTTGTTCTAAATGCCAAAACTTTACCAACTTCCGACCTTTGCTAAGTTTCATGCGTGGGAAGTCTCGCAGAGAAAAATACAAACAAGGAACCCCCCGATACACTACTTACTAACATTGTCAGTCGTCGAGATTCGTTAGGCCCTTAATCCATAGTACGCACCCCAAAATTTTACTTCTTGACATAAAAATCTACTCATCCACTCCCATGATACAAACGATAACATACATTACACCGCTCTTATTAACACTAGTTTCTTAACGCGAATAAATTATGAGCCATATCCCTCTGCCTGATAATAAACCATCTTATCCTAAATCACATTAGTAATGTCCCTAATCACTGGGATCAGATATAACAAGATAACATACTCACCAAAATCTATGATACAATACCCTATATATAAATACATACACACATGTTTAACCCTCTTTCAGGTGATACCTCTCAAAACAATATATTTCACCTTAGAATAATGAACACAATAGTCTTATCACATAATCTACTACCGCTAGTCACTACAAAGGATTATAATAAATTTTTACTTTCATGATTCTCAATAGTAGAAAAATAATTTACATGATACAAACATCCCCCTGTTGTACAAACGTCTCGCTACTAAACGATAAACATATTCATAAGATGGATGATACTGCCAACGCACCTACTATCCCGACTCACACTCAATTTTGGTGCTAATAATAAAATATTATGACTTATCCATGTCGCCAAAAATGTATTCTATACTCATAAGAATGAAGTAAAATTCTATTCCCCGTTGTCATCCAGTTTGTCTAGTCAACGGGTCCCTAAGCTTAACTCCCACACCGGATTCGACCTGTGACTTACTTCTATAGTTGTATATTCAAGATCGCATCCTATTGTTACCCCTAGCCTCACTCTGGGTAATCTTTATTTTCGTGGTCTATCACTTTGCAACAATATTTATTTATGTTATGGCCTGCTCGCCTTCCCTTCCATTCCTTCATCCCTAACGACCCTGGGTAATGATTATACTGCTATTACTATTGAGGACCCTTCTGGCCCGACCTGAGCTTTCCACTCTCCGTATAGTCACTTTCGGATCTAAATCTCTTAGTCATTGTTGATGTAAAAAATTAGATCGCTCTAATTATTCAATCACAGATAAATAAAATAAGACAAAGATTTTTAAAGTGGTTCAGCCTTATAAGAATGGCTTACGTCCACTGTTATGTTATTGCTGAGTGTTTGGGAATTCTCGATTACAAGTTCAATCCTGAAATTCCGGTCCCTTTGAATGAGGGTGATACAAGGTATTTATAGCCTTTAGGCTGTACATGAATGGGTCGATTCATTAAATGAGAATACATATGAAAGGGTAATACATTTAATGCAGCGTGTGTGTCAAGAAAATGATGAACATTCAATGAATAGTTGAACTGTTGACATTCTGGCAATTAATACTACGACCGAGGTGCAGCTCGGACCGCCTTAGTTGCTCGTTTCTCAGGAGTTCCTCGGAGCGCTAGAGTACCTCGGAGTGTTGCAGTTCCTCGGTATATCCTCGTTGCTCGGGGAGAACATGAGTTGGTCGAGGAAATGAATTTCCTCGTTGTTATTGTACCCCGTAGACTGACAAGTGTCTTCATATGATTCGTTCACATCAGCATATTAATTTTGGTATCAACAGAAGCCCCCAATGTTTCATATTTCGAACTTTGAGGAGTATGGAACATTCTTTCTCGGTTTATGGAAATATTGAATGATCTTCCTGGGTTTTAGGAGCATCGTATTTAAATTTATTCCCAAATTCAACGCATCCGCCTTTTTTCGAACTTTTAAGAGCGCTTCGATCTTAGTGCCCTTTTTGTACTTTTAGCCGTCGAAAGTTCAATAGTTTCTTTTTTGTAATCATTTCATTCGCCGCTTCCCAAGGCAAAGTATTTAACCTTCTTAGATAACCATACCGTCTTCTTCTTTTTCCAATTTCCTGCATTCAAGTTTTCTATTTTCTCCTTCTCTCTTGTGCGTTCATCCTAGTTTTCGTTCGTTGTCAACATACCTCTTTTCTTCCTGTAAGATCTTTCTTCCTTTCTTCTATATCTCTTTTATTCAGTATGGTTTATATTGTGGAGTCTGTTGAGAAATTTCGTTCCGATTTTTCCATTCCTTCCTGGGTAACTCTGGAGGTTCTTTCTGAGCCTTTAGATTATTTTCGATTGGCTGAGGGACATTGGTTCCCCAGTCTATTCATAGCTGAATGTGGATTTTCTTTTCCACCAAACCCATTGTGTCTTGAGTTTTGTCAGTATTTTGATCTTGTCCCTGCAAAAATAGCCCCCAATTCATGGAGAATAATTAATGGGGTGTACAAATTAAATCTAACTCATGGGACTCGTATAGGGATCACTGAAATTATGTATTGCTATAAATGGGCCACTCTAGATAATATTTATTACTTAAAAACTAGGTTTCTGAATAGGGCTCTTGTAGTTAACCTCCCTAACTCAAATAGAGATTATTTTGAACATGGGTTGGTTATTAAAAATTGGCAATATGCCCCTTTAGTTGGAGATGGAGTATACAACGGTCCCAGATGCCCCCCATATGGCAATGGGATAGGTTTATTTTTCATTTTATTTTACTTATGAAATTATGCTTTTATCATGTTTGACAAAATGTATGACTGATATTTCATTATGTGTTTGTTTGCAGTTGATAGTAAAAGAAAAACTCCAAAAGAATCAGAGGTTAATATTAAGCATCTGAAACTTATCTGGGGTTTGCATAAGAACGTTGCAGACGAGCACATCAGGTCTGCATCATATCTGCTACAGTATAAGAGTTACACAACCTCTTATACTGCTCGCCCTGTTGAACCAGCTTCAACTCCAGAGGATTCTTCTTCAGATTCTCATCTTCCTTTAAGTCAAAGAATGGGCAAGAAAAGAGCTCCTCCTGCTCTCTTTGATGACATTACTTCTGCTGTTGGGGCTAAGAAAAGCAAAACTGATGTCCCAGAGGGGACTAAGAAGGTGGATGCTGCACCCGCCAAAGCTGCCGAGAAGCCCCCAGTGGCTCCGAGTAAGAAAGTTGCTCCTATGGAAGTGATTACTATCTCTCCGACCAAGAGTTCTTCCTTGGTTGAAGCTGCTGAAGTCCCTTTGAGAAGATTGAGTAAATCGTCCTCAGTCAATTTGGCTGAAACTGTCCCTTCTCTACCAGCTGGTGGTGTTGGTATTCCAACCATCATTCCTCCGAGTTCTGCAATGAGCTCGGTAAAAACTTGGATCATACCCGAGGTCCAAGGAATTGATGAAAAAATTTCTTGGGATATGCTGACATACCTAGCTACTCGTCATCTTGCTTCGGTAAATTTCTCACATTCTGAATTTTCTTTCTTTCTCTGAATGCTTGCATTTTGTATTGACTTTACTGTTTTTCTCATCTTTCAACTGGTGAATTGTTTCAATAATATCGTGAAGAAAGATGAAGCTATCAAAGCTTCAAGCTCCTCGTCAGGTGTAGAGGATGCTCTGCTGGGTTTGACCCAATCCTTGAAGGAATCTCGCCAACAGTATAGTGAGGATAAGGCTGTTTGGGAGAAAAAGTTGTCTGCAGTTGAGGCCGAGAAGGTGAAGATGGCTGAGATCTCCAAGATTTTGGAGGATAAAGTAAAAGGTTTAGAGGTCGAACATCAGAAGTATGATGTCAAGCTAAAGAACTTGGGAGAGCTTGAAGATAAGTTGAAGAAGGCAGAGGAAAAGTTGTCCGCCCTGCAAGATATCAAGGTCCAAAAGGAAGAATTGGATGTGAAGCTCTCCTCGGAGAAGCTAAAAAGAAAACTCGCCATTAAAAAATCCTTCAGCGCTGGCTGGGAAAAAGGATGGGATAAGGGGATTGCTGCGATGACATCCCAAGTTCAATATGGGAAGTTGAAATACTTCCGAGATGGCTTGGTAGCTGCCCTACAGGAATTGAAGATCAAGGATGATTCCGATCTATACCAGTTGCACCTCCCTGGTCCTCCTCCACCAATTGTGGAAGAAGAAGAAGATGAGCCTGCCTCTGATGAATCTTCTATGGCTATAGGTGATCAAGTCCCTGCCTCTCTTCCTGCTGCCAACGAGGACATTTCTTCCATGCCTCCTCCTTCTGACAAAATTTCAACTCCTGCAGATCAAGTTGCTGTTACCACCGAGCAACCAAGATCCTCGTCCCAGCCTCCCGAGAAAGTCTTGGGAGACAAGGAAAATGTGTGAAGTTGTTCGGTATCATTTCTATCTTTCAGTTTTTGTAATCAAACAATGTAATCCTTTTGATGATCTAATAAAATACATTTTTGTTCATCTCTGTTGTTGATGATTTGTTTTTTCTCATCCTTAGTTTGTTTCTAGAATGGAATTGATATCTGCACATGATTCCAAGCTGATGCAGCAATGTCACGAATATTATAAGGCTGGTCATACAGACCTTAGTACATCAGAAATTGCTGAAATCCTTGGCCATGATGCCTCAGAACAGGCAATTGAGGCTTATCGGTACTTGAAGGATTTACTCGACCGAGCTGTGGCCAATAATTTAGCCTACTACGACTTGATTGAGGAACTTCATTATTCCTTAGAAGATCTACAAGGTTAGCACAATGAATCAATGGCTTTGTTGCATAAGGAATATGAAAATAGATACCAACAGCTTTCTTCTGACACAGGCCATAAAAAGATCCTGGCTGGATACGATGTTAGGGAAAGAACTTTAAAAGGTGAAGTTGAAGCTTGCAGGCAGATTGCTGAGTTGCTAGAACAGGAGAACAATAATTTGCAGAAAAAGCTGGCACAGTATGAATCTGCAGCGTCATCTTCCACTGCTTTAGTGCAAGTTACCGATGAAGGTTTCTCGTTCTTAGAGGTTGAGAATGCCAAATTAAGGCAGGAGATGGACAACTTAAGAAAATCTGTTATTCCTGTAACTGCTCGGGGACGAGGAAGAGGTTCTCGCGGACGAGGAAGAGCTGTTCAAAATATTTTCGAGGAGAAAAGTTCTCCAGTCGCTGCTCGGAGTCGATCAAGAACTCTTAGACGCAATGTTGAAGAAGCTCGTACTCAGTCAACGTTAGAAACTCAAGCATTCCAATTGAACGCAAAAGACCGGGCTCTGTCTGAAATATCCAAGAAAAATCTATCCTTGGAGGATCAGCTTACTGCGATGAAGTCTGCTCTGGATAATAAGGATGTTTTTGCCAGGAGCCTTCACGAACAATTGGATAGATTAACCTTCCAATTCCATAAACAGCCCAGGGAATTTTGGATGGTAGGATACAATGAAGCCCTTGTTCATTTAGATGCTCGAATTGAACATGCCAATAATGAAGGTTATAAGCAGGGGTGGTTGAACGCCCTGGGTGTACTGAAATTGGAGCAAGGGCATTTTTTATGGGATTATCATGCTCCAGGGTTACTAGATTTGCCTGTGCCACCTTTCAAATTGGACATGGAATGGATCCCAGCTCGTTCCATTCCTCGGAGTTTAATTTCAAAATATCTCGGCGACTATAGTCTTCATTCTTAGACTGAATTATCGCGTCCAGAGCATCTCTTGGATACACCTTCTGTGATGAACGTCAGAATGCTCAGAGATATTAATTTCATCAATTCTCCTCTTTGCTTAGAAGATCCTCCTGCTGGCGAAGAGCCTGTCTCAAAAGCAAAGGGCAAGAAACCAATAGAATAGAAATCTCAATGTAATGATTAGCACACATGTATAGCTTGTAATACATTTTTATCTTAATGAAAGAATTTCATTTTCTGTTTGCTAATTTGTATTGCGATTATCTTGTGTTTATCAAATATTTTCACATTTGTGTATATGTATCTGTTATATGGATAACAATATGATGCTGTTCATCAACCAACTTAGTAATCAAAATTACAAGTATCAATGTTGCTCAATCACTTAATAATAAAGTAATGAGTATAAAATGTTTAAAATATTTCCAACCAGCCAAGGTTGTTAAATTGTGTTTGTCGACCAACTACAGTTTATGGGTTTTTATCCCCGACTAACCATACTTGGTAAACTTTTTTCCTAAAATGTATCCGACCAACCATGGTCGATAATTTATCCTCGCCGACCAAGTATAATTGGTCACCGACCAACTATACTTGGTTCAGTTTGGAATTCTTTGTATTTTCTGGAATGATTTTACCTTCCGACCAACTTGTTGGCTTATGAGAGCATATTTTTGGTTCTTTCGAACTTTCTGTCCACTAGTTATCTTACCAACCTTAGTTGGTCACGCTAGTGTACGCCTCCTAACCAAAGGAGTATATTTTTTGGTTCTTTCGAACTTTTTGTCCACTAGTTATCTTACCAACCTTAGTTGGTCACGCTAGTGTACGCCTCCTAACCAAAGGAGTATATTTTTTGGTTCTTTCGAACTTTTTGTCCACTAGTTATCTTACCAACCTTAGTTGGTCACGCTAGTGTACGCCTCCTAACCAAAGGAGTATATTTTTTGGTTCTTTCGAACTTTTTGTCTTCTTTTTGCTGTCGAGCAGTGTAGTGTACAACACTAGTATTCCCCAAAAAACTTTCAATAGAAAGAAAATGGTGAAACATCCTCGTTTTATTCATAATGAAGGAACTGCTTTACATTTTACATTACTGATAATACTTGCGAAGGTGTTCAGCATTCCAAGCATTCTTGAATTCTTCTCCTTCTAGAGTTGCTATTCGGTAAGTTCCTGGTCGAACAACTTCTGTAACTCGGTAAGGCCCATGCCAGTTTGCCCCCAATTTATTGTGCTTCTGAATGACCTTCTTTCGCACATAATCTCCTTCTTTTAAATCGCATTTCTTCACCCTTTTGTTATAGAAAAGAGCTGTTCGTTGTTGATAAGCAGCATTCCTAATGGCTGCCTCTTCTCTGACCTCCTCGAGCATGTTCAAATCCAGTCTTCTCATCAAGTCGCTAACTGGGGAATTGAAATTCAGCACTCTGTGCATTGGGAGACCTAACTCGGCAGGTATTACAGCCTCACTTCCAAATGCCAGCATATATGGTGATTCTCCAGTCGCTGCTCGGGGAGTTGTTCGGTAAGCCCGCAATACTGATTGTAGCTCGTTAATCCAGTTAGCTTTAGCTTCACTTAACATTTTCTTCGAACCATTTAGCAGTGTTCTATTCGTCACTTCAGTCTGTCCATTGCTTTGAGGATGGCCTGGTGCTGAATGGACCTTCAAAATGTTCGACTGATGACAATAAGCAGCAAATTCCTCGTTATCAAATTGGGTTCCATGGTCTGTGATGAAGGCATGAGGGAGACCATATCGACAGATGATATTCTTCCAAACGAACTGGTATACCTTCTCGTATGTCATGTCGATGAGGGGTTCAGCTTCTACCCACTTAGTAAAATAGTCTACTGCGACGACGAGGTACTTAAATCTTCCTCGGGTGATCGACAATGGTCCCACCAAATCAATTCCCCACATGGCGAATGGCCAAGGGGAAGTTATGGGTGTCAACAATGCTTGTGGAGTTCGTCGGATAGAGGAAAAACGCTGGCACTTGTCACATTTCTTAGCATAGGCTATACAATCAGCCCTCATCGTTGGCCAATAGTATCCTTGAGTCATTACCCTTTGTAAAAGCGTTCGACCTGCTACATGAGCTCCACAAGACCCTTCATGGATTTCTTCAATCAATTCTTTCACCTCGGAGGGATGTACACATCTCTGCAAACCTGCCATAATTCCTCGTCTATACAAAATACCATTAGTTAACACATACCGAGCAACTTTATACTTCAGTTTCTTGGCAGCGAGCTTGTCCTCTGGCAATCTTCCTTCTTCAATATATGCCCTGATGGGATCCATCCAAGATGGTCCTAAATCAAGGGTAATTACATTCATTGTCAGGTCTTCATCTATGCTCCCACCTTCTAATACTTCAATCGGTATGGTTCTTCGCAACTCGGTACGAGTAGATGATGCTAGTCGGGCCAGTGCGTCTGCTTGTACATTCTCCATCCTCGGTATTCTCACCAACCGAATGGCATCAAATTCTGTTAACAACTTCATCACCTTTGCGTGATATTTTATCATTAACTCTCCTTTAACGCATATATTCCCGTCATCTGATTCACAATTAATTGAGAATCGCTGAATACCATCACTTGTTGTGCTTCCATAACTTTTGCTAAGTTTAACCCCGCTATCATGGCCTCATACTCAGCTTCATTATTAGAGGCTTTGAATTGGAATCGTAAAGCATATTCCATGTCAATCTCATCTGGGGTGCTCAAAACAATTCCTGCGCCGCAACCTGCTGTGCAAGATGAGTCATCTACATATAATCTCCATATGGGTAACCCTTCTTCAAATTCCTTATCTGACAGGGTTCCTCGATGAAATATTTATTGCTTCTTTTCATCCTCCCCTAACACTTTTCGCTCCTCGTCGATCATTTCTTCTCACTCCTTTACCAACTGAAGCTGGTCTGAGTTTGAAGTCGATGATCCTTCTACATTCATAAGTCCTTTTACCAACTGGGGTTGGTCCGGATTTATGTCTGTTGATCCTGTAACATCCACAGGTTGGTCAGCGAGCAACTTTTGTTCCTCGGGGGTATCAGGGTATGTAAACTCTGCTATAAAATCTGCTACAGCCTGCCCTTTCAATGATGATCTGGGCTCATATACAATATCATATTCACCAAGTTCTATTGCCCAATACATCAATCTTCCTGATTTTTCTGGCTTGTGAAGGGCTTGTCTCAATGGCGTGTCGGTATACACAATGATGGTATGATCCTGGAAATATGGCCTCATTCTTCTACTTGCTTCAATTAATGCTAATGCCAATTTTTCTAACTTTGGGTACCTGATCTCTGCACCTCGGAAAGCCTTACTTGTGTAATAAATTGGTTTCTGGACTCCATTCTCCAATCTGATCAATGCCGAGCTAACTGCATTCTCTGATACTGCTAAATATAAGTACAACTTCTCTCCTGTTATTGGCCTGGACAACAATGGAGGTGCTCCCAAATACGTTTTCAAGTCTTGAAAGGCCTTCTCACATTCATCAGTCCACTCAAAAGTTTTTCGAAGTGTTTTGAAGAATGGGAGGCATTTGTTAGTTGCTCGAGATACAAATCTGTTGAGTGCTGCAACTCGTCCTGTAAGACTCTGCACTTCTTTCTTTGTTGTTGGAGATCGAAACCCTAAAAGAGCTTTGATCTTATCTGGATTTGCTTCAATGCCTCGCTGATTGACAATGTATCCGAGAAACATTCCTTCTCGTACTCCAAATGTGCACTTCGTCGGGTTGAGCTTCATCTAGTATTTATCCAATTGATCAAAGGTCTGAGCTAAGTCAACTAGATGATCTGCAGCTTTCTTGCTTTTTGTTAGCATGTCATCGACATAGACTTCCATGTTACAACTGATTTGTTCGGTGAAAACCTTGTTCATCAGCCGCTGGTATGTCGCTCCTGCATTTTTCAAACCAAAAGGCATAACATTATAGCAATAAGTTCCCCTAGGGGTAATAAAAGAATTACTTTCCCTGTCTTCAGGTTTCATTTTGATCTGGTTGTAGCCAGAGTAAGCATCCATGAAGCTGAGCAGCTCATGTCTCGAGGTAGCATCCACCAGTTGGTCAATTCTGGGCAATGGAAAATGATCTTTTGGGCATGCCTTGTTGAGATCAGTGAAATCAACACACATTCTCCATTTATTGTTCTTCTTCTTTACCATCACCACATTTGCTAGCCAGTCTGGATATTTCACATCTTCAATGAATTGGGCTTTCTGGAGCTTCTCGACCTCCTCTTGTATGGCTTGATTCTTCTCGGGGCTAAATACCCTTCTTCTCTGCTTTATAGGCTTGATCTCCTTATTCACATTGAGTTCATAACATAAGAAATTTGGATCTATTCCTGGCATGTCCTCATGACTCCATGCGAAGGTTTTCTTCCTGTTTCTCAAGAACATTATTAACTCTTGTTTTATTGCAGCATCCAACGATGAACCTATCTAGGTTACTCGTTCAGGGTGCTCCTCGTCCAGAATAACATTTTCTGTAGATTCTACGACCTGTCCTTTTACAAGTTGGGATTCGTCCCTGGGATCAAGAGTTTCAATTTCTGTACCTTCCTCCACCTGGTAGGTAATAGTCTTTTTCCTTGATTCTTCAAGCTCCTCTTGCTCGGCAGATGAATAATAGCATTCCCGAGCTACTTTTTGATCACCTTTCACAACTCCTACTCCGAAGTTTGTTGGGAATTTTAAGCATTGATGCACTGTAGATGGAACTGCTTCGAACTTCTTCAAACCAACTCTTCCCATGATGATGTTGTAGGCTGACTGCACATTCTTATCCATCACAAAGAAGCGTATTCTTTCTGTTCGACAAGCGGGCCAAGTTCCAATGAATATGTCCAACTTCATCATCCCAAGCGGAAAAACTTTCTCGCCAGCAAAACCCAGAAGGGGTCTGTGATAAGGTTCCAATTGAGATAATTTCAAATTCAAGCTATCAAAACATGAATAATACATGATGTCCGCCGAACTACCATTGTCCACCAACACCCTTGAAATCACCACATCTTTCATCCTCATTTTGATCACCAAGGGATCGTCGTGAGGGTAAAGAACACCTTCCAAATCATTTTTTGAAAAACCAATAACTAGCTTCTCTTTATTTACCTTCCTCGGACGATCATCCTCGGCAAGATTTATTCGTTGAATATATGAGCAGGCTTGAGCCTCTCCGAGATAGGCCTTTCTATCTGCAGTATGGTCTCCCCCTCCAGCATCTCCTCCTGTTATAACATTACAATCAATTGACCCAAAACGTATGGAAAATACCTCTCGTTCAGGCTGCCTTGGCTTTTTTGGAAGATCGGGGTCTTCATCTGGATCATCTTCATGATTTCTTTTCTTTTTCTCCTCCGTCCGACGAGGAGATCTGGAACGATCTCTAGTTCTATCATCATTCTTCCTTTCACCTCTGCGATCTACATACTTTGACAATTTTCCTCTTCGGATGAGCGTTTCAATCTCATTCTGAAGGGCTATGCAATTTTTGGTCGTATGATCTTTATGGAACTCGCAATATTTGGCCCTATTCCTCAGTTCAGGATTGTTCCTCAGTTTATCTGGCCACTTGATTTCTTCGTTATTCTTGATTTCTTCTAAAACATGATTAATACCCATCTTCAATGGAGTATAGTTATCAAATTTCTTCAGGACTTCCCATGACGTCCTATTATTCTTGGAATGCTTGTCACCACCATTATGCCTTTGCTCTTTCTTCTTAGATTTGTCAACCTCCACCTTGGTTTCTTTATCCATATTCTTCTTCGCAGCCATAGCCTCCTCGGCATTTATGATTTTGGCCGCTTTTTCCATCAACTCTGACATAGTTTTAGGTGGATCTTTGGCCAAAGTGTAGTATAATTTGTTAGGCAGCAGTCCACTCATCAAAGCAGTGATCGCTGTCTTTTCTTCGTAATCTATGACTTCCAACTTCTCGTTATTGAAACGAGTTATGTAATCTCTAGTACTCTCACCTGATTTTTTTCTAACTCTTAACAAGTGCGCTACTCGCTTTACTGGCTTTGCTCCAAAATAGAAATTACCAATGAACAACTCGGCTAACTGAATAAAAGTCGAAATCTTTCCCCGAGGAAGATTGTTGTACCATATCTGCGCAGACCCGGTAAGAGTTCCCCAGAATGCTCTACATCTCATCTCGTCGGGGACGGCATATATGTCGGCAGCAGCTTGGTATTGTTCTATATGAAGAACAGGATCTGTCTTTCCATCATACTTAGGGGTCACTGCAGGTGCTTTGAATTTCGATGGTGTAGGAAAATTCACAATGGCCTGCACAAAAGGTGTCCCTTGAACAAAAGTTCTCTGTAAGGGATTCCTTTCTTTAACCATTTCTCCAAGTCTATCCTCCAATCGCTGAATGGAACCCTTCCATGCTTCATTTCCTTCCTCGGGCTGCTTAGTCTGAACAATTGATTGTTCTGACGTAGCTTCCTGAGATCTATCTCGACGAGTAACTGGTCTTGATTGTGCTGATCCTTCTCTCAAACCTGATGGTGGTCGGAAGCTTCTCGATGGGGCTCTAGGCGGACTCATATTTCTCCTTGGTCCTAACCGACTGAAAGGAGATGCTCTGCTCAATCTTTCCAGGGCGCTAGTTCTCTCCGGAGAGAGGGTAATATGTTGATCTGTATCCGTAGCCCGTATCGATGAAGTTCGCCCAGGTTGATAAGAAAAATCATCAGATTCTTCATTACGATATGAATCAGTACGCCTGGATCGCGATTGCCCACGATCACTCCTTTGCCTTGAATGGGTAGGTGCACCGCCATGAAGAGTTTGAATGAGTTGCCTCATTGTTTCTTGCATGGCGGTTTGTCCTTCGGCCAGATTCGTCATAATTCCAGCCAGATCTGGAGGTGCAGATGGATTCGGAGGATTTCCAGTATTTCCAGCATTCCGATTACTGGATTCTGGATTATCTGCCATTGATGATAAATGATTTTTGGTGAAAAACGATAGCAACAGTCGTTTCCCACAGACGGCGCCAATCTGTTGATGTAAAAAATTAGATCGCTCTAATTATTCAATCACAGATAAATAAAATAAGACAAAGATTTTTAAAGTGGTTCAGCCTTATAAGAATGGCTTACGTCCACTGTTATGTTATTGCTGAGTGTTTGGGAATTCTCAATTACAAGTTTAATCCAGAAATTCCGGTCCCTTTGAATGAGGGTGATACAAGGTATTTATAGCCTTTAGGCTGTACATGAATGGGTCGATTCATTAAATGAGAATACATATGAAAGGGTAATACATTTAATGCAGCGTGTGTGTCAAGAAAATGATGAACATTCAATGAATAGTTGAACTGTTGACATTCTGGCAATTAATACTACGACCGAGGTGCAGCTCGGACCGCCTTAGTTGCTCGTTTCTCAGGAGTTCCTCAGAGCGCTAGAGTGCCTCGGAGTGTTGCAGTTCCTCGGTATATCCTCGTTGCTCGGGGAGAACATGAGTTGGTCGAGGAAATGAATTTCCTCGTTGTTATTGTACTCCGTAGAATGACAAGTGTCTTCATATGATTCGTTCACATCAGCATATTAATTTTGGTATCAACAGTCATGTTATTATACCAAAAGTATTGCTCCCATTGTTATACTCTGCTAGCATTATTCCTATCTACATCCCAGCTAGTCTAATTTCACTTTCTAGCTGTAGATAACTTTTACATAGGTGGTCCTAGTCTCTACACATAGGACACCATTATAGGCATATTCTTATATTTCTAGTCCCACTGGCCATGTTTTTGGGTCCTTCAGTTGGATCGGGTAGTCTTGGCCCTGATTACTACTCTGCCTTGTCCCTTTGGCTTCGCTAGTTTTTTAGAACTCATCATTGTCCTTAATGGTCCTGATTGATTCCATCATCACGTGGTAGAAATTTGAATGGTCTGAAACATTTAAATGGGTCCCTTACGGGGTAAACCCTTATAAGACACGTCACTAGTACCGTTAAATCCAGTCTTAATCTTAGGTTAGATTTTCTAACCCTATTGACTCCTTCCTCTTAGAAGTTTGATGTGAACTTGCACACATGTGATCCAGACTATATCGACATCAGTTATCCCAACCGGATTTCCTTTTTGCTCCTGTGAATCTTTTCTACCGGTCTATTATCAATCTACGGACCCTTCATCATTCTCCGTATTCCCTCCGTCGGGTACGAAGTTTGCTAAACAAATTATTGACTCTCTCATGATCGATCACCATATAGCTTACTTATGATAAGTTTCCAAACTCCAATCGTAACTATGTCAGAACAGAAGAGGGAAGACTTTTCGATCAGTTCTCTCGAATGCTTCAATTTACTTTATATCTACTGTCTTATATGGGATGACCAACTCATATCACCTCAATACTGCCCCTATGAGCAAGGTTTGTACCTTAAATTTTTGTCACACGTGTCTCTACACTACACCCTACATAATTATCTTTGGATCAGCTCCATATGTCGATCAATAACAATACCTCTCCTTCCCCACTCCTTACAGGTGACTCTTTGAAAGAGCCCCCCTGATTCCCCCTACCTACAGCGCTGGGTGAGTCTAGAATTGTACCATCGTTCTCTACAATGATGTTTGGGGAAACTACTATCGACGATTTATTTTTATAATCGTCATTTGTTCCAACATTATTTATGGTGACTTCTAACGTGGTTACCATTTCCAAAAAACTCCATGGTTTCTGTTGATCTCTTCCTCCTATAATTCTTCTAACATCCTACGCCAGTCGTTCTGTATTGTTCGATGTACGACGCCCAACCGAACTCGTATATGAATCACCTCAACTATTCTTAGTAGCAGGGGAACGTAAGTCGCATACGTATAGGAATACAACAATCCTAAAATAAGGATCTATATAAAAGAACGCTACGCTGAATCGTGAAAAGCCGCACATATCCTAAAGACTCTAGAGCCTTATGCTCTGATACCAATTCTGAGACCCCGCCTAATTAAATACTGGGTGACCAGTCCTTTATTAAATTTAAAACAAAATATTCAGTTGGATCAGTCTTTGCATCACTGGCCAAAACTTTTTATTAATAACTAACCACCTAGTATTTAAAAGTCAGATGCCAAATTTTATCTTTTAATATAACATGCAACCAATTTAAATGATTAACTTAACATTCACCATCCAATAACAATCTCATAGGAATTAAAATTACATAATGAAATAAACTGAGTCTAGAGTAAAAACTTCTAGTCTAAATCCCAAGTACAATAATCTAAAATGAAATAAAACCCAACAATTGAAATATAAATGAATTTCTGAAACCACTATCTCTAAATAAGAATGGGAAACATGCCCTGAGTGAAAGAAATAGCTCTGAATGAATCAAGGATAAATGTGGAGGCGTCTAATACCGAGGTTATGTAACTTCGACAACAGTTATCGCACGCCAACTGACTGGAACTCCTATGCTTGGCGTCCCTATGGCTGGGCACCAAAAAACTATTTGGCAAAAATATATTTGGAAGCAAACAGGTCAGAGCCCGGGTTGGAAATATTTTTAAAATAGCAAGTATTTAAATTGAAGAAATTCCAGATATTTTATACATGTTACTCATGTGCTCTCACTTAAAATTCACACCTCTCAACTATTGTTCACTCTAAACGTATACTCCTAACCCATACTAGTTATACTATCTCACCTAAAAAATTTCAATCAAGTCTCTCACTATCATGCCTAAGTCATTGTGCCCACCCGTATTACCCAAATAATACATTCTTACATTTCCAATATTTATTAATCAATTCAAATATTTCGTTACTCATATAAAGTCCCGTAATTATAACAAATTTTTTATGTTGTACGCTTTCTTATCTACTAAGCAACACAAAAGAATAATCACCAATGTATATATATATACACACACATCACTATCATAATATATATATATATATATATACATATATATACATACACACACTCATAAGGCACCCTGAGACTAATCTATGGTGCATGCATACTCTACTATCGATTCCCAATATATCACATACTACATGAAGGACTATAGGTTCATAATCACTCCAGAACCATATAAAAACACAAGTCACACATAATGGAGGCGAATCATGGTTCCAAGTCATAAGGGAGACTTACATACACACTCACCCCTATGTCCATCTACACTATCATTCACAGATAGGCTGTATCAAGGTTCTATGGTTCTGAGGTAAAACTCCATATTCCCTCGATAGGATCATCAGAATAAGATTGTCCTAGCGTAGAAACCTATGTGATAGAAAGTAGCGTGTTATGATGCATCCCACATAATAACCCATACGATAGGTAATCACATAACCTAAGTATATATAAATTCCATATAGGTATATGTACGTCCCAATTTTTGAGTCTCTTACGTACTATATTTATATCTCGAATATCCTACGCATTATTTTATTTAATGCGGCAACTCTCGTCGCATAACTTCAAGTATATTTCCCTATCCTAAAAAGGTTATTAAATTTCCATTTATTCCTTGGGTTATTATAGTATCTATAATGTACCCCCACTACTGGTACGAACCTTGAATATTCAATTTTTCAATTTAAACACCAATTTATTTAATTTCCAACCGTAACTCATTCGATTAACACTCGTAATTTCCCCATTCAATTCCCTACAAAATAACATTTTTCGAATCTTAAGTATATCCTACTTCCCTTACCTTAGTCTCATTATGTTCAATTAATCAACACCAAATATTTCTAAAAGTTGGGATTTAATGAAATATTAAAAAGGAAGAAAATCACATTTTGCAGGGGAGTCTATCGATCGAAGAAATAGGTCGATCGATCGATCAGTTCTTTGACCAGATTTTTCTTACCAGTTACGGGTTTCTTAATTTTTAACCACAAAAATCGTATTTAAACATCTCCAAAATGATATTTATGTAACCCAGATCCTATACTAACATATATGGGTAAATCCTAACGTATCGAAATCATTTAAACATCTTCAACATGCATAAATTCACCCAAATTTCATATTTAGCCTCAAGAACCCTAGTTTTGACTTTATCATCAATTAAACATGTAAGTACCAGATTTCTTTCAAAAATTTGATTATAATGATGTGGGTTTGATTCTACATGCATAAACGAACCTATTCCATTAAATTTTAACCCAAGAATCATGGTTTACACTATCGAAAATCTTCCAAAACATGGGGTTTTCATATAGATTTTACCCTATTCTAACTTGGATCATATATATATCATAAATTTATGCAAGATAATTACTTGCCTTATGTAGCAGCACTGGTCCGTTGGTGATGAAAGGTATGGGGTTGATTCTCTCTCTCCGATCTATATGTGGGCGGCTATGGTGGTGCAAACGATGTTCCAATAGTGGTTCAAACCTTAGAAAACTCTTCACTCTCCTCCTCCCATGGTTTCACAAGATTTTGTGAATTATAACCCTAGAAGAAACACCCTCTCATCTAATATAACCATTGAATTTTCGTAGGTTTAATTACTCTAAAAATTAAAATGACCGAAATATCCTCCCGATGTGCCGATTTGGCATAAAATTTCCCCAGGACCCAAACTAAACCCCGAGCTAGACTTTTCTAACTATCTCAGCCCTAGTTCCTAGTTTACATTGTGAATGGTATATCTTATTCCAACCATGAAGTCAATTAACGTTTACAAGTTAAAGAAGACGGATCTGAATATCACGCTTCATCAATGTCTACGCGACACGAGGTATAACTTTGGTATGGATTCTGTTTTGTGTTACTTTGATTTTTTACTAAGTATTAGGATACTTTTAAAAATATTTTATTTCAGTATGTGGATTTTTTCAACCTTAACATTTTTTCTGTGAAACCTTTAGGCGGACTTTATAAAAAAATTCAATTACGTCGCTCAAACGACATGTCTATGTCATTCAAACAACATTTGCATGTTGTTAGATAGGTCATTTGATGGACGGGATCTCACTTGGATTAAACAAAGCCCTAATGTTTTGATTTTCAATGGGTTGTTTCTTAGGTCATCCAAACGACATCGGAATATCATTTAAATGGCATGATGAAGTCATTCGAATGACGTTCCACTGCCTCAAAAAATTTGGTTGCCTATACAAACCTGTTTCGTGAAGTTTTTTGATTAAGACTTTTTTTTACGTAAGCTGCAAACACAAGTGCAATTAAGTCTTCACTTTTTAGGAAAAACATTTTTTTATTCATCAAAACAATCCAATTTACTTTTGTGAATCTTGTTTAGAAGCTAAACACTTATGTAACGAAGTTATTCTTGTGGAGAGATGTCTCTACTACTGGACTTGGGTATACTCAAGGGTATTCACTACTAAAGGAGGAACTGCAGTTGTTATGCTTCTCGAGGGAGTCATTGATGGTGACTGCAATCATTGTGGGTTCTTTAGGGAATTCATTGCTAATTCGAAGGACGAGGTCTTTGTGAGTTCTCGGAGTAACTCATTATAGTATTTCACTTGTAATTTTGTAAATTGCAATTTACATTTTATTAGTGAAATAAAGGTTTTCCCTGTGGGAATTTTTCCTCAAATTTGTCTCCTTGTTTGTTTGGTTGCATGCTACATTGATATACCATTTTCAACCACATAGATGCATGTTTAGCGTTCAAATTAAAATTTGGAATTTTTTTTGGATTGACATCTAGTTAAATAAGTTTAATTCCAATAGGAAATTGCACATTCACAAATTGGTATCAGAGACTTTAGCTCGCAAGTTTTACCTCTTTAGTACCCACTTAAAATGCATATTAGGGGCTAATATTGAAGAAATGATGCAAAAGATTCACAGTAGGGAATATGGAACCCACATGAAAGGTCAAATGCTTTGTAAAAATATTGTTCAACACGGATATTATTAGACCTCCATGGTTAACGACTGCATTGCTTATGTCGTAAGGTGCCTCATATTCCAAGAGTTTTATAATATTATACACATATATCTTCACGAGTTGTACAATAAGGCCTCTCCTTGGATTTTCTCAACTTAGGGCATTGCCATCATTGGGAAGTTTAGTCCCAAGGCATTGAATGGACATGAATTCATCCCATTCTCTGTTGATTACGTTACCAAATGGTTCAAAGTTTAGTAATACATGGTGTTGAATGATAAGAAGTTCGCCATGGTCATCATATATAATATCATATGCCACTATGGGGTGCCTCATGAGAAGGTATCAGACAATACTCTTCATTTTGAAATGGATGTCACGGAAGTAGTTGATGAATATGGAATCCAGAGGTACAAATCTTGTCCCTAAAAATCATAAACCAATGGGGATATCGAAACTTCTAATAAGAGCCTAAAATACATAATCAATAAGATGATTAAAAGTTGTAGGGATTGGGCTAATCAGATTATTTATGCCTTCAAGGGCTACTGCATGTCTGTCAAAATGGTCATTGGGGTTACCCCTTACTCCATAGTTTATGAAATGGAAGCAGTCCTGCCTGTTGAGGTTGAAGTACCCTCACTTTGGGTTATGCATAAAAGTATGATCAAAGAAGTTGACTAGCAATAAACTTGTTAGGAATATATTGCACTCTTGGATGAAAATAGGCTGAAAGCTTTATACCACATAAAAGGGTACCATCATCATATTGCATGATCATAAAACAAAAAGTTAAAGGATCATGGTGTGTGAGATGGTGAACTCTCTCTCAAAGAAATTATAGAACCCATCTAGGACCTGAGAGGGAAGTTCAAGCCTAATTGGAGTGGTATATATCTAGTAAAGATCCTATCAGGTGGTGTCACCATGCTCATAGACCTCTATAGAGAAGAGATGGCATGTCCAGCCAATGTAGATAGTCTCAAGAAATTTTATCCCTGATACGATTCTCGTAATGCTATGCATTTCTCATTCCCATTCTTTTCTAAAAGATATTCTTCTCTCCTCCCTCTAAAAGAAGTATATAGGAACTGATACTCTTAAATCATTCTTCTACAAATTTATAAGCAATCGTTTATCCCCTCAAAGGTACATAGGTAGCCCATAAAGTCACCTTGGGTACGATACTTTATCTTTTATAAAATGTTGTTCTTTTCTTCCACCAAGACAAATATAGTCTATCTCATTATTCTTAATGAATAAAAGAATTATGTATGCCTTAGCAGTTGGTATAGAAAATTCAAAGGAAAAAAAATATATATCAAAATAATCATTACTTCACTCTTGATTCTCTTGAACATGGAAATTACATGAGATATCCGTGATACGTAAAGTCCCAAAAACTTACATACATCACCCAACTACCTACCATAACATATCCTTCGCGAATATATATCCCAAACATGAAATCAAAACAGAAACATACTTACTGCCCAAACCAACACTAATAAAGCTTCACAAATACACCTCAACTGCCGGAAGGCCTTGCCTTGAAATCACCATCATTACCTCCATCACCACAATTTCCCGAAGGTCCCAAAAAATCAAAATCTTTAATATACTCCCGTATGTGCTCTATGCAATGATATGCCTTGAAACGGTAAGAAATTACATGCATCCCTCCACAACCTCAAATATCATAAGATACCTTTATTCGGTTTCCTCAACACTGATTTTTGGGACCACATCCTTCCATAACCATTTCAAATAATTCTTAAGTACTATAACAACCTCCCTATTAGATTGGGACGGACATATAGATGGCCAATAAATGTTAGCACAGGGGCCCCAAATTCATCCTCGGTGATTCAATTAGGTTATATAAAGGAATAAAATTAGTTGTGCGTGGAGGAATGATTTTCTCGCAGCCTAGTGGACTCAAAAATCAACAAGGAAAGTAAAAAGAAGTGTGGTGGAGACCTACCAGTTGGGAGTAATTACAATCTTCTAGCCAGAAGATGGGCTGCAACTTGCCCCATCATGGTACAGACCATGAAAGGTTTCTACTTGCATGATACACAGGTTAATTAACCAAGTTCTATATGAAATCGCTAAAACTTTCAAAATGATGTATAAATAAATTTGTGATGCCAATAGCAGGATACTCGAGAGGAGCAATCAAACTAATCCCCTACGCCAACCACATGAATAACATCACTCGAATTACATGCCATGAAGAACACTGACCTTCCTTCCACTCATCAAGGCCATCTAGTGTCTCTGCTAATATGGTCGCATCGGGGTTACAACGATAATTTATCCACAACACTATGGTAGCTAACTGGCAATCCTCACTCGGATTGCCTGTCACTAGAAGCATCTGGAAGTCAAGACCAAAGACACTGCGCCATCAAAAGCATTATCTCTGTAATCCCTCTAATGCATAGAGTTCAGCACTGTTGAGATATTAATACCCCCTTCGTGATAAGTGGTCGATCGACAGAAAGAGAAATGTGCAGTAATTCAGCTAAAGACACCCTAGGAAAATGAGAAAGGTCAGGTATAATTACATAAACTCTAGCATCAACACCTAGGCTGGAAGAAAATTCCTCATAGGTGAACACACCTCATCCACACCTAAGTGAAACATATAGTCTTCAGGTTACAAAAATTGCAAGACCACCTAAATGTTTTTTCGATCAATTGCGTGATTATGCCATAATGCAAACTGAATGTTTTGTTGTTGAAATTGTACAAACACGTGGCCTCAAAACCTTTGAGATAATTAGAGAGCGCCTCGGTTATGGGAACAACCATTTCAAAATGATAGAGGAACTCTGTGAAAAAATGGAGAAAAATAGTTTAAGCTTAGTTTAACACTCCACCCTAAGTCCCTTTTTATGATTGGAACTCTCCACAAGGGGACAATAATCAATCTACTGTAGCAGTAACCAATACTACATACAAAATATGTAGGAATAGTACAATCATTGGTGAAATTTAATTACATTGTACCGGTATGCCGATAGGCATGCCAATGGGTATGCTAGTATGCACACCCTTATTTTGGGAAAGTCCTCCAATTCCTCTTTTATCCACTTCATTTTCAAATAAATTATTTATAAATTTTAGGTTTTATAGAAAATATCTTGAGCATTTTCTTTACATAAAATCTTCAAAATATTTATCAAAAAACATAATGTTTAAAATTTAAATGGTTTTTCTTACTTTTCATCCAAATAATACCCAGAGTGGAAAGTTAAAAAGTCCATGCAGACTAACTCATTAATTCAAGATAAACCAAAAATAAAAAATGCATATATATATATATATATATGTGTGTGTGTGTGTGTGTGTGTGTGTTGTGTGTGTGTGTGCGCGCGCGTGCATGTGCTTGTGCGTGTGTGTGTCATTATTTTTACATTTTTATGAATAAAAAAGAAAATGTAAAAAGAAAAAAAGATCAAAATTTCCAGGACACAACCCAGAATTTTCAAAATCTAATCCTAAGCACTACCTCAAAGGTCCCGACAAACGTGCTTCTCACGATGATGTGAAGTAGACACCCGATTTCTCGAGCCAGGCTATGGCACATGATCATCAACAATCTCTGCAGGTTCCATGCATAATTGTGCCATCGTCCTCTCATGCTAAGGCATAAAGGCCATCCAATCTTGAACATCCCTTAACCAGAATAACAAAAAGACTAAAGTGTGCAAAAAAGAAAGAATCAACTAAAGAGTTCAAGTCAGTAACAGAGAAAGAAGTCCAAGGAACTTAGAATTTGAAGTTTAAAAATAGAAATAAAGAAGTATACCTCTCTCTTAAGATCCTCCTCATAAAAAGGAGGTAAGTCATCAAGCGACGCCTGAGGAAAAGGGGGCACTGACACAATGGGGAATCCACCCAATTGAATATAGTATGAAAAAATGGAGTAGTGTCGAGGAATATGAGCTTCTACTGTTGCCGTTGCTTCCTCACTCCCAAATGCCTGTGCAAAGTGCTTAGTGCACTGCCACCACGCCTAGTCCGAACTAATGGTGGAACCACACCCTCCACATCGTATATCGATGGGGGAATCAACCAACTAGACATGAAGTCCATGTAGTCTTACCTCACCACCATGTTCGTATAGAGTGTGCCATAATCACCTTCAATTATCTCCTCCCTAGCCTTGTTAAACATCTTCCCTAGGCCACTTATATGCGCATGATGAGTCAATAGTGGTGCCTCCACTTCGCTCTCCATCACCTTCCTGACCACCATCTCACCTAGGTACTAGACATACCCAAACTCGTGCTCTAGCGACCGTCGCATCTGGGCATGAATTTTCGTAGTCCCAAATGCTTCTAAGGACTAAACCCAAGGGTAGAACGACACCTGTCACTAAATAAAAGACAATCCTCAACATAAAAAACAAGAAGAAAAAAATACAATAATAATAATAAAGTACACAAAATTAAAAAGGAGAATAAAACCTAACACTATACCAAAAAGGGTTTTTTCCACCTTTCACCCATAAGGAGTTGTAAAGATAAAAAAGATTTGACAAAAAAATACGGAGCTCTTGTTATGATCTTTAACCATAATATGGCCATGACAACCAGTCATGTCATGTTAAAAGACCTTGGCAATAATGTTGTCATGATCGTGTTAAGGTTAAAGACCATGACAACAATTGATATGAAGTCGCGGTCATGTTAGGGTAAAAGATAGTGATAGAAAAGATATTAATTACCCCCCTCTCTCAGACTTATTTTCACAAACCATTATCCCTATCTCTGTCTTAGCCTTTATCTATGAACCTCACCGCTTCCTATCTCCTCACCTTACTGCCACTGTCACCACCGTATTATCATTTCGAATCATCTTTCTATTTTTCCTTTCATAATTGTTGTCAAATTAAGAGGGCTTTGAAGACTCGTTCTGAGAAGATTAAGAAGGTATTTCTTCTCACCATCCTTTGATTTGCCTTTAATTGACTGATGTAGATGGCTTAATTTTGTCCACAAGATGAATGCCATAATGGATGTAAGTATGATTATTAATGCAAAAGAAATTCTCAATTGAAAAAATACTATATGTTGGAATGAGATTTAAATTTATTTTTTTATAAAATATAGTGGGAGTTTTTGTTTTCACCTCTCAACTTGACGTTAAATGAGAGTTTTAAATCGGAATTCAACATTAAGAGGTAACTGCTGAATGCGAAATGTTGAATTTTAATCAACATTCTTTTGCTGTTTTATTTTAATTATTTATGTTACATGAATCTAACATAAAATAGTTTAAGAAATAAGTAATTATGGTAAACCAATCAAAGTACACATGTTTAGTATTTTGAATTAAATAGGTTAAGATAAACAACATTCCTTCATTAAAATAAAAGTAGTATTCTAGTCTTCCCTATATATAGTTTATTGCACTCTACATGATTGCTTAATTATCCCACTACTGAGATGTAGCATCTCTTTGTATTTCCATTGTGTTATTAATTCACTTGGTTTTCTATAATAATTCTTGTGTATATTTATTGCAAATGATTGATGATTTATAGTTCAAACTTCTAGAATCACTTAATGATATTCGCCTCGTGATAATGGAGAACTTTTATGCAAACTTTTATAGAGGTGCAAGTTATTATTGTATCCGTATACTACTATTTTTTTGTATTTTCTTAGCCTAGTATTATGAAATTGCAAATGCTCATGTTCTTTTAATCATTTTTCAATTCATAACATAATATTATGATACAAACTAAGATGAATTTTGAGAATAGTATTTTGAATTTGTACATGTGTATATGTATTTGTAATGGGAAATATTTTATAATAGGATTTGGAATTTGGTAAGTTTCAATTAGGGTTATGAATTTTTGTTAGAATTAGGGATGGAAATTTGGGTTTTGGTATTTAATATATATCTACTCTATAGTTTAGGCCGCTGCCTTACCTCTACTCACCGTTGCCTTGCCACTACTGATGCAACATTTCGCAGCCTCTCTCCCAGTCACATTTCACAGTTCACTCTCCTTTGTAAAGGTATACATACTTATACTCCATCAAATTAACGTTGTTTTTGTTGTTTGTTTGATCCATACCATGTGGGATTTTAGGTTTTGTAGTTGTTTGTTTGATCCGTCCCATTTAATACTAACGCGATGATGTATTAATAAGAAAATTTGCACAAGTTAATATCACCATCTGCTGCAATTAGTCACTTTTGAAGAAATTATCCAGCCAATTGGTGTGATCTTCTTTATTTTCCATTTAAATTGTATATTTTCATTGTTTATTTTAATGCTTATTTGCAACTCTCGGTCTATATGTCTTTTTTATTAGGATTTTGGTGTATTAATTTCAGGGTGAAGAAAAAGTATTATTTTAGTTGTTTGTAAATTCATTTGATTAGTTATTATAGAGTCCTTTATGTTGGTCATGGGGGGGAAGGTGTTAACTAATATTAATTATATATACTGGAATTTAATTTGAGTGTACTATACTTTATATGTTTCACGTGTACCATTAAATTTTTCATTCACCAAAGAGAAAATGTGCGTACACCTCAACCCATGTACATGAAATACATGAACCATTAGAGTTTCCTAATATAAAAATATTACCATTGAATATATACATGTAGTGAAAGGAAAATTGTGTGTGTAACCTAACGCAAATACGCGTAATATGTACATTTAATGATATGTTGTTCAATTTTAATATTATATTTGTTATTATCAATTCCAAATTCTATTTAGGTATTTCTAGGGTAAATTCTTCCAGTGATTTTTAGGGTTTTCTATGGCAGATTCAAATCATTTAGTTGATATGTTGATATGTTGTTTAGATGCACTACTTAATTCAAAATTTGAAATATTGAAACAAAACATGTTCAAACACACTACTTAAATTCATTTTTTTGTTCAAATGCACTAGTTATTGAATTATCTAACCTAGGGTTCTTCAGTTTTTCACACTTTTGATATTATTAATCCATGAATATATACTTTTTACCCATAATAGATGATTGTTCATAGTAGATGTGATGGGATATCCTCTATACAAAGAGTGGGTGAGACAAATAAACTAGGGTATCAGTATCCTAGAGGTGCTAATTAATTTGTAAAATTAGTAAAGAGTTGTCTTAGTGATGAAGAGTTCCCATGTCCGTGTACACATTTTAGGAATGGTAAGGTGTTTGACTGGAAAATAGTTGAATTACATCTGTTGATGGGGTGTTCAAGATAGTTATCGGTCGTGGTTTTTTTTACGGGGAAATCAATGTTCCCATTGTCCCCGATCAACCTTTATAGCAATCATCAAGTATGATATATGTGCAAGGCCAGGAGGATGTAATACCCCGTATTTTTGTGATATTTATTTTATGGGATTAATTAAATTGAATGTGTATTAATCGGAAATTAATCAGGGGTAAAATACTAGCGAGATGCGAGTTGGTATTTGAATATAATGTGCATATATGATTATACATGAATATTGAAGTATGAAATTTGTCGTGAGATTGAAATACGGCAAGTTGAAATTTTTTATTGAGACGCGTGTGACAGTCGCGTCAGGGAGATATTTATTTTAATTAAAAAGCGAATTTTAGTTCTGTTAACTGTATGGTCGTTTTGAGTGTGCCAACGCGTCCAGAAGGGTCGAAATAGTCAGAAAACACTAGCCGGGTGTTAAGTTTAGGTCCCGGGGCATTATTGGGACATACCGGTAACTTATAAGGGCATTTTGGTAATTTCAGAAATTGGGTAATTAAAACCCACGAAAATTAGAGTTAAAATCTGACTTAGTATTAACCCACTAACCCATTTCCAACCCCAATTTAGGAAGTGGGCTACGGGAGAGGTTATAACTTGGCAAAACCAACCTCACCTCCATTAACACCTTGAGAAGAAAGCTTGGAGAGAGAGAGAGAGGAGGAATTCTGCAGAGGAGAGAGATAACCATTCATCAGATTCGCCATCAAATCCAGAGTTACCATTAAGGCAAGTGATTTAATTTCGTTTTTATAGAGAATGTTTCTTCAATGTGTAGGAATTGATAAAAATCTGATTGTTCTTGGGAGATAATGAAAAACCCATTAAATTTGAAATAGAATCTTACATATTGAGGAGGAATTGCATGTAGAATTATATGTAGGCAATTATTCCAACGTTATTAATATCTTGGATGAAACAAAAACGGATTATAGTAGGTTCAATGATGATTTACAAATGTTAGGGTTCATGTTCATATAATTTAGGGATAAATGAAGAGATTTGAAGATTTAATGAGGTTTAAGATCAGTTAGCCCTATATAAACGTTTGATTATGACCTATGAGTGTTTAGTACGAATTATGAACCATAAAATAATATTGGGTCGATTTTTATGTGAGATTAGGAGTGAAGAAAATTGGGAAAAACGAAATAAGGATTTCTGGGCTCAAAACTGGCCACTCGTTAGAAGACCTGCCCAGGTCGTTCGAACGAGCTCGTTCGAACGAGCTTGTAACGAGTTGACCTTTGACTTCTAACGAGGGTGAAGTTCATTCGATAATATCGTTCGAACGAGATCTCGTTAGATAGCCCAGTTCGTTCGAACGAACTCTCGTTCGAACAACCTCGTTCGAACGAGACTTCGAACGAGTTGACAGTTTAGGCTTTTTAGCCTGTTTTGATCCCGAGTGCCCCGTAACCTTGTGTATAGGTAGAGATAGCCTTCCCTTGATGAGTAATTGATATATTTGGGATGTTTGGGATATAATTAGGAGTCAAACCTAGAAGTGTAGTTTGAACCTAACGGAAAATATGAGTAGGACGTGAGTGTCTATTACGATGCGAGAACTATTGACGGCCTAACTTATTATATTAATCGGGAATATATGAATTGTGTAGTATTATATGTCGGTACGAGAATGAGAAGTGTACCACCAATATATTATGGTGATTACTAAGATGTGTGAATACTTAGTATTCGTATTGATTTTATGTGTATGACATACCTACCATACTTGCTATCACGGGAGGTTTGCGTTCGCTTAGGGCCCTCTAATCCTTGTGTTGCCCGGATTTAGATTGGTTACCTCAATGAACATAGGTCAGAGAAGGACTTATTGGGATGTTAATAAGTCTGCTGATCGTGGGAGCGCAGGTATGTGCGTGACCCAGGTGATGTGACTGTGTTCGCCTCCATTATTTGTGATGTTGTTATCTGAGAACTATTCCTGAGAGATTCGGAATATGTGATCCTTATGTACGTGATGTACCGGGATGGATAGCAGAGTATGTGTGCACCGCAGCTTAGTCTCGTGGTGCTTGTATTGTATATTTATTACGTGAATAATATACACTTAATTAATGGGAACTTTCATGTTAATATTGTGAATATAATTATGGTAAAGTTTTGAGAAAACATAACTGGTTAATTGATAGTGAATTATATTACAAACTGAGAATCTGAGAGTAAGTAAAACCCACTATTTAATTGATAACGTTAGAATGTAATATGGGAATCGAGTAGTAAGGGGTAGAACTTATTACAGTTTGGTTAGATATGGATGTCTTATAGATGGGTACGGTACGTTAGGAGTGCACATGTAGTCGAGAGGTGAGAATTCCATGTGAGTGCACGTCCTAACATGTATTTTGCATTTAATGTTTTAATGTTATTAAAACACTTGCAGTTTTTAAAATGATTTCCACTTTCGGTCTCTGACCCATTTGCTTTCAAATCTATTTTTGTAAAAACCATTTTAGGTTCCCAGCCACAAGGACACCATGCTTAGGATTCTCATTCAGGTGACGAGCTATAGCTATTTGTGGAAGTTACAGGACTTTGCTTGTAGACGCTTCATCTATCTTGACTCGATATTCTTCAGTTATCAGCTGTAGGGCATGTCACCCATTTCTTTTAGAGACATTTCATTTATTTCAGTTATTGAGACTTCTGGCATGTAATTATTCAGGATTCAGACTTGTAGTATTATTTTTCAGTTGTGGGATTGTTGTGAGGAGTTTTCCTCCGGATTTATATTTATGTTGTTGGTTATTCATTACTTCATTATAGTGAATGGTTGTTATTCTTTCCTTATTCTTTTACTACATGTTAATCAGACTTAACTTAAAATTTGGCACTTACTTTTTAAATACTAGGTGGTTAGTAATTATTAAAATGTTTTCGACAGTGATGCTATTAACTGAACCAACTTGGCATTTTGAATTAATTTAATAAAGGAGTAGCTACCCGGTATTTAATTAGTCGGGGTGTCACAGGTGGTATCAGAGCATCAGGTTCTAGTGTCCTTTAGGATCTGAACGGCTTATTATGTTTTCCGCTGAGCTTTCTTTGATGTAGAGCCCTATATTTTAGGACTGTTGTATTCTTTTGTTTATGCTACGTTCTTCTGCTATTTTAAGTTTTTAACTGCGAACTTATAAACTTCATTCTTATTTCAGATGCCTCCACGACGTGCACAACGGGCTCCCAGGAATGCAACGCCAGAACCACAGCCCGCACCAGTTCAGGGCACGATGAATGCCGCCGAGGTTGCAGCCATTGTGGCCCAGGCGGTAAATGCCGCACTAGAAGTAGTTCAGCAGGCACCACCTCAGGCATCGATAGCCGCGCCAGTTCAGGCTCAGGCATTCTCGTCTGCTTGTGAACGTGCACGTGATGCTTTTCAGAAAGCACACCCTCCGGAGTTCGTAGGTAGCTCCAATGTGGTAGTTTCGAGTCAGTGGAGGAAGGATATTCAGCGGCACTTGAGGATGTACGAGTGCACTGAGGTTCAGAAGCAGATACTAGCTACCTTTAAGCTAGTGGGACCTGCACTGCAGTGGTGGGAGTCTATTACCACCGTGGAGGAGAGGGACACTCTCACCATTCAGGAGTTCTGGGTGCGGTTTGACCTCAAGTACTTTCCGTCGGCTGTTCACACAGAGATGAGGAGGAAGTTGATGAGCCTCAAGCAGGAGGGTAAGACTGTGGCCGAGTATGAGGCCGAATTCACTGATCTTCTGAACATTGTTCCGGATGAGATACCGACGGAGGAAAAGAAGATACAGAAATTCACGGACGAGTTGACATGGAGGATTCGTCAGCACTTGTTAGGGAACCTCTCGTTAGCCACTTATTCTGATGTGGTTAACGATGCATTGCTCCATTGCCAGGATCACCGCTTTCACATGACTGAGGGCAAGCAATCGGGAGAGTCTAGCCATCAGGGCAGGACTGAGGGAAATGGTGCCAGTGGGGCACAATCTGTTCAGGGGCAGAGACAGGGTGATCAGGGTTCCCAGCAAGGGGATCACAAGAGGTTCAGGTCAGGGAATTTTAGGCACGGATAGGGAGGTTTCCGGCAGGGCCATCAGGGTTCGAACGGCCATCAGAACTAGCAGGGTCAGAATGGTCAGCATCAGTTTCAGCAGGGCCAGTGGAGGAACGATAACGGCCACCAGGGTCGGGGGCAGCAGGGACCGAGAGGGGGGAACTTCCCGGGGAAGTGTTTTGTTTGTGGGAAGGCTGGCCATAAACGCCAGGACTATCCTGATAGGGGCAGGGCCCCGCAGCAGCAGCAGGGTGCTCGACATGAGCCACCGAGGCCACTTTTTCCACCAGCCCTCCCAGCTCCAGCCCAGGTGCCAGCTCTTCCAGCCATTCCAGCAGTTCCTGCGCAGTAGGGACAATTACAGTATGGACGTGTCTATAACGTCCACCAGGCAGCAGCTCCGCAAGCACCACCCGCTATTGAGGGTATGTTTCCTATCCATGGTACTATGGATTGGGTTTGGTTTGATACGGGGGAAACACATTGCTTTATAGCTACACATTTTGCGAAAGCCTTAGGGTTGTTATCCACAGTAGAGAGTACAGTGACGTGTGTAGACTCACCATTGGGGAGTGGGTCACTTATTTTCTTTATATGCCGGGGAGTAGGGGTAGAGATTGGTAGTCTGGTGTTACCTGCAGATATGTTAGTATTAGAGATGACCGAGTATGATGCCATTATTGGTATGGATTGGCTTGTTGCGTACCGAGCCATGATTGACTGTTTCAGTAGGAGTATTATCTTTGCCATTCCCAAGCAAGAGATGTTTTTAATGGCGATGCCTCGTTCCGAGGGAGGATCGTCCACTCATTTGTACTATATAGAGGAGGAGGCCTCTAAGGAGGTGGTGATACCACTTGATTCAATTCCGATTGTAAGAGAGTTTGCCGATGTATTTCAGGATATACCTAGATTACCCCCCAGTCGAGAGATAGACTTTGTCATAGACTTATTTCCAGATACGAGACCTATAGCACGCGCACCGTACCGTATAGCTCCAGCTGAGATGAGGGAGTTACGGTATCAGATTGAGCAGTTGTTGGGTCAGGAGTTTATACGGAGGAGTACTTATCCGTGGGGTGCCCCTGTGTTGTTCGTGAAGAAGAGAGATGGTTCACTGAGATTGTGTGTGGACTACCGAGTGTTGAATAAGGTCACGATACGGAATAAGTATCCGTTGCCTCGAATCGATGACTTATTCGACCAGTTGAGAGGAACTTCTTTCTTCTCAAAGATTGATTTGAGATCGGGATACCATCAGTTGCGTATTAGGGAGGAGGATGTCTCGAAGACTGCGTTCTTATCGAGATATGGTTCTTACGAGTTTTGGGTTATGCCTTTTGGTTTGACCAATGCTCCAGCCGTGTTTATGGACTTGATGAATAGGGTGTTCAGGGATTTCCTAGATCAGTTTGTCATTGTCTTCATTGATGATATTCTGGTTTACTCCCATATAGAGGAGGAGCATGCCGAGCATTTGAGACAAGTTTTGCAGACACTACGTCAGAACGAGTTGTATGCAAAGTATGAGAAATGCTGGTTTTGGCTGAAGGAGGTCCAGTTTTTGGGACATATTATTTCCGACCGGGGAATATCTGTTGATCTGGGGAAGGTTTCCGCGGTGAGGGAGTGGGGACAGCCCACGACACCGATAGAGATTCGCAGTTTCTTGGGCCTAGCAGGATACTACAGGAGGTTCATTCGGGGATTCTCGAAGATAGCAGGTCCTTTGACACATCTGACTCGTAAGGGTGTGCCATTCATCTGGAGTGATGCATGTCAGTTGGCATTCGATGAATTGAAGGATAAGTTGACCTCAGCACCTGTGTTAGCATTACCGAGACCGAGAGTTGAGTATTTAGTTTACAGCGATGCGTCCTTGCAAGGACTTGGAGGTGTATTACAGCAGGAGAGTCAGGCCATTGCTTATGCATCCCGTAAGCTAAATCCTCCCGAGAAGAATTACCCCACTCATGACTTAGAGTTGGCTGCAGTTGTATTTGCCCTTCGTATTTGGAGACATTACCTTTTGGGGGAAAAGTTTCGATTGTTCACAGACCACAAGTCCCTACAGTACCTATTCATGCAAAAAGAGTTGAATATGTGGCAGCGAAGGTGGCTTGAATTTGTGAAGGACTATCAGTTTGATATCCAGTATCACCCGGGGAAGGCTAATGTGGTAGCAGACGCATTGAGCCGTAGGCCAGCAGATGAAGTGGCAGGGGTGTGGAAGGCTAAATGGAAGGAATTGGGACACCAGGATGCAGTGGCCCGATCGTTCATGTCTGTAATGACTGTTACACCGCAGATTATCACGAGAGTGGTAAAGGCACAAGCAGATGACTCGTTCTGTTAGGAGAAAATCGTTCGATTGTTAGTAGAGGGAGCTGAGTCCTATACCGTTAGCTCAGACGGGGGATTACGCTTCAATGGGAGATTAGTAGTTCCGGAAGGGGAGGAATTGCGGCATGAGGTGATGGCCGAGTCGTACGGCTCACGGTTCGCGGTACATCCCGGTGGGGACAAAATATACCAAGACATGAGACGACAGTATTGGTGGAGCAGGATGAAGAGAGATATTGCCGAGTTTGTTTCTAAATGCACCACTTGTCAGTTAGTAAAAGTGGATCATCAGAGACCGGCAGGACTGCTACAGCCGTTGGAGGTCCCGATGTGGATGTGGGAGAGCATCTCCATGGACTTTATCACGGGGTTACCTATGTCACAGAGAGGTCACGACTCCATTTGGGTGATTGTGGACAGATTGACCAAAGTCGCTCATTTTCTACTCGTAAGGACAGACTACACTGCGGGACAGTATGCCCAACTCTTTATTGCAGAGATAGTGAGACTTCACGGTGTGCCCTTAAATATCGTGTCTGACCGAGACAAGATATTTGTTTCACGGTTTTGGGAGAGTTTTCAGGAGGCCATGGGCACGGATTTGCGGTTGAGTACGGCATACCACCCGCAGACCGATGGGCAAACGGAGCATACAAACCAGATGTTGGAGGATATGCTACGTATGAGTATCATTGATTTCGGGGGTAGATGGGAGCAGTATCTTCCACTGGTAGAGTTTGCTTACATCAACTCCTATCAGTTCACCATTGGCATGGCTCCATTTTAGGCGTTGTACGGTAGACCTTGTCGTTCCCCAGTATGTTGGTTGGAGGTAGGGGATAACAAACTACTTGGACCGGAGGTGATTCAGGATACTTCGGCAAGAATTGAATTGATTCGGAGTCGCATTCGGGTAGCTCAAGACAGGCAGAAGAGCTATGCTGATGCGAAGAGTTTCTGTAGAGAGTTCCAAGTGGGGGACCAGGTTTTGCTCAGAGTATCTCCTATGAAGGGGATTTCGCGTTTTGGGAAGAAAGGGAAGTTGGCACCGAGATATGTGGGACCATTTCCTATTATTGAGCGGATTGGACCGGTTGCGTACAGGCTTGGGTTACCGGAGCATTTACATCGGATTCACGATGTGTTTCATATTTCCTCGCTAAGGAAATATCTTAGAGACGATTTGACTCATTCTCACATTTCTTTGGAGGACATCGATCTCCAGCCTGATAGCTCCTATGAGGAGGGGCCGATTGCTATTTTGGACCGAAGTGAGCGGAAACTGCGGTCAAAGATAGTCCCGTTAGTGCGTGTTCAGTGGCGACATCATAATGTTGAGGAGTCCACATGGGAGCGCGAGGATAAGATGCACGAACGTTATCCAGAGTTGTTCTTACCAGGTACCTTCTAGTTCCGAATTTTGGGACGAAATTCAGTTATTAGGGGGGAAGTATGTAATCCCCGTATTTTTGTGATATTTATTTTATGGGATTAATTAAATTGAATGCGTATTAATCGGAAATTAATCCGGGGTAAAATACTAGCGAGATGCGAGTTGGTATTTGAATATAATGTGCATATATGATGATACATGAATATTGAAGTATGAAATTTGTCGTGAGATTGAAATACGGCAAGTTGGGAAATTTTATTGAGACGCGTGTGACAATCGCGTCAGGGAGATATTTATTTTAATTAAAAAGTGAATTTTAGTTCTGTTAACCGTATGGTCATTTTGAGTGCGCCAATGCGTCCGGAAGGGTCGAAATAGTCAGAAAGCACTATCCGCGTGTTAAGTTTAGGTCCCGGGGCATTATTGGGACATACCGGTAACTTATAAGGGCATTTTGGTAATTTCAGAAATTGGGTAATTAAAACCCACGAAAATTAGAGTTAAAATCTAACTTAGTATTAACCCACTAAGCCATTTCCAACCCCAATTTAGGAAGTGGGCTATGGGAGAGGTTATAACTTGGCAAAACCAACCTCACCTCCATTAACACCTTGAGAAGAAAACTTGGAGAGAGAGAGAGAGGAGGAATTCTGCAGAGGAGAGAGATAACCATTCATCAGATTCGTCATCAAATCTAGAGTTACCATTAAGGCAAGTGATTTAATTTCATTTTTATAGAGAATGTTTCTTCCATGTGTAGGAATTGATAAAAATCTGATTGTTCTTGGGAGATAATGAAAAACCCATTAAATTTGAAATAGAATCTTACATATTGAGGAGGAATTGCATGTAGAATTATATGTAGGCGATTATTCCAATGTTACTAAAATCTTGGGTGAAACAAAAATGGATTATAGTAGGTTCAATGGTGATTTACAAATGTTAGGGTTCATGTTCATATAATTTAGGGATAAATGAAGAGATTTGAAGATTTAATGAGGTTTAAGATGATTTAGCCCTATATAGACGTTTGATTATGACCTATGAGTGTTTAGTACGAATTATGAACCTTAAAATGATGTTGGGTCAATTTTTATGTGAGATTAGGAGTGAAGAAAATTGGGAAAAATGAAATAAGGATTTCTGGGCTCGAAACTGGCCACTCGTTAGAAGAGCTTCCCAGGTCGTTCGAACGAGCTCGTTCGAACGAGCTTCTAACGAGTTGACCTTTGACTTCTAACGAGGGTGAAGTTCGTTCGATAATATCGTTCGAACGAGATCTCGTTAGATATCCCAGTTCGTTCGAACGAACTCTCGTTCGAACAGCCTCGTTCGAACGAGACTTCGAACGAGTTGACAGTTTAGGCTTTTTAGCCTGTTTTGATCCTGAGTGCCCCGTAACCTTGTGTATAGGTAGAGATAGCCTTCCCTTGACGTGTAATTGATATATTTGGGATGTTTGGGATATAATTAGGAGTCAAACCTAGAAGTGTAGTTTGAACCTAACGGAAAATATGAGTAGGACGTGAGTGTCTATTACGATGCGAGAACTATTGACGGCCTAACTTATTATATTAATCGGGAATATATGAATTGTGTAGTATTATATGTCGGTACGAGAATGAGAAGTGTACCACCAATATATTATGGTGATTACTAAGATGTGTGAATACTTAGTATACGTATTGATTTTATGTGTATGACATACCTACCATACTTGCTATCACGGGAGGTTTGCGTTCGCTTAGGGCCCTCTAATCCTTGTGTTGCCCAGATTTAGATTGGTTACCTCGATGAACATAGGTCAGAGAAGGACTTATTGGGATGTTAATAAGTCTACTGATCGTGGGAGCGCAGGTATGTGCGTGACCTAGGTGATGTGATTGTGTTCGCCTCCATTATTTGTGATGTTGTTATCTGAGAACTATTCCTGAGAGATTCGGAATATGTGATCCTTATGTACGTGATGTACCGAGATGGATAGCAGAGTATGTGTGCACCGCAGCTTAGTCTCGTGGTGCTTGTATTGTATATTTATGACGTGAATAATATACACTTAATTAATGGGAACTTTCATGTTAATATTGTGAATATAATTATGGTAAAGTTTTGAGAAAACATAACGGGTTAATTGATAGTGAATTACATTACAAACTGAGAATCAGAGAGTAAGTAAAACCCTCTATTTAATTGATAACGTTAGAATGTAATATGGGAATCGAGTAGTAAGGGGTAGAACTTATTACAGTTTGGTTAGATATGGATGTCTTATAAATGGGTACGGTACGTTAGGAGTGCACATGTAGTCGAGAGGTGAGAATTCCATGTGAGTGCACGTCCTAACATGTATTTTGCATTTAATGTTTTAATGTTATTAAAACACTTGCAGTTTTTAAAATGATTTCCACTTTCGGGCTCTGACCCATTTGCTTTCAAATCTATTTTTGTAAAAACCATTTTAGGTGCCCAGCCACAAGGACACCATGCTTAGGATTCTCATTCAGGTGACGAGCTGTAGCTGTTTGTGGAAGTTACAGGACTTTGCTTGTAGACGCTTCATCTATCTTGACTCGATATTCTTCAGTTATCAGCTATAGGGCATGTCGTCCATTTCTTTTAGAGACATTTCATTTATTTCAGTTATTGAGACTTCTGGCATGTAATTATTCAGGATTTAGACTTGTAGTATTATTTTTCAGTTGTGGGATTGTTGTGAGGAGTTTTCCTCCGGATTTATATTTATGTTGTTGGTTATTCATTACTTCATTATAGTGAATGGTTGTTATTCTTTCATTATTCTTTTACTGCATGTTAATCAGACTTAACTTAAAATTTGGCATTTACTTTTTAAATACTAGGTGGTTAGTAATTATTAAAATGTTTTCGACAGTGATGCTATTAACTGAACCAACTTGGCATTTAGAATTAATTTAATAAAGGAGTAGCTACCCGGTATTTAATTAGTCGGGGTGTCACAGAGGATAATGTAGATAATAATATGTTAGAGGATTTAGTTAATGATGGTTTGGAGTTCATGAAGTGAAAGAAAATGATGTCAATAACAATATAGAAGTTTCAGGTTCTCCTGAAGATATGAGGATAAACTGTGACGATGACTATCAAAGTTTCAAATTTAAGGTGACCCAACCGTTGTACCCTGGCTGTGGAAAAGTTTAAACAACTTTTTATACCATGGTTGGTTTTCATAACTTGAAGACCCAATATGGTTTGTCTGCCAATAGCGTAATAGGAATTCTGAATTAGGTGAAGGACTTGCTACCCAATCAGAATACGCTTCCAAATAGATATTCTAGTATGAAGAACACTTCGAAAGGTTTGGGAATGAAGTATGAATCAGTTCATGCTTGTAGGTATAACTGCATACCATACTAGAAGGAGTAGGAAAATCTCGATCGGTGACCGGTATGCGGGGAAACTAGATATGTGCAATCTACTACCAAGGAAGGCACACTCTTAAAAGTTCCTAAAAAGTATTGGAATATTTTCCCGTTGGGACTAGACTAAAGTTGTTTTTTACAGTACCATAGATAGCGGAGGGAATGACTTGGCATATTAGGGAAGAAGTAGGGGATAATATCACGCATCATCCTATTGATTTTAAAGTGTGGAAGATGATAAATTATAATTATTTGATTTTTCTCGGGAATAGCATAACATTCTTTTGGGAATATAACAGATGGTTTTAATCCAAATGGAAATGTAAGCACCAATTAGAGTGTATGGACCATAATCCTATGACCACTCAACCTCCCAACTTCAAAGTGTATGAGACCTGAATTTTTGATGTTATATTTGTTCATACTTGGTCCAAAGGCACCAAGTGAAGACATCGATGTCTATTTGGATCCTTTGGTAGAATAATTAAAGGGGCTATGGGTAGATCACATGAAAAACACTTAACTCTTATAAAAAGAAGAGTTTACGCTGAAAGCTATGTTGATTTGGGGAATTCATGATTTCCCAACTTATAAGACATTATTAGATTATGTAGTATATGGTTATTTGGCGTGTCCTATTTGTGGATAGGAGACTGAATCTCAACGTCTCAAAGCTAGTGGAAAAAATATCATATACCATTCCCATAGGAGGTTTTTACCCCCCCCCCCCCCCCCCCGCGATCAAAGTTTGAGATTTGAGAGAGCTTCTAGTTTTTTACCGAGCAAGGTTATACATAGGCTACCTCTGAGAAAACTTTTGGATTTTGAAATTGAGAGTAAGTCTTGTAATTGTGGAACTAATATGCCAGGTGAGAATCCTAAATTGAAGAATTCCAATCTTAATAAGACCCCAATTGAGAATAAAATTGAGACAAGAAAGGCATGATCTAAGAGGTCAATTTTATTTGCCTTTCCATATTGGAAGGTTAACCCAGTGTGTCATGTATTAGGTGTAATACATGAAGAGAAGAACATCACCAAACATCTTGTGGGCACATACTTTGGGAGGAGTCATTCAAAGGATGGAGAAAATGCACGGCATGATCTTAAATCGTTGAAACTTACGCCATAACTATGATTGAAAGAAGATAGTAGGGGAAGGAAAATAATTCCCCCTAGTGTGTTCACTTTGACGTGTGTGGAAAGAAAGCTAAATTTAGACACAATTTATAATTTGAAAGTTCCTTATAATTTTTCATCCAACTTGCAAAAGATTGTTAATTATTCCACCCAAGATTTACATAAGTGCAAGTCTCATGATTGTCATGGGATCGTGCAATTAGTTCCTTTGTTGTTTAAGCAATGTTTCTATAAGCATAAGGATTTGAGGGCCATTATGAATATTAGCATCTAATTCGCACTTTATGTGAAAAAGTAGTGAACTGAAAGAAGATCGTGGACGTAAAGTTAGTTATAGCTAAAGCGATTTTTGCATTGGACAAGTATTTTTTTCCCATCATCGTTTGACATTAGTATTCACTTGTTGGCATACTTATGTGATGAGGCACTTTTTTGCGTCCCAATTAGATATCTATGGATGTACCTATTTGAAAGGTTGATGAAGGTTTTCAAAGATTATGCCAAGAATACACCATACATTGGAGGATCAATTGCAGAGGAATACATCATCGTGAATTCATCAATATTCACTTGGGAATATATGCCTGACCCAAGAATTTTATATTACAGCGATGAGTTCGTTGATGAGGGTGGTCATGTAATAGGCACAAAAGTGAAATTAACAAGTTAACAGTATGAACAAGTAGCTCATTGTCTGCTTGAAACTCATGAAGATGTCGAAGAATGGAAAAAGTAATTTTATGTTTTTTTTACATTATTTTAACTTTTATACTTGATCAACTTCATAATATGTTCATCACGGTCAAAATAGGAAATGTGAAGCTTGTGGGAATAATAAAAGATGAAAAATGACGGCATAATCAGACAATAAATTTAGGCTATGTGTTCACATGAGGTAATTATTATGAGAATGTCTCTTACTAAATGACAAATTGCAAGAAAGAATTAAAACTAACCTGACTAATTTATCTATAATCTCAGCTCTTAAATATGGGTTATGCAACATTAATGCTGACTCGTCTTTCCACTGGTCCCGATTTCATATCACATGAGTACAAAAAGTATCGATTGAATGGTTATGTATTCGGTGCGAGGATGTACGAGTAAAATATAAATATATAGAACCCATGCATTTCATATAAGGCCTTTACTTATTTTCGAGTGAGTAAGAAAGATAAAAACCTCAGTGAAGCTGATATGACTTACTATGGCATCTTTTGGAATATATTTGAATTAGACTATATAAGCTTCAAAGAGGTTGTGCTTTACTATGATTGGGTAAGAGTTGAGGACAAAAATGCTAGGGGGTTGAGCAGACCAAGTATACGCCCAAGTTCCTAGGTGCATAACTATCCACCGCAGTCTTATGAGGCTGATGCCCGCATCAATGAGGTTTTGGTGGGGAAAGATAATGAAGCCTTGTCATTGAATGAACAGTGCGACATGCGTCATACTAAGGGTTGTATTGGTTCTTATATTTTATGGCCTACCTTTCTCCTCCAACTTAAAAATCAATGAAAAGTTACTTTTTATGTAATAATTTGTATTCAACATTCAAATTTAGGTCTATATTTTTTATTTATATTTGGTTAATGATCGATTATTATAAATATTGGTGTTGATTGTTGTTAGTTATTATTAGAAGATATCATTAATTACTGCTACATGTGAAATTATATAGTACAAACATACTGCCAAATAGTTTTTTATTTTTCTACCCAGTATTGCCACGAACTTTGACTGTGACAAGTCCATAATAAGGAAAAATTGTCATGGTCAAAGTCCATGACAAGTTTTAGTTGTCACGAACTGTCACGATTAAAGTTCGTGACAAGTTTTAGTTATCACAGACTTATCATGGTCAAAGTTCATGACAAATAAGATATTATCTCATACCTTAACTGTGATAAATCCATGATAAGTAAAATTTATTGCAGACTTTGACCGTGACAAGTACGTGAAAAAAATAGTTATCACCTCCATTTTTGTCACAGTCTTTGACTATGGCAAGTTTTACATTTCAAGGTCTATGAGTGTGATAAGTAACCTTTTTTGGTGTAGTGTAACCTGGTTGCTCGTAAGTGCAATCAACATATCCCTCACATTCACAAGGAGAAGGAACTCCTTCGATACCCTGTTTGTCTTCCTCCATCCCAGCATCCTCTACCACCCTCCCCCATCCTCCACATTTAAAGGAATCCACCCAAATTGTATCCAATCATCTCATAAAACAACGCCTAAGAGGAGAGCATAATTGTTTAATTAAAATCTTCAAAAATCTCCAAAAAGTATAAAAAAAAAAAAAATTGAAATATTTTAAGGTTATCTTCAAAAGATATATGGTTCCAATAAAATACTATCAACAGATCCAACTGAAGATGTCAAGGAAATCATAAATAGATGCCAATGTCAAACTTTTCCCAGTCGTATGTATGGATCTCAGAAATGATCATCGAAAATGGAAAGAACCATAGATAGATGACATCTCAGCTCATTGACATCATAAGCATTCGAAAAAAGAATAATAAACATGCAGGTTTGCTATCAAACCTTCCATCGGTCAGTAACATCTATCGTTTGTGACAATAAGGTGTTCTTCAACACTGATGCCTTCACCGACTCCCCAGAGTTGATCCTCCCAAATTCTCCCAACGCTGTCTGAATTGCCTCGTTAGTTAAGCGAAGCATTTTATACACCTTTGTATTGTCTTCCTCACATTCTAACCCCACTATCTAGTGCATGATGATCGGAGTAATATCTCACCCGTATAAAAAGTGGAAGGCGTGAGTGGCGTCTCACCACCTCTCGGCCAGCCCGCACAAAACTGCCTATCGATCAAGCCATGTCATCCAAGGATCCTGCAAGAGGATAAAACCCACTAGACCCCACCATGATCTGTACCTCCTGGGGGAGCTTCTCCTATACCTTATTTATCCCTATCGTGCCACGGGAACAGATTCTCGACTGGGCAATGTTAGTCTGCAAAAATAAAATTCAAAATAAAAAAATCATCAATCCCCAGAAGAAAAATAAATTCAAAGAATTCAAAATTAAAGTTCAAAAAATAAAATAAAACTAATGTTCACATAGCCGTCCAGGTTCCTCACCCCCGAAGATCGGTGAAGCTCGGTCTCCCGCAGCTAGATCTTCTCATCATCCATTGCCCTAGCACCATGGTATGCATTCTCGATCACCACTGTTGTCGCCTCGGCACATTTCCACTCAATGCCATCCCAATCGTCGGTCTAAAAAAAAAGTGTTATTATCCATTCATTCCATTGAAATTTGTTTAAAATTTTGCTTAAACCAATTTCTAGAGAGAGTGAAGAAATTCATTTGGAGTAGTGAGAAATGAGCTGCCTCTCTCCCTTTTTATAAAGAGCCAAGGGGAATGTCGATCAGCGCCCCTGTGTATGCTCATTGGCTGTTATCCTTGGGAAACCCTAATTCCCCTTAGAATTCCGTGCCGATGCTATTCGAATCCCTTGAGTCTATGCCAATGAGCACACCCCTTCCAAATATGTTACAAAATCATAAAAAAAGTCAAAAAATGAAGGAAATTGCAAAAAAAACTCCCAAAAATTCTCAAAAAAAAACAAAAACTCAATTTCTATCAAAATAACCTTTTCCTCCATGAAAAGTCACCCAAATTACTCTTAGAAAAATTTCAATTAATTCCTAAAAATTCAAATAAATTCTAAAATTTCGAAAAGTGTCAAAAGATAAAAATTACACAATATCGAATGAAAATACTCAAAATTTAAATATACAAGCATATGAAGATCATAAAAAATTACACCGTGTCTCTCAGAAAAAATTGAAACTTCCTAAAAAATTCTCAATCCATATCCTCTTCATCTTTAGGTCTACATAATGGACCTCTTAACCCTTTAGGTCTGCATAATTAACCTCTCGATACTTTGTTCTGCATAATTGACGCCTTAACCCTTTAGGTCTGCATAGTTGACATCTTTATCCTTAGGTCAGCACAATTGCCTCTTAACTCTTTAGGTTTGCATAATTAACAACTTCATCCTTAGGTCCATAGAATTAAGCACTTCATCTTGAGGCTTGCCGAATTCACCTTTTAACCATTTAGGTCCGTAGAATTAACCTCTTCATCTTTATGTTCACATAATTGACATCTTTATCCCTTTGATCGGCATAATTCACTTATTCTCTCTTTAGGTCTGTATAATTGACCTTAGCCCTCAAAATTAATCGCAATCCTCTAAATCGATTGCATACAGTGTTTCGGTCCTTAATATTAACCTTGGCCTCTAGAATTGTCTACGATCCTTTGAATGGGATGCATACACTCTTTAGATCAGCAGAATTAACCTTGAACGTCAGAATTATCCGTGATCCTCTAAATCGGTAACATACACTATTTATGTCCTCAGAATTAACCTTTGCCATCAAAATTGACAGGGATCCTATAAATTTGTTGTAAACACTTTTTTAGGTTTCTAGAATTGACTTTGGCCCTCGGATTTGGCCTTGATCCACTAAATCAGTCGCATACACTCTTTAGGTTAGTAGTGTTGACCTTGTCCCTCAGAATTTCTTGTGATTCTCAAAATCAGACACATACACTTCTTAGGTCATCATAATTAATCCACCATCTCCAATACTCACAACTTTCATCAGGGTGTCTATCTTAAGACTTCCTTCGCATATTCTTAGCTCACCCATGAAGAGGCTATGTACACACCCCATTCTAGTATCGGCATACACTTCCAAAGGTTTGAGAACCATCCCTTTAACTCTCGAACCGCTAGTCCACTTTTAAACCCTAAATTGGAAGTCAACATATGCTTATCGTGCTCTTCTTGACTTTGGTTAACTCTTGGACCAAAGAATATCTCTACAATCTTTTATAAGGATTTGAATCCCCTTTCCAATGGTTCATACGATGCGCGAATCAAAATTATGGTTCATATTTAGCACCCCTTTTACCCAAAAGGTCACAATGAGAACGTTATGCTATAGGATGTGATCTAAGCAAAAAGCTAATTTTCTTTTCTTTCAAATTTAATTTTATACTTATATAACTTAACAACAAAGTAAAACATTGCATTGATTTTAAACAAGTTATGAGTACATAAATTAATCAATTTTAAACAAGTTATGATTTTAAAAATTGCATCTAGGTAAGTGCAGGATAAAATAAGTAAATTAAACCACAATGCCCGATGCACAAGGAAAAGCCAAATTGGAAAAACCTCAGATGGACCATCCGTGAAAATTTACTATGATAAATATATAAAAGTTAATTAATTGACTTACACAATGACTGTATTCCCTCTCTATCCGTAATAGATATTAAGTATTAAACCTCTCGTACCCATCGACAATGTAAAAATCCACCCACACAACTTCCACAACGCGTGAGTTCGCACACGTCTCGGTATCCACTCAATAGCTCAACATCTGTCAAACAACATGGAGTCCATCGTATGTAAACTGATCAGGCATGGAATCCACCATGTGAAACTTTTATCTATCAAGATGATGAGAGAAAAAAACTAAGGTGTTCGTAGATAAGATCGCAAAGCATATAAATATGAAACATGAATCCTAAGCTAGTTGAGGTGTAAACTAGTGTTTGGGTAAAAATGGAGAGCTTTTTGGAAGAGATTGGGAACTCAAAAATCATGAAAAATTCTATAAGAAAATATCTTCTCTGCACTCCTATTTATAGGAAGTTTGTTAAAAATGAGATAAGGATAAAAAAGGTTTGAAAAGTTCACCAGCTCGTTCTAACAAGGTACGTCTCATTCGAACGAAACCATGCATCTCGTTCGAACGCCTTTAATAAACTCTTTTAGTGAGATTCTAGAGTGATAAAGAAATTATATCGTTCGAAGTTTCAGCGGAACAAGATTAATCTAATGAGGTACATAATCTCGTATGAAAGAAATCCATAATATCATTCTAACGACCTTACGAAAAAAAATTCTTCAAAAAGATATAAAAAGGATAAAATCATTTTAAAACCAATTATTTTTTTTCTTAAAAATTCTAATACCCAAATATAACATCTCTAAGGATTAAAATAAATATACATTCATATCTAAGAGATCCTCAAAACAAGAATATGAAAGAAGGCACTAAACACGACACATTAATATGGATCTTCTAACTTGGGTTCTACTTCTTCAAGTAAACAACGTCATAGTCTTGAAAGGTCAACAAACTTAAGTCCTAGCATGAGACTCAAATAGTTTTGTCCAAACACGAAATAAATCCAAAATAGATGCAAATTGACTTTATCAATTTTTTTCCTTACACACCGAATGATTACTGAGATCTGTTTGACTTTGGCAAACTTTAATACCCGATAGTATCTGAACCCACTTTCATACGTTTTTGAATCTCCTTTCCAATGGTTCATATCGTATGTGAATTGGGCCTATGGTTCAGATCGGAGGTCATAAAATGTATTCGAGATCCATTTGACTTTGGTCAACTCTCGGGGTTTGAGAGTGTCATGATGTTCTTTTGTAAATCTGTGAATCCTCTTTCGAACGATCCCACCCGTGCATGAAACAGACTTACAGTTTATATTTTACAACCATTTTTTTGGAAAATTCACTTTTTAACTGGGTATAGGCACCCTCTCACCTATGTCTATAAGAAGAGGGTATCTTACTTGGTTGCCAAGTCTTGTACCTATGCCAATATGTAAGCAAGCCCTATGCCGATAAAATAAATAAATTTCAAGGTTTCCTATTTAAGAAAGTCTTGACCTCATTATAAAAAGATCATTTTCTACAACCCTTGGTCCTCTCCTCGAAATTAGTGTGTAGCTTTTAAAATATCCCTTTTCAAATATTCTCTCCAACATTCCATTTCTTAACTCTTACCTCACCTTTACACCCCCACTACATCACCAATCCAAATTAAACTACATCTCTTGAAAATCAGATTTTAAGTTGCTCAAAAGGTCTACCTTTTCTCTATTCAAGCTTTTATTTAGTATCCTTTTGTGACACCCCGACTAATTAAATACCGGGTAGCTACTCCTTTATTAAAATTAATACAAAATTCCAAGTTGGTTCAGTTAATAGCATCACTGACGAAAATATTTTAATGATTACTAACCACCTAGTATTTAAAAGCGAGTTGCCAATTTTAAATTAAATCTGATAAACATGAAGTAAGTGAAGAATAAAAGAATAACATAACCATACACAATAAAGTCCCAATAGTGTAATCAACAAGTAATAAAGAATTCTGGAGGAAATACTCCTCACAACAATCCCACAACTGAAATAATAAAACAAGTCTGAATCCTGAATTAATTACAATCCACAATCTGAATAACTGAAATATAAAATGTCTCTAAAAGAAATGGGCGACATGCCCTACAAATGATGGAACTGAATATGGAGTCAAGACTAGAAAAGAGGCGTCTACTGTCAAGGCCCTGTAACTTCTAAAACAGCTACAGCTCGTCACCTGAATGGAAATCCTATGCATGGTGTCCTTGTGGCTGGGCACCTAAAAGGTTTTTACAAAAATAGATTTGAAAGCAAACGGGTCAGAGCCCGAAAGTGGAGAGTATTTTAAAACAGCAAGTGCTTTAATAACATTAAAACAATGAATGCAAAATACATGTTAGGACGTGCACTCACATGAACTCCTCACCTCTCAACTAATGTGCACTCCTAACGCATCCATAGCCCGTACTAGTTATGCTACTAACTAACTAGTCTAATACAAAATCTGGCTTCACTTTGTAGGTTTAAGGGTTTATTCATGACATTAAAGTATACCATGTATGTGCCTTAATTCCTTATTAACAACCTTTTATTATGTGGAGTTCTCATTTTAATCTCTATTAAAATAGTACAAGTATACACATTATTACTTTACTAAGTATTTCATTGAACATTATTTGTATATTATTTACATCATAAATATACATTATAGGCACCCCTAGTGTAGGCTACGGTGCACATACTCTGCTATCTCATCCCGGTACATCAGGTACATAAGGATTACAAATTCAGAATCTCTCAGGAATTGTTAGAATAAGCACAACACACAAAAATGGAGGCGAACATAATTCAACATATCCATGGGTCACGTACATACCTATGCTCCACAGTCAGCTGACTTATTAACTCACCAATAAATCATTCCATGAACTATGTCCTCGAGTTACCAATCTAAATCCGGGTACACAAAGATTAGATGGCCCTAAGCGAACGTAAACCTCCCGTGATAGCAAGTACGGTAGGTATGTCATACACATAAAATCATATACATATACTAAGCATGCACACATCTTAGTAATTACCATAATTTATTAGGGGTATACTTCTCATTCTTATACCAACTTATAATGTTACGCAATTCACATATCCCTGGTTAATACTAACATTTAAATCGTCAATTATTCTCACATCGTAATTAGTCGCTCACGTCCTAATCCACAATTTTCATTTGGTTGAAATCACGCTTCTTTGTTTTGCTCCTCAATATATCCCAAATACCCCAACTATATCAATTAGTCATCAAGGGAATGTTATCTCTACAATTAAACAAGGTTACGGGACACTAGAAATAAAATCAGGCCAAAAAGGCCAATCTATCAACTCGTTAGAAGTCTCATTCGAACGAGAGTTCATTCGAACGAAGTGGGCATCTAACGAGATCTCGTTCGAACGAAAGGCATCGAACGAACATCCAACTCGTTAGAAGTCAAACTGTCAACTCGTTAGAAGCTCGTTCGAACGAGATCGTTCGAACGACCTGGGCAGGCCTTCTAACGAGGTGACAGTTTCGAGCCCAGAATTTTCCTATCTCATTTTTATCAATTTTCTTCACCTCTATTCTCATCTAAAAGTCTCCCCAACAGTATTTTAAGGTTTCTAATCATCACTAAACATTCATAGGTCATAACACAACATTTATATAGGGCCAAATCTTCCTATACATCATCTAATTATCATAACTCCCCAATTTTTCCCAAACCTTATGAACATGAACCCTAGAAATTTAAAGTCATCAATTTCCATAAATAAATCCGTTTTTGTAACATAAAAATAGTAATTCTTTTAATCTAATCACCCAATAACACTTCTACATGAAAACCTATATCCAAATCTGAATTTATAACTCCAATTTCATGGGTTTTTATAAATCTCCCAACACAATGCAAATATATCAATTTTCTAATCATGGCAGAAGCATTCGCTTGAAATTAACGGAATTAAACCACTTGCCTTGGATTATTCTCTGAATTTGATGTTGAATTGATGAAGGTTGCTCTCTCCTTTTCTCCCAAGGTTGAAGGTTGAAGATGGAGGTTGTGTTTCTCTTTTGGGAACTTCTCCTAACCTCTCCTAAAACTCCCGTAGCCCTCTAATTAGTTAAGTGCTGGTAATAGGTTAGTGGGTTCCTAAATACCCTATTTTTAATTCCCAAAATTCGTTGGTTATAAATCCCAAAATTCCAAAATTACCAAAATACCCTTTTAAGTTGCCGGTATGGCCTAAAAATGCCCCGGGACCCAAATTAAACCCCCGGCTAGTGTTTTCTGACTATTTCGACCCTAACGGACGCGTTGGCGCACTCAAAATGACCATACAATTGATAAAAATAAAATTCACTTTTTAATTTAAATAATTACTTTCCTGACTCCTGACGCGACTGTCACGCGCGTCCCAACAAAATTTCCCAAATTGCCGTATTTCAATCTCGTGATAATTTCAATATTTCCAATATTCATATACTGCCATATATACACATTATAATCAAATACCAACTCACATCTCGTTAGTATTTTATCCGGATTAATTCTCAATTAATTCACATTTAATTTAATTAATCCCATAAATAAATATCAATAAAAGTACGGGGTATTACACCTTTATTATACTTTACAAGTCTTAGCATAATTGTGTATTTAAATTTTATTTTATTACCCCTAATTACCTTTTTATCTATATATATTCACAAAACTTATTTTCATAAAACCCAAAAAACTCAAAAAGATGGTTAATTTATATATCCCAAATTAAAGTTTTCCCTCATCTTCACATTTCACCACATGTACATATTTTCCTCATAAATAAAAATAGAAAACTTCAGTTTTTGGTCCCTTGTGTTATTTCGAACTACGTGGACTTTGATGCCGATTTTGGCTATGTAGCTGCCCTAAGTTTTATTTTGGATTTAAGTCCTCTATTTCGTCATTTATCGTATCTCATTCGTTATCCTTTCATTATAACTTTGATATATAATTTTCTTTCTTTTAGTTGTTCCGTTAGACATCCATGATCATTCATTCATAATGAGTCACGATCCGGTGTACTACTCATATATATTAGATTTATTATCCTTTAGCAATCTCATCAGAAATGCATATCCACTCCTTTATAGTAAATCAAGATTCGGTGTTCCACTCGCATTTTCACTATATATATATATATATATATATATATATATATATATTCGTTTCTTTTAGTTGTACTCCTTCAAATGATTCGTTCCCATCTTTCTCATGATGTGAACAAGACGATTTCACTCCTCATATACTTTTTGCGCATTTATATATTTTTTCACACCCTATGAACTATACACATTTGAGGAGAAAATGATAATATTTTGGTAGCCCGTGAGAGACCGAAAGGGAGGAATGCATGCCTAACACCTTCCCATTTTGTAATTTATTCCCCTTATGCATGATCCATTGGTTTCGCAGGCATCAATTAGTCTTTTGATGTCATTTCTTCGGGGACAACTATATCTTTTGCTTGTTTGAGAAAAATAGGTTGGCGATTTCATTTTCTATATTTTCACCCCATTTTTACGATAATTTCTTTATGTTCACAGGAGCCCATAAACATCACGTGAGTGGCACAAATGAATAATCTTCCTTGATCCCATCTTCACGTGAGTCCTTCAAGGCATACCCTATGAACCTGGATGGCCACAATGTGCCTTTTACTTTTTGATTACCTTTTATTGGAAAAGAATGAGTTTATGGGATGCGGTATTTATATATATATATAATATACATGGACCCATATCATATTTTATTATATTTTGTTATTATTGTAAGACCGGCTGCCCTAGGGTCTGTTGATTACGCGTATAAATCAAACTACGAAAACATTCACATATGTAAACCCCTACAAGGATGAATTAGGGATTACATTTGTGATCTCTCTAGTATGCATCTCACAATTTTCTACGGTATACCCTATATGAAGAGTCACGAGAAAAATGTAGGCTCTTCCTTTGTGATCACCTTCTCTTCTCACTTTTTCTCTCCACTGTTTCTCTTTCTCACAAATCTGAATTAGAGTTTTTTTGTCTCAAGAGTGCCGGATGGATTGAGGAAAAATTATCATTAGGTTCATATATATAGTCTACGGTAGGGACCTTAAGGAGAGATAAGGGCGTGGCTCCTAAAGGGCCTCGAAAAACCTAATCCAACAAAAATTCTAATCCGAGGCCTTTAATTATAATTAATATCACTACACAATTATAATTGCAACTCCACTCCATAGCTCAAAATTATATTTCGAGATCCTTATTATTAATTACTTAATTCTCCCCACATAAAGGTTATAGATACTCGTTAATAGAATAAATTACGGGTAATTTAATTTATTCGATTAATTTATTTAAGTCCTTGGGTGGTCCAACATAACTTATTTGTAGTTCTGGATTAAAATAATCCACCTGAAGGGTTTGACACATACAAAACTTATAAGCATCTCAAGGGGTGTCACCAGTCTCTGTACTAAGACGTGGAATTCATTCAAAAAAAATTCACCATATATTAATCACCATTACCCAATCTATCAAGATTATTGATCCAATAATGAATCTCACCCGATAGATCAAATCAATAAATAACTAGTGCATGTATCCATCAATCATATCCATATTAAGAACCTTTGGTAAACCTAATAATCATGAGGTGTTCATTGTCTTATAAAAGTAGTATAAAGACAATGACCGAAAAGTGGTACCGTTCAGTACACTCAAAGTGTACTAGCGGAATAAGTTAAAACTATATCATTCCCGTAATCAAGACAAACCTACTAAAATATTGTGATACAACCCTACTTATGGTGTGTCCAGTTCCATCTAAGAATATTACCGATGAAAATTATATTCCACAAGAAGTAGTGATGTGATCCTTTATGCGTAAGTCGTACTCTACACACCATAACACCCATTAAGTAGAATATAAGACACCAAAAATATATAAAATGATGCAAACATTATGTCCATATATGATTCTCATTAAAATAAGACAAAATGATTTTATTTTAACTATAAATCCATAATTAAAACTATTACATAAATCATAATTTGTCTACTACTCTAATAATCTCTCACTTAGACTCAAACTCATGCTATAGTTCATCTCACTACTACACCCTCTGCATAACTATCAAAAGTCTTGGATGGTAAGCACTTCGTTAAAGGGTCTTTCATCTTGTTCTCTGATGCAATCTTGGTATCTATGACATTACCCTATTGTACAAATTCTTGAATGAGATGATACTTACCTCGATGTATTTATCTCTCTTATGGATCCTAAGATCCTTTGAGTTAGCAACCGTACTGCTATTATCACAATAGAGTGTAGTAGCCCATTAAACTAAAGGTACCACTTTTATATCTATTAGGAAGTTTCTAAGACATATTGTTTACTTAGTTGCCTCAGAGGCTACCACATATTAAGCTTCTTGTGACACCCCGCTTAAAATAATAACGGGTGGCCATCCCTATACTAAAATAATCCGGAAACTCAAGTGGATCATTATCAGCATCTACTGACGATCCTAACAATAAACATGGCTAGCTACCCATTACTATAAAAAGAGGGTGTCAAAAAAAAATTTAAAACATTTTATTAACACTTACGAAAACCCACCACGTAAAAACTAACCAACGACATAACATATAAGTATGAGATATACGCACAACACAAATGATATATGAGCGACTAATAAAGGAGTACAACACAATGTACAAAGTAAAATACCCGAATATGCCATCGGGTCATAGATAATACAATAATCTGAGAAAAAAAATATACAACTTCTACTCTACAACACTTGGGTATAAACCCAATATACAAACTGAATCCTAATCTAGATACACAAAAGATAGGAATCGACTATAACAAAATGCCGCAACAGTCCGCTACTGCCACAGCTCCACGAATATACTGGACGGATAACATCAATGGCGTCCTTGCGGAGGAACACCTAGAATAATACAATATATGTACATAGCAGGAGAAAACATAAACGGGTCAGAGCCCGAAGTGTGAAAACATTTTATAGCAAATGCATAATAATTATAAATGCATTATGGCATGATTAAGGTGGAGTCTCACTCTCCATAAAATCCAACTCACCTCTCAACTAAAGCGTGCAACTAAACGTACGCACATGATCTCCAAATAAATGCCTGAATCTATCTAGGCAAGGTAATCTAACTTAAGCCCAATTGATACTCTTCTTCGTTTCATCTAACAGAAAATCCTTCGATATCTAATATCATCCATCTCAATTATTCGTTCTCTTACTAACATATACAATATACATAAACATTTTCTTTTACTAGAATTTCTCATATTCTAGTCCTTGACAAAATCGTATATAATTATATATTTGAGTTATTAGAATCTAAGTGCTAAGTACTAAACTTCTATCAATTCTCAATACTGCACTCCATTTCGTGTGTGGGACGTCTCGCAAGCGAAATCCAAACAAGCAACCCCCCCGATACACTACTCCTTGGAATATTGATTATCAAGATTCATTATGCCCTCAATGCATGACGCGTAAAACCCAAATTCTCTTTTTATTTTTATAACAGATTAACCAATTTAATAATTATTCTCAATTCTCAACAGTGCACGACATTTCGTGTGTGGGACGTCTCGCAAGCGAAATCCAAACAAGGAATCCCCTCGATACACTACTCATTGGCACTGTCGATCGTCGAGATATACTAATATATAAGTATGAGCATTAAGGACTAACATCTCCTCACTCCCAACATCGAACTTCATTTCGTGTGTGGGATGTCTTGTAAGAGAAATCCAAACAAGGAACCCCCCGATACACTACTCCTCGGCAATGATGGTCGTTGAGGTCCATTATGCCCTCGATACCCAAAGTACTAAGCACACCAGTATAATCATAATCATCCCAATGAGCTATAACTCGAGGAAACAAGTTCTCAATGCTATCATCTTCCAGGAACTACTCACTTTATCCCATGTTACCATATATCGGACTATTATCACACTGCCATGGTAAAATAACAAATCAAAACGTATGGGAAGCGGCCATAGTTCCTCCCCGGCAATGATATGAAACATACCCACTACGTCTCACCCCTAATAAAAATCATACAATAATAAATGGACACTATGGCTTGGGGAATATCCACACTCTGCTCCTCGAGCCAGGGTGCTCACCCTCATCGAACAACTTCCCAATGATATCAAGGAGGGGGTATGCTTCAGTTATATATATATCATTCTCATAAGATGTACATACATTATCACATCATATAAATATATACCATCACATAAGGTATATATATCACACTATTACATACTTGTATTACGCTCTTAGGCATAAATGAAATAATATCATTATTTAGTATATTTTACTCTCGATATACTATTCTCCAATCACTCGCATGACTTCCCCACTTAGCATACACTATACTATTTCTCACTTGAAGTTCACACCTCGCTTCTATTTAGTTGAATCGTCTCTCAATTCAATTACTTTGAGGATTATTCTTTATATCTTAGTGCACCTCGATTAGCATTTCTCATTTATGTGAAACATCTCCCAAGTTAAGTATCGCTAAGGATATTTTATGTATCTGTATGCACATCAATTAGCATTTGTTATTTTCAATCCATAATATGGTTCAATTGATCATATGAACCTTTAAAGTTATCCCCTTTTGGGGTTTAAGTCTAAAATCCAATATCACTAAGTGCATTCTCACTCTTTCATATAATTCCATAATTATCTCCAAATAGAACTCCCAATGGTAGTGGGTTTCCCCACTAGTCGGTACGATACTCTCCAATCGGTATTCTCTCAAACTAAATCAATATGACTCCAATAATTTCTTAAAAGGGAAACTCCCTAAAATCTCCAAAACATACTTTTAATAACTCCTATAGAGATTCCCAATCGACAAACTCCCACAAAACGGGATGAAATTCACCCTAGAAAAACCTCCCCAAAACTGCCCTGTTTTCGAATCGATTCGGGCCCAATCCGAATCGATTCGGCCTAGCGAATTCATTTGGACTCCAAGGCGAATCAATTCGGATCATAAGACCTGGGCTTCTATCTCAGGCCGAATCGATTCGGTTACTCAGACCTGGTCACCTGCAACTTTACGAATCAATTAGGTAAGGGGTGAATCGATTCGGCCTATCAGAAGGCACGAAAATGACTCTTTTCTCAAAGGCAAAAGTTCTAAAAATCAAATATATCATCTTCTAACCATTTCTCTTCAATCCAAACATATATATAACCCTAATACTCATGAAATAACACACCTCAACTAATTTCTAACCCCCAATCCATTATATACACAACAAATCTAAGATTTTCCCAAAATCTAGATTTCAACAAGTTAAACCTAAAATCCATAAATTTGATACACAAATCATGAAATAAATGCTACATAACAATTATTTAGCAAGTTTAATCACTTGCCTCAAGTTCGTAGGGTCTGAATCCTCCTTGAGATCGCGTAATAGCCTAAAATCCCACTTTTCCTCTCTTTCTCTTCTTCTTTTCTTCTTCTATCTTTCTTTCTTTCTATTTCTCTTTCTCTCTAAGGAGAATTGTTTCTCCCGTAGGCTTAATAAGCCTTGTCTCCCAAGATACACAACTTTAAATGATAATACACACTTTAAATGACTCGGTAACTTTATTTCGAGCCAAACGAACCCAAAATATTTCGGAACCAAATAAACCCCAAGTATTGTCATTTCGACTTTCTCGACCCTTTCGAAAATAATAACAATCTCAGAATCGTCATACGAATCACTTTCTAACATCTCAAAATTTTAACCTCAATACCAATTTAATAATTCTCCAAATAAAATGATATTTATTTCTCCCGAAATAAATTAAATATTGTCCCAAAAATCTCGGGTTGTTACAGACTTCCCCACTTACAAGAACTTCGTCCTCAAAATTCAGCTAAGCCTAATACTCCAAAGCTCAACTTGTTCCTACTACGCTTATCCTCACTAACAGTATACCCCAAACCTCCCACTTCTCACGACGAATTTATTTTTAATTTGTATAAAACCATTTTTTTAACAATTAGGGCGCCCATACACCCTTTATATTCGAGCTCTGCTCGAATCAACATAATTAGGCTTCTATTGCCTCAATAATACAATAATTAGAAATATATTAAATTATACTAGCATACTAATAGTATACAAATTTTGAAATGTCCAAGGATATAACTCCTCTCAATTCCCGACATTTGCCACTTTAATGCGGGGGAGGTCTCGCAAGCGAAATCCAAATAAGGAACCCTCCCAATACTCTAATATGTAGTGACGTCGGGGATTGAGAGCTTGTTAGATCGGGACTAAAGTTTAAATTTTTTTGTATAAATCATTTTGATATGGCCCAAAGGCCTATAAAAAAATTTATTTTGAAAATAATTTATTTTAAAAGAGTTTATGTCTTTTGACATTTAAATAAAATATCTTATGCCCATGACACATGGTTTTAACAATCATCATACACATAATAACATATAGCTCTCAGAATTAGCATAATTATGAGCTAAAATTCTCTCGCTCAACAATAATCTATTAAATTCTGAATTTTCTTTCAGAAGTTATCTCACACATCATATTAATATATATTTCCATTCACTAGGCTCTTCCATAACTGGAATACAACAATTATTAAAGTCCAACATGACTATAAAAATAAGTAGCTTTATCATTACTACTTAATACACAATAACAATTCTTACAGTCACAATAAAGTTATAACTCTCTTTCTAGAACATCACAACATAATCTATTCTCTCAAAAGATAAAAACATATGAGCCTCACTTGCTCAAAATTCCTCTTTAGGGTCATTCCATACATAATAGGGTTATATCACTACCCTCTCATATCTATCTCTCATGCTATATTTCCAAAGCTTCATATAGCATAATCCTAATCACAAAGGAAAATAACTTACATCATCTATCTCTAGCCCGACTTCATCTCCTCATCATTGGGCTCCCACATAAAGTCCCCTAGCCTAAAATGACCTCAAATATGCTGTAATGGTTTCCCCTCTAAAACTTCTCCAAAATGTGGTCCTTTACCTCTATTAGGACAATCTCTCTTCCTATTACCAAATTCCTTACAAAAGAAACATCTACCCCCAAATCATCTCTGCCCATCTTGAGGAACATAACGCTGTTGCAATCCTCTATATTCCGGATTATACTCTCTGGCATTAATTGTATTCTCATCACCAAACCTACTTGATGAACCCAAATCTCTGAAGTTCTTACCCCCTTGCGAACGAAGATGATATTTATGACACTCCAACAGTGTCGCATTCCCTACCTCGGTGAAAGTCACTAATGTTGGGTTTCCTAACAACTGCTGATAAATTTGCCCATTCAAACCTCGCATAAACTTCGATATTTGCTTCTCTTCTGTATTTACCTCTTTAGGTACTAAATCCTCCAATCGAGTAAATTCTTCTTCATACTCGGCCACCGTTCTATTACCTTGAAACACATCCATCAATTTCCTCCTCACTTCTTTCTGAATCGCAAAAGAAAAATACCTTCGATCAAAAAGTTCCTAAAAATCTGTTATGGGAAATTTATCTCTCTATTCAGATGTGGTGACAGACTCCCACCATTGGAGAGATGCACCCTTTAACTTAAAGGTGTCTAAAAATTTCTTTTGCACCTCGCTGCACTCAATCATACGAAGGTGCCTTTGCATACTATTCTTCCATCGATTTGCATCCATCGCATCAACTCCCCCTGAGAACTCTGAAGGATTCCCCTTACTAAAATCTTCCTGCACTCTTTCCCACAAAGATGGTCCATAATGGTTTGGGCTTCTTGAACTTCAAGTTGCTGTGCCATCGTAGAAATGGCAACTGTTATAACTTATGACACAATATTGGCAACTTCATCTATAGTCATGGTCCTTTGAGGCATTTGGGGTTCAACACTCTTAGCCCCTTTATTTGCCTGCCTGACCGACTTCTCTTCAGTGGCATCTGCAATAGAAATAATTGTATCAGAACGCCTTTCAAATGTTTTCTCATCACATAAGAAATATTGACATATGAACACAAAAGTCCTAATAATAAGGCTTTACATCAAGAATGCTTACCTAAGATCGCAGTAACCCACACAGATCCTAAAGACACTAGAACATGATGCTCTGATACCACCTGTGACACCCCGCTTAAAATAATAACAGGTGGCCAGCCCTATACTAAAATAGTCAGGAATCTCGAGTGGATCATTCTCAGCATCTACTGACGATCCTAACAATAAACACGGTTAACTACCCATTAGTACAAAAAGAGGGTATAAATTTTTTTTAAAACATTTTATTAACATTACGAAAACCCACCATGTAAAAACTAACCAATAACATAACATATAAGTATGAGATATACGCATAACACAAATGATATATGAGTGACTAATAAAGTAGTACAACACAATGTACAAAGTAAAATAGCCTAATATGCTGTTGGGTCACAAACAATACAATAATCTAAGAAAGAAAATATACAAGTGCTACTCTACAACAATTGGGTATAAACCCGATATACAAACTGAATCCTAATCTAAATGCACAAAAGATAGGAATCGACTATAAAAAAATGCCGCAACAGTCCGCTACGACCACAGCTCCACGCATATACTGGAAGGATAACATCAATGTTGTCCTTGCGGAGGAAGACGTAGAATAATACAATATATGTACATAGTAGGAGAAAATATAAATGGGTCAGAGACCGAGGTGTGAAAACATTTTATAGCAAGTGCCTTAAAATGCATAATAATTATAAATGCATTATGACATGATTAAGGTGGAATCGCACTTTCCCTAAAATAAAACTCACCTCTCAACTAAAGCGCGCAAGTAAACGTATGCACATGATCTCCAAATAAATGCCCGAATCTATCTAGGAAAGGTAATCTAACTTAATCCCAATTGATACTCTTGTACGTTTCATCTAACACAAAATCTTTCAATATCTAATATCATCCATCTCAATTATTCATTCTCTTACTAACATATACAATATACATAAACATTCTCTTTTAATAGAATTTCTCATATTCTAGTCATTGACATAATCATATATAATTATATATATGAGTTATTATCATCTAAGTGCTGAGGACTAAACTTCTCTCAATTCTCAATACTGCACTGCATTTCGTGCGTGGGAAGTCTCGCAAACGAAATCCAAACAAGGAACCCCCCCTGATACACTATGCGTTGGAAGTATTGATTATCAAGATTCATTATGACCTCAATGCATGACACGTATAACCCAAATTATCTTTTTATTTTTATAACAGATTAACCAATTTAATAATTATTCTCAATTCTCAATAGTGCACGGCGTTTCGTGCGTGGGACGTCTCACAAGCAAAATCCAAACAAGAAACCCTCCTGATACACTACTCCTTGGCACTGTCGATCGTCGAGATATACTAATATATAAGTATGAGCATTAAGGACTAACTTCTCCTCACTCCCAACATCTCACTGCGTTTTGTGCGTGGGACGTCTCACAAGCGAAATCCAAACAAGGAACCCCCCGATACACTACTCATTGGCAATGTTGATCGTTGAGGTCCATTATGCCCTCGATACCCAAAGTACTAAGCACACCAGTATAATCATAACCATCCCAATGAGCTATAACTCGAGGACACAGGTTCTCAATGCTATCATATTCCAAGAATTACTCACTTTATCCCATGTTACCATATATCGGACTATTATCACACCACCATGGTAAAATAACAAATGAAAGTGTACGGGTAGCGGCCATAGTTCCTCCCCGAAAATGAGACAAAACATACCCACCACATCTCACCCTTAATGAAAATCATACAATAATAAATGAACGCTATGGCCTGGGGAATATCCACACTCTGATCCTCGAGCTAGGGTGCTCACCCTCATCGTGCAACTTCCTAATGTTAGCAAGGAGGGGGTACGCTTCACTTATATATATATATATATATATATATATATATATATATATATATATATCATTCACAAAAGATATACATACATCATCACATCATATAAATATATACCATGACAAAAGGTATATATATCACACTATTACATACTCGTATTACGCTCTTAGGCGTAAATGAAATAATATCATTATTTAGTATATTTTACTCTCGATATACTATTCGCCAATCACTCACATGACTTCCCCACTTAGCATACACTATACTATTTCTCACTTGAAGTTCACACCTCACTTATATTTAGTTTAATCATCTCTCAATTCTATTTCTTTGAGGATATTCTCTATATCCTAATGCACCTCGATTAGCATTTCTCATTTATGTGAAACGTCTCCTAAGTTAATTATCGTTTAGGATATTTTTTGTATCCATATGCACATCAATTAGCATTTGTTATTTTCAATCCATAATATGGTTCAATTGATCATATGAACCTTTAAAGTTATCCCTTTTGGGATTTAAGTCTAAAATACAATATCACTAATCGCATTCTCACTCTTTCATATAATTCCATAATTATCTCCAAATAGAACTCCCAATGGTAGTGGGCTTCCCTACTAGTCGGTACGATACTCTCCAATCGGTATTCTCTCGAACTAAATCAATATGACTCCAATAATTTCTTATAAGGGAAACTCCCTAAAATCTCCAAAACATACTTCGAATAACTCCTATAGAGATTCCCAATCGATAAACTCCCATAAAACGGGATGAAATTCACCCTAGAAAAACCTCCCCAAAACTGCCCTATTTTTGAATTGATTCGGACCCAATCCGAATCGATTCGGACTCCAAGGTGAATCGGTTCGGGTCATAAGACCTGGGCTTCTGTCTCAGGCCGAATCGATTCGGTCACTCTGACTTGGGCACCTGTAACTTTTCGAATTGATTCGGTAAGGGGCCGAATCGATTCGGCCTATCAGAAGGCACGAAAATGTCTATTTTTCATAAAGCCAAAAATTTTAAAAATCAAATATATCATCTTCTAACCATTTCTCTTCAATTCAAACATATATATAACCCTAATACTCATCAAATAACACACCTCAACTAATTTCTAACCCCCAATCCATTATATACACAACAAATCTAAGATTTTCCCACAATCTAGGTTTTACCAATTTAAACCTAAAATCCATAAATTTGATTCACAAATCATGAAAGAAATGATACACAACAATTCGTAGGGTCTGGATCCTCCTCGAGATCGCGTAATAGACAAAAATCCACTTTTCCTCTCTTTCACTTCTTCTTTTCTTCTTCTCTCTTTCTTTCTTTCTATTTCTCTTTCTCTCTAATGAGAATTGTTTCTCCCGTAGGCTTAATAATCCTTGTCTCCCAAGATACACAACTTTAAATGATAATACAAACTTTAAAAGACCCGGTAACTTTAATTCGAGCCAAACGAATCCAAAAATATTTTGAAACCCAAATAGACCCCAAGTATAGTCATTTTGACTTTCTCGACCCTTTCGAAAACAACTACACCGGCAGAATCATCATACGAATCACTTTCTAACTTCTCCGAATTTTGACCTCAGTACCAATTTAATAATTCTACAAATAAAATGATATTTATTTCTCCCAAAATAAATTAATTATTTTCCCAAACATGTCGGGTTGTTACACTTCTATAGTGGAATAAATAATGCATAATTGTTTGATACTCCTCTAACAAATGGCCCCACCTCATAGGGTAAACACATATCCCGAGATAAACATTTTTGGAATTTCTCTCAGACTGTAAATCTGAGACAGTTTACGAAATAGGTTTAAAACTCTCTGTCTAGTAAACTAATATATAATCTCATGTCCTTTTCAGGTACTTGAGTATAATTTTTACCGCAATCTAGTGTTTTACCTAGGTTTAGACTGATATCTACTAACCATGCCAATAACAAATCATATATCGGGTCTAGTGCATAGAATATCATACATTAGGCTCCCAACTATCGAAGCATAATGGATGTCCGTCATCTTCTCTATCTCATCAAATGTCTTAGGACACTGGTCCTTGGATATAGATTTTTCATATATGAAAGGGAGGAAAAATTTCTTGGAATCTTGCATGCTAAACGTGGAAAGAATGTAATCGATATAAGTCTTTTGTGATAAGACTAACATCCTATTCTTATGACCTTGCATAAGGTTGATCCCAAGGATGTGACTAGCTTTTTCTAAGTCCTTCATATCTAATTGAGTGGTGAAGAACACTCCAACTAGAGATAAGGCTCCAACATCATTTCCATTGACCATAATTACGTCCACATATAGTACTTAAACCATTACTATGTTTTTTACACACAAGAATCATCCGGACATTGATCAAAATCAAAAGATTTGATTGCCTCATCAAAACTAATGTTTCATATTCTAGATTCTTGCTTAAGTCCATAAATGGACTCTTTAAGCATAACACAATTTATTCTTTTGCCCTTGATCTATAAAACCATTTAGTTTCATTAGATAGATAGATTCGTCAAGATTCCCATTAAGAAATGCAGTCTTGACATCCATTTGCCAAATTTTTTAATTGAAATAAGCCGTACGGATAAGGGAATCTAGATATACTTTAGCATAGCTACCGATAATAAGGTTTCTTCATAATCGATGCCCTCTTTTTGAGTAAATCCTTTTACAACAAGTCATGCCTTGATGGTCTCAACCTTCCTATCCAACCCTCTCTCCTCTGATATACCTTATGGATTTATCCCTTCGGGTGAATCTACAAGATTCCAAACCTGATTAAAATATATAGATTCCATCTTAAAATTCATAACTTTAAGCTAATGTTCTACATCTTTGTCTTAAATAAGCTCATTGTAGTTATAAGGATCGGATTTGATTTTTAGGGATCTTGTTATAGGACTCTCCCGAGAACATAAACCGTTCAGTTTGAGGTAAAACCCTATCACTATGACGAAGTAGTTCATGTGATGGTGTACTAATGTCAACCCATTGTCTTTTTTCATCCTATATTGGCGGTGTTGAAAAATCTTGTGGGTTCCCTCTCAACTCTTCAAGAATTAATTTACTTATGGGTTTATGATCCATCATATAATACTCTTCCAAGAATCGTGGATTACTGCTAATAATGACCTTTTGATCATTAGGATTATAGAATTAGTAAACCTTACCTTAGGATATGATATAAAGAAACACACTACTAATCTTGATTCTAACATACTAGGATCTCTTTTCATTAAATGTGCTGGACTACCTCATAACCGTATGTTTCATACCGGGCTTGCGCCCAATCCACAATTCCTTGGGTATAGTAGAGATCGCCTCCACAGGTACTAAGTTTAGTAAATAAGTGGTCATTTCTAAATCATGTCCCAAAATAAATCTTGGAGATCTATATAAGTCATCATGGACCTAATCATATCCAAAAGAATACTATTCCTCATTTTTGCTACACTATTTTTGCTGAAGTACACCAGGTGCACATAATTAGGAGATGATTCCTTGATCTTCTAGATACCGCCTAAAAGGTACTCACCACCATGATCAGATTGAAATGTCTTGATACTTTTACCTTTATGATTCTCCAATTCTTCCCTATAAACATTGAATTTCTCAACAGCTTCGGACTTATGGTGCATTAGGTAAATGTACCTGAACCTTGATTGGTCATTTATGAAAGTCATAAAATACTCAAAACTCCCTCTTACTCGGGTTGTCATCGTCCCACATATATTAAAAGGAAACAATCCTAATGGTTCTTTGGCTCTATATCCCTTGGCCGAGAAATGCCTCTTGGTCATTTTACCTTCTAAGCAGGATTCGCAAACTGGATGTGTCTCCCCTTTGAGTGAACTTAATTGACTACTAGTTTACGAATCCTTTTTAGATTAATATGACCAAGGCGTAAGTTCCAAAGATACGCTAGTTTCACTAAGGAGGGTTCCTTTCTCTTTAAATTTTATCCCGTTGAATTATGAAAAATATTGTGTGGGAGAGATAGGAATTATAATATAAAGATTATAAATCCAAGTAGCAAAGAAAATAAAAGTTTTATTTTCTTAATAAACACAAGTTTATGAAAACAAACTAAATATCTATAAAAAGCTACGCAAGAAACCGAAATCAAATTCGTTCTAATGGAAGGTACATAAATATAATATTTTAAGAGTAAACTCATATCACTACTAAAGCTTAAATAAATGTCTCCCATAGCTACTACCACTACTCTTGTAGAATCCCGCACAGTCATATAAATCTCTCCATCTCTAAGTCGCTTGGTTTCTTGAAACCCCTGCAAAGGATTGCATACATGACTAGTGGATCCCGTAACTACACACTAGGTACCGATAGTATGGACCACAAAATATTATTCAACAAAACGTTAATGGAATTTACCTACATTTTTCTATTTGTTGTGGAAAATATTATAATTATTCTTCTAGTGTGCTGACTTCTTACAGTGAAAAAATTTCTCTTGGGATTTTTCACACTTCCATGAGGCCCACAAGTTGCCTAAGGGACCATAACCTATTTATGAGCATTCTTCTACTTAATCCTGCCCATAGGTTTGAATTAGAACCTTTATTAGCAACAATAGCACTTCCTGACGTCTTAATGAGACCCGCAGTTGTTCTAGTTCTTTAAGTAGTTCTACCAAAGAGTAAGAAATTTTGTTCATGTTATAATTTAGGCGTAATAGCTTAAAGGACTCAAGAAGTAATGGGGGAACAATGTCGGCCATGATTTCCCCCATCGATTTTTGGTATAAGGATTTCATGTTCATTGACAAGAGACATCATCCTTAAAACATGTTCCCTCACTAGGGTCCCTTCTTCCATGTTTGAGTCCATGAGTTCTTTCATGGCAACCCGCTTTAAAGTACGATTCTAATCCTTAAACATATCTATGAGGTTCAACGTCATGTCATAAGCATGGATCATCGACTGATTTTAATGTTGTAAAACATTTTACATAGATGCCAAAATGTAACACCGCGTAATCTCATTAGCCTTGATCCATTTTTGGTAAGCCCGGGTTTCCTTCTCAGTCGCCCCCTCACCAGGTTGCTCAAGAAAAATCTCATAAACTACAAACTTATACTCTTCACCTGTCAACATTATATCTAAATTCCTTTTCCAACCAATGTAATTAGGTCTAATTAATTTGTTTTCCTAAAGAATGACGACAAGTAAATTAAAAGATCTTCCCATCTTAATACATATAATCAAATAATAAAATTAATTATTACAGGGAATAAAACTTTTTGAATTCTAAATTAAAATTAAGGTTCCCTTTATTAATTTTAAAAAAATTCTTCGAAAACCCAATTACCATTTGAATAGTATTCCTCTTTGGTTAACTTACTTTCCAAAACAAATCGGGCACACTAATTCCTGTTAATTTTATTATCTTGATAAAGATTATGTCAAATAAAATTATATAGCTGATACTTTGGTCCCATAAATAATAGCATTCCTCTTGGAGAACTTACCATTATTTTATGTCTATAAGTGTATACCACCAACTAATTTAAGATTATCTCATATCACATAGACTCCACCTTTAGGGGCCGTCTATGTGAACAATGAATCTAAAATTATCTTTAAGGATACTTTTACCAACCACCACAATAATAAGCATTAGTCATTGGATGACCCACTTATTATTGAAAGTTCACAAATCATTGATGGAGACCATGGGATTTACTCTTGGTAAATTCCCTCTCCCACTTATTAATTTATAAAATTTTGTGAGGGAAAAAAAGTGTATGAAATTTTTAATTAATTTGAAAAGGATAGATTTGATATATTTTAAAAAATACCGGGACACCCATATTTTAATATATCAAACAAATGTGTGATAAATAAAATTTTCAAATACCCTTGATCATTATTTACAAAAGTGGATACTCAATTTTATTTTCTAAGTACTCATCTTGGAGTCCACAATTCAAAATAATTATAAATTATTCACATTATAATATACATGATCTAAGTCTGCTCAAAATTGAACGTTGTCCACAATTCCAAGGGAACCGTTAACACAAATTAACAACCCAATGATCAAACATGAATAATAAAGATATAAATCAACATAAATAAGGAAATCAAGATAAATGTGGATTCCGGACTATTATGATTAAGATACAACCATGTTGTAAATAGGAGTGCTTAACAGTCCTCCTTGAACCCAAACATTTCTTATTGCCAGTACCATGTACTATTTTACACTATCTAACACCCCGTGTTTTAAATAATTAATTGGAATTTTCAAGAAAAATCATTTTTTAGATTTAATAATTTTTATTGGTTAAATATATTGGTTTTGATTTTAGAAGAATAGACCTTCAAGTGGAATTCAAATCGGATTTAAAACGAATTTTTAATGGAGTTTTTAATATTTTCCATATGCAATTTTCGTGGGGCAACTGTCAGATTTTCTTTAGGGTCGATAGATTGACCCTTTTAGTCGATCGATCGACCATGCCCAGTTTTCGCACGATTCAGTCAGATTTTAGAGCTGGATTGGGATTAGGACTCTTAATTGTTATATAAGACTTATAATCCGTAGGGGGACTTCTCATAAACACATTTTTTTCAACCTTTTCATCAAAAAGCTCTTCCAAAAGATTTTCCTCTACACCATAATCATCAACCTTCAACAAGATCAAGTTTTTGTCACAAGCTTTGACACAAGATTAAAAGTTTAATTTGGGGCTTAATCAAGATTGATTCAAGAACACTACTTTGCTAATTTTTCGAGTGGAATCCAGATTTCTAATCAGATTTTCAACACGATCTTCATAGGCATGGATATAATATTCATTTCCATTGGTATTATGCATTTTAAGTGTTACCCAAACCCTTAATCATGTTTTCTTAAAACAAAGTAGTGACTTAATTAGGAAAAGTGGACACTAATTATGGGGTTGTTTTTTATTAAATCTTTTATTCTGAATAATATTCATAACTTTTGGGTACATAGGATTGATGAGTGGATTTTGGGTTTTGATGGTGTAGGTTGCATGTAGAAAGACCTAGTTTTGAATTAAATGGTTTTGGGGGCATATAACTCTTATCAATTGGGTGGTAATCATGACATTTCAAATATGATGTATAAATGGTGAAATCAAGGTGTTATTTAATAACAATAATTAAATGGGATTAATTGCACAATTATGATGACGTGATGATTAAATTAAAATTTAATTTATTTGGACTATCATAGGTACATTTACAGGTTGATTATTTATGTGTAATTGTGTAACTTGTTGGTATTATTTCATTGACATTATGACGATGGGTTATTGGGTATTTTATGCTCTCCTTATATTTTAGGATGCCTTCTAGGTACGGGACTAGTGGGTTGCCCTTATTATGATTTATGCCTTCTAGGTATGGGACTAGTGAGGGTAGATTATTACGATTTTATCATGTCGGGGTGGGCTATTTTTTGGTATTTCATCGCCTCTACTCTAGACTAGGCATGAGACTAGGATGAGATTATTGTTGTGGATTCATCCTATACATAGGATATTATGCAATTGTGCTTGGGGACCCTTAAGTATGGGACTAAGGGATATTTTGAGGATCTCACATCGTTAATAAGGGTGGGGTAAACTTACATAGTAAATTAAGATAAATGAGTAAATCAGATTCAATGCCTAAGAAAATAAAATAGGTATTAAAGTGAATTAGCGACGCCAATATGTGTAGTACTGACAGTGTTGACGGGCGAACTGGCTATAGCGACGTGAGTGTGTGTTGGAATCATAAATATGTGCAGGGATGACAGTTTAAATGTTAGAACTGGCTATAAATGACATGTCGTGCGTGGAACCTCGCCAATATGTTCAATGCTGACAATTTAAACGGGTGAACTGGCTATAGTGAGGGGAATGTGTGGTGTAGAACTTAGTGCGTACCAGTATACTGGTTTCGCATAAAATAAAATAAATATTTAAGTGGGATTCCATCATGTGTCATTACAAATGCCAAAAATTAATAGTAGTTGGATTAATTAACTTAAGTAGTTGGAATATGACTTTGAGCTTATTCATGCGATAGTTTTCATTGTTATTTGTTGGTTCCATTAACTATTATCTCGTTTAATTAAAATATTATATTGTGATATTTATTGCATATAATGCTAATGTCTGGATTCAAGGATCCTATTTTAGGGGAGTAGTGTGTATTCATGCTTGGGGCTTTGGCTCTGACCCGTGCATTGACTAATATTTTTCAGGATTATTTGGAGTAGCTGCATAGGATTATTGAAGTTATCATTTGGAGGTGCAACTGGAGTTATTCATTTTATGGCATAGTTTAGTTAGACTTTTCCTTTTCAGTCCTAATTAATTATGAGACTTCATTTAAGTTTTATTAGTCCATTCAGTTCCAAAGTTGTTTAGAGGATTTCTATTGGATTATTCAGATCTTTATTATTCATATTATATTTAATCATTATTGGAGATTGGATTTATTCAGAGTTAGCATGTGATGGATCTTTTATCGATTAGTTATTTAGGATCATTTAAGATTGGTTCAATTATTTATCTTATGGGCTGATTTATTTATGTCTCATATCTATCTCATGCTAAGAATGGTATTTATTTAGTTCACGCCCGTCATAGTTTGACAATGGTGGATGCCCCCCTTGTCTGTCGGATATTTCGAGGTGTGACATATGGTATCAAAGCCAGGTTTTAGGTCTCGTAGGTTATGAGTCCGTTTAGCTTCCATGGTGTTGATCTTTGATTCCCTTTGTTGATTCATACTCCCAATGGTAGAGGGTCTAGCATACGTATTATATGTGTTTCTTGGAGATGTGAAGGTTTGTGCTAACGACGTCATAGGCATTGAGTTTAGAATTAGTAACCTTAATGTGAGGATCCTTAAAATGGATTTTGCAGACGATAATTATTTTAGAGATTAGTGCAAATGTTAGGTATCGTATATACCGATTTTTGATGTTGAGATTTAATTTAAGGATGTTAGCATTTTGATGACTTTCCGATATAGGATTGAGTGGGGATTTGTGGGAGCGTGTGGTACGTCGTTATTTTCATAGTTATGCACATGTATATAAGCAATATATATTATTTTGTTGCTCGTGGGCTAGGTGTGCGTAGAATTAGGTGTATGGGCACCCAATTATGGCATCCTACAGGTAGGCATATGTGAGCCTTATTTTATATTTTGTGATTTAGGTTTGATGTTTATTCTTCATATAATTTCGAGGGCAAAATTCCTTTGCTAGTCGGGAAGTATATCACACCCCGTGTTTTAAATAATTAATTTAGTTAATTAATTGGAATTTTCAAGAAAAATAAATTTTTAGATTTAATAATTTTTATTGGTTTAATATGTTGGTTATGATTTTATAAGAATAGAACTTCAAGCGGAATTAAAATCGGATTTAAAACGAATTTTTAATGGAGTTTTTAATATTTATCTTATGTAATTTTCGTGGGGAAACTGTCAGATTTTCTGTAGGGTCGATCGATCGACCATGCCCAGTTTTTGCGTGATACAGTCAGATTTTAGAGTTGGATTAGGATTAGGACTCTTAATTGTTATATAAGATTATAATCCGTAGGGGAACTTCTCATAAACAATTTTTCCCAAGGTTTTCATCAGAAAGATCTTCCAAAAGATTTTCCACTCCACCATAATCATCAACCTTCAATAAGATCAAGTTTTTGTCTCAAGTTTTGACAAAAGATTGAAAGGTTTAATTTGGGGCTTAATCAATATTGATTCAAGAACACTTCTTTGCTAATTTTTAGAGAGGAATCCAGATTTCTAAACAGATTTTCAAATGATCTTCACATGCATGGATACTATATTCCTTTCCTTTGATATTATGCATTTTAAGTGTTACCCAAACCCTTAATCATGTTTTCTTAAAAGAATGTAGTGACTTAATTAGGAAAAGTGGACATTAATTATTGGGTTGTTTTTATTCAATCATTTAATCTGAATAATATTCATAACCTTTAGGTACATAGGATTGATGAGTGGATTTTGGATTTTAATGGTGTAGGTTGCTTGTAGAAAGACCTAGTTTTGAATTAAATGGTTTTGGGGGCATATAACTCTTATCAATTGGGTTGAAATCGTGAAATTTGAAATATGATGTATAAATGACGAAATCTAGTTGTTATTTAATTAAAATAATTAAATGGGATTAATTGCATAATTATGATGATGTCATGATTAAATTAAGATTTAATTAAATTTGACTATCATGGGTACATTTACATGTTGATTATTTATGTGTGATTGTGTAACTTGTTGGTATTATTTCATTGCCATTGTGATGACGGGTTACTGGGTATTTAATGCTCTCCCTATATTTTAGGATGCCTTCTAGGTATGGGACTAGTGTGTCGTCCTTATTATGATTTACGCCTTCTAGGTATGGAACTAGAGAGGGTAGATTATTGCGATTTTATCAGGTCGGGGGTAGGCTATTTTTTGGTATTTCATCGTCGTTACGCTAGACTAGGCATGAGACTAGGATGAGATTATTGTTGTGGATTCATCCTATACATAGGGTAGGATGCAATTATGCTTGGGGATCCTTAAATATGGGACTAAGGGATATTTTGAGGATCTCACGTAAGGGTGGGGCAAACTTACATGATAAATTGAGATAAATGAGTAAATTAGATTCAATACCTAAGATAATAAAATAGGTATTAAAGTGAATTGGCATTGAGTTTAGAATTAGTAACTTTAATGTGAGGATCCTTAAAATGAATTTTGGAGAAAATAATTATTTTAGAGATTTTAGTGCATACGTTAGGTATCGTATGTATCGATTTTTGATGTTGAGATTTAATTTAATTATATTTGCATTTTGATGACTTTCGGATATAGGATCGAGTGGGGATTTGTGGGAGCGTGTGGTACTCCGTTATTTTCCTAGTTATGTGTATGCATAGGGGCAATATATATTATTTTGTTGCTCGTGGGCTAGGTGCGCGTAGAATTGGGTGTATGGGTGCCCAATTATGGCATCCTATAGGTAGGCATATGTGTGCCTTATTTTATTTTTCGTGATTTACGTTTGATGTTTATGGTTCGTCTAATTTCGAGGACGAAATTCCTTTACTAGTCGGGAAGTATGTAACACCCTGTGTTTTAAATAATTTAATTTAATTAATTAATTGGAATTTTCAAGAAAAATAAAATTTTAGATTTAATAATTTTTATTGGTTAAATATGTTGGTTATGATTTTAGAAGAATAGAACTTCAAGCGGAATTGAAATCGGATTTAAAATGAATTTTTAATGGAGTTTTTAATATTTGCCTTATGTAATTTTCGTGGTGGAATTGTCAGATTTTCTATAGGGTCGATAGACCGAACCTTTTAGTCGATCGATCGACCATGCCCAGTTTTTGCGCGATTCTGTAAGATTTTAGAGTTGGATTGAGATTAGGACTCTTAATTGTTATATAAGACTTATAATCCGTTGGGGACTTCTCATAAATATTTTTTCCACCATAATTATCAACCTTTAATAAGATCATGTTTTTGTTACAAGTTTTGACACAAGATTTAAAGGTTTAATTTGGGGCTTAATCAAGATTGATTCAATAACACTTCTTTGCTAATTTTTAGAGAGGAATCTAGATTTCTAAACAGATTTTCAAAACGATCTTCACAGGCATGGATACTCTATTCCTTTCCTTTGGTATTATGCATTTTAAGTGTTACCCAAACCCTTAATCATGTTTTCTTAAAAGAAAGTAGTGACTTAATTAGGAAAAGTGGATACTACTTATGGGGTTGTTTTTATTAAATCTTTTAATCTGAATAATATTCATAACCTTTGGGTACGTAGGATTGATGAGTGGATTTTGGGTTTTAATGGTGTAGGTTGCTTGTAAAAAGACCTAGTTTTGAATTAAATGATTTTGGGGGCATATAACTCTTATCAATTGGGTTGAAATCATGAAATTTCAAATATGATGTATAAATGACGAAATCTAGTTGTTATTTAATTAAAATAATTAAATGGGATTAATTGCATAATTATGATGATGTGATGATTAAATTAAGATTTAATTAAATTGGACTATCATGGGTAAAGTTACATGTTGATTAGTTATGTGTGATTGTGTAACTTGTTGTTATTATTTCATTGCAATTGTGACGATGGGTTACTGGGTATTTAATGCTCTCCCTATATTTTAGGATGCCTTATAGGTATGGGACTAGTGGGTCGTCCTTATTATGATTTACGCCTTCTAGGTATGGAACTAGTGAGGGTAGATTATTGCGATTTTATGATGTCGTGGGTGGGATATGTTTTGGTATTTCATCGTCATTACACTATACTAGGCATGAGACTAAGATGAGATTATTGTTGTGGATTCATCCTATACATAGGATAGGACGCAATTATTCTTGGGGACCCTTAAGTATGGGACTAAGGGATATTTTGAGGATCTCACATCGTAAATAAGGGTGGGGTAAACTTACATAGTAAATTGAGATAAATGAGTAAATGAGATTCAATGCCTAAGATAATAAAATAGGTATTAAAGTGAATTAGCGTCGCCAATATGTGCAGTAGTGACAGTGTTGACGGGCGAACTGGCTATAGCGATGTGGGTGTGTGTTGGCGTCATAAATACGTGCAGGGCTGACAGTTTAAACGGGAGAACTGACTATAAATGACGTGTCGTGCGTGGAACCTCGCCAATATGTGCAGTGCTGACAGTTTAAACGGGAAAACTGGCTATAGTGAGGGAATGTGTGGTGTAGAACTTTGGGCGTGCCAGCAATATGTGCAGGATCTGAGCGAGGGTGAACTGGATATACTGGTTTTGCCTAAAATATAAGAAAGATTTAAGTGGGAATCCCACATGTGGCATTACAAATGCCAGAAATTAATAGTAGTTGGATTAATTAACTTAAGTAGTTGGAATATGACTTTGAGCTTGTTCCGATGATAGTTTTTGTTCTTATTTATTGGTTCCATTAACTATTATCTAGTTTAATTAAAATATTATATTGTGATATTTATTACGTATAATGCTAATGTCTGGATTCAAGGATCCCATTTAAGGGGAGTAGTGTGTATTCATGCTTGGGGCTTTGGCTCTGACACGTGCGTTGACTAATCTTTTTCAGGATTATTTGGAGTAGCTGCATTGGATTTTTGAAGTTATCATTTAGAGGTGCAGCTGGAGTTATTCATTTTATGGCATAGTTTAGTTAGGCTTTTCCTTTTCAGTCATATTTAATTATGAGACTTCATTTTAGTTTTATTGGGACTTTCAATTTCGAAGTTGTTTAAAGGATTTCTGTTGGATTATTCAGATCTTTATTATTCAGATTTTATTTAATCATTATTGGAGATTGGATTTATTGGAGTTTTAGCATTTGATGGATCCTTTATCACTTAGTTGTTTATGACCGTTGGAGATTGATTCTTATTTATCTTATGGACTGATTTATTTATGTCTCATATCTATCTCATGGTAAAAATGGTGTTTATTTAGGTTATGCTCGGCATAGTTCGGTGGCGGTGGTTGGCCACCCCGTCTGTCGGATTTTGCGAGTTGTGACACAGTACCAAAACTAATTTATGTGCCAAAAATAGACTCCGACCACCGATCTGGTTTCACAATCCTCCTTTGAAAATGATGCTCAAAATAGCAACAGTTTACACAAGTCCCCTGCCTTTATGAAGGAGTTCACATTTAAAAGAATTTTACATTCATCCAACATAATAAAAAATTAAACACGAATGAAACTTAATGGGATCCAATCATATAAAATATAAGCATACATACATGACCATAATAACGGGATTAAATCACTGCAAAATAGAAATCAACACATATCTCTATTCTACCCAACATCCATGTACATATACGATTCTTTTAATTGGAGAACATGGATAAGTATGACTTTTACGTTGTATCAACAAGGCGCTGATAATAATTATTGGATTAATTTCCGCAGGATCTGTTGATAATGTGTATTAATCGAACTACAAAAAAATTTCATATACGTAAAACCTTGTAAGGACAAATTAGGGTTTGCCTTCGATATCTCTCTAGTTTGATCTCATCTCAGAATAAATAGTATGTGATGATGATTTATCTAAAACTCATGCTCAACACACCTCACGATATTTTACCAAATTCTCGATATGGACATTCATGAGCAGAGTGTTGGCTCTTCCTTTGTGACCACCTTCTCTGTTCATTTTTTCTCTCCCGTGGCTCTCTTTCTCAAAAATCTAAATTACGATTTTTAAGTCTCAAGAGTGACAGTTGGATTGAGGAAAATGGATCCTTAGGTTCATATATAGAGGCTACGGTAAGGAACCTAAGGACAAATAAATATGTGGGCCTGAGAAAACCTAATCCAATTCAAATTCTAATCACAGCCCTTTAATTATAATTAATACCAGTATATAATTATAATTGCAACTTCACTCCTTAACTCAATATTATATTTCGAGCACTTTATTATTTATTTCTTAGTTCTTACCGCATTAAGGTTATAGACACCTGTTAATAAAATAAATTACTAATACTTTATTCGATTAACTTCTTTAAGTCCTTGAACGCTCAAGCTTAACTTATTTATAGTGCTGGATTAACACAATCCATCTTCTATAGGGTTTGACACATATAAAACTTATAAGCATCTCAAAGGGGTATCACCAGTGTCTATATCTTTTTTTGGAAGAGGGACGGACCCCCCACACATATTATTGCAATTCGTGAAAATAGCCTCCCCTATGTGGAAAATACAAGCTCAAAGAATGAAATGGAAACTTTCGGGAGCCAAAAATCAAAGAAAAGATAAATACATGAAATTTGGGCCTTTATAATAGACCCATTAAAATAATCAACTTTGAACTAATCTAAGGTATTTGCATCCTATCATATCAAGAATCAAAGAACCTCTAGACTTTTTAGGATGATCCTTTAAATCATTGAACAACTTCATCTCTGTAAAAAAAACTCCCTCATTTCCTAAGCAATCAACCATCATATTTGTTTCCCTATAACAATGCTTCCGAGTGTAATGAATTCTTTGAAGATTAGAAATGATATCATCCATACAATCTTTACGTCTCCAAGGAATGGGCCATCCGTTTTTTATCATATTAACAACCAACATATAGTCCATTTTTATATGAACAAAATTAATATTACTTTGAATACCGTCTCTATATCAATACGTGAATTCCATCCATAAAATATTTTCACCACACATTAATCACCATTACTCAATCTATTAAGATTATTGATCCAATAATGAATCTCACCTGATCGGTCAAAGTAATAAATAACTAGTGCATGTGTCCATCAATCATATTCAGATTCAGAAACTTAAGTAAACCTAATAATCATGAAGTGTACATTGTCTTATAAAATCAATATAAAGACATTGATCTCAAAGTTTTCCCGTTCAATACACATAAAGTGCACTAGTACAATAAGTTAAAACTATATTGTTTCCCATAATCAAGATAGACCTTATAAAATATTGTGCTATATCCCTACTAATGATGTGTCCAGTTCCATCTAAGACTATGGACGATAAAACTTATATTCCACAAGAAGTGGTGATTTGATCCTCTATTCATAATTCATTATCTACACACTAAGACACCTACTAAGAAGAATAAAAGTTACCGACAATATATAAAATAATGAAAACATTGTGTCCATACATGCATCTCCATAAAATAAGAAAAACTAGTTTTAATTTAACAATAAATCCATAACTAAAACTATTACATAAATCATGGTTTTAGTCTAATCATCTAACAATTATTTTCTTTGAAGCGTCATTTTGTATTTTAGTTCATACAAAATGTTGATGCAAAAGGATAAGAAGGTTGGTGAAATATTATAGAAATGGATAGTGTTTTTTTATATAACTTCAGAAGGATAGGAATGAAGGTGTTGACCTTATTTATCATGGTTAAGCTATGTGAATTTAATATCCTAGGTGTGATTGAGGCATTACTATTACAAATTGGGAGACTACATTAGGAGATGCGAGAAAGTTGGAGTTGTTTCCCTCATGATTGTGAGGAACAAGTCCAACAACAATAATGAAAGAAACAACAATTCTCAACAATAGTTAAATTCTGCTTCACCAATTATTGATCTTCTGAATTCACCGAAAAATTCAACCTCACCTACCAAATCTAAAATTTTTGATCATATCACATGGTCTTTATGCTCAAGAAAATATTATAAGCAATTCTTCAAGGATTGCTTGAGATTGTCAGATCTGAAGGTGGAAATTCAACTACATTTAATAATATTATTTTTGAAATCATAATTGTTTGTTTCAAATCATAATTTCAAATTTCTGAATGTTGAATTGCACGATGGAGGTTTGGAAACTGAAATCTCGATGTTCATCAATGTCCGTTTCAATTTAATTAATTAATTATACTATGTAATCTTCGAATTCTCGAATTATCCGAAACTGAAATGAAACAATCTTTAGGGTCTCCTTTATTAACTCATTAACGGTTTCTTTTTCTCATTATGTTTTAGTAGCGTTAAATGATTCTTTTAGAAATTTCATCCATATCATTATGAGGTCATAATAAAAAATACTCATACATCCCACCCGACATTAATAAGAAAAATCACCCAATTTATTCCAAAGTTGTTCGTAATGCTTTAAAAAGGAACATTGATTTAGCCACGACTAACTGTTCCTTGATTCAAGCATAGATATCTTTTAGCTAAGTATTCCTTTCCTACATGTTCATTTTTTTCTCAACTAATTTTTTGTTTTCTATGTTTAAATAACTTGCACAACTTATGTTTGGACATCATTCTGGTGAGCATCATTTTTTCTCTCTTTTTTTGTTCTTCCATCTTTTTAAACTAATATAACATTAATTACTCATTGCTTTGTTTCCTTAAATCTGAAGGACTAATGGTCATGTACTTATGATGTGAGAACCATATTGATTTCTATTTGGAGTCTTCTTACAAGTAGGTACCAATTCAAAACATCCTATTGCACCCACTTTCCTCATTATATTCTTCTGGTAAAGGATGTTTTTATTTTAAATGTAGAACCAACCACAGTATCACCTCTCAAAATCGAAACAAAGTCACTTTAGGAAAATTAACAAGATATTTTTCATTATTTTACTTTTATGCTCTAACTTTCAATTCATATCAACTTTTATTTATAAATGTTACATCTCTGTTGTGGTGTGAAATATATGAAAATGTTAGAGAATTTGTACAACCAAAGGAAAAATATCATTAAATGAACAAGACAATATCATTATTATTGTAATACCCCGTGTTTTCATAATAAATTATTTTTTGTATAATTTAAATAAATATACTCATGGCTAAATATATTGATTGCGACGTCATGTTTATATGATTCATTTTTGCACAATGTGTTTACTTATAGAAAATAAGTCGAATGTTAATAAAACTATTTTTATATGGTGATTAAAAATATAATAAAAGTGTGTAACTCTGGTAGATATAGTTTGGGCGCATTCCAGAGAGAATTGGGAACTCATTTGGGTGTTTCATACATCTAAGTTTGGGGTCGGGGCATATGTATACCCTTACGGAAGTTATTGGAAACTTTTGGGTAGTGTTTCGGGCTTATTTGGGGGCCCAAAAGTGGGGATTTAAGTATAATACATGATTTGGAATTATAAGATGATAATTATCAACCTAAGAGTATATTCTCGTCCATAAGAAAGTAATCCTAGTACCCCCCCCCCCCCCCCCACACACACCACACCCCACCCATTGGAGAAGTTACTAAGGCTAGAGAAGGGAGGAATAGCAAGGATCTAAGAGGAGAGATTCCAATTGTCAGTTTAAGGCAAGAATTATCTTACTAAATCAATTATAATATGTTTTTATAATTCATGTATGCATTTTCTCATAAAAAATCCGGGATAATTGGATAAATTGATGGCTCTGATTAATTGGAATGAACTCTATCATTCTTAGAAGAAATTTGGAAATAATAATGTTTAAGGATTAAACGAATTAGTGAAAAATCCGAAATTAGTATTGTGTTATTTGGAAATTGAACTTGAGAATCCATGATCAAATTTGTTATTTGATGATTACGATTCATGTATTGATTCGTTAAATCTGAGAATGATTAGTTAAAAGTATGATCAAAATTGGGTTAGATGAACTTTAGTGTTAGATTAAATTTCTTAGATTATGGGGGTACGATCTTATGTTAATTTGGTTAGATGATCACATAAAAAGTGTTTTTGGATCATAAGGAATCTGTAATCCTTGAAATGAAAATAGTTAAGCCATTAGGAAACAAATTGGGTTTGAAAGTGTGAAACCCATATAGAGAGAATGTAGCAGTTTTGGCCTCTGAGCCTGGGTTATGTTAGGACCGGTTAAATTTTTGGGTGATTTTTACAAACATAAGTGAGTGTGTGGGAGGTCATCCAAGTGAGTGTATGATAAATTAAAAATAGTTTCTTGTCCCTATTTTGTATTTGCAGAAACTGATAATTAACTATATGGTTAATTCTTAAAGTTAGGATATTATTTGGAGGTTGATGAAACTCATTGGGGTAATTGTAGGGATAATTACCTATACGTATTATGTGTTAAAATATATATTTGTGTGAACATACCCATGTTTGTGGAAGGCATATCGGTTGGGGTTGCGTACATATCGAGACCGTAGAACGCGTTGGTATAGGTGGGATTGGGATTGTGTAGGTCATTATTTTAGTTCCTATATGATAACACCGCGTATGAGGAGGATGGTGTGATGGCTAGAATCCAATTTCACCGTCAAGGGTATTTACCGTGTAATGTAATACTGTGTAAGGACTTCCCGTTCGTGTGTATTTTGTGATGTCCATTTGAATAAGAGACTCCTCCAGACTTACCGATAGAGCACGAACGGGACACTGAAGCTAGGTGCCTATGTATAGATGATTAGCTTCAGTATAAAATATACTGCTAGATGCATTAAATATAATATTATTGGTGTAGTTATTGGATTTCCTAATTGGAACTTGAGTTAATATGCATATATTATTGGAGATGAGGTGTGAGATACTTATGGTATGCGAGTTCCAATGGGAAATCTATAATGTGAATTAACTTCATAATTGCATATTGATTTCGTAAGTTAATTCTTGAAATTTTGGGGTGTTGACTCAAATTATAAAATGTTTTGCCTCCACGTGTGCTTAGACAGGGATACCAGGACGGACAGAGGATCAGACTTACGATCGTACTTGATCATTAGTCATTCCAATTCACTTGACTCTAACTTAGGTTGTTATTTTCATTCTAGTCATTTTATTGTTTCAAAGATTATATGGGCATAACCCCGAAATTTTTATTCAGTCTTTTATATATCAGTCATACTTTTGTTGGATGTTTTATAACTAGTTGGGTATTTGGATTTATTTATTGACAGTTATTATTTAGATAGTTTTATTGTGCATGTTTGATTTAAAATTATAATTGTTATATTCTTGTTTGATTCTAAGAATGATATAGATTGTGAGATAAGCCCCCATCTTCGGCGTCTTTTGTCTGGTCAACCGTTTCATGAAAAATGGGGGCTGTTACAGCTGGTATCACGCATCCAGGTTCTAGAATTCTTAGGACCTGTGTAGCATTCATTACATTCCGTGTTGCATTATTTGATATAAATAACATGTGATTAAAAATCATTGTACTTTTTACAATATTTTATCAATATGAACCTTGTATGCTTTCAGATGGAAAATGGTAGGCGCGATCACAATGTGTTACCATAAAGGCTACAGAGGAGAGGGCTCAACAGGAGTCGCACCCTCACCCACAACCACCACTAGTCCCAGCCATTGTTAATCCTCTAAATATATCTATGATTGTGACGTGGCCACTCTCTACAGCAATGGCCACTATGCTACAACACCATCATCTACAACACCAGCAACCGCCACTACCACCCCCACAATAGGTGGTGATACCCGTTCAGGGATAGAGCTCGATAAGGGTGAGATCTAGGGAGGCCTTAACTAAGGGCCAACTATTAGAGTTTGCTAGGAACCCAAATATATTAGTGCCAGTCAGTGGAAGAAGGACATTCAGTAACACTTGAGGATGGTTGACTGCACTCCAGTGCACCGATAGATGTAATATTTGTCTTGACTGGTGGGGGCAACCTTATAGTGGTGGGAATCTGTCACCACACTGAAGTAGCTAGACCAACTAACTATCGACGAATTCTGCTTCAAGTTTGAGGGGAAATATTTCCTACCTACCATCAAATCATAGACGAGGAGGAAGTTCATGGACCTTAAGCAGGAAGGTCGTACTATAGTGGAATATGTTGAGGATTTTACCGCATTATCTTACTTTGCTGAAGACGAGGTGAACATCGAAAAGAAGTAAATGGAGAAGTTGATGTCAGGGACAACTTGGCATATTGGCAAATCTTTATTGGCGAATTTAGATTTTACCACCTACACTCAGATAGTGAATGCTGCTTTGTTATATTGTCTGGATCACAGGTCATTTAAAAAAAAGTATGGGTGATAAGAGATCTAGTTCTAAGACGTCGAGATAGCAGGATAAGACGAATGGGAATGATAGTCAGTGGATCCAATAGTTTAAGGGTTCAAAATTATACGATCAGTATAAGAGGCACATGGGTTCCGATGATCGGAACAAGCAGGGCCAGTAGGGTCAGGCCCTATAACAGAGAGGTCATTAGGGCCAGTGGTAGTAGGGATGAAGCCATTAGGGCTAACAAAGGGAGAAATTTTAGTTTTTAATAAATTGTTATGTTTGTGGAGAGAAGGGTCATATAGTAAAGAGGTGCCCCCGGGGTAATCAAGGAGTACAAGAGTAGGCATGACATCATGGGTATCATGCACCACAGGGGAAGTGTCAGTGATTTCCAAACCCGAACTCCAGTCGCCCCACCTTAGAGGTAACAACCACATTTACAGTATGCATGAGTATACCATATTTCACCGAGAGAGGAACCAACGCCAGTATAGGCAGTAGAGGATCTGTGTATTATCTCTGACAATGTAGGGCACATTTTATTTGATACTGGTGCATCACATTCATTTGTTTATACTAACTTTTCTCATGAATCAGGGATGGTAAATTTTACATCTGACATTGTATTACATATTGATTCACCCGTGGGTAGAGATGTACCTATACGTTCAGTGTTTAGGGGTCCAGTGATTCATATTGGGCGAATTGCATTTATGGTGGACCAACTTGTGTTAGATATGTCTAAGTATGGCGTTATATTAGGGGTGGATTGACAAGATACGTACAAAGCTTGTGTTGATTATTATGGTGGGTCCATCGTCTTTTACATTTCGAGGCAAGAGATGTACTGGTTGCGATGTTACATCCAGGGGAGGGTCGTGCACACATTTATATTACATTGAGAAGAAGACTTATATGGAGGTCATTAATTCACTAGACTCCATCCCGGTCATTAGAGTATTTTTAGATGTATTTGGAAAGGTTCCAAGGTTACCACCTAGTAAGGAGATCGAGTTTGTGATTGACTTGATTCCGAGTATTAGACCCATCGCAGGTGCACCGTATCGCATAGCTACTTAGATATTAGAGAGCTTAGAGATAAGATTCAATAATTATTGGGTCAGGGATTTATTCGAAGGAGTAATTTACCTTGGGGTGATCCCATTCTATTCCTTAAGAAGAAGGACGAATAAATGAGACTTTGCATTGATTATCGGGAGTTGAACAAGGTCACTATATGGAACCAGTATCCATTATGCCGCATTGATGACTTGTTTGACCAACTGAGGGGTGCAACATATTTTTCCAAGATCAATTTGAGGTCAGGGTACCATTATCTGAGGACTTGGGAGAAGAATATCTCGAAGATAGCATTTATGATGATATATGGATCATATGAGTTCTTTGTTATGCCTTGTTTCCAAACCAATATACCGACAGTGTTTATGGACTTAATGAATAGGGTGTTTAGTGACTTTCTAGATCAGTTTGTCATCGTATTCATAGATGACTTATTGACCTTTTCTCAGACCACAAAGGAGCACACACAACATTTATGTGTAGTCTTGCAAACATTACAGGACCATCATCTCTATGCTAAGTTCAAGAAATATGGATTTTAGTTATGGGATGTTTAGTTATTGGTCCATGTAGAATCTGAGAGGGGGATATCAGTAGACCCAAGAAAGGTTTTTGTAGTGATGGAGTGTGGATATCCCACTACACCTACAAAGGCACGTAGTTTTCTGAGATCAGAAGGGTACTATCGTCAGTGCATTTAGTTTGTGAAAGACTATTATTTTTATATCCAGTATCGTTTCGGGAAGGTAAATCTAGTGGTGGATGCTTTCAGTAGTAAGATGACAGTTGAGTTAGTAGCATTGTGAAAGGCGAAGCGGAGGTCACTTCATACTCACAATGAGTTGTCACATGATTTTCTGAAATTTCTTACCATCACACCTGAAATCATCATTCGTGTCGTGAAAGCACAGGTAGGGGACCATCTTTGCCAAGAGAAGGTAAAGAAGTTATTAGAACATCGGGTAGAGCACTATACTATTGGCTTAGATGATGGATTGAGATTCCTCGACAGGCTGGTAATTTTAGAGGATGAGGAGTTATGGCAAGCCATTATGACATAGGCTTATGGATCATGTTTTTTAGTACTTCCTGGTGGGGATAAGATGCATCAGGATCTGAGGTGCCAGTATTGGTGGCAAGCATGAAGAAGACCACAGTCAATTTTATATATAAGCGTGCCACATGAAAATTGGTGAAGGTGGACCATCAACGACCGTAAGGTGTTCTACAACCTCTCAATATTCTAAGGTGGAAATGAGAGAGAATTTCTATGGGTTACCTACATCAAAGAAGGGTCACGATACTATCAGGGTGATCGTGACCATTTGATAAAGGTGGCTCACTTTTTGTCAGTTCATATAGACTATACTTCGAAGCACTACGCCAAGCATTTTCTTATAGATATTGTGAAGTTACATGGGGTACCTCTTAATATCATGTCAGATAAGGGCATAAAGTTTGTGCCCTACTTTTGGAGAAATTTCCTATGGGCATAGGGGCTAGAGTTGAGGTTGAGTACCTCGTATCACCCACAGACATATGGTCAGACAAAGAAAGTAAACTTTATGTTGGAGGATATGTTGTGGATGTGCATCTTGGACTTCAAAGGTAGCTGGATAAAATACTTAGTACTGGTGAAGTTTTCTTACAACAACAGTTAGAATTTTATAATTGGGATGGAACCTTTTGTCACATTATATGGTAGACTTTGTTGTTCACCCTCGTGTTGGTTGAATGGGAGTGAAAATAAAATTATCAGATCGGAGTTCATTTAGGATACCTTGGAGAAGGTAGAGAAGATTCGAGATAGGATTCAGATTTCCTAGGATAGATAGAAAAGGTATGATGATGTAGATAGGAGGCACTTAGATTTTGAGGTCGATAATCAGGTGCTAATTAAGGTGTATCCCGTGAAGGGAGTGATGGTATTTGGGAAGAACGGGAAGTTATCTCCTCGTTATGTGGGAACATTCCCTATTATTGAGAGGATTGGACTAGTGGTGTATCGGTTATAATTACCAGAACATTTGGAAATGATGCATGATGTTTTCCATATTTCGACATTATAGAGATTTCTTAGAGATGAGGTAACTACCAGCATATAGACCTAGATGGGATAGAGCTTCAGTCTGATGCAACTTACAAAGAGAGGCCCATGGCTATTCTAGACCGTTGGGAGCATAGACTTAATTTCAAGGTTGTTCCTTTAGTATGCATGTAGTGAGGACACCACAATGAGGATGAGTCCACAAGGGAGATAAAGGACAACATGCGAGAGAGGTATCTGGAACTGATGTAGTCAAGTATATTTCGATTTCCAAGGATAAAATTGTGTTATTAAAGGAGGATAATGTAGTACCCCATGTTTTCATTGTAAATGATTTTTTTACAGAATTTAATTAAAGAAATTCTTGACTAAAATTCTTAATGGTGATGTCATGTTTATATGATTCATTTAAGCATAATGTGTTTACTCGTAGAAAACAAATTGTATGCTAATTAAATTTTTATTATGTGGTGATTAAACATAATAAAACTGTGTAACTTGGGTAGATAATGTTTGGTCTCATTCTGGAGGGAATTGGAAACTCGTTTAGGTGTTTTACACATCTAAGTTTATCCCCAAGTCATAAGTATACCCTTAAGGAAGTTATTGGGTCAATCCGGAAATTGTTTCGCACTTATTTGAGGTCCAAAAGTGAGGGTTTAAGTGTAATATGGGATTATGGGTGATAAGATGATAGTTATCAACCTAAGAGTCTATACTCATCCATAAGAAAGAAACCCTATTATCCCCATGACCATTGGAGAATTTACCATGGTTGGAGAAGGGAGGAATAACAAGGATCCAAGTGGGTATATTCCAATCACCAGTTTAAGGCAAGAATTATGTCGCTAAATCAACTACAATATGTTTCTTAATTCATTTATGCATTTTCTCATAACAATTCCTGGTTAATTTGATAAATTGATGACTTTGATTAATTAGAATGAACTCTGTGATTCTTAGAAAGTTTTTGGAAATAATGGTGTTTAATGATTAAATATATTGGTGACAAATCCAGAATTGGTATTGTTTTATTTGGAAATTGAACCTTAGAATCCGTGTTATAGGATTGATATTTGATGATTAACATTCATGTATTAGTCCCTTAAATCTAAAAATGGTTAGATAAAAAGTAGGATCAAAATTGCGTTAGATGAACATTAGTGTTAGATTAAGTTTATTGTATTATGGGGGCACAAACTTATGTTAATTTCGTTATATGACCACATAAAAAGTTTTTTGGGATCATGAAGAATCTATAATCCATGAAATAAAAATAGTTAAGCCATTGGGAAGAAAATTAGGTATGGAAGTGTGAAACCCGTATAGAGAAAATATAGCAGTTCTGCCTCTTTTAGAATTTGAATTGTTTTAGTCTTCCAGGGGAATCGACTCGGTCTGGGGCGAATCGACTCGATCCTAGAGGCAAGTGGATTTGGCCTTTGGGCCTGGGTGTGGTTGGGATCGATAAAATGTTCGGGTGATTTTTACAAACTTAAGCGAGAATGTGAGAGGTCATCCAAATGAGTGTATAATTAATTAAAAATAGTTTTGTGTCACTATTTGTTATTTGGAGAGATTGATAATTAATAATATTGTTGATACCAAAATTAATGTGCTGATGTGGATGAATAAGATGAAGACACGTGTCAATCTACATGGCACAATAGCAACGAGGAAGATCATTTCCCGACCAACCGTGCTTCTTTCCGAACAACGAGAATACACCGAGAAACTCTATCACACCGAGGAACTCTATCATACCGAGGAATTCTATCATTCCGAGGAACTCTATCATCCCGAGATACACTAAGTATTCCGAGGAACTCTTGATCAACAAGCAACTAAGGCGGTCCGAACTGCATCTCGGCCGTATCATTAATTACCAGACGGACAACTGTTCAACTATTCATTATATTCTTGACGCACACGCTGCATTAAATGTATTACCCTTTCATATGTATATCATTTAATGTATTGGACCTTTCATGTACAGCCTAAAGGCTATAAATACCTTGTATCATCCTCAATTCAAGGAGACCGGAATTTCTTGAGAGAATTTGTAATCAAGAATTCCACAAACACTCAGCAATAACATAACAGTGGACGTAGGCTTTATTCCTAGCCGAACCACTTTAAAAATCTTTGTCTTATTTATTTATCTGTGATTGAATAATTAGAGCAATCTAGTTTTTTACATCAATAGATTGGCGCCGTCTGTGGGAAACGACTGTTATTATCGTTTTTCATAAAAATCATTTATCACCAATGGCTGATAATCCAGAATCCAGTAATCGAAATGTTGGAAATACTGGAAATCTTCCAAATCCATCTGCATCCCCAGATCTGGCTGGGATTATGACGAATCTGGCTCAAGGACAAACTGCCATGCAAGAATCTATGAGGCAACTCATTCAAACTCTTCAGGGGGGTGCACCTACTTATTCAGGTCAAAGGAATGATCATAGGCCATCGCAATCTAGGCGTACTGGGTCATATCGCAATGAGGAGTCTAATGATTCTTCTTATCAACCTGGGCGAACTTCATCGATACGGGCTACGGATACAGATCAACGTATCACTCTTTCTCCGGAGAGAACTAGTGCTTTGGAAAGATTAAGCAGGGTGTCTCCTTTCAGTCGGTTAGGACCAAGGAGGAACATGAGTCCACCGAGGGCTCCATCAAGAAGTTTTCGACCACCACCAGGTTTGAGAGAAGGATCTGCGCAATCGCGACCAACCACTCGTCGAGATAAATCTCAGGAAGCTACGTCAGAGCAATCAGTTGCTCGGACTAAGCGGCCCGAGGAAGGGAATGAAGCATGGAAAGGTTCCATTCAACGGTTGGAGGATAGACTGGGAGAAATGGCTAAGGCGAGAAACCCCTTACAGAGAACTTTTGTTCAAGGAACACCTTTTGTGCAAGCCATTGTGGATTTCCCTACACCGTCGAAATTCAAAGCACCCGTAGTGACTCCCAAGTATGATGGAAAGACAGATCCCGTACTTCATATGGAACAGTACCAAGCTGCTGCAGATATCTACGCTGTCCCCGACGAGATGAGGTGTAGAGCATTCTCGGGAACTCTTACCGGATCTGCACAGATATGGTACAATAATCTTCCTCGGGGTAAGATTTCAACTTTTGTTCAGTTAGCCGAGCTGTTTATTGGCAATTTTTGTTTTGGAGCAAAGCCGGTAAAGCGAGTAGCACACTTGCTAAGTGTTAGACAAAAATCAGGTGAAAGTACTAGAGATTACATAACTCGTTTCAATAACGAAAAGTTGGAAGTCATAGATTATGAAGAAAAGACAGCAATCACTGCTCTGATGAGTGGTTTGCTGCCTAACAAGCTGTATTACACTTTGGCTAAAGATCCACCTAAAAATATGTCGGAGTTGATGGCAAAGGCGGCCAAAATCATGAATGCCGAGGAGGCTATGGCTGCGAAGAAAAATATGGATAAAGAAGTTAAAGTGGAGGTCGACAATTCTAAGAAGAAAGATCAGAAAAGTAATGGTGGTGACAAATATTCCAAGAATAACAGGATGAAGTTGGAAGCCCTAAAGAAGTATGATAATTATACTCCATTGAAAGTGGGTATTAATCATGTTTTGGAAGAAATCAGGAATAACGAGGAAATCAAATGGCCAGAGAAACTGAAGACAGATCCCGACCTGAGGAATAAGACCAAATATTGCGAGTTTCACAAAGATCATGGCCATATGACCAAAAATTGTATAGCCCTTCATAACGAGATTGAAACACTCATCCGAAGAGGAAAATTATTAAAGTACGTAGATCGTAGGAGTGAGCGGAAGAATGATGATAGAACTAGAGAGAGATCTAGATCTCCTCGTCGTGCAGAGGAGAAAAAGAGGAGGGACCATGAAGAGGATCCAGATGATGACCCCGATCTTCCCAAAAAGCCAAGGAAACCCGAACGAGAGGTATTTTCCATACGTTTTGGGTCATTTGATTGTAATGTTATTACAGGAGGAGATGCAGGAGGAGAAGACCTTACTGCAGAAAGAAAAACTTATCTCGGAGAGGCTCAAGCTTGTTCATACATTCAGTGAATAAACCTGGCCGAGGATGATCGTCCGAGGAAGGTAAACAAAGAGAAGCTAGTGATTGGTTTTTCAAAAAATGACCTGGCAGGTGTTCTCTACCCTCATGATGATCCTCTGGTGATCAAAATGAGGATGAAGGATGTGGTCATTTCAAGGGTGTTAGTAGACAATGGTAGTTCGGCAGACATCATGTATTATTCATGCTTTGATAGCTTGAATTTAAAATTATCTCAATTAGAACCTTATCACAGACCCCTTCTGGGTTTTGCTGGCGAGAAAGTTTTTCCACTTGGGACGATCAAGTTGGATATACTCATTGGAACTTGGCCTGCTTGTCGAACAGAAAGAATACGCTTTTTTGTAATGGATAAGAATGTGCAGTCCGCCTACAACATCATCATGGGAAGAGTTGGATTGAAGAAATTCGAAGCAGTTCCATCTACAGTTCATCAGTGTTTGAAATTCCCAACGAATTTTGGAGTAGGAATTATGAAAGGTGATCAAAAAGTAGCTCGGGAATGCTATTATTCGTCTACCGAGCAAGAGGAACTTGAAGAATCACAAAAAAAGACTACTACTTACCAAGTGGAGGAAGGCACAGAAATTGAAACTCTTGACCCTAGGGATGAATCTCAACTCGTAAAAGGACAGGTTGTGGAATCTACAGAAATTGTTATCCTGGACGACGAGCATCCTGAACGAATAACTCAGATAGGGTCGTCGTTGGATTTTTCAATAAAACAGGAGTTGATAACTTTCTTGAGAAACAGGAAGAATACTTTTGCTTGGAGTCATGAAGACATGCCAGGAATAGATCCAAACTTCTTATGTCATGAACTCAATGTGAATAAGGAGATCAAGCCTGTGAAGCAAAGAAGAAGAGTGTTTAGTCCCGAGAAGAACCAGGCCATACAAGAGGAGGTCGAGAAACTCCAGAAAGCCCAATTCATTGAAGACGTGAAATATCCAGATTGGTTGGCGAATGTGGTGATGGTAAAGAAGAAGAACAACAAATGGAGAATGTGTGTTGATTTTACTGATCTCAACAAGGCATGTCCAAAAGATCATTTTCCATTGCCCAGAATTGATCAACTAGTGGATGCTACTTCGGGACACGAGCTACTCAGCTTCATGGATGCTTATTCTGGCTACAACCAAATCAAAATGAAACCTGAAGACAGGGAAAGTACTTCTTTTATTACCCCAAGGGGAACTTTATGTTATAATGTTATGCCTTTTGGTTTAAAAAATGCAGGTGCAACATATCAGCGGTTGATGAACAAGGTATTCACCGAACGAATCAGCCGCAATATGGAGGTCTATGTCGACGACATGCTCACCAAAAGCAAGAGAGCTGCAGATCATTTGGTTGACTTGAGTCAAACTTTTGATCAACTGGATAAATACCAGATGAAGCTTAACCCGATGAAATGTACCTTTGGAGTACGAGAAGGAATGTTCCTCGGATACATCGTCAACCAACGAGGTATTGAGGCAAATCCAGAAAAGATCAAAGCTCTTTTAGGGCTGCGATCCCCGACGACGAAGAAAGAAGTGCAAAGTCTTACCGGACGAGTTGCAGCACTCAACAGATTTGTATCCCGAGCAACTGATAAATGCCTCCCATTCTTCAAAACACTACGAAAAAGTTTTGAGTGGACTGATGAATGTGAGAAAGCCTTTCAAGATCTGAAGAAGTATTTGGGAGCCCCACCATTGTTATCTAGGCCAATAACGGGAGAGAAGCTGTACTTGTATTTGGCAGTATCAGAAAATGCAGTTAGCTCAGCGTTGATCAGATTGGAGAATGGAGTCCAGAAGCCAATTTATTACACAAGCAAGGCCTTCCGAGGTGCGGAAATCAGATACCCAAAGCTGGAAAAATTGGCACTGGCATTAATTGAAGCAAGTAGAAGAATGAGACCATACTTCGAGGCCCATACCATCATTGTGTATACCGACATGCCGTTAAGACAAGCCCTTCACAAGCCAGAAAAATCAGGAAGATTGATGTACTGGACAATAGAGCTCGGTGAATATGATATTGTGTATGAACCCAGATCATCGTTGAAAGGGCAAGCCGTGGCAGATTTTATAGCAGAGTTCACATACCCTGATACCCCCGAGGAGCAAAAGATGCTTGATGACCTACCTGTGGACGATACAGGATCGACAGACACAGATCCAAACCAACCAAGGTTGGTAAAAGGACTTGTGGATGTAGAAAAATCATCATATTTAAACCCCGACCAACTCCGGTTGGTAGAGGGGCGCGAACAAATGACCGACGAGGAACGAAGGATACCCGGGGATGATGAAAGAAAACAGATGATATTTCACCGAGGAACTCTAACAGATAAGAAATTTGAAGACGAGTTACATACATGGAGATTATATGTAGATGGATCATCTTGCACGGCTGGTTGTGGAGCAGGGATTGTTTTAAATTCTCCAGATGATATTGACATGGAGTACGCCTTGAGATTCCAATTCAAAGCTTCCAATAATGAGGCTGAATATGAGGCTATGATAGCAGGTTTTCATTTGGCGAAAGTTATGGAGGCACGTCAAGTAATTGTTTTCAGTGATTCTCAGTTAATTGTGAATCAAATGATGGGAATATATGCAGTGAAGGGAGAGTTAATGGTGAAGTACCATGCAAAAGTGATGGAATTATTGAAAGAATTTGATGCTATTCAATTGGTGAGGATACCGAGAATGGAGAATGCTAGAGAAGACGTATTGGCCCGACTAGCGTCAGCTACGCGCACCGAGCTGCGAAGAACAATACCAATTGAAGTACTAGAAAGTCGGAGCATAGAAGAAGATCTGACGGTGAAGATTATTACCCTTGATTTAGGACCATCTTGGATGGATCCTATCAGAGCATACATTGAAGAAGGAGTACTACTGGAGGATAAACTAGCTGCCAAGAAATTGAAGTATAAAGTCGCTCGGTATGTGTTAACTAATGGTGTTTTGTATAGATGAGGAATTATGGAAGGTTTGAAGAGATGTGTGCATCCATCAGAAGTCAAAGAATTGATTGAAGAAATCCATGAAGGATCTTGTGGAGCTCATGTAGCAGGTCGGACTCTACTGCAAAGGGTGATGACACAGGGATACTACTGGCCGACGATGAGAACTGATTGTATAGCCTATGCTAAGAAGTGTGACAAGTGCCAACGTTTTTCTTCCATCCGAAGAACTCCACAGGCATTGTTGACACCCATAACATCACCTTGGCCATTTGCCATGTGGGGGATTGATCTAGTTGGACCACTGCCGACGACCCGAGGAAGGTTCAAGTATCTCGTCGTGGCAGTAGACTATTTTACTAAGTGGGTGGAAGCTGAACCACTAATTGATATGACGTACGAGAAGGTGTATCAGTTCATATGGAAGAATATCATTTGTCGGTATGGTCTCCCCCACGCTTTCATCACAGACCATGGAACGCAATTTGATAATGAAGAATTTGCTGCCTATTGTCATCAGTCAAACGTCTTGAAGTTTCATTCAGCACCAGGCCATCCCCAAAGCAATGGGCAGACTGAAGTGACGAACAGAACATTACTAAATGGGTTGAAGAAGAGGTTAAGTGAGGCTAAAGCAAATTGGATTAATGAGCTACAGTCAGTTTTGTGGGCTTACCGAACAACTCCCCGAGCAGCAACAGGAGAATCACCATATATGCTAGCATTTGGAAGTGAGGCTGTGATACCTGCCGAGTTGGGCCTACCAACACATAGGGTGTTAAATTTCAATTCTCCGATCAGTGATCTGATGAGAAGGATGGATTTAGATATGCTCGAGGAAGTCAGAGAAGAGGCAGCCATTAGGAATGCTGCTTATCAACAACGAACAGCTCTGTTTTACAACAAAAGGGTAAAGAAATGTGATTTAAAAGAAGGGGATTATGTGCTAAAGAAGGTCATTCAGAAGCAGAATAAACTGGAAGCAAACTGGCATGGACCTTACCGAGTTACAGAAGTTGTTCGACCAGGAACTTACAGAATCACAACTCTAGAAGGAGAGGAATTTAAAAATGCATGGAATGCTGAACACCTGCGCAAGTATTATCAATGATGTCAAATGTAAAGCGTTTCTTTCATTATGAATAAAACGAAGATGTTTCACCATTTTTCTTTCTGGATGAGAGTTTTTCGGGGAATACTAGTGTAATACACTACACAACAAAAGTGCTCTAAGGAGCCAACCTCCTTGTTAGGAGGACAGCTCTACGGAGCAAAAGTGCTATAAGTAGCCAACCTCCTTTGGTTAGGAGGACATGCTCTAAGGAGCCAAAAAATGCAGCTCTACGGAGCAAAAGTGCTCTAAGGAGCCAACCTCCTTTGGTTAGGAGGACAGCTCTACGGAGCAAAAGTGCTCTAAGGAGCCAACCTCCTTTGGTTAGGAGGACAGCTCTATGGAGCAAAAAGTGCTATAAGTAGCCAACCTCCTTTGGTTAGGAGGACATGCTCTACGGAGCCAAAAAATGCTCTAAGGAGCCAAAAGCTTTAAGGAGCCAGAAAGTGTACACCAGCAGGATCAACCACGGTTGGTAAGATAAAAATATACTCTCATATTACAACTTATGTTGGTCGGGAGGTAATATTATTACAATGAGTTTTTTGAAAAACAAAATGTTCAAAAAATACACCAAGTATAGTTGGTCGGGGCAAAAAACCCAATAACTGTAGTTGGTCGGCGAGGACAACTTATTGATCTTAGTTGGTCGGACGCAATTTTATAATCAAACCAAGTATAGTTCGTCGGAGCTGTAATTAGTCGACAAACATTATTCACCCACCTTGGTTGGTTGGAAACAGTTTGAACATTTTTACTCATTACTTTATTATTAAGTGATCGAGAAACATTACTAATACTTGTAACTTTTTATTAAGTTGCTTATTGAACAATAATATTGTTATCTTTTTAACAGATACATAGATACATATGTACAAATATAAATGTGCTTGATAAACACAAGACTAACAAAATTGGCAAACATAAAATGAAAATCTTTTCATTAATCTAGAATAAATTACAAATTACAAGAAGGTACTAAATTGTTACATGGATATTACTATTCTATTGGTTTTTTGCCCTGTGCTTTAGAAACAGGTTCCTCGCCGGCAGGAGGGTCTTCTAGGCAAAGGGGAGAATTGATGAAATTAACATCTCTGAGCATTCTGACGTTCATAACAGAAGGTGTATCCAAAAGATGCTCAGGACGAGATAATTCAGCTTGGGAGTGAAGGCTATAATCACCAAGATATTTTGAAATTAGACTGCGAGGAATGGAACGAGCTGGAATCCATGCCATATCCAATTTGAAAGGTGGTACAGGCAGGTCTAATAATGATGGAGCATGATAGTCCCATAAAAAATGCCCTTGCTCCAACTTTAATACACCCAATGCATTTAACCATCCTTGCTTGTAACCTTCATTATTAGCATGTTCAATGCGAGCATCCAGATGAACGAGAGCTTCATTGTATCCTGCCATCCAGAATTCTCTTGGCTGTTTATGGAATTGGAAGGTTAATCTATCCAATTGTTCATGAAGGCTTTTGGCAAAGAGATCTTTGTTATGCAAGGCAGATTTCGTTGATGCCAGCTGATCTTCCAGAGACAGATTTTTATTGGACATTTCAGTCAGAGCACGGTCTTTTACTTTCAACTGGAATGCTTGAGTTTCCAGAGTAGACTGAGTGCGAGCCTCTTCAACATTTTGGCTGACTCTTCCTCGCCCCCGAGAACCTCTTCCTCGTCCCCGAGCAGTTCCAGAAATGGCAGATCTTCTTAAGTCCTCCAGCTCTTGCCTCAGTTTGGCATTTTCGACCTCTAAGAACGAGAAGCCTTCATCAGTAACTGGTATTAATGCAGTAGAGGATGAAGCAGCAGATTCATATTGAGCTAATTTCTTCTGCAAATTATTATTTTCTTGCTCCAGGATCTCGGCGATTTGTCTACAGGCTTCAATTTCACCTTTTAGGGTCCTCTCCCTGACGTCATACCCAGCAATGATCTTCTTGTGGCCTGTTTCTGAAGAGAGCTGCTGGTATCTATTTTCATAATCTTTATGTAACAAAGCCATTGATTCGTTATGTTGATTTTGAAGATCCTCTAAGGAACCATGAAGCTCTTCAATCAACTCATAGTAAGCGACATTGTTGGCCACTGCTCGGTCGAGTAAAGCTTTCAAGTACTGATAAGCTTCAATAGCCTGCTTTGAAGCACCGTGACCAAGGATATCAGCAATTTCCGATGTACTAAGATCTGTATGACCAGCCTTATAGTATTGATGACATTGCTGCATCAGCTCGGTATCATGAGAAGAGATCAATTCCATTCTAGCAACAAACTAATGACAAGAAAAAGACAACAATCAACAAAAACAAGTTATCAACAACAGAGATAAACAAAGATGTATTTTATTAGATCATCAAAAAGTTGCATCGTTCGATTACAAGGAAATACAGAAATGCTACCGAACAACTTCACACCTTTTCCTTGTCCCCCAAGACTTTCTCGGGAGGCTGGGACGAGGAGCTCGGTTGCTCGGTGGTAACTACAGCTTGATCGGTAGGAATCTTCTCGGGAGGAGGAGGCATGGAGGAAACGTCCTCGGTGGCAGAGGGTTGAGAGGCAGAAACTTGATCGCCCATAGCCATGGAAGACTCATCTGAAGCAGGTTCATCTTCTTCTTCTTCCACAATTGGTGGAGGAGGACCAGGGAGATACCGTTGGAATAGCTCAGAATCGTCTTGGACTTTTAGCTCTTGCAGAGCAGCTACCCAACCATCATGGAAGTATTTCAACTCCCCATATTGGACTTGGGACGTCATTGCAGCTATCCCTCTCTCCCATCCTTTCTCCCAACCAACGCTGAAATGTTTCTTGATTGCAATTTTTCTCCTCGACTTCTCCGAGGAGAGCTTCACCTCCAGTTCCTCTTTCTTAACCTTAATATCTCGCAGAGTAGATAATTCTTCTTCTGCCTTCTTCAATTTATCATCAGATTCCTGATGTTTAACCTCCAAATCTTTAATTTTCTCCTCCAAATTCTTGGAGGTTTCAGCCATCTTCATCTTATCAGCCTCAGCCACAGCCAATTTTTTCTCCCAAACAGTTTTCTCCTCGATGTACTGTTGGCGAGATTCCTTCACAGATTGGGTTAAACCCAACAAAGCATCGTCAACATCGGACGAGGAAGTGGAAGCTTTAATAACTTGATCTTTCTTCACGATGGTATTGAAGCAGTTCACCAGCTGAAAGATAAGAAAAACAATAGAGTCAACACAAATACAAGAATTCAAGAAAAAGAAAGAAAGATCAAAGGTATGAGAAATTTACTGAAGAAAGATGGCGAGCAGCTAGGGATGTCAGTGTATCCCTAGGAATTTTTTCATCAACCCCGAGAACCTCGGGTATAACTGAGCTCGTTGAAGAACTCGGAAGAATGATTTTTGAGACACTACTACCACCAGCGGGTAGAGAAGATGTAGTTCCAGCAAGATTAACTGAGGATGATTTCCTAAATCTCTTCAAAGGACGGTCAGCAGCATCAACCAAGTAAGAAGTCTTAGTCGGAGAGATGGCAATTACATCAGCAGGAGCATCTTTCTTGCTCGGGGCCACTGGGGGCTTCTCGGCAACTTTGGAGGAACCAGCATCTACTTTTTTAGTCCCCTCTGGGACATCAATTTTGCCTTTCTGGGCTCCAACAGCAGAAGAAGTGTCACCAAATAGAGCAGGAGGAGCTCTTTTCTTGCCCATTCTCTGAGATAGGGGGATATGAGAATCTGAAGATGAACTTTCTAGTGTTGAAGCTGGTTCAACAGGGCGAGCAGTATAAGAGGTTGTGTAACTCTTATACTGTAGTAAATATGAAGCAGATCTAATATGCTCGTCAGCAATGGTCTTATGCAAATTCCAGATAAGTTTCAAATGCCTGATATTCACTTCTGACTCTTTTGGAGTTTTTCTTTTGCTATCAACTGCAAATAAATACATAATGGAATATCAGTCATACATTTTGTCAAACATGATGAAAGCATAATTTCATAAGTAAAATAAAATGAAAAATAAACCTATCCCATTGCCGTATGGGGGGCATCTGGGACCGTTGTATACTTCATTCCCAGATAAAGGCGCATGTTGCCAATTTTTTATGACTAACCCATGCTCAAAATAATCCCTATTTGAGTCAGGGAGATTAACTACAAGAGCCCTATTCAAATACCTAGTTTTTAAATAATAAATATTATCTAGAACAGACCATTTATAACAAAACATAATTTCAGGGATCCCAATACGAGTCCCGTGAGTTAGATTTAATTTGTGCACCCCGTTAATTATTCTCCATGAATTGGGGGCTATTTTTGCAGGAACAAGATCAAAATATTGACAAAACTCAAGACATAATGGGTTTGGTGGAAAAGAAAAACCGCATTCAGCAACAAAAAGACTGGGGAACCAATGTCCCTCAGCCAATCGAAAGTAATCTAAAGGCTCAGAAAGAACCTCTAGAGTTACCCACGAAGGAATGGAAAAATCAGAACGGAATTTCTCAACAGACTCCACAATATAAACCATATTGAATAAAAGAGATACAGAAGAAAGAAAGAAGATCTTACAGAAAGAAAGAAGATGTGTTGACAACGAACGGAAACAAGGATGAACGCACAAGAGAAGAAGAGAAAAGAAAGCTTGAATGCAGAGAATGAAAAACGTAGACGACGGTATGGTTACCAAAGAAGTTTAAATACTTTGCATTGGGAAGTGGCGAAAGAAATGATTATCAAAAAGAAACTACTAAACTTCCGGCGGCTAAAAGGACAAAATTTGCACGAATATCAAAGCGCTTTATCAAAAAGGCAGAAACTGCGAAATAAGAAGGAAATTTGAATACAATGTTCCTGAAACCCGGGAAGTACATTTAATATTGCCATATACCGAGAAAGAATGTTCCATACTCTTCAAAGTTCAAAATATGAAACATTGGGGGCTTCTGTTGATACCAAAATTAATGTGCTGATGTGGACGAATAAGATGAAGACACGTGTCAATCTACATGGCACAATAGCAACGAGGAAGATCATTTCCCGACCAACCGTGCTTCTTTCCGAACAACGAGAATACACCGAGAAACTCTATCACACCGAGGAACTCTATCATACCGAGGAATTCTATCATTCCGAGGAACTCTATCATCCCGAGATACACTAAGTATTCCGAGGAACTCTTGATCAACAAGCAACTAAGGCGGTCCGAACTGCATCTCGGCCGTATCATTAATTACCAGACGGACAACTGTTCAACTATTCATTATATTCTTGACGCACACGCTGCATTAAATGTATTACCCTTTCATATGTATATCATTTAATGTATTGGACCTTTCATGTACAGCCTAAAGGCTATAAATACCTTGTATCATCCTCAATTCAAGGAGACCGGAATTTCTTGAGAGAATTTGTAATCAAGAATTCCACAAACACTCAGCAATAACATAACAGTGGACGTAGGCTTTATTCCTAGCCGAACCACTTTAAAAATCTTTGTCTTATTTATTTATCTGTGATTGAATAATTAGAGCAATCTAGTTTTTTACATCAACAAATATGGTTAATTATTATTGAAAGGATATCATTTGAAGATTGATGAAACTCATTGGGGGTAATTACTGGGATAATTACTTATACATATTATGTGTTAAATATGTATTTATTATTTGTGTGAACATAGCCTTTTTCATGTTTGATTCTAACCTTAAAGAACACTTTGAATGTTTTTTTGTTTGCATAAACTGTATGGTGGGGCCATATCCATAGCCTCACCACCATTTCACCATTTTTAATGTTATTTTGTCTAATTTTCTTTTTATTCATTTCATACATCATTTTTTTAAATAGATTTGGGATGATATTTTTAATGACCTGTCTTATTGAGAGTTGTACTGTTTTGTAGAAACTATTGGCCAATGCTCACCTAATGATTGATAATGTTTGCAACCAACCCATAATGTTTGAAACAATAATGGACAACATTGTGAGGTAGCACCATATGTGTAATTCCAGAAGAGAAAGTAGGCATAACGAGTTTTGGAAGGGGGAAAAGGAAAGATAATGACCCCCTAGAACGATATGATTCTTATATCATTTTTGTTTTGTTTCAGTTTCTTTGGATATCAACATTAATCCCAAGAATTATTTGATGAAATTTTTGTGCATAATAACAAAATTATCTTATATTCTTTCAGTTTCTTTTAGTTTCAAAAATTATTTATGTCATATTCTTCAGATATCAATGTTGTCTTGGTTGATATTTAATATTTGGGCTTCACTTCATTTCTCAGGAATGTCAGTTGAGTTCAAAACCATGGTACTATTTTTCTATCTTTTCTGCGTTACTGCACTACGTTTAAAGTGTTCATTTTTTATGATTCTCATGAAATTTAAATAAAACATAAAGAATCTCATTACTTATTTCTGCTATCAACGGGTAAAATCAGGCTCAGACTTATTTCTGCTATCATGGGCCCATCGCTTGCTGTAAAGACGATGTTTCCTTTTTATGTGGTGGGAAAGATAAGTACAATGGCGTTCAGGTATGAGTTTCTTCAAAACTCATCACCTTCAGGTATGACTTTCTTCAAAACTCATTTATCTTATCTATTTTTCAATTTTTATTCCTTGGCTTTTCTAAAATCTATTTGACTGAACATATAATGTATATACTATATACGATGAAGCCAGAACAGCGTTTTGCAACCACAAAGACAGAGAATGCATATACTATATACGATTGATGGTTAAACTTTTATAGTGCAAACTACATATTTAAATCCAACAGAATCAAATTTTGCAGCTTCCTTTAGTTTCATGGCAGCAATGTACTTCCCTTGGTGAAAAGTCATCTTCGATTCGAGATCAGACGGATGTCTTGAGCCATCACCAATAAAAGTTACTGCTCTATATGGAATCCCACCTTTAATTTTCTCCATCTCAAACATTCCATCTCTGAACGTATATCCAATCGGTACGAAGATTATCCCGTGGTGAAATAGCTGAGCAAAGAATGCCATTTCAAAACCCCAAAATGGGACTGCCTAATGGAAGCCATTTTAAAAGAATGGCATTATTGTTTTAGGATTGACTAAGCCTCTACTTGGTGGCTCATACAAGCTCAATTAAAAGAATGAAAAGTAAAAGTGGAAGAATTGGATCATACAAGCTCATTTTATACATTAGGAATGATACAAATATATTTTATTACTCCTGTGTTGCATTGCTATTTTGGGATACTGAAATGGTTCAATCTCTTAGATAGAACAAGGATTTTTTTTACTTCTGCTCATTTTAAATATTGAGTCACATTCTTAAATTTTTGGTCAGTCGCCAAACGTCGAAACTGATTATTTGACTAACGATGAGGTTGAAACACTTGTTATATTTGTAGTAGTCACAGTTGTAGTCACCTGCATATCACCTAAATGTTCTCTTCTTTCTCAGTCTGCATTCTTTGCTTTTTTGAGTTGAATAGGATTTGATGGTACATAACACAAGTTAAAAGGCTGAAGGTACATAACACAAGTTAAAAGTCACAGTTGTAGTCACCTGATATGCAGGTGACGTGTTATAGCGGCGCGATTAGTACTTTAGGTGCAAGTGCGGCATATGGTCTTTTTTTTTTCAAAATCACCACTTGCGTGTATGGCAATAATGTTATTTTGTAACTACATAACTATTGGTGTATTTGAAACTAAAGAATTTTTATTTTAATACATAACTGTTGGTGTATTTGATAAGTTTCTGGGTGCAATAAATTAATTGTCGCATTGGCCTCCATTTAAGATATGCTTAATATGAGTGACGTTATGTGCTTAGTAGTTATATGTCTAATTGTCCCGAGTTCTTTTCTTATTGGTTGTATTTTATCATAGTTAAAATTAAATATATGTCTAATTCTTTTATCCCGAGTTCTTTTTTTATTGGTTGTATTATATCATAGTTAATGGTTATATATCTAATTCTTATACCAGATGTGTTGTTCATGTTTGTTATAAAGTGATAGTTGTTTTTTTAATTGGTTTTATTGTTTCATATTTAATATTTATATGTTTAATTCTTATACCAGATATGTTGTTCATTTTATCATGAGTTGTTTTTTTTGTCTATATAATAGTTAAAGTTAAATATATGTTTAATTCTTTTATCCCGAGTTTTGTTTTTATTAGTTGTATTATATCATAGTTAGTAGTTATATGTCTAATTCTTTTACCAGATATGTTGTTAATGTCTATTATAAAGTGACAGTTGTATCATTATCAGTCCTTAATTTTGGAAGTTACAGATACGCTACAGACGTTGTCCTTATGAATATTGGGTCATTAAACATACAGAACGTGGTGGACAATATACTCAAAAAGTTCCATCCATTCGTTGTGTGCTATTTGGAAAACCAATGTACCAACATCCTAAATACCAACTTTGGGGGTGTTCCTTTTAGTTCGGTTAGGTATTATTGCCATCGAAGGACTGCCATAGCAATTTGTCTGCCAATGCCAGTTCAGTCCAACAAACTATCAGGGCCACCACACGTCAGCAGGGCAATTTGTCTACCATTGCCAGTTCAGTTATGTATTTTTTCAAGAATGTAAGTTTCCATGTATTTCATTAGAACTCTAAATAGTTCGTAGTTAATTTGAATTTATGGAGCTACGTAGTAATTCATTAGTCATTTTTGTGGCTAAGTTTATAATGCCATTGTGAACTATGAGCATCGTGAATTATCTATTTTTTTTATATTTATCTGTTTCACTTCATAAAACTGTTGAGGTTGGAAATTCAATAAATAATTGATGGTGCCAATATGTGCGAGTGAGAACTATTTTTTAAAACTATTTGGATTGTTGTGCATAATAGTGAGAGCCGTTTGTATAGTTCATATATGTCGGTTTGTACGTACGAGTGAATTTTATTGCTACTGCTAATAGTGAGTTGGGTTTTTAAACCTGGATAGGTTTATGAACTATTGAGTTCTGAATATTGTAAGATTTAGTATTGTATAATATTCTATTACGTGAGTAAGGCTCTTGCGGATTCGGTGACAATGTAGTCTTGCTGAGTAGTTACTAAATGTATATATATATATATATATATATAATGGCCGGGATTGACTGTTTGTATGGATTAGTAGTTTCGGTTTCTTAAATAGGTGGATAGTCCAATAAATAAAGGAAATTTACCCAAAATTTCAAAATCTTTTACACATTTTGGGTTTTATAATATTTTACACACTTTGTGTTTAAAGAATGAGTATGTCGCAATCATAGTATATACGAATGTATTTGTGATGCTTCCAACTGCATATGCACTTTTATGATGTAGTTATTTATATGTGGCTTGCATTGGTCAGTTATTGGGGAGGACTCCTTCCATCATCCAAAACAATGAAAAAATACATACTCAAGATTGCATCTTACAGTGAAGAACAGCTACAAGGATTAGTATAGCTATTTTGTTCAAGTGTGGTAAATCGATTGGAACTGTTGATCAGGGATTAATATAACTATTGTGTAGGTGATTTGTTGTAGCGACTCAATTAGTACTTTAAGTTGGGATAGTGAACACCACATATGTTTACGATAGTTCCTTTGTTACATTACACTACGCAAAACCTTATATTTGTTCTTTATTAATATTACATGTTTGTCTAAATTAACATCGAAATGTCAGGGACGACACAACTTTTTGTAGATTTTTGGTTACCAGTAACTTTATATTTCTAAGCTGCTAAATTATCCAAGATGACCTATTTGTTAACTATATGAAAGGTATGCAAATTACTATTTCATATGGTTTATGTGATTGTTTTATTAACTTTTTTAGGACTTGACTGAAAATATGCGACTTTATGCTTTTCAAAATTATCAACGTGCCTTCAGGCATGTGCATACCTTAGAGTATATATATATGTAAACATGCGCCCCTTGGTTAGGACCACTTGGCGCAATGCATAGTCTGCTATCGTGTCCCGGTGCATCGCTCTCTGCTAAAGGACAATTGGTTCGGCGTCTCTCACAAACCGTAAATTTCATAACAAAAATATTGGGAGCGAGCATAATCACCAGCTAAATGGGTCACGTACATATCTGCGCTCCCATTAAACCGTCAAAACTATCCTACGTAACAGATAACACGTATCCAAGTTCATATGCTCAGGGTACAAGTCAATATCCCCCCCATCGGTCACCCAGGATATGACTGTCAACTACGCGAAACCTATTATAATCTCTAGGTATTCACATAATAAATCAATACATAAGTATTCACACAATTAAGTATCAGGTCTTATTCGAAGTATTACTTTCACTTAATACTCTCAACGTTTTAATAATTATGATTATGATCACCCTCCTAATTTTTTGAGGGTAATTCATCCCACTTATGCCCAAGTCTTAAATATAAATTATCTTAATCTAACATCACTTCAAACCTCAGTGTACTACATTAGGATTCCCGCATTACAAGTCCCAAAAGGCATCTTAAGGGTCCACAAATCAATTCTCAAAAATTTTACAAGGCAGTTCGGACCCACTAGGAAAGTAATCCGGGCCCTTTTTTAAAACAAACGATCCAGACCTATTTAATCAAAATGGTCCGGACCTTTTATGAAAGGCGGTCCGAATCGCTACCCTTTTAAACACATATTAGCCAATAAACATTCTCTTCATCAATTTAACAACTATAACCACTACGAATCCTTCCCCAAACACCGATCGATCATACTGAATTAATTTCCTAACATGTATGTATGATTTTCACTAATATAACATCATAAATTCATTTATAATTATCAATGAAATCTGGAATCCCCAATTAATTTAATAAAACCCTAGTTCTTCCAATTATCATCCAAGAACATAAATTGTCAGATTTGTTCATCACAGAAATTCATCTAAACGTGATTTCTAATCTACATGCATCAATGGTCCAACCTAAAGTAATCTCAGATTCAATTCATGTATATCAAATATCCAATTTTCATCACTTTATTAACAATACATAGGTGTTTCATTCCTATACTAACATGAACATGAGTATTGCTAAAGGAAAGCAAGTAATAAACATTTGCCTGATAATGAAGGTTTGATTCTTCGCTTGAATTTGATATAAAAGTGTTCTACTCTCTCCGATCTACGCGTTGACGATGTTTTTTTGTGAAAGATAACTAGATTTGGCCATGCAACTCCTAGGAACCTCTCCTTCTCCTTTCTATGGGACTCTCTCTTTTCTTTTACAGATACAACCCTAGCTGTAACTTCACAAGGGATATTAAAGCATTCTAATTTTTGCCCATTTTAATTCCCCAAAAATCCAAATGACAAAACTACCCCTACGGGGTGTCGGTTAGGCCTAAAATTACCCTGGAGTCCAAATAAAATGCCCATGTGTAGTTTTTCGACCTTTTTAATTTAATAATTATTTTAAATTCGGATTAATTAACAATTAAATTTCTCGACCTTTTTAATTTAATTAATCCAACAATAATAATTAATCTCATAATTATTTAATATCATAAAAATGTGGGGTATTACATCACGGAGATCCTAAAGGGTCTAGAGAAGATATAGATAGTTCATGTAAAAATTAGTGTGGTCACTGTGTGCTGAGCAGACTTCCCAGGAAGAGAGCTCGGTGCAAAATAGTGGTCGAGGAGCCAAGACCATCATAGTTAAGGCCAGTTGGGATGACCAACCCTACAAGGGCTCTATCTAGTAACTAACAGATCATTTGGAAGAAATGACCAAATCAAAGAATCCCTTATGTAGAGATTTTGTGAAATAATTTCCATTCATACATCATATTATGGATTATCCCACGCCTGCTTAGTTCTAGACGCATGTGGTAACTTCGAAGTACAATGGTAATATTAATCTAGTGCTTCATGTGTAGAAATACCAATCTATTATCCTCATCTACTTAGTCCCTGATGAAATCCATTATTGATCATTCTCTAGTACGATCACCGGGTCATCATAGATGTGGTACAATAATTAACAAAAGGGAAAATCTTTAACTTTCAACAGGTGGCCGATCTCTTTGTTAATAATTTCTATTTTGGAGCCCAGCCTGGTAAAAGGGTGACTGATCTGCTAAATGTGATCTAAAAAATCAATGAGACTACCCATGAATACATTACCTTCTTTAATAGTTAGAGGATGGAAATAATTTGTGATGATGAGAAGACGGTGATCACCACATTAATGAGTGGCCTGCTATTTGAGAAGTTGTATTATGCATGGGCTAAGGTGCTGCTAATGACTAAAATAAAATTACTGGCCAAAGAAGGCAAAAGGATGAACGCATAGGAAGTTATGGCCACCAAAGAGTCCAAGAACTCTAAGATCGATGCCAACAAGATCTTCGATGAGAAAGAGCAGAAGGGTAGAAATGTGGAGAAGCCAAAGAGATAAGATGATTATACCCCTTTGACCATTGGCATTCACCATATCCTAGAAGAGATTCGCAAAAGTAGAAACCTGAAATGGTCTAGAAAGATAAAATCTCCCTCAAACCAAAGAGATAAGATTTAGTACTGCGAGTTCCACGAAGATCACGACCATAACACTGATAACTGCTTAGCCTTAAAGAACGAAATAAAGAACCTGATTCGAAGAGGAAAGCTAGCAAAATTTATGGAGAGGGGTGACCGATCAGATCAAAGGGATAAGAAAGAACCCATAAAATGATCAAAATCTCCTTTAAAAAAGGATACGATAAGAAAATAAGTAGAGATGATGATTCTAAAGATGACCAGACCTGTCCAAAAGGCCGAAGGAGCCCGTGTGTGAGCTAAATGTGATCTCTTTTGGGTGCAAGTTTATTACAAGAGGTGACACTAGTAGAGGTGATGAAATAGTAGAGAGGAAATCCTACCTCAATGAAGGAAAGGCTTATGCCTATATTAGGCAGATCAACTTGACTAGCGATGTAGATACCCGTTTAAGGAAAATAAACAAAGATTGTTTAGTGATCGATTTCTCCAAAGATAATCTATTAGGAGTGATTTACTGGTGATGAAGGCATATGGAATTCCATAATGGCATGCAGTTCGGTAATTATGAATTAAAAACTACTACATTCGATCTAAAGTCCAGAAACTACAATATGCCCCTGGTCATCCGCATTGCAATGGGGAAACAGAGATAACAAACAAAACATTCTTTGAAGGAATGAGAAAGAGACTATACAATTCTATAGAAAATTGAATCAATGAACTCCAAAGTGTCCTCTTGGCATATAGGACAATGTTGAGAACAATAATGAGCGAGACTCCTTATATGTTAACCTTTGGAATAGAGGCGGTGGTCCTAATAGAAATTGGCATGTCAAGTCACTGTGTCCTTAATTTTGACTCACCAAAGAGAGACCTAATGAGAAGGTTGGATATAGACCTAGTGGGGGAAGTCAGAGAATGTGAAGAACTTAGGGTGAAATTTTACCAACAGTGAAATGATCAATTTTATAACAAAAGAGTGAAGCTAAGCACTCTGAAATAGGGATACTACATCTTGAAGAGACTCATTTAGAAAGGGAATAAGTTATAACCCAACTAGCATAGTTCGTACATAATTTATGTTGTTATTTGACCAGGGACTTAGAGAATTTAAACCTTTCAAGGAGAACAATTTAAGAATCCTTAAATACAGAACATCTGAGTAAGTACTATCAATAGTGAAAAAATATATAGTATTTTCATTCGAATTCTATTCATTTCCCTCTAACCCATTTCCAGTGATCAATAAAAATTATTAACTCCTTGTGATATCTTTCTTTCCTTTTATTTTCGTCGGTATGGGAGATGTGCTAAAAATTCAACTCGAAGACATCTCATTCACTTGAACTAACACAATAATATAAGAATAAACTTCTTGTACACCATGAGGTCATGAACAAGAAGGTTTACACTTCGTGTATGACCCTATAATGTCAAGAACAAGGAGTTTACCAGCTTCATGTATGACCCTATATGGGTCAAGAACAAGAAGATCTAAACCTCATATATGGTCTCACCTGAAGGCAGATTAAAGATAAGAAGTTTACTAAATTAAGGAAATCTATTGTAGTCAGTCTTATAGATGACAAGGTCCAACCATAATTGGCTAAATGTAAGGACATATCCTAAACATATTTGGTCATCCTCGATAACTATCACTGATATTTTGTCAAGACGATAAGATTCGTATATATGACCAGTAAGATGGATTACATGTCAGTAAAACTTAAGACCAGACAACACTTGCTTATCCAATATTGGTAACTAGTAAGGAAGATTCATCGAGCAAGCTGACCATAGAATCGTAAGACTAAAATACTAATAGACCCTTTCTAAATAACTAATATTTAATAAGTTAACGTATAAGAAAGAAATATGTAAATTTCCATTATAAATCAGGAAAAGTTATTACAAAGAAACAAAAATAAAATTGTACGAAGTTATCAACGAAATTGAGGTTGCTCACTTAGTGCATTCTCAAAACTAGCTCGTGGTACATCTAACGCATGAGGGGTAATGGTCATCCCCAAATATCTAAGCCTTAGATGGCTGGTGGAACTTTCCCTATCCACAAAATATAGAGGCCGGTGAATTTTATTATCTTCATGTAAGATGTAATCCTCGAGGTATTTTCTAATCAAACTCACAGGATAACATATGGAGGAATCCATGAAATATCAAGTTTGAAAGGAGTATTGGAAAGTTCCAGACATCTTGGGTCATACCAGTACCACAATCCATTATCCTTTGGCACTTTGATCATGATAAGTGAATTGATCTAACAATGTTTATAGCCGACCTTATGAGCATGATTAAGTCCTTCTCCCATGTGATTAAGGGCCTCATCGTAACCATCCAACCAAACAGTATGAGGTTGTTTATGCAATTGATACGTGAGTCGATTTACCTTGTCATTCAACCTCTTGATGGTGGACAATTGATTCTTAATTGTCTCAGCTTAGTCTAAAAGAGTTTTCTTAGTTTGTTCTTCCTCCACCGATTGTAAAATCCTTCCATGTTCCTGATAAGATGAACCCTTGGAATTGTTTATTTGTTATAATTCCTCCCTTAAGTGATCATTTTTTTCCAAAAAGGAAACAACTTCATTTTAGTCATTACAACCCGACTTCTTGAGTCCCTCAAACTCAATACGTAATGCATTATTCTCTTTCTCGATCATTATGGTGACCTCTCTGGAACTTTTCCGCTCCGAGTTGAGAATGAACTCTTTCTTAGAGTGAGGTGATGATAAGGAAATAAATTTCTATTCAAATTCGTTGCTCTTCTGCAGGTTGGCTAGTTTCTTTTCAAAGTCGACGTGGTGAATTATTACTAATTCATTATGGATATATTGAAGATTCAGAATCATTAAATGATAAACAACGTTATCTACCACTATCGAATGAAAAAGATGACACATACTTAAATATGATTCCTTGGCCTAAATAGATACATCATGGTCGTGTAACTCCTCAAGCGCATCCTCAACAATCTCTCTGTAAACAACGGTGAATATCTGATTACATATTTCTTGAAAATTACTCTCGACAATAATCAGATATGCCAGTCTGGTGTTAAACTAAAAGATAAGCGGCTGGATATATGTATTCATTGAGAAAAGAACTTGCAAGAATTTGACTAAGATAAAAATATATGGAGAAGAAACTCTATTTCATTAAAAAAGAAAAAAGAAGTTACATTAAGACATTCCTAGTACACTAAATAAATCAAAAAGGAACAAAGTGCAACAAAAGTCCTAACAGGGTTACTAAAATTCATTTCCCCACCTTTTCTTTGTCAAGAACATCAACACAACCCTCTGCCTGCCCAATGACCACTAGATTCTCATTGTCAATTGGCTCCCCAACTTCTTCCTCATCGTCAATATCTTGATTAATACGGTGAGGATTACTGGGATTATGAAACTATAAGTGTTTAGACCCTTCAGTAGTGCCGACTTTATCAAGTGTTGCATCCCAAGCATATTTGAAGGATGACTTTTTCAAATGATCAATCATCAAATAAGCATTAGAGAATTCTTTATCCCCGGTCCTTGCCAAGGAATCCTCATTAAACTTAGAAACCTTGGCCTTTGTGTTTACCACCTGAGTTTTTGGCCTGGTCGACAACCCTTATGACATCTTGAGCCTCCTTTTTGGCATCGGTTGTAGTATTATCTACCATAAGTTTCTCTTGCTCTAGTTACTTGACCTTTTCCTCCAATTTCCTCTTTTGATTCATCTATTCCTCATTAGCACGACAAACATATTCCAAAGATTTTCGTAACCCTATAAAGGTGACCTCAACATCGAAAGATGACTGTTTAATTTTGTCATTTATCCTTTGGAAATAATCATTGCCAATCAAGAACTTCAAGTTAAATGTTCGAAAAAGGATGTTAGAAAAGAGAATTGAAGAAGTAAGAGTAATAATTATATAGTGGACATCCAACTTATAAGGGATAAATTATCATTTGCCCGATCAATTAATCTTGAGTGAGGAAGAGAAAATGCATCCGCTTCATCAGCAGGAAGGACCACAGAACTAATTAGATCGCGAGCAAGCTTTGGGTTAAATTCAACAGATTGAACGGTACTCTTGCCCTTATCGACTGGTTTCTTTTTTAACATACCCATTGGAGGAGGTGCGTCATTTTTTATCCTCTTAGATAGAAGTTCATTATCCATGAAAGGAGATGTATACAAGATGAGGGGATTGATATAACCCCCAACTTTAAGTTTATTACTCATGGGAGGAGGCGACATGGTCCCAGAATACATTATTTCACTATATCGAAAGAAGGGATGTTGCTTGGCACTAACGCGATGTTTAAATCCTTAAAGGAGGAAGGAGTGAGTTTTGCGATAAATTATCTCCTACTTTATGAGAAAGCTCAGAAATAATTCTTGATGAATGGGATTTGGAGGACATTGGTTTGTCAAAACAAATGGGGTTTAAATGTATTTATTTAGTTGTTCTGGCTACAAAAGATAAAGTGGTGATCTTATGTTCGAGAAAAAATGAGGCTGACCTAGGATGGTCTTTAGAACCAAGCCTATATTAAATTGATCGCACGATTTCTAAGTCAGAAAAATTGACCCCGAGGGTGCAAGGGATCTTTTTCTTACTCTTCTCAAGCAATAAAAAAATTAGAGATATGCAATCAGCTATTAGAGAAAATCAAAAGGAAAGACATTTAAAATGTTTGTGAGTGTGCCAACCTATTCCTTTGCCTTTCTGGGGGAAAATCGGACCACTATACACAACACCCTCAGGAAGAGAAGAAAATAGCCATTTTTTCACAACTAAACCATGATTCTAATAATCTTGATTAGAATCAGGAAAATTTATGACCAATGCCCCGTTTGAATGCCTTGTCTTCAAGTAATAATTTTTCTCATTAATGTTGCTCTTATGGTAACAATACATTAACGGTTTTATCTCAATATATGTCTTATAATGTTCATTAATGCGGTGTAGCCTATTAATGATTCTCCAAGTGATTGGGGCTACTTAGGTAGGAACCACAATGAAATCCTGGTAAAACTCCAAAGATAAACAATTATGTGGAAAAGTGAACCCATAATCAGTAATAAAGATGGCGGGTAACCAATGAGCCTCAGCTAGAGCGCAAAGGTCACATGACCCATTCAGCAACTTAGTTTTTACCCATGTAGTAATTTTTTGGGTAACCCGAAAAACTTCTAACGAACTCTTATCCACATTATAAATCATATTTCAACAATAATTACAAAGGGGAAAAGAAAATGATTCCTTACAGCGAAAAGTAAGAGCACAACTCTCACAAATGGCAAAAGAAGTTGGAGATAAAGGACGAGATTTTGAATGAAAGGGGAAATGAGAAAAGGGGGTAAACGACACTTTATAAACTTAGATGGCGTTAACCTAATTTCCCAGAGATGATATGATTAAAGTATCTACCATTTTATTTTGACGTATGTTTATTGCCCAATGCATTTTATTATCGGCTTATAATTTTAAGCTTATTTACAAAATTTCCACTGCACCAAGAGTAAACATTTCCCGAAAATGACAACTCTAATAGACCGGCTACCGACCAAGTGCCTCAATAGGCCAAAGCCATAATCGAAGGCTTGTGACCAAGTTTTTACAAATCCAATCAACTCCTACCGATTAATACTCGATCAATTCATTGTGTAAGCCTAGACACTTTGAAGATCTTATGCTCCGGACAAGCTACTACTCATTCTAGTCATGAATGAAGTCTGGGGGGATTTTGTTGTATAATAAATTTATAATGTGGCACAAACCAATGGTATAGTGACACCATCCATTACAAAATTCTCACAAAACATGGTTGGCACATAATCTCTTTGGTCAGCTCAGTGTTCTCATGGTTGACTCGGTGACTGACTATAAATAATTAACGTTACCAAACATACGCATGTTCCATACGTGGGAATGTGTATATGTCTCATTATACACACACGTGGGCTAGGTTTGTTATCTGACTGTGATTATCTCATCATTAATGATCTCATAGATTGTAGAAAGGTGTAACTAGCTGATTTATAAAGTCATTCCCCTTCTTCCTATTCTCTCTCACTCCATAAATTGCACCCAATGACACACGGTAAGGGCATCTAAGAGAGGTTTAACCTAATGGCCATACAGATAACCCTAAAGGGATTCCTGAGAGTTTGTATCCTTTTTTCACTATTAATACATACAATACAGCTCTTGTGGACGTAGGTACCTCCTTGGGCTGAACCATGTTAAATCTCATGTTTCCTTCTCTATCTCTCATCTCTCTGAAATATAAGTCTTTAATTTCTTTATTTTTTATAGTTTAGTATTGGTATTCACCCATAAAATCCATATACCGTTTTTAGATGATAGCAATCATTAAAGTTAAAATAAAAGTACAACTAAAGTGGGCTAGCAGTCCATGGAACAAAATAAAAAGATAAATAAAACAAAATAGGAAAAAGAATAACCAAATAGCTATGAAATTAGTTCTGAATACTTTCTTTGGATAGAATGTGTTTTTTAGTTCTATAGACTCAAAAATGTATATGAAATTACTTTTGTGTATTGTGAGTATTTTCCTTTTCTTTGGGTTTATATTCTAATTTAATTTGGAGTAATGTGCGTATTTTCCTATTAATGTAGGTGGTTGGTAAGGTACTACCATCACTGAATGGTAAACTAACAAAAATGGCTTTACGTGTTCCAACCGTGGACATTTTAGTTGTGGACCTCACTATAAGGATTGAGAAGATTCAATAAAGTTAGTGTTGGCGACTCCTTTGAATATTGTTTAAATTGTTTAACTAATGACCCTTTATGAGTAGTGGAGTACTAATTAACAGTTATTTGTTTAATTATGTTTCTTGGTTGCTATTAGGGAGGAGTCACAAGGCAAACTCAAGGCTATTTTAGGTTACATTGAAGATGGTGTGGTATCCACAGAATTTATTGGTGATAAAAGGTAATGATTATTAATGTTTAATCTTAGGGTCTAGTTCTTGGGTTAATTTAGGTTTTGTATGGAGTTTTCAAGAGCCTAATTCAAGGTTGATACTTGATTAATAAAGCAATAAGAACATAAAAAATGGAAGTATTGTAGGAAAAAACAATGTTTTTTTATTTTCGTATAATCTTTTTAGTTGTTTGGAAATCATGTATTATACATTTATTTTACGATGTGTGATTGTAAATAACTTGTTGAATATTTTTACAACTATGAAGCGTAGGTAGTGGATTGACAACTAGTCTTATTATATAATGATATCTACAATGTTATTCAAATGTAAATGTTGAATACAGTTCCCTCATTTATGCAGATTATTTTGTGTATATGCTTGGGTCTTGAATAGTGTGGTAAGCATAGTTGAATTTGTACAAATGTAGGAATGTATTTTATCACTTAAAGAGAGATATTCGATCTTGAAAAATATTTTTTTAATAGGTATTAATATTACTAACAGACCTTTACTATTCAAAAATTAGACAAAATTATTACAAGACTTGTGTTATAGTAGAACAATTGTTTGCTACAAAATATCTAGTAACAGTAAAAATTCGTTAATAAGAAGGTATAGTAACATAAAGTTATGCTACTAAGTAAGAATTAGTAACCGTAGAACTCCGTTGATAAATCCATAATTAGTAACTTCAATTATCCTTTACTATTTTTTCCCACGCCTTTTTCTAACATAAAATTACCGTTAGCAATTTTATTGTAACGATAAAATACTGTTGTGGGTACCCAAAATTAAGATCATGGGCCTGGACGAGTAGCCCAATTCTGGCGGCCCAAAGTCCAGGCCCCCCATCTCTTATTTGATTATCCGGTCTCTTCCCACGTTCCCATTAAGGGAGGTTATAGGGAGAGATGGAAGACGTGGGGGAATCCAACACCCCCACTTACCTAAATGTACATGTATATATTGAACCCTAGGTCCGGGGCAAAAGGACAGGAAATATTCTCTGTAATCACTCTCCGGAGTATATAGAAATAATACCGACTGCAGCACCGTGGACGTAGGCACATCTTTGCTGAACCACGTAAATCCTTTGTTGTGTGATTGTCATTTTGCATGCCTTGATCTTACTTAGTTATTACCTCTCTCATATCTATTTGTGTTGCATAATAATTGTCACCACAACTGTTACTTCCTTCACATTTGGGTGTAGTGCCTCACCTAAGGGCAAATGGCTTGTAATCTTTGTGATCAAGAGATAATTGATAAAGAGATAAGTAACACCCATGGACATAGGCACATTGTCGAACCATGTACATACTATTTTTGTGTAATTATTCATGTTTTTGTCTTGTTCGGATTTTTTGTGTTGACTAAATACAAGTAGGATTTTTACCACCTGTAATTAGTGCAATCTATGGGAAACGACTTTCTTTCCACCACCAATAAAAGGCAACGAGTAGCTACATCACACTCGCACAACTAACGCCTACTATCTCATAAGGCCCCCGGAGTCAGGTTAGAGGTCCACCATAATATAAGTCGCCATACCCATATCTCATGCAGAGGAAGATCAAACTGTGAAAAATAATAAGCCAATATTGTACATAAGACCTCATGGATTGTAGATGCTTATGAATAATGAATCCAGGAATAGAAATATGCTAGACACCTCCAATAAGAGGAGAAATTCCACCTTCAATGTCATCTAAAAATAATGTAACATGAGCTCTATAGAGATAAATGCAAACTCCACGCCTGTACCCCTATCCCTCAGGTAAGTAAAACTCACAACCAAGGGTGGAGTAAATAGTTCAGTCAGGATCACTGGAAGCATAGGAGATCTCTATACATAAGAGAGCATAAATGAAGTCGTCATAATAAAAAAACCTCCGTAGTCTCATCCACTGAGAGATGGACGAGCAACCTGCTCATTAAGGAGCCAGATCCACCAAGGTGTTGGATAGAAGATCCATCATCAGTTAGATAAAGCCTTCTTTAATAAGGTATATTGAAGATCATGAACCACCAAAGACGTTTTACATACCTCGTTTAAAAATCTATAATGGCAAGATTTACTCCATCAATCATGTTCGCTAGTATCGACAAGAAATTACCCTCTAGAGCAATAATATGACCCATATTTGCCCCATATTCCCCTTCATTTTAGGAGACATTCTACATAAGTGGTTTAAAAAATTACCACACGAGTCGATCACTAGTTTCCAACAGCTTGTAGATGCCTTTACTTCTAGATTCATCATAAGAAGATCCCATCCGAAGAGGATGGACTCGCTCTTCATAATGAAGAAGAAGACCAAGGAGACCTTCCACTAGTATGCTTGGTAATATTAGGAAACCTATCAAAACAGGAGGACTCCTCCGAGAAAGAGGCTTTGGCCTTATTTAAGATCATCCTTCCAAGAAATTCGATGATACGTCAATCTCTTACTAAAAAGTAGGACAATATTATAGATGACCTCATGTATAGAATGGATAAGTATGACAAAGTTGAAAATATGGTGGCCGACACCCAATAATATAATGGTCCGTCGAAGGTAAGAAAGAACAGAGATAAGGAGAGTGCTCCAAAGAAGAGGGGTAGGAAGAAAAATTGAATATATAAGGTCAATAAAAAGATAGATCCTAGCAAGGGCCGATGTGCTATTAACTATTTTTTTAAGGAACCAATCTTTAAAATCTTGAACAAGATCAAAGATCAACAGTATATCAAGTGGACGAGGAAGATGGGAGGGTCCCATTAAAGAAGAACATTTCCCCGAGATGTTCCTACCATAAGGAACATGAGCACAAAAAATAAAAAAACAAGGCCCTCAAGTTGAACCTAGAAGATCGTACCTAGGTAGGCCATCTGGATGACTAAATAGATCATAAGAGTTCAAAGGCCCATGTGGAGCGAGATCAAAAGCCTGAAAATGTCCTATACAATGAAAACATGGGATGCATGTTTAAGGTCATCCAAGGAGCCTCAAACCCAAAACAGATCTAGAGAAATGTGGTACGGATGGAACTAAAGAAGGTAACTATAGTTATCGAGGCTTTTCGAAATGAAAGTGCTAAAACTTTAGTAAACAAATGGATGCTATAAGAAGCTATTAACTATTCCAAGCATATACTTCTCACCGAGAAAAACTCGGTCGGAGTCAGAAATCAACATTACAACAAGCTAGTAATTACTCTGAGAATAGCTAACTCAGATGTGGATAAGCTACTAGTCAACCAAGAGATATCTTCGGAGGTCATATACCTTAAATTATTCAATAAATTTGACCTCAACATGGAGAATCTTAACGAATTTACCATATTTTTAGTTGGATTCATTAGTAGAATGAAAATTTTCCTATGGAAGGTGGTACTCCCAGTACGAATTAAGAACATATCCAAGTTGATACAGTTTTTAGTAGTAGACATTAAATCACCCTACAATGCAATCTAGCCCGAGGATGGATCCATGCCATGAAACAAGTTCCATCCAGCTTTTACCCGAAGATCAAATGCATTATTTATAGGGGTAATGGAGATACATGGGAATAAGTTATTACTCAATAATGCTTTATCGCTACCATTAGACCTAGAAAAGAGAAACAAAAGGAAAATATGATCACGGAAGAAACAACCACTGAGGGAGATACCTTCTACAAATAGCAACTAAAGAATAGGAGACTGGAGTAGAGGAAATAAAAGTAGTCCCCATAGATAGAGTCATGGAATCATTTCAAGAAGTTATGTGCGACAAATCCCATCCAAGAAAGAAATTTTTTATATGAGGCTCACTCACCGATCAAGAGAAGGAAGATTTGATTTCCTTTCTCAAAGAAAAATAAGGAATTTTCTCTTGATGACCGTATGACACGTCCAACATTGACCCTAAAATAATGTTCCATCAAATTCACGTGGATCTAGCATTTTCTCTAATCACAAAGAAGGCACTACGAACAATCTCAGAGAAGGTAATATCAGTATAAGAGGAAATAGGGAAACTTCTTAAGTCAAGGTACATTAAAGAATTTAAATTCCTCAAATTTCTCTCAAATTCAGTCATAGTCATAAAGAACAATGACAAATAGAGTGTTTTAATAGATTTCACCAATTAGGATATCTTTTTACAAAAGACAACTTTGCTTTGCCGAAGATTGACCAGTTTGTCAATGCCACAACAAGACACAACTGAATGACTTTCCTAGATGATTATTAGGGATATCATTAGATCCCACTGTTCAAACGCGACCATAAAAATACCTATTTCATCACCACCCTGGGCATGTATTGGCACATAGTCATGCAATTTGACTAAAAAATGAAGGAAGAAACTATCAATGCTTAGTCACCAAGATGTTTAACCATTATTTTAGAAATACCATGGAAGTGTACATAGATGACATGATTCCAAAGAGCAGATATAAGGGATACCACCTAGCAGATGTCGCGAAGACATTCGGGGTCCTGTAGTATTACATAATGCAACTCAATGCAACCAAATGCTAATTTGCAGTTTGGAACAAAACAGTTTGGGGTTACTTGGTTATCCGAAAGGAAATTGAGGTAAACCTCGACCACATTGAGGTAATAAATAATATATAACCACCTAAATCGTAGGGACGTCCTTCGATAAGTGCTCAAATTTCTTTAGTTTCTAAAGGAGGAGAAGAACCAAGTTTGGAACAAAGAATGTTTGAGGTCACTCAAAGAAATCAAACTCTAGTTGATCCGACCACCTCTGCTCACAATCTTAAATTCAGGTGATCCAATCTACATATATCTATCAGTGTCTGACCTTAATTAGGCCTTGATATGAGAAAAATAGGGGCATCGAACCCCGATCTATTATGTTAGAAATATATTTGTGGATGTCAAGAAACTCTACCTTCCTCTAGGAAAACTGGATTACTCATTATTAATTGCCTCACGCAAGTTAAAGAAAAAGTTTGAGGCTCACTCCATCATTGTTATCACTTTATTTCCATTAAAGGCAGTCCTTAGAGAGAACGACCTCTCTAGACATATGTCTAAGTGACTGATGAAATCGAGGAGGTTTGATATCCAATATTAACTTAGAACTGATATCAAAGGACATGTGTTAGCAAAATTCATTATTGAATTCACTGCAGGGCAGTAGACTGATGAAAGAGAACTCACCAATCAAACGACCACTAATTATCCCAATAAACTTAATAAATAGACCATCTATGTTGATGGGGCATCCAATTCAAGAGGGGCGGGGATAGAAATTCTCCTAGTCAGTCCTGATAGAATAATTATCGATCAAGGAATGAGACTTGGCATCAAAACAACTAACAACGAGGTAGAATATGAGGCCCTTATTAGCAGGTTAAAAAAAACTTTATCCTTGGGAGATAGTCACCTTTAAGTCTACTGCAGTTCAAGTATGGTATCCAACCAGATATCAAGAGAAATGCCGGAGATGAACGCATATCATCATACTTACAGGTTGCCCATTATTTAGTCGTCAGCTTTAAGTACGTCCAAGTCCAATGATTTTCGAAAGGAAATAACAGTTATGCAGACGCCTTAGATAATCTAGCCTAAGTTGTTCTTTGTGATATCAGCTGAACAATTGATGTAAAATATCTAGATTAAGCGAGCATCTTGAATCAGAAGAGTACTGACTAAGTTCTCTCCATCCAAAGGGCTTATAGCGAGATGGACTTGATCATCACATATATACGAGAAGATAAATTGTCTGCCAATAAAAAGTAGGCTCATCAGATTACAGTAAAGGTTGCTTTATTTTACCTATCCCGTAAAGGGAATCTCTATAACCTATATGTCATGGGGTCGTATCAACAGTGCGTGCATCCCAGTGATCTCGATTAAGTTTTATATGAACTGGATAAGGAGATATATGGAAGCCATGAGGGAGGAAGATATTTGGCAATAAGGGTCATAAAATAAGGGTATTGGTGGCCCTACATGCATAGATATTTAGAATCATACGTAAGAAAGTGTAATAAATGCTAAGTGTTCTCTCCGATGCTTCATCAGCCAACTAACAACTTCAAGTCCCTAACCAACCTGTAACACCCCATGTTTTTAAACAAAAAATCTTTTTAAAATTAAATTTAGAGAATTTTTTTTGGAAAATATTTAATTTTGGTGTGTAAAAAGGTTGGTATTTCAATTATAAAGATAAGGTTTTAAGTGGAATTTAAATCGGGATTAAACTTTGAAAATTATAATTTGTTTTTTTATAAAAAGCGAGGAAGGATTCGATCTGAGGAAGGGAAAAAAATCGACTGTCCGATCGAGCTGAATTTTTTATGCAACTTTGTTTCCCTTCAACTATAATATATTAAAATTTAAGCCAATTCCAATGGTACGATCACTCGAAATATTTTTTTTAGTGTTTGTGTTTTATTAGGACTCAAATTCTTTTTGGTATATAAACATAAAGTGATCAGTTTGAGATTTTAAAATACGTCTTAGCCTTCTCAAAAATCAGTAGCCTCCCATAATTTCCTTCTCTCTCATGTACAAAACCTAAACCCCATTGAACATAACTGTTAACCCAAGTTTTGAAGGCTCAAACCGTGTTTTCTCAAGATTGTTCAAGAATGAGTCTTTATTGATTCTTCATATAATTAGAATTTCCAACCGACTTTTCTATAGGCATGAATACTTCTATTCTCTCTTTTAAGTATTATGCATTTTAAATGTCCCTTAAATCTTAATCCACATATTTTTCTTAAAATAAATTAGCAACCATAATTAGGGAAAGTGAAATATAATTAGGGACTATTTTTGTGAAAAATCTTAATCTAAATTAAGATTCATAAACCTGGCGTGCTTAGGATATAGATTTGATTTTGTCATCATGGGAATAGGTTTGCATGTAAAAAATGATAATGGTGCTATTTAAATGAAAAAGGGACTTGTGAAATCATACGAAATTATGTAGGTATGATCAAAGTAAATTATTATTGTTTTCTCCTTAAATTCACATGATGTTGAAATTATAATTGTTAAATAAAATAAATTTTGTTAATTACGATGATGTATTGAACGAAGTAAATTAAAATAAATTGTGACTGGATGACAAATTTGTAGAATAATGGGTATGTCTTAGCTGTGCTTAACACTTTCTAGGTATGGGACTAGTTAGTGTATATTTTTATGGATGGGATATTCTAAGGTGGGGATGATTTTGTTGTCGTTCCGTTGATTTGGAGATCATAGGCGCGAAAGGAGGAAGAGATAAATGATATAATTTCATCCTACAAAATAGGATAGGTTTTGTTTGCGTTTTGGAGACCTCTAGGTATGGGATTAGGGATAGACTTCAGGTATTATGATCTATAATAGGGTAGGGCTAAAATAAGATAATGAGAAAGTGATATAATGAGCAATGAGAAGTTGAGAATAAATACCTAAGGTAATTAACGGGTATTGAAATGCATTTACGATGTGAGTATATGCAGGGCCGACAGTTAAACGGGTCGATTGGCTATAGAGACGTGAGTGTGTGTTAGCATCACGAATATGTGAAGGCTAACAGTTAAATTGGCCGATAGGTTATAGTTACGTGTTGTGCACGGAACCTCATGAGTATGTGCATTACTGACAGAATCTGGGCTGACTAGCTATAGTGAGGGTAATGTGTGTGATGTGAAGAACTTTAAGCGTGCCGAGAGTGTGTGCAAGACCGAAAAGGGATTGACCGTCCATATTGGTGTCGCATGATTAAAATAATTTGTTTATTAAATTAAGTAAAGATACTGGTGAAATTTTAAATAATAATGCTTATGGAAAATTTGGGACTTACACTTTGGGGTCGATCAGTTTTATGGTGGATAGTAGTAGTTTACATTTATTCGCATGTTAATAATTATCACGTTTAATTTAAATTATTCTATTGTGGTATTTATTATATATAATGATACTGTCTAGGTTCACATACCCTAATTGGGGAGAGTAACTTGTATCATGCGGTGGGCTATAACCCATTGCATTGACTAACATTTCAAGTTTAGCGCTGGAGTAGCTACAGGGGAGTATTGGATAATTTTTGAAGGTGCGGATAGAATTTATTTTAGATGCTTAGTAGTTTAGATTATTTTACTTTCCTTCCTATTTGTTATGAGACTATATTTATGGATTTGGTGGGCCATTCAGTTCCACATTTATTTATGGTTTTTCTTTAGAAATTTATAGTTGGATCATTTATAGTTGCATGAATACTTCTATTCTTTCTCTTTAGTATTATGCATTTTAAATATCGCCTAAACATTTAATTACATGTTTTTCTTAGATAGTATGAGAGCACGATATTAGGTTTCGTAGGCTGTGACTTCGTTTCGCTTTCGCATTAATGATTATTGATCCAATTTTTTTTATTATTACTCCTTAAGGTATTGGGTAGAGTATACATGTTGTATCGACTAAATTTCCAATTGATTCTGAATGTAGTTTTTGACTTATTCTCAGAACAAAACACGTTTGATTCATAAGTAGATTTTTATTATCCGATCCACTAAGAGACTATGACTTGTCGAAGATTTAATTGAAGACATTGTGGCAAAGCTATAAGGAATTAATCATGCCGAAGTTGAATAGGTGGAATTTCTTGTCTTCAAGGTTTAATTACATTCCGAGATCACACAGGTATGAATGCATAATGTTAATGTAACTCGAAACTTTATTTTACAAAAATAAGGATGCTATTTTGAAATGAAAATATTTTAAAAGTGTTTTAAATGTTTACACTTTGTTTTAATCAGATGAAGACGTATTAGAGTTGGATGAGAGTTTGGTTTTAGTAAAACTCTATTTTCAAAGTTGGATTCATATCAGACTCTAATTATGACATCGTTCAAATGAGACCTGATGTCATTTGAACGATACAGAGTCTTGCTCGAACGAGAGACTTCCATCGCCTTGAATACAGTATAAATAAAGTTGTGTTCTAGTTTCCTTAAAGTGTGTGCAAAATGAAAAAGTTTATAAATAGTACATGTTTCTGCAATTATTTTCTAAGGGCTCAAAGCTAAAAATCAACCTTAGAGTTTCAAGATCCAAGATTTTCATTATCATATGTTCCTGTGATCTTGTTGGCACCAAGTTTGAGGTTTTATTGAAGATCCATTTATGTTTTTGCGATGAAGATTTGGTAGATACCAGTTTTGACATCGTAGACGACACAAGGCCATATCGGTGGACACTGAGGCATTCGTAGAGGCGACTGGAATAAGGTTACTTTCTACATGGGTACTGTAAAGATTGGTAGCAGATCAGAGGATCGCCAAGTTTCATGGGGGATCGATTCATTGTATAAGACTGCCGTCTGACTTTGTAATTCTGTTGTCATAGTTATTGTCTGGCCTATGTCGTCCGAGGTTTTTTCCCGATTGGATTTTTCTTCGTATATCGAAGTTGTGTCTATTGCTTTACTTTATTTTACTTTCTTTAATCGCTAGTTTCATGCTAAGGGTTAAAAAAAAAAAAATATTGTTAAGTTAATCTGTGTCCCAACTTGGTTTGATAAAATTAAAAAAGAGTTTTTTTAAAGAGAAAGTTGGTTTGCATTTATCCTTAACTTAACTCCGCTCAAGAAAAAGTTTTTGTTGAAAGTTATATAAGGGGACCTACAAATTGGTATTAGAGCTAGAAATAAATTTTTATTGTGTTTGATCCCATTTTTCTTGTAAGGATGAATTTTGGAAATTATGATAGTTTTCGCACTCCTGTTTTTTATGTCACTAATTATGTTTATTAGAAATGCGAATGAAAAATGCTTTAAAATCCATTGATGAGCGTGTTTGGTTAGTGGTTGAAAAAGGTTGGACACCACCTATCACACGAGAGGGTGAGGTCACTAGTTTGAAACCCGTTGAGTCATGGACTAAAACTGAACATACGCTTGCACAGTATAACTCTAAAGGTCAGCACATTATTTCCTCACATGCCACATCTGAAGAGTATAATTGTATCATGACTTGTGAAACTTCGAAAGAAGCTTGGGGTACACTTGAACTCACTCACGAGGTCACGAGTACGGTTAGGGCGTCTAAGTTGCAAAATCTCACTACACAGTTTGAGATGATTAAGATGTTAGAGAGTGAGGCATTTGGTGAGTTTTACACTAGGTTGTCCACATTATTAATGCGGAGTTTAACCTATGTTAGAAGATTCCGGATAACCAAGTGATAAAGAAAATTTTGAGATCATTTCTGAGTAGGTTTGATGCGAAAGTGACCATTATGAATTCCCTTGGTATGCTTAGCTCGTCGAAACTGGAAGAGATCGTAGGTGACCGGCAAACCTATGAACTCGTATATTTACCTCCAATAAAGTACCAAAGAAAAAAATGGGCATAGCTTTGAAATCCCTAAAGGAGGAAACTAATGTTTCAAAGGACGATTTCGATTCTAACTTTGAGGATGTCATCTTGTTGGCAAGAAAGTTCAAGAAGTTACTTCAAATTCAGAAGCAATCGAAAGATGATAAAAATTTTGAGAAATTCAAGAATAAGGGAGACTCCACCCTAAGGATAAGAGTGAGAAACCTAAGAGAGATGAGTCTGATAGGTGTTTCGGGTGTGAGGGGTATGGTCACAAAGTAGCTGAGTGTCCCACTAGACTTAAGAAAGAGGGAAAGAGATCGATAGCATACAACGCCATCTTAAGTGATAGTGAATCGAAAGATGGAGAGGATTCTCCCATTGAGCTTAACTTTGTTGCATTTATGGCATGTCATGTGAGCTACGATGATTTATCTTCCCCCGAGGATACTCATGTACATGACACTTTCGAGGTTGTTAAGAGTGCTTACCGAGAGGGTTAGGGTGATGAGAGAAAGTATGAGGAGGTCGATGTAGGAGAGTTTCAAGTTTCATTTTCAGAGTTATTTGAGGAGACGGTGAAGGTGAAAAAGACTAACTCGAAATTTCAAGCTAAGTTGAATGAGCGTGTCGTAGAAAATAATGATGCTTTGATTGAAGATCTTAGGGCATGAATGAAAAATCTTAGGGAGAAGCTAGAGTACGTTGAGAAAGAGAGGGACACCCTTAAAGGTTTGATGGAGGCCTTTAAAAAGGAGTTTCTAGAGTTTGAGGAGTATAGGTGTCTACTTGATTCTAGGATTAAGGAATTGGAAAAGAGTTTGAGAGACTCCTCTAGAGTTAATTTTTATTTGGAGGCTAGAAGTGAGAAGTTGTATAGGATTCTAGGCACTGTCCAAATTAAGAGAGATAGGGGTGGTATTGGCTTTGATGATCGTGTTGCTCCCATTCCCCTTGAACGGGTGAGAGAGCCACATAGGAACGTTAGAAAAGGTCCACATGTAGGTCACTTTCCATACCATCTATACACTTCCACGTTTTATGGTAGGAAAGGTCACCTTAGAAAGTTTTGCTATGACCTTAGGAATGTTCCTCAAAAGTTTAGTAAGTTTAGGAATAAAGTTGCCCCAATTCTCCCCACCCCCATGCGTCGTTACACACCTACTTGGTTTATGAAGTCGGATTTGGTAGCTTTAGGAATAAAGCTTAATGGTTCTAATTTGGTTGAACTTGATTCTTCCCATGCTAAATCTAAAGGTTGAGTGGGTTACCATGTTTATCATTTTGTACTATTTTTTTTCATTTATTGAATCTTATTTGAAAAAAGAACAAAGATTTTGTTTTTGATAAATTTTTTTGAAAAATACAAAAAGGTTTTTTTGAGTAAAACACAAAAAGATTTTTTTGAGTAAAACACAAAAAGATTTTTCTTTTTATATGAGCCAAAATATTTGAAAAAGCCAAAAATATTTTCAGTTTTGTTTTTGTGTCATGAGTTAACATGTTTGATGTGGCATATCGGTGTGCTTGGACCCCCTTCCTTCCATTATACATATGGCTAGGACATTTGGTCATTACTATCGATGTTTAGAATGATCTTAACCATTGTATTACGGGATTATTTAGAAGTTGATATACGTTTTGATTCGACTTTGTGTATATGCCCTGATTGCACACATGCACGAGTTTATATGGATGTTTGACTACTCTTGCGTATTTGAGTTTGGTAAGACGTTCTTATCTCAATTTTGTTATCAGTGCGTAAGTAGACATAAGGAGGAGGTGTTCATGTAATAACCATTTACCGTGAGGATCCAATTGCAAAATTGATGAGTGTTCATGGGAAAGGGCTGCGAGAGTGTAAAATCGACTCGTCGTGAAAGCCACCATTTAAAAGAGCCCGAAAAAATCATAAGGCAATAAAAGGAATCATATGCCAAAAATGGGCCAAATTAGTTTAGTTAATTCAAAAAAAATATGATGTTTTTGAGGGAGTTTGGATGGATTAAAAATTTAAACGGGTTTTCACAAAGAATCCTAAAGTTGAAAATTCGTGTCATGACGCTATTGTTTGTAGAATCATCAAAATTTCGGATTCGTGTGCATGATGCTTATTTATTTCATTAATCTCATACTTTAATTGTCACATATGGCTATAATAAAGTTTAATGATATATTGCTATTGATTAAAACTTCTTGATCTTTTTGATGTGTTCCAATTATGATTCATTTGTTTTAGTTCACTCACTTACATTCCATGTTCATGTTTAGGCACATCGATACTATGTTAGCATGTTACTCGTATTTGTTTATTTTTGAGTTTTCTTAGTTTAACTTCTGTTTTTCTACTCTTTTTCAGTTTTGAGCCCCTTCCAGTCAGTTTTTCATGGAATTTTTTTCCCTATGCAACATTGTTTAATATTCTGGGGAAACTTTGATTGTTTGCTTATGTCATTCTAACGACATCACGTTTCGTTCACGCGATGTTGCTTCTCGTTCAAGAAATATCTCTAGCTCATTCGAACGACCGCCTGTTTGACCAGTTTGACGTTTCTAGTTGACTTATTTTGTTTCAGTACGCTTCTACATTTTTATCAATATTTTGGTACTGGGTTTCTGTTTATGCAGTTTACTTCGATTGATATGATATTTTACTACAGTTAGTTCGTTTAATCACACCTTCTTTAATTGATATAGTTTTTGTATGATTCATTGTTTGCTAGCTACTGATTTGACATTACTTGATCATTTTTTAGCTAGTTGTTGCATGTTTATCTAGCATAATATGAGTTAATGTAATAAAATTGGTATATCACATGTTAGATTTGTTTATCTTTTCACCGAATTGTCTATTAGAGACAAAAGGGGGGAGATGTCTGTGATGTAGGGACAGTTTTGGTGAGTTTTATGCTTGATGGTTTATATGTCTTGTTACACAAACTAGTATCATGTTCATATCATGTTTACATATTGATATCATGTTAACTCACATAACAAATGATTCAGATTTGATATTTGAAATTGATTTATATTATTTGTTCCTCCGTACTTCACTTGGTATTTGCCTGTTTCATGTGTGTAGGTATGCATAAAGATATTCGAGATTTCAAGTCTACATCACATTCAGACATTTGAGACAATTTCAAGCTTGCCGATCAATTTTTGAAGAATCTTATCCTGTACTTATGATGTATTTTTTTCATTTTGGGCTTTATGGGATGGGATTTAAGCATCATAAGGCTTGACGGCTCCGCTTAGGCATTTCACTGTTGTTTTTTTCCCGAAATAGTCAAAAGGGGAGATTTGTAAGGACCAAATTTCCAATTGAGCCTTAATATAGTTTTTGACTTATTCTCGGAACAAAACACGTTTGAGTCATAGGAAGATTTTTATTGTCCGATCCACTATGAGACCATGACTTGTCGAAGATTTAAATGAAGACGTTGCGGCAAAGCTACTGTAACACCCCGCCTAATTAAATATCGGGTGATCAATCCTTTATTAAATTAAAATCAAGGTGAACGGTTTGGTTCATTCTTAGCATCACTGTCGAAAAAAAATCCATTTTAATCACCCGAAATAATTAAGCTAAGTGTCAAAACAATTTAAATGATTTAATTCATTAAATTCCGTTGTAAAAACCTTTTTAAGCATAAAATAATTCATGAATAATACAAATGATAAAGACACCAAATCATCCAATGAAACATGCCAACTAGATTACTCAGGTTAAAAAAAATAACCACAACTACTCACAAAGTGATATATAGAATAATCCCAAATGAAAACAGAATACTGAAATAATAGAAGTGTATGAAATCCCTATCAAGTCTAAATAAGAGTCTGAAAATGGGAGATACATGCCCTAGCTAAAGGAACTAAGTAGAAATCTAAGGAGCCAAAAGAGGAATCGTCTACTGCAATGACTTGCGACTCCCACACAAGGTGCATTACGTCCAATCCAAATAAACTATGCCTGGCGCCCTTGTGGCTGGGCAAATGTATATATATATATATATATATATATACAAAACGGGTCAAAGCCCGAGTGTAAAACAATTTTTAAAATGGTTTAACAAGTATTTAAAATGCTTACTAGCTAATATGACAACCATGTTAGAACATGACACTCTCTTGAGAATTCTCACCTCTCATCTAGTGTGCACGCCACCGTACTACTAAAATGACTCATTAGTCTATCTAATTCATCTCCCATAAATTCTGATTCGAGGTCACAAGTCTATGATTTTAGTTTAGAGATCAATCTCTTAATGATTACTTACGTCGAATATGTATATCTCAATACTGTTGTGAAGTTTTCGAACACTTACTATAATTTTGGAGCATTTATTCAATATTTATCTACTTATATGCACAGTAGAAGCATTCCATATATACGTATATAAATTAATCACTCATATAATATATCTACTATCGGTACCCCATGTAAAATCAATGGTGCGGGCATACTTTGTTATCAAGTCCCCGTATACCTCGTACAAGGGAAATACTAGTTCGAAATCACTCTAGAACTGTATTAACACAATACACAGAAAATGGAGGTGAAGCATAGTTCCAAATCACTAAGAAGTCAGTACATACCCCTCATGCCTCGTAGGACCATCTAACTATCATTCTCAGATAGCCTGTGCCAAGGAATCATATTTTCTAGGGAACAATTCCATATTTCGCATAAAGGTCCCATCGAGATAAGAGTTTCCCGGCGCGAAAACCTCTGTGATAGAAAGTAGCACGGGTATGATATACACAGAGATATATTTAATATATACACAAACACTCAGTTATATATATATATAAATATTCACATCTTTCGATTAGGTTCGCTCGCAACCTATAACAACATTTTAGCCGTACGTAGTACAAATTACTCAATTCTTACGCATAATGAACTCATCTCTTTTTATTCATTTCATAATTACTTCTCGTCCCTAGAAGTGTTTTCTCTTCCTATAGGTAAATTCAGTAGGTATACCATCACTCCCATGCTGTTCTAAGGATTTCTTGAATCCCTCAATACCTTACTTAACGTACCCACGTTTTCAAATAAATGTGATACTTCCATTATCCCACGATTACATCCCGTATGAAATTATATTCAACGGAACTTACTTAGACCCTACTGTTCCTCTTCATAACCCATTATGATCTTTAAATGACATCCAATGGCTCCTACGGATTTTATCCGAATTAAACAAAAAGGGAAAATTATTCAATTTCCAGGAGGGCTCGATCGATTGATGAAGGGGGTCGATCGATCGATCAATCAAGTTGTTGCTCATATTCTACTATTCCAACCTACGGGTTTCATCACCTTTCAACCTCTAAATCATTCTTAATTCATCCCAAACTCCCAAACAATTAAACCAAGAGTTATGTCAACCTATTTACATGATTTCCTACGTAAAACATGTACGAATTCAACAAAGGCAAGGGTTTAAAAGGACAAATTCAGTAGAATTATCAAGAACCCTAGTTTTATCATAAATTCTAATATTCTCAATATTTTTCCAGATGTATTTCTATTAAATCATTACAAATTCATGGGTTATCCGTTACATATGTCAAGGGTTACAGGCTAGATGCATTCCTCCTAAAACATGCGATTAAAATCTCCTAAATCATATAATTATTCAATAAAACATGTATTTACCAGTCCTATTTTAACATGGGTGAATTATTAACTAGGAATCAACAAGATAGATACTTTCCTTGAGATTTTAGGTCTCATTCCATGAAATAGACTGGTATAGGTTTGATCCCCTCGCTCTGATCTACACTACGGTGGTGGAATCCGGCACGAAGGTTGTGAGTTGGTGTTTCTCCTCTTTGGAGAGGTCTCTCCCTTCTCTCTAACCTAGCCTCTCTATAACTCTCCAACACCTAACCCTAGAGGAATCTAATTCCCATCAGATTAAAACCTATAATTTTAGTCCATAATTAAGCCTAAAAATGGATAATTACTAAAACACCCTCTCGGGTTGTCAATTAGGCCTAAAAACGTTCCAAGACCCAAACTAAACCCCCGGGTATACTTTTCGGACTATCTCGACCCTTTCGGACACGTTGACGCACTCTAAATGACTATAGGAGTGACTTAAAAATTATTCACTTTTTATTATAATAATTTAGTCCGGACACGACACATGCTCATCCCGAACTAATTTTCCATAATTTTCATATTATTCACTCGTGACAATTTTTAATAAATTCACTTCCATATATTAATTTACTCATTAGGTAATATTCAACCAATTCCCAATAATTACTAACTCTCATCATGCTAGTAAATATTTAAAATAAATTCTGGATTAATATTAAATTAATTTATCTCAATTAAATTTAATAATTCCCCAATTTTAAAAGCCATAAAAATATGGGATATTACATACTTCCCCCCTAATAACGGAATTTCGTCCCGAAATTTGGAAAAAAGGCATACCTGTTAAAAATAAATTTGGGTACTTTTCACGCATATGTGCCTCGCGCTCCCAAGTGGACTCCTCCACGTTATGATGCTCCCACTGGACCCGTACAAGTGGAACTACTTTCGACCTCAATCTCCTCTCGCTATGGTCTAGGGTAGCCATTGGTCTCTCCTCATAAGAACTGTCGGGTTATAAATCAACCTCCTCTATCTCTATGTGAGTGTGGGTCATATCATCCTGTAGATATCGTCTCAATGACGAGATGTGGAATACATCGTGAATATGGTATAAGTGCTATGGAAACCCTAATTTGTATGCCACCGGACCTATCCTCTCGATAATGGTAAATGGTCCTACGTATCTCGGAGCCAACTTCCCCTTCTTCCCGAATTTCATTACACCTTTCATAGGAGACACACGCAGTAATACTTGGTCCCCCATACTAAATTATCGGAAGGACCTCTTTGCATCGGCGTAGATTTTCTTCCTGTTCTGATCTACTCGAATGCGACTCCTGATTTACTCAATCCTAGCTAACGTCTCCTGAATTACCTCTGGTCCGAGCAACTTATTGTTCCCCACTTCGGGCCAACAAGCGGGAGAACGACACGATATTCCATATAACACCTCAAATGGGTCCATTCCGATCATGAACTGATAGGATTTATTATAAGAGAACTCCACCCGTGGAAGATATGGCTCCCAACCTCCTCCAAAATCAAGGACACACATGTGTAGCATATCCTCTAGCATCTTATTGGTACACTCTGTCTGTCCATCCATCTGTGGGTGATAAGCTTAACTCAATCTCAACTTTGTACCCATAGCCTCCTAAAAGCTCTCCCCCAAAGTGGGACACAAAAATATTGTCTCTACCGGACACAATGTCCATGGGCACCCCATGTAGCCTAACTACCTCGGCAATAAACAACTGTGCATACTGGCCCGTGGTGTAGTCTGTCTGCATTGGCAGAAAATAAGCTACTGTGGTCAATCGATCCACTATAACCCATATGGAATCATGACCCCACTATGATGTTGGTAACCCAGTGATGAAATCCATGGAAATGCTATCCCATTTCCACGTAGGTATCTCCAGCTGCTGAAGTAATCCTGGAGATATCTAGTGGTCCACCTTTACTATCTGACAGGTAGTACATTTGGATAAGAACTCTACAATGTCCTTGTTCATCCCACTACAACAGTACTATTGCCTTATATCCTGGTACATTTGATCCCCTCTGGGATGTACCAAAAATCTGGACTCGTGCGACTGTGTCATTACTGCATGACGTAAGTCTTCTCCCTCAGGGACCACTAATATCCTATTAAACCTCAAACCCCCAACATAACTTACTAAATTGGAGTCAGCACCCTCAGCTAAGAGACATACAATCTGATATTGACAAAACGTATCCACTGCTTGGTCCTGGATCACCCTCGTAACAATCTCTAGTGTGACTGTCATAAAGGATATAAAGGAATGGGCTACCGTATCCTCGTGTCCCAACTCTTTCCACTTTTCTTTTCGTACTTCCGCTACCTCACCTACTGGCCTACAGCTTAACGCATCAGCAACCATGTTTTCCTTCCCCAGATGGTACTGTATTTCAAACTGGTAGTCTTTCAAAAACTCCTACCACCCATGTTGATGCATGTTCAACTCCCGCTGAGTGAACAAGTATTGCAGTGACTTGTGGTCTGTGAATAAGTGAAACTTCTCCCCCAATAAGTAATACCTCCAAATCTTCAATGCAAACACGATCACTACTAGCTCGAAGTCATGGGTGGGTTAATTCCTTTCATGAGTCTTAAGCTTGTGGGAGCCATAAGTTATAGCCTGCTCCTCCTGCTAAAGTACTCCACCGATTCCCTATGGAGAGGCGTTAGTATACACCAGGTACTCCACTCCCAGCTTGGGTAAAGTAAGAACTGACACCAAATTCAGCTTATCCCTCAGCTCATCAAAGTCTACTTAACAAGCATCATCCCATACATACAGTACTCCCTTGCGAGTTTGATTTATCAATGGGCCCGCTATTTTTGAAAAGCCTCGAATGAATCATCTGTAGTACCCGGATAACCCCAGGAACTATGCACCTCTATCGGTGTCATGGGTTGTCCCCACTCCCTCACTGTCAACACTTTACTCGGGTCAACTCATATCCCCAATTCCGAAATAACATTCCCTAAGAACTGTACCTCCCGTAACCAGAATCCGCACTTCTCATACTTAGCATACAAATGATGCTCTCGTAGAGTCCGAAGAGCTTGTCTCAAGTGCTCGGCATGCTCCTCCTCAATCTGTGAATAAATTAGGATGTCATATATGAAGATAATGACAAACTAATCCATAAACTCTCTGAACACTCAGTTCATCAAGTATATGAATACGGCTAGAGCATTTGCCAACCCAAACGGCATGACTCTAAACTCATAGGACCCATATTTTGTCAAGAAAGCAGTCTTCGACACATCCTGCTCCCTAATCAGTAGCTGATGGTGTCCCGATCTCAAATCTATCTTTGAAAAGAATGCAGCTCCCCTCAACTGGTTGAATAAGTCATCGATCTTGGGTAACGGATCCTTATTCCGTATTGTGACCTTTTTCAACTCTCGGTAGTCCACGCACAACCTCAGTGAACCATCTCTCTTCTTCATATACAACACCGGAGCACCCCAAGGTGAGGTGCTGCTCCAAATGAAGCCTTGTCCTAACAGTTGCTATATTTTATCTCGTAACTTCCTCATCTCGAACGGAGTCATAAGGTAAGGTGCACGGTCTATCGGTCGAGTGCCCCGCATCAAGTCTATGACAAAATCTATCTCTCGACTAGGAGGTAAGCCCGATATATCCTAGAACATATCCGAAAACTCATGAACAACTAAAATTGAATCTAGGAGAATCACAATCTCCTAAGAGGTATCATCCTCTATGTAATACAAATGGGTGGAAGATCCTTCCTTTGGATAAGTCATCGCCACCAAAAACATCTCCTGACCAGGAATGGAAAAGATAATACTCCTACTAAAACAATCTATCGTGGATCTATATGCAGGGAGCCAATCCATGCAAATAATGGCATCATGCTCATGCATATCTAACACTAGATGTCTGCAAGTAAAATCAAGCTACCAATATCTATACCAATTCCCCGAAATATAAAGAAAATTAAGGACCCATTTTGCAATAGTGAATCTAAGCATGTAATTGTACTCTCTACCGTGTCTAATAACCTTGTGGCCCGTGCGATGCTAGTAGCTATAAAAGAGTGTGATGCCCCAGTATTAAATAAAACATGCCCCATGGTACCATGAATAGGAAACATACCCTATATCGTGGGTGGTGCCTGCAGTGTTGCTGGTTGGGGGACGTTACAGACACATCCATACTGCAGTTATCCCTACTGGACAGGGGCTGCTGGGATAGTCGGTAGGGCTCGCATATGAGCTGGCACTGGGAGGGCTACTGGAAAGAGTGGCCTTTGTGGCTCATGATGGGCACCCTGCTGCTGTTGGGTCTTATCCCCCTCCGGGCAATCCTGGCGTGTATGGCCATTCTTGCTACATCCAAAGCACCTGCCCCTGAAGTTTTTGTCCCATTTATCCATGCTGACCATGACCCTGATGGCCGTTACCACCCCGCCACTAGCCCTGCTGGCAATGATGTTGGCCCTGCTATTGACCCTTCTGTTGATGATGTTGGCACTGTTGGCCATGCTGACTGGACTGGCCTTGCCTAATTCCCCAAATCCCTGCCTGGAATCATCGGATCAGAATTCTCGGTAGGGTCCCCCTGATGGGAACTCTACTTACTATGACGGGTCTGCCCCTAAGCTGATGGTACTCCACTATAACCGCTACCTCCAGTTCATCCCTACTGGATAGACTCCCCTGCTCATTTTCTCCCGTACTGATGGCAGCAGTGATCCTAGAAGTGCAACAAAGCGTTATTGAGTACGTCGGT